>OX336395.1:154393605-155643605 GCA_946902985.2 Meconema thalassinum | reverse complement strand
GCCGCGCTCTAGGCCAGTGCTCCGAGTGCTTTGTTGGAAGGTAGTTTCAGAAGTGGTGGCTGGCTGAGCGCGCTGAAGTGTGCAGCCGATCCATCAGTCGCTAGTCTTGTCCAATGCGCTTTATTGACAGCGTGTAAGTAAATCAGTTTCGCAGTCGTCATGACCGAACAGCATACAAAAAAAGGAGTGGTGAAGCAGCAGTCTTTAAAGCAGAATGGGAAATTTCATTTTTCTGTACAGCTTATAAGGGTCATGCCAATGTTTAGTGTGCAACAGAGGTGTAATGTGTTAAAAAGAATACAACTTGTTGTTCAATTGTCCTCTCTAATATGTTCACATTTCAGTTTGGAATAAATAACAATACAGTAGAACCTCGATGCATCGTTTTTCAAGGGGGAGGGGAAAAATGACGATGGATGCGGGAAACGATAAATACGGGTAACATAAAAAATTTGAGTAAAAAAATAATAAAGTACGGTTACTGTATTTGGACATATTTCTTAATGTAAACTTGATAGAGGCATCAAAATATTGCAACCACGATGTACGCGATATGATATCATACTGTATGTGTCATTTTATCATTTGCTCTTTTTAGTAAAAAAGTCATTAATTGTTTTTTTGTTTCGTCGAAGCTTTGCGTTTCAGACGAAACAAAGCCTTCTCTACTTGCATAATGTTCTCTTCTTCGCGATCACTGATAACATGCGAGTACATGAAGGATTTCACCTTCGCTACGTCTGCATGCACTTCGGCGAAACCTCGGGACGAATTGGGGCTCACGATCGTCTTCTTTCTCTTCATCACTCCTCTTCCCCGCGCCTTCATCGCACAGCTCGCCAATCTCCGCGGAAGGTACTTCCGGTGTTCCGAATGAAAGTATACAGCAATTCCGAGTGTTCATGTGTGTCTGACCGGGCGAGCTATTTCAAGGCTAAATGACGTCACGCTATGACGACACCCGCTCAAGACCGACTACAATATACAGTATCATGCTTACATTCGTGTTTCTCATTGCTGTTCTGTGTGATCTAACTTGTTAGCCAAGCATTGCCAAACGTAGCGTAACATTATTGAGATTGCGAGAATTGCGTCGTCATTGAAGTAAAGTTTTCATTACGAACTACAGATAAAATTGTAGTCGCCGCACACAAACAAGTTACTACACAGAACCACTCAGAATGAAATGAAACAGCACAATGGCGGCTTGGCGCTTCGAGCAGAATCGTTGGCGCCTGAAGGCTCGTAGGCGTGGTTATATAGTGTGGTTGCGCGTAAACAATCTGCGCACTGCAGTCCAGCCTACTTGAACCTTGCTACAGCCGAGAAACAAGCTCAAGCCTAGGAACTGCTAATCGTTCGTACCTCGTACATTCTCGCGTAACAGGTTGCCGCTATTCTATGCTGCTTCAAATTCCAAAGAACGTTTGCATATATTTTTCTCATGAACTATCAATGCGGGAAAATTGTGGCCAAGGACTAGTGATTTTTTGACGATCCATGCGAAAAAACTATAGTTCGAGGAACGATAGATGCGGGGAAATTTAACACTAGTTTATATGGAAAATTTTCGGGACTAAATACATTGAACGATGCATACGGGAAAACGACAGTTCCGGGAACGATGCATCGAGGTTCTACTGTATTCTTTACTTAATACTTGTGTTCGTTTCCTGCACATTCCATACATCGGAGTACCATTCGATTTGTATATGTGGTATATTTGTTATGGCAAAACAGTCCTATTAATATGTCAACAATCCCACAAGAGCCGTCGGCCTCTTGACTTTACGTACTGTCCGTCCACCAGCTTACTATCCGTGGCAGGAATGCAACGAGTCAGCAGTCGACAGCTGGCCTGTGCGCGAACGACAATGGTGCCAACCTCAGATACTTATGCGCTCTACTCAACACAGGCTGTGTGGCAAACACGTGTTTTTTTTTAATGTGGATGGTGTTGACACAGCACAATGAGATATCTAAGTAATATTATCGTACTAGTTTAGAATGTGTATTCACACTTAGATTAAAGGTGAAAGCAAAGAGGTCGCTGAAAATTGTGAAACTTAAACGTTATTCAGTTCATGCTGTTTAGGTTATAACTAAAGCCCTGTGTGGATACAGATATCCGCGGATAAACCCACGGATATCCGCAAAAGTTTTCGCCATGCGGATATAGTTTGCATGGCTGTGCGGATAGCGGATAAGCTGCGGACAATGTTTGGAGTAAATTTGCGGATAGTTTTTAGAATTCAATCCGAACTTGTTGAATATCATTACTAAGACCCAGATGTTTATGACATATTTTTCCATTATGTTTTTTTCTCATGACAAATGTAAGATGATGATTTATGCTAATCTCATTAAAATTATGTCATGGACAATTAACACTCCGAACTGAAAAGGGTTGCAATTCTGGCTGTATAACATTCATTTTAAACATGGAACGAAAATATTATTGTAATGCCAGTAGATTTGGATAACAAAACGTGCGAATTGGGATAAAAGTCGTGCGGATGCGGATAACAGTCGCGCGGATGTGGGACGGATGCTGATAACAGCCGTGCGGATGTGGGACGGATGCTGATAACAGCCGTGCGGATGTGGGACGGATGCTGATAACAGCCGCGCGGATGTGGGACGGATGCTGATAACAGCCGCGCGGATGTGGGACGGATGCTGATAACAGCCGTGCGGATGTGGGACGGATGCTGATAACAGCCGTGCGGATGTGGGACGGATGCTGATAACAGCCGTGCGGATGTGGGACGGATGCTGATAACAGTCGCGCGGATGTGGGACGGATGCGGATAACAGTCGCGCGGATGTGGAACGGATGCTGATAACAGCCGTGCGGATGTGGGACGGATGCTGATAACAGCCGTGCGGATGCGGATAACGTTTTGTTTATCCGCGCAAAGCTCTAGTTATAATAATCAACGACACACTCACTCACCTCAAACAAGTGGAGTAGTTCTTCTTCGGAGCCAGACTCATTTTCGCTGCAGGAGGAGGAACAAGATGAATCGCTGCTGTCATCTCCCAGCGAAATGACAATACTGTCAATGATGTTTTCAACTGTATCGTCTTTCTCCCGGTAATCGTTTTCTACTTTTTCTACACGTTTGCAAAACCCCTGCCAGTCGGTTTCGGTCACAAGTGATACACTCTCAAGCGTTATATCGTGCAATTTCTGTAAAGAAAAGTCACCTGTTACATTTCTTTCTCTAACTATTCGTTTCACCTTGGCCCAAGCTAATTCTATGGGATTCAGTTCACACATGTATGGGGCAAGCGAACGACAGTGTGGCCCAATGAAACAAGAAATGCATTCACTTTAAAAACCTTCTCTTTTGGTTTCTTTGCTTCTATCAGCCTGTAAAGATCGGTTTTGCGCATAGAACTGTCACAGTGAACCCCTTTGTTCTCCAACCACGATATCATAGCAGATTTCACAGCACTCTTAGGCGGGGGTTTATCCACCTGTATACTGTGATAAGGAGCATTGTCTAACACTACAATAGAACAAGGTACAAATTAGGTGCCAGCTTTTCACGAATCCATTTTTCAAAGTTTACATGGTTCATTTGTAGCCTCCGTGGCTTAGGCGGCAGCACGCCGGCCTCTCACCGCTGGGTCCGTGGTTCAAATCCCGGTCACTCCATGTGAGATCTGTGCTGGACAAAACGGAGGCAGACAGGTTTTTCTCCGGGTACTCCGGTTTTCCCTGTCAAAATTTCATTCCAGCAACACTCTCCACTATCATTTCATTTCATCTGTCATTCATTTAATCATTGCCCCAGTGGAGTGCGTCAGGCCTCGGCAGCCGGCACAGTTCATATCCTCGCCGCTAGATGGGGGCTTCATTCATTCCATTCCTGACCCGGTCGGAGACTGGAAGCAGGCTGTGGATTTTCATTTTTTATCAATAAATGATAAAAATGGTCCGGTTAGCTCAAACAATGCCAGCGTTTCGCCCCAGTGTGCCGTTGGGCTCGTCAGTTGGTACAGACACACCTACCAATACGCGTGGCTAGCACATACTGAGAAGGCCATGCAAGACACAAAATACAAGCAGTATTGACGTCACGAGCATGCCAATGTGCTGCGGGAGTAAAACTCCCTTTCATAAAAACAAAAGCCTTACCTTGGCAATCCAAATAAGGTTTTGAATATTCCCGAAGGGAATATGATGTAGTTTCCATTTGAGCGGATGAATTATCAATAAATGATAAAAATGGTCCGGTTAGCTCAAACAATGCCAGCGTTTCGCCCCAGTGTGCCGTTGGGCTCGTCAATTGGTACAGACACACCTACCAATACGCGTGGCTAGCACATACTGAGAAGGCCATGCAGGACACAAAATACAAGCAGTATTGACGTCACGAGCATGCCAATGTGCTCAGTATGTGCTAGCCACGCGTATTGGAAACTACATCATATTCCCTTCCGGAATATTCAAAACCTTATTTGGATTGCCAAGGTAAGGCTTTTGTTTTTATGAAAGGGAGTTTTACTCCCGTAGCACATTGGCATGCTCGTGACGTCAATACTGCTTGTATTTTGTGTCTTGCATGGCCTTCTCAGTATGTGATAGCCACGCGTATTGGTAGGTGTGTCTGTACCAACTGACGAGCCCAACGGCACACTGGGGCGAAACACTGGCATTGTTTGAGCTAACCGGACCATTTTTATCATTTATTGATAATTCATCCGCTCAAATGGAAACTACATCATATTCCCTTCGGGAATATTCAAAACCTTATTTTCATTTTTTCACATGGTTCATTTGTCCATGATAGTCGCCTACAGCTGTCCCGGCCTTGTATAGGAGAAGGGAATTTTCCAGGAACCCGTTTACACTACCTGCATGAACTATTATCAGCCTATTCCCTGCATTAGTGTTTGTATAAATGCCAAATTCCTCCTCACTTTGCCAGCACTTGCCGAATGTGATGTTACTATCCACCCAGCTCTCATCAATATAGAAGATAGTTTTCTCATTTCCTCGCAAATGCTTTATTTTAACGAGATAATCGTGCCTCAAAGCCACGAAGTTGGGGCGTTCTATAAGTACCTTTCTTTTGTTCTGACATTTCCTTCATCTAAAGCCGAGCTCTGAAATCAATTTCCAAAGCGAACTTCGTCCCCATGGAAAATGTATCTTTTCCCGAACAATAGGCAGCAATTTATTTACCGTAGGCACACGTTTCTCAAAGACGTAAAAGTCGTTTATAATCACACATCTATCGAAATCATCCACATTCACTACAGTGTGTGCAGGTCTTGTCTTCCGATGTTTCCCTGGGGTCGTTAGAATACTCTTTTCACCACTTACATTTAGATCTTACACCTGTTTACGAATTCTTTTAATTGTTGCTTCAGAAACCCCTGTATAATCGGCAGATCTTGCAGTTGCCTGACTCAGTGGAAATTTAATACACTTGTTCCTAGCTTCTTCATCACATCCCTCAATCACTTTCCTAATTATTTCCCTACCATCAGAATGTATCACTCTTTTCTTCTTCACTTCCGACATAACACTACTGACCCGTACGATTTCACAATTGAAACTAAACGCAAGTAGCAGTGATTAAGCATAGCGTGAATAACATAGGTGCTAAGTTGGCAATATCTGCAGCGGCACGTCCACTCAATCAACACAGCTGGAATGTCTCTCCGCTCCCCTTCAGTCCCCTGAGATCATGAACTGGTGGACGGACAGTACGTATCTAGTTGTAACCTAACATTTGTGGGTAACAGAGACTCCTTCTAGTTTCTTTCTATTTAGTTATTTTTATTTTATCTGGTTGCCAGCCGTGGCCACCTATTGGTGGGGCAGCATGGAGAATATTATGTGTTGTGGCATAGAGATTCTTTGTGTTGTTCCATCAGTGGGTGGCAGGTGGCTTTGATCTGTGTGAATTTGTTAATCTGTGTGAGAGGTCAAAAGATTCCTTGACATGGCATGGTTGCCATGGGAATGTTGTTGTAAATTGCCATGCTGAATGGAACCTAGTTGTTTTGAGAATGGGAATGAATTACTCTTGGTGTTGATATGATAGTATGGAACCTAGCTTAAGAAAAATGTTGATGTGTTGATGCCAGGAAAAATGGTAGCCATGTTTTTATGAAATGTGATGTCGGAATTGGTCTCTCTGGTCTGGAGATTGGTGTTAGACAATGTACAAGAGATGCAGGTAGTGGAATCTTGCTTAGCCTATATGTTGACAATCTGTGGAAGAGATTCAGGTAAATGGAAGCAGGCTTACAAATAAAGGTAATAAAGTCATTGTTTTTCTTAGATTCCTTGCGTTTTCAACGCTATATACACATCATCATCATCATCTTGTACAGTTTCCAGCCCCAGGCTGGGTCTGTTTGGAACATAAGCCTCGCCACTTAGTCCTTTCTTCCCACCACCTCTCCGCTGTCACTCTGGTCCAGTCCTCGCCTCTCTTCTTGTCACATTCCTCCACTCCTTTCAGCCATCTATCTCTTGGTCTTCCCCTTGGTCATTCCTTCTGCATCTCATGTATCCTCTTGGGAATCTTCTTCTCATCCATTCTCTCTAAGTGTCCATACCACACCCTGTCTCTTCTTGTTACTCCGATCCTACTTCGCAGGAACTTCATTTCACCTGCCTGTATTCTGCTTATGTCTCTTTTCTTCATTGTCCACGTTTCTGAAGCATAGGTCAGTATCGGGATATAGTAGCTTCTGTGTAACACTTCCTTGCTTTTTTGTGGGACATCTTTATTCCACACTAAGCTCCTAATGCTTCTCAGGAATGCTTCTGCCTGTCTGCCGCGTTCCGTAATCTCTTTGTCATTTCTCCCATTTTCCTCCACTATACTTCCCAAGTACTTGAGACTTTCCACCTTCTTCAGCTGTCCACCTCCAAGTGTTATCCCACTCATTGGTCTGTCCTTTTTCCTGGTCGTTAACAGGATCTCACATTTACTGATGTTGAACTTCCATCCGTACTCTCCCACTGTTTCTTCCCAAGCCTTCAGTTGCTCCTGAATTTCCTCCTCCCTGTTTCCCCAGACCATGAGATCATCTGCAAACACCATTGCTTTCATCTTATCTTCTCCTATCTTTCCTGCTATCCGTGTCATTACCTCGTCCATAACCACAATAAAGAGAAGGGGTGACAGCGCACTACCCTGTTTCAGGCCACTCATTTGTCTGAACCAGTCTGTTCTTTCCCCTCCAACTTTCACACAACTCACACTTCCACAATACATCTCCTTCACTCTGCCTACAGTCCCTTTTTCCACTCCCATGTTTTCCATTGCTTCCCAAACCTTCTTCCCACACACAGAATCATATGCCTTTTCGATGTCCAGGAAGGCCATCAACAGATCCTCTCCAAATTCGTAGTGGTGTTCCTGGAGCTGTCTCACTGAAAATATGAGATACACTGTTGATCTCCCAGGTCTGAATCCATACTGCTCCTCTCTCAATTTTCTCTCCACTTTGGCTCGTATTCTACTTTCTAATATCTTTTCATATATCTTGGCACAGTGAGGTATGAGTGTGACTCCCCTGTAATTTCTGCACTCCTTTCTGCTTCCTTTCTTAAATATTGGGACAATTAATCCTTTCTTCCAATCTTCTGGGGTCTTTTTCTCCTTCCATAGCACCCTCATCACACGGTACAGACACTGTTTCCCAACCTCCCCTGCTACCTTCACCATTTCAACACTCACTTCATCCACACCCGGTGCCCTTCCTCCTTTCATCTTGTATATAGCCATCTCCAGTTCTCTCCAATTCAGGTCCTTTTCCATTCCTGTGTAGTCTTCTCCATTTTTCAATACATTGTCTTCCTCCCTATGACCATTTGGATTCAGCAAATCCTCAAAGTACTCTTTCCACACTGTCTTGAGTGTTTCTTTGTTGTGTACCTCATTTCCGTTTTTGTCCATCATTACCACATCCTCTCGCAGACCTCTTCTCTCACTTTTGACCATCCCATAAAGTACTTTCTTATTTCCTCTGCTGTCTTCCTCCATCATCTCTGTCCACTTTACCATCCACTTCTTCCTCTCCTCTGCGACAATCTTGTTTGCTTCTTTCTTTATCTTATAATCTTCCCTTGCCAGTTCAGTTCTTTCCTGGAACCACACTCTGAAAGTCTTGTTCTTCCTTCCCACAGCTTCTTTTACTCTCTCATTCCACCATGGTGTCTCTTTACACCGCTTTCTGTTGCTAGTTCTTCCACATACTGCCACTGCAGCTTCCACCATTGTGTTCTTGAATTGCTTCCATTCCTCTTCCCCTGAGGATTATACGTATGAAAAGAGATTAGTTACATTGAGCACCTAACTGTGGGGCATGTTGTTGTTGTTGTTGGACTTAGACCACCGCGACAGCTTTTATTATGTGATTCAGAACAGTTTCATAGTCAGCGTGGTCCGAACATCGGCCGTCACCTCGCTGCCACGGTGTAGTGGTAGTAGGGGAAGGAGCGCTAGTCTGACTGCCCAGTGCTCCCTGAGCGAGGCTGCGCTCCCAGAGCGCAATGACTGAATGGCCCTGGCAGGCACGGATCTAGAGTTTGGCTTTGGGGGGGGGGTCAGAGAATCAAAATTGTTAAGAAAAATGGCATCACTAAAAACGCAATCACAAAGTAAACCAACGTACAAAGCCAGACCAATTTTTTTGCAAGCTACATGGATAGAAATTTGATGCGTTTAGCACACCAAAAATATTCATACAAATTGCAACGGCGTGTTCTGCGAATTTTACGTCGAGCTTCGAGAAAAAGTATCAAAATACGTTACAGTTTCGGCAAGTCGACTTGGTACCGACAAAGGGAGAAAGTCACAGCTTAAATTGCCAACTAAGCTTTCAGTTTGGACGTCGGCAAAATTTTTTGGTGTGAAAAAAAAGCCCCAAATTCCTATCCGTGCGTTGCTGCACATTCATCGTGACATCACTATAAACATCGATTCGGTAATCACAAGGTTTGCTAAACAAAATAGACGAGTTGATTTTGTTATATAAATAATCGTTTTTATATAACAGGTATGAAGTTGTAAATATGTACAGTTGTAACAGAACATAATTGCAATAAAGATATTTTCAGTATTGAATAAAATGAAAAAAGAAACTGTTTTTCAGTTAAAATTCGTTAAGTTTTATTTGTCTGGTTATTGTGTTTTCGTTTTTTGAGTTTGCAAAAAAATTTGGTCTCCGTTTGGGGGGGGGGGGGCCATGACCCCCGTGACCCCCCCCCCCCCCCTTTGAATCCGCGCCTGGGCCCTGGTATATACTGTAGCAGGTAGCTCCGTATCTCTACACGGTGATTTGTTAAATGCTTGTGTCCAGGGGATGTACGTGGAGCCTAAGACCAGCGTGAGCCAGGCCAGTGTGGAGGGAGTGATGAGGACCATCCGTCAGCGTCTCAGGGGTCGCCTCGCTCTCTGTCGACAGATGCAGTCTCTCGGTAAGTTGAATTGTGCCACTAAGTACCTCATGCACGACTCACACCCCAATTTTGCCTAGTAAAAATTGGGGAAAATGTGGTAGGGAAGTAAGAAAACGTATTGCCAATTTAGGAATAGTATTTTTCAGTGTATTGGCCTATGAATGTTTTTCAGAAGGAAAAGGGATTGTTAAAATTCGAGATGTAGATCCTGAAGTACTTCAAATATTTGGTAAGTGATTTAATCGAAAATGCAAGATTGGATATGGACATTAACAAGAGAATGAATGTGGGAGTGTTTTGCATCATCTTGTTCGGAGTTTAATTTGGGATAAAGACTGAAGGTTAAAAATGTGATGTACAAGACCTATCACTTACCAATAATGACGTATGGAGCAGAAACTTGGCCGATGACCAGGAGAGATGAAAGTAGAATACAGGCAGCCGAAATGAAATTCCTGAGGAGTATGGTACAGAAGACTAGGAGAGAGTGAGAAATGAAGACATTCGAAAGGAAGTGAATGTACAGAAGCTGGAGCAGAACCAATTGAGATGGTGTGGACATGTGAAAAAGGATGAATGATGAAAGACTGCCGAAACAAGTGATGGAGAGACGGATGACTGGAAAGAGAGGACGAGAAAGACCTAGAGTACGGTGGTTGGAATTAGTGAAAGACAGTGTGTGTGAACGGAACCTGGAGTGGAGTTCAGTGGTTGAGGAAGGACGGTGGACAGACAGAGTTAAGTGGAGGGGTGTCATGTTTGCTCCCACCTGGCTTAGGCTGGTAAACGGAAAATGATGATCTTTGAGTGTTCTAGCCAGTGCTTTGTTTAGAACTTCTTTTCAATTAATCAAACAATCAATGCATTGAGGTTACCCATGTGTTGTCTTTTGCATTATAAAATAGTCGTAATTTCCTGGTCTAATTGCTCGGTCTCTGCGTATGTATGTTGCGCATAATTTCTTTCCAAACCAAGAAGTTTAATATGTGGAATGTACCTCATGCATGAGGAAATAGTATATGGACCAACCAAAAGTGTGTTTGTATTACTGCCGTAAATGACTTGCCATGTTTAAACGGCGCGGCAAACTAAAATCAAGACAACGCACTATTTAAATATTTATAATTAAATTCATTTTCCTTGTGCATCTGTTGCTTGTCTTTTTATTCTCCTCATAAAATTGATGAGCAAATTATATATAAATATAATGTAAAATTCAAACAATATTACGGTACACACTTCCTGTCGAAAACTATTGTTGTTTTGCCTCGTGTTGTTAGTGGGCTCGTGATGCTTGGTTGGAATTGATCAGTCTTGTGTTTACTGCTTGCTAGGTTAGTGTTTAGTGTGTGTTAATGGTCAAGTGAAAATTTGTTGCGGCATCAAGGATAAGATAGTTTACCGCAGGAGAAAAGCTTAAAATGATCAAGGAAGCAGAACAAGAAGGAAATCATGCTGTGAGTAGGAAATACGATGTATCTGAATCGTATATTTGAGATTGTATTAAAAACAAGGACTAATCCCGAAACTGTTTGCGGAATTGCTTCCCCGAAGGAGAAGAACAATTGAGGGAATATATAAGAAGTAAAAGACAATTCGGTTACACTGAGCAAGCTGAATCAAATGTCTTTTCAACAGATTAGATGAGATTTTCCATTACATATACAGTAGAACGTCGTTTATCCGGACTAATTGGGACCGAAAGTGCTCCGGATAACGATTTTTCTTGATAATCAAACATGCGTTTATTTCATAGGAAAATACATTATGGTAAGAACCACCAAGCTTCTCATTTAGCTGCAACTCGCATAACAAAGGTCCAGAAATGGGATCTGTCTTACCTCTTGTCTGAATAAACCATAAGTATGCCGCTTCTTCCAATTTTTTATCCGTAGCTGATCTCATATATTTTCCCATTTTAGACCTTTCTTCACCATCTAACTTCGGTGAAAAACTCATAAATTCACCTTTCCGTTCTTCAAATCATAAGTTGTGAATTTTCCAACACTAAGTTTTCATTGGACACTGCACACTCTCACCTTTAACCAGTTTATTAATTATCTCCACCTTCTTCTCAATGGATAAAAGCATTGCGATTCCTTTTTTCCTTTTTGCCACTCGTAGAAGCCATTTTCACATACTCACAACTGTAACATCATAGAGTGAAGAAACATTAGGAGACAACAGAGACAACAACTGAACAAGAACCGACTCACTACCGTAGGCAGCGCGCACTGCTCCGCCTTTCTTTTGGCTCGTCCGGATAATTGACGTTCCGGTTGTTTGACGTCCGGATAAATGACGTTCTACTGTACTGTATTTGCTCGCATACAAGACCTGTTTTTTATCCTATTTTGAATGCTCAAAAATTGAGGAGGGTCTTATATGCACATATCTCAAAAATTAATAGCGTATCAAGATATCCATTAAATAACTATACATGCCAACATCCTCGAAAATACAGTTCAAAACAGAAAATTTATTATTTAGGCTTGAAAGAGACAATTATGGACCGTTCTACAATATTAGTCTGATATAAATCTACCCCGATCGCGTCAAGTGGTAGGGTAGGCCAATTTTGCGTTCACTGCGTCAGAAATAAACGGAAAATACCGTTAGGGTATTCCACTTTTAAAATTAAAAGTAGATCCATTATTATTAGGTGAGTACCCACACCAACACCTTGTTATCCACTTCAGAATATTTACCCGATTGCAGCCCGTGGAAAGATCTAACGTTGTTTTTCGTGACCATTATTTTTATTTTTGCTTTTGTCAATACCTGA
Source organism: Meconema thalassinum (assembly GCA_946902985.2). Taxonomy (NCBI): domain Eukaryota; kingdom Metazoa; phylum Arthropoda; class Insecta; order Orthoptera; family Tettigoniidae; genus Meconema; species Meconema thalassinum. The sequence goes on along the minus strand of OX336395.1, from coordinate 155,631,381 downwards.
TCATGTTTGGTTGAACAGCAAATTCACGGCAGGTGGCCAGCAGACCGTTCTCATCAGCAAAACATAAGAACAAATACTGTATTTCCTCGCATAATCATCGCCACCGCATAATTATCCCACCCCACTTTTGAAACACTAAATTAGGTTTATAAAATTTCATCGCATATTCGTATTTGTGCGCCCGTCAGTTGCACACACTTCCGCGAGCTAATAACCTGGCTTGACTTTGTCAGAAGAAACGAGTCCCTGCCTTAGTGCCTGTGGGGTATGACCATGTGATGAGAGCGGGCAGCATCGTCACTTAGCACGTTCGTATTTTTCGCTTATCGGTTGCGCAAGCTGCCGCGACGTTATAACCTGGTGTGACTTTGTCGTAAGAAAGTAGTCTCGTCTTTATGCCTGCGGGCTATGAACCGCATGCGAGCGGCCAGTATTGTCATTTAGCACATTCCGTGAGATTATAATTTGGCGTGACCTTGTCAGAAGAAGGGAGCCTGTCTCTCTGACTGCAGGCTTTGACTCACAATACGCGAACTGCTGGCCCACGGCACGCTAAACAGTGATTGCGTTCAACGCCACTCCAGGGGAGTGAAACTTGTGTGGACGTGTCGCTTCGGAATGACGAGATTCGATAAGCCGCCGAACGAAGCGCTGCTAGCCCCAGTTCGCTGACTGTTATTGGCGGAATCTTAGGCACTTCCGTGGAAATATCCCAACAGAGACCCGTGCGTGATGTTACGCACGTTTTGTCCACAATGAGAAAATACAAGAATTATAAGGTGATCTTTATGACAGTGAAATACACGGAATTACATTATAAACAAATAATAGTAATATTATGAAAACCACACAAGCGTGCAGCAAATAATGATACAGTATATATTTAAAAATTGTGGCTTTCTTCTTTGAACTTAAATATTCTTCATATAATCGTCGCACCCTACTTTTTCCCATAAATTTTAGGCTAAAAATATGTGACGATTATGCGAGGAAATACGTTAGTTTAAAAGAAGCAGAAAAACTTTTACACTTGCTAGTATTAACGTTACCGCTCATGGTACTCGTAGGACCAAACTACCGTAATTCGGATGATATTGTCACTTTCCCTTCGGACTGTATACCAGGCTACTTGAGGCTAATGTAATTTGACTGAACGACCACTCCTGATAAGCGTATTGACAAAGACAGAAAAGTGAGAGGAATTGCTGAGTGTGACTGTCCGGCTAGGAATGAGGCCTTGGGGCAGGGATTTCCAGGTTATTTCTGTTACAACAGCTAGCCCTAAACTTTCTGCAGGTAGGAAATAATGCATATTCTTGTACTGTCACAGAGTACCAAAACAGCAATTGGTACACTCCTGATATTTGAAAGAAGTATGACTTTTCCAATTTCCGCCTAATCAATACTTTACTTCCAAAAGATAATTTTAGGGGTACATGTTTCGAAACCTAATGTGGTTTCTTCCTCAGCCCACAATTATTAGTACACATCATACATATAATATCCAAATTCTTGTTGACGACACAAAAAAGCACATTTCATAATTTAACACATTAAAATCCCTAATAACATCAATAAAAATAACATGCAATGTTCCAAGCAGCTTGTGTCACTTATTTTATCCTGTATTTAAACTTGTATCATTAGACACTCCTAAAACTTGTTGCTCATGATAGAAACTTATTATTGAAATATTTTTCAATGTCTTTAAAAACATTAATGCTGCATTATATAGCGAATCTTGTATTGATTTGATGGACTAGAATGAACAATTCAAAAAATGTGGTGGCTGGCAACGTTTGATGGCACGTGGCAGTCAAATGTAAAGCTTCAAAAGGTGACAGTTGGTTGACAGTCAGTGGAAAAAAATTGCAAAAGCTTTCCCTTCTCTCTCATTCTGCATGTGGTACGAAAACAGTGAATTGGGAACTGCTTGCCGGTTTCATTAAAGGCTATTGGAGTGTTCCAGGTTTCGATGTTGAATGGACACATCTGTTGCGAGACCAATTGGAGGTCAACGTATGTCTAAGTACAACCTGACTGTCACTCCTGATATTTACGGTAATGCAGGAACATCCGCGGAATACCGTATCGAAAATAGGAATAGCAGGAACTTCGTTAATGATGGGTTCAATCTGCGAGGCAAAAATGTTCTTCCCATCTTAAAAATGCAAGTAAATATGGTATATACAGTATATGGCACTAATACATGAGCAGTAATGTTGATTGTGTTGAATTGGTAAGGGTGGTACGAAACTACTTTGCCGTACCTGCACATAACACAGCTGTAAAGGGAAATATTTTTCTCTCCCAAATTTTTTGACGGTTTGTCTGTCAAAACAGATTTTCTGAATAATGTTTGTGCCAGAGAAAAATATGTGGAATGCCATTAACCAGGTCTGCTATTTCAACAGATTTTATATCTTTTAATGGGGTTCAAACCTGGCCGAAGTCGTCGGATTTTTTAAGAGCGATAAAAATCCCTCAGTATGACTTCCTTCGGAGGGCTGGCCGGCCCATGTCATAGATTTATGGCATGTAAAAGAACCTTGCACTAACTACAATTGTGTGGAGCTAAATTTGTAGGTTAGATTTGATTTACACTCTATTAAGTTCCAACATACCCTCCCAGGTGCCGGTTTGTGGTGGCATCTAGTAGCCAAGTTCGCAGCTATGTGTCGTTGAGGGTAGTATTTGGTAGCAAAAGTAGGAACTACTTGAAATTGATCATCTGAAGTCCTTGCCTGAATTACAGATAACACACACTAATACAGCCATCACAACACCGGTTATCAGTAGGGACCTGAAAATTTAGCATCTATTTTCCTTTAAATTAGCATTTATTTTTTCCTTTTTTAGCATCTATTTTGGGAAAATTGGCATATATTTTTTTCTGGATCTTACCGACTATATGACTTTATTGGCGACACATTTGTTTTGACTTACATTTTATGGCTACAGAAAATTGAAAGTATTGTAAATAAGTCTGACTTGCACTCTTTCAAGTTACATCTACTGTCTGCAACGACTGTATGGTAGTGCAATAAAACACTCACTGTCTCATTGTTTCTTACATTAAACTAAGTACGGCACGTTGCGATAGCTGACTGTGGCCAAGATGCTACAAGCAGGCTGAATGCTAGCACTGTGTGGCTGTGAGGAGAGTTACTAGGGCGGACAGAGTACTGTTGCAGAGTCGAAACAATAAAAGCCATCATTAGCGTACTGCTGTGCTCTTTCATGAGCAGTTACAGCAGTACGATCCATTTCTAGAAAAAAACTTTGAACCTTTAAGTGCTTGAAGGTTGCAAAAAAATAAGGTTACTATTCAAGCGGCAAACCGAAAAAATTTCCGTTTAGCGAAATCCACGTGTTCGACAAACCACCAGTCGCCACGATGCGAATAAGTTATAGATAGTTGAAAGTTCGTATCGATACAGAAATCGATTGTTATATCGACCAATATGCATAGCACACTGCGAGTCCGAGATGAGGTATCGCTAGCGAGCGATTAGGCCACCTACTAACCATTTTCTTTTGTTTAATAAACACATTCGCAAATAAATTAGTAGATTTCAAGTAATTTCGCTATAAAATCGCACTTATTCGGTATTTTCGCATTTTGTGTCACAATTTGCATTTTGTCGCACTTTGATTTACACTTAAAAAAAAATTTTTTACATTAAAATTAACGTAGGCTTGGATTCTGTACGAAATTTAAAAATTCGCATTTAACGGAAATGTGGTTTTTTTTTCAGGTCCCTAGTTATCAGACAGATTCTACACACACCCAAAGTACATGGAGCTACATGACAGTGTTGTCGCAGCCCCAAGTTTTATATTTGCTGTACATATTTAAAAGTATGGTAATCCTATGTGGTTTTGTGTGTGCATCTTATCAGAAGATATTGTGTGAAAAATTATAGTTCTGTAGTGATGAGTCATTTCATGCCTAGCCAATTCTTTATTTCTTTGTTGTCTGCTTGTAGAATCAGGAATGGTTCCTGTGCCTCCAGCCCTGTTGTCCAACTTTCCATCGAAGGTGATATGCTCGCTGAACTCTTGGCTGCCCATCTCTTGGGAGGAATATCGGGACGCTGGCTTCACCGAGACGCTCATCGGAGAGCAGATGGTTCGGCAGTCGGGCAATTTCTACCGAGTTGTCATATGCCGGGGTACAGGTACGTGTTGATTAGCACCATCAAACTTTCTTTGGGCACAAAAAATAGACAACCCATGGCTTCCAGGCAACACAGGTTCCATCACTTGGCTGCTGGGTAATAATTACATACATGTATTTGCTATATCCATTGCCCGTCAAATAAAGTGAATCACGAAAATAAAGTTATCATCATCATCGAAGTCCCACTCCAGTCACCCGAGAGTGGTTTACAAGCCTCCTCCACTCTTTTCTGTCCTTCCATTTTTCCTGTTCCATCACTTCTGCCACATCCAATCCAGCTTCTCTAATGTCCTTCAAAATTTGGTCTAACCACCTTCTTCTCGGTCTTCCAACTGGTCTCTTTCCCTTGACTTCTCTTTCCAATTCCCTTCTTGCTACTCTTTCCTTACCCATTCTTTTTACATGTCTGAACCAATGTAACCTTGCTTTCTGTATCTTCTGATTTAATGGTTCCATATTTAACTCTTCTCTGATTTTAATATTTTGAATTCTATCCCTTCTTGTCTTTTTTAATTTAAGTTCTTAAAAATGTAAATTCTACGGATTGTATCTTACTATTTTGCCTTTTATTCGTTACCAATGTTTCCAGACCGTATGTTACAATTGGTTTGAAATACTGTTTATATAATGTTAATTTTGTTCTCTTGGGTACTTTTTCATCCCATAAATGTTCTCTGACTTGATGATAAAATGTGGTGCCTTTACTTAGTCTGTTATTAATTTCAGTGTTGATGTCATTACTTCCATTTATAGTGCTACCTAGATATGTAAACTGTTCTACATTCTGTAACCATACCCCATGTATCATGGTGGCCACTACTCCTGGAAATCCTGGAAAACTCCTAGATTTTTATTAGGTCTGGAAAACTCCTGGAAAATAGCCACTGTTAATCTTTATATATATAATTCTTCGACACGTGTGTATGTGACTGAACTCCTCCTAAACGACTGAACCGATTTTGATGGAATTTGGTATGTATATTAGGCTTTGTCCATGTATGGTTTAGATTCACAATCTGACCCGGTAGGTGGAATGAACACAATTTTAGAACCACAATTTACACACATTTTTAGAACCACAATATACAGTCAAAAACAGTCGTCATGGAAACCACAAGCCTTGGCCTTCGTGAAAGCTGATGTCTTTGGACGGTTTGTCTCTGCACGTTAGAGCCACCTGGTCGCAACCTGTGCAACTACCGCCATTACATACACTCCGCCCGTGGCGAAAAGTTGTGTTTTATAGCAAAGGTGGCAGTGATGTCGAATTCAACTGTTTGTTTCTGCACGTTAGAGCGTTTCAAAGTCCCGTATGCGTTCATATACCATTCATCCGATTGCAATGAAACTTGGGTGAGATGTTGTGTACAGTTACGTGAGGGTTTCTAACTTAGTAAATCCATTTCACAGGAGGTTTCGCACGAGTAGATTCAACAAATGAGCGACGACGCGCGAAGCGTTTCAATAAAGTCCCGTATGCATTCAAATACCATTCGTCCGATAGCGATGAAACTTGGGTGAGATGTTGTGTACACTTACGTGAGGGTTTCTAACTTAGTAAATCCATTTTACAATAGGTAGCTCATGAGTCGATTCAACAAATGAGCAACGACGCGCGAACTTTTAATCAAAGTCCCGTATGCGTTCATATACCATTCATCCGATTGCAATGAAACTTGGGTGAGATGTTGTGTACACTTACGTGAGGGTTTCTAACTTAGTAAATCCATTTTACAATAGGTAGCTCACGAGTATAATCAACAAATGAGCAACGACGCGCGAACTTTTAATCAAAGTCCCGTATGCGTTCAAATACCATTCGTCCGATTACGATGAAACTTGGGTGAGATATTGTGTGCACCCTACGGAAGGTTTCTGGCTTAATAAATCAATTTTACAATAGGTAGCCCACGAGTAGATTCAACAAATGTGTGATGGCACGCGAATCATTTCAACATAGTACCGTAAGCGTCCATATACCATTTATCCGATTGCGATGAAACTTTGGTGAATTGTTGTGTACACTCCAGGAAATGTTTCTGTCTTAGTAAATCCAGTTTTTAATAAGTAGCGCACGAGTAGATTCAACAAATGAGCGACGGAGCGCGAAGCGTTTCCACAATGTCCCGTATACGGTCATATATCATTCATCCGATTGCGATCAAACCTTGGTGAATCATTGAGTACACGCCTGAGAAGGTTTCAGGCTTAGTAAATCTATTTTACAATAGGTAGCACATGAGTAGATTCAACAAATGAGTGACGGCACGCGAATCATTTAAAGAAAATCACTTATGCGTTCATATGTCATTCATCCGATTCCGATGAAACTTTGACGAGTTGTTGTGTACACGCCAGGGAAGGTGTTCAACTTGGTAAATCCATTTTACAATATTGGTAGCGCACGAGTAGATGTAACAAATGAGTGACGACGCGCGAAGCGTTCCAACAAAATCCTGTATGCGTTCATATACTATTCATCGATTGCGATGAAACATTGATGAGTTGTTGTGTACACTTACGTGGAGCTTTCTAACTTGGTAAATCCATTTCGCAGTTGGAAGAGCGCGAGAATATTCAACAAATTAGTGGCAGCGCACGAATCATTTAAACCAAATCGAGTATGCGTTTAATGCCATTTATCCGTTTGCGATGAAACTTTGGAGAGTTGTTGTGCACGCTCCAACGAATGTTTCTAAATTAGTTAATTCAATTCACGATAGATTAGAGGCAGTTAACAGAAATTGAAAAAAATATTGTGTATCCATAAGCACTTCAAGAAACAAAGTTACAACACTTTCTTTGATTGGCAGGACAACGTCTGCCGGGTCAGCTTGTTAATTATAAAAATCTTTCCATCCACTGCTAAAATTCCCAGTCCGCTCTTAGTCCTCAACGTCATGATATCGTGGATGGGGTAGCAAGGGCCATCGAGCGGTCGCTCTGCAAACCCTGCTCGGCTGCCATGCGCGCCTTCCCCCTCCCCTCACCCCGCATCTCATGGGGTGACTGTTGTAGCGGTAGCGCCCTCACGTGACGGTGTCACTGTAAACAAACGTGTTGCGATGAGTTCGTCGCTTCGGCCTGCTCCCCGTTTTTGTTAACATCTGCTTTATTTTGGTCATGAAGTAGGCAACCGATAAAGCCCCCCCGGACTCGCGCTTATTTTTAAGTCTGGAAAAATAAGAATTACTCCTGGAAAATTCCTGGTGAACTCCTGGAAAAGCATTGACCAATTTGAGTGGCCACCATGATCTATGTTCACTTGACTTTTCTTTTTCTCTTTTCCACAGTACATGGCTACAGTTTTCTTTTTACTAATTACCATTCCAAACTCCCTCAGATTTTCATTTCAAATGTCCAGTCTCTTTTGTACTTCTTTTTCTCTCTTTCCCCAAATCACCATATCACAATAAATCTATATAGAATATAACTAACTCAATGCAGCCTACCAACTGTCTCGTAACTGTTACAACAAAGTGCATTTCGAAGAATGCCAAGGTCTGTCTTTACAAAACTACTGTCAGGCCACAGTTTTTATACACAGCAAGGACCCTCCTGATGGACAGGAAATGTACCATGGATTGGGACCCTGATTTATGGTGATATAAAAGGCCCCAAAGTGGTGAAATAGAATTTTCAAAGCGGTGAAAGGAAATATTCGCGGTAAAAAAGTGGAAAAGGAAGTTGAGTGTACGGTGCGTGGGTTTGGTTAAATGATGAACAATATACAAACGTTGGATGGAATAAAAAACAATTCTGTGTTTAGACCTAACCTAACATTTACTTCAAATACAATGACTACCATAGTCCTTTTCTCACTAACTCTTGAAACTTATGCTGTCCCCAAAGTTTAAACAAGGCATTCAAGGTTTCCATGAATTCAAAACTCAGAATTGAACTCCTGAGTAAGCAGTAAAGCTTCTTTCGCTGTCTTATTATCTACCAAACGACAGATAGTGGAACTATTTCAATTAATTTTAAAGTAAATATTTAACCCTTCCAGTGTCACTGAAATTATTTCTATATCCCCTGGCACTACAGCCCATGAAGGGCCTAAGCCTACCAAGCGACCGATGCCCAGTCATTTGGCCTGCAGATATTGGGGTGACGCGTGGTCAGCGCATCGGGTCCCCTCGGCCGTTAATCTTGGTTTTCGTGTCACTGAAATGGGTTGTATTATTCTTTGAGTATTCATATTTTGAAAGAAATTTTTTAAGACATTCTTATGGTCATGGTGGCCACTACTCCTGGAAAACATGGAAATTCTGGAAAACTCCTGGATTCTTATTAGGTCTGGAAAACTCCTGGAAAATGACGAAAAATTTGAAAACTGCTGGAAAATAGCCACTGTTAATTAATTATAAAAATCTTTCCATCTTAAATCATACTCCTGCTACGGTTTTGGGTGAGCACTCTATCGTTGACAAAAGAAATTTCCTAAGGCTACCTGTTTCTGTGTGTGAGAACACGCAATAGTATTTTTGTAAAACATATTGACTATAGACAACTTCACCGCAATAAAATTGCAGGCAGGATTTTTTTTAAGCAGATATTTGAGTCACAAAGGCTTTTTTAAAACAACAATTAAATCATTTGTGTGTAGGCTTGCGTATCAATAACGCAATCACCACTAATTTTTGTCAACATCTGTATTAGTAAACAAAACACAACTGCTTTATTTTGGTCTTGAAGTAGGCAACCGATAAATTCCCCCCCCCCCGCACTCACACTTATTTTTAAATCTGGAAAAATGAGAATTACTCCTGGAAAATTCCTGGAAAATCGTTGACAGAGTTGAGTGGCCACCATGTATGGTATTTTTACTTCTATAAATTATTGTTTAGAAAGACATTTAAAAGAGGAAAACCGTACTAAATCTGAATCAGTTCAGGAAAACCTTTGAATGTACATTGCGGAAAGCAGGCATGCCTTGGAATACTCCACTTGTATCTGCATCACCACTGCTTCTCACTCTTTAATGTCTTCAACGTTGTCTTCAAAATCACTGTAATCACTGTCTGATTGGTCCATATACCTTGAAATCGTAGCCAGATTTTTTTATCGTACGAGCCCGCCGTTAGAATCATATATCATCTGACACTGTCAAACTCAAGTACCGGTATCTATCTAACCAAACCTAACCAATGCAAATGAAATGATTCACGTAGTCATTTCCTGTTCTAGTTGCGTTTGTAAAGGTTTTCTAATGTTTTCCTTCCACCTACTGTAATTAAATGTAAACTGATGATACCCTGCAGAATATTCCGCACACGACCCGCTAGGGTGGGAATTTTGTTGCGGAATATATCGTAAACGACACTCAAGGCAAAAGGTATTGCTGCGGAATATCCCGAAAAAGACACGGTAATGGTTAATACAAATCTTATTATCTGCATTTCGTTAGTATTTCGGAGTTTAGGGTGAAAGTAACACATTTCGCAAAATGATTTATTTTCGCAATATTTCGTGACTTCTATATTGAAGTAAATGGCATATTTGGGGTAAATATATCATTGTGATAACATATATGTTTGCTGAAAAACTTCGCGGATATCGTTAAAACCAAAACTCTGGGACTCAAACCATGGATGATCTGGAGAAAGTCGAAAGTTGTAACCTCTGGAAAATTCATGGACTGAGATTGCTCCCAATTGGAACCTACCAACTGAAAGCAAACTGTGAATTTTATCAACAGTTTGAAATGGCCAACACCAGCATGTGACGTAGGCGACTGAAGTTCTACGGGTACCTTCTACGAATGGACAACAGACTTAGCAAGAGGATCTTCTCTTTGGTTAAAAGCTATAAGATTGGAAGCCTGTGGCTCAATGAAGTACAAAAGGACATGGATTCCGCTGGGTTTTCTTAACAATATTTTTTGATATGGTCAACTCTTGGTCCTCACGACCCAAAATGGCATAAGTCTCAGAAACCCACCTCACTGGAGAGAAAAATTATTGGACAGGCTTGATTGGGAATGAAAGAGAGCATCGAAGAAGAACTATAGTCATAAGCGCTCCTTAGTGGGCTTAATTCAATTACAGGGTCTTTATATTTGCTTGGCAAGGACATTCTCGCTCATGCGCTCCGCCAGTGACAGCTCAGTTCCCAGCGACCAAGCGCGCGTATGTACGACGGGATACGGCGCTTAAAATCAGTTTCATGCATTTTTACTCACCATGCTGAAAATGTTCCCCATTCGCTGCCAAACATAATTGGCATCTCCTTATGAAGTCTCCGGTTATGCCGGTTAATTTAGCTTCAGTAAGGAAATAACGACCTTTACGTCTATTTTTATTGTTTACTGAACCTATTCGTTTGAATCTCTTAGCCAGTTGATTTATTGTCCGATTTATAGGAATGGGTCTCCCTGGAAATGTCATTCGAAACTTTTGTCTTGTTCTAGCACACGTTATGTATGGCACGTATTGTGCAGACCTTCGCTCGTCCTTGGCCGCCGGTTCCCGGTGCGTGGTCTCCAGCCGTATTGCCCGGGTATTCCCTCGCTCTTCTGTAGACGTGTGAGCTCCGAGCTAATTGGGTGTTTCAGTCTTTCAGTGTTTTATAAAGCTACTGTGCACCGGCACTGTATATCTTATTGTGTAGTTTTATTGTGATTGTGTATAGTGCTGTAATGCCTTATGTGAAATATTCGTTACGTGAACGAGTAGGCTATTATCCGCACAATACGTGCATAAAGTGCAGGAAATCGTGCGCTAGAACAAGACAAAAGTTTCGAATGACATTTCCAGGGAGACTCATTCCTATAAATCGGACAATAAATCAACTGGCTAAGAGATTCAAACGTACAGGTTCAGTAAACAATAAAAATAGATGAAAATGTCGTTATTCCCTTACTGAAGCTAAATTAACCGGAGTAACCGGAAACTTCACAAGGAGATGCCGGTTATGTTTGGCAGCGGATGGGGATCATTTTCAGCATCTACTGTAAGCATGGTGAGTAAAAATGCATGTACTGATCTTAAGCGCTGTATCCTTTCGTACATACGCGCGCGCGTCGCCGGGAACTTAGCTGTCACTGGCGGAGCGCGTGAGCGAGAATGTCCTTGCCAAGCAAAAATAAAGACCCTGTATAATATATAAGGAAGACCACAAAGTTCCTGGAAAAATTAAATCTCCAAACTTTGTAGACATCTGAATGTGGACAACTAGCAAGAACTCGCCCAAAACAGAGTTCAGTGGAGGCATTTTGTGATATCGGCGTGGGATCTTCGTGTCCCAAAAAAAACTTCTGAGTAAGTGAGTACAGTATATAGGCAAAAACAAACACAGTGTGGACATACAGCCAATCATTGAACAGGAAATGAAGGAGAGAAACATATAAATTAGGACAAACCCAATGATATTTAGGGGCAGGCAAAGGGAGAGATTAAAGTGACAGGGATAATCAGCACAGGAAGGTGGGGGTACCATCGGCTCACACTCTCAATCCAATCATCAGCTGTTATTAAATGCAATGAATCTCCCCAAACAAGCTCATTTCGACCTTCCAGCCTCATCAGTAGGTCAGGCACCAACCAGTTCTTGTGTCGCTCAAAATCAGGCATAGTGCAGCAGCAATAACTAGATGTGGTTTGTGTACTGAGAAGTTATGTTTTATGTACTTCTTTTTGGAGACTACCACCCAGACTAATCCTATTTCAAGAATTGTTGTTTCCCGTACAAACAACTCACAACCAACATTTATTGATATGTATCTCCCATGAAAATTGCTCTCCTGTAGCCAAAATTTGTGAGAGCACATCCTAACAAGTATTTTCTGACCCCAACAAAAGGTTTGCTTGTGAGATGAGATTTGCCACAGTCGTGGTTGGCAAAACATGACAATCGAGAATTCTTAGTGAGAATATCAGGGAAATGGCCCAACTCAGCCGACTGCAGGACAATATAACTCTCTGTTGACTCGTGTGGTATGGTCACATGAGAAGGATGGAAGCTGGACGAATACCCAGAAAAATGTATGATCTATAATTGGAAGATCCAAAACCAAGAGGGTGGCCAAGGATGAGGGATAAAGATGTGGTGAGAAACAACGTCCAACAACTAGGTGAAGACTGAGACAACATTGAAGAAGAACAGTACAAAGACAGGAGTTGGTGGAAGGGGTTCATTCACCAACCCACCGCATAGGATGTGGAATATGTATGCAAAAGGATAAAACTGTACGGGATTAGAGGGCTTAGGGCCGTTTTCACCAACGTCAATTGTCTTGGTAATTCATCATTAAAAGTTATTTAACTTTTCACAAACATTTCATCAAACATAAATGCTTGTTAACTTACCACAAACAAGCAATTTGTCTTTTGTAGCTTTTCAGCCGGCCAACACGATTGTGCCCAATGAATGGGTGAGGTACAAGATAGAAATATGTAAATACACTCCTGGAAAAAATTACATGTATTAGTTAATTAAATGGGGAAATTTAGTCAGACGGCTTAAATGGCCTACGATAGTACGGTAATGAAAACAGTTCCTGAGTCCATAACATACATTGTTCGTGATTCCAACCTCATTCAGTTGGTTCAGGTACAACGATAATTCATTCAAAACTTCAGTTACAACTTCCGATAACAGATGGCGCGCAGGATGACAAGCGAACTAGGCTACTGTCGACCAAAATATTATGTGCACTCGAGTTTGAAGGTTGTTTGTGAAGTAACCAATAGACCTACGTAAAATCCAATAACATCATCATTTTCGTCGTTCTATTGTACGTTAGTTCATGTAGGTTTGGAATTTTTAATTTATATATTAATATTTTTTATCGCAGTTGGAACACAAAAAGTGCCCGTTTTTAAGTGTGTTTCAACCATGCGTCACATTTAAGATTTATTATCTCTAAAACACGTCATTAGATCGAATCCAAATTTTAACACAATATACATAGGAATGTTTTATAACTGGTTTATTAAGTTCAAAATTTTGTGTGTCCAAGAAACAAAGTTGTTATCATTTTTGTAAGGTAACATTTTCTCGGCTCGGGGTGGTTGGAAAATGAAGTTCTTGGTTGCGTTGTAATCCTTATACATCAATAGGTTATGCTGTATGACTGTAACTTTCTTCGGCTATTCCCAATTAATTGGGGTCGCCGGAGCCAACCAAGCTCATTTTTTAGTTTTGGCTGGGGATTTAAGGCCGGATGCCCTTCCTGATGCCACGTGATTTTTCAGGTGAAAATTCCACCCCGCAGTCACCCGGATTCGAACCCCGGCCGTCCGGGTGAAAGACGAGCCGCTAAGCCACTGCGCCATCACGCACCCCATTTATGCTGTATGACTGTGAAATACGTAAATTAATTCACTTATTTTATATCGGTTTGTATTTCTACGGGGAAATAAGACATGGTCCTGCAGCTCGTTAACTTACCACTAACAAGGAATTACGTTAAATGGCCAAATCTGACCACTCAACTCTCTAAAGCATCTTTATTTAAAGTGGCGGGAAGCTGAACTGTGCCTTGTGCATTCCACAATGGTGGTTTGTTTCCGAGTTTCACACAAACTTTCATCCATATGAATATAAAATATGTTTATGACAATGAAATTATAAAAGATCACACACATTAATAAGTTTTAATACCAAGAAAGACGAATACGGAAATTAAAAAGAAAAATTAAATCTGAAGGGGGATTCGAACTCCTTCCAGCACTGCATAATAAATTGAGAATCTGCACCTCAACCGCTTACGCTATGAAGGCAACTGGGTGAGCGTGTCCTTTTAAGCTATCTATTCACACAACTCTCAGTTCTCCTAAATACTTTGTTCATATCATTTTAAGCTTTTGCCACGAATAAGGTCTTCTGTATTTCTCTTCCTTTATAATTATGTTCCAGAAAGTCTCAAGGAAGCATCTCAAGCAACAATCAGTGCTAGACGCTTCTTATTCTTTCCGCCATGCTCTCCAAGATGAAACCGAATCCACACATGCGCGAGAGCCGTAAATCTTCTTTAAGTAACTGCGAACCCGAATGGCCTCGTGAAATGCATCGAAGATAATCACGCATTAAAGTTAAATGGGAATTAACTAAATAATCGTTAGTGAAGAGTTGGTGAAAACGGCCCTAAGTTAAGTAGGAATTGGCTAATTAATCGTTAGTAAAGAGTTGGTGAAAACGGCCCTTAGAAAAGGGTGAGATAAAAAATCTTTGCATGTTTGAGCGATCTGCAGTACTACAGCTCCACTGTCTAGATGTTCAAAAGTATGCAGGTCGAAGCCCTCTAATGTCATACAGTTGTATTCTTCCCATGTTTTTAGCTACTGATTTTCCATGATGATGCCAAAAGGCAAAACCAGTCAAAAATGAGAATATATAAAGTGACAGTACTCTACAAACAATTTTAATTTGTAAATAAATCTAGAGCATTCCAGAGGTATCGAGTGGATTGAAGATACGTCCAGCTGTAGAGATCAACCTTCACTTTTCTTTGTTTTTCTCTGCCCTCGTTGGTCTGCCATTGTGTTGTTATTATGTATGTGTTGTTATTTGCAGCCAAGTTGACTGCGCTAGTGAACATCAAATGTGACTATCCTCTGTCGCCACCGTTGTTCTGTCTTCAGCTGCAGTGGCATGGAGAGCACAACAGCAATAACAATGATGCAATTCGGGTGAGCATTTATTCGGCAATACAACATTTATTTATTTTTTAAATTTTGTTTTTTATATATATAAAATAGGTTTTTTTTTTTATCACCTAATTTATTTATTTAAAAAAATATTTATTGCTTTATTTAAAATATTTTTTTATTTATCTATCTATTTATTTTTGTTTTATTAAAAGAAGCTAGTTATTTTTTTTAAATGCACATAATTTTTTTTATTAATTAATATATTTATTTGTATTTTATTTTTAAAAAATGTTCGTAATTTTTTTAAATCACCTAATTAATGTATTTGGGTTTTATTTAAAAGACTTTCTTTTAATTATCTAATTTATTTATTTTTATTTTTGTTTTATTAATAAAACTTTTAGTTATTTTTTTAAATCATCTAATTTATTTATTTATTTATCTATGTATCTACCTGGGTGGGGGGGGGGGGGGGGTGGAGCAGCAGGCAAGCTATTTGTCTCTCACCAAGATGGACCTGGTTCGATTCCCGGTCAACACATGTGAGATTTTCGAAGTGAAATGCCATGTCCTGTGGTTCGGAATCCGCGTAAAAAGGAGGTCCCGTGGCTAATCATCGCATGATTAACGGTCACGTAAAACTACAAGCTTCCTTTTTTTATCCATCTACCTGTCATTAAATGAATGTCAATGACTGGCACGAGATTATCCCATCTATAGTTGACCTACTGTGCTTTGACGACGGTTACAAATGTAAATATCCTATGTCGGTAACATTGTCTCGGATGATAAATTTTCTTCAAAGAAGTAAGATGGCTCCGACTATATCATCTTACTTTCCTGTTGGGTTTTCACTCCATCCTACACCATTCACTTCAAGATAGAATATCTCGCCCCCAATTCACAATATTTTGAGTGACGGTAGAACTGTTTGCTGCCCGTTCTCCTCCTCCTGATGTGAACGAAGGGCTGTACCATTGTACAGCTATTGATCAGATATGTGACGTGAATGACCACCTTAAAAAACAGGTGTGTCCTGCAGTGGAGATTTTCCTCGTCTATTTTGTTTGTTTTACCCTCTTTTTCTCATAAAAGAGTATTAAAATTAGGTAAGAAGTTCTGCCTAGTCAATACCTTTTGAATTATTTGTAATTATTCAAATCACTTGGCAAATGTTTCGGCACTAATATCTGCTCCCTTCATCAGCCAATATTAGCTTGTCACGGTGGGTGAGTAGTCATCGTGTCGGATTACCAACCACAAGCTTGCAGGTTCGCTCCTAGCCATGGTAAGTGGATTTTGAAAGGAAACAAAAATCACGACATGATTGGCATACGTTGTTGGCATGTTAAAGAACTCATTTGAATTCAGTAGGCCGTGTCCATAATGGCAAAATTAATCTTGGGATTTTCCGTCAACACAAAAGTTCCTCCTTTCTCTACTAGAAAGCGCTATAGTGTCAAGGAGCTTGGATATCTAACCTCCTCGACTTTCATAGCGCTCCAAGGAATAACAAATTTCGACATGCAAGCTGTCCTCGCGGTGTCAAATAACAAAGCTTGCGCCTGGCACCCGAGGCCATACGATATTATTATCAGCCATGTTATGTGAAATACACTGCACCCTATACAGTTCACTAGCACCGGCACGAGGAACTTCATCTTGCAAAACTTCAGTATGTTACAACAATGAAGGAACTTGCACAATCATATCTACTAACACAACAATTTTATTTTTCTGTCAAATTCTACATCACGAAATTCCAAATGGGACAGATAAGAATTTCAACCCATTAGATTCAATAATATTTGAATAAGAAGATTTATTTATGGACACGTTCAACGAATAGTAAAATACGGAACCAGTTAATTCGACACCCATTCAACAACGGCCAAAAAATGGAATGATTTAATGAAGGCCAATGCAGTTTTTTTTTTTTTTTTGAAGAGATTCCGTAGAGATAATTCTCATCTATAGATATTCTTTATTAGAAAAAACAAATGTTATTTTTTGCCGTATTTTTACTGACATTTTAACTGGCATTTTATTATTTTTAACATACAGTATAGATGAAATATTATAATACCGTATTGCTCGATAACTTGTTTTCATCAAACATGTATTAAACTTATCAAAGGAACAAGAAATGCGTTTTTTACAATTGGATTTAAGTAACAACATAATGATATAGTTTTTTTTTTTTAAGGAAGACCTTTAACTGATCAAGAAAAACTTTTTATCTTGCATGGAATTTTTTAAATGATACGTTTTTTTAAAGTTTTTTAAAATATATTTTTGAATTTTGGTTTGTAAAAATATTAATTTATTTATGTGTGTTTGTATATAATTTTTCACACAATATGGCTGATGAAGGGAGTAAATATTAGCCCCGAAACATGTACAAAGTGATTTGAATAATTACAAATAATTCAAAAGGTATTGACTAGGCAGAACTTCTTGCATAATTTTATTATCCTATTATACTGTTTGTCAATACGGACCAGAATGAAACAAAATATTCCTACATACTGCTTATTCTCTCCTGGCCTAAGGATTAGAAGCTATAACCTTAATCCAGTAGAGAGAACAGTCAGATACAAGCAATGGGAATTAAATTTCTCAGGTCATGCATCCAGAAAACAAGGCTAGTCTCCAAGCTGAGACTGTTAGGATAATCCTGGATGAGATGGTTTGGTTACCTAATGAGAATGCCATCGATAAGAACACCCAAAGCCTAATTTGAACAAGAAGTAGTTGGCAAAAGACCTAGAGGTAAACCAAGAGATGGGTGAATGAAGCAGGTACAAAAAGACCTGGCGAGGAGGAGCTCACAGTGTTGTTATTAATTCGTTTAGGGGCTCGGCTACATCGTAGTCATGTAGCCCCATGTGTAGAATTTGTCTGATAACCTGTGTTACTGTGATGTCTGTACTATATAGCTTTATTTAAGCATGAGGCATTGTGTGAGAGTGGAGTTGGTATGTTACAGGACATGGAGAGAGAGCTGAATGTCCACTGGCTAGAGCTGATACAGATGAAGGGCTGGGGACACACACTCCTGGCCTGTCAGATCATGAGGCTCATGGCCTGTGTTGACGTCTTTCTCGAGTCATCTGGTGCTACTGGCATCAGCCCGCCAGAGTTCCCTCGTGACAAGATCTTCATCAAACCCGTCAGGTGAGTGTGGGATGTGCATCTTATACTGTATTTGCTTGCTCGCATTTTTGGAGCATGATATATGCGGGGATTTGTGTTAAAGACTGTATTCCTGAAGAAGAAAAAAAGAGGTAAAATTTGCATTATTGAGACAACAGAAGTGGCATTGTCACTGCAGTCAATCTCCGAGCTTATCTTGCGTGCATCATCCTGACTTCCGTCCAATGCATTTGTAAAGCCCGTCTTCAAGAAGCTCTTCATAACAACGTCTGTCGTCATAACCCATACCGATATAACTAGAGATACGGGAAAATCGCAATTGCGATAAATGCGAATTTTACTTTTTTCAACTACCTGGTAACTAATATGACTATGTATACCCAAAATTTTCGAAACTGAATGTGCGACAAAGTTTGATAACTAAGGGTTCTTGCGAATTATTCCCTTAAATGCGATAAATGCGGAAAGTGCCGAATTTACCGATTAATGTTGAATATTATGTTTTATTACATTTTCGCGCCGCAACTTTGAAATTTGCGAGTTCCCAGCAATGAAAATATCGGCTAAATAATCAATATTTACCAGTAATAATCGATATGTACAAACATCAATTATTGTCGTGAAAACAATCGATTACGGTAAAACTTAATTTGAAAATGGTGCTGTTATTGCCGCATAATATCCACTGTTTATCGCCAGTAAAACTATGTTTTTGGAGAAATTATTTCGTAGTTTCATTTCATTTGGTTGTGCTAATAAAAGGAATATTCCAATCGTTTGTGCCGATTCTTTTTAAAAATTAGAGCAATAAGGTTATTCTTATATAGGTTTATATCGCGCCGGCCCTCATTTCTTGTATTTGAAATGAAAATGAAAACTCTCAAGTACGTATCGTGATATGAATAGACAATGTTTGTTAGGCGTTCTCTTTGCTTTGGGGAATGTTATATAATATGATGAAAGTATTCTTTACCATGTGTGAGTTATAGGTTATGTTACATGTCGTCTGGCGATTTCTCCCTGAATTCGGATACTGTTTTACAGACTGTAAGTCAAGAGTCGCAAAAAGGTATACCAGTAATTGTGTGTTTGCATATTCTGTTTAACTTGAGAAAACCTTTGGGACTGATAAGATGTGATCATTTAAATCTTTGGAGTAGATATGAAAGGTGCACAATAAAGTTCACAGGATTGTCAGCATTCGTCTACACAAGTTGCATTGGCAGCAGTGTTCTGTTTCCTGTTGTGTGTGTGGTTTTTATTTTTACTAAGGGAGTGTTAAGAAGTATTAAAATCCTAATATCAGTATTAAAGAAGTGTAGAAACTTGACACCATACATTTTTCAGAAATGTGAGATCTCTGAAAATAAAGGCATCAGCCTGGCTAATTGGCAAGATTGAGCTCAAGTACTGTCGGTTGGTTGTATGAAGTGGGAGGAGGGTACCTGAGCTATGCTGAAAAGATCCAAAGGTCATGTTCTCATTATGCAATCAACAATATCAGGTGTTGTGCAGCTACTCAAATATTGAGGGCCGGCAGAGAGTTGTATTAGTTCGCTTGTACCAAGGTGCCATTTGTTAGAATAAAGCGAGCTGTGGTCGGGCGACAGTGGTTGTCTTATGAAGTTTACTGTAGGCAGGTGGAATGACGACAATACCGGACTGTCCTGGACTCGGTGGACGAACTGGTTCAAATTCTGAGGATGTCTATGCCAAGTTCCATTCATTTCTTTAGTAAGTTAATAACTTATCTTATGAGGTTGGATTCAAGAAGTGCCATTTGACCATTAAACCACCGGCAAATAGAAATTCAATGGCCCTCATTGAAAAGGAAATAATGAGGGAGTAAACGTACGGTACATTTTATTATTTAGTTAATTATCCATTGTATGATATTTACCTAAAGTAAATGTATGATTCACATTATTATATTAAATGCTTAAATGTCGTTTATCAGAAACACCCATATTTCCAATCCTGCACATGTTTGAATTTGTTTCCGTGCATATTATTTTGAACCTGTTAAAGTTTTATTGTACCTGGTGACGAACTTTTAAATGCTACAAAATGCTAATTTTTAAATTTCAAAATGCTCCAAAATGCTATTTTTCAAAATGAAAGTGCTACAAAATCAATTTCAAAATGCTATTTTCTCGTATCTTTACATATAACTAGAGGTGTTAGAAAGTGTTGTTATTTTTTTGAAGATTTGTTGATTTAAAATTCAAAAGGTGGTGTTTTGTGTTTTTATTATTTTTTCGGGGGATGACATGTTAAAATTTGGAAAGCGATAAGGTTTGTACAATAAGTGCATTTAAAAATATAAACAATTAATAAAACAAAGTAAAAAACAAAACAGCAGGGTAAAACGTTAAACATGGCTATGGAAGAATGAGATAATACTTATATGGAAGTCACATTTTTATTTTACATTCACCATCTCGAAACACATTTCAGTGAATACCTTTTTCAGTTTTATCCAAATACTGCGGTGAAATCACTGGAAGTAGATCATGGTTAAAGTCTCAGCATTTGCAGCTGTCAATTTTCGCCTCCTATCACTTACTATGAGACTGTATTTCGAAAATGACCTTTCAGAATCCACATTTGAACAAGGATACCACACACACTTTAATGCAGCTGTTGCATAGCCTCGGTGAGCAGGCCTTAATCCCATGAGGATCTCTGGAACATTCACATTATCTTCATGACGCAGTTGGTTCTTGATTGCAGTCAGGTAAATGCTGTGAGCCTCTAAAAACTGTTGAGACTCCATCTTCGTAAGAAATGGGGCATTCTTCTTAAATTGGAGCAGTTCTGTGGGAGAAACGTTCTTAGGTGCATGCCGAGGATCAAACAATGACCCGATGGCTTCTACAGTCTTCCTGGCTGGATCCGTGGTCCTTAAAGTCCTGACTTTCACTAGAACTGACTGGGCAACACACGTAAGCTTGGACTTAACCTTTATCTGCATCTTTTGAGGAAGCTGTTCCAAGTTCTGGAGGATCGTATGATTGAACATTCCACCACCACCTAATAGCTTGAGCTTTACCTCAAGGTCATCTAGCTTCCCAGCCAGTAAGTGAATTGTTGGGTACTTAGATCCCTCCAAGAAATTAAGCAAGTCCATAAGAGAGGCACCAACAACAGAAACATACAATGCTTGTAATTGTATAAATTGTATTGTTGAAGTCGATGCTTGTAGGAAAAATTTGACCCCAGAATTTGAATCTTCCAATGTTTTGAAAAATTCTACCAGATCTTCCACATGCGTGGCCATATACATTGCAGCCTTAAACCATGAATTCCATCTTGTACATACAGGCATTGGGAAAGCTAGAATTTCATTTTCTTTTTCTGTGTTTTCATATTTCTCCCTTAGAAATGCAACGTAATTGCTTTTTCTTTTTCGCATATTTAAAAAGGCATTCTTTGTCTTTACTATAGACATGTTCAATTCGTCCAGCTCGTTTTCAAATACGCAGCCGATAAGATTGACTTTATGAGCCCAGCACTGGACATGACTTAATTCTTCAATCAATCCTTGAAGAGTAGTTACACATTTTGTCATGTAGCGTGCTGAGTCCGTAACTACTGCCACTACACGCTCCCGTTCAATTTCATAGGAATTCAAGGTGTCTAATATCGCATTGGAGCAATTTACGCTATTGGCAGAATCTAGAACAACAGAGGCAGCCAGATGGGTGTTCATTTCAGTTGATGGTACTGATGGACGAAAAAGAATGTTGAAAACACACCTACCATTCTTGTCAGTTGTTTCGTCACATAGCAGAAACACGTCTTTGTTTTTTATATCTTCCCTAATTTCTTCCCTCCTTCTTTCGCCAATCATGGGGATGTATTTCTGACGAATCTGATTTGCTGATGGTAAATCTCCACTTCCGCGAACGTACTTATTAAACCAAGTACGGATAGCAGGATTGTCTAGTTTCTCTACTGGTATATTAGCTTTCACAAACGCAGTAGTAGTGTCCAAAATAAACTCTTCTTTCATATCCTTCACATAATGTTTCTTTCAAGGTGGCCACTCTAGGAACACTAACTTCAAGACGCGAATTTTCTCGGCGTTTTGAATGCTTCTCCGATTTGCAATGTTTGTCTAATGCATCTTTCCTGCGATAATCTAACCGACAATCACAATATTTGCACATAAGAATGCCACAAGAAATTATAAATCCTTCATTCTTATATTCTTTAAGTCTGTCTGTGGCAGAAACAGCTACCTTCGGCATTTTTAAACTCAACTGAGCGATGCCCATTAACAAACACTGTTATCACACGGTTGACTGTGGTCACACGCCAGTATAAATTCGTAACCACACGCAAAATTTATTTCTGAATTCGTGTCATAATATTTAAATTACGTCGCGTCTCATCTTCCTGTGTTGTTAAGTTCGGAACTAATACGACGAACACGTGGTCACCAACTGATTCATGCAAATAACACACTAGCTTTGATGATAACGCACAATTTGCGCACTTTTTATTAAATTATATAGAATTCTCTACTATAATTTACACTCGCTACCGATGTAACAGGAGGCAAACGTAGTTTACATTATGAACAACTATCACATAACCTTTTGGAGGTAGTCGGCCAAACTATTCACGCCGCGATATAACAGCTGTTTACCACAGCGCTAAAATCCAACGAGTAACGAGAATATCGACAGTATATCGTAATATGACGTATATCGTAGTATTACCCCTCGCGAAACTATACAATCGATCATTCTCTCGAATTGAACACCAACCAAATTCGATTATCGGCTTGTGGACAAAAATGTTCGGATTGGTGTGGGGAAAAAATATGAAAATTTGTTTTTATTTCGCAGATTGAGGTATTTGTGGTGTTATTCACAAAATTCGCGTTATTTCGCGATTTAATTTCACTCCTGGGCGGCACGAAACATGTAAATACGTGAAAATAAAACATCCTAACCTCTAAATATGACTTCGTTTTATCGCGAATTAACAAAAACTAACACCTCTACATATAACCCATTCGCGCAACATTTCAACTGATGGCTTTCTTTATTTTGTCTTGTATTATCAGCTTATCGTAACTAACAATACTAGATCTCAACGTGTTCTAACCTAACGACTACTTATTTAGCGTGTGAAACACCAAAAAACAGCTTTGTGTTGTTTAACTGCGTTGACACATTTGACAACACCCTACGTGTTTGGTTAGTGATTTGTAGCTCGTATTTCTGTTTACGCCAGTAGCGAATATTAAATTCAGTCACATTGAATTCTCGATCGGCAGCTCTACGAGTACCAGGCTATATTACCATCGTCTTCTGCATATTTTATCACTTTGAGTTTAAACCCAGCCATATAACTTCTGCATTTTTATATGACTTAGAGATTGACCTCCACAAGAAAACACTTAACTGAGAAACGACAATGGAATATGAAAGCAGAATACCGGTAGGCCCACTTGTAGACAATGCAACAGAAGGGCAACAAATACCGTGAAAGAAAGGAATGCATCGCAACCAAAACAAACAGAAAAATCACAAACATATTTATGACTGCGTCAAGAATTAATGCAAGATATATGCGAGGATTTATTTTTTCCTGCAGTTCCATATGTAAAAAGGGGTGCGAGATACATCATCATCATCATCTTGTACAGTTTCCAGCCCCAGGCTGGGTCTGTTTGGAACATAAGCCTCTCCACTTAGTTCTTTCTTCCCACCACCTCTCCGCTGTCACTCTGGTCCAGTCCTCGCCTCTCTTCTTGACACATTCCTCCACTCCTTTCAGCCATCTATCTCTTGGTCTTCCCCTTGGTCGATTCTTCTGCATCTGCATCTCATGTATCCTCTTGGGAATCTTCTTCTCATCCATTCTCTTTAAGTGTCCATACCACCTCAGTCTTGATGTCTCAATCCTACCTTGCAAGGGCTCCTCTTTCACCATTTCCCTGACCTTTTCATTCCTCACCCTGTCTCTTCTTGTTACTCCGATCCTACTTCGCAGGAACTTCATTTCACCTGCCTGTATTCTGCTTATGTCTCTTTTCTTCATTGTCCACGTTTCTGAAGCATAGGTCAGTATCGGGATATAGTAGCTTCTGTATAACACTTCCTTGCTTTTTTGTGGGACATCTTTATTCCACACTAAGCTCCTAATGCTTCTCAGAAATGCTTCTGCCTGTCTGCCACGTTCCGTAATCTCTTTGTCATTTCTCCCATTTTCCTCCACTATACTTCCCAAGTACTTGAGACTTTCCACCCTCTTCAGCTGTCCACCTCCAAGTGTTATCCCACTCACTGGTCTGTCCTTTTTCCTGGTCGTTAACAGGATCTCACATTTACTGATGTTGAACTTCCATCCGTACTCTCCCACTGTTTCTTCCCAAGCCTTCAGTTGCTCCTGAATTTCCTCCTCCTTGTTTCCCCAGACCATGAGATCATCTGCAAACACCATTGCTTTCATCTTATCTTCTCCTATCTTTCCTGCTATCCGTGTCATTACCTCGTCCATAACCACAATAAAGAGAAGGGGTGACAGCGCACTACCCTGTTTCAGGCCACTCATTTGTCTGAACCACTCTGTTCTTTCCCCTCCAACTTTCACACAACTCACACTTCCACAATACATCTCCTTCACTCTGCCTACAGTCTCTTTTTCCACTCCCATGTTTTCCATTGCTTTCCAAAGCTTCTCCCTACACACACTATCATAGGCCTTTTCGATGTCCAGGAAGGCCATCAACAGATCCTCTCCAAATTCGTAGTGGTGTTCCTGGAGCTGTCTCACTGAAAATATGAGATCCACTGTTGATC
This sequence comes from Meconema thalassinum, assembly GCA_946902985.2. Lineage (NCBI taxonomy): Eukaryota > Metazoa > Arthropoda > Insecta > Orthoptera > Tettigoniidae > Meconema > Meconema thalassinum. The sequence continues at coordinate 155,606,632 of OX336395.1, read as the reverse complement.
TCCCAGGTCTGAATCCATACTGCTCCTCTCTCAATTTTCTCTCCACTTTGGCTCGTATTCTACTTTCTAATATCTTTTCATATATCTTGGCACAGTGAGGTATGAGTGTGACTCCCCTGTAATTTCTGCACTCCTTTCTGCTTCCTTTCTTAAATATTGGGACAATTAATCCTTTCTTCCAATCTTCTGGGGTCTTTTTCTCCTTCCATATCACCCTCATCACACGGTACAGCCACCGTTTCCCAACCTCCCCTGCTGCCTTCACCATTTCAACACTCACTTCATCCACACCTGGTGCCCTTCCTCCTTTCATCTTGTCTATAGCCATTTCCAGTTCTCTCCAAGTCAGGTCCTTTTCCATTCCTGTGTTGTCTTCTCCATCTTCCAATACAATGTCTTCCTCCCTATGACCATTTGGATTCAGCAAATCCTCAAAGTACTCTTTCCACACTGTCTTGAGTGTCTCTTTGTTGTGTACCTCATTTCCGTTTTTGTCCTCATTACCACATCCTCTCGCAGACCTCTTCTCTTACTTTTGACCATCCCATAAAGAACTTTCTTATTTCCTCTGCTGTCTTCCTCCATCATCTCTGTCCACTTTACCATCCACTTCTTCCTCTCCTCTGCGACAATCTTGTTTGCTTCTTTCTTCTTTATCTTATAATTTTCCCTTGCCAGATCAGTTCTTTCCTGGAACCACACTCTGAAAGCCTTGTTCTTCCTTCCCACAGCTTCTTTTACTCTCTCATTCCACCATGGTGTCTCTTTACACCGCTTTCTGTTGCTTGTTCTTCCACATACTGCCACTGCAGCTTCCACCATTGTGTTTTTGAATTGCTTCCATTCCTCTTCCCCTGTTTTAGGATTGTCCGTTGGCATCCTTTCACTTATTATCTTCTGGAATTCTTCCTTGACTTCCTTTTCCTTGAGTTTCCATACTTTGATTCTCCTTTCCTGATACTCTGTCCTCTTGCTATCCTTAACAACTCCCAGGTTCATTACAAGTATTCTGTGGTCGCTATCTAAGGCCTCTGATGGTATTACCTTTATATCTCTGACACTTCTCTTCATTTCCCAGTCGTACAGCATGTAATCTACCAAAGATTTCTTTGTTAAATCACTGCTGTACCACGTTACCTTGTGGCTTTCTTTCTTCCGGAACCAGGAGTTGCCTACCACTAAACCGTTTCTCTTGCAAAAATCCAGCAACTTTCTCCCTTCTTCATTCCTGCTACCCCATCCTTCTGCTTCCAATACATTTTCATATCCTTGCCTTTCACTTCCTACATGTGCATTCAAATCTCCCATGACAATGATGCTCTGACCATTCAACTGCTGTTGTAGCTCCTCCTCAAAGTCTTCCTACTCTTGAGCTGTACATCCAACTTGAGGGGCATATACCTGGGCTATCTCCACGCTTCTTCCCTTTACAGTTATTCTGATCTTCATGATCTTGTCACTTATTCCCTTTACCTCTTCCTTCATTCCATCTCTCACAACTACTCCTACTCCGCTGCTCCTTCCTTCACTGTTCCCACTCCAGTACAACCGGTACCCTTTCCTCAGTTCTCTGCGACCTTCTCCTTTCCATCTTGTTTCTGCCAAGCCCAGTACATCCAGTTTTCTTCTCTCCATCACATCTACAATCTCCTCCACTTTTCCTGTCAATGTCTGTATGTTTAATGTCCCAACTCGTAGTCCATTAGCATATCCGGGTCGTCGTCGTTTGCATCCGTCCTGTCCGAGGCCTGTTCCTGGTTTGAAAGCAAGTATGATATCCACTACTGGCTTGCTAGGCCTATCGTAGCTTCACCAGAGCCCCGTCAGCCGTCACTTTTCAGGGTTCCCATAGAGCCTTCACAGCTACCGTAGCGGTCCCGGGGCACACAAAGTCCCCACTGTACTTCACCCCTACAGGCAATCCCCTACTTCATGCCGTTGCCCGTCTCCCACCAACGTGGAGGAGGGGTTGGACTTGTGCGAGATACACAAAGGCGTATTATATGTGAGCAAATATGGTATTGTGCTTGAACCAGTTTTAATCGATCTGCTTTTTGACTCGTGACTTCGTATGTTCTTGGTTCCATATACATTCCATGTAGTAAGTAACCTTGGCTGCAAGGAGTCCGAAACCTAGCAACATTAAAGTAGATACTGTAGTCATCTTAGCAATGCAGTAAAACTTCGATAATTAGAAATAGTGTGTAATTTGAATAAATTTTCATTCTCCAAAACTCAAGGTTATTTCATCCCGGATAAATCATAATTTGAAGGGTGTAGCTTTCCCTGTGTATGAAATTTGAACATTCAATTTGAAATTTGCAACAAACAAAAAAGAATATTTAAACAATGAGATTCTTCTTAGAAAATGATCTCGCGATTAACGGTCACGTAAAACTACAATCTTCCTTCTTCTTCCTTTCTTCTTAGAAAATTTATCATGCTGGGAATTGAGATGCACAACTTCTTAATGATGAAAGTACTATTATGATATTATTATCAAACGATTCAATTGTCTGTCGAAGCGAAGGATGCATTCTAATTCAAAATTGCCCTATTATTCTAGAATCCTCGGTTACAGAACTATGTTTAGGGGGAAATTATTTATCAGTTTCATTAGGTTGTGCCAGTAAAAGGAATGTTCTAATGCATTGGTTGTTATTCTTATACAAAGATGTGTATATAATCAGCTGTATTGGTTTGTATCATGTTGGCCATGTTTCTTCTTGACTAGGATAGGTACAAATAAATTTTGAAAAGTATTTTTCAATGCTTTGAAGAAAACCATGTTAATTTTACGTTCTTCCCCGATTTCTTCTCATTTTGGAATATTTCTTAATATGATATAAGTATTATCCACAATATCATGTCACCCTGTGATATCTCTCCCTCTTTCTGTGCTGCATGTACAATATTTCCTCTGTCGACACCTGCTTGTCATTGTGTTTGTCCTCCTTCTGTGTCTCGATCCTCTTCCCGTCCATTATGTGTATACATGTTATATTAACCCTTTTGATGCCAAGCAATTAATGAGTAGTTATGCTAAAATTGCCAAGCCAAGTTTAGTGAAATTACAAGGGTTTGATAAAAATTATCTCCTACCTATATTTTTCAAGATAGGATGTTGATATTTTTCCTCTAGCAGGTAAACATACTAGATGCTAAACAATTAGAACTTAGCTTCATATGTTTCATTTAAAAAATACAGTAATGTACTTCAGATATATTTCTTTAAAAAAATTAAATTGGAAATTTTAAGATAATTTTGACAGTCTACACAATCTAAATAGTATCTTTTGTTATAATACATGTAAATACTTATTGACTTTTACATAAATGTTCCAAGTTTAGAGTAATTCTATGAAATATATTTAGAGTACCATCAATTTCTACAACAATATGCGTATACAGGACTGTGACATTAGGTGGAGTGTTGCCTGCAGAATCAAAGTCGAAAATTCACTCACACTTCACTCAGCATTAAAACCTTATTTATTTCCCCTTTGTTCAAAGAACTAACCATATTTACCACCACGTACATTAATTAGCTCTAAGCAACAACATAAACAAACAAGGCTTCAAAAGATAACACATGCTGGAAGCCAGCTGACTGCAGCATGTTCAAAGAATACTTATAAAACCAGTTTTTGACGGAACTTAAACACATTGATATATCCTGAGAGAGAATGATTCCCACGTTGTCTTGGTTACGACAGTGTTAGTGCTGCATGGCTGGAAATGAAAATTTTAGAAGAACGCGGCCGATACTTCGGCCGGTGGCAATTTTATCAGAAGCTCCCTCGGCCGATATATTGGCCCTGTGGCACTATAAGGGTTAATAACGTGTTTTTTATATTAAGAGAGCCGAATGTTTTGGGCAGATAACCTCGCTGTTCTGCCCCAATGATATAAGAGTCTAATTTTGAGTATTGTTTGTCTTCTTGTTTTCAGGGGTAGGAATAGGTCCAGACCGTACAAGTATCTACAGGTCGGTGGTGGTATCTTTACACAGCGATGATTGCTCTGTATATATTTAGTTGTAAGTCTTTCTCATGTGTATTCTTAACTCTGTGATGTACAAATTCTGTATTAGTATTTTTTTTTTTTTTAATATACAGTTAGGATTTGATAATTTGCTGGCTATTCGTTCCAGTTCCAGTGAATAAAACATCTCACTTGTTCAATTTCGTGTTGTTAATTCTTCCAGGAAACATTTTGATCTTTCTTTCCATCCATTCACAGATGATGGAGGCCCAGCCTATGGGGGTTTTTGAACTCTCTATAGAATTGAGGATTTTCGCAATTGTCGTATGTTTCAGGTGTTGAAAGAACATGTCTTGAGGTCACACACAATGAGTATTTCAACTTGGCAATGTTAGCACTTTATAATCATATACTCCCTAGGGGCCGATAACCTAGATGTTAGGCCCCGTAAAACAACAATCATCATCATCATCATATACTGCCTGGTACTGCTCAGTCGCCTGTCCTCATGTGTGTGAGATATAATGTTTAATATGAGAAGTAATTTTATATTATTGAACTACATTGGAGCCACGCTAGCCTTAACACCACAAGTCAAACCCTGCAAGTCTAAACCGCAATAGTCATTGGGCCTAAGTCATGGTATGTAAAACACCGCCAAAACACCACAGAACCACCTCCGGCCTGAACTACACCCTCCACTCACTGTGGATTAAATATAAATCATTGTCAGATTATTCATATTATCCTTTTTGGGCTTATGTCGTGTGAAAATCATTAAAATGGGATAACGTTGAGTAAGGTACCATCCTGTGTTTGTAATAGAATAAAGTGGTCAAAAATGTGTGGCAATGAGCTTACAAAAAGAAAATCCCCTGCTCATCTCCAGACCAAAGCTACTGTATGGACAACACACAATTTTTAAGTAGGAGGGTGGGAAGTGTAGGAAAGGAAAGAGATCATTTTAACAAATGATAAGCTCTTAAACATGTGTGTGGTGTGGGGAGGAGAGTATTTAAAAAAAAAGAGATATAAAAGACTCAGAACGAATTTAAAAATAAAAAAGGCCCAAATGAAGCCTGTTGTTTCAGAATGCAAAATTTAAAAATACTACAAATATTTGACTAACAGATTGCAAGATTAAGAAATAAGCAAATATGAGATGTAGAAAATAAAAAGGAACTATTTCCCACAGAACAAAATTTTGGTACTAAATTGTTTGGAATTTTGTGCTTTATAAGAATTGTTGAAAAATTGCGACAAATAGTCCCTTTTCATTTTCCACATCAAAAGTGCACAATTTGTGTTTAATAAAGTAATTAATTTTTCACATCATATACAAAAATACGGAAAAGTAACTGCGTTACATCAACCTTTGTAACTCGGTTACTATTCATACAAAGTAACTGGAAGTGGATAACTATTTTTGGTAAGTAACTGTAACATTTTGTATGAATGTAGTTAGAAAATATTTTGGACCCTTATCAACTTAGTCTTGGTATTTTTCTTGCTTCTTACTTGAGAGGTAGAGCATTTACTTAGTCCCATGACACTAAACTTCCAGTGCTATGAATCTCTAAACTAAACACCGTATTTACTCGAATACGGACCCGCCCCTGAATAAGACCCGCACCCTGATTTTGAAGAACAAAATTAAAAAATAAAAATACTCAAAACTATTTACAATCTTTACTAAATAAACAGAATAGCATTTCTACAAAATAGTTTCCAACAGTTCTGAAGTCGTCCTAAAATAACACAAAGAAACAATTAAAAATACAAATAAAAGACACAAACACTTCATTCATCGTCATCAGAAGTACCAACTTCGGAACTTTTTTCACCATCACTTTCCCACAAAATGTCGTCATCACTGCCATCCATAGCATTGGAAATACTACATTTCTTGAAGCTCTTCCGTATGAGATCTCCCGAGATACGATTCCATGCCGTCAAAATCCACGAACAGAGCAGCTGAACTTCCGGGCGCTGAATACGACCAGTTGGGGTCAGTGTGTGCTTATCGGCCGCCATCCACTCCGTATACAGCTGTTTCAAGGCTGCTTTGAACGGTCGGTTCACGCAGACATCCAGTGGCTGTAGCATCGACGTCATCCCACCCGGGATGATTGCTAGGTCGGTTTTCCCATCCTTAACGAATTTGTTCACAGCGTCTGTTGTATAGCCGCGGTAACTGTCCAGAACAAGCAAGCTCTTTCGTCGTAATAATGCACCAGGGCTACATTGCCAGACAAACTTTAACCAGTCTTCCACCAGTGAACTGTCCATCCAACCAGAGTCCTGAGTTCTAACGATAACACCAGCGGGTATATTTTTTGGAAGAGTCTTTCGCTTGAGAACAACGTACGGCGGAAGTTTGGTTCCATCAGCGAGTATACACAACATTACCGTGCACCGTTGTTTCTCATTACCACCTGTTCTGATAGTCACACTTTTAGATCCCTTAACATTCACAGTACTGTCCAGTGGCATTTCAAAGTAGACTGGCGTCTGATCTGCATTACCAATTTGGGAAAGCAAATATGAATTTTCCTTCCGCAACTTAATTATGTGACGCTGAAAGGAAAGTAACTTTTCTTCATAGGCACCAGGAAGACGCTGCGAAATTGAGGTACGCCTTCGTATGCTCAACCCATTTCTTTTATAAAAATTTTGAATCCATCCTCGGCTTGCTTTAAACCCTACCATAGAAAGATCCTTTGCGATCTGTAATGCCTTTAATTGACACATTTCGGTCGACACCCCATTTCCCAATTCCCGCCTTTCTGTTACGTATTTATAAAGTTGTTTTTCAATTTCCGGAAACTGTACACTCAGTCCGCGGAAAGCTCTACGAGCACCAGTACTTGATAGCAACAAGTTTTTTTTTTCTTTCTTCAATCTCGAATACATGACTCGTCAATATCATATTTCCTACCGGCGGCACGATTTCCAATAATTTCAGCTTCCCTCACAACTTTCAGCTTCTCACTCACAGTAAACGACCGCAAACGCTTCGTAGAACTCATGTTTACACTCGGAAAACGTGCGCGAGACTGTATGATGCCGCCTGCTTACGGTAAAACAAAGTGATAGCCGGAAGAAGGCTAGCACCATCTAGCAGATACTCGCAACACCCGATATCGCGCGCGGCGGGCAATTTAAATCTTTAAAATCAAGATGACTCAAATAAGACCCGCACCCCAATTTTTCACGTCCGAATTTGTTTAAAAATGTGTGGGTGGTATTCGAGTATATACGGTAGTTTTGTTTTAACCGTGCTAAGTTTTGCTGGAAACATTATACAAGTCATGGTCATGATGAATATTTTGACATTCTTTGGTATGTACGGTATGGTATATTTGGTATAAAACATCACTATGTCAGTGTCGAAGGGTGGTGTGCTCACTACAGACTACAAAATTAATCAAAAAGGAACTATAAAATTATGACTAAGTTTTTAAAATGTTACACACACATGGAGTCAATAGGAACGTACTTACGATGTCAGTTTCATCCAACGTAATGTACAGTAAACCCTCAATTCAACAAACTTCGAATTTAACTAACAGAATTAGACCCAGTGAGATTCTTCTTCTTTTTTTTTTTCTTTTTCTGGTTTCGCACGCCCTTACACACCATGGAGGAAAGAACGGAAGGAGATTCCTTCACTGCGCTGCCTAGTGCAAGCTGCTGAAGCCAAACGGCACGCCCACTTTGGGTAGCAAGAAATTGCCGTTCCTATGCTTAAAGCTATAAACCACTCCAACTAGTCTTGGATTTTAGTACAGAAAACTGCAATGACAAGTCAAGATTTTTTCTTGGATAGGCAGAATACAATCTGTGAATCACGGTACTTGGCACAAATCAGATGAGTTATCATTTTAAAAGCCAATTTAAATAAAAATATGAGAGCACCTATGCAAGGCGAGTTTTGTAAGAAAGACGCGGCAAAACGTAATAATCCGCTGCAACACTAATTAAATTGAATACAGGTGTCTAAAGGTGCGAGTTATACCAAAGAAGGAACGTCTTAGGAACTAATGATGCCGAATTAATTACGGTATTTACACCAAATTGAGTTTTAAGTTCTTATTGGTGTTGAGGCATTCATCAGCTTTTAGGCCTAATTTCGAGCACAGCCACTTTCACTCATTTTTTGTACTTATTTTGATATTCAAGAATACTAACCTTAAAATTACAGAACACTTATTCGATTCGTACAACCATATGCAAGTCACGGAACACCGAATACACGTTAAGGTTACGCCCACTTTGGACGTAGCGCTTGGCTTCACTCAAACGAGCTCAGGGCATCTCCTCTTATTCCTTCCTCCATGGTATACTCGTTTACAACAAAACGGAAGTGTTATCTACCACGCGTGCGTCCCAAATTCTTCTTATTTAAAAAGTACAGTAAGTACTAATTACAGTAAAACGTCGTTAATTAGCGGCCGACACGATGTAAACCAATATAAACATAACCTTACTGCTCTTAATGTAGAAGAAATAAACAAAAACGGCATAGAACATTCCCGTTTATTAGTGCAACTAAATGAAACTATGAAATAATTTTCCCAAAACCATTTATTGACCTTAATTGTGGATGCAAGAACATCGTGCAGACATTTTTCAAATAGAACACTTCTAATCAATCGTTCGATAATTCACAAATATTGATTATTCGCTAGTACAAGGTCGGTATTTTTATGACTTGAGAGCTGTGCAATTAACGACGCACATCTCAAAGCGCGGGCCGATGAATTTTGTAAGATGAATCACAATGTTTTTATTTTATTTTATTTTATATATTTCGAATTAACAGTATAATTTCTATATTTGCGATTTAACGGACAAACCTTCGCCCCAATTAGTCCGTTAAAACGAGGGATTACTGTACTTGGGATTCTCTTGAGTTTTCTTATCAGTATAACAGCCGCACAACTCTTTAATTTCTGCGAATTTAAACAGTGTGGCGATCCAAACCTAGATCCTTTTAGATCTTGACAGGGTGGTTTAGTAGGTTTACAATATCTCAGCGATGTAGTCCTATATGTATTTATGAGGATTGTTCTTGAAATTGTCAATTAATCACCATTTCATGCATTTTTTTTATTTTTTTTAGTATCTATCGTTGATCCATGTCATGGGGATTTTCTGCTCTGAAGGGAATATTGTAATGCAGCCAAAAGAAATCAGAAACCCCTAGGGACATGTGAAAAGCTAAAGGAAGTAGGAGACTTCTGTTACTTAGGAAGCAAAGAGGATATAAGAAGTAGGTTAGCACTGGCAAGGAAAGCATTTCTACAGAAAAGGAATCTGTTTACATCAAATATAGATTTAGGTATCAGGAAGTCATTTTTGAAAACCTTTGTCTGGAGAGTGGTGCTCAATGGAAGTGAAACTTGGACTGTTGGAGCAGCAGAAAAAAGGAGAATTGAAGCGTTTGAAATGTGGTGTTACAGTAGAATGACGAAGATCAGATGGGTAGATAGGGTTACAAATGAAGAGGTATTAAGACGAGTGGGAGAGGAGAGATATTTCTGTTGACTGCCAATGAAGAGAATAGATAAGGTTGGTAGGACACATACTAAGACATCCAGTTACGGAAGGAAGGGTTGAGGACAAGAACTGGAGGGGTAGACCAAGGTTAGAATATGTTAAACAGATTGTGTCGGATGTAGGGTGTGGTAGCTATGTAGATGAAACGATTAGCTCAGGACAGGGAAGCATGGAGAAATGCATCAAACCAGTCAAAAGACTAAAAAACAACAACTGAAGGGAGCCATACCCTGTACAACCTGTGCTGCCACTATATGACATGTTTAGCCCAGGCAATAGGTGGTCATCTTACAGCATCATGTCCTCACATGTACACTACCACGAAGTGAACACTCTCTTCAAAGCTACTTGACAGATAAAGTTGATACCCATATACAAAATTAGTGACTCTACCAGGTAATAATTGAAGAGTAGAAATGTCAAACGTTCTAAGTGCCATTTTTAAAATTTTACAGGAGAAGGAAAAAACTATCTATCTCTGTTTGTATTTAATTTATTACACCAAAAATACTTATGTAGGCAGGTTCCTACTACAGAATTATTTTGTATAACAAATCTTTGCCAAAAATACAATGGTTTAGGAGGAACACAGCAATAACAATAAGAACGTTCTATGTGCCATATCATGAAAGAGTATGTTACAAGTGCCATTCAACCTGTTGTTACATTTTATTGAAGGTATTTGAAGGATATAATAATAAAAATGGCATAAATGATTAGCAGGAACATACATAATTGAATTAAACACAAAATACTGTATCTTAATAAGGAGAATAGTACAAAAATGTATTTTATTTAAGAAAAAATGGCTATCAATTTTCAAATTCTCTCTTGACAACTGACAGTTCTTACACAGGGGTTGAAATTAATGTCTCATAAAACTCTCTGTGCTCTTCAGGAAAGAATGGCAACATAGTCGAGAGGTCATTCTTTTTTTTCAACTGAAAAAACGGGGCTGATCTTTCAGATGAAGCACAGCTTGCTGTATATCAACCACTGATTTTCCTCTCCTTAAAACATTCATAACCTTCCACGCTTCCAATTCTGAATAAGTGTCTTTAATAGCTATTTGAGATGGATGAGACTGAGATACTTTCAGCATTGTGCATTTTAATATGTTACACTTATGTATCAGCTATATTCTTAAAATCAAAAAAGTCACTTGACTCCATTGGAAGTACATGAAAAGGATTTATAGCTTTTGCTAACTCCACAATCCTATGCAAATCTTGGGGAATGAGGGCTCTACTTACCCTCCTTCTTTTCTCTATAATGGCGAAGTCTCGATCGCAACTCAAAAAACTATGGCCACTTACTAAGAAATTGTGCAGTCTCTTCAAACCACCCTAAACTAACCAGAAACATCATTAAAAATACAACCGTGCTGTTTTTATTCTGACCCGTGCAGTTGTCTGACCAGATAAGTTTTTTACGTTTCAATGTTCCCAGATTGAAAATTTTGAATAAGCATGAAGCAACTTCACAGCTACCTCTTGAAACAATACTTGCGTCCCACATACACATATGAGCAGTATTTTGATCACTGATATGAACTCCCAAATTGTAACAACTTAACCGCCTACAGTAAAACATATTGCTATGTGTTAATGTTGGTACAGGTAATACTTGTTGCATATCAACGGACAGTACAGCGCTTTCACAACTGGGGAGCTTTGAATCAGCTGAATCAATAGCCATTAACTCCATTGCACGTTTGTACTTTTTATGATGAAGCTCCTACTTTGGCTTTTGGTGAGTGTTCGTTATTACCATGGACCTGGAAATTTAACAAATCACATTGTTTACATGTGTGTGTACGAAGCCTGTGAAAGGAAACATGTGGGAAATATTTCCTAAAAACAGACATGTAAAATTTGTAAGAAACAGATGTTTGTGGATACATTGCCCTATAAGAGTTATACATTCTAGATACATTCAAATCAGGGCTTAAATATTATTTCCTTGACTTTGAACGTCCGTAATGACTTTCATTACGCGGGAAAATGTTTATGTGCTCTTTAATTTGTTGTACATCAGTCACTAAATTTCTTTCGATGTGCATTCTCCCCCCGGATATCCACATAGACAGATACCCCTTTCTTCTTTCTACCATGAAGAGTTTGTAGAAATCTGTGCCAGACGCCAAAGATTTCTTGGAAAGTTATTTTAGATACCTGTCTTGTGCCACCTTCAGTATCAGGTATTAAATAGCACACGGTACACTGACGATGGCTGCCGGCAGGATATTTACCATGTCGGCGTCTGCGGATTTCAGCGATCTGCATTAAACCTAACAAGTATATTCCTTGTTCGCTTTCACTCTTTAATCCATGGTAATCATTGAAAAGTTTCAGCTTCCAGTGAAAGGGGACATCTGAACACTTGTAACTGCACCTACAGGACACCTAAAACAATATGCAAATAAAATTCCTTTACTGAAGAAGTAGCATTAAAGAGTATGATAGGACAGATAATACATAAAATATTGATCAGAGAATTCGATGTTTATTCTTGATATCCATTTCAAATGAAATAACACAAAATTTTTATTATTGTATATTTAAAAGGATTACTAACCTCGTTCGTGGGCAGTTGTTTATCTGGCACAACAGCCTTTGTATTTCTCTTCTCATAACATTTTCCTGACATTCGTTTCTTCGTTTGTTCTCTTCTCCAGTTATATTTTACCTTTCCCGATCTCACATTTTCTCCTTCCATTATAAACAAGGTTTTATTCCATTTATTAAGGTACTTTCTAACCACATACAATTTCCCGCACTAAACACAGAACACAACACTCGTAAAAAGTGCATGGCACTTGGAACAAGAGATGGCAGCACAGCATGGCTCTTAGAACAGCACTATCTGTTACAGATTATTTTAACTACTTACTCCGTGTATTGGCTCTTGGAACCCAGCTAGGAATATGCTCCTGGGCACATAGAACGTATTTGGGAAATAAAACCATTTTTTGAAAAAGTGGCACTTAGAACGTTTGACATTTCTACTCTTCAATTATTCTTGTCCTCAATAACATAATAATATTTGAAATACCCCACTGAACTGTAATATCAAATATCGAAAACTGATAATTAATAATATCACATCTACTAGCACGAATCATCTGAAAATGAGATCGGATCACAATATTGATAATAATCACTCCACGCAGACATACACAGATTTTACCCCAATATGGTAAAATATGAATAAACATTGTTAAGTGCCTGAAAATGGTGAAACTCAAGGGTGAGAGTCTGTAATAGGATAGATCCTGTTACAATGCTTGTTATTGATGTGATTCAGTAGTCATTCAGTAGATGGTAACGGTATCTCAACACATATGCCGCTTCCTTGGGCTGACGTTCACGAGTAAAAATGCCCTTGCGGTTGCCAACAACTCTCCTACAGTCTGAAACAAAAATGGTGACAGTAAATGAATAGGAGCAATATACCGTATGTAGTTCAAATGGTGTGAAAATTACTCCACAGTATGGCCATGCAAAAGTACAACTTTGCTCAAACAACTCTATAAGAACTATTTCGTTCCAATAACATCTTACGTCAGTAAACTAAAATGGCATATGATGCCAATGGGAGACGGCAGAGTCCCGAAACGATTATTCACCGAGAAAGTCACGGGAAGGCCAAGGATGTGGTGGATGGATGCAGTGAGGGAGAGCATTGAGAAAAGAGGATTGAAAGTGGAAGATATACTGGAAGAAGGAAGAGAGTGGTTTTGAGACAGAAAAGTATGGAGGTCCTTGATTCACACCCCGACCCAGATCACTGGAACTGGGAAATGAAGAGGAAGAAGAACCATATACAGTGGAACATGGCTAATTGGAACTTCTATAATTCGAAATCTTCTTTAATTCGAATGTTTCTCTTGGTCCCTAGCATTTTATATACAATCGATGCTAAAAAAAATCGTGGTTAATTCGAATTATATTTTGGATAATTCAAAGTTTTTACGTGTAAAAATCCGATCGGAAGCCAAACAGTTGGGTCAGGAATTCCTGAAAAACGGCGTATCATTGGCATGCGGCCCCTACTCGATGGTTTTGCCTACATGACTAACAACACGCCTGCGACGCTCCTTCCAAGGTCAATGCCCAACCCCTCCCCCTCCCATTGTTTTGCAACGCTCCACATCTCTTAACTCATAAGAGTGTTATCCCTAACACCTGTCTGGTAGTGCGTGCTGAGTGGTCTGATTAAATTTGTGGTTGTTGTTTGGAAGTTTGGTTTTGGCTGTGTTTTAAAGTGTGTGTACAGAACTACGATGTTGTCATCAAAGCCTCGGGTTCCATACAAAACTTTGACTTTGGCGGAGAAAATAGCGGTAATTAAAGAAGTGGAAAAGAAAATGAAGGAAAAAATCTAAAATTGCCAAGGCTTTCGGGATTCCTCCGAACACGTTGTCTGCATACCTAAAAAATATAAAGACAAAATTCTCGGTTATGAAAATGAGAGTGGCAAAGGCCGAAAAAGGTTAAGGGAACAGGAAAATTTGAATTTGAATATTCTCTCTACCCTTTTCAAAGAACTTGCATTATTCAAATTTTTTTACTGGTCCCTTGAGGTTCGAATTATCCAAGTTTCACTGTACAGCCTTCAAACATGCGCAATAGCCAGGAGAGAAGAAAGTCTTGAAGCTACGGAAATGACGTTTCTCTGCAGTATGGTAAGGAAGACGAAAAGAGAGAAATTAAGGAATGAAATAATAAGAACACAGGATAAAATAAAAGAACACATATGCAAAATAAATTGCCAGATCAAGGACGATTTGGTTTGGGCACATTGTGAGAATATAGAGTGGAAGAGTGGCGAGAAAGTGGATGAAAGTATAGTTCATCTACTGTAAGATTGCACTTTTTTGACAGCTAGGGTTGCCAACCTTCATAAGGAAAGACTCAATTTATAACCTGTAGTCCATAACAAATATATACATGTTTTATTCACATGTGAGGTTTTTCAGGTTATTTTTTCGCTTGTTCCAGTAATTGTGAATACCGTATATTGGCAACATATTCTGTCGGCCAGACTGAAAAGTTGCATTATCAAACCTAACTACCACGTGCTCGTGGCATGGGCGTGCGGTTGGTAATGGACGCTTTACTGTGATCATCCGCCTAAGAAAATAACGTGTTAATTATATTAAATAATTATAATTGATAATATTGCGCAAAGTCGTCTGAAAGTATTATTTCCATATGAACGCGTGTTCACTTTTCAGATAAATATATAGTGGTTATCTTAAATGTTGAGTAAATAATGTAGCCTGAGATGTCTCCAGGTCAGACATCTTGGTTTTGAATATCGAGTTGGAAGCAGATACGGAATTTCTTGTTCAAGATATTTATTTTATTTCTCTCTTTTTGAAGGTAAAAGAAAAGGCAACAGAACTATTGATTTCCCCAAAGACATTGGCCTGGTGAATAATTTTCATATGGCATGATTTGTGCAAAAAAGTAGGCCTAAAATATGAGTTGTTGTGTAGGCCTAATTACAAGGTGAAATGTTTCGTACGTTTTATTTTAATATCAATCCAACAGGTCAAGTAATGATCGTATCGTCTTAAGGTCATCTTACACCATACCTTAGTAAGCATTTTCCTCGAACTGTGAGATGATGGACCTAAAATAATTCCACTCTCACATTTAAGTTATCTGCTGCTGTGGCATAGCCAAGGTCTTGGTGATAGCGCGTCCAATGATGTAATATTCTGTCAGCAAGCCGTCAGTGTGTTTTAGGTGCGCTGTTAGAACGATTATTTGATAAATGTCACAAAGAAATACAAGTTTTTTTAAAAAGGGCAACGAATTGATATTGCGAGATGAATGAAGGTTTAAGCAACTCATAACAGCTGTGGACACCTTGACGGAATACAGCGGCCATTGCTGGCTGCTATGTGGGTGATAGCTCATTGGCTTGAATGCACGTGGTAGAGGCGGATTGATATGTTCTGTAGGAGTGTTTGTTCCCGCGAGAACTGTCAAAAAAGTGCAAACTTACAGTAGATGAACTATAGAAGTCACTCAATGACTGAGAGGAAGACTAAGAAGAATGTGGTTTTTATATTTATTTATTTATCGTATGTCTTTTAGTATTTTAACAAATTCACAAAGAAATTTGATACAATGGTCCGGCTAGCTCAAAACAGTTGCCAGCGTTCTGCCCCAGTGTACCAATGGGCTCTTCAGTTGGTTTTGGTACACCTCACCAAGACGCGTGGCTAGTACATACTGTGAAGGCCGCTGCAAGACACAAATGTTACCACGAGCAGCACCAATGTACTATGGAAGTCAAAACTTCCTTTCAAAAATAATGTTAGCTTACCTAGCTAATCCATATTGGAAATATCTGTTCCCGTAGGAAACAGGATGTAAAATTGT
This sequence comes from Meconema thalassinum, assembly GCA_946902985.2. NCBI lineage: Eukaryota > Metazoa > Arthropoda > Insecta > Orthoptera > Tettigoniidae > Meconema > Meconema thalassinum. The sequence goes on along the minus strand of OX336395.1, from coordinate 155,590,688 downwards.
CCGATTGAGCTATGTACATTAACAAATTCACAAAGAAATTTGATACAATGGTCCGGCTAGCTCAAAACAGTTGCCAGCGTTTCGCCCCAGTGTACCAATGGGCTCTTCAGTTGGTTATGGTACACCTCACCAAGACGCGTGGCTAGTACATACTGTGAAGGCCGCTGCAAGGCACAAATGTTGCCACGAGCAGCGCCAATGTACTATGGAAGTCAAAACTTCCTTTCAAAAATAATGTTAGCTTACCTAGCTAATCCATATTGGAAATATCTGTTCCCGTAGGAAACAGGATGTCTTTTAGTACCGGGAGTGTCCGAGAACATCTTCGGCTCGCCAGAGGCTGTAGCGGCTTCAGGCGGACACCCATAGGGTAAGCTACAAGTTCAGTTCAATTTCAAGTAGTTCCAACTTTCGCTACCACATGTCACTGATACCTAGTGGTGAATGTTGGAACTTTGATAGAGCGTTCCAACGAAATCTAACCTAGAAATTTACCTTCACACAAGTTTAGTCTGTGGAATGATCTTTTACATGCCATAAATCTATGACATGGGACCGCCGGCTTTACTTCCCCTCCAAAGGAAGTCATACTGAAGGATTTTAACGCTCTTAAAAAATCCGATGACTTCGGCCGGGTTTGAACCCGCTATCTTCAGCATGCTACCAACTACACCACCGAGGCCGTTATAAGGTGGTTAGATATAATAAAAGAGGACTTCGGGGGAGAGGGGCGATGATGTCAAGACCATCTTCAAAGACCCAAGTGTGGAAAAGGTGGAAGAGGTTCACAAATTGTTCACTAACTAACCCTAACCCCGTGGCACTACAGCCCTTGAAGGGCCTAGGCCTAACAAGCGACCGCTGCCCAGCCAATTGGCCTGCAGATTTTGGGGTGACGCGTGGTCAGCGCGTCGGGTCCCCTCGGCCGTTAATCTTGGTTTTCGTGACCGGGGCACTGTCTCACTGTCAGACAGCTACTCAATTGTCCTCACGAGGCTGAGTGCACCCCGTTCCAACCCTCATGTCAGTTTTAAAATCCCTGACGGAGCCGGGGATCGAACCCGGGGCCTCCGGGTGAGAGGCAGACGCGCTACCCCAACACCACGGGGCCGGCACAAATTGTTCACTGGAGCAATGAAATGATGATGATCACCATCAGGTGTGGATCCAGAGGATCCAAAGACTAAAACAGCACAAAATATGAAATAAGTTGCATTGCATTTACACACACTAAAAACAGTCTATGACTCAGCCATACCTTTGATTACTACATTTTGTATAAATGGGGATAACAGCAGACTTCAGACTGGGGAAATCAAATTTCTGAGGACAATGCTTCTGAAAACAAGACGTGATAAGATCAGGAATGAAATGATCCGTGAAGACATACAAGTGAAACCACTTATGGAAACCAACATCAAGGTTGAGATGGTTCGGTCACTTGAAGAGGATGGATCTAAAGCAGTGGTTCTTAACTGGTGGTCTGCGGACCACCTGAGGTCCGCGAATTCATTGGGAGTGGTTCGCGGGAGAGAAGGGTCCACCAGCACGTATAAAAAAATGGCTAATAAATGGGGATTTCGAAAACGATGTGCGTTGAACGAGGATCGCCCGAATGTATTCGCGGTGATGACTATCAAATTTTGAATTGAAATATCTTTAAAATAAGTGTTATTGACGAAAGGTTACAACTGATTAGGTGTATTGGGTGGAGGGAGGGAATGGTCTGTGCATGATTCAATTTCAGTCCGCAGACTTCTATGGGTTCATAACCACTGATCTAAAGAGAGTAGAACGGAAATAGTTTGATAAGGACATAAAAGAAAAGCGACCTAGGGGAAGACCAAGGACACGATGGATCTCCCAAATAGGAGATGATCTGGAAGGTAGAGGAGTGGAATTGTATAAAGTTGAGAAAGAAGATGGTATATTGGCTTTCACGGACGATGAATTAAAACTCAGCAATTCTTCTAGGTTTGGGCTGTGTCTTGTGTGGGGTTTCGCCTAGGACACCAAGCTAGGCTCATCGGCGGGCTCTTGGTGTCCCCGCCCGGACCCCCACAGGAGTGACGAACTGCGCGCCACCTCCCTTTATATAAGGTGCAACTGCACCACTTGACTACGAGAACTAAAAGCTCAAGCAGCCTTAACCTCCCTATGAAGGCTTCCAAAAAGATGGTATATTGGCTTTCACGGCCGATGAATTAAAACTCAGCAATTCTTCTAGGTTTGTGCCGTGTCTTGTGTGGGGTTTCGCCTAGGACACCAAGCTAGGCTCATCGGCGGGCTCTTGGTGTCCCCGCCCGGACCCCCACAGGAGTGACAAGACACGGCACAAACCTAGAAGAATTGCTGAGTTTTGAGAAAGAAGAATTGCATTTGCGTAGACTGAAATAGAGAGCGCTCTTACACTGCACCCGGGAAACTGGAGACGGTTAAATGATGATGATGATGATGATCACCTATGCTCTCATCCGCATTAGTTTCATAATCACCTTAATGATAACGCTAAATCTGTTTTACACTGTATTCGCTGTCTGATTTGCCCAAATACCTTGAAATCATAACCACATTTTTATCATAAAAGCGTGCCATTTTACTCTTTACATCAGCTGATAAACTCAAGCATCTATGTAACCAATCTGAAAAATGTAATGAAATGATTTCACATAGTCATTCCCAGCTCCAGGTGCGTTCGTAAAGGATGTCTTAATATCTTCCTGCCATATACCGGAATTGTTTTGTTGTTGTCATGTGGCCTCCTGAGAGGCCGAATGCAGGTCTTTATAGTCGACGCCCGTGGACGACCTGCGCGTCGGGATGAGGGATAGAATGGATGAAGATGAATGAAACTGGGCAAGGAAGCTGAAGGCAGCGGCCGTGGCCTGTCAGAAGGTACCGTCCCAGCATTTGCCTTGTGTTGAAAATGGGAAACCACGGAAAACCATTTCAAGAACGGCCGATGGTGGGGCCCGAACCCACGCGTCTACTGAGTCAGCAGAGAGCATGGCCCCATGACCTAACACTGCGCTTTAGCCAGCGTAGCCACTGCTGTCGGTTACCGGAATTAAATATAAACTTATGATAGCCTTCGAAATATTCTGTATGTGACCCGTTAGAGCAGGAATTAAGTTGCAGAATATCATGAATGACACGTAAGGTAAATACGAGGGGAGATCAAATACAAAACGGGATATTTCTTTTTACATTTATTGCATCAATCAAAAAATACAGTAGAACATCGTTTATCCGGACGTCAAACAACCGGAACGTCAATTATCCGGACGAGCAAAAAAAAAAGATGGAGCAGCCGGCGCGCGGCACTTACTGTTGTGATGCGGAAGTGCGACCTGCCTACAGTAGTGAGTAATTTCTCGTTTTCAATTATTGTCCCGTACCGTTTGTTTACTCTATAATGTTTCAATGTACTACAATATGTGAGTTAGAGGCAGATGACCTCGTAGTTCCACCCCTTGAAACAACAATAACTAACAAAATGTAAGTGTACTGTATTACGTTGTGAAAATGGCTTCTACGAGTGGCAAACTGGCAATGAGGAAAAAAGAAATCGCAATGTTTTATCGAATGAGAAGAAGGTGAAGATCATTAATAATATGGATAAAGGTGAGAGTTTGCAGTGTCTGATGAAAACATACCGTGTTGGAAAATCCACAATAATGATTTGAAGAACCAAAAAGGTGAAATTCTCGATTATGCATCGAAGTTAGATACTGAAGAAGGGTCTAAAAGAGAGAAATCACGGGTGAAAAATTGGAGGAAGTGGCGTACTTATGGTTTATTCAGACAAGAAGTAAGGAAGATCCCATTTCTGGACCTTTTTTATGTGAGAAAGGGTCGCAGCTAAATGAGAAGTTTGGTGGTTATCACCATAATGTACTGTGCATGTATTTTCCTATGAAATAAACGCATGTTTGATTATCCGGAACACTTTCGGTCCCAATTAGTCCGGATAAACGACGTTCTACTGTATACACATATAGAGACCACTTTTCTACATAGTGTCCTGCCTTCGACACACATTTTCTCCATCGGATCGGTAAGTTTTTAATGCCATCCTGGTAGAGAGAAGATGGACGTGTAAGGAGCCACTTGCGCACAAACTTTTCTACACTTGCATCATCATCAAACTGCTGTCCTCCTAGGTCTTGTTTAAGTGGTCCAAACAAATGGTAGTCGCAAGGCGATAAATCTGGACAAAGGGGAGGCTGTTCCAAAGGTTTCCAATGAATTTCCTCCAGTTTTTCACGCGTTAAAGCGGCAGTATACGGCCTTGCATTGTCGTGGAGAAAAATTACAATTTTTCTAAAATCGAGCTCATCTCGGATGATGGTTTGAACACTTCCGTAACTTATTCCTACGGCTAACACAATTTGCGAAATTTTTATTCGCCGATCTTCTTCAATAATGTCACGAATGGCAACAATGTTGTCTGCAGTAATGCTTGTCCGCGGTCTCCTTTCATGAGGTTCATTTTCCACTGTTTCTCTTCCTGCCACATATTTTTTAGCCCACTCATACACTCGAGTCTGCGAAAGTGTTTCTTCCCCAAACTGTGCGCGGAGCCGTCTCAAAATTTCGGAAGGTTTGGTGCCCTCTTTTGCGAGAAATCTGATAATGATGCGTTGCGCCACAGACACGTGCAACTCTTGCTCAATCATAGCGTACTGAAGCAGCCCAGCTCCCTGCCGTGCGTGTGCTCCCAAACCCTCTCTTCAGACACTCCCACCAACATTCTGGCAAAGCCCCGCCTTAGATTTATTGCTAACGGCGGCGGTACATTCAAATTTCCGTTTATATTTGATCCACCCTCATATATATACGAGGGCGGATCGAAAAGTCTTTGCTCCTATTTTTCAGTGTTGCCTTATTGTATTGCATCTTTTCAGTCGGTCAACACAATGTAATCCCAATTACTGAGACAGGCGAAAAATAACCTGGAAAAAAAACTGAAAAAAAATTATTGAAATACAGTCGAACCTCGATATCTCGAATGGTTAGGGGACGTCAAAATAAATTCGACTTATAGAGATTCGTATGGAAAATGTTAAAATACTGTATGTAGGCTTACGAAATAATCATCTGTCTGTGTGTTAGGTAGTCAGCCCGAAGGCTGGTTGCATCCTCAAAAATTACCGCCGTGATGTTATGTGGGTAGATACCCACAAAAACCCAAGGCAGCGCTATACAGGATGTTTCAAAAAGAATATACATTTTACAAAGAATTATTTTGTCCAAACTATCTATCGCTGCGCCTCGGCTATTGGAGAAACGAATACATAGTCTAGTTTATATTAGTAGCCGCTAGATGTCAGTTGTTTCTGTTTTGCTTGGTAACCGTCATAATGTTTAAAATGGCTACTCCGCAGCAGAAATCATTTTGTGTTTTAAAGTTTGCGAAGTGCAAATCCGTGAATACTGTGCAAAGACGTTTCAGGTTGAGGTACCAAATTGATTCTCCGAATGGGTGAAACATTCGCAGATGGTATTGACAGTTTGTAGATACAGGATGTGTATGTAAAGCGAAGAGTCTTGGCCACCCGAGTATGGGAGGAATTTGAGTATCGGTGTGATATTGTTCCTGTCGCTGATGGAGGACATATTGAACATCTGTAATCTAAACTTGAGAGGTTCGTAAATAGGTGTGTAAAGTTTCATATTCGTATGTCTTAAATTTTAATAAATATATGCATGCGAAATACGTATATTCTTTTTTGAAACACCCTATATTGAGGCGTACGTGAGAAAATCTTGTTATGGAACAAGACTAAAATTTCAAATCAAGTTTCCAGGTAGACCTGTGCCTAATAACAGTACAATTTGGAGGCTCGCTAAACGATTCAAGGAAACAGGCTCCGTAAATAATAAAAGAGTTGACAGACATCGTTGCGTTCTTACATAACAAAAATTAGACGATATTGGCAAAAGATTGGAACATATCCCTCAAAAGTCTTCAAAACGTTTAGCACAAGAAACGGGTGTATCCGCATCTTCTGCAAGAAATGCAACTAAATTATTGAAACTGAAGCCATATAAACTTCCAGTTGTACATTCACTAAATGAACCAGATCACAATAAGAGGTTGCGATTTTGTAACTGTGTGTTAGAAAAGGTAAACTCGGGGGAATTAGATCTTGAATTAATTTTTTTTAGTGATGAAGCGTGATTTTATTTACATGGCCATGTTACTTCACAAAATTACCGTTAGTGACCAGAAGCCAGACATTGTTCTTGAAAAACCCTTACATGATGAGAAGATTGGGGTGTTGTGTGCGATTAATGGACACCACATTATTGGGCCATTTTTCCACGAGGGTACTATAAACAGTGAGCTGTATGTCAGTGACATTCTTAACCCCTTCTGCGACAAACTTACTTTTGCTGAACGTCTGACCAATTATTTTCAGCAGGATTCTGCCACTCCTCATACAGCCGAAATGTCAATGACGGAATTGCGGCATATTTTTGGTGGTCCTGAATGTATCGTAAGTAAAAATTTGTGGCCTTCATGAAGCCCGGATTAGACAATCTGTGACTTTTATTTGTGGGGAACACTAAAATCCACATTCGATTGATGAACCTAAACAGTACATAAGAGATGAAATCGAAGCCATCACTGCTGTGGAACTTCAGAATGTTGTCCATTCTTTCATCAGAAGATGTCAGGTGTGTGTTACAAGAGAGGGAGGACATTTTCAGCATCGGCTATGAGCACTGTAAGTACACATTATTGAACATGTTTGGTAAAAGTGCACGCCAACCACCGGCTTACAGTGTACGCGTGCCCGCTATCTGCGCCAGTCAAAGCCGGCTTATTTTGCTGTGTTTATCGGGGCGCACATAGATAACGACCCTGTATAATTTGCCATGATGTTTCTCACATTACCTTGTCTTGTAGCGAAATCTGCAAAGTTCCAGACAAGTTCGCCAATGAAGAAGCCTTCTTTACGTAAGCTGTCAAAGGCTGTGAAGTGCTGCCGTAACAGCTCCATTTGGTAGTCCTCGGTCCACATAGCGGCCGGTAACTGAAACATACGGTAATAATATCGTAACTACAACTCAATAATAAAACCAGAAGGTTTGTACTCCTCAGGGTGTCTAAATAAAAAAAAGATACGAGCCTTACAGTAGTCGCATATGATGTGTAATATCTGACATGTTATCCTACTCGTATACTACACAGGTTGGACATTCTTAAAATGTTAATTTACACTCCATTTCATACTGGTAATATGGTGAATGTATAGATTGAATTGGAGATATGCTACTGTCACATTTGTGGCGCAGCGGTCAAGCTGTTAGTCTCTCACCAAGGTAGACCGGGTGTGATTCCCGGTCAATACATGTAAGATTTTTGAATTGAAATGCCATGTCCTGTGGTTCGCATTCCTCGTAAAAGGGAGGTACCGTCGATCATGATCGTGAGATTAACGGACACGCAAAACTACAAGCTTCCTTCCTTCCTTTTACATTAATAATTCATAATAACAAAGTGACACACAACGTCGACAGTACTCTCAAATACTGTGAGCACATTCCTCAGTAACTATAACATTCATTATTCTCAAGGCTCTCATACAGTTCGTCGTAAACAATCAAAACATGGCTTCCTACAATCATGAAATGACCTAGTCTCACATATGATGAAAATACAGCTTTTATTCCACTCGTATAACAACATTCTGTTATGCATTTAATATTTGACTACTCACCCAAAGCTTGACAATAATGCAGCTTACTTAAATGTCATTTGACGTCTTTGTCCTACCCCATGTGATATTCAATCTTGAACGTGAAGCTTCATAAACTGCTCAATGACAAATGAAAGTCGGTGAAACATTTGCCACTGTGCTCGTCAAACCAGTGCCTGCTAAATGCACTGCCTACTGTATTGCCATAACATTCTCGTGCTACAGAGCATATACTGCCTTGTTTCCAATACACACACTGCCTTGTTTCCAATACACACATTTTCAATTGTACATCCAGCTGGCAGTGCGTCTTCACTTCCGTCCAATCCACTTCCGTCCCCAATTTTAAAAATCACTCCCACAAAACTATCCAGCAACCGAGCGGAAAGATGTTACACATCAAAAGGGTAGCTACAAGAACTCGGGGGGGGGGAAACAGCTGTTCAGAAAGACCTACCGATACATCATGGGATTAAAGGCCACCCTTTAAGTGGGTAGATGAGGTCAAGAGGGATGCAGCAGAAGTTGGAATTACCGTATTTACTCGAATACGACCCGCCCCTGATTTTGAAGAAAAAAATTTAAAAAAAAAAATTACTCAAAACTATTTACAATCTTTACTAAATAAACAGAATAGCATTTCTACAAAATAGTTTCCAACAGTTCTGAAGTCGTCCTAAAATAACACACAGAAACAATTAAAAATACAAATAAAAGACACTTCATTCATCGTCATCAGAAGTACTAACTTCGGAACTTTTTTCACCATCACTTTCCCACAAAATGTCGTCATCACTGCCATCCATAGCATTGGAAATACTACATTTCTTGAAGCTCTTCCGTATGAGATCTCCCGAGATACAATTCCATGCCGTCAATATCCATTAACAGAGCAGCTGAACTTCCGGGCGCTGAATACGACCAGTTGGGGTCAGTGTGTGCTTATCGGCCGCCACCCACTCCGTATACAGCTGTTTCAAGGCTGCTTTGAACGGTCGGTTCACGCAGACATCCAGTGGCTGTAGCATAGACGTCATCCCACCCGGGATGATTGCTAGGTCGGTTTTCCCATCCTTGACGAATTTCTTCACAGCGTCTGTTGTATGGCCGCAGTAACTGTCCAGAACAAGCAAGCTCTTTCGTTGTTATAATGCAACACGTTTTTTTTTTTTCTTTCTCCAATCTCGAATACATGACTCGTCAATATCATATTTCCTACCGGCGGCACGATTTCCAATAATTTCAGCTTCCCTCACAACTTTCAGGTTCTCACTCACAGTAAACGACCGCAAACACTTCGTATAACTCATGTTTACACTCGGAAAACGTGAGCGAGACCCGCGCGAGACTATATGACACCGCTTGCTTACGGTAAAACAAAGTGATAGCCGGAAGAAGGCTAGCACCATCTAGCGGATACTCGCAACACCCGATATCGCGCGTGGCGGGCAATTTAAATCTTTAAAATCAGGTTGACTCAAATAAGACCCGTACCCCAATTTTTCACGTCCGATTTTGTTTAAAAATGTGCGGGTGGTATTCGAGTATATGCGGTACTCCAGAGATAATTCATGATAGGAGTGCGTTCAGAAGAAGCATAAATGATTTCAAATCGTTCGAAGAGAAACCACTACATAGGAAACCTGTAAGGATCATTTCCGAGGAGGAGAGAAGCATGAGAAGCGAAAGAATGAAGAGGTCTGGGGAGAGAAGAAAAGAAAAGAAAGGCCAAGGAATCTTGGCCAAATTTGGAGAAAGAAGAAGAATATTGTCATTCTCTATAGTCCATGTTACCTTAAATGAGGTACGAAGGCTGGGTCCCAAAGCTACATTTTCAGCAGTAGTGAACTAGATATTTGTTTCATTCAAATCCATAATGGAATTTTTTTAGGTCCGTATTGACAAATTACTAATAAACCAATTTAAGAGGAAAACTCCGTCAATCAATACTTATGTATTAAAACATATTATATCGGGTACATGTTTCGAACCTAATAGGTCCTTCTTCAGCCCTGAACTTCAATAAATTTTGCAATCAGTCATGATACAACAAACATCAACATGATACTTGAAAAGCATACTATATAGAGAGACATAATTAAATCCTGAAAACGACACAAGCTAAAATACATGAAAACACATTAAAACACTGTTAAAATTGAACTAATTTTTGTTGCGGCGTAGTGTGACGACTTAGTCCAGTTGAATTTGGATGATTGACCACATTAAGTTTTTATTGACAGATTTGACTTCAAGTTGCACTGTGGGCTGTGATGAGTCATGTTAAATAATCTAATGGGTATGTCCCATGCGACAATTGACGGAGGCTTCTTCTATGTAAAATCTTAGGAGAGATTCATAAATTGATCTCTTTGTGCAGAGTCTATCCAAAAAGAAATAACAGTTAATTTGATTAAGTTCATAGAAACAAGTTTGTGAAAAATTAAAACTGTATTATTAACGAAAATCTTAAAACATGAGATCGACAAAATGCAACCTGACTTACGCTTGTCGGAAAGGAAGAAGAGTGGGCCGATGACAGACAGGCCACAGGTGCTTAACACATAGCAATCAAGTCTGTAGTAGCTAGTGAACGAAAGTGCATGCTAGATTGTCGACTTGTACAAGGAAGTTATAGAAACCGTAGGTTGTCTTCGATCCTCTTTGCTTCGGACTTGACCTATACTCTTTGCCAATTTCTCAACCGTGTTTGAACCTTGCTTCAACCCATGTGCTCTGTTGTTCTGTTTTGTTTAATATATTAATAATATGGATAGTTCTTCTGAAAACTCTCTTCCCGTGGAAAACAGAAATGGTGCGGAATTTAAATGTTTTATTAACACGAATTCCCTTCTTCTCTTCCTCCTGAACTGAATTCACTTAATCAGCCAAACACAAACCATAATTAAGGCTCGGCTAAAAAGTGATCTTCCAGGCGTATCCATGATGGTATCCAAAACAATCCAAAGAATGATAAAGGTATTTTAAAACATCTGATATTTATGAACACTCCACACTCGTCATGAAAGCCCAAAGAGCTTACAAGGAGTAGAAGATCACCGCCATTTGAGTGTTGGTTTGGTACCACCAAGTAAGCCCAGTATGTTTCAGAACACAAGTCTATGCAGGAGGCCATGCTTCAAGCACACATGTCCCAAAGCTCCGTAGTGTGTTGTAGCTAGTGAGTAGTTGCTAGCAGCTAGTCAATAGCAGACAACTTGAGCTTTGGGACACAGCCTAACAATTGTAATTAATTATAAATCTAACCCCTTGTTGGGCTACCATTGAAACTCTTATAAAACTTATCACCTCAGAGTAGTGGGGCAATATACTTGCTAAAATGATATCACACAAGACATTTGCACAGACTTCACAATACTGTATTTTAATATTCTTATTTCTTTTCTACTTGCATTTTCTTAAACGTGTCTTTCTGTCCTTCTTGCCAGATATTAGTTCTATTTCTCCAGCATGTCAACATATAACATTTTATTCAAGCCAGCTTCCATACTATCAAAATAACAGCAAGAGTAATTCATTCCCATTCTCATCAAACCAACTAGCTTCCATTTTTCAACCACATTCCCATGGCAACCATGCCATGTCAAGGAACCTTTTGACCTCACTCTCAGATCAAAGCCACCTGCCACCCATTGATGGAACAACACAAAGAATCTCTATGCCACACCACATAAGATTCTCCATGGTGCCCCACCTTCGAGCATAAATACAATAGAGTGCGCATTGCCCCACTGCGCCTGTACTGTGACGTGAAACCAACATCTCGATCAGCTGATTAAAGGATAAACAGAGGACCTCGTAATGGAAAGTTATAGGAGTATGTGGGAAAATGATTTTTAATGAGGGTTTAAACACACATTTTCGTAATTTATACGGCATTGGGAAAAGCATCGCATGTTTCTTCACGTACCGGAAGGTAGTAAAGCTTAAGAATGTAACATATTTGGTGTTAAAAGTGGCTGTCGTGTTCCGTAATACTCATACATCCAGAATCCCAACTTGTAAATAATAACAAATCCAACTCTGAGAATTAGGCCTACTGATTTTTGAACAGAATTGGGTTTGTATAAAAAGTGGCTGCCGTGTTCCGTAATACTCATACATCCAGGATCCCATGTTGTAAATAATTAATAACAAATCCAACACTGAGAATTAGCCCTACTGATTTTTGAACAGAATTGTGTTTGTATAAAAAAAAGTGGCTGTCGTGTTCCGTAATACTCATACATCCAGGATCCCCTCTTGTAAATACTTAATAACAAATCCAACTCTGAATTAGGCCTACTGATTTTTGAACAGAATTGTGTTTGTCTAGCTGGTCATTTTTGATTGTACGCCCGAAAGCTCCAAACAAGTTCAATCTATTAACTTATTACATCATTTCCCAAATTATTTTTCATCATTAGAAAATGTATTTTGGCGAATTTTAGTACCGGTAGGTAAGAACATTTTATCGTACGATGGGCTCTCATTCAGCGTTACCCTTCCTCTTCAGTATTTTTTGAAAGTGGACAGAAGAACATGGGAAAATGGAAATAAGGAAGTCTATCGATATAGTAAGCGTTGGTTTTTAACAACTATGCATTACATTTGCTACATAGGAAAATATTTTAATCAATGAACTGTTTTTAAATTCCATTTTCCATGAATCATAGAAACCTTCTCAAAAATAACCCAGAATTTTGAAATTCTACGAAGAATTGACTAATTTAGGGATGCAATGTAGCCTATCCTAGAAGAATCTAAAAATTCCCTCAACCAAACGCACTGTCCATAACTTACGTTTAATATTTATTATCGAAGTCTACACCGTCACATCTGTAGCATAACCTGTAATTTGACACTGAACATGATTGACGACTGCATTGTGTAGTCCATACTACATTTAATCCAGCATAGGGACATAAAGCATTTTTATGTTCAGAGATGCATTTACTAGCAGTCTCAACAAAAAAAACAAGAAAATCGTCTAGCCTATGGACATATAAATACTTGATACCTTCGAGCATAAACACAGGCCTGTTCAGTGGAGTAAGGGATATGGTAAATTATAATAATTTATAATAAATTCCAGCATTTCCATGTTTAATCATTTTTCTTTCGTGCTTCGGAGTTAAAAGGAAACGTAGGCTAAAGAAATGCAAGTAATTAAGTCATGAATTTTAGGGTTATTTAGCAATGAATTAACATACGAATGGAAAGAAATGCCCGATCCTTTTTTAAACGTCTCCTTACATCCATACGCAACACAGTAATACACCATTCTGACTTAGTAATGAATAGAACTCACTTTAAATAACCCAATTCTATCATCACGTGTAGTATTTCAGTGCTCTAAACTACCCGCAGTTCCCTTTAGTCAGCTGATCGAGATGTTGGTTTCAAGAACGTGACGTCATCAGACATCTATTGGATTCATGATCTAAGTGCCCCACCAACAGGTGGCCACGGCTGGCAACCTGATAAAAATAAAAATAACTAAATACCAACAAAACAAAAAAACAACTAAAAGCAATCTCTGTAACCTACTACAAAAGTTTGGTTACACAATGAAACCTAACCTCTTGTCCCTCATCACCACAAACATGGTGATGTATCATAATTTTTCTTGCTGTTAGGTTGAATTAGAATTGCATTCTCTATTGTCACTTACAGTACGGGTATATAAAATGAATGTGAAAATTTTCAATTTAAAGCTCGACCAATAATTAACATACAGTCTTTGCAATACACTTATAGAAATTTACTCATTAAATGTTTATAATTCTATTCTGGGAGCTTTGAGTATTTCTCAGCAATAGTAACCGAGCCTTTGTGGATTAAATTGGAGGAAAGAGGCTGGATTTATGAGTGAATTTGTGATCTGTTTAACCCAGCAACCTTGTTCATATTAATTTTCAAAATCTTTTTTAAGGGGTCTTTGAACTTCATTTTCTTTAACAGCTGTATTGTCAATAGATATTTTTTGATTCTGTCATGTATTGGAAATATCTTCACCCACGTATTCGTAGACATAGAATTAAAGCCTGAGTGTAAGGGATCTGATTATGATCGCTTGATGATCGAAACTATAGTGAGGGCCCTCCCAATAGAACAGAGCTGTACAAAGTCTGTGCCGTGGACAGGTCACAATGGCTCACTAAAAGATTTATAGCATGTACTGATTACAACACCAGGCTGTGAAGCCCTGAATGCTGTCATAACATTTATTCCATACGCAGCTGGCATGATACCTTAGTAGTGATAATTGAGACTTGCTGTTAAGTACTGTAGCCTACCTCGTATCCCGTGAACAATGGTTAGGTATAGAACAAAATATCGAATTTTTCTGGTGAAACTTAACTTCTTAAAAATAAGTTTGTGGTAATTTTGTTCATAAGTTTCAGCACCGTGCGATTTTTACTTGTTGTGGAACCTCAAACAAAATGTATACAGAAACAATCCGCGTCCTCGAGAGCAGTGGTTCCTAACCTTTGCCAGCTGACGCTCCCCTTTTTAGATACAGGTGGTCATCCCCCCCCCCCCTCTTGTCGCTTGTATAACCTGTACGATAAACTGACATGGAGGATATTGACCTAACCTAATAACACTACATAATGGAATAATTATAAAAATTATGAAACCTTGCATGTAACAATAATACTGGAAAATGAAAGCAACTACTACATCGTTGATGAGTTGAAACATGTCATGTATGGTCACAGTTTACTTTCACGCAAGTAGGTCCACAAAGTGTGCAATTAAATGTGCGTTGAGTGGTCTTGTTCACGCATCTGCTCTCGGGCTTGATTTTGCTCCTTACAACACAGCAAATTCCTTATTTCACCTTCAACCTCAAGGCTCTGCACAGGTTGTGCCGACAGTTGGCAATTACAGTACCAGTACTTTTGAAAGATTGACGTGGTGCGACAATTGGAGAGATTCTAAAAATGTTTATTATACAAAATTGTAAATATTAGAGTTAAAAATAAGAAATGTAAATCACTTCACGCCCCGCTAGGGGTACGCGTCCCCCAGGTTAGGAACCCCTGCTCTAGAGGCTCTCGAGAACAAAACTGCACTGATTCGAAGTATCAGTGAGGATGATTACAGCCAGTGTACCAAAACTTCCTACGTCTGTGCAACGTGTGTTAAAAATTGAAGGACAGCATTTCCAGCAACTATTCTGAAATTCATGTTAGTAATGATTATTATTAAATACGTTAAAAAGTGTAAATGTGTTAATTTGGGTGCTACGTTGCTGCTAGCGCCAATGCCTTGCTCGACAGGCGGCTAGCCACAGTGCCCTGGCCGTCATGCGGCAACTGCAAGGCCCCATTCTATAGGGCGGCTTCGGTGGCATAGTTGGTAGCATGCTGAGCTTCTATGCCCAAGATCGCGGGTTCAAACCCGGCCGAAGTCCTCGGATTTTTTAAGAGCGTTAAAAATCCCTCAGTATGCCTTCCTTCGGTGGAGAAGTAAAGCCGGCGGTCCCATGTCATTATAATAATATCGTATGGCCTCGGGTGCCGCGTGCAAGCTTTGTAATTTGACACCCAGAGGGTAGCTTGCATGTTGAATTTCGTTGTTCCTTGAAGCACTATGAAAGTCAAGGAGATTAGATATCTAAGGTCATTGAACACTATAGCACTTTCTAATAGAGAAAGGAGGAACTTTGTGTTGGCAGAAAATCCTGAGATTAATTTTGCCATTATGATTCATATTGGTTCTTTGACATGTCAACGTCGTATGACATGCGTGTCGTATTTTTGCCGCCTTTCAAAAATCACTTACCACGGCCAGGAGCGAACCTGCAAGCTTGGGGTTAGTAGATGGACACGCTAACCATTCGCCCACCATGGCAAGCTATGTCATTGATTTATGGCATATCAAAGAACCTTCCACTAATTACACCTGTGTGAAGCTAAATTATATAGGTTAAGTTTAAACAACGCTCTTAGGTTCCTACGTTCGTCGCCAGGAGCCAACTGCAGTAGCATCTAGTAGCCAAGTTCTGAACTAGTAGTCGTTGACGGTGGCGTTTGGCGGCAAAAGTAGGAACTACTTGAAAAATTTAATGTCTGCAGTCCTTTCTTGAATTAAAAACAGATACACACACTAATACAGTCATCACAATTAACACCGGTTATCAGACAGATTCTACACACACCCAAAGTACACGCGGCTACATGACCGCGTTGCCGCAGCCCCTAAACTGAGGAACCAACCAATCATTCTATACGGAAGGCTCTCATTGTTGTACTATAGGTAGAGCCCTGCGCGGATAAACAAAACGTTATCCGCCCCGCATCCGCACGACTGTTATCCGCATCCGCACGACTGTTATCCGCATCAACCCCGCATCTGCACGACTGTTATCCGCATCCGCCCCGCATCCGCATGACTTGTATTCGCATCCGCTGATATTTCAATATTATGTTTAATTTATTAGATCAAGCATAACGTGTTAAACCAACACATTTAGACATTTGAGAAGAAAGTCGTTCCTGACAATTTGTTTCATTGCAAGGAACTTCAAGTTCGCATTCCAAGGGACTTCAAGTTGGATGACACTTCTGGTACCTTGACCTCCACTTTAGACAAAAAATTGGCTATACTTTTTTGGCTACTTTCGCACTTGTGCTTCAGTAAGTTTGATGTGCCCGATTTGTGTCCTGAGTATGAATACACTTTTGTACAGGTAAAACATCACTATATCGTTCACCTTTTCGTTTCCATTGAAAACGTAACCAAATGTCTGCCATATCGTTGACTTGAGCTTTGTTTCATGCGCTATTGAAAACCTTGTTTTATTTTAATAGATAGTTTATCCATGTTGGTGAAATGATGTTCATACTCACGGTCGCGGTAACATTCACTAAGTGAACTTCTCTTTACGCTTGGAGGAAGGGATTGGCCCATTTGGCCGGAAATTCCAAATCAGTCACCATCCTTCTGCTTCTGGACCCATCCATGTTCGCATAGTTGATGTCATAGTTAATGTTGCAATATCACAGCCAACGTGCTTCAGTGACAAGTTGGAAATAAATCTACAGATAAACCTGGATCCCGATCTTCCAGGATAGCTAAGATGGCGAAGTAGCTGACATGAGGAATGTTGATGATGTCACCACGATGAACTAACAAGCTTATTGACAGCATTATATCTCGTACGTATAGTAATAATGGCAGTGAGAATTGATGACGATGAGATGTCAAGACCATCTACTACAAACATACGGTACTTAATAAAATGTAGTTGAAAGCATATGAGTAAAATGATCTTCTCTTGTATAAATGCAATACGTGCCTGAATATTTTGTACGTAATAGGCTATAGGATTATTCCTCTTTTAAGCATGAAGCTGTAGATTGGCATATCAAATATGTAATATTAACGTAAGTTTGTATTCTAAAAACTATCCGCAAATTTACTCGAAACATTATCCGCTATCCGCACAGCAATGCAAACTATATCCGCGTGGCGAAAATATTTGCGGATATCCGCGGGTTTATCCGCGGATATCCGCATCCGCGCAGGGCTTTAACTATAGGTGAATTTATTAAACTCGTGTATTTTTTAATTTTATTTTTATTTTTTCAAGTTTAGAGAATAACACCCATTACAATTGGGCACAATCATGTTGACAGACTCAAAAGCATATAAAATTACATAAATCTACTTCCATAAACATGACAAATTGTGAACATACCGTGTGTAGCCCTGAAACGGAGTCTGCTCCATACTCGCTCATGAAGATCGGCTTCTTGAATGTTTCGTACCATCGAGTGAGCTCCTTCTCAACTTGGTACTGCACAAGCTCGCTCTGACCCGGGTCGCTGTACCATGAGAAATAACGGTTCACGCCAATCAAGTCCACATGTGGTGCCTGCAAAACATTTCAATATTTCTTACACAACCATCATCAGATTGAAAACGAAGGGGTTTCTGCTCTGTGCAGATACTCAGAAAGTTACCCACATCCACTACCTATCCTCACAAATGTCTACAAATATCGATTGTAACTGAATCGGTTCATTTACAAGGCACATCCAGAAATTAAATTTCCCCATTTCTTAAATTAAATAAAAATGAGCTTGCCACAGAGGGTGAGTGGTAATCGTGTTGGGCTGCCAACCCCAAGCTTGCAGGTTCCCTACTGGCCGTGGTAAGTGATTATTGAAAGGTGACAAAAAAAAGTCACGATACGCATGTCATACGATGTTGGCATGTTAAAGAACCCATTTGAATTCAGTAGGCCGTGTTCATAATGGCAAAATTAATCCTGGGATTCTCCGCCAACACAATGTTCCTCATTTCTCTACTAGAAAAGGGGCAGATGACCTAGTAGTTCCGCCCCTTAAAACAACAACAATAACTAACTTACTTCTCTACTAGAAGCACTATAGTGTCAAGGAACTTAGATATTTAACCTCCTTGACTTTCATAGCACTTCAAGGAGCGATAAAATTCGACATGCAAGTTGCCCTCTGGGCGTCAATTAACAAATCTTGCAACCAGCACCCCAGGCCATACGATATTATTGTTATTATTATTATTATTAATTTGAAAAGAAACATGGTTATATGAGAAACTTTATCGGCACCAGATACAGCAGTGTTTGAGCTATTTTTCGAATCAATCACCACCAGAATTGAGACACCTGTCATATCGTGGGATCAACTTTTGTATGCCTGTGCCGTAGAAGTCTGCCGCCTGGGAATGGAACCAGCGTTTGACATTCATCTTCCGCTCTTCGTCAATGTGGAAATGCTGACCGGAGAACAGGCATTACTTGAGGGGCAAGAAAACATGGAAATCACTGGGAGCAAGATCAGGACTGTACGGTGGATGATTACACAGCTCCCAGACAAACTCCCCCAGAACAGTTGTTGTGCGCCGAGTATTGTTATTATTATTATAATTAATTGGTCACATTGGACCACTTGAGTCGTTCCACAATCACTTCTTCTTTGAAGGTAGTACTGCTTGGTTCTTGCGCTTTTTCCAGTACTTTTTCATTCTTTCAGATCGGGATTTTCTCAACTCATCTGAAATCTCCATAGGCTTTCTATGTGTCATTTCTGCAGAAAATTTGTGAGTATTGCTACAGCGTATATTGACACTATTAATTCTTATCTCACCACGAGGACACAGCTGCCACTACTTCATGACTTGTCAGGCTGGACTACCCATCATAATGTACAAAAGAATTACACTTTGTGGTGATTTGATGATTTGGGGAAACAAGGAGTTACAGGAACAGTTGGAAGTGTGGGAAGGAATAATACAAGGATATGGGATGAAATTTAGCATAAATAAGAGTGAGATGGGATCACAACAAGGAAGAAGGAAAGAACCACAACGGGATTAACAATTGGTGGGGAACAGCTGAAGGAAGTGGAGAGTTTCAAGTATCTGGGAAGCCTGATACAAGATAATGGAAGAAACGATAGAGAAATAAATGAGCGGGGGAGACAGGCAGAAGCATTCCGGAGGAGTGTGAGAAGCATGTTATGGAGCAAGGATGTCCCTCAGAACAGCAAAAAGATCATATATCGGGCATACTATGTCCCTATCCTGACGTATGCCTCGGAGACCTGGGTTATGAAAGGAAGGGAGAAGAGTAAAATACAGGCCAGTGAGATGAGGTTCTTGAGAAGCAGTATTGGAGCTACAAAGATGGACAGAATAAGAAATGAGAGGACCAGAGAATTAAAGGAGGAGGAACCATTACTGGATGGTATAGGGAAATCTAGATTTAGATGGTATGGACATGTAAAACGAATGGCGGAGAAGAGGATAAACGAGACGAAGTGGGAAGGAAAGAGACCGAGAGACAGGTGGCTGAAGGGGGTGGAAGAAAGCGTGAAGAAGAGAGGAGAAGACTGGACAAGGGTGGAGGCTGAGAGATGGTGGGAAGACAGAAGACGTTAGAGAGGCTTGTGTTCCAAACAGACCCGGCCAGTGGCTGGAAACTGTGCAAGATGATGATGATGATAATGAAATTAAGTCATTTCATGAAATCGTGCATTAGATAGTTCAACTACCCGTTTTTACATCATATACAGGCTTTTCATGAAGTGCATAGGATTTTCATGAAATGATGGGATAATTTGGGATCAAGACATACCACTGAAAGCTAAAGAAATAATGTATACGACCTATTACTTACCAATAATGGCGTATGGAATAGAAACCTGGCCGATGACCTGGAGAGATGAAAGTAGAATACAGGCATCCGAAATGAAATTCCTGAGGAGTATGGTACAGAAAACTAGGAGAGAGTGAGAAATGAAGACATTCAAAAAGAAAGTGAATGTACAGAAGCTGAATTTGTTTGGTAGTTAATTTTTGTTTGAATATTGGAGGAAAATTATTCATGTAAATGTTTATTAGTTCTTCATATTTTCAATATTTTGATAAGTTTACAGGTTCAACTTATGTTCCGAAGTTTTTTTTTAAATTGTTGTTAACATTTCAGAAGCTTGGGTTGTATAGTTCCAGAGATAAAGGATAATATGTTTCGAAAAATGACAGTGTTAAGGAAATCGTTTTATTTCGGGGCAGATGACCTAGTAGTTTCACCCCTTAAAACAACAATAACTAACTCTTTATAAAGGCACTTGCAGTCTCAGAAGAGGCTAATATATTAAAACTGTAATTGTTCGGCTTCGGTGGCGTAGTCGGTAACATACTGAACTGGGTTCGAACCCGCCCAAAGTCGTCGGTTTTTTAAGAACGTTACAATTCTTCAGTATGCCTTCCTTCTGAGGGGAAGTAAAGCCGGCCGGCCCATGTCATAGATTCATGGCATGTAAAAGAACCTACCACTACAATTGGTAGTGTGTAGCCAAATTTGTATGCTATGTTCACCGCTAGGTGACAGTGGCATCTGGTAGCCAAAGTTGGAACTACTAGAAATTGAACCTGCTGGGAGCCCATGGGCGTTCAATTAAAATATTCTGCTATGGCCATTGGCTGCAATTCATATACAGTATAACAAACTATAATTGAAGTTCTGTAGTTCTAAATCGATTCACTTAATAAACTATTGTATATTTCAATTTATCCAGGGTAATTCAGATAATTTGATAAGCTACTTTCCTCATATTTGCCGGTAATGGTTGCTTATGAACATATTGGAACAGCTCCAGGTTAATTTGATTTAAAAATAGAGGCATAGAACATATAACTTACAGCTTTGTCCTGAGTAACTTTCTGATTGGTGACGAATGTTACTGGGCGTGTGCTATCCAACGTCTTAATGTACTCCACAAGATCCCTGGAAAGAGAGGGTATTTGTCTCGTAAACACAATTTCACTTGTGATCAAGAGCAGAAAAAAACTCATAATATTTTGACTTGACATGGAAAAGGATTAAAGTTACCTTAAAAATGTCGATATAAGCTAATTGAATTCAGTGAATATAGACTAATATGATTATGAATCATTAAAATTACTATGAATAATACAAAGAAAAGATTAGAAGTATTACAACATTTTTTTCAAAGAAATAAACTCTCCCCAACAAATCTGTAAGTGAATTTCGTTTTACTGGGCAGAACATCTAGAGCATCTGCTCCTAGTAACACAATGACTTTGTACTTAAAAAAATGTGCCAACATAATAGATGGCATAATGTAACTTAAAAATTAAATAAAACTATGCTAATTCTAATATTATAAATATGCATTTAAAATGAATGAACAAAAAAAAATCCTTTCAAATTTAAAAAAAGAGTCATGGGAATTAAGCTTTCAATTTAGAAGTTTTGCCTTACCCCCAATCTATCGCATAAAACGGAAGATGTGATTAGCAGCACCCACATAAGGTTGAGCGTATCGTGCAGATTAAGGGTTCTTTGTAGGTCAGCAAGATCCAGAATATTTGGTTTGAAACATTCTCCAAATAATCTAGAATACAGTAGAACCGGCCAAACAGCTCCCCAATTCCCATCGATGTCCCAGGCGAGAATGAAGATTGGGAATATCAGTTTTGGAACTACTATTCTCGGTAACAGGGTATGGAGAATGATCATTATTGAAATTCTCGTTTGTCCAGCATGGTCTGTTCATAGGTACTGTGTATGGATACAACAGCGAAAGTTACGGGAAACAGTTCTTTCCATTGACTTAATCTGCTCATATTGGTGTTAAGTAGATACTAATGTTTTAAAAATTATTTAAAAATAAAGCCAATACACTTTATTTTGTTTATATAAAAATAATGCTATGTGAGAATTTCTCCAGCTTGTGCTCGTTTTATCACTAGCTGTGTTTTCTAATAATATCAGACTTCAATCTGCTAGTTTCTTCTTTAGTGAGAGAAATCATGTTAACACTATCAATAGGGTATCAAAGTGAACAAATGAATGAGCAATCAGAGGATAGATCTGAGAAAGAATGATCAGTTCAATCAGCACTTATTTGGTTGGTTCTTAAGTTTAGGGGCTGCGACAACACGGTCATGTAGCCCCGTGTACTTTGGGTGTGTGTAGAATCTGTCTGATAACCGGTGTTAATTGTGATGACTGTATTAATGTGTGTTATCTGTTTTTTTTTTTTTTTTTTTTTATTTCAGTACTGCAGCTTGGAATTTTCCAAATAGTTCCTACTTTTGCCGCCAAGCGCCACCGTCAACGACTACTAGGCCAAGTTCAGAACTTAGCTTCTAGACGCCACCGCAGTCGGCTCTTGGCAACGAACGTAGAAACCTAAGAGCGTTGTTTACATTCTTAACCTATCCAATTTAGCTTCACACAGGTGCAATTAGTGGAAGGTTCTTTAACATGCTATAAATCTATGACATGGGACCGCCGGCTTTACTTCCCCTCCGAAGGAAGGCATACTGAGGGATTTTTAACGCTCTTAAAAAATCCAACGGCTTCGGCCGGGTTCAGCACTTATTTAATACACCACATAAACGAGGCACGTCCAGAAAGTAAGTTCTGTTTGGTAATAAAATTAAATTGTTTACAGATACAGAAAAATTATTTATTGCACAACATTCTACACCTCTTAAACTACTTTTCCACATAACTGCCGAACTTTTGCAGGCATTTGTCATAGCGTGGCACAAATTTTTGGAAACCTTCTTCATAGAAGTTTGCCGCCGACCGTAAACGATAGTGAAGACTCCCATGTAAGATATCCTACGGTTTGGCCACCACTGTTAGGCAAATTGCGTGCTTACCAGGAGAACTGCGTATGTTTAGGAGTTCTCCTGACCACATATCTTAAGGAATATATTTTGACCTTGTTCATAATCATCATCAATTTCCGTTTTTCAGCTTAGGCCGGTTCGGAGCATATATGACACCCCTTCACTTGACTCTATCCACCATCCTTCCTCAACCACTGAAGTCCACTCCAGGTACCGTTCTCTCACACTTCCTTTCACTAGGTCTTCCTCGTCCTCTCTTTCTGTCTATTCATCACTTGTTTCAGCATTTTTCATCATTCATCCTTTTCGCATGTCCATACTACCTCAATTTGTTCTGCTCGAGCTTATCTTTCAGCTTCTGCACTTTTACTTCCTTTCGAATGTCTTCATGTCTCACTCTATCTCTCCCAGTCTTCCATACCATATGTATTCTACTTTCATTTCTCTTGGTCATCGGCCAAGTTTCTGCTCCATACGTTATTAATGGTAAGTGGTGTTATACACTTCTTTAGCCCTCGGCGGTATGCCTTGATCCCACATTAAACTCCGAACCTGATGATAGAAAACACTCCCGCATTGTATTCTCTTGTTGATCTCCATATCCATTCTTGCATTAGTTCCAATGGTCGTCGCCAGGTGCTAACTGCAATGCCATCTAGTGGCCAAGTCCAAAAGCTAGGTGTTGTGGACGGTAGCATTTGGTAGCAAAAGTAGGAATTACTTGAAATTATTGTCTGCAGTCCTTGCTTGAATTAAAACAGGTAACACACACTAATACAGCCATCACAATTAACACCGGTTATCAGAGAGATTCTATACACACCCAAAGTACACGGGGCTATATGACCGCGTTGTCGCAGCCCCTAAACTAAGGAACCAACCAGATATATCAAGATAATAATAGGAAATGAGAATGTTTTAGGATATAGGAAGGTAGAGAAACATGGCACATTTAGGAAGACATCATCAGAAACATATACGTGACTATAAGAATCTAGCCGGGTACTGTGTATGGCCGTAATTTGCTTTGTAATGAGATATTATTTGCCTTGCTTTCTTATGTTGTTTTTCAATGTTTGCTTAAGCTGGAAAGGGGATTATATTCCAAAAATTGTACGACTAATGTTTTGACACCATATATGTGGTGATTTAACCCTTTTACTTTCAAGCTCTCATCTGATGGATGTGTGAAAACTGTCAGCCATAAAAGCTATGCACACATTTCTTTTAAAATTAGATGAAAGAGAGACCAATAAAAATATTAAAATAAAATATTATAAACATAGAGTGTATAAATCACTTGTTATTACTGAAAATAAGTGATGTCTCTGAGCCATATGATTTCAGTGTTAAAAAAAAAAAAACATTGGAAAAAATTACAAATATTAGATTTGAAATTTCTGAAGTAATTTTGGGAAATGGAAATCACTTGTCAAATCTACTATTGATGTTAAAGGAAACTATATTATTTGATAGCCTGGTAAATTTCTAGATTCCAAAATTACCAACGAAAGCTGAAAAAAAAAAATACACGCAAGTTTGCCACCAACCACGGCGTAAACAAGACACAAAATCTCTGTGAGCACATGTTTCAGACTCTAAGAATTAATATACAGTGTACTCCCGATAATTTGCATGCGGTAAATTCGCGGGTTTCTAAGAGTATATTTTATCTTACTGGTAGTAATTCTTACAGCAACTTATCGCCCAGCTAAATAAAATAATCTCTCCGTCGTTTAAAAGAATTGTAACGCGATACGATGCGTGGAGACAAAATCATTGAGAATTGAGAACACTAACTGCGTTTCTCAGTGATGTCAAACTAGGCCTACTTGCGCACTGCTACCAGAATGTTACAATCTTGGAAACATACGAGCATTAATAAAACTATTAATAATGTCCGTCTTTTCAATGTATTGAAAAGACGGACATTATTAATAGTTTTACTAGTGAACATATTCAATACGGACCTAAAATGGAGAATATTGCTCTAAACATACGAGCATGTCGCCTGAGGGGATACCTTTGATCTTCAATGCAATTGTAAGCGATAATTGCCCGATGGTGCAAACCTACGAGACGCCGTGCCGAGTGCGTGTTTGTTAGATGATCTTCATGCAGTCAACACGCTACTTCACTCGCACAAAAGCAAGCGTTTGCTGGCTTCTGTGACGATGATATTTCGGACGGGCAAGGTGGTTTCACTACGATGGCATTAAGACGAAACCAGGATGAATGTCAAGATGCAGAAGAAAGTGACATGATGTAATTGAGTACTTAATCGTCGATAAAGACTTATGGCTTCAAATATGAAAGCAAGGAGAGTATGGTACGGAATTCGACTGTCTGTGAGGAAAACGGAAATCGCGTGCGGGAGTGATCCAAACGAAATCCCGAAAATTCCCACAGTCAACCTGGCGTGTCTATAGTCACACTCATCAAGATGAATATTTCGTTCTCTTTTTTTTCTTTCTTCAGAAATATACAAACTGAAATTAGAAAAAATAAACTATCTAAGAAACAAAAAATGATGACTGCCCTTTATCTCAGATATTAATGTTGGCATAATCCACACACCTCTAGTCTAGTGTGTCTTACAATGCAATGTTTGCCACGGTGGGTGAGTGGTTATAGTGTCGGACTACCAACCCCAAGATTGCAGGTTCGCCCCTGGCCATGTCATACGTTGTTGGCATGTTCAAGAACCTATTTGAATTCAGTAGGCCGTGTTCAATGGCAAAATTAATCTCGGGATTTTCCGCCAACACAAAGTTCCTCCATTCTCTACTTGAACGCGCTGTAGTGTCAAGGAGTTTAGATATCTAACCTCCTTGACTTTCATAGCGTTCAAAGGAACGACGAAATTCGACATGCAAGCTACCCTCTGGTTGTCAATTAACAAAGCTTGCACCAGGCACCCGAGGCCATACGATATTATTATTACAATGCAATGTAGCAAAGGGTTATAATTATCTTTTTGCATGTTCATAAAATAAGCCTGCATTTCAATATTTTAATCATTAGTTCAAATCATAACTGTGGATAATTTGTGGTTTTCGATAATTCGCGGAAGTTAGTGCATTGATTACCACGAATTATTGGGATTGCACTGTAAAAACAGATTGTTAGAGGTTGACGCGGAATATAAACGTAGTTAAAATTGCCTTCTTCATATTCCCTGAAAATTGCTGTTATCAAGCGTAAAAATAACTAAATAATCAATAATAAAGGCCAGGAACAATGGATCGTTACCCTGACAGTTTTGGCACAAACAGTGCGTAACGACAGAAAGTCAAAGGGTGAAATATGTGCTGACTAGGTGAACCATTCTTTCTCAGGTTTATCCTCTTAATATAATTAGTCAGTACGGACCAACAATGAACCCTTTAAAGAGCCTTATAGGAGGCTTTGGTGGCATAGTTGGTAGCATGCTGAGCTTCTATGCCCAAGATCGCGGTTTCAAACCCGGCCGAAGTCGTCGGCATACCTGCCAACTTTCAAAAATAGAAATCCAGGAGATCCCAAAGCTCAAAAATTTAACGCGTACATGCGTCGCAAGGTCTTAAAAATAGCGAGATAAGACTGAAGGGAAAGAGATCACAAACTCTTGGTGATGTGAGACTATCTAATTCGTTGTGCCAGTTTCCAAAAATATTGCATATTGCAATTACATCAAGAACACATAATTGGGAACAGTTCACACACTACACGAACATGAGCTTTTCTTCACTTTGATCTTGCAAGTCACAGAACACGGGCTATATTCCATCACAGGTTCGAGAGGAGAGATGGAGATGAGAATGTGAATGTTACCTTTCTGTGATCGCATAATACAAGGAAATTCTGAAGAATATGCCTCCCTGAAAGACTGATGATATTGTTTCTTACTTGAATTCATCATGAAAATTCTAAATCCCACAAAAATTCGTCACACTATTGCACGAATACAGAACTATTATACAGCAAACACCGCTTAAAACCAAGCTTTTCCGCTAACAAACAGTCGAAGAACAAAGAGTAATACAAATGCAGCGATAATCTGAGAGTTGTGATTATCGATAGACAGTTCGATCGACTTTCAGCGTAATGTCAAACGCAAACAATTAATAACAAAAGCGCAGCGATAATCTGCGAGATGGGATTATGGATAAACTTATCGGTCGATTTTCAGTGGAATTTCAAACACTATTATCGAAAATCAAAACTAAAATGCGATTTGGATGCAGAGAACGGAAACAAGCTAGGGAGTTGAAAATCCGGATAAATCTATGTTAATCCAGACAACCGGAAAACACCCCATAAATCCGGAAATCTTCCTGGAAAACTGGAAAACTTGGCAAGTATGCATCGGATGTTTTAAGAGCGTTAAAAATCCCTCAGTATGTCTTCCTTCAAAGGGGAAGTAAAGCCAGCAGGCCCATGTCATAGATTTATGGAATGCAAATGAACCTTCCTCTAACTAAAATTGTGTGAAGCTAAATTTGTCGGTTAGATTTGATAAACGCTCTATAAGTTTCATCGTTCACTGCTAGGTGCCGGTTGCAGTGGCATCTAGTAGCGAAGTTCACAGCTAGGTGTCGTTGATGGTAGCATTGTGGTATTAAAGGTAGGAACTACTTGAAATTGATTGTCTGCAGTCATTACCTGAATTACAGATAACACGCACTAATACAGCCAACAAAATTAACACCGGTTATCAGACAGATTCTACACACATCCAAAGTATACGGGACTACATGACCGCGTTGTCGCAGCCCCTAAACTGAGGAACCAACCACCAAAGAGCCTTATGAAATGAATGAGTGCTGGTGCTGGACACAGATCAAAGTGCAAAAATGACTGAATTGAATTAACATGGTCCATAGTTCGCCTCGGCGAAGCGTAGAAGAAAAATATAATACATACTTGTAATAATTTCCTGAAGCATTGTGGAAAGTGCGAGCCTCATTGGAGACAGACCACATGATAATGCTAGGCCTGTTTTTGTCTCTTGTCACCATCTCCTGCATCACAGATTTGTGCCTGGAGAGCATCTCTGGTGTGAACAGACTGCAGAAACACATCAAAACAAAATGAATGAATGAAGGAATACTGGGTGTGGATCAAAATGTAAAAATACAGTGCTCAAAAAAAGTTTTGCATATTGGGATTTAGTGACTTGTTTATTTTGCTATGTGTATATTGTTACGGCTGCGCGGTTGCTTCATCACCTCGCCGCGTGATTCACAGGCCGCCCCGGGCTACCCCCTGCCCCTGTGTTAACCAGCGGTTTGCACAACAAGAAGACAGGCAGTAACAAAGAGACCTCCTCGAACCTTCACGGCCCACCCAATAATGGAATTCTCGAGCAACCGTGAATCCTGGTCTGCTCTGGAAGCATCCATTTAGTCACCAGCCCCGCTATATAAAGCGACCTGGCCAGCGAGGGACGGACTGAGTTTTGAGGAGTGTGTTTATACCTTGCATTTAAAAGGTTAATAAACAAAGTTTTTATGAATTTTATTTATTAACTGGGTGGTCTATTAAGAACTGGATTAAATTAAATATGGTTTGACAAAGATTTTTTTTGTTTTTCTTGTGGGTGGAAAATTTCCCTCCCATTTCTTTTGGGGAGGAGAGAAATTTCATTAGAAAGTTACTTACTGCAATGGGTGCAATGTTGCTACTTCTAGAAAATGTTGACATATCTTTGCGTTTAACGTCCTCAGACCTCAAAAGTTTATATATAATTTATATACATCACTTTCTTGTGGACACAATAACTACCGTCATTTTTCACCAATCCCTTTCAAACTTATACATAAAATAAAAACAACCAAAATCTCGGTCAAGTTCGTTAATGGACAAAATTGGCCTTTTTCGAAATAATTAAATATTGCTAAATCATTCTTAATATATGAAAAATCGAATCCATTCAAAGTTCATACAATTTTTCAGATAAGGGCCAAAATCTCATATACAGTATGTAAAGCTTTTTGATTGACCAAGGGGGGTGGGAAAAATGGAGCTTTTGGAGAAAAAAAAATCATACCACCCTTAATAGGCACAGTCTAAACCATTTAAAATGGTCAATAGTCCTCTAAAAGTTACCTAAACTTTTTGGCTGAAAGAATTTTTGATATGACCCACCCTTACATCAAGGGATGAGCAGAATGTGTTCAGAATTATAAGAAGATGGGGCTTCTCGTATGCTAAACATGGGAACGTTTGTAGGTACACAATAATTATCAAATTCAGTGAATTTGAAATATTTTTCTTTGCCCGGTGAAATCTACCTCCACCTTCTGGTGTGCCGAGAAGGATTTTCTTTTTACTACTAACTTTAATTGAATCGCTCATTGTTGAAAGGCACTAAGTCCAATTTTTAAGGTTTTGAGATAAACACAAAAAACTGTTTTTTCGCTATTGTACTGAAATATGAGACGTAATTTTTTGTATGTGGAAAGTGCACACAAATGCCGATATAATAAAACCAAAATAGCATTGTTCCGTATGTTACTAACAATTTTATTGACAAAATACATAACTGGACTTAGTCCATCCAACATGGACGAGCAGAACCTTTGAGCGAGGAATATCATTCACTTTCTTAGTTAATTTCCTTCATTTTTAAATGAACATGTGTATCCGGAAGCATGAAAAAAAGGTAACATGAATGTAATAACTGTTATTTTCTTCATGTTGAAACGCACTAACCTCTGGACTAAGTTCCTTTCAACACGAAATAACTAACTTGACGGCTGTGGTAATAGCACAAGCGCTGCCAGGACATGGTTCCATTCAACACCAAAACATGCATCTTGCTTCCTAGGACGCAAAATCGCGGTAAAAAGGATTTGTCAAAAATGTGGACTTGGTGCCTTTCAACAACGAGCGATTCAATTGGTTGACATTTCGGGTTTTACTTCCCAAGTGTGGTTCCCACCGAGTATATTTATGAAACGTACTCACTCAAGATTGACAGCGGGACTCTCGTCGATAATGAGGATTCCCAGGCTATCTGCTAAGTCCATGGCCTCCTCTGCATAAGGGTAGTGTGAGGTACGGTAGCAATTGGCTCCCACCCAAGTGATGAGATTGTAGTCACGCAGCAGCAGTGTGTAGTCCAGGCCTTTACCTCGTAACTGAAAGTTCCCATCTATTATTCAATTACAGTAGGGGTGACAAGAACTTGAAAATAGTGGTGGGGATGATTATTGTTTTAAGAAGTGGAACAGCAAAATCATCAGCTCCTATGATGCAGATGATGATGAGAATGATTACACCCCTCAGGGACTCTCAACTATACTCTTGATTATCCAGGGTGAATGGCATGGATAATCGGAAAACACAGACAATCCAAAAGCATGTGTTTATTGCAAGAAGAATACTCGCTCACTCACTCAGAAGGCTTCTATGGGACACGAAGATCCTGCGCCGATCTCACAAAATGCCCCCGCTGAACTCTGTTTCGGGCAAGATCTTGCCAGTTATCCACATTCAGATGTCTACAAAGTTTGGAAATTTCAGGAATGTCGTGTTCTTCCTGCTGGCCTTTTTCCTGTTGGTTCTTTAAAGATTTGTAAGACCATCAATTTCCATTTTCCAGCTTGGGCCGGGTCGGAGCAAATATAACACCCCTCCACTTTACTCTGTCTGTCCACCATCCTTCCTCAACCACTGAACTCCAGGTTCCCTTCGCTCACACTGTCTTTCACTAAATCCATCCGCCGTACTCTAGGTCTTCCACGTCCTCTTTTTCCAGTCATCCGTCTCTCCATCAATTGTTCCAGCATTCTTTCATCATTCAACCTTTTCACATGTCCATACCATCTCAATCTGTTCTGCTCCAGCTTCTGTACATTCACTTACTTTCGAATGTCTTGATTTCTCACTCTATCTCTCCTAGTCTTCTGTACCATACTCCTCAGGAATTTAATTTCGGCTGCCTGTATTCTACTTTCATCTCTCCTCGCCATTGGCCAAGTTTCTAGTGCATATGTCATTATTGGTACGTAATATGTCTTGTACATCACTTCTTTATCCCACATTAAACTCCGAACCTGATGATAGAAAACACTCCCACATTGTATTCTCTTGTTGATCTCCATATCCAATCTTGCATTTTCCATCAATTCACTTCCTAAATATCTGAAGTGCTACATCTCCAATTTTAACAATCCCTTTTCATCTTTCTTTCCTCTTGTCATTACCATTGTCTTACTTTTTCTCTACACTGATTTTCGTTTACCATTTCTCAATATTTTCTGTCAGTACATCCAGTTGTTCTTCGACCACATTCTCATTCTCTCCCCAAATCAAAATCTCATCAGCAAATAGGATTATGTTCATTCTTGTACCAGTGTACGCTCCCTTTGTTGTATCATCCGTCACCATCTCTGGTCTTGTTACTTTGTAATCATAACGAGGAATGAGCTAAGTTTTTTTCGTTGTTTGAATGGAATGAAATACTTCCCTGTGTGTTGCCTCATCAGTGTGGTATACTGTGTAAACTATGTTCGTGCAAAATTTCAACTTAATCAATTGAGTAGCTTTTCGTATGAAAGAATAACATACGACACTTCTAGATTTTTAAATATTAGTATAGATATACACTCACTCTCGTGGAGCTACAATCAATGAAGGACCCTGGCCTCTCCTACAGCAGCCAACCATTCTTCCTTGGCTACAGCGAATCTCCTCAAATTCCGGATCCACAGCGCCTGTACATCCTCTCTGACGTCATCAATCCAGCTCTTCTTCGGCCGGCCTGGCTTCCTTCTGCCTTAAGGTTGTTGGTCTATCTTCCTCCAATATTATAACATGCCCCAGGTAACGCAGCTGTCTCTTCTTTACCTCGGCAACCAGGTCGATATCACCATACAGCTGATACACTTCTTGGTTGGTACGATTGCGTCACTCACAATCCTCACAAACCGCCCTGAAGATCTTTCTCAGCACCTTCCTTTCCCACACCCGGAGCAAATTCTTGTCACGCTCGACGAACGACCACGTTTCAATCCATAGAGCACCGCTGGCTGAATTACGGTGCGGTACACGGTGAGCCTGAGCCTTCTAGAGAGGGTTGAAGATTTTAGTAGCTTGCTGAAAGCATAAAAGCATCTGTTTCCTGCTGCAATTCATGCTTTTATCTCTTTACTGATCTCGTTGTTCGCAGTTACCAGTGCCCCTAGGTACTTAAATTCACCAACTCTCTCATCGGCTTTCTCATATCTTCATTCTTCACATTCCAAGTGACCCACCACTTGGAACCTTTCTTTTCCTCTCATGCTGACCATGTACTTGGTAGTTTCATTGTTTGCTTGTAGCCCTAAGTGTCGGGAATCTTCTCATATGTTGCATTGCCTACACTGATATTCTCAAGTTTAGTATAGATATACAGTGTCATCCATATATCGTGTCTCCACAGCTGAGACGAGGCTCCACTTGTTCAGTAAGCTATTGCTTCTTACGTGCCGGAACAGCATTTGTGCAGAGGTAAGGGTGCGGTCTGAGGCGATAACTGGTTTATAAAATGCGAAGACATTCGCCATTAAAATCCGTATTGATAGAAGTTAATCAACTATTCAAATAATATGCCAAATCAATACTCAATTTATATTATTATTATTATTTCCGATTGTTCCCCTTCAGGAGAGAGTGAGAACTGAGCCAATCACAGCTTCACTTCCTTTTCCTCTCTTCTTTTCTTCCCAAAACCTCTTCATTAGTTCATTGTGCTTTTTCTTCCTTTCCTCTGTCCATTTTTTCCCTGATGTGTCCTTCCTTGAAACTTGTACAATTTTCGTGTTTCTGATTTTATTTCTGAATTGTTCTCTGTCCTTAATGTCGTCTTCAGAGATTTTAAGTAATTCCATGTCTTCATGTACTTCTTTTATCTAACTGGTCTTTAATTTACTTGCATTCACGATATTGAAAATCTTCTTAGTGAGTCTGTTCTCATCCATCCTATATATATGTGTCCATAGAACTGCAGACGTTTCTTCCTAAAGTTATCTATAATGGTGTCTGTATTTTCATAAAGTTCCTTTGTTGGTCTCATGACCCAAATTCCATTACGGGAAACAGCGCCATGGATTTTCCTAAGAATTTTTCGTTCCTGTTTCTCAATATCAGGAATTCTCGTCATTCCTCTAATGACTGTGGTTTCTGCCGCATACAAGGCTTCAGGCAAAACAACTGTGTTGTAATGGCGCAGTTTTGCATTGCGAGATACTGCTCTTTTTTATAATGATTCCAAGTCAGCTTGTATGCCTTCTGAAATTTACTATTCTCTCTGCATTAGAAATTGTGTTCAATCCTGTGGGTTGGATGGCTTCTCCTAAATATTTGGAGTGACCTGCAAGATTTTTCCATATTGCTTTCGCAAGGTGATGTTTCCTGTTGATTTGGTATCCATATACTGTGTTTTTTCTTAGGAAATATCAAGTCCCGTTTTACTGGAGATTTCATGTAGTTTGTCTAGCGCTAATATGGCTTCATCCTTGTTTGTTAAGATGGCCAGATCATCTGCAAAGGCCAAGCGTTTCACAGCAACTCTTTTTCCTTTCTCCTTATTATTATTATTATTCTTTCTTCTTTCTTCGTTTAGGCCAGCTATGGACCACTTCATTTCAACTGCTTACGTCTTTGGGCCTTGATCTTAGCCCAGTGTTCACGCATTTGTTGCCAGTGAGACTCCTTTCTTTCTTCAGACCACTTCTTGCCAGTTTTTAATTTCGCTTTTTCTTGGAATTGGTGGTGTGCTCCAAGCTTTTCCTTCAAAAGTTCACGTTCCATAATGTCTGCGTGGGTGATCCCTACTTCGTGTAAATCCTTGTCTAGCTATTATTATTATTATTATTTGAATAGTTGATAACTGGTTTATTCAAGATCATGCAACACAGTTTGTATCAGCCAAACAATCTCCCCAGCTGTGGAGTCACGATATATGGATAACCCCGAACTAAAACTGTCCCAAATTTACCCCACTGGTGAGTACTTTCCCCATCTCTTGACAGTTTTATACACAAATGAAACTTACATTGGAATCTTCATGTTTGCCAAAACCATGCAGATATACAGGCTTGGAATTGATCCTCAAGTCCTTGTCCCAGGATATTGTGCGAATCCCTACAGGAAGTCTGTAAATATCTGCTACTCCATTGGCAACCATGTGGACCTGAAAGATAAGTAAACATAAAGAATCTCAAAGCCAGCTCACAAAATTATTGTACCATGTTAAATTACATACCATGCAGTACCAATACCGAAAACTTGACTTAACCTTCAAGCGTTCGTGCGGGCGGTCAATTTTGGAATTTCGAATGATGCACCCCCTAGTGAGCTTTGGGTGAGGTGAGACAGGCATGTATTCCTTAGTTACACTCTTGACCGCCTGTTCCGGCACAGGTTTGATTGACTCACCCCCCTCATGTCACTCAGTACAGTTATAAACTCAGAGACGCAGTGTCGGGCGGTCTGGTGACAGTCCCGCAAACGCCGAGGGGAATTTATTTCGTCACACCGGTTGTCTGGCGACAGCCTTGCGAAAGCAGAAGAAGATTTTTCACCACATCAATGCACAATGTAAGTAACATTATATTTTTTTTCTGCACGATTGCTACAGTTTATATCTTTTCCAGTCCTCCAGATATTGTGTATGCGTGAAGTTTACGGCTTCATTTTATCAGTTTTGTTGTTCTTCCTTCTCGGATGTGTCAACATTTTTTTACCGTTATTCATTTATTTGTGTAAGGACCGTCTATATATAACAGATGATCAGATAGCTCAGGTGCTGGCGGAAATCGAGAGAGATGACGGAGATGAAGAGGAAGCGGAAGAAGCATTCATCGATGCTGACGTTGATAATGACCCGGACTAAGATCCGGGCTTTTATGAAGCTCATGCTACAAATTTACTTCTTCAAGTGTCAGAGTTACCTCTTTAAGTGCCAATTATACTTATGTATATTCTAGTTTAATTGGCAACTCCAGCTCTCTGATATGACATCTAGCGGTAAAAATGAGAAACTTACCAAGTAGGGTACATTTGTCACGTGGTGACTGTTTGTATATGGTTTCTTGTATTGGTAAACAGATCGTGGTAAATTGTTCGTGTCTTTATACATAAGTAATAAGTTTTACTCGTTGATAGAGTGAAAAATGAGTAAAAGCAAAGTGTATTGCTCAGTTTACGGCTGTAAGTCGATGTATAAGAGGGCTGCGGACATACGTTTTCATCACTTTCCAAAAGATGCAAATAGCAATAGCCGAAATGTGATGATACCTAATAATACCTAATACCTAATAATAATACCTTTCCACCCCGGGAAGGATCTAACACTTGTCGAGGTAGACAGACAGAAGACCTGCGACGTAAAGCCAGCGAAGGTTATTCAGTTTAAAAACAGCTGTTACGATGGGCGCGCTGGTAAGATTGAAGTTCCTTGAATAATTAATTATTGGCTGCTTGGTAGGGAGAAGGGATGAGTTTAACTTGTATTAAAACTCGGGGGGCGACAGGAATTGCTTGATTTGGATGGTTAAAAGGTGGGTTTGGTGTTGAATATTTGAATGGTAGCGGAATCACTCATTCTACAGTGCCCACGGGGAGGCAAATTAGGCCTATATGACTCGTAGTGGAATAGCTCGAATATCGAAGAACTTGGCGATTACGAGGTGTAGGCTGGCGGATCATCAGTTTGACATCAATTCACGATATAAGTCGGAGCTTGGAACAGTGGCGTCTGGTTTGCGTGGATGCTAGTCTCGGAATGATAAAAGTAGCACAGCTTCGGTGTGTTATTTATTTGTTTATGTACCGTATTTCTCTATTTGAATGTCCTCGGCGTTGACTCAGGATCGACATTTACATTATATTGCGCATAATAGTACCGAAATAATGTCCGAAGTGTAGCCCTGTGTAAATTTGAATCAGCTGATCTACATCACCCATAAAAACTGATGCTTGATAATATGCAAATGACACCAAAAATCCAGTGGAACACACACATTAGATCACGTGTATCGCACAGTTATACATATATACAATTAAAAATAACACTGTCATTACTTTAGAGACCATATTTACTGATAATAACCGAAAAATAAAAAGTGTTCCATATCAAACGCGTGTTATTGAGTATTTTAAACCCTACTTATTCAGACCGACCGCAGTGCCCCAAGTGTTAGTTTGAGTTGCCAATTGGAAAAGTAATACTTTTGAGAGATAATGGTTGACGAAATTTTTTTTGTAGCTAAAATCTATATTGGTATGATGTCTAACTATATATTGTTTAAATAAAGAATTTTGATCGTAAATGTGTTTGCAGAGTCGTATCAGAAATCCATTGTTTTCATTGCATTCAATCATTCATGAAAAGTACAAGAAACTTTATGATAATCGTGAAGAAACATGGGCGGTCAACTGACAGCCCGCGCGCGAACGCCGGTGTGACACAAGTTGGCGCGAACGCATGAAGGTTAAATATAAATTAGCTAATTTAAAAGATTCTTGTTGAATGGCAACTCTCAGTCGAGAAGAATTTAAAGTGGGAGTGAAGATTCAAGGAGAA
Organism: Meconema thalassinum; assembly: GCA_946902985.2. Lineage (NCBI taxonomy): Eukaryota > Metazoa > Arthropoda > Insecta > Orthoptera > Tettigoniidae > Meconema > Meconema thalassinum. The sequence goes on along the minus strand of OX336395.1, from coordinate 155,554,259 downwards.
ATAGTTTCAACTCTGAAATTTGCTGATGACATTGTCATCTTGGCCGACACACCTGAGGATTTGAATGGTATGGATTCTGTCTTGTGGAAAGAATACAATCATGATGAAAATTAATAAATGTAAAACAAAAATATTGGAATGCAGCCGAAATAAATCAGAAACCTCTATGGACATAAAATTGGCAGGTGAAAAGCTGAAGGAAGTAGGAGACTTCTGTTACTTAGAAAGCAAAGTAACCAGTGATGGACGAAGCAAAGAGGACATAAAATGTAGGTTGGCTGAGGCAAGAAAAGCATTTCTCCAAAAAATGAATCTGTTGACTTCGAATATTGATTTTGGTATTAGGAAATCAGTTTTGAAAGCCTTTGTCTGGAGCGTGGCGCTCTATGGAAGTGAAACTTGGACTATTGGCGCAGCAGAAAAGAGGAGAATTGAAGTGTTTGAAATGTGGTGTTACAGGAGACTGATGAAGATCAGATGAGTAGATAGGTTTACAAACGAAGAGGTAATTAAGATGAGTGGGAGAGGAGAGATGTTTCTGGTGACTGCTAATGAAGAGAAGAAATAGGTTGGTAGAACATATACTAAGACACCCAGGAATAGCAAGCTTAGTTATGGAAGGAAGGGTCGAGGATAAGAACTGTGGGGTAGACCAAGGTTAGAATATGTTAAACAGATTGCCTCGGAGTAGGGCGTGGTAGCTATGAAGAGATGAAACGATTAGCTCAGGACAGGGAGGCATGGAGTGCTGCTTCAAGCCAGTCAAAAGTCTGAAGACTCAAACAACAACAACAGTCAGTCAACAGGAATATATGCCTAATTAAATTGGATGGTAAATAAGTTATTCCACCTGAAAAAATCTACATGTGAACAATTATTATTGGCCGGTTGGTTCCTCAGTTTAGGGGCTGCGACAACGCGATCATATAGCCCTTGTACTTTGGGTGTGTGTAGATTTTGTCTGGTAACCGGTGTTAATTGTGATGGCAGTATTAGTGTGTGTTATCTGTTTTCAATTCAAGTGAGAACTGCAGACATTGAATTCTCAGGTAGTTCCTACTTTTGCCGCCAAACACCACCGTCAACGACTACTAGTTTGTAACTTGATTACCAGATGCCACCGCAGTAGGCTCCTGGTGACAAACACTTCGGAACCTAAGAGCGTTTGTTGAATGTTAAACCTATATATAATTTAGCTTCACACAGGTGTAATTAGTGGAAGGTTCTTTAACATGCCATAAATCTATTACATGAGACCACCGGCTTTATTTCCCCTCCAAAGGAAGGCATACTGAGGGATTTTTAACGCTCTTAACCCTCTCGGTGTCACGCGCCGATCAGATCGGCTCTCGCTGCTCGCGTCAAAAGTGCCAAAGCCGATTGAATCGGCGCGCTGATTATCTTATATTTGTAGATTTCTGTAGGCATATGTGCATGATTATTTCATACTGTTGGAAAGGTGAGGTTCCAAGCTTGCCTGTGCGGTGTCTACTTTTTTCCTTCGAAGTCCGTTAGGCGATAGGTTTGAGTTTGTATTCATGCCCTCCCTTACCGCTCCCCCAATCACGCACGTTCCCGCCAAAATTGCGGTGAAGTTGTTTTCTTTTTGTTGAAGTTTTCTGCCTAGAGATAAATCTAAGAACTTTATATAGCTGGAAACGTAGTATTTCTTCGAATATGACTCCCAGGTGTCCTTAATTTAGAGCCAAAATTGATTTTTTACACAGTAAAAAAAATGAAAAATTGAACAATTATCACTTTAGATGCAGTATTTACGCTCACGAACATAATGTATGAAAGAATGAGGTATTGGTTATAAAACACAGCAAAAATAATGATTCAGTCATTGAAAATGTGGTATTTATGATTGTTTTTCGAATAGTCTGCATGATCATTGAAAATGGCTTTGCATTCTTGGCAAGTATTTCAGGAAATGCATTGGCACTGTAACGTGTTTTTCGAGGGGTTTTCATGCCATTGGCATAAGTCAGTAGGAAGCCATTCTCTATTTATTTACGCGGCAAATTGTTCAGCCAAGATAAATTTTCATGTTAATTTATTATTATTATTAATTTATTATAATTATTATTAAGGTATTTTCGGAGCATTTTATAAAAATTATTAGCATTCAGATAGGTTTTCTATGTCTTAGAAAACGCTATCAAGCAAATTATTACGAACGACGATATCATAGAAAATTATCTGATTACGGAGTTTTGTCAGTTAGGGTATTAGAGAGAGATGAGTCACGGGGAATTCAAATACAAGCTTAATCTTGTCAGGAAGTATTACGCAAGGCTGGGTCGCATCATCAAGGAAAGGTGAATGTATGGAACGGAAATCAACTTTTTCATTCGCGCGCCGAGTGTAATGAACTAGAGGAGGGGAAGTAGCGGGGTGGCAGAGCCAATCAGTGGAGACCACGTAAGCTGAAGTCGGCTGTAGAGTGGGGGAGCCGGCAGGTGCATATATCGTTCGACGCGCCGTGGAACCAGGACAATCTGTGAAACACTTGACGAGTATGGGTGCACGTGCGAGTGGCTCCGATGTTCGGTGGAGTTAGCGACAATCTGTATAGAATTTAACGAGTACGGTTGTACGCGGGAATCGCTCCGATGTTCCGTGGATTGGAGGACTAACTTTTGTAAAACTTAACCAGTGCGGTTGTACGAGTGTTTGGGTCCGAGGTACGGACCATAGAATTATCTAATCTACCAGAATCTCATCAAACATCGACGAAGATGACGACATCCAGGAGACTGTGGGAAGCTCACAGCATCATCCAGTACGAGGGAAAGGCTTCGGGCATTTCCAGTGGTAAGCGCTAATGACGCAGAAATACTCAATCTCTCATTTCTCTTGTTTTATATTTCATATTTCAGTAACTTCATAGCTTGGGAATAAGAGTAAAATGAATAATTTATCAGACTCCGTTTTCACGTAATTTTCTATCGGTAATATTAAAATCGCAACGCTCCAATTTAAATTTTAAACTTATTATTATTATTAATTTTGCTATACTTGTTTTATATAATAAATTCATTTCTTTTACAATGCAATCTTTGCTTTCAGTAGGTAGCATTAGATATAGACCAATTCCTTCTCCTGATACAATTGTTTGTTGGGTTAATGATCAAATCATACCACGATCTGAGTGAATAGAGTCTTGAATGTGTTCTGCCAGAGCTAGACGTTGTTAAATACAAATTTAGATTTCAACATTGCGTTGAGGTCTTGGCGCCCATTAAAACAACATAGCTTAGCCAAAGGTAAACAGTTACATTTCTCACCCAACAGTTAGGGGCTAGCAAAACGTTTCAGCACTAAGAGGGTTAAAAAATCCGACGACTTCGGCCGGGTTTGAACCCGCGATCTTGGGCATAGAAGCTCAGCATGCTACCAACTACGCCACCAAAGCCGCTCAATTATTATTAATTGCACAGAGTACAAGGGGGGAATTTAAAAATATGGCATGTTTTGCTCATCAAGCAAGCAGCGTCAGATCCAGGTTAAAAATCTAACAAATATACAAGACAAAAATTGTTCTACATAACACTACCAAAATTCATAATGCCAATTTGGATACTCAGTGCGGTGCGCAGCAGGAATGTCCGATACCTTCCAAATCACTGTTGGTGTCCATCAAGGATTAGCCTTGTCCCCCTTGCTCTTCATACTCTGCATGAACGCCATCACAAATGACATCCAAACCAGGCATCCATGGACATTATTATATGCGGATGATGTCATGTTAGCTAACGAGACCCGTGGGCGCCTCGAATAGGCAAGTACAAGAGTGGAAGATGCGTCTTGAAGAATTTGGGATGAAATTGAACCTGAAGAAGATGGAATACCTGGAATGCAGTGACCAAACTGATGGCACGATCACTATTGGTGAGGTTCAACTTCATAAAGTGACCCAATTCAAATACCTTGGGTCATGCATCACCTCAGACTGCAGCACGATTCCTGATGTCAGAACAAGAGTCACTGCCGCATGGATGAAATGGCGCCAAGTTACTGGAGTCCTATGCGATAAAAAAAAATCCATTGCATTTAAAATCTAAGGTATATCGCACAGTGATTAGACCGGTGGCCCTTCATGGATCTGAATGCTGGCCTACAACATCGAAGCACGAACAGGCGCTTCATGTAATGGAAATGAATATGTTGCGGTGGTCCAATGGTTTGAATCGACTGGACCATATTAGGAATGATGCCGTGCGGAAGGATTTCAAGGTTGCCCCAATAACAGAGAAAATACGTGAATCATGTCTGCGGTGGTATGGACATGTGCTCCGTAGCAATGAAACCTCGGTTGCTAATACTGCCCTTCAACTAAATGTGGAGGGTCGTCGACCTCGAGGGCGACCTCAAACACGCTGGTTGGATAGGGTGAGAGATGACATGCGGCTCACTAAACTCCGCCCCCGGGATGCTATGGATCGATTGAAGTGGAGGAAAAATTGCAGGAAGGCAGACCCCACATAAATGGGAAAATGCAAAGAAGATGATGATGAATTTGGATACTTAGACTTTAAACAAACAAAACACAGTACAAATATGCAAGCAAATATGCCCTATAAAGGGGAAAATATGCCCTGTGTATTTTAGGGATGTGTAGCGAGTATTGGAGTATTACTAACATAAAACCTGCTAATACAACAGACACATTTAATCACGCAATCTAATTGGCTAACTTCAGCAGCTGATTTTAAAAAAAAGACACCGGTGCGAGATATCAACTTAATTTTTTTTAAATAACAGATCCTCGAACACTCACATACCCTTTTCACGTTGTTTACGACCACCCTGTGTAATGAGTAGAGCTAGGAATTTTAGGTGCGGCACCTTAACATTCCTTTTTGGCTATTAAAGTGCCCAAATCAGCTTGTCTTGCAAGGAAAACATTAAATTAACACCCCTAATTGAGTTTTGGTTAGGGACCTAATAGTGGAAGGAAAAAAATTTGAGCATACTTGTAATTTTAAATATCTCAGTTTCCTCATAACTGATGAGAACACCAACTCTGAAGAAATTAAAGAGAGAATAAAAATGCTGGTAATAGATGTTATTTTGCTACTACAAACCTGTTGAAGTCCAGAACGTTATCACGCATATGTAAGAAAACCATTTATAAAGTGATTATATGACTAGTATTGGCTGTCCCATGTCATAGATTTATGGCATGTTAAATAACCTTCCACTAATTACACCTGTGTGAAGCTAAATTATATAGGTTAAGAATGTAAACAACGCTCTTGGGTTTCTACGTTCGTTGCCAGGAGCAGACTGTGGTGGCATCTAGTAGCTAAGTTCTGAACTAGTAGTCGTTGACGGTGGCGTTTGGCGGCAAAAGTAGGAACTATTTGAAAAATTCAAAGTCTGCAGTCCTTACTTGAATTAAAAAACAGATAACACACACTAATACAGTCATCACAATTAACACCGGTTATCAGTCAGATTCTACACGCACCCAAAGTACACGGGGCTACATGACCGCGTTGTCGCAGCCCCTAAACTGAGGAACCAACCGACTAGTATTGACCTATGGATGCGAGACATGGGTGATGACACAGCGAAGTGAAGATCTACTCAACAGATAGGAAAGGAAGATACTTAGGAAAATCTATGGTCTTACCCAAGTTAATGGGGAATGGTAAGTGTGCACAAATAAAGATATTTATAATCTTTTTGAAGACCCTATCACGACAGAAATTAAAAGAGTAAGGACCTGTTGGCTTGGTCGTATTCAGCATATAATGCTGGGAAGTCGGGTCACACCCCAGGTCTTCCAAAGTAGACCAAAAGGACGAAGGTTAGTTGGACACCCAAGGAAATGCTGGCTGGATGACGTCGAGGAAGACATCCACACCCTTGGAGTCAGAAACTGGAGGAAACAAGCTGAAAACCGTGAAGGCTGAAGACATATGGTGGAGCAGGCCAAAGTTCTTCGTGAGCTGTAGCGCCACTGGGTAAGGTAAGTAATTTAGTTTTGGTTGCACCTTTTTTCCCACCTTTAATACCGTATATTTGTGGCTCATCTGCCACATTTCATTCCTTAAAAAAATTAAACAAGAAAAACCGAATATGTCCGTCATTACATTCATTTTGCTTTACTACAGTTCCGTTAGGCTAAGCCAACTTGGCTAGACTGCAACCTGCAAAAAGACTGAAGTATGAGGGGTGTACAAATGAAACGGTACGAATTGATACTGTGGGTACAATTTTATCGTTATTCAAAAGTAATCACCACAGGCCTGTGCACAGGTGTCCCATTGCTTCACTAGCCGCAGGATTCCCTGTTCCCAGACGTCTTGTGGTTGTGACAGGAGCCAATCCTGTACGGTGTCCTTTAGTTCGACGTCCGATTGGAAACGTTTTCCCTTGAGATGTTTTTCTAACGGACCAAACAGATGAAAGTCGCAGGGTGACAAGTCTGGGCTATTGGGCGGATGCTCAATTTGCCCCCACTTGAACGTGGCCAATACACCTTGTGTGACGTGTGGGCGAGCGTTATCATGGAGCAGAATCACTCCCTTCGTGAGCAGTCCAGGCCGTTTGTTCTTGATGGACTTGCATAGGCTACGGAGTGTCGCACAATACATGTCACTGTTAATGGTTTGTCTCAAGGGAAAACGTCTCCAATCAGACACTGAACTAAAGGACACCGTACAGGATTGGCTCCTGTCACAACCACAAGACTTCTGGGAACAGAGAATCCTGTGTCTAGTGAAGCAATGGGACACCTGTGCACAGGCCTGTGGTGATTACTTTTGAATAACGAATAAATTGTACCAACAGTATCGTTTCGTACCTTTTTATTTGAACACCCTTCGTATATACCAGTAATTACTTACTGTAGTGACAAGAGATGTAGCCTCACTGAAAATAACATTGAAATGATTTAATGTTATCTGATTTAACAGTGTTCAGGATGCGTGATTTTAACATTGTGTTCTGGGACTGGGTTTAAGGAGACTTTTTAATACATGATAGCATACCTGCCAACTCTCCCGATTCAGGCGGGAGACTCCCGATTTTACACCATTTCTCCCGCCCTCCCGCTAACGTATTAAATCTCCCGATTTTTTAAAACTCTCGCGCGTAATTTCGGACCTAAAGTGCGAGATGACAAACCTCAGTCATCCATCGAACAGGTTGATTTTACGTGTGTAGAAGTGTGTTTGAATACCGCAGTTTCGCTTCGTATCGATAATTAATAGCTACTCGTACAGCTTAGTTGGATTTGAATCTCTCTTTTTTTGAAATAGTCGATGGTTAATTCAGTGTGTGTTTTCATAATAGCCAGCGGGTGAGAGGTAGTGTAGGCTGCGGAATATTGTATCTGTTTAACACGTGAAATTATTTGTGTATAACTTAGATGTTGGCATTAATATGCCAGTAGGGAATTGTAATTCTTTAGAGTGATTATGTCGGTTCCTCGGTAATAGGCTATGTAGAAGAAATATTATTAGACATCGATCGTCTTCAAAATTTCCCGATTTTTCAGTTTGAAAGGTTGGCGGGTATGTGATAGGCTAACAATTTTGCCTCCTTATACAGTCGAAGTTCGATATCTCAAAAGTGCTTTTGGAAATAGAAATTACTTTGAGTTATTGAAAATTTGAGACATAGAAATGCATGAAAAAGGGTTCTACTATCATAAATACATAAACAGTCCGCTTGAAGTTGAGTGTTTTTGTCCCTTATACACTTACATTTAAACATAGCTTCCTCCAACCGAGGGTTACTCGAGCTCTTCAAGTGTTTCCTTTCCTTTAAAGAACGTGACTCCTGCATAGTGCTATAAATCTTGTGTTTATTTTTTATTATCATTGACAGCATATTAGCTGGAATGCCGAATTCTGCCGCAATATCCTTCTTCTTTCACACACCCTTTTCCACTTCATGAATCAATTTTAATTTTTCACTGGCACTTAAACATTTTAATACACGTTTCTTCTCCATTGTGTTTGGATTGCTGATTATACAGCAGGTCAGAGACCACACAACTCCTCCACGAGACACTTCAGCCAAGGTCAGGCAGTCCCGTTAGAGAGAGGAACAGATAAGAAGGTGAGAAGCATGTCCCAGTATTGCAACATCGCAGTGAATGTCTCTGTCTTACTATGCGTAGAATGTTATCCAGGCGCGGATTCAGGAGGGGGGGGGGTCACGGGGGTCATGACCCTCCCCTCAAATGGAGACCAAATTTTTTTGCAAACTCAAAAAACGAAAACACAATAACCAGACAAATAAAACTTAACGAATTTTAACTGAAAAACAATTTTATTCAATACTGAAAATATCTTTATTGCAATTATTATGTTCTGTTACAACTGTACATATTTACAACTTCATACCTGTTATATAAAAACGATTATTTATATAACAAAATCAAGTCGTCTATTTGGTTAGCAAATCTTGTCATTATCGAATCGATGTCTATAGTGATGTCACGATGAATGTGCAGCAATGCACGGATTCTTTTTTTTTTTTTTTTCCGCACCAAAAAATGTTGCCGACGTCCAAACTGCAAGCTTGGTTGGCAATTTAAGCTGTGACTTTCTCCCTTTGTCGGTACCAACTCGACTTGCCGAAACTGTAATGTACCTTGATACTTTTCTCGAAGCTCGATGTAAAAGTCGCAAAACACGCCGTTGCAATTTGTACGAATATTTTTGGTGCGCTAAACGCATCAAATTTCTATCCATGTAGCTTGCAAAAAAAATTGGTCTGGTTTTTACGTTTGGTTATTTTGTGATTGCGTTGTTAGTGATACCATTTTTCTTAACAATTTCGATTCTGTGACCCCCCCCCCAAAGCCAAACTCTAGATCCGCGCCTGATGTTATCTCTCACTCACCATCTCATGCGCTCTCCACTCTTAATTGGCAAAACCTGGCTTTACTCTCATTGTCTGAGGTGCACATTGACCTCCACCCGTCTTCCTGCCTTAAATAGCATAATAAGGTACTGAGAGAAATACACAGTCCAGGTGTCCTACACAACTGAATCCATATTGTAATTCCCATGTCACACCTAAAGAACTTTCAACTGCAATTTCACCCCAATTTCGAGATAAAGGCACATATTTTATGTCTGGGGAATAAAATATCGTTCTCAATAAATTTGAATAATGGAACTTTGAATTATAGAAAAAACATGACATATAAATTGTGTAGAACTTTGCTGGAAAATTAAAATTACTTTATGTTCGACGATGTTGAAATGTAAATACTGTATTATATGTCAGAAAACTGTATCATAATGAGGGTCATTATAACACTATTTTTCATTATGAAACGGTTTCTCCCACCAATCAGAGCTCAAGAAACAGTTGTGTGACAAATTAGGTAAGGATAGCATCGCATCTGCACTGACTTCCATGGCCTCTTATTTTAAATTTCACTGCGTGGCTAGTGTCATAGAGGGGTATTTGAGGAGACCATGGTCAAATACAACATATTCTCTGCATCCCATGCGCTCTGTTCAGTACATAAAATTGGCGAAATCTCAATAGATATTTATGAATATTTATGTTCGAACATAAAATAGTTACAATTATCGTCGAACATAAACAGTCGTATACAACTCACCTATAATGGTAATTAAGACACTCGTATGAAAATTATACAACTCATGTCTTAATTATTGCCATCATAGGCTCGTTGCATAATGTACTATTGCGATATCGAAAATTTGAAACAGAAGTTCAACTGTATTTGATGTAAAATTGGTATTGGTAATGGTTGTATGAATGTATATGTTTATCCCTACTATCCCCATTTTTCTATGGGGTCGAGGATGAGAAGCGATCAAACTCTATGCGGTGGTTTTTATGGCCAGATGCCCTTCCTGACATCAACCTCGTGAGAGGAGTTAATGAGAGATGAAATGAATGAAACTGGGCAAGGATATGGAAGGAAGCGGCTATGACCTATTAGAAGGTGCCTGGAGTTGAAAATGGGGAAACCACGGAAAACCATTTAAGGACGGCCGACGGTTGGGCTCGAACCCACATCTACCGAGTCCGTAGATACCTTGTCTGGCGCTGCGCGTTACCAAGCAGTATGGTTGTATGAATATTATTTCCATTTAAAATTTACACCTTTTCTTGCACCTCTTTCAAACAAATTAAAGCACTTTTTTATGCACCTTTTTAATCAAAATCTAATAATGAGGCATACCAGTCAAGATGAGGTAGTTTCGTCAGCTGATACCACATAAGAAACGAGCACTAAAAGCAAAGTGAAGCTACAAACCTGGAGTGTGTAGAGATATCCCGCTCTGTCATTCATGTGCACTGGCCACCACAAGATGGGATCCTGCACATGGAGTTCACCTTGACAGTCATTGCTTTCAGCAACTTTCTTCCCAGAGTCGTCCAGTAACGTCACTTCACACGCCACTGTTACGACAGTAATATCATTCTCACTGACACTGGAGACCACTTCATATGTAAGTAGACCTAATGGAATAATAAAACTGTTTAGGAAAACACACTAATAGCTTTCATACAATACAGTAACGAGAGGGTAACACCATTATTAAAGTAACTGTTTCTCGGCTCCATTTTCACCATGGCCCACATTTTAACCAAGTGTGTGGATCTTGCTGACTAACGAAGAAACCTTGGTTTGCAGATGACACTCAAACTTAAATAAGCTGATGACACGGTGGCTGCTGATCTCGTCATCCGCTTTATAAGTAAGAGTGGGTTAGGGCCAGCAATCTAAATTTTCCAGTGAACATTGACTCAACGACTTCTTCGTTTTTGAATGGTGAATTTTTTTAATTTTTTTATTATAATTAGTTTTATTTTTTTTTTTATTAATTTTTGGTCTTTTCAAAATTAGGTATCCACCTCTAAATTTTAAATTCCATTTCAAATTTGTATAATTTAATCAGTGGTAAGAGGGGCAGATGACCTCGTAGTTCTGCCCCTTAAAACAACAATAACTAACTCCATGATCGCTGATGATGGCCGACTTGTTGAAGAGGTCAATGCAAGGATGAAGGATAATCAAAAATATTTTTCTTTTTTAAATACATACAGAATTCCACCAAATCAATACTTTATTTTTTCATTGAAAATCAATTGGTGGTGTACATGGTTCAAGTTCTGACCTTTGAACTCTTCGACAGCATTTTTTTTTTTTTAATCAAATCTAAAATACATTGACATTGGTAGAACCTTAAATCTTAAAAACTAAACAGAAAACATTGGTTTAAAAAAAGTGACAGTCAGTCTGAAAGACTAGATTTTGTATCATTTTAAATGCTACAAATGCTGAAAAATGCTAGAAAGGCTGGAGGCTTCTCGCTTCGCTCGAAGCCAAAGACTCTTGACATGTTAGAAAATTATCTGCATAATACTTATCTTGTTTCAAATTACTCGCGAACAGCAAGTACAAACCAAATGCAAAGCAAGGTCTAGCGCGCGGAATGCCGCACGCTCACCAGAACGCGCGGGGACGTGCCCCTTCCATCCAGTCTAAAAACACTTATAGTGGGCGAGGTATTGAAGATAGAAATATGCTCTCGCGGACTTTTTTGTAGAACTTTTCATGCTGACCAATTCTTACACTCATAGTATATTGATATGTTTAACGGTTTGCCCAGCGTAAGCTTCAGAAGCGAACGGACGCCAAATTTGTTTTCGACTTTTTCACTGAAATCGTTACTGCTTGGCTTCCTTTGATCATACATAAATTATTTTCTGCAGAATCTTTCCTTGATATATCCTTTACAGAATGGTGAAAACCGCATCAAAATCCATCCAGTGGTTCTCAAGATTACCCGTGACATCCAAGAATCGGGGATTTTTGTCTTATACTAACGAAGTAGAGATTGTCGGGGAACACATGCACCAAGCGGTACTATGACGTCACACACCTCAGTGCATCTGAGTAAATTTCGTCCCATCACCGTAACGCCAGACCCCAGCGTAACGACGAAGTCGACAAGATCATTTAAAATGATAAAATTGCATGATGGGCATTTTCAATGCCTGAATTGTTGTACATATATATGTCATAGTCTGATAATGAAATCCATCGTCATCATGATTTTCCGTTTTCCAGCCTAAGCCAGGTTGGAACAAATATGACAGCCCTCCACTTAACTCTTGTCTGTCCACCATCCTTCCTCATCCTCTCTTTCAAGTCATCCCTCTCTCTATCACTTGTTTCAGCATTCTTTCATCATTCATCCTTTTCACATGTCCATACCATCTCAATCTGTTCTGCTCCAGCTTATCATTCAGCTTCTGTTCATTCACTTTCTTTCGAATGTTTTCATTTCTCACTCTATCTCTCTTAGTCTTCTGTACCATACTCCTCAGGAATTTAATTTCGACTGCCTGTATTCTACTTTCATCTCTCCTGATCATCGGCCAAGTTTCTGCTACATACGTTATTAGTGGTAAGTAATAGGTCTTGTACATCACTCCTGCAGCTTTATCCCAAATTATCCCGACATTCCATGAAATCCTAGGCAATTCATAAAAAGCCTGTACAGGGTCTTTCATATAAAATAAGAGCGCCAAGCGGCGGCTTTGTTACCCGCAGCTGCGGTCACCTTGGCCGAGCTTTTGGCGCGCCAAGGCCCCCTGCTTTAAGCGTGTGTACAATCCTATATGATGCAGCGGCCTTGCTAGCGTGTGTGCAATGCTGAAATCTTACTTTAGTTAGTTATTGTTGATGAAACCGAAACCCCTATAGTATTGAAAGCGTGCGCATAGTACATACGATGGCTGTTTGTTTGTGTTTGTTTTTTTTGTCCAAGTTCCGATGGACTTAATAAAAATAACAGATTGATATTATCAAACTTGACCTTGCAATAAGCGTGCAGTTGCTCAGTCGTCAGTCTAAACCTCAAGTGCTAACATGGTGAGACAGTCATCATTGCAACATCGTATTTTTTTATGTAAAACTTATTTTAAGTACGTGTCGGCTCGGCGGGTACGTGATGCATTTGTTCAGCAATTTCCTGATGAAGTGCCACCTTCACTAGCACAGATTCACGTAATTGCAAATAAGTTTGACAATACTGGCTCGGTGCTCAATAAAAAACATGCCCGCACACGAACAGTTTTAACAGAGGATGAGCTAGATGACATTGGTGAGAATCTTGAACGGTCTCCGAATAAATCACTCACAAAATTAGCACAAGTAGGGGGTTTCGGTTTCATGAACAATAACTAACTAACTAACTTAAGTAAGATTTCAGCATTGTACACACGCTAGCAAGGCCGCTGCATCATATAGGATTGTACACACGCTTAAAGCAGGGGGCCTTGGCGCACCACAAGCTCGGCCAAGGTGACCGCAGCTACGGTTATCAAAGCCGCTGCTTGGCGCTTTTATTTTATATGAAAGACCCTGTGTATGATGTAAAAAGGGGTAGTTGATGTGTGGTTTCATAAAATGACTACATTTCGCCATCACATTGTGTTATTCTTTTTGTACATTATCTGATGAGAAGTCCAACCCGTCGCATCATGAAGTAGAAGTAGGTGAGATAAGAATTAATAGTGTCAATATATGGTATGGAAGTCATCTTGGACATTCAAAGACTGTTGTTTGTTGAGGATTCTTTTTACCAATTAATGACTTCTGAATTGTTGGTTGTTGTTCCTTTGGTTCCTTAGTTTAGGGGCTGTGACAACGCGGTCATGTAGCCCCGTGTACTTTGGGTGTGTGTAGAATCTGTCTGATAACCATTGTTAATTGTGATGTCTGTATTAGTGTGTGTTATCTGTTTTTAATTCAAGTAAGGACTGCAGACATTGAATTTCAAGTAGTTCCTACCTTTGCCGCCAAACGCCACCGTCAACGACGACTAGTTCAGAACTTGGCTACCAGACGCCACCGCAGTCGGCTCCTGGCGACGAACGTAGGAACCTTAAGAGTGTTGTTTAACCTATAAGTTAATTTATCTTCACACAGGTGTAATTAGTGGAAGGTTCTTTAACATGCCATAAATCTATGACATGGGACCGCCGGCTTTACTTCCCCTCCGAAGGAAGGCATACTGAGGGATTTTTAACGCTCTTAAAAAATCCGATGACTTCGGCCGGGTTTGAACCCACAATCTTGGGCATAGAAGCTCAGCATGCTACCAGCTCAGCCACCGAAGCCATCCCCTGCACATTTTAATAAAGTTCTGTTATTCTATCATTGCTGTTTTATTGTTGTAAATTCATTTTAAACCATAATAAATAAGCAATAATTTTTATCTTGGAATAGCTCGTGTATGACGGTGAAAAGTTAATGTACTACTCCATTGCGTCAGTAATATCATGAAGAGTCGATTCAACAAACATCGGATCTTCATGAAGTGCTCAGCTGATAATGTAAAATCATTTCTTACACCATCTGCCTAAATTGGTCCATCACTTCATGAAGAAATGCGTCAGATAGTACAACTATCCCTTTTTACATCATATACAACATGTGAAGGAATATAAGTATCTGGGAAGCTTGATAACGTATGATGGAACCAGCAAACGAGAAATTTGGAGTAGAATTATTCAGGCAAAGAACGCCTTTTATAGAAAGAAGAATCTCTTCACATCCAGAAGTATAGACCTAAAAATAAGAAAAAGACTGTTGAAGACATGCGTGTGGAGTGTGGCTTTGTATGGTAGTGAGACCTGGACAATAGGGAAGTCAGAAGAGAGGAAGTTGATGGCTTTTGAGGCTTGGTGCTGGAGAAGAATGCTTAAGATCAGTTGGATACAACATATGACAAATGAAGAGGTTTTCAGAAGAGCAGGAGAAAATAGAAGCTTTATGAAGACCCTGAAAACAAGAAGAGCAAATATGTTGGGACATATTCTCAGACATAATAGCCTGCCAGCAAGAGTCATCGAAGGCATGTTAGAAGGGAAAAACACTAGAGGAAGACCACCACTTGCATACATCACACAGTTAATGACAGACACGAACACAAAATCATATCGTGAATTGAAGAGGATGGCGGAGAATAGAGAAGATTGGCGAGTTGCTGCAAACCAGCCCCAGAGAGAGACCGGCTTTTCATGAAGTGCATAGGTTTTTCATGAAATTATGGTTTTCACTATCTGACTATGACATATACAGGGTCTTTCATATGAAGTAAGAATGGCAAGTGGCAGCTTTTTTATCCGTTGCTGCTGTGCCCTTGGCCGAGCTTGTGGCGCGCCATGGCCCCCTGCTGTACTATTGAAAGCGCGCACATGGGCTGTTTTCTTTTTCAAGTTCCGATGGACTGTATGAAAATAACAGATCGACATACCAATCATTCAGTGCTGGTTTGGACTAAACGGCAGATGGTCCAAAACTTCACGCTTGAATTCTTTGTAAAAGTCTATCGTAACGTTGGTACAGTGTGGTCGTGAATAATTTTCACCTTTTTCGAGAATTGAAGGTATCAAGGTTGGGCGGCAACGCCTCGCCAAAATGGAAAAATTTCAGGAGACTCTCCAGACGTACCCACCTCAGTGGCGGCAGAATATTTTGTTGAGCTGGTGTAACGATACGACAAATGTTTCAATCGTTTTGGCGATTATGTTGAGACATAAGAATAAAACAAGCAAACATTTAGTAGTAAAATCAGTTTGGTATGTCAATCTGTTATTTTGTATAGAGTCCATCGGAACTTGAAGAAAAAACAGCCCTCTTATGTACTACAGTATGTGCGCGCTTTCAATAGTACGGCAGGGGGCCATGGTGCGCCACAAGCTCGACCAAGGGCACCGCAGCAACGAATAAAAAATCTGCCGCTTGCCGTTCTTACTTTATATGAAAGACCCTGTATATGCCCATCATGCAATTTTTAAAACTAATAAACATTTTAGAGAAAGATGTGGTATATGGCAGCATCATAAAAAACGAGTCCGGTTACATTCTTTCAAGTATATAGTGAACACACTGTTGGCGCTAGAACCTCTACCGAATGTGGCAGATACGTGCGACTTTACTTCTTTTTGTGATCTGTGTTACTACAGGGTCATTGTCTATGTGCGCCCTGATAAACACGGCAAGCTTAGCCGGCTGTGACTGGCGTAGATAACGGGCGCGCGTACCCAGTTCAGCCGGTGGTTGACACGCTCCGCTGACTCATATCGTTAGTTCACACGTGTTTTGTCATTCATATGGACGTGTATCTGCAAAGCTTAGACGTAGTGTTGCACATTTAGTGATTACTGTGATTGTTAGTCATGCCTAGACACCAATTCACATTGCACTAACGTGTGTATATCCATAATTCATATATGAAAAGCAGAAAATCTGGTTCTGAAACACGAGACAAAAATTTCGAATTAAGTTTCCAGGAAGACCTGTGCTTAATGCCAGTACAAATAGGAGGCTCGCTAAACGATTCAAGGAAACAGGCTCCGTAAATAATAAAAGAGTTGACAGACGTTCTTTCATTACAAGAGAGGGAGGGCATTTTCTGCATCTCCTATGACCACTGTAAGTAAGTTACACATTATTGAGCATGTTTTGTGAAAGTGCGCACCAACCACCGGCTGAACCGGTAACACGTTAAAAACATTAAATCCATTGTTTTGCAGTCTGACATCTTAGACCTCCCATTTTTATGGCCCGCAGCGAGATAAACCTAGGTGATTATCTCTCACATATGCGCGACCATTCGTGAACGTTTAGATGGCGCGCCCATCGGAAGGTTAAATTGCTTTTTCAAGCAGTTTTTATTAATTAGACATATCATATTTTTAACAAGTGAATTTTTAGCTTCACAGCAACTATTTTATGCAAATATTGTAAGTACTTAAGACTGTTCTTCAAGAAATAGAAGTTATTGGGTTATTAGTGGGGGCCCGGGGAACAACACCTTCTCTTTTTGCTGCAACATGTAGAAAATTTCGTATCTCAAATGCCACCATTAATACCATAGCAGTAATTGCCCTTAATGGATCCATTAGTATTTTGAGAAATCACCTATATTCATAAATTATGTGTATTTTATCAAGGCTGAATAGCCATTTTAATTATTTATTTTTATTTGCAATTTGCCCACTCTTCAGATCTTTTTATTCTAATTTATATGTGTAAGATACATGTCATTGTTCATTACTTGTATTTTGTTAACCTTTTAATATTTCTTCTTTCACCTTATTATGATTGTTGAGCTTTGTATATTAGCAGCCTTGTCAGTCGAGGAAGCATAGGTAATAATACCAAGATCCAATAACGTTAAATATTTTTTAAAATAGTTTTTAGAAAGATAATTCTTTTAAACCAAAGAATGATGTTTGTGAAAGTGAATATGTTTATTGTTTCTCAATCCATTTTAATTGCTCTTAAATTGACCTGATGCTAAAGAATAGCCTGAAACATGTACACGTGCAAAAAAAGTTATAATCGATAAATAGTATTTATATGTATTGAATATGTAGGATTTGAAACCAGGGAGAAATTTGTTAAAACCTTTGTTTGGAGGGTGCTAACTTATGGATGTGAGACCTGGACTTGGGGAAAACAAGCACAATCAAGACTAGAAGCTGCTGGAATGTGGTTCTGGAGAAGACTGACAAGGATGAGTTGGAAGGAAAAGAAGACTAATGAACAAATCTTGGGATGACGTTAAGGTGAAACGGATATAACTTTATTCATCAGAGTAGAGGAAACCTTAATTTCTTGTACACGTCTTACGGCATGACACCTTTCTCCAGATTGTCTTCGAAGGCCAGGTCCTACGGAAGGAATCAAGAGGAAGATCGCGTCTCTCATACCTTAGAGAAACAATCACTCAGCTGGGTTTTGCTTCCTACATCACAATGAAGATCGTGGGCTGTGGCTGCAGTGACAAGGATTAGTCTTTAGTTTATGATGATGATGATGATGATTGACTAGGTAGACCCATTGTTATTTAAAATAATTATCACCACCACACCTCGCACTTGAACACATGTGACTACATCGGCATGTAATGACGCACTGTTCAAACCTCTTATAGCTGACCAATATGGTGGCAACTCTAGCCACACCGTCAAATAGACTAGCATCATCGAATACACTAAAAATTTCACTTAGACACATACGTATTGCGGTATATACTTGTACCAAATATCCGATGTCTGCATTTGCTGCAGCCCTATCTCATGGTTGTGGTGCACGATTTAAAGCGCACAGCTACGTCATAGGGTAAAAGAGGATGCACAACACCAGAACACCACATACTTACATGCAGTGCTTTTTTTTTTCTTTTTTCAGGGGGAACGTGGGAATACGACGGTACGTGTATCCCTTATACATTTGAAAACTGATTAAGAAAAATTGTTGGTACATTTGTATATAGACTGGCAAATATAACTTCCGACTTGATAGTTCATCGATCAGCTGGTGTCAACGTGCTGTGTGGCTGCCTTTTTGGATCTGTCAGCGGCCTATGATACTGTTTGGCGAGAAGGACTCCTATTGAAATTTGTGAGTGTTATCCCATGTCGTAAACTTGTGGCCTTACTTAACAATATGCTAAGTAATAGGTACTTTCAGATCTACTCTGATAATGACAGAAGTAGAGTGTTTACATTAAACGATGGTTTACCTCAAGGATCTGTCCTGGCTCCCCTCCTTTTCAGTCTGTACATACACGACTTACCGGAAACATCTTCAAGAAAATTCATTTATGCTGATGACATTTGTTTGGTGACTCAGTGCTCCGAATTTTCTGACGCTGAAACTACTTTATCCGCTGATCTGGAAGCCTTGGGTGTATACTTCAAGAAATGGTGCCTCCACCTAAATCCTCAGAAAACAGTTGTATCTGCATTTCACCTACGCAACAGACAATCTAATTACAAACCAGAAGTCGAATTCAGAGGCCAAGTGTTACCGTACTGCAGTACACCAAAATACTTGGGAATAACACTAGACAGAACTCTGACTTTTAAGCAGCATCTATCAAATGTGGCTGCTAAAGTCAAAACTAGAAATAATATACTTCAGAAACTTGCTGGTACTACATGGGGAGCTAATACTCAAGTTCTAAGATCCACAGCTTTAGCCCTATCATATTCTGTTGCTGAATACTGCTGTCCAACCTGGATCAATAGTGTTCACACTAAGAAGATAGATGTGCAACTCAATCAGGCAATGCGAATAATCACGGGATGTATTCGGAGCACGAACACGCTATGGCTGCCTGTTCTCAGCAACATTCCACCTCCAGCCCTAAGAAGATCAGATGCTCTCCTAAATTTATGGGAAAACATTCAGCAGAATCCCCAGCTACCCATTCATCACGATATTGCACAAGCAGAACATCAACGCTTGAAATCAAGGAAACCACCATGGCGCACAGCAGTCAACCTTGAAGGATCCTCTTTCAATGTTAACAATTCATGGAAAATACAGTGGGAGCAGTCTTCAGTAATCAACAAACATCTAGTTGAGAACCCTTCTAAGCGGATACAAGGATTCGACCTCCCCAGGCGACAGTGGAGGATCATCAACCGGATTCGAACTGGACAAGGCAGATGTGGTTACCTACTGCACAAATGGGGATGGGCTAGCTCTGCAAATTGTGACTGTGGTGCCTCCTTACAGACAATCCTTCACATTGTTGCTGACTGTCCTCTTCGAGCTTTCGAAGGAACGATAATAGACGTCCACCATACATCGAAGGGAGCAGTAGAATGGGTCAAACAACTAGACCTAGAATTATAAAATTGTACGAGCTTGTGACTGCACATTTGTCCATTCATTTTGTATATATATATGTAAAATCCATCTACATGCATTCTTCATACGATAAATAAAATAAACGCGCTGTTCACATCAGCTGGAGGAGATTTCATGTAAACCTAGATTTAAATCGATCTATCGAATCAGTTTCTTTTGGTCCGCAGCTCGGCACTCCCTTGTTATAAGCACGCAGGCTAGTGTTTGGATGCGGGTTAGGTTGTTATTTTGTGCGTGTGGTTAGTTTTGGTCTCCCATAAGTCCAACCCCTCGTCCACGTCGTGGGAGACGGGCAACGGCACAAAGTAGGGGATCGCCTGTAGGGGCGAAGTACAGTGGGGACTTCGTGTGCCCTGGGACCGATATGGTAGCTGTGAAGGTCCTACAGAAACCCTGAAAAGTGACGGCTAACGGGGCTCTGGTGAAGCTACGATAGGCCCTGCAAGCCAGTAGTGGATGAAACCAAATGCTTTCAAAAATGGAACGAGCCTCGGACAGGATGGATTTAACAGACGACGACACGGCTGAACACACGGACTAAGATTTGGAACTTTAAACCTAAGAACGCTGACAGGGAAGGTGGAGGAGATAGTGGATATGATGGAAAGAAGGAAGTTGGATTTATTGGGATTGGCAGAAACAAAGTGGAAAGGGGAAGGAAGGAGAGAACTGAGAAAAGGCTATAGACTGTACTGGAGTGGGAACGAAGAGGGAAAGAGGAATGGAGTGGGAACGAAGAGGGAAAGAGGAATGGAGTGGGAGTAGTAGTACGAGATGGTTTAAAAGAAGAAGTGAGGAGAATAAGTGATAGAATGATGAAAGTGAAAGTAGCACTGAGGGGAGAGACCGTAGAAATAGTGCAAGTGTATGCTCCACAAGTAGGCTGCTCCTCTGAAGAGAAGGAGGAGTTTGAAGAGGAATTGCAGAAGCAGCTGGTAGGAAGAAATATGATTGTTATGGGGGATCTCAATGCCCATGTAGGAAGTGAAAGGCAAGGTTATGAGAGTGTTCTAGGACCAGAGGGTTGGGGCGGAAGAAATGAGGAAGGAAAGAGACTGTTGGACTTCTGCCAGAGGAACAGCCTGCTAGTTGGGAACTCCTGGTTTAAGAAAAGAGAGAGCCACACAATCACATGGTACAGTGATAACTTGACCAGGAAGTCGGTGGTCGACTATATACTGTATGAGAAAGAACTAAATAAGAACATCACGGACATCAAGGTTATGCCATCGGAGAACCTGGATAGCGACCATCGATTGCTGGTAATGAACCTGAGAGGGAGTAAGGAGAAGAAAGGGACTGAGAACCAGGAAAGACATATAAGGATATGGAAACTGAAAGAAGGGGATAGAAGGGTCGAGTACCTCAAAATGGTAAAGGAAGGAATTCCAACAGACGAAGAAAGAGGGGTGGAAGAGGAATGGGCTAGATTTGAGAAGACACTAGTAGGTGCAGCAGAAGCAGTATGTGGGAGGACAAGTAGTAAGAAGAGGTGGAAGGAAACACCATGGTGGAATGAGAAGACAAAAGATATAGTAAGGGAAAAGAATAGAGCCTTTAGGAGGTGGTATCAAAATAGGACGGTAGAGACAAGGGAAGAGTACCAGGAAAGAAAGAAGGAGGCGAAGAGAGTAGTGGCTGAGGAGAGAAGAAAGTGGATGGAAGAGTGGACAAAGATGATGAAGGAGGATAGTGAAGGTACAAAAAAGGTCCTGTATGGGATGGTAAAAAATAAGAGGCAGAAGGATCCTACGGATTATGTTAGAATGGTGAACAAAAGGGGACAAGAGATAGAAAATAGGGAAGAACTGAAGAAAATGTGGAAAGAATATTTTGAAGAACTTCTGAACCCAAATGGAAAAGATGGTGAGGAGGAAGAAATCGGGGAAGAGGAAGATGAACTGCAAACAGAAAAGGACTTAACATGGAAAGAAGTGGAAGATGCAGTGAACAAGATGAAAGGAGGGAAGGCACCGGGTGTGGATGAGTTGAGTGTGGAGATGGTGAGAGCAGCAGGAGAGGTGGGGATACAGTGGTTGTACCGAGTGATGAGGACAGCATGGAAGGAAAAGAAGACCCCAGAGGACTGAAAAAAGGAATAATTGTCCCGATCTTCAAGAAAGGTAGTAGAACAGATTGCAGAAACTATCGGGGAATAACACTGATTAGTCATTGTGCAAAGATCTTCGAGAAAGTTTTGGAAAAGAGAATTAGGACAAGGATAGAAGGAGGGATGAGGGAAGAACAACATGGCTTCAGAGCAGGAAGGTCCACAGTGGATTTGATTTTTGCTGTAAGGCAGTTACAAGAACAGCATTATGAGTATGGAACAGATCTACTGATGACCTTCCTGGACATTGAGAAAGCATATGACAGTGTATGCAGAAACAAAGTATGGAAGTCCCTGGAGGATAGAGGAGTAGAGAAATGGACTATAAAGAGGATAAAGGAGATGTACAAGGGAAGCGTGAGCTGTGTGAAAGTGGGAGGAGAGAGAGCGGACTGGTTGGAACAGAGAAACGGCCTGAAACAAGGAAGTGCACTGTCACCGTTACTTTTCACTGTGGTGATGGATGACATAATGACCCGAGTGGCACAAGTAATTGGGGAAGGAAAGATGAAAGCAATGGTGTTTGCAGATGATTTGATGATTTGGGGAAATAAGGAGGAGGTACAGGAACAGTTGGACGTGTGGGAAGGAATAATACAAGGATATGGGATGAAATTTAGCATAAATAAGAGTGAGATGGTGATCACAACAAGGAAGAAGGAAAGAACCACAACGGGAATAACAATTGGTGGGGAACAGCTGAAGAAAGTGGAGAGTTTCAAGTATCTGGGAAGCCTGATACAAGATAATGGAAGAAACGATAGAGAAATAAATGAGCGGGGGAGGCAGGCAGAAGCATTTCGGAGGAGTGTGAGAAGCATGTTATGGAGCAAGGATGTCCCTCAGAACAGCAAAAAGATCATATATCGGACGTACTATGTCCCTATCCTGACGTATGCCTCGGAGACCTGGGTTATGAAAGGAAGGGAGAATGGCAAAATACAGGCCAGTCAGATGAGGTTCTTGAGAAGCAGTATTGGAGCTACAAAGATGGACAGAATAAGATATGAGAGGACCAGAGAATTAATGAAGGAGGAACCATTACAGGATGGTATAGAGAAATCTAGACTTAGATGATATGGACATGTAAAACGAATGGAGGAGAAGAGGTTACCCAGGAGAGTACACGAGACGAAGTGGGAAGGAAAGAGACCGAGAGGCAGGTGGCTGAAGGGGGTGGAAGAAAGCGTGAAGAAGAGAGGAGAAGACTGGACAAGGGTGGAGGCTGAGAGATGGTGGGAAGACAGAAGATGTTGGAGAGGCTTGTGTTCCAAACAGACCCGGCCAGTGGCTGGAAACCGTGCAAGATGATGATGATGGTTAGTTTTGAAGGATGAAGAAAATAACAAACTATTTAACATCCATCCAGGCATCGAAAAAGCTGAAAGTGACCGGACTTTGCAAATTGCCGAAATTGCAAGATATTGATGTTTTGTCGACTACAACTGAGAGTATCCCTTAAATCTTTTTTAGAAACAAAGCACTGCTTACATGCAAAGGAAGTCATTTGGGAAGGGCTCAGTGGGACGATTTCAAAAAAATGATGGCTACATCAACCGAGTAAGGAAAACAGAGGAACAAGCAGGGAATCTATCCTGTAGAATGAAACCTTCCTGGACGAACAACATAGGAGAGAGCTCGTTCATGACTAACCTACTCGGCAAGCTGGAAGGGTTAAATGATGATCTTACTTACTTACTGGTCGGTGCTACAGGCGGTGTAGGTCCTTGGCCTTCTTGATCACCTGCCTCCATTCATCTCGGTTCTCATGTTTCCTCCAGCATCTTCAACATCGTCGAGTCATCTTTTCCTAGGTCTTACTCTTCTCCTTCTCCAATCAGGTTTTCCTATACAGTAAATACCTTTTTGACTGTGCTGGTTTCTGGCATTCTCTAATCCCTGTAACTCGACATGTGCCCTAATTCTCCATCCATCCTGATCTCTTATTGCTCTAAATATCTTTCTCAAAATCTTCCTTTCCCACCGTAACAGCCAATGTAATGTTCTTCTCTGGTGGTCATCACCCAGCATTCTGAGCCATACATAATGATAGGCCTTAGTACTGTCGTGTATATTTTAAATGATGAACTGATATCTATAAATATCTTACCTATAGTTTCTTTAATGTCTGTGATAACAGTTATGTCATCTATGTAGTATTGTGGTGTGGTGTACAGGTACACTGGCCGATGGATACCGGCATAGTTGAAGAAGTCAAAGTTGTAGGTGTTGATTACATATCCTGGAGGATACCTGCACACACAGTTGGGAAAGTTCACAAAAAATTGAAGTTTTTAATAATTACAAATTGAACAGTAAAAGATGAAAATAAAAACACATAAAACCTAAATGTGATTCTTTATGGATGCTGTGTGCTCTTAAACATGTGAATTCATAGTGGCGACAGAACCTGGAAATTAGGGAAATATTAGGGAAATTTGTCTCTCTGGAAATATCAGGGAAATGTCAGGGAATTTCGCAAAGGTGTAGAAAAAATCAGGGAAATTTGAAGAAACTTTAAAAAAAAACTAATATACAGTAGAACGTTGTTTATCCTGACGTCAAACAACAGGAACGTCAATTATCCGGACGGGGAAAAAAAAAAAGCTTAGGCGGATGTACAAGAGGAAAGTTTAACGTCGTTTACTGTTGGCAGAAGATGAGAAGAGGGTGATATATTTTCAAAAAAAGCTTTCTCTTAAGGACTACTGTTACTTGATAGCTGATGGATGGAACACTAACACCACAGAATCTTCGAAATGCATTGAATAAATTGGTATGAGAACAAGAGACCATTAAGACCACAGACACTGTTGATGAAGATTTGGATGCAGTGACAAAAGAGTTATTCCCCCAAGTTGCTGGATTTTCTGACTGTGATAGAGAAGGCGCACAAGCTTGGTTGGAAAGTGACAGTGACTCAGGTTTTCAAATCTTAGATGATGATGATGATGATGAAATTACTTCTCTGGTACAAGAAGTAAGTGGGGGAAGACGAAAAGGATGATAGCTTAGATGGGAAAGATGAAGAAGGACCAAGTCATGGAGAAGCATTTACTGCATTAGAAACTGCGCTATTGTAGTATGGTTGTACTATGAAATAAATACATGTTCGATTATCCGGAAAAATCATTATCCGGAATACTTTCGGTCCCAATTAGTCCGGATAAACAACGTTCCACTGTACAACAAATTTTGCATCGAGCTAGTGAGAATTATTTTGCAGGCGTAAACTGGCGCAGTGCAGGGAGTTTCCGCGTTTCTTTTAATCTATAAATCATCTCTAAATGAATCGTTAGGCAAGAGGGGAGGTACCATATAAGCAAGATTATGTACTAATACATTATCTGCTAAATTAATATCAGGGAAATTTGTCAGGCAAAGTATGTCGCCACCATGGAATTGTATACATAATCAAGCATCATTATACTAAACATTTTCTTGATCTGTGGCAAGGCCATGATTAAGATCAGTGGTGCAGTCAGGGGGAGGTTAGAACACACACCTTGGAATTTTAACTCCTTGCAATCTACTTCTTGTTGAGAGTGCTTGCCATTCACCACTGCAGCAAGTGAGAGATAATTTTCAACATTAAGACGCCTCAATACCTACCTTTACAAAACCCACAAGTGAAACTCGACTCAATGGGTTGGATCTTTTGAACATTCACAGAGAGATAGTTTTAAAACAAACAGATCTGCTGGATTTATTATCATAGAAGCCTCAAAAGTTGGATTTTATATTGCAACCTCAACAAACCATTCGCTGAGAAACTATTGATTTTATTCATATTGTTCTTCTGTAATTAATATATATATATATATATATATATTTAGGTTGGTTGGTTGGTTCCTCAGTTTAGGGGCTGCGACATTGCAGTCATGTAGCCCTGTGTACGGTACTTTGGGTGTGTGTAGAATCTAGCTGACAACCAGTGTTAATTGTGATGGCTGTATTAGTGTGTGTTATCTGTAATTCAGGTAAGGACTGCAGACGATCAATTTCAAGTAGGTCCTACTTTTGCTACCAAATGCTACTGTCAACGACACCTAGCCGCGAACTTGGCTACTAGATGCAACCGGCACCTGGCGGCGAACGTTGGAACTTAATAGATCATTAATCAAATCTAACCTACAAATTTAGCTTCACGCAACTGTAGTTAGTGGAAAGTTCTTTTGCATATCATAAATCTATGATATGGACCCGCCGGCTTTACTTCCCCTCTGGTGTATTCTTGGAATACACAGTACGAGAGATTGTAATTTTCAATGCTTTTGCATGTTCTTTCCTTCCTCTTTGTCAAACACCAACAGTGATCTTTTGTTTTCTCTTAGGTGTCCAGGTCGCTTATATCTTTTATGAGTCTGTTCTAGATATATATTCTCTGTGACTCACCTAGCGTCATCTAGCAGCGAATCTCTGAAGCTCTTCAACTCTTCCTGGTGCAAGAAGACTTACTTATCCATTTTGCCACCAGATCCTGTTACCATCGCCAGCTATTTTCTCCTTGAGCAAGAGGACTCTGTCTACTTTTTTACTCACCATGCTGCGCTAGTATCGCCTGTTATCAACTCTTTGAAGACCAGCTCATCAAGAGAAAATAATTTTTTGTTATAAAGTTGGCAATGTTTATATGTTCTCCTTTTGTCTCCCATCCCCCACTCTTTTTCCCTTCCTTGGACCCTCCGTGCTCCGTTGAGCAAGTCTCACTTCTCAGTCGGCAGTTGACTCGATCAGTTAAGGCTCCTCTCGAGCCAGCCTTTTCAAACCAAGAGGCATACTCTCTTCTACGCCATGTTGACAAAGTAGTTATCGTCATACGGAACTTCAACTTCAACATGAAATCAAGATAAGTACCATCTTAAAGTTTTAACCTCATCTTCATGGTTTTAACTTTCACGTGCTTTTAACGATACTTTTATAGACAGTGTGAGATTATTTATTTTGGGGCAAAAATCATTCTTCGTGGGATTTGCCATGTTGAGCTTGTAACGGCTACCTTCGTCGTTGGATATCGCTCTACAAGTTGGGCGATCATTTATAACGTTTCTACAGATATTACACTCAAGACTCCTTAAAACCACCTCATCGTTCTTATTTAGCATTGGCCTGTCTAGACAGACGACATACACTTTATTAATTTAGATTTACTGGGCGCCAGTTATCGTAAAGATAACACATTAAAATTTTATTTAGCCACGGCCGCTCCCTTCCTTGAGCCAAGATCTATCATCGGAGCGTAGGGCAATAAACTTGCTCTATGAGATACTCTTTGCATTCCAACTATCCTATATATTCAACTCCCAATGAACAAGACATTTTAACTAATACTGGTTTATTTACAACAAAATTATTAACATTTGAACCGAGGTTTCGAGCTGTGTACAATATGTGCATTAATATTCCCTAATTGCGGGGCAATATTGACTGTCTTCTCGCTAGCGCTGATCTTCTGTGTTGATAATAACTCGGTCCACATACCTGGTGCCTTGTGGTTCAAAGTCCATCTCGTTGGTCTGCTTGCAGTCTAATTTGAGATCTTACGCCAACACACGTTTATTGACCTTTGAAAACATATGTTTTCTTCTTCTCGTTGTTGTTGTTGTTGTTGTTGTTGTTGCTGCTGCTGCTTGTTTCTGAGTTTGATCACCATGGTAAGCAAATTTGAACAAACCAGGCTAATTGAATTCACTAAGTCCCATCTTACTGAGGGACTGGCAGAGTCTACGACTCACAAAGTCAGTGAGTGAGTGCGTGATCGAATATGTGAATGACAGAATAGAATCTATAGAATAGCCAGTGCTGAAGTCGCGCTGGGCTTTTATACACTCTGAATGGTCCCGATGTTTCGCGGCATAAATTTGCCCGCGACCCATCAGACCAATTATAGCAAAGCATTTCTCAGTCCTCAAGCGACGCTAAAACTTCTCCGAGCGGGAATACAGGCCCGCGTACTTCAAATATTCCACTCAGAACCCGCTATTCCTCTCGTTGCGCATCTATATATTCCGCCGAAATCTTTCTCCAAGCCCTTGTCTCCAGTCAGCGTGGCTTCGCTCCAGAAATACATTTTCTTGCAATATGTTGCCTCACCGTCCGTAACTTCTTCCAACCATGCCCGTCCTGTCATTACAATTTAACTAATAAAACAGCCCTAGACCTCTATAAAAACCCTGTTTCTTAATCTAAGCACTTGGCAATATTATATATGACTATGGTAATGACGTGAATATGGTATGGCCCCTCCCTTGATATTAATGGGTGAATAAAACGATATAACTTTGATATTTCAATAATAATAATAATAATAATAATAATAATAATTTGTACCGTAATCAAGATTACGTTACAAAACGTCCCCATGGTTTCATAAAGAATGTAATGAATGATGAAATCACAAATCTTCCCTTTAAAACTTAACAGGAAATACACTGAATATACATTGAACCCTTGCAAAGAAGCATATGAGACTCAGATTCGGGGCGTAACAGGTCATATTTGTAAGTTGCTGTCAGGGCGCTTCATTAACTTGCAGGGTAACATATAACAAAATAACATGCAGGAAAGAGTGAAGCCAGGGTTAAAATAACTGAATTTAATAACAAATCACCATATTTACATATAAACAATTAACAACAAAAACTCCCACTTGACTCCCGCTTAATAAAAATGCCAAAAACTTAGGCGATATCTCTGGAGAGATTAATTACCTGGACCAAGCGTCCTTAAAATAAAAGATACAAAAAGTGACCATATAAGTGCGTACGCCGTTCTACATGCACCACGATGTGTACTTTGAATGCGTGATTCGTTATCATCCAGAATGACCCTTCAGACAACGAATCCGCATTTCCTAGAGCTAGACCGACACAAGGGAACACAACTACAATACTTAAGTTAAATCGACACTTCCTAAATCTACTATAAACAAACACAAAATTTCCGTGTGAAATTGGACTTAAATTGCCGTAGCAACATTTACTGCCTAAAAACTTAGGACTTCTCACACAAATCAACACAAGTACATTAACACGTGACCAATAGAAAAATACTCAAATGACCGCTGTCAAAATTTACAAATACTCTACCACTACACCACACGGGTGTGACAAACAAAATTACATGAAATCGAGTCATCAACAAAGCAATAGGCAAACAGCCAACATTTACGTTACTCACAATATTCTTATCCATACAAGGTACAACAATCCGTTACACACATGGCGAACTCCCCAATTAATTATGGCTTAAAAAATTAGCCATCACAATGAACAGGTTTGCTACATGAAAGCTTACAGGGTTCAGTCGGACAAATAGGACTGCCTATCAAAATAAGTCACAGGCAAAACGGGCGGTTTGTGGAACTCTGCATGTCTGTCAACCCACGTGTCAATAACCTCGACCTCCCAGAACATGGGGTCGAACCTCGAAGAAATGTGCCCCAAAGCACAATAATACGTGTGTGTCAGAAAAACATATGGACAAGAATCAGCAGTCTCCCAAGAGCACTCTGTCTTTCCATCTAAAAATACAACAGCAGCAAAAATATATAAGGGCGGTAGGACAACTACCCCCTCCTCACGTAGAATCAACACACACAAGACACATCAACACACACTGAATCACACGTATGGGTTGTGACAGACCCTGAAATAAAAGACACAAATAATATCCACATGCTGGCGCCATCGTTCTATGCCGTGACTAGACACCTGAAAAGGACTCAAGAAAAATCTATCAAATTAGAACGAAGGTGTTCTACAATTACTTTTAAGTTGGTGCACTCGGCTACCCTAACATGAATAATAACCTGTTCAGCAAAATGTTTTACAATCATTTCCTCCCATTCCTATTTCAAATATTAACGTTAATAAAGCACCATTTATCGAATGTAACGGGTTCCGCAATTGCAAGGATAAAAATCACGCACGCACGCCGCGTACATTACATATGACTCAAGAAAAAAAATCAAAATATCAACAAACACTTTGGCCACGCGCCAACGGACATTTAAACATATAGTGTCGGTACAAGAAAAACAGCTATAAAACAAGAAAGAAAAACATGACTATTTACAAAGTTCCCCGGCCAAATCTAACTACATAATTGAAATAATCCAATTTTAGTACATCACCGCTTCTGCATGTAGGACTAAGGACATCCTCCTCAACCCATTGCCCTATGGACAATTTAGCACTCCATAGTAGTCGTCTGCGTTGATTTCTTGAAGCTCATCCCAACTTCAAACCACGTGCTGATCATCTTGGTCTCGACTCCTTGGCAGAAAAGTTCAATGTTAAATATTTGCCTATCTATAATCGCTTGCAAGCTACTCAGTTCACCCACAATTGTCCTACTGCGATTAATAGCGAAGACTGGCCCTAATTATATCGCACATACGCACTATAAAAACACATACAATACACACAATTTATACATAAAATATACATCTCGAGTCCGCGCCACTGGCTCGTTAACAAGTTCAAAATCCTGGCTGCACTCGCAGTCGCTATCTCGTCCGGTATTTCCGTCCCGTCTTATGGACTTCGGTTCTGGTAAGCGCTAATGAGGGTGATACGATACTTCCCCCTTAAAGTTGAACTCGTCGTCTTTAAAAGAATGTTACAGTTTATCACGCGCTGGCGTGAAATATTTAGATCACACAATTTAGTAGATTTTAGAACAAATGTATTATAGCTTTTAAAATTCGATACTGCAAACGCTGCGACTTTAGCTTCCCAGAGCTCAGAAAATAAAATTAGCTTCACTGATTTTAGAGCGTAAAAATCACATTTCAAACTGGCGTGGAGTATACCTCTGAAGGCTCCACACAATAAGACTTAGATAAATTCGAGCGTCAAAATCACACTTCAAACTGGCGTGGAGTATGCCTCTGAAGGCTCCACAGGATAAGTACTTAGATAGGCGTCAGGCCAGACTATTTATGAGAAACTGACAAGGGCGGTGGAGTGGGGCGGAGTCGGATAAAAACTTCCAGAGTTTTTGTCTCACAAAGATGGGGCTAATGTCATTCTTCTCCAAATAAATCCAACGTCTCAAATTACTCGAGCGGAGATTAATCCGTTCGGCGGTTCCTTAGATACACACTTCCGCGCGCTTTTTACTACTGACGCCGTCCACCTCGTGGTCACGGCTTGGTCTCTTGCGATTGGCTGATTCAATCGTATGTTCGTTGAGAGGACCTCGTGATTCTCCCTTTATGTCTCCAATTTTGGTACAGTAGTTGCACAATTTGGCCTTGAACTCGACTAATTCTGGCCGTCCCCAGGAATAGCTACCAACTCAGCTTCTGTTGCAACCATTACGAAATGCTGGCCTCCCTAATATCCAAGTCGACTTCCTTATGTGCTGCCTGGGCCGTAGTAATAATAATAATAAATATGAATACTTATTTATCGAAGATCAATAAGGGTTCAACATATATGACCCTTCAAATTACATACATAATGATTATACCCTTTTCATTTTCCTTGATTGATCTGCACTCTTCTTGCAATGTTACATAAACATTCTGATTGTCCTGTGCAGTCATACAGGATTTAGATGCTACATTTGTTCTTGTAGTCCCTTACAATAACAGAACACAATATATATTGCTTCTTGTTTCACGCAACACAAGTGATTTATCTCACTTCCACCAATTCCTTAGAGCCACGACACGACTCTAATTATAAACACACGGCAGTCTGCCCTTCTTGCTGCACTTGCTCTTTTCTATGATATTTCCTCAGATTGTAAATGTTATATGTACCTATGACACAATTTTCCTGATCTTTCAATAAGTAGGCATTCTTTCCTATCCTCTTCGAAACGACATAAGGTCCAGTAAACAATAAAAACAGCTTTGACATTTTCCCTTCCAATGCACAAGATGGCAACGGCTTACGTAACAATCGTTGCTACAAACTTCCATGTACTTCCTACCTCTCAACAAAACACTGAATAGTCTCGATAACATCACATGAGTCAACAATACATACCTGAAATAACTACCTAGTGTCCTACCTAATTTCCTAACTAACGATGAGCAACTACTACTAAAATCTACTGTCAAGAACCACTTCCGCCCCTGAAAACGTTGAACTAAATCCTCCACTGTTTCAGTTCTCAGCTGGTCGCTTTCGATTCTGGTATTTAACATTCTGGCGTCTATGCACAGTCTCACTGAATTGTCTTTCTTGGCTACTACAACTAATGGATTTAAACAATGGCTAGCTGAAGGCTCAATTATGTCGTTTTCCAACATTAATTCTATCTGTTCTTCGACGGCTTTCATATATTTAGTTGCGACAGGATACCTAGGCCCTACGAAACTACTTGTGTCTTTAACGACAAAACTATGCTCATATAAGTGTGTTGCTCCGGGTTTTGTGCTGAAAATTTCCTTATATTTTATTAATACCTCATGTAACTGATGACCTTGCTCATCATCCAGCTTACACTGTGACAATGCATCATGGATCCTACTCTCAAGTTCAGACTCCATTGCAACCTGACACACCTTAAAAACTTTGCTCTCACTAGCATCTCCGCGGTCTACCTCATTTACTTCAGGAAACTCATCACTCACAACCACGTTGCTTTCTTCCTCAAACATACACACTTTCATCTGTTTGTCAGTCTTAGACACCTTATACGTAACCTGAACTTCTTTATCCTGCCAAAATAAACATATCCTGCCAAAATGAAAATCTAATTTAACTTGATATAATGATAACCATTCCGCACCGAGAATCACCGGATATACTAAATTTGGAACTGCCAAACAGGGCTGAAATTTAACTAACTCACTAATGTTAATTGGAACTGCGACTTGCTTAGATATTTTCTGAGACCTACTACCTACAGCTGTGACAATGAAAGTGGACTTAACTGGAATTATATCAACATGAATACCTTCTCTCATTACATCTTCCAAAAATCTTAAATTTATACAAGAGTTTTCGCTTCCACTGTCCAATAAAACATCAACTTCTTTACCCCACACATTAAGTTTAATTACTGGTGACATAATCTCATTCTCAACATTATCTAAATTTCCACCATTTAGGTCATAAAGCAGTTCTTCTCTAACATCTATATTAAAATCTCCTAAATACTCAATATTCCTAGGACATTGAACTGCAATCACTTCGGGCTGTCTGTTGACCTCACTGCAACCCGTTATTCGTTTAAATTAGGCCTACCTGCCCCTGATGTAGATTGTTGTTGTTGACCTGTACGTCTGTCTGGCCTAGTACCTTCCCCTACTCTGTTCAAATTCTCGTTCCTCGTATTTGCTGTGCGTCCCCCATTGTCAAGTTGTCTTTCGTAATTCGCATTCCTGCCTTGTTCTCTTCCCCTCTCTCTCTCTCACCCTGCCCGAAATTATCTCCTCTACTTATTGGCTTGCGTTCGGTCCTACTATTTTCAAGAGAGTCAAAGTTTTCCAATAGCTTCTCGAACCCGTCAATAGTAGTAATATTCTGCATGAAGAATGCTTCTTTAATTATATCAGGAAAATGCCTTAATAATGTTTTAATTACCTGTGATTCAGTCTCTAAACCTTCTAAATTCTGGCATATAAGTACATGCACTAAGAAATACTCTGTGTACGAAACACCATCTCTCCTTTGGTACTTCCCAAAAATAATGTTACATCTTTCTCTTTCTTGCACATTTTCATTCCAGTACTTGGCTATGAACTTCTCTTTAAATTTTCTAAAACTAGTCATCTGGTATTTATACACACTGAACCATGACCTTGAATCCCTAACAAAAGATTTATCTAGCATCTCAAGTACTTGTTCCCATTGAACGATCCCCTCTTCTAAATCTTTAGCGAACTTCTTTTCTACTGTTTTTAAGAATTCCATTGGGTTATATGCCTTGCCTGTGAATACTGGCAAATCTGCCTCTTTAGTTAGAAATCTACTTAAATTTCCTAATTGTGCATTACCGCTATTTGTTGCTATTTGCTTCTGACATCTCTGAAATTTCTCCTCCATTTTATCTGTTTTACTCGCTATTTGTTCACTGATACTGTTAAATTTACTGTTAACCTCTTCCCTAATTTCTTGATTATCGCTCTCTAGTTTATTTTCTAAATTACCTATTTTAGCAATATTATTATCACACTTGACCTTCATACTGTTGACTTCTCCTTCTAAGTCAACCCTAACCTTACTACATTTAATTTTCACTTCCTCGTCAATTTTGTCAACTCGCTCCGACACTTGTTGCATTCTGGCATCAACCTTAAGTGACCATGATTCCTCCACCTCACTAATCCTGTTTTCTAACTTATTGTGAAATTCTCGGCCTACTTCTTTAATTTGTCTATTGAAGTTCTCTGTGGCTTCATCAAACCTCTTACCTTGTTCATCTAGCTTCTTACTCTGCTCAGAGAACTTAAGATCTATTGCTTTTTCTAGTTGATCGCTACGCACGTCAAATTTCTTACTCTGTTCCTCTAACTTCTTACTCTGTTCAGTTATGAGCATCGTCAGGTTTCGAAGCCAGGAAGGATTCTCCCCCTCATTACTCTGGATGGTTGTAGCCCCGTCTTGTTTATTTTCCTCAGTTTCCTGATTTTCGCTTACTTTTGACTTCTCATCATTGGTACCCTGCACATCTAATTTTGACATTTTAACTGATCTTATAATACTACGGTTTCTCAAATGTATATTCCCCAAATTATCCCTGTTACTCATTACCCAAAAAAACAACTCATCAAAAGAACACTCCTAATTTATAACCGTAGTTCCCTAACTTGATATATGCCTCTTTATTGAAAAACTCGGAATGAATGCAAAGAGTACTCGTTTATATCGTACATGAAAACAACTTTAAACTTTAACATACTTGAAATAAACTGGATTTATACATAATATCCATTCACTTCAGTACGATATTTCGTAGCCCCACATTGGTTGTGCCATTTGTAACGGCTACCTTCGTCGTTGGATATCGCTCTACAAGTTGGGCGATCATTTATAAAGTTTCTACAGATATTACACTCAAGACTCCTTAAAACCACCTCATCGTTCTTATTTAGCATTGGCCTGTCTAGACAGACGACATACACTTTATTAATTTAGATTTACTGGGCGCCAGTTATCGTAAAGATAACACATTAAAATTTTATTTAGCCACAGCCGCTCCCTTCCTTGAGCCAAGATCTATCATCGGAGCGTAGGGCAATAAACTTGCTCTATGAGATACTCTTTGCATTCCAACTATCCTATATATTCAACTCCCAATGAACAAGACATTTTAACTAATACTGGTTTATTTACAACAAAATTATTAACATTTGAACCGAGGTTTCGAGCTGTGTACAATATGTGCATTAATATTCCCTAATTGCGGGGCAATATTGACTGTCTTCTCGCTAGCGCTGATCTTCTGTGTTGATAATAACTCGGTCCACATACCTGGTGCCTTGTGGTTCAAAGTCCATCTCGTTGGTCTGCTTGCAGTCTAATTTGAGATCTTACGCCAACACACGTTTATTGACCTTTGAAAACATATGTTTTCTTCTTCTCGTTGTTGTTGTTGTTGTTGTTGTTGCTGCTGCTGCTTGTTTCTGAGTTTGATCACCATGGTAAGCAAATTTGAACAAACCAGGCTAATTGAATTCACTAAGTCCCATCTTACTGAGGGACTGGCAGAGTCTACGACTCACAAAGTCAGTGAGTGAGTGCGTGATCGAATATGTGAATGACAGAATAGAATCTATAGAATAGCCAGTGCTGAAGTCGCGCTGGGCTTTTATACACTCTGAATGGTCCCGATGTTTCGCGGCATAAATTTGCCCGCGACCCATCAGACCAATTATAGCAAAGCATTTCTCAGTCCTCAAGCGACGCTAAAACTTCTCCGAGCGGGAATACAGGCCCGCGTACTTCAAATATTCCACTCAGAACCCGCTATTCCTCTCGTTGCGCATCTATATATTCCGCCGAAATCTTTCTCCAAGCCCTTGTCTCCAGTCAGCGTGGCTTCGCTCCAGAAATACATTTTCTTGCAATATGTTGCCTCACCGTCCGTAACTTCTTCCAACCATGCCCGTCCTGTCATTACAATTTAACTAATAAAACAGCCCTAGACCTCTATAAAAACCCTGTTTCTTAATCTAAGCACTTGACAATATTATATATGACTATGGTAATGACGTGAATATGGTATGGCCCCTCCCTTGATATTAATGGGTGAATAAAACGATATAACTTTGATATTTCAATAATAATAATAATAATAATAATAATAATAATTTGTACCGTAATCAAGATTACGTTACAAGCTTTTGTTCGTACAAGCCAACCTTACTAGAAAAGAGCTTTTCTTAAGCTATTCAAATGAGAAATCCTCTCACTACATGGGATATTATCTAATACCCGCTGTCTATAATTCACCAAGCTAGTTCCTCCGTTGGATTTTCTTAACCCCATTTTTCTACTAAGGTCGTTCTGGAACCTTCTAGATTCTGTATTTCATCTACAAGTCCTGCCGTTATGAAATTTTCACTTACTTGTGAGAATGCTATTTATAATTGAAGAATTTCACTTCTGAATCAAAGCTCCCTAGCGAATTTTCTTCCACCGTTGGATGTTCTATGGCGCATTTAACTGTAATTCACCATTTTCTCCAGCAATAGACTTTCGTTCATCTAGTGCAACCAGTCAGTTTTTTTCAAATTGAAATAACTTTCTTTGCCAAAAACTTTCGTGTTTCTATAGTGAACTTTTCATATATTTCAACGAACTATAGTGAAAACCAGTGCTTGTTCAACTTTCTACCGCGTCGCGATCGTCCGTTTACATAGAAATAAAGCCATGAACATTTTTCCTCAATCCCTATTTCTCTTTCCTAAACCTCTTACTAACAATCTGTAATAAACTTTTAAATTTAGGTCTGTTTCAACGAGGTGTCAATCTATAGATGTGCCCTCCCATTTTTTCTCATGTGTAATTAATTAATTTCTGTATAATTACGTGTTAAGCGCACGTTTCAAACTTACATTGTTTCTCCCTTCTGATCAGGGAAAACAATTCTTTCAACTCTTGAGTGAGTTATTTCTAGGTCTCACGAAATGGAAACTGCCCCATTTGGTTCGTGATTCCCATTTAAAACATAGGAGGTCGAGAACCTTCCTTTTGATTATCTCTTCAGGTTTCACAGTAAGTGACCTGCCCTTATTTGTATAATAACCAACATTAATTCTGTATAAATATAAGAAGTTGTAGGAACTTCTATCTTATTCTTCATGTTTTTCTTATTGTTATGTTAGAAGTTTTCACTCTTTCTAGAATATTCTCTCAGGAATTTCTTAAGGTACACTTTTTGTACTCTAATTAACGTTCAAACTTTAATTACCGTATTTACTCGAATACGACCCGCCCTCGAATAAGACCCGCACCCTGATTTTGAAGAACAAAATTTAAAAAAAAGAATTTTTACTCAAAATTATTTACTATCTTAACTAAATAAAAAGAATAGCATTTATCCAAAATAGTTTCCAACAGTTTTGAAGTCGTCCTAAAATAACACACATCAAACGATTAAAAATACAAATAAAAGTACACAAACACTTCATTCATCGTCATCAGAAGTACCAACTTCGGAACTTTTATCACCATCACTTTCCCACTAAATGTCGTCATCACAGCCATCCATAGCATTCGAAATACTACATTTCTTGAAGCTCTTCCGTATGAGATCTCCAGAGATACGATTCCATGCCGTCAAAATCCACGAACACAGCAGCTGAACTTTAGGGCGCTGAATACGACCAGTTGGAGTCGGTGCGTGCTTATCGGCCGCCATCCGCTCCATACACAGCTGTTTCAAGGCTGCTTTGAACGGGCGGTTCACGCAGCATAGACGTCATCCCGCCCAATCACGAATACATGACTCGTCAATATCATATTTCCTACCGGGCACGATTTCCAATAACTTCAGCTTCCCTCGCAACTTTCAATTTCTCACTCACAGTAAATGACCGCAAACGTTTCGTAGCACTCATATTTACACTCGGAG
This sequence comes from Meconema thalassinum, assembly GCA_946902985.2. Taxonomy (NCBI): domain Eukaryota; kingdom Metazoa; phylum Arthropoda; class Insecta; order Orthoptera; family Tettigoniidae; genus Meconema; species Meconema thalassinum. Next base: position 155,516,409 of record OX336395.1, on the reverse strand, counting down.
AACGTGCGTGTGACTATGACGCCGCGTGCTTACGGTAAAACAAAGTTATAGCCGGAAGAAGGCTAGCACCATCTAGCGGATACTCGCAACACCCGATATCGTGCGCGGCGGGCAATTTAGATCTTTCAAATTTGGATGACTCAAATTAGACCCGCACCCCAATTTTTCATGTCCGAATTTGTTTAAAAATGTGCGGGTGGTATTCGAGTATATACGGTACTTCATTGGTTATTTGTTTAAATCTTATAAAGATTTTAGAAACATGTAAGGTTTTAAACCTTGTAAATTGTCAATTGCCTGGAGCAACCATTTAATGTTAGGAGGTCTGCGACCCCATTTGTTAAGCAATTTAAATGATATATATTTGTCAAAAAGATATTACATACTTGTTAATTTCCTTAAACGTCTTTGAATTGTTAAATAAATGAAGCGTTTCTTTTCGCTTTTTCATTTTTCTAATACAAAGTTTAGGCAAGATCCTGTCCTCCTTGGCTCTCTCTACTTGATGCCATTAAAACCATTAATAGGGCTTTCACCACTCGTTGCATTTGAGCAAGAACTCTTAGTAGTAACCTCACTAAAGATTCTTTTAGCTTTAATAGCTAATTCTAATTGGCCAGTAAGGCAAGTAAAGCTCGCTACGCCAGCTACCTGCTTGTGGAGATCCTCTCCGAAAACTTATGGTCAGTTTTCCAAAAGATAAGTGTTTCTTTTTGTCTAAACTTTTAGCCGGCTCCTCGCCGAGTAAAAGCTTAGCCATTTCTAAATGCAACCATTGGCTTATTCAACAAAATTACTCCCCAGGTTATAATCTTTTATCATTTTCCTTCCTGGAAGCACTGGGTTGCTTTTTTCAGGAACTCCATAATTTCGAAAATTGGAAATACCAAACTTGATTTAAATTATTGGCATTCTTCGAATTATTTCGCAAAACGAATTTCTTTGAAAACCCACACAATAAATTTGTTTCTCTTAGTTTTTCCAGACCATCACCTTTCCCCATAGTAGTTTTATACATGCTTGGGAGGAAATACACTAAAGCATCTCTCTTGCAAATCGCCCAAGTCCTAGCTGCAGTTCCCGTTAGCTTCGACCAAGCTCGTACCTACTTTAGGTATCAGAGAGTTAATTTCCAGTGGCAACTGCCTCTTAAGGTATTTAAAGTTAAATTTACAACTCTTGTGGGACTCTCCTTCTATTTTTCTATCCTTTTTCTCCAATCCAAAACCTACTTCCCTTTTTTTAATCATCTTCCCTTGGTGGGTGGGTTATTCCTTAGCCTATAATCTACCCACCCTCTGAAGGAAGGCATACTGAAAGGTTTTAAAAGTTCTTAAAAAATCCGAAGACTTCGGCCGGATTTGAACCCAAGATCTTGGGCTTAGAAGCTCAGCATGCTACCAACTATGCCACCAAAGCTGCCAATTTTTTTTTCTTTTTTTTTTCTTTAGTTTATCACAATTTGTACATTACATGAATGTCAACATCATTCACTTGTATAGTGTCCATAATAATGATACTCATGAATGTGCGGACCACGGATTATTTTTTAACTATAAAGTCCCATTAGTTAATCTTGAATACGGTACTGGCTGAGATTCTTGTAGTGTTCAAATGGTAACTTATTCTGAACTGGATGACAAACATATGATGATATTTTGAGATTAGAAAATGTAGAAAATCAATACAAATTGTAACAAAAGAATATTCAGAAAAAAAAAGTATCATTAGTTTATTCAGGAACTTAACTCAGTTGTTTTTCAACCAAATACCACGGGCGGCCGAGGGAGCTTCGGCTAAAAATCCCATTGGCCGACCCCGTTTTTCTAAATTTTTAGTGTTATTTCCAGCCACGTACTGTTAACACAGTTGTAACCAAGGCAACACGGTAATCATTCTCTCTCTCAGAATATATCGATGTTTATAAATTCCGTGAAAAACTGGATTTACGAGTACCGGTATCTATTATATAATACGTTAAGTTCATCAGACAAGAAACTCAAGCTCCTGAACCAGAAGGAGTTAGAAGGTGCGTTTTGTGTCAAAATCTTCCAAATTGTCTCAGTAGTACGGGAAAAATCTTGCATTTCTTGAAAAGTGGACGGGAATATATTTGTTTAAAAAGAGTGTTTAAACAAATAAACAAGTCTAAGTAAGATACAAATTAAAAATAAAAACAAGGCTGTATTGATCACCTGAAAAGCAATCTTTACAGAGGAGATTAGAGGATTCAATATAGACAAGAAACACTCACGTGTTCGTGTCATTGGGGTGAAGCACGGAGCCTTGAGGGAGAGTATCAGCTGTCAGGGTATTGTTGACAGCCACTGTCACTACGTTAGGTGCACCCTTCACTAGCAGCTCGGTCACATCAAACATGAACGGCAAGTGTCCACCAACGTGTTGTCCAGCCTCTTCACCGTTCAACCACTGGAACAGAAAAACGATCACTTAAACTTGCTTTACACCCGTGTGGATTGCCTAATTGACAAAATATAGCAAACAATCAATAGACAGCAAATAATGGAAAATAGTAGACTAACTAAACAGATCTTCAACTTACTGAATAGTTACAAATCCAAACCCACTTGCTTCATTGAAATTGACAAAGATTTGACAAAAGCCAGAATTCAAACAGACACAATAGCAAACAGATCACACTTTAGAGAAGCTATTCAAAAGGCAGATCCCCCAGGAGCTCACATCTAGTGGGACGTGGGTTGGCGACCACGGGGCCCCAGCCGACTCCGGCATTGCTTCCACTTACTTGTGCCGGGCTCCTCTCTGTCTTCTTTCCTATCGACCTCACTTGGTCAACTCTTGTTCTCTTCCGAGGGTATCTGAGGCCTAGGGAGTCTCTTCCTTTCCCGCCTTAATTGGCCCTTGCCTCATCTTTTCTGATTCCCTCCTTCTGCGAGGGGTCAGCCTTCTTTTTCTTTTCATATTATCTCCTGCCTTCTGTTCAAGGCCCTCAAGGAGGCCGGGTGTATGTAGCCCCCCCCCCCCCCACTCTTTTAGTGCACCCTAGTAATGCTACACCCTCAGGGGCTCACGGCTGGTGAGTTCGGGAGTTGGCGACCCCAAGGGTTTCCTGAGCTGGGTCCGTTTTCCCCTTTAGTCCCTTACCTTTGGGGCATACCCTCTCCTCTTTCACTTTCCTATCTGCCTTTCATGGCTCTCCTTCCTTTCAAGTCCCTCAATCCACATTCTTCGAGGGTTGAGGGCATTTCTTTTCCTCCTGTCCTTTATTTGCCTTATTCTCCTTTAGTTTTCCATTTCTTCTTCTAGTATGTAGGTTAGTAGTTAGTTTTTAAGTTTGCATTTCATTTTCATCTTCACGATCACCCAGACCATCATGGGCCGATAACCTAGATGTTAGGCCCCTTAAAACAACAATTCTCATCATCATCATCAAAAGGCAGAATTTCAAGAAAGAAAGAAAGAAACAACTCACAGAAAGTGGACTCGAGAGGAGAAAAAAAAGGAAAGGAAGCTTGTAGTTTAACGTGACCGTTAATCTTGAGATCATGAGCCACGGGACCTCCTTTTTACGTGGAATCCGAACCACAGGACATAGCATTTCACTTCGAAAATCTCACATGCATTGACCGGGAATCGAACCCGGACCGCCTTGGTGAGAGGCATACAGCTAGACCGCTGAGCCACCACGCCCCCACGAGAGGAGAAAGATGGATACTCGAGAAGGATGAAGAAAATTTGGAAACAAAGGATATTGAATACAATGGACAATAGCCAAAGTTGAGTCATTGTACCCTCCAAATGGGTTGTTCGAAAGAAGAAGAAGAAGACAGCAAATAAAGGATACAGTGTGTAAATAGGACAAACGTAATAAAAAGCAGGTGTGGCCTCCCCCGGGGGCAAAGAAAAATAAAAAATATTTCAATTTCACTAAATTTGCAAATTGTATACCTACAAACGTTCCACATGTTTAGCATACAACAAGCCCCATCTTCTCATAATTCTGAAATATTTTTGGAAGGGTTGAGGACAAGAACTATACGGGTAGACCAAGGTTAGAATGTGTTAAACAGATTGCCTCGGATGTCAGGTGTGCTAGGTATGTAGAGATGAAACGATTTGCTCACAACAGGGAGGTATTAAGGGCTGCATCAAACCAGTCAAATGACTGAAGACTCAAAACAACACCAACAGCATTGCCAACTCCTCAACCCCCATGGGCAGCATTAGTGGTTTTTGTCATGCACAGTGGGAGTAGTCGCACATCAATAATGTTCATCCAGAACAATCGTTTTGGTATCCCACATGTTGGCAACAGTAATGTGACATCAATGTGTGTGCACCTGTAACAGTTGAAGAGACCTCATGTGCCTGACAAACATGGCTGCCGTTGTTGAATCAGCAAGAAATAAACATACATATTTATGTAATTTAGCACGTATTTCCGGTGCAGTAGTGATAATTGACAGTAATTTCAATTGGTAATACTCCCAGAATATGAAACAAGGTATGAAAATCATAAGTGGAAATGTTAAAGCCAGGCTCGCTTCTCCTCCAGAATTAATATTTATCCTATCCCTTGGCGTAAGGATGGGTCGTATCGAAAATTTCTTTCAGACAAAAGTTTTAGGTAATTTTTAGAGGACAATTCACCATTTTAAATGGTTTTGATATTGTGCCTATTAAGGGAGGTATGATTTCTTTTCTCTCCAAAAACTCAATTTTTCCCACCCCTTTGGTCAATGATTGATGCTATCAAAAAACTTTACTGAAAAATTTTTGGCCCTTATCCGAAGAATTGTATGCACTTTAAATGGATTCGATTTTTCACATATTAAGAAATTTATCAAACTTGGTGACTACCATGGTGTAACTACAATGGTGAGGCGGATCGCTCCCTCTCTCTCGTGCGGATGACGACACAACGGGAGCAGCCTTGACTTGTGGCTAAAGGCGGGAGTCAGGCGCGTGAATCTGCAGTCGATTGAAATAATGATGTTAATGTTGACAGGTGTGTACGTTGCTAGTGAAATTATTGTATTTCAATCTCTGTCAACGGCATAATAAGGAATGTGCCTTCAATCATCCAAGCAACGGTTCCTTAAAGGTGTTTGTGTTTGCAAACATTCCTCATTTATTGAAACTTGTGAGAAATCATTTGTTAGATTTGTCCGTAATTAGATCAGGGATGTGTACTGCTCAATGGGAAAAAGGTGAGCAAGGAAAGTTTTGGAACTACTAATTTGTATGTCTTCTTCTGAACTCACTACTGCGCACAAAATTAGCAGATATCATTCAGACTTAAAGGGACCAGAGAGACAAAGATTTCGGCCTGCAGCTCAAGTACTTTCAAACCAGGTATCAAAGGCTCTTGAATTGTGTGGAGGGAAAGGTTTGATGAAAAACATTGACTGAGAAGAAGCTGCTAGATGTATAAAATTAATAAATGACTGGTTTGGCTTACTTAAAGCTAAAAACAAATTTGGGAGTCATTCTGAAAGCCCCCAGGGGATCATAACTTGTGGGACGTGGATTGGTGACCACGGGACCCCAGCTGAGTCCGGCATTGCTTCCACTTACTTATGCCGGGCTCCTCTTCGTCTTCATTCCTGTCGACCTCTCTTGGTCAACTCTTGTTCTCTTCCGACCCCGACGGTTTTCCGAGGCCTAGGGAGTCTCTTCCTTTTCCGCCTCAATTGGCCCTTGTCTCATCTTTCCTGATACCCTCCTTCTGCGAGGGGTCAGCTTTCTTTTTCTTTTCATGTTATCTCCTGCCTTCTGCTCAAGGCCCTCAAGGAGGCAGGGTGTATGTAGCCCCACCACTTCAGGTGCATCCTGGATATTGCTACAACCTCAGGGGCTTACGGCTGGTGAGTTCGGGAGTTGGCGATCCCGAGGGATTCCTGAGCTGGGTCCGTTTTGTCCCCTTTTGCCACTGACTTTGGGATGGGCCCTCTCCTCTTTCCTATCCGCCTTTCATGGCTCTCCTTCCTTCAAGTCCTTCAATCCTCATTATTCGTGGGTTGAGGTCATTTCTTTTCTTCCTGTCCTTTATTTGCCTTATCCTTTGTTTGTTTACCATTTCTTCGTTTAGTATGTAAGTCTAGTTTGTATTAGTTATAGTTTTCATTCTCATCTCATCTATCACTATCACCCAAACCATTCGGGGCCGATAACTTAGATGTTAGACCCCTTAAAACAACAATTATTATTATCATCATCATCATCATCATCATCATCATCATCATTCTGAAGGAAATGCATTTGGTACTGATTTTGACAAGCAAATCAGTGTGCTAAATAATGTCAATGAGTTGATAACGTCCATGAAAGTTGACCGACATAAAGCCTTGCTCCCATTTCGAAAAGGAATTCTACTCAGCAACACGTATCTAGTTAACCATTTTAGATGCTTGAAGCCGATGTACCAAGTCGAGTACATAATAACTTATCGTCTAAATCAAGATATTTTGGAGAACCTTCTCACATATATTAGAGGAATGGGAGGTTCCAATGATCACCCATATCCTCTGGATATTAAGTAAACTGTAGATTGAGATGGTACATTTTGGACAAGCCCTCTGCTTCAGTGTTTACTTTAAATATAAATACAGAGGAGGAGGATATTGACGTAAAGTGTCTGATTAAACCAATGGAAACAGTAACCGATAGGCCTACCTGTTTCTCGCAGACTGCGTTAGTGAATGTTGCCAAACAAATTCCTGATATCGTGGATGCTCCTGACTAAGAAAAACTAGTTTCCGTTTATTTATTGAATCTAATTACGAAACTGTGGAAATGAATATGAGTTTGTTTAAAATGACCGATCATCAGAATGAATTGTTGGATGAATTTGATGTCTCAGATTTTAAAGATGAAATGAACCATGAAGGTTTAAAATACAGTACAGGATATGTAGCACATAGATTCAGGGATAAGTACAAAAATTTGCGAACATTATCTCAAGAACATTGGTTGGTTCCTCAGTTTAGGCGCTACGACAACGCGGTCATGTAGTCCCGTGTACTTTGTATCTCAAGAACATTAACCCAGTAATGAAGGCCCAGATTGGCTCCAGTTTATTTCAAGGGGAAATCGTTTGTATCCCTATAATGAACATATGGAAGTTGAAACAACAATGGACGCTGAGTTTCATAAATTTCTTGACATTTCGCTATCAAATGGTATGTTTATATTCAATGAAGTAACCAGCAGGACCTTGTAAAAATTGCCTCATATTAATATTGCATATGAGGTTATTCACTGTTTAACTCGAACCCGAGCATATATTAGGTTGCTTGGCTTAAACAGAAAAATAATTTTCGGCAATTCACAGAGAAAATTGAATCGCAAAATGTGTAAATTCATCAATGTAAGAAAATAGTTGATCTCGTTATTGGACTATTAATATATTTTAGAGGTACGGCGCATTCATAATTACCAACATTATTATCATAGTTCACAATACAAAGTATATTGACTGTTATAATACATTTTATTTATTAATTATGCCTTCAACTTAAGACCAGAGCCGTGTCAAATACATGTACTTCGTGCTGTGTCACCGAACGCAATGCCCCCGTTGTGACGTCATCCGCTCAAGAGAGAGGGAGCGATCCGCCTCACCATTGTAGTTACACCATGGTGACTACCAGCTGAAGAATGTGGACAAATTCACATACATGGGTAGTGTAGTTTCCAAGGACAATCTAGCCACGAAAGAAATCACCAACAGGGTGCAGAAGAGTATCATCTTCTACCAACAAGTGCGGCCCCTTCTCTGGGATGACAAGATCCCAAAAAAAGCAAAATCAACTATGTTCAACAGTTACTTTGTACCAATCTTGATGTATGGTATTGAAACATGCACCCTCACATTGCGAGACTCATCAAGACTTCAAGAATCAGAGATGAAATTTCTGAGGTCCACCATCCAGAGAACCAAGATGGATAAGTTAAGGAGGGAAGCTGGAATCAAGACATGTCTACTTGCCAGAGTCACCTCATCACGACTTCAGTGGTTTGGACACGTGATGAGAATGGAACCTACGAGGTCAGCAAGAATACAGCTAGAAAGAGAGGTGGATGGAAAACGAAGGGTGGGAATACCTAGAACTCGTTGGATGGACATGGTCAAGTAAGACACTGCAACCAAGGGAAGGACACTAGATGATGTCATGAAGAACAAGACGTACATGGACAGAGGAGAGTGGAAGAGGCTTGTCAACAGTACCAGGGAAACTGGAACTCTAAATGATCTCTTCTATATGCCCTGCCCAGTCACCCGGATGTTGGCGATCAATATGGATAGTGTTCGTCTATCTTCAGCAACATGGTATAGCTGTTCAATAGTTCTTGTGCCAGTCCAGTCGTGAAGATTCCGAAAACAAGACGTCCTTTTTCTGCCCGTTCTTTGATGCCCGTCAATTTTGCCCTTTAAAATGAGGTATAATATTGGATATTTTGCACCACATAACACATGACTCAGGTATGCAATTTTCCTACATTTGATGGTAATCGTGAGAAATTTATAGCGATACAGTATTTGATTTTTTTGAAGTGGCCCCCCATTTCCACCCCCTCGGTCCAATTTTGCACATTAACGAACTCAACCAAGATTTTGATTGGTTATATTTTATGTATGGCCCGCCCCGTGGTGTTGGGGTAGCGCGCCTGCCTCTCACCCGGAGGCCCCGGGTTCGATTCCCGACTCTGTCAGGGATTTTAGAAACTGACGTGAGGCTGGAATGGGGTGCACTCAGTCTCGTGAGGACAATTGAGTAGCTGTCTGACAGTGAGTGGGGACAGTGAAGGAAGGAGCAGCGGAGTAGGAGTAGTTGTGAGAGATGGAATGAAGGAAGAGGTGAAGGGAATAAGTGACAGGATCATGAAGATCAGAGTAACTGTAAAGGGAAGAAGCCTGGACATAGCCCAGGTATATGCCCCTCAAGTTGGATGTACAGCTCAAGAGAAGGAAGACATTGAGGAGGAGCTACTACAGCAATTGAATTGTCAGAGCATCATTGTAATGGGAGACTTGAATGCACATGTAGCAAGTGAAAGGCAAGGATATGAAAGCAGAAGGATGGGGCAGCAGGAATGAAAAAGGGAGAAAGTTGCTGGATTTTTGCAAGAGAAACGGTTTAGTGGTAGGCAACTCCTGGTTCCGGAAGAAACAAAGCCACAAGGTAACGTGGTACAGTAGTGATTTAACAAAGAAATCTTTCGTAGATTACATGCTGTACGGCTGGGAAATGAAGAGAAGTGTCAGAGATATAAAGGTAATACCATCAGAGGCCTTAGATAGCGACCACAGAATACGAGTAATGAACCTGAGAGTTGTTAAGGATAGCAAGAGGACAGAGTACAAGGAAAGGAGAATCAAAGTATGGAAACTGAAAGAAAAGGAAGTCAAGGAAGAATTCCAGAAGATAATGAGGGAAAGGATGCCAACAGACAATCCTAAAACAGGGGAAGAGGAATGGAAGCAATTCAAAAATACAATGGTGGAAGCTGCAGTGGCAGTATGTGGAAGATGAAGCAACAGAAAGCGGTGTAAGGAGACACCATGGTGGAATGAGAGAGTAAAAGAAGCTGTGGGAAGGAAGAACGAGGCTTTCGGACTGTGGTTCCAGGAAAGAACTGATCTAGCAAGGGAAGATTATAAGATAAAGAAGAAAGAAGCAAACGAGATTATCGCAGAGGAGAGGAAGAAGTGGATGGTAAAGTGGACAGATATAATGGAGGAAGACAGCAGAGGAAATAAGAAAGTACTTTATGGGATGTTCAAAAGTAAGAGAAGAGGTCTGCGAGAGAATGTGGTAATGGTGGACAAATAAGGAAACGAGGTACACAACAAAGAGACACTCAAGACAGTGTGGAAAGAGTACTTTGAGGATTTGCTGAATCCAAATGTTCATAGGGAGGAAGACAACGTATTGGAAGATGGAGAAGACAACACAGGAATGGAAAAGGACCTGACTTGGAGAGAACTGGAAATGGCTATAGACAAGATGAAAGGAGATAGGGCACCGGGTGTGGATGAAGTGAGTGTTGAAATGGTGAAGGCAGCAGGGGAGGTTGGGAAACAGTGGCTGTACCGTGTGATGAGGGTGGTATGGAAGGAGAAAAAGGCCGCAGAAGATTGGAAGAAAGGATTAATTGTCCCAATATTTAAAAAAGGAAGCAGAAAGGAGTGCAGAAATTACAGGGGAGTCACACCCATACTACTCTGAGCCAAGATATATGAAAAGATATTAGAAAGTAGAATACGAGCCAAAGTGGAGAGAGAATTGAGAGGGGAGCAGTATGGATTCAGACTTGGGAGAGAACGGTGGATCTCATATTTTCAGTGAGACAGCTCCAGGAACACCACTACGAATTTGGAGAGGATCTGTTGATGGCCTTCCTGGACATCGAAAAGGCATATGATACTGTGTGTGGGGAGAAGGTTTGGGAAGCAATGGAAAACATGGGAGTGGAAAAAGGGACTGTAGGCAGAGTGAAGGAGATGTATTGTGGAAGTGTGAGTTGTGTGAAAGTTGGAGGGGAAAGAACAGACTGGTTCAGACAAATGAGTGGCCTGAAACAGGGTAGTGCACTGTCACCCCTTCTCTTTATTGTGGTTATGGATGAGGTAATGACACGGGTAGCAGGAAAGATAGGTAGGAGAAGATAAGATGAAAGCAATGGTGTTTGCAGATGATCTCATTGTCTGGGAAAACAAGGAGGAGGAAATTCAGGAGCAACTGAAGGCTTGGGAGGAAACAGTGGGAGAGTACGGATGGAAGTTCAACATCAGTAAATGTGAGATCCTGTTAACGACCAGGAAAAAGGACAGACCAATGAGTGGGATAACACTTGGAGGTGGACAGCTGAAGAAGGTGTAAAGTCTCAAGTACTTGGGAAGTATAGTGGAGGAAAATGGGAGAAACGACAAAGAGATTACGGAACGTGGCAGACAGGCAGAAGCATTTCTGAGAAGCATTAGGAGCTGAAGATGTCCCACAAAAAAGCAAAGAAGTGTTATACAAAAGCTACTATATCCCGATACAGACTTATGCATCAGAAACGTGGAATAATGAAGAAAAGAGACATAAGCAGAATACAGGCAAGTGAAATGAAGTTCCTGCGAAGTAGGATCGGAGTAACAAGAAGAGACAGGGTGAGGAATGGAAAGGTCAGGGAAATAGTGAAAGAGGAGCCCTTGAGGTGGTATGGACACTTAAAGAAAATGGAAGAGAAGAAGATTCCCAAGAGGATACGCGAGATACAGATGCAGAAGAAACGACCAGGGGCTGAAAGGAGTGGAGGAATGTGTTAAGAAGAGAGGCGAGGACTGGACCAGAGTGACAGCGGAGAGGTGGTGGGAAGAAAGGACTAAGTGGCGAGGCTTATGTTCCAAACAGACCCAGCCTGGGGCTGGAAACTGTACAAGATGATGATGATGATGATATTGAATTATTTAATTACCTAATTTCAAATTGATTTTTACACTTATTTTTATAGTTATGTTTATTATTTAAATTTATATTAAATTGAATCTATATATTTAAAACAGAAAGCTGATTTTTGTTACGGCGAGATTGACAGAACGGCTGAACCGATTGACTTCGTAATGCACTCTGACGAAAGCCCTTGGCCTGTATTTTTGCAGAGTGTCTTTAAAATAAACAAATATGTTACCATATAATTTTAAATTTATAAACAAAACTGCAAAATTATTGGCTCAAGAGCATGCGCAGAATCACCTTGGTTAATGACAGACATGGCGGATGTCTACCGCAATTTAATGTAATAGTTATTTATAAGAATTAGAATAAAGGAGAGGAATATTGATTATGAAGTTTCCACGATATAAACAGGAATAGAATATATTATAAACGACGGGAAATGTAGAAGAACTTATACTGACTGTTGAGTGTGAATGTTGTTTAAGTACCTTAATATTGCACTCCCCCCCCCCCCCCCCAGTGATTCGGTAGCTCAGACGGCAATGTTGAAGACTGCTAATTTATACATCGCGCAATGGGAGCTGTTCGAATCCCACCTCCGTTACATATTTTTATTTCCCAAGTATTCTTTCTGGCTATTGGTTTTTTTTTTTTTTTTTTTGTCGTGTAGCCTCCTGAGAGGCCGAGTGCAGGTCTTTCTAGTCGACGCCCGTGGGCGACCTGCGCGTCGGGATGAGAGATGGAATTGATGAAGATGAATGAAGCTGGGCAAGGATGTGGAAGGAAGCGGCCGTGGCCTGTCAGAAGGTACTGTCCCAGCATTTGCCTGGTGTTGAAAATGGGAAACCACGGAAAACCATTTCAAGGACAGCCGACGGTGGGGCTCGAACCCACGCGTCTACCGAGTCAGCAGAGAGCTTGGCCCCTTGACCTAACGCAGCGCTTTAGCCCGCGCAGCCACTACTGCCGGTTGGCTATTGGTAATACATTGCCTTAACATATTTTACTTTTATTATTCCCGTAAAGTAAGGAATTCTCCACGATATACGTTCCCTTATACTTTTAAATTATTAAATAAAAGATGGCCACAATCGCTTTCGCCATGAGAGACAATTGACGAACATAATTCATTTGATGGACTCAGACATTGTGGTCACTCAGCCCCATCTACTTTGGTGTGTTTGTGTCAAATTTTCTCTGATAACCTGTGTTATTGTGATGGCTGTCCGTCTACTTTGGTGTGTTTGTGTCAAATTTTCTCTGATAACCTGTGTTATTGTGATGGCTGTACTGATGTGTTTATTTGTAATTAAAGTGGGGAATGCGAAATTGACGACCGAGGTTTTAAGTTAGGAACTATACTGGTATTTACCTGCAGTGGAAGTGGCAAACCATGGAAAATCACATCCCAGATTGTTGAGATGGGAATCGAACCTTGCCCTTCTTAGTTTTGCCTCAAGAGTGCGCCCCGTTCCAGCCCTCAGACCAGAATTAAATTTCTGGGCAAACCAGGGATCGAACCCGGAATCCGGGGCGATAGCTCAAAATGTAGCCTTAAGATTCGGCTTCCCTGTGTTAATACGATTTTTGACAAGCACTGAACATATAGTCTAACTCTTAAACTCCCTCCCTTACGGTGGCTGTCGAAGTGAGTCTATGCTCATTCCAGTAGTTGACGAAGTATTTACTATACAATTGTCGACTCCCATAGTGCACTGGCTTGCTCGTGACGCGGATACAAATGTATCAAATACGTCTTGCAATGGCCTTCCCAGTGTGCACTAGACAGTGTCTTGGTGAGGTGTGCTTTAACCAACTGAAGAGCCCAATAGCACACCGGGGCGAAACACTGTCATCTTGTTGAGTTATGCCGGAACATTTAGCACTATTTGTGTTTAAATATGAAGTATTTACTGTCATGGAAATGCAAAGGATTGTACCTACAACAGGTGATGGAAATTGCTTATTTAGAGCAGTTTCGTACTGTTTATTCCAAAATGCAGAACGTCATCCTGAGCTGCGTTTGCAAGCAAATTGCAAAAATTGTTGCTGGCATGAATAAGGATTTTATTATTGGCGATCAGTATCATCGCATTCTCATCAGCAACAAACTTGAGAATGAAATTATCTGAACTTCATTGTATAAGTGAATGAAAAAAAATCCACAGCCTGCTTCCAGTCTCCGACCGGGTCAGGAATGGAATGAATGAAGCCCCCATCTAGCGGCGAGGATATGAAGTGTGCCGGCTGCCGAAGCCTGTCGCACTCCTTTGGGGCAATGATTACATGAATGACAGATGAAATGAAATGATAGTGGAGAGTGTTGCTGGAATGAAATTGTGACAGGGAAAACCGGAGTACCCGGAGAAAAACCTGTCTGCCTCCGTTTTGTCCAGCACAGATCTCACATGGAGTGACCGGGATTTGAACCACGGACCCAGCGGTGAGAGGCCGGCGTGTTGCCGCCTAAGCCACGGAGGCTCTCATTGTATAAGTGAATATTATTGTTTATTGATTATTTGTTTAGAGTACATAACAATGAGTCTAACCACGCTGTTGATTTTGACAATGGAAGTATTATTTGCCATTTAATATTTGGTGGCTGCGTTGATGCAGGCCACTATAGTGTTATTGAATATGACGTTAATTTAGAGAGAAATGCTACAATAAATATACCCATTTGACAAAAAAGAACATTAGCCACAAAAAAGTGGGAAATCGGAGAAAAATACGAAGCCACTTTTAAAATCGAATATAAATATGCCATTTCAGAAACTATTCCAGATATTATGCCGTACAGTGTAGGGTCCTTGACGAACAAATGTAAACATTGTTCTGCACTGTATTTCTGTAGCGAGAAATCTACGCTTGGTTTCTTTGACCTTTGGTGTTGTAATGGCAAAATTGATCTTACTAAATATAAAATATTTGACAGACTGCAACAATTTTTCACTGGAAATGAAATCTCAAGGAATTTAAGAGAGAATAATCGGCAGTACAACAAATGCTATGTCCTTGGTTTCATTTGGTGCCAATGGCACTGTGCCACATGCATAGGTCCATATTGTTTTAAAATGTATGGAATTGCACATCATCGCATTTCTTCGTTAATGTATATTCCAAAATTATAAGCGACGGTTCTTGCTGCCAGTTGTATATATTAGACTCCTCAGAATTCTTGAATTCCTTGGAATTAAGTGATTTGCTTCCACATACTCCAAACGATTGACCCATAGTTGAAGAGTAGAAATGTCAAACGTTCTAAGTGCCACTTTTTCAAAAAATGGTTTTATTTCCCAAATACGTTCTATGTGCCCAGGAGCATATTCCTAGCTGGGTTCCAAGAGCCAATACACGGAGTAAGTAGTTGAAATAATCTGTAACAGATAGTGCTGTTCTAAGAGCCATGCTGTGCTGCCATCTCTTGTTCCAAGTGCCATAAACTTTTTACGAGTGTTGTGTTCTGTGTTTAGAGTCGGAAGTTGTATGTGATTAGAAACTACCTTAATAAATGAAATAAAACCTTGTTTATAATGGAAGGAGAAAATGTGAGATCGGGAAAGGTAAAATATAACTGGAGAAGAGAACAAACGAAGAAACGAATATCAGGAAAATGTTATGAGAAGAGAAATACAAAGGCTGTTGTGCCAGATAAACAACTACCCACAAACGAGGTTAGTGAAAAATGAAAATCCACAGCCTGCTTCCAGTCTCCGACCGGGTCAGGAATGGAATGAATGAAGCCCCTATCTAGCGGCGAGGATATGAACTGTGCCGGCTGCCGAGGCCTGACGCACTCCTCTGGGGCAATGATTAAATGAATGATAGATGAAATGAAATGATAGTGGAGAGTGTTGCTGGAATGAAATTTTGACAGGGAAAACCGGAGTACCCGGAGAAAAACCTGTCTGCCTCCGTTCTGTCCAGCACAGATCTCACATGGAGTGACCGGGATTTGAACCACGGACTCAGCGGTGAGAGGCCGGCGTGCTGCCGCCTAAGCCACGGAGGCTCCCAAACGAGGTTAGTAATCCTTTTAAATATACAATAATGAAAATTTTGTGTTATTTCACTTGAAATGGATATCAAGAATAAACTTTGAATTCTCTGATCAATATTTTATGTATTATCTGTCCTATCATACTCTTTAATGCTACTTCTACAGTAAAGGAATTTTATTTGCATATTGTTTTAGGTGTCCTGTAGGTGCAGTTACAAGTGTGCAGATGTCCCCTTTCACTGGAAGCTGAAACTTTTCAATGATTACCATGGATTAAGGAGTGAAAGCGAACAAGGAATATACTTGTTATGTTTAATGCAGATCGCTGAAATCCGCAGACGCAGACATGGTAAATATGACGATCCTGCCAGCAGCCATCGTCAGTGTACCGTGCGCTATTTAATACCTGATACTGAAGGTGGCACAAGACAGGTATCTAAAATAACTTTCCAAGAAATCTTTGGCGTCTGGCAGAGATTTCTACAAACTCTTCAGGGTAGAAAGAAGAAAGGGGTATCTGTCTATGTGGATATCCGGGGGGAGAATGCACATCGAAATAAATTTAGTGACTGATGTACAACAAATTAAAGAGCACATAAACATTTTCCCGCGTGATGAAAGTCATTACGGACGTTCAAAGTCAAGGAAAGAATATTTAATCCCTGATTTGAATGTATCTAGAATGTATAACTCTTATAGGGCAATGTATCCACAAACATCTGTTTCTTACAAATTTTACATGTCTGTTTTTAGGAAATATTTTCCACATGTTTCCTTTCACAGGCTTCGTACACACACATGCAAACAATGTGATTTGTTAAATTTCCAGGTCCATGGTAATAACGAACACTCACCAAAAGCCAAAGTAGGAGCTTCATCATAAAAAGTACAAACGTGCAATGGAGTTAATGGCTATTGATTCAGCTGATTCAAAGCTCCTCAGTTGTGAAAGCGCTGTACTGTCCGTTGATATGCAACAAGTATTACCTGTACCAACATTAACACATAGCAATATGTTTTACTGTAGGCGGTTAAGTTGTTACAATTTGGGAGTTCATATCAGTGATCAAAATACTGCTCATATGTGTATGTGGGACGCAAGTATTGTTTCAAGAGGTAGCTGTGAAGTTGCTTCATGATTATTCAAAATTTTCAATCTGGGAATATTGAAACGTAAAAAACTTATTATCTGGTCAGACAACTGCACGGGTCAGAATAAAAACAGCACGATTGTATTTTTAATGATGTTTCTGGTTAGTTTAGGGTGGTTTGAAGAGACTGTGCACAAATTCTTAGTAAGTGGCCATAGTTTTTTGAGTTGCGATCGAGACTTCTCCATTATAGAGAAAAGAAGGAGGGTAAGTAGAGCCCTCATTCCCCAAGATTTGCATAGGATTGTGGAGTTAGCAAAAGCTATAAATCCTTTTCATGTACTTCCAATGGAGTCAAGTGACTTTTTTGATTTTAAGAATATAGCTGATACATAAGTGTAACATATTAAAATGCACAATGCTGAAAGTATCTCAGTCTCATCCATCTCAAATAGCTATTAAAGACACTTATTCAGAATTGGAAGCGTGGAAGGTTATTTGAATTTATTGTTTCTCTTATACAGGCCACTGAGGCTACAAAGCCTCTTTATGCAGCTCTCTTCATTCAGAGGGCGATTAAATACAATAGAATAAATGAAGCAAGAAAAAACTTAACCTATACACACAGTTGATGAATGTTTTAAGGAGAGGAAAATCAGTGGTTGATATACAGCAAGCTGTGCTTCATCTGAAAGATCAGCCCCGTTTTTCAGTTGAAAAAAAGAATGAACTCTCGACTATGTTGCCATTCCTTCCTGAAGAGCACAGAGAGTTTTATGAGACATTAATTTCAACCCCTGTGTAAGAACTGTCAGTTGTCGAGAGAGAATTTGAAAATTGATAGCCATTTTTTCTTAAATAAAATACATTTTTGTACTATTCTCCTTATTAAGATACAGTATTTTGTGTTTAATTCAATTATGTATGTTCCTGCTAATCATTTATGCCATTTTTATTATTATATCCTGAAAAAACCTTCAATAAAATGTAACAGGTTGAATGGCACTTGTAACTTACGCTTTCATGATATGGCACATAGAACGTTCTTATTGTTATTGCTGTGTTCCTCCTAAACCATTGTATTTTTGGCAAAGATTTGTTATACAAAATAATTCTGTAGTAGGAACCTGCCTACATAAGTATTTTTGGTGTAATAAATTAAATACAAACAGAGATAGATAGTTTTTTCCTTCTCCTGTAAAATTTAAAAAATGGCACTTAGAACGTTTGACATTTCTACTCTTCAGTTATGCTCCTTAGAAATCTGAAGTTTCCTAAGGGCTCCTAAATGCTACCATATTAATTATAAGAAATATGTACGAAAATTGCTTGAATTTGGAAATAATAAGTGCAGTTAAAATTAGACGGAGAGATCTAACCCTTCGACTTGATTCCATATTAATTTTAAGAAATATGCATGCATGAAAATGCTTGGATTTGGAAATAAGTGCAGTTAAGATTAGGCAGAGAGGTCTAATCCATCGACATGATTTAACACCCATCGGATAGCTTGCCACGGTGGGTGAGTGGATAGCGTGTCGGTCTACTAACCCCAAGATAGCAGGTTCGCTCCTGGCCGTAGTAAGTGATTTTTGAAAGGCGGCAAAAATACGACACGCATGCCATACGATGTTCGCATGTCAAAGAACCCATTTGAATTCAGTAGGCCATGTTCATAATGGCAAAATTAATCTCGGGAGTTTCCGCCAACACAAAGTTCCTCATTTCTCTACTAGAAAGCGCTATAGTGTTCAAGGAGCTTAGAGATCTAACCTCCTTGACTTTCATAGTGATTCAAGGAACAACGAAATTCGACATGCAGGCTACCCTCTGGGTGTCAAATTACAAAGCTTGCACCCGGCACCGAGGCCATACGATATTATTCTTATAACACCATCGGATAAAACAATCATTTTCTTTTAAGAGGCAACATTTTCCGATTCGCTTGGCATACTTTATCACAATCAATAAAGCTCAAGGGGGAACTCGGGAACGTATAGGTCTCAATTTGCCTCATCAAGTTTTCAATCATGGCCAGCAGTATGTTGCAATGTCTAGAGTGCAGTCTTTTGACGCCCTTAAAGTTTCAATAGTGCCAAAAAATAATTGTACAAAGAACGTATATAAGAAAATTCTTCAGAAAATATTTTCTTATTGACCGTCATGTATTGACGGGTTTCAACTAGTTAAATGTGAGTTAGCCGTGGTGGTTATGGCATGACTGATGGCAGTCGCTCACATCCGGGAGGCGAGGAGGTTCGAATCCCCCCGCCGGCAACCTTGAAGATGGTCTTCTGTGGTTTCCCATCTTCCTTCCAGGCAAATGCCGGGGTTGGTCCCTAACTATAGGCCACAGCCGCTACCTTCCAACTCCTCGTCCTTACATTCCAAACTTCCCTCCTTCCCTCCCCAACGGTACTTGTAGCTCACCCATTGGGTGTCCGTCTCGAAGCAGCTACAAAACTGGCGAGCCGAACATGTCCTCGGACACTCCCGGCACTAAAAGCCATATGCTAAAAAAAAAAAAAAAAAAAAAAAAAAAAAAAAACTCTAGTTAAATATTAAATTTATATTTTTATTGTAATTTTCTTTTTAAAATTTTTATTTCTATATTTATATTTCATTTTTACACTTAACTTGTTAATATATTTAGTTTTAAATTGTTTAAAATTTTATCCAACACAGTATCTACTGAAGTAGATACGTATATAGTATTTAATTTTTAGAAAATACTAGCACTTCGGCTGGAAAATTCCCCAATATTTGGCTGAAAGAATCAACTATCAGCATCTTTGAAAGCATAAACTGTCCATATGACAGGCGGTTAATATAGAGACCACTATCCCATAAAGGGTTAAGCTACGGACCCTCAGCTATCTAACGGTACATTTATTTTCTCCATGGCTCATTTTTGAGACTGCTTAAACTTTCCCACAACCGTGTGCACACCTGCCAACTTTCCCGATTTAGGCACGAGACTCCTGATTTTCAATAGTTTTTCCCGCCTCAAGTTATCCTCTCGATTTTTGTAAATTATTGTCGAACTTCAGATATTTTCCAGTATTTTTTGGAAGTGTTTATAGTGGGCAGGTAATTAATGTTATTTGGGTACCTGAATTCGTAATTGGGGTTTGTTTCAGTGTAAGCGGTTGACTTTGCTGCAACATTTTCGTCACACTGTAGTGTTTTTGCTCGGCGTTTGACTCTTCACTATGGACAAAAAATGCATTTCTGTTCTTTTATAACAGTTTTCGGAACATTTTTAGTGCATGATCGAATCCAGCCAAGGTCAATTATTTTGTACTGTTTGTCGATGTAATGTTTTTATATCGCTTGGTGGAAAAAGTGATATTTCGAAACACATGGGAAAAAAGAAGCACCAAGAAAATGTAAAGTGTAGCAAAATAAATAATTTTGCGTTGAAAGTGATGAGTTAATAATTGCCTTATGCTAATTTAAATCATTCATTTTGAAGCATGGTTTGCCAATTAATTGAGCTGATATGCACTATTTGCATCTCCTGAATTTTTCCGATTTTTATATTACAAACTCCTGATATTTCGTTTTGTAAGGTTGGCAGGTATGTGTGTGTCCTATTAGTAAACACAAAATTTTTATTTTTCTCTCTATTTTCACTAGATTTTTCTCTATTAGACAACAGATATAAAAACACTTCTTTTAAGAAAGCAAAATGGGTGTTGCAGTGTCGGAGCAAATCTCGTCCTAAAACCAAAACTGCCGCCATTTCCTCATCTAGTGGAAAATCTTTGCTTCCAGTTTCTTGCTAAAATACATTTCTTTATATACAGTAAACATTCCTTTTTCCACAACTTTTCAATATGCAAATCTGAAAATTTTAGAAGAAAATCCTCCTTGTGTTATATTTTAACACGATCATTTTACAAAATGTACTTAAGTTTAATTTTGCTTTATGGAAATGTTCATTAAAATGCTGTTAAAATGATACCATTTTTTAAAAATCCACAACATTTTTTTTTCCCCCCTTCAAAAAATCCTGTATTAAAGTAAGGCGAGAGCAACATGGAACATTGCTGAAAAAATGCAATTAGTCCTTGTTAATAGTTTCTGAGAAAATGATGAATAAAAAGTTGAAAATTAACATGGACAGCCTGCAACAGGAGTGTCCAACAGCCCGCGAGATTATTTTCTCCGGCCCGCCGCTCCACGCCCTCGCTGTGTCGCCAAAACTTTGAAACAACTAAATCCAACTGGACAAAGAAGTGTGCGCGCACCCCAACCGAAATCAGTTGCAGTCGTCGCACTCAACTAAATAATCATGAAATTTATTTCATAATTTGATTAATAATTGTGTCAAATGAACATAAATACTCACTCTTTTGTGATTCATGCTGTATGTGTATTGAATATCATCGTATTTCTATTTTAAAGGGATTCGTTAAAAATATGTAAATTTATTTTTAGTGTTCAATTTCTTTATCCACTACATATAAATATAGAAAACTGCAACAATAATAAGAAAACTAAGGTCAGATAGCCACAAATCTCACCATATTGCACCTATATTTTTTTAAAAATTTCCATAACCCCCAAACCCCACGGAGTGTTATTGGCCCACAAGGTCCCCCAACTATTTACTATGTGGCCCTTAGTTAATAAAGGTTGGGCACCCCTGTCCAAGAATATTGCAGCTCCCCTTAAGGTTCAAGTGATTGAATTTAAGGGCCATTTTCACCAACGTAAATTATCTCTTGATTCATCATTAAAGGTTATTGAACATTGCACGAGCATTTCATCAAACAGAAATGCTCGTTAACTTGCGACTAGCAAGCAATTACTGTAAGTTAAATGGCCAAAATCTGACCACTCAACTCTCTAAAGCATTGTTAATGTGGAGGGAAGCACCTCGCAATGGCGGTTTGATTCTGAGTTTCACACGAACTTCCGTCCATATGAATATAAAATACATTTATGACAATGAAATTACAAATGTAACTAATACCAAGATAGAAGAATACGGAAATTTAAAAAAGCATATCCGAAGTGGGATTCGAACTCCTTCCAGCTCTGCATAATGAACTCAGAGTCTGCACCACAACCGCTTACGGTACGAAGACAACTAGAAGAGCTTGTCCTACTTACCTGAGTAAACACTTAATACCGTACACACAACTGCCAGTTCTCCTAAATACTTTGTTCATATCATTTTAAGCTTTTGCCATGAATAAGGTCTTCTGTATTTCCCTTCCTTTATAATTATGTTCCAGAAAATCTCAAGGAAGCATCACAAACAACAATCAGTGCTACACACTTCTTGTTCTGTCCGCCATGCTTGTCCAAGCTGAAACCGAGTCTACACATGCGCGAGAGCCGTAAAGCATATTTAAGTAATTACGAACCCGAATGGCCTCGTGAAATGCGTCGACGTTAACCATACATTAACTCTTGTATTTAGGTTAAATAGAAATTAACTAACTAATCGTTAGTAAGGACTTAGTGAAAACAGCCCTTAGGGCAGCTAAGAGATAAATAACTCACCACGATGGCCATATAGTGAACACTGCCAAATCTAAGGAAGACACGTGTATTTCCTTTGAACCAAGAATTGGGGGTGAAGAAAGTGCGCTGGTACCATGACCAGCCCACAAAATCTCTGATTGTAGCATTTGCTGTCACATCGTTGAAGCTTGAAGGCACAGGCATAGATATCCACTGGAAAGAAAGAAAAAAAATCTCTAGAAAACAGGTCAGGTCAGATTTAAATACCTTAGCAGTTCTTTATTCGCCACAGCTAGAGTGGGACAACAAAGTGATAATACCAACATATTTCAACGTCAAAGGATACATTTAAATACATTCTTCCATTAATTTAAGAACAACACAACCAGAAGTCACCAATATACAACTTGGAATTTACAGTAGAAGACAACAAGACGAGATAAATTTTAACCGTAACATGAGCCAAGAGCAATATAGACATGATAAAAGATAATAATCAACAACTCCAACGTGAATTACAGACTTCATAAATAACATTTGATTGACTTGAAACCAAGACCACTTCACAACCTAATATACCAGTTGAAATTACATGGAAATTCAAGATCATCATCATCATTAACTTTCACGTATTAGGCCTAGTGGCCTGTTACAGTCTCTTGCCAGCGTTTCTTTGGCCTTCCCAGGTTTCTTCGACCACTTGGAGCATACAGAAGAATCTGTTTAGGGACTTGGCTAGGACTCATCCTGTCCACATGTTCTTTCCATTTTTCCCTATGCTGTTGTATATGCTGTAAACTAGGGTGATTTTCAGTTCTTGCAGCATGTCTTCATTCCTCCGATGATCAAGTAAAGAGTAACCAGAAGTTCGTCTCATGAATCTCAGTTCTGCTGCTGTTAGTCTTTTTTCATCTGCCTTCCTGATGGTCCAGGCCTCACTTCCATATGCAAGAACTGGTCTAGCAAGAGTTGGAAATTCAAGATATAAAATTTAAATAATACACTTTAAGTACAGTATATCTGATAATATTTTCATACAAATTGCCTTTTTTGAGTTCAATAGGCGAATAACCACTTTCATAAAGGACGTCCATTTTTATTAGAATATTGAATACGGTACCAAATTGTTATTCTTAGAGTTAAGTTTATTACTATAACTAGCTACCTGACCCAAATTTGCCCGGTATCTTAAACGGTTTACCCAGCGTAAGCTTAAAAGGCGCACAGACGGCATGTCCCAGACACAATTCAGAAAAGCCGAGGTGAACAGCGAAACTCCAAACAAATATACTCTTCTTTGAAGTCTTAACTCAACACGACTGAACAGTTTGATGCTGGCTGAAGAGCCTGGCCATAATAGTTGACATTTAACTTTGCATCAGCCATTCTATTATTAAGATGAAAGAAGCTAACTTCAGTCTTCGTTGGGTTTGGTGTTAATATCCACTTTTTAAAGTATTCATGCATTGTCGTTAAATCTGGTTAAATGTTGAGTGACCAAAGCCAGATCATCTGCATAAATTAACTTCCTTGATACTGTTACAGGGAGGTCAAAAGTATATAAGTTGAACAGTGCCGGAGCCAAAACAGAACCTTGAGAAAGACAATTATTACGTTTCTTCTGTCTCCTTTAATGATTACCGAGGACCATTCGAAAGTATCTCTCAGACAGCATGCTATTTATAAGTCTAATCATGGTTTGGCAGGGTATAATATTTACTAATTTCTATAGGACTCCCTCTTTCCACACCGTATCATAGGCAACTGTAAGATCATCAAAGGTCGCGGAAGTTTCAAGGCGTTGTTGAAACCCGGCTTCTATATGCGTAGTTAGACTAAGAACTTGATATGTGCAGCTTCTATTAGGCCTAAATCCTGCTTGTTCAATGGGAGTGACTTCATGGATATTTGGACCAATTCTGTTATGGATAAGTCTTTCTAAAAGCTTGTAACAGCAGCTCAGGAGTGCAATTGGATGGTAACTAGTACCTCTGTTTGCTGGTTTACCTATTTCAGTATAGCTATGATTTTTGTTCTTTTGGAGACTTTTGGTAGATTGCCTATTTGTAAAGAAGTTTGTAATTCACTTATGGGTCTTAATTCTGCAGTTGATCAAAAATTCTGGGTGTGTCCCATCAAATCCTGAGGCTTTGCCTGTTTAATATCTTTGATGGCAGCATTAGCCTCATCTCGGGAGAATTCTCCTTGGTGCCTTCTTTCGAAGAATGTTAAGTTCTTTCTTGACCATTCTAGTATGTGATTTAAATGTGGGTGCTCTAGAGAGGGAAGTTATTCTGTTTGCAATTTGATCTAGTGTTACTTCAGGACTTTTGCGGATAGGTGTTCGACTCCCTCCTAATTTTCTTAAGAGACTCCATGCCTCTCTGCTTGACCTCTTAAAATCTAAACCCTCAGTTTTTTGTTCCCAGCATTCTTTGCGAGCTTCATCAAGATGTTTCAACAATTCCTTAGCAGTTGCACAGTCACTGGTGGTTAAATAGGACTGATATAGTCCTTCATAATCATTACTCCAGCCTGGAATGTATTCCTTCCGGAATCCTCTGGGCATGCATTTTTTTTCAGTCGCAAGAACTGCTCCAACGAATCTGTCATGATTTTCACTTATTGGACCAATCCATCTAATCACTTTATCCAGATCTTGGGAGAATTTAGACCAGTCAGCTTTCCTGAAATTCCATCTAGGTCTGGAGACGGATCTAATTATAGGTATTTGAATTCCAACATCAAGAATTACTGGTCGATGTTGGCTGTTTGGAAAGCCTTCAAGGACCGTCCTTACTGTATTGAGAAGTTGTTCCTGGGAATCTTGTGTTACTAAACATAGATCAGGATTGTACTCCTTCCAAGCTGCAGATTTTAAAGTCCCCTTGTCCTTTGAGTCAAAAATTAGGCTGGTTGTTGTTTTCGGCCCAATTTATAAGATTTTTCACCATTTTCGTCATTATTATTATATTTCCAAATAGTGTGACGACTGTTGAAATCGCCAATATATATGCAAGGATGTGAGAAAATAGGAAGAACCTGAGCTGGCCAGTTATCTGATAGAGGTTTATAGACATTTGTTATAGTGATGTCCTCAACTTGAACTGAGATATTCTCAATGTTTTGTATAACATTGGCAGATATCAAATGCACATTTTCAATGTTGGAGCGTATATAAGTAGCGCAGCTCCCAAGACTTCATATCCAGTTATGCGTCCTCTTGACTTCAAGTTCTCCTCATCACCTATTTGTGTTTCCTGGATCACTGCCACATCCACACGATTATCAAGTAACAAACGAGAAAGGTGTTGGGATTTAGATCGGCGTAGTCCTTCAACGTTGAGTTGTAAAATACGAATGCTAAGACCCAGATGCCTGATTGGTTGGTCCTTTGAAGGACCTTTGTGATATAGTTGGGTGTTCATGTTTAAGCCAGGAGATCTGCAATAGATAAGTCTGGCTGCCAGCTTTGAAACTCGTTTAGCACCACCCAGGGTACACGTTCAGCTTAAGGTATGCTGTGGAAGCGAGTTTCCCATAATGTAATTACTATAGTTCCCAAATCACTACTTGTGTACATTAAGTGTGTTTGATATTATTGTTGGTGATTTTCTGTGACTGTACAATTTGCCACCGATTTGCAAATAAAATAAATGAATAAGATCTGTAGAATTTACCTCACAATGGTACTTGACAGAGAAACATACGCCCCTCCCCCCAGGGGCTCACATCTAGTGGGACGTGGGTTGGCGACCACGGGACCCCAGCTGAGTCCGGCATTGCTTCCACTTACTTGTGCCGGGCTCCTCTCCGTCTTCTTTCCTCTCGACCTCCCTTGGTCAACTCTTGTTCTTTTCTGACCCCGACGGCATTGGGGTATCCGAGGCTTCGAGAGTCTTTCACTTTCCCGTCTTAATTGGCCCTTGTCTCATCTTTCCTGATCCCTCCTTCTTCGAGGGGTCAGACCTCTTGTTTTCTTTTCATTATATTTCCCTTTATCTTTAAGATTCCTGCACTGTTTTTATTAATTGGCTCCCCGTGTATTTAAATTCTTTTTTTTTTTTTTACCCTCCATTTTGTAGGTGTTTTCAATCTCTGTTGCATTTTGTAAGTTTTTTCGATCTAAACTGCATTTTGTGAGTGTTTTCAACCTCAATTGTATTTTCAACCTAAACCGCTTTTTGCAAGTATTTTCAATCTAAATTGTGTTTTGTAGGGTGAGCATTTTGCAAGTATTTTGATTTTCAATTGCATTTTGTGGTTATTTTGAATCTAAATTACATTTTGTAAGTATTTTCAATCTAAATTGCATTTTGTAAGTATTGTCCATCCAATTGAGTAATTTGAATCTACCATACATTTTGTAAGCATTTTCAATTTCGATTGCATTTTGTAAGTATTTTGAATATCAATTGCACTTTGTGAGTATTTTGGATCTGAAATGCGAGTTTTTCAATCTGAATTGCATTGTGTATTTTCAATTTCAATTGCATTTTGTAAGTATTTTGAACCTTTTGTACGTATTTTCAATCTCATTTGCATTTTGTAAGTATTTTGAATTTCACTTGCATTTTGTAAGTATTTCGACTGTACATTGCATTTTGTACGTATTTTGAACTTAACCTACATTTTGTGCGTATTTTTCAATCTATTCCTTTTGTGAGTTTTTTCGTTCTAAATTCCCTTTTGTAAGTATTTTCCTTCTCACTTCATTTTCGTTCTGGTTTCCACTTCATTGACATTTTCGCTATCACCCAGACCATTAGGGGCCGATAACGTAGATGTTAGGCCCCTTGAAACAACAATTATCATCATCATCACAAACATACGGCCATAGGACTATATATCCTGACACCAAGTAGTCTGTACTTTGGAAGCACCTTGGTGAAAGTCCATTTACAGCCAGAAAAGAAGAAATTAATTCAAAATCTAATTCATGACTGCAGATAAATTTCAATTCCTAGAATCAATATGGGAACATTCATCCTGACTCACCTCTTTGTGATATGTAGAATACCACTGATCTTTAAAACCAATATCCTCACATCCATTTGGCGAAATGCTGAATTTCCATATGCCATCCAGCGACTTCATTTCCCTCGTCTCAGATTCCCGAGGGTACAAGATGCCGATGGAAGCTGCGGCTCCAAACGTGACGGTCAGAAGAAACAGTTTTGTGAGTGCTTCCATCACATACAAGTTTATCAACAACTGAAACACAAAGGAAATCGCATGAAATGTTTGAAATTTTACATCATAATATTTTTCATTCATTTTATTTGCCTTTTATTAGGGAAAGAATTTTTAATTTTGTACATAATTTGTTTGCTACGACTCGGACATTTGCTATACAGATATCTTTGTGTGTCATGTAAACAGGACCAATCCAATGAAATCACAAAACCCCTATTGACATGAAATTGGAAGATGAAAACCTTAAGTAGGAGACTTCTGATACTTGAGAAGCAAAATAAGCAGTGATGGGTGAAGCAAAGAGGATATAAAAGGTACATTGGCAGAGGCAAAGAAAGCATTTCTACAGAAAAGAAATTTGTTGACATCAAATATAGATTAGGTATTAGAAAGTCTTTTGAAAGCCTTTGTCTGGAGCATGGCGCTCTATGGAAGTGAAACTTGGACTGTTGGCACAGCAGAAAAGAGGAGAATAGAAGCATTTGAAATGTGGTGTTACAGGAGAATGATGAAGATCAGATGGGTAGATAGGGTAACAAATGAAGGGGTATTAAGACGAGTGGGCAAGGAGAGATTTCTGGCAACTGGTAATGAAGAGAATAGATAGGTTGGTAGGACACCCAGGAATATCAAATTTAGTTACTTATGGAGGGAAGAGTCGAGGACAAGAAATGTAGGGGAAAACTGAGGCTAGAATATGTTAAACAAATTACCTCGGATGTAAGTGTGGTAGCTATGTAGAGATGAAATGATTAACTCAGGACAGGGAAGCATGGAGTGCTGCATCAAACCAGTCAAAAGACTGAAGACTCAAACAACAACAACAACAACAACAGTCAGTCAGAACAAATTTATGCCCAATTATATTAGGCGAGAAATATGAAACTGCCTGGAAAAAATCTAAATGTGATTAATTATTTTTTGCACAGATGTATGGTACCTGTAATCCCAAACTTATAATCAGGGCCTGGACGTTGTTGACCCAAAGATGTTTAAAATATGACCTATGAAATTGCTGCAAAAATCCAATAAAATGACCTTTTTTTTTATGAACAATAAATATCTTATCTCATGCCAATTTTACTTGACATATTTCGCAGAAAAAAAGAATTTTGCCATAGGTATAAACATATCCCTGCCAAAATTATTGTTATTACCTGAGATGGTCAATAGAACTAAATTTGAAAAGTTACTCATAACATATGACAAAGTCCAACTTCAATACATTTTCGATAAGAAGACTACCATGGATTACGACACAACGGTTTTTATCAAGTACCTCTAACTTTTAGTATCACTGCAAGATTTCCATTGAAGCAAGAACATAAATACATAATTACATATTCCACATCATTCATCATTCATCACATAGAAAGCACAATTCACACCTTTTTTGACCATCTTAAGATATTTTTAAAGAAAAAAAAGATACGAGCCTTACAGTAGTCGCATATGATGTGTAACATCTGACATGTTATTCTACTATAAAATTGAGATGAAATATACGAGGGCAATTCAGAAACTAACCTCCGATTGGTCACAGTGCGGGTAGTGGGGGGAGTAGCGCGCCATCTGTGCATTCACGCGCTCAGCAGGTCAGTCGGCAGCAAGCCGTAGTCGAGTGAACATCGTACCTGCGCTAGTTTAGTTTTTGTGGCAGTTTGAAATGTGTGCTGCAATAGAAAATCCCGCCAAATGTGAAGTGCGTGCTGTTATACGTTTTTTTTACAGCCAAAGATGTGGGCACATTCAGATTCGCCTACCAAACCAAAAAAAGCCCGGCAAGATTTTTCTACCAGAAAACTGATGGCAACGGTGTTTTGGGATGCCAAAGGGGTGTTGTTGGTTGAATTCATGGAACGTGGGACGACCATTAATCAAGACGTGTACTGTGAACACTAAAAAAATTACGACGGGCTATACAGAACAAACGCCGTGGTATGCTGACTTCCGGTATCGTTTTTTTGCACGATAACGCCCGTCCGCACTCTGCTCGCAGAACAACAGCCCTTCTTGAGTCCTTCAAGTGGGACGTTTTCAACCATCCACCTTACAGCCCAGATCTGGCGCCAAGCGATTATCACCTCTTCATGCATATGAAGAAATGGCTCGGGTCCCAGCGGTTTGATGACGACGAAGAGCTCAAAGATGCGGTCACAGGCTGGCTCAAGGCACAAGCGGGTGATTTTTATGCAGAAGGAATTTCAAAGCTTGTGAAGAGATACGATAAGTGCCTCAATCGTTATGGAGACTATGTCGAAATATAGTGCAAAGATGTAGTTGTAAGATGTATATATTAAAATATTTTTACTTAACGTGGTGTATTTTTTTCAATCAACTGGAGGTTAGTTTCTGAATTGCCCTCGTATGTGAAGTCATGGGACATGTTATCCTACTCGTATACTACACAGCTTGAACATTTTTAAAATGTTAATTTACGCTCCGTTTTCATACTGGTACTTCGATGAATGTATAGATTGAATTGGAGATATGCTACTGTCACACTTGTTTCAACAAACATCACATATTATACTGTAAAGAGGAGGTATGAAACCATGGTCTCTAGCCTATCTATATAGCCTACTACTAGAGATAATGTTCAATACAATCAAATTTCCCAACTCCTGCTTGGTGCTAAATACTGTAATAAAAATTAGATAAATCGTAATTTCATGTAGATTCTGTTAAAATGACACACAATGTTATGATAAATATCGTTTAAATCGATAAGCTGGTAGCAAAAATAATTGCCAGGACTAGGCTTCGAACCCGAGACCTCATGATTCGCAGACCAAGGCGCTATCATCGCAACTATTACAACCACAGATATTTGGAGTACAAGACGGTTATTTATTTTCACGTACCGCCAGGAAAGGCTAGCCCAGTTCCCGTATAAACACACAATGTGGGTTAATATCTGAATAGCCATTGTGCAGAAACATAATACCGGCATTGCCGACTAATTACAATGTTTCATATTAAAGCATATCATCATTTAAATACTGATACGAAGACTTTGAACATGTGGTTTGTGTTTCAATCAGTTGACACCATAGTTTGCATAACTTTGCATTGAAAAAAACATAACTTGGGGAGTGGATGCCCATCACTTTTAACCAGAGATTGAAAAACAGCCCCTTAATAAATCATAATTGTTTTCAGCAAATATGATATCATTAATATTTTCACACCAAAGAACGACAACTTGAAGATGATTTACTGTAGGAATAACTGTAATGGGGGCTCCAAACATTGAAGTAAACCGTATGCGATAGTACGTCGTGGTACCAATGTCCGCCACCGTGCGCACTCATTGTTTCTGTTACACTTTTCCATCAATCCCACTTCCATCCCTTCTTTCAAAATCACTCCCACAAAAATATCCACTCCCGGCACTAAAAGCCATATGCTAAATAAATAAATCCAGCAACCGAGCAGAAAGATGTTAAATATAAAAAATGTTAGACTGATTTATAGGAATACAAATACCAATGCCTCAAATTTAAAACTAAGACAGCGTATTGTGAAATGTTATGTTTGGTCCATCTTGCTTTATGGAGTAAAAGCTTGGACATTAAAATCGTCCTCCATTAAAAGGCTTGAAGCTCTGGAAATGTGGTTCCATAGAAAGATGCTGGATAGATCACATCTTGAATGAGCAGGTACTGCGGAGAGCAAACTCCAAGCAGGAGCTGATGATCAAATGTAGGAAAATAGCATACCTGAGCCATGTGTTACGGGGTGCAGAATACGAAATATTACACCTCATTTTAAAGGGCAAAATTAACGGGTGTCGAAGAGCAAAGGATGTCTTGCCTTCGGAATCTTCAAGACTGGACTGGCACAAAAACGAATGAACAACTGTACCGTGTTGCTGAGGATAAACGAACACTATCCATATTGATTGCCAATGTCAGGGAGCCTGGGCAGGGCATATAGAAGAAGAAATACCAATTATGTAGATACGGTATATGTCATTTTCACAAAATTATTTTTATTAAACATCAAATTAACGCCCACATTTGTTACAGATGGAAATATCTCGAGAGAAAACTAAGATAATGGCATTCTGTGGCACGGAACCAGTAAGAAGTAAGATCTGCTTGGATAATAACATTTTGGGAAGAGTTAACTATTTTAAATACCTTGATTACGAACTGTATTTCCTTGAAGAAATGGACATACCCGAGAAAATCTTTAAATTCAATAGATGTTTAGGAATCATCAATAAAGTTTTTAGACCACCATTAGTTCAGAAACACACCCGAACAAGAATTTGCAAAACTTTAGCAAGACCAGTACTTTGTTATGGTAGCGAAGCGTAGACCCTGAGGAAATGCGATGAGAGAACGAATAACTACCGCCGAAATGAAATATATGTGACGAACAGCTGGAGTCACTAAGTGGGATCACAATCAAACACAGAAGTGCTGAATGGTCTTAACAGCAGACCTATATTGGAATACATCCATGAATACCAAAGAAATTGGCTAGGACACCTCAACAGGATGGACAGGAGCAGGATCCCTAAAGCAGTGGTCAACTACTGCTCCGGTGGGAAGAGATCTCTAGGTCGCTCCAGGAAAAGATGGCGTGAAAATTCAAATCTTTTGTGTAGACCATAACAGTTCTTCTAGGACTAACACATGAAAGAAGGATGATGATGATGATTTGTTACAGATTGTTTCTAACTACTTTCATTAAAAAAAATATATCATATAAGCTTAAAACCCAAGTAAAATATTATTAATTAAGCTTTGCTCATAATTACATTAGTTTCTTTTCTTTTTAACAAAATTGCTGAAGAAGGCTATAATATGGTCGAATGGTACATTTCATTAATTAATGTACGATATATTATTATTGACTAAGGTGTAATAAATTTATTAAACACCTATCGGTATTTCTGATTAAACGTCAATAAATAAAGGTACCGGTATTAGATATGATCAAGTTTATATCATTACTTTTCAGACACCTATCCAAAACATTGCCATTATTAGGATGAAAAAGAAATAATTAAAAGAGTACCAGTACACTTGCTAAATAAATTTATTACTAAAATGACACATTTTGAACAAAAATGTTCAGCATTATTTATAGTTAGTTCTTTAGGTTATTGTTTTTATTATTTTTATTTTAGACATTTAAAGGTTTGTATGGCTCATTTAGGGATTCATCCAAGTAGGGTACAGGATTTTATTAGATGGGCCCTGTGCTTACATGACATGCAAATATCTCTGAACAGCAAATGTCTAGGTCACAGGGTCAGCAAACAAAATTAGACAACTTCTACCTAGTGGCCACCATCTCTTGGGGTGAATAGCCTATAATAATATTAGGGTCAATAGGCTGTAAATCTTTCAGGTGATGCAAATGTCAGATGCTCTAGTTTTCCCTTTTCAAATTTTAATGGCTTGATTGTAATACTTTACTAATTTTCAATACGGTATAGTACCATAAATATTGTATTGTGGTAGTGTACATATGAACCCATTACTATTATTATTATTATTATTATTATTATTCCCTTTTTAAAGAGGTCGGGGTTGAAGTGCTATGAATTTATATAAGGCGAGTGATTTTTTCGGCCGGACGCCACCCTCATGACAGGGTTTAATGAAAGAGAAAAACGAATGAGTTTGGACACGGAGTTGGGAGGAAGCGGCCGTGGCCTATTGAAAGGTAGCGCCCAGGCCGGCCTTTCTCTCGAGTTGGAAGTGAGAAACAATAGACGACCGACGCGACGGGGACGGTTGGGTTTGCTTTGAAATACCCTGGCAATTAATAAGAGCCAGATATACCTTACCGAAGTGAAAGTCAGACTTACAAATATAAATAGCGGTTTGGTTGCCATAGGAAAATCAATATCCGATTTACCGTAGCCTAAGTATATTTTATATGCTCAAAAAGACCAAGTTTATATACTTACACTCTTCGTCGCAACGTGGTCGCAACTAGCAACCTCCTACCGTGGTATGCTCTTGTTTTGTTTATTACCGAGCTTGTGTCGTGACTTTTACGAGTTTCATTTGCCGAAAAGATTGACGCTCTCTGAGATAAGAATGCCAATTAAAGTAGCGGCAGCGTAGCAGGGCTAACGAAATGACCCGAATCCTCACGACCGTACCCGATTGATGCTGCGCGCGCTCCTTGATCACTTGTATCAATTCCCGTTCCAAATAACTTGGTTGGTTCTTAAGTTAAGGGGCTGCGACAACGCGGTCATGTAGCCCCGTGTACTTTGTGCGTGTGTAGAATCTGTGTGATAACCGGTGTTAATTGTGATGACTGCAATAGTGTGTGTTATCTGTTTTTTTTTTTAAATTTAAGTACTGCAACTTAGAATTTTTCAAATAGTTCCTACTTTTGCCGCCAAGCGCCACCGTCAACGACTACTAGGCCAAGTTCAGAACTTAGCTACTAGACACCACCGCAGTCGGCTCTTGGCAACGAACATAGAAACCTACGAGCGTTGTTTACATTCTTAACCTATCCAATTTAGCTTCACACAGGTGCAATTAGTGGAAGGTTCTTTAACATGCAATAAATCTATGACATGGGACCACCGGCTTTACTTCTCCTCCGAAGGAAGGCCTACTGAGGGATTTTTAACGCTCTTAAAAAATCCGACGGCTTCGGCCGGGTTTGAACCCGCTATATTGGGCATAGAAGCTCAGCATGCTACCGACTACGCCACCGAAGCCGCCCAAATAACTTGACGCCCGAACTTGGTGGAAATCGTAAACATCTGCTATATATAGAAGACGCTTTGTTATTGGTCAGTTCACGGAGGTCTCTTAGTTACCACGTGAAATAGACCAATCACTGTAGGCGAACCTCAGGCGTACCCCGGGTATTTCATTTGGTCGGGCGTCAAGTTACAAGGAACACGGAAAAGATCATGAAGTTGTGATTCTGCTTGGAAAAATTCGTCTGAAATCGGTTGCTCTGCACTTCGCGCCTTTCAAACCAGTCCAACCATTCTGGGCGCGAAGTGAAAAAAAAAAAAAGGAAAGGAAAGGGTATTGTTTACATACATATATTTCTATGCGCCGCATCCGTTGCGTAGTGGTCAGCGTGATTAGCTGCCAACCCGGAGGTCCGCGGTTCTATTCCCGGCTCTGCCACGAAATTTGAAAAGTGGTATGAGGACTGGTACGGGGTCTACTCAGCCTCGGGTGGTTCAAATGAGTAGAGGGGGTTCGATCGTGGCCACCGAGAGGGAAGGCCATAGCGGTCCGCTGTGACGTAACGGCCCGTCGATTCATTCTTCAGTCAGCCGAACTCAAAGACCGTCACACCACTTGATACAGTGTTACTACCGTACTATTGTATTCTGTAAAATCTTTCAATAACTATTGAGTGAACGAGTACCAGCACAGCACTTGCAACTGTCTGAAACATTTACGATTATGAATAGCATTCGCTAAGCCTCATTGTAGAGGAATATTTTTTACATATTAGGAAACGGAATAATCTAGTATTAACTTACGTTCGTCCGAAGTGAATAATAATTCTAAATGTAGAACTGGTCTGCTTGAAACGCCGCTTTTTATTTATTTCTTAATGAAAGTAATTCAAATATATACTACACAGCGTGACGTTTGGAATATCGGCAGCCGGAGATAAACTTTAAAATGAGAAAGTTGTTAATTTTTTCGTTTTTGTCTGTTTTTATTAAATGGCTCGTGAACATATTTTAAATCAGTGCTTTCCTTGTGCTATTAGCGCTATCCTCTATACTATAATATGTCTGTGCAACAGAAATGACAGACCTAAAGAAAATAAAAGTTTTGAAGCCATTTTCCAGTGTTGTCTATACAAACTGTTAGTTGTAACTCTTCAGTCGGTCAACACGACTGGGCTCGGTCACAATGAAGGCTATATAAAATCAAATAGAAATAATAAGTAAATAAACAATCCTGAAAAAATCTTTAACTTCTCACTTGATACATGGCACAGGGTTGAACGAGATGGGAAAATACTTATTCACTCGATAACTCTTTCTACATACAGTAGCTTACTATGAAACAAAACCTGTACATTGCAGTTTAATCTGTGTTTGCGAATTAATTTTCTAACAACGGTAATATTGTGTAGATATAATCATATAATCTTCATTGCGTCGACATCCTAAACTATGTGCAAATAAACAGGGTAAAATATTTAAAATTAATCATGATGCAGTAATTTTCTTTTGAGATGAAGTGATTGGTGATGTACTCCACTTTTCATAGTAGCCTACATTTATATTTTTGAGTTTTATTTGTATTTTTAATAATTAACAAAATGTATCGCTAGAATATGCATCGGCAGACCAACTTCAGCAATGACCCCCCCCCCCCTATCAGTGAATAATATTTTATATTATACTATATTACATTATAGGCTATTGTAATATTACTATTATTCTCCCCTTTATCTGCGAATAATAATAAAGGGAAGCAGGCCCCGGGCTAAGGTGATAGACGCCCTGGGCAAATGGTCTACTGGCGCCATTTTTCTCATATATGTGTTATAAAAATAGCATAATAGGTTTCTTTTTCAAACAACTACGTTACTAATATTGTATAACAGGAAATAATAAGAAAAGTAAGTCGTTCATACAATTTTGTAGCCATTTATTGATACCGTACTTAATCACACTAAAACCCAAGATTACAAATTCAAAAGTTAAATTTTACAAGTACAATATACAGAAACATATCAAATCAAAGGTTTTTTTTTTGGCTTTTAAATTTGCAAATTTATTTATGTCAGAAAAGTCTGTGTTAAGGGTTACGTCTTTTTTCACAACACAATAACAATAGAGAATTTAGTTTGCTGTCAAAAAGAGTTATAATACTGTATTATCATATAATCATGATTAAACATAAATACTACGGATGTATGTGTTATTTAATGTTACTTTATTTTATATTCGCGTAAATTATAGTTATTTTATCCTACTTTGTAAAGATTTCCATGTCATACTTATTTTTAATGTTGGGATTGTTGGGTCAACCTTTTTCTACATTCAGCGTCACCTAAATTACGGAGCCCCCTAAAATTTGGCGCCCTAAGCATATGCCCAGTTTTCCCGTTTATAGCCCGGGGCCTGTAAGGAAGGAAGATTGTAGTTTAACGTGACCGTTAATATCTCGCGATCATGAGCCACGGGACCTCCTTTTTACGTGGAATCCGAACCACAGGACATGGCATTTCACTTCGAAAATCTCACATGCATTCAGCGGAAATTGAACCTGGCCCGCATTGGTGAGAGGCAGACAGCTTGACCGTTGAGCCACCACGCCCCTTTTGAATAGTATTATATTATACTAATATTACGATATATTATATTATTAATATTTTCTCCCCTTTATGAGTGTATAATATTAATACTGTGTAACCTAACATTTGTAGGTTACAGAGACTCCTAGTTTTTTCTGTTTGTTATTATTTTTTATTATTTTTATCTGGTTGCCAGCCGTGGCCACAATTGGTAGACCACCACAGAGTGTCTTATGTGTTCTTGGCCATAGAGATTCTCGGTGGTGTTCTGGCTGTTGCTGGTAGGAGGCTTTGCAATATCTAGGTGGCTTTGACTTATTTGGCAAAGGTTCCTTGATCTTAGGGCAAGGTTGCCATGGGAATAGATTATTGAGTGTTGATTTGCTATGGTATGGAGGCTGACTTTTGGAAGAGATAATGTTGTATGTTGACAATCTGGAGAAGTGAAACTGGTGTCTGGCAAGAAAAAGGACAGAAAGGGACTTTTAAGTAAATGCAAGAAGAAAGGAAGGAAGTAGAGAAATAATATAATATTGTGAAATGAATTGTTGATAGTGCGGAGGATATAGTATGGAAGCTGCCTGATCTTGACAAACAAGGTATTGCTAATTAATGATTGCTAGAGATCAACTCAATCTGGAGAAGGATTATTATTAATAAATTGTGTGTGAATTGGGAAGTTGGTGTACTGTCTTTGTGGATTCATTTAAAGCTAGTATTATAGCCCCTATACCCTTAGGTGGCAAGCTCACAGTATCACAAAAATTACAACTGTATTACATTATACTACATTACCGGTATATTATAATATTAATATTATTCTCATCTTTATCGGTGAATAATTTGTAGTTCCGGTACCTAAAGTATAATGTAAAATCTGTTAGCCGGTCTACATAAGGCAATGCTCGTTGGATATATAAAAGCAAACACTTCTTTTTTTCTTCATAAAGTGACAGAGTCTGTTCAGTTTAGTTAACATTTTGCGTTCAATAATCTATTATACAGTATTTTCATGTATGAATTATAAATTATCTTACCAATTGTGGGGTCAAAATTATACTAGTGTTCTCAAATATAAAATATTGAAAACAATTTACAATTTTGTTGTATACTGACAAATAAGAATTGGGGGTACCCTGATGAACATCAAGTTATAGTGTATAGTCAACACGCTTTTGCCCAATGAGATTATACCAATAGCCTAATGTTATTGGTTTTACGTCCCTTTTAACTACTGCGGCTTTTAGAGACGCCGTGGTGCCGGAATTTCGTCCCGAAGCGGATCTTTAACGTGCCAGTTAATCCACTCACGGCTCCCTCGCATTTGCGCATCTTCAGTTGGCAGCTAACTGCGCCAGGATTCGATCCTGCAACCTTGGGCACAGGAGGCAAGAACGTTACCGTTGGGCCACGCAGTCAATTAGATCAGGCGAGGTAACTATATACCGTATATATAACACACTTTCCTGAAATAAATTATATGTAGCCTATAAATATTATTCGCTGATAAAGGGGAGAATAATATTAACATTATAATGTAATATACAGTAGGTCTAATATAATAAAGTATAAGGGGCAGATGAACTTGTAGTTCCACCCCTTGAAACAACAATAACTAACTGACTTTAATAATATACCGTAGTATAATACAAATCAAAATCACTCTTGAATCCTCGAATCCATTTCTGCCGAAGTTCAGATTCTTTTACGAAGGAAAACAGTGCCACATTCGGTCAATTCCTATAGTTTCTATTGCAGTTCGGCACACAACAACTATGTGGTATTATCTCACAACTATTCCACTACCCAAACTACTACACAGAATATTCCACTAGTACTTGAGTATAACGCAAATATTGGTAACACAAAATCACCACACGAGCAGGGCCGGATGTAAGAGTATGCTGCCTATAGGCTAAAGTCCATTTGCCGCCCCCTCAATTGTTCATATTTGCTTAATACATTTTTTTTGTGTGGGGGGGGGGGGGTTGAACATTGCTCACGTCCGTAGGTATAACCTCAAATTGCCCTACACGTGACCCCCGGGTGGTGCTAAACGAGCAATAGCGATCAGGCTGTCAGATTATCCTTGTGATCTCCTGACTATCAAGCATGAAAATGATTGATGCAAAAGGTTCTTTTCAGAACCAACAACAAGTTTCAAGAAAATGTATCGGACTTACACTCAGAATTTATCAATTAAATGTAGAAGGCATAAGTAAATCAAAATGCCAATATTTGTCAAAATTCTTATTATGTGAAAAAATTGATGTGGTTGTCCTCCAAGAAACTCATGTCGCAGATGAGGACCAATTGCGTTTAAGAGGACGAATACCAGGATATGATATACTTGGAGCTACATATCACCATGCATATGGTGTAGCGACCTATGTGCGGAGTACCATTGATAACGTTTCTCTGTTAAAAGTTAACGTCGATGACAATATTCATACAGTTGTAATAAAGATTGGCGAGGTTATAGTAACTAATGTTTATAAGCCTCCAGTCTCTACATGGCCACCTCAAGTTCTTCAAGTGCAAGATCACCCTGCAATCTATATAGGTGATTTTAATAGCCATCATGAAGATTGGAAGTATACTATTTCTGATGTCAATGGAGAAAATCTCATGAGTTGGGCTGAAGAACATAACATCCATCTTGTATTCGATGCAAAAGATAGAGGTACATTTAGATCAGCTGCATGGTAACAGGAATATAACCCGGACCTGGTGTGTGTCTCCTGTGACAACAACTATCGGCCATTGTATACTACACGGAAAGTTCTACCAGCTTTTCCGCACAGTCAACACCGCCCAGTTTATCTTGAAGTTGGAATACAAATCCCTCTTGTGACTTCATATCCTCGCCCACGCTGGAACTTCAAAAAATCGGACTGGAAAGCTTTCTCAGAAGAACTAGATAAATATGTCCGATGGATACCTCCAACGAGTGACAATTATGGTAGATTTGTAGGAGCTGTCATTACCATAGCCAAAAAACACATTCCAAGAGGATTCAGGAAGGAATATGTTCCCGGATGGACTGATACAAGTGAAAAGCTGTACCAAGAGTTCCTGGCAAGTGGTGAACAAGAGATCGCTGAAGAACTACTTGGTAGCCTTGATAATGCTCGGAAGGAAAAGTGGATTGAAACCGTAGAATCTGTTAACTTCAGTAAATCCAGCAGAATAGCCTGGTCACTCTTGAGAAAACTTGGAGGAGATACCCCTATTGTCCGTGGACATCAAAATGTCACTCCAAAAATGGTTGCTTCCCATATAGTTTCAATGTCTCGAACAGCTAGAGACAGAAATCACACAAAATATATCAAGAAAGAATTGGCCAATCTCAAAGCCACAAGTAATTTTGGATCAGAATACACTAAACCCTTCACCATCCAGGACATTGACACAGCGCTGAAAGATGTAAAAAGCGGTAAGGCACCGGGATTTGGTGGAATACATCCCGAATTCTTGATACACAGTGGAAAGCATGCTCGTCTTTGGCTATCCAAGCTAGCCACTAACATTGTTCAGACTGGTAAGCTACCTCGTTTGTTTAAATTGACGAAGATCGTTGCCATACTGAAGCCTGGAAAACCAAGTGACAGACCAGACAGTTATAGACCTATCTCATTGTTGAGCGTATGCTAGAAGTTAATTGAGAGACTAATCTTGAACAGAATCGCCTCAAAAGTGCTTGAAGTAATTCCCATAGAACAAGCAGGATTTAGACCACAACGGAGTTGCACGGACCAAGTTCTCTCCTTAACCACCTATATTGAGGCAGGGTTCCAGAATCGCCAAAAAAACATCAGTAGCATTTATAGACCTTAAGGCAGCTTATGACACTGTTTGGAGAGAGGGTGTAATTTATAAATTACTTCAAGTTATCCCTTGTAAGACACTGGCTCGTCTTGTAAGCAACATGCTGAATGATAGAAGCTTCCAGGTCATCATGGGCAGTGAAATTAGCAAACCAAGTAAATTAAATAATGGACTTCCTCAAGGATCAGTGCTTGCCCCACTCTTGTTCAGCCTCTATATATCAGATTTGCCCTCCACAAAATCAAGGAAGTTTGGATATGCTGACGACTGGGCAATTGCTACTAGAGATCCATGTTTCGAAAGTACAGAAGAGACGCTGACAAATGATCTTTCTGCACTGGGAGATTATTTTCGCAAATGGAGACTTCAGCCAAGCACAACTAAGACCGAAGTTGCTTGCTTCCACCTGAACAATAAAATGGCAACAAGGGAACTTACGGTTTACTTCAATGACATCCTCCTTCGCCATAACAGACATCCCAAGTATTTGGGCATAACACTGGATAGAACATTGTCATTCAAAGAACACCTACGAATAACTTCTGCCAAAATGAAGACAAGAAACAACATCTTACGGAAATTATGTGGCACCACTTGGGGTGCCAACGCAACTACTCTCCGTTGCTCAGCTCTAGGCTTAGTTTATTCTGTTCCTGAGTATTGCGCTCCTGTGTGGATAAATAGTCCACATGTAAGATTAATAGATGTACAATTGAATAACACCATGCGCATGATAACAGGAACAATTATGTCAACTCCTACACAATGGCTTCCTATTCTAAGCCACATCCCACCTCCTCATTTGCGGCGATGCAACATTTTGATAAGAGAATATAGAAAGATCCAGACCAACAAACAACTACCAATCCATGGAGACATTGGTGATCTACATGTGAAACGATTACGTTCAAGACATCCACCTATCTGCACAGCGGAGAATCTTGCAACTAACAAATTCAACCTGATTGAGAGATGGTCTTCTGATTGGAATTCGTTTGCCCCTCCAGAGAATACAGTAATGCCATGCATAACTGAGCAGGTGCCAGGGTTCACTCAGCCCAGAAAGACCTGGTCAAAATTAAATAGAATCCGGACCAATCACGGTGTATGCGGCGATCTCCTGTTCAAGTGGAGGAAAAAGTCTTCGTCATGTTGCGAGTGCGGTGCTGAAAGACAGACTGTTCGGCACCTGGTTCAGGAATGCCCACAAACATCATACGGTGGTGACTTCAGCGACTTCTTCCTAGGGACACCACAGGCACTTCATTACGTTTCGGAACTTGATGTTAAATTGTAAATAATTTTCATGTATGCCA
Source organism: Meconema thalassinum (assembly GCA_946902985.2). Classification (NCBI taxonomy): domain Eukaryota; kingdom Metazoa; phylum Arthropoda; class Insecta; order Orthoptera; family Tettigoniidae; genus Meconema; species Meconema thalassinum. The sequence goes on along the minus strand of OX336395.1, from coordinate 155,474,795 downwards.
TACGAAAAAATAATAAAATACATTTGTTTTATACAACAAAAGGATAGAGTTCATTGGCGATTTCATCTTTTTTAAACAAAGTTTATTTAGTTTACATAAAACTACAAATTTAATGGCTTGCATAATAAATGTTATAATGCAATTAGTTGTCTACTTGGTTTTTTTACTTACTTCGTTTAAGATTCGTTAAAAAATGAAATGGGTTTCGAACTTAATTAATTAATTTGTTCTTGGAGATCAGTGATCACTATTTTACACATATTTTTATATTTTAATGCTTAAGTAATGACTATATTTTGCGTAATTGAAGAAATTGAAATTGAAGTTCAATTTGAATTAAGTTGTCCTACATGGTGAAATGAAATTACACAAAATGTAGTCAATTACTGGTTTATTTGTTGAAAAATATACAAACTTCCCTAAAACAACTCACCCCACGTAATCTTCGTGTTCAAATTTACATACCGATAGCTTTTTTTAAATGAGATTTCTTAATGGCAAACTCGTTCATAATGTCCTCATGTGAAAGTATTTTTGTTGTATTTGCCTCAATACAAAGTAATGAAAGTGATGGTATATTGGCTTTCACGGCTGGTGAATTAAAACTCAGCAATTCTTCTAGGTTTGTGCCGTGTCTTGTGTGGGGTTTCGCCTAGGACACCAAGCTGGCTCATCGGCGGGCTCTTGGTGTCCCCACCCGGACCCCCACAGGAGTAACGAACTGCGCGTTACCTCCCTTTATATAGAGTGCAACTGCACTCCTTGACTGCGAGAACTAAAAGCTCAAGCAGCCTGAACCTCCCTATGAAGGCTTCCTAAAAGATGGTATATTGGCTTTCATGGCCGGTGAATTAAAACTCAGCAATTCTTCTAGACACGGCACAAACCTAGGAAAGCATGGATAAGTTGTAGAAATGATAACTGAAAGAAGAAGGTTCAAAAACGCCACAAGTGACGAAGGAAAACAACAATATAGAAGACTGAGAAATGAAATCGTTAGGAAAAGCAAGCGAGGCAAAGAAAAATACTTATGTGATATATGTGATGAAATAGACACCGATTTTAAAGCAAATAACTTAGAAAAAGCATATAGAAATATGAAGCAATTTTTTGGTGAGAAGAAACAGAAGACATGTGGTATTAAAGATGAGAATGGACCATACCTGTATGAAGAGGGAAAGGTTGGGAAGAGATGGAAAGAATATCTAGAGAGCCTCTATGGAGATGAAGTTATGAATAAGGAAGTAATAGAGGAAGAAGACCAGACAGATGCAGCGAATAGAGGTGACCAAATACTAAAATCGGAATTTAAAAGAGCACTGAAAGATTTAAAAGACAAAAAAGCACCAGGTGTAGATAAAATCCCTGCAGAACTATTAAATAACTGCGGAGAGAAAGCTGAAGATGCAATGTATGGAATGATATGCAAAATGTATGAAACTGGAATAGTACCAACTGACTTTACTAAGTGCATAATAATTCCAATTCCAAAGAAGGCCAGAGCACAAAATTGCGATCAATTTAGGACATTAAGCCTGACAACACATGCATCTAAAATTCTTACACGTATTATACTTAGGAGAATAGAGAACAGCCTTGATAACTACATTACAGACGACCAATTTGGATTCAGAAGGGGCATTGGAACAAGAGAAGCAATATTAACTCTAAGACAAATAATTGAAAAGAGAAATAGAAAAGGAATACCAACATATCTAGCATTCGTGGATCTGGAGAAAGCTTTTGACAACGTGAATTGGAATATACTGTTCAAGTTACTAAAGAAAGTGGGAATCTCTTATAGAGAGAGAAGAATAATACATAGTTTATATAAGAATGAAAGGGGAATAATAAGATCTGGCAATAACCAGGAAGAGGTTGAAATAAGGAAAGGAGTACGACAAGGATGCTCGCTATCTCCTTACTTATTTAATTTGTATGTCCAAGATGCCATAAATAGGATAAGAGAAGATATTCAAGTTGGAGTAAATATACATGGGGAAAAAATTGACATGCACCGATTCGCAGATGACATTGCTTTAACAACAGATAATGAAGATGATCTTCAACAGATACTTCATGTAATGAATAACATCCTTAAAAACGAATTTAACACGAAGATGAATAAAAATAAAACAAAAATACTCGTATGCAGTCGGAACCAGGAAGATCATAGAAGAGCACCAGCAATTTATGTCGAGAATGATAGAATACAACATGTGAAGGAATATAAGTATCTGGGAAGCTTGATAACGTATGATGGAACAGAGCAAACGAGAAATTTGGAGTAGAATTATTCAGGCAAAGAACGCCTTTTATAGAAAGAAGAATCTCTTCACATCCAGAAGTATAGAGCTAAAAATAAGAAAAAGACTGTTGAAGACATACGTGTGGAGTGTGGCTTTGTATGGTAGTGAGACCTGGACAATAGGGAAGTCAGTAGAGAGGAAGTTGATGGCTTTTGAGGCTTGGTGCTGGAGAAGAATGCTTAAGATCAGTTGGATACAAGATATGACAATTGAAGAGGTATTCAGAAGAGCAGGAGAAAGTAGAAGCTTTATGAAGACCCTGAAAACAAGAAGAGCAAATATGTTGGGACATATTCTCAGACATAATAGCCTGCCAGCAAGAGTCATCGAAGGGATGTTAGAAGGGAAAAACACTGGTGGAAGACCACCACTTGCATACATCACACAGTTAATGACAGACACGAACACCAAATCATATCGTGAATTGAAGAGGATGGCGGAGAATAGAGAAGATTGGCGAGTTGCTGCAAACCAGCCCCAGGGCTGTTAACTTAAGAGAGACGTTAGACGAAACGATTAATAAATAAATTTTAAAAAACCCATACCGGTATGTACTTAACTCAGTGCCAGATAACTACTAATGCACTTAACAGGACTCAGTTTGTGTGACCTGTTTATATCACTGTCCTTAGAGAAGGACTCCAGATATACTGGTAATAATATTCGTAAAATTGAACAGTTTTATTTCATGTATTATCTACCCAAAGTTGTTACAGGTTAGCTTATGAACATTCTATAAAATTTAGAGACCCTCACATCTGACAAATATTTAATGTATCCTTTTGCGTTTGTTGTTGTTGTTTCATTTGAGGAGCTTGGACATTGTGGTTATTCAGCCCTGTGTACTTGTTGTTTGAGTCTTCAGTCTTTTGACTGGTTTGAAGCAGCTCTCCATGTCTCCCTGTCCTGAGCTAATCGTTTCATTACATAGCTACCACACCCTACATCCGAGGCTATCTGTTGAACATATTCTAATCTTGGTCTACCCCTACAGTTCTTGTCCTCGACCCTTCCTTCCATAACTAAGCTTGCTATTCCTGGGTGTCTTAGTATGTGTCCTACCAACCTATCTCTTCTCTTTATTAGCAGTCACCAGAAACATCTCTCCTCTCCCACTCTTAATACCTCTTCGTTTGTAACCCTATCTACCCATCTGATTATCATTCTCCTGTAACACCACATTTCAAACGCTTCAATTCTCCTCGTTTCTGCTGCACCAATAAACCAAGTTTTACTTCCATAGAGTGCCACGCTTGAGCCTCCGTGACTTAGGCGGCAGCACGCGAGCCTCTCACCGCTGGATCCGTGGTTCAAATCCCGGTCATTACATGTGAAAATTGTGCAGGACACAGTGGAGGCAGACAGGTTTTTCTCCGGGTATTTCGGTTTTCCCTGTCACAAATTTCATTCCAGCAACACTCTCCACTATCATTTCATTTCATCTGTCATTCATTTAACCATTGCCCCAGGGGAGTACGACAGGCTTCGGCAGCCGGCACAGTTCATATCCTCGCCGCTAGATTCCATTCCCTGACCCGGTCGGTCGACTGGAAACAGGCTGTGGATTTTCATTTTTTTTCAGAGTGCTACGCTCCAGACAAAGACTTTCAAAAATGACTTCCTAGTACCTAAATCTATATTCGATGTCAACAGATTCCCTTTCTTCAGAAATGCTTTCCTTGCCTGAGCCAACCTACTTTTTATATCCTCTTTGCTCTGTCCATCACTTGTTATTTTGCTTCCTAAGTATCAGAAGTTTCCTACTTCCTTTAGCGTTTCATCTGCCAATTTGATGTTCATAGAGATTTCTGATTTATTCCGGCTGCATTCCAATTGTTTTGTTTTACATTTATTAATTTTCATCATGAATTCTTTCCTCAAGACGGAGTCCATACTATTCAAAAACTCATTCAAATCCTCAGGCGTGTCGGCCAAAATGACGATGTCATCAGCAAATCTCAGAGTTGAAATTATTTCTCCTTGAATCTTCACTCCCACTTAATGTTTTTTTTCCTCCAATTTCCTTCATTGCGTGTTCAATGTAAAGATTGAAAAGTATGGGTGATACAGTGGGTGATCATATTATTAGGGCCACTAGGTAAAAGTTGTATTTTTCGAACTTAATAAGTCATACGAAACAAAATTTCACTTATATATACTTTATTTAACTAAAATGGACTTGGACATACATATTACACTAATTTACATTTCAAACATTAATGAAAATCATGAAAAACGTAGGGAAATCTAATATCTTGTAACACCTCCCTTTGCAGCGATTACAGCCTGGACTCTATCTGGCATGCTGCAAATGCATCTGAGGCAGTTATTTTTAATTTCATCATCATGATGCCACACATTGACGAGTCTTTCGAGCAATTTAATTTTGTTCGTGACATTCTGAGCAGAAATTTTCCTCTTCATTAGCTCCCAAAGGTTCTCGTTCGGGTAGAGGTTGAGAGAATTCCCAGGCCAGTTCAGAACCATCACTTTGTTGTCCAAAAGGAACTTTGTCATTGATTTTCCTTTGTGGCAAGGGGCAGTGTCATGCATAAATAAAAATTTGCCATCTGAGAACCATTCACGAACTTGTGGAAATTGCCGTTTCTCCAGAACCTTGATGTACTCTTGTTGATTCGTCATTCCTTCGACAATATACAGGCGGCCAGATCCATTACTTCTGATGACGGACCACACCACGACAGTTAACGGGTGCTTAACGGCCCTGACAATGCAGTCACTATTGTATTTTTCACCCTTGCGCCTCTTCACAGATACAGATTTGTCATCAAGGATGTGTATTGATGACTCATCCGGAAAGCAAACCTGAAAAAATTTAGCTTTGTACAGTATAACATGTTTACGCGAGGTACGATTGAGCTTAACAGGCAGGGAAAATCAAATCACATGACTGGCAAACAGCTTACGTTTTCCAATCATCAGCAGTCCAATCCCGATGTTGCTTTGCCCAAAGTAATCGCTTCTTCATCATGGCTGGTGTCAGTAATGGTTTCTTTGCTGGATGACGACAAGAGAATCCCAACTCTTTGATCCTTCGGCGAGCAGTCATTGAAAATACGTTGATCCCCACTTGTCGAATTTTTGTAGAAATGACTTTCATTGAAGCCTTTCTGTGGTTAATGACGATATTTCTTAAGTGGCGCTCTGCTTGTGGAGTGATGATTCTTTTGCGGCCGCATTTACCCACCCGTTTAGGTGACAATTTCGTCCCTTGGTCAATTGTTTTCATAATTCTGTCCACTGTTGACTTTGAAACAGAAGCAATAGATGCTATTTTTCTGTGAGAATGATCAGTATTCAATAAAAGTGTTTTTATTTCCGAAATTTTACCCGGAGAAAGATCTCTAGCTTTCCCCTTGTTTGTTTTCTAAATACCAGTATTTTTAAGTATGTGCCGAACTATAATTAACTGTATTTATCATTTGACACTTAACTGTATCGTATACAACGTAAAATTCACACAAAAGTTGCAATGGAACAAATCTACGATAAATAACACGTGTCACTCCAACAACAGTCAGCAAGGAACTGTAACATAATTGGCACCTTTCTCAGTTATTGATCAGAGTTTTCATTATTATGCTTCTCAATATAGGACTGATTGTTGAATACAACTGCAGAAATGTGTACTTAATAATATCCAACAATAAAAAGAAACAATGAGTTAATACTAATACAAGAATAAAGATCCAAACATTCATTCTCCAATTTTTACCTAGTGGCCCTAATAATATGATCACCCACTGTAAGTTGCAGCCTTGCCTTACACCTTTCGGAATACCAGCTTCTCTCTCATGTCCTTCAGCTCGAATGACTGCTGTCTGGTTTCTGTATAGATTGCAGATCACCCTCCTATCCCTGTATTTTATTCCAATCGTTTTCAAGATGTCAAACAATTTAGCCTAATCAACGTTATCAAAAGCCTTTTCTAAGTCTACAAATGCCATGAACGTTCTCTTATCTTTCCTTATTCTACCTTCCAAAATCAGCCTAAGACTTAGTACAGCTTCCCTTGTTCCTACATTTCTCCTGAAACCAAACTGATCTTCACCCAACTCCGTTTCTATCTGGCTTTCCATCCTCTTGTAAACTATTCTAGACAGGATCTTTGAAGCATGAGTAATCAAGCTGATTGTATGGTAATCTTCACATCTGCCAGTTCCTACTTTCTTCAGTATAGGTCCCGTGGCTCATGACCTCGAGATTAACGGTCACGTAAAACTACAATCTTCCTTCCTTCCTTCCTTCCTTCCTTCCTTCCTTCCTTCCTTCCTTCCTTCCTTCCCCTTCCTTCCTTCCTTCCTTCCTTCAGTATAGGGATAACATTCTTCTTGAAATCAGAGGGTACCTCACCTGTCTCATAAATCATACACACCAGGTGAAATAACCTGATCAGTGGAACGAAGAGTTATATTGAAAGATAGAACCAGTCACGTCAACAATGAACAGGAAAAGGTTGTTGTTCTATGGACACATTTTCAGAATGTCCAACGATCGTCTAACAAAGAAAATTTGGAATTTCGTGAAACCAAAGAAGAAAAAATTGGCATGGTTTGAAGAATGTATCAAAGGCCTTCTAGAAATTGGTATTCCGGACTGCAAAATTATGAACAGGTGTGAATTCAGACACCTAATCAAAAATTACCAGGGATTTAAGGTAGGGGCAGAACCCAAAAGACGGAGGGGACCTCTTTCAGAAGATCGGAAGAAGGCGCTGAGTGATGGGCTCAAGAGATACTGGCAGGACATCAAAGCTGGCAGACGATCTAGAACGAAACATTGATTTTGATTGTTACTCCGTAGTCCATAGTGGCTCAATTCGAATGTAAAAAAAACCAATGTAACTGTCACCAGGCACACTCGCATGGACTCTCCCCCATTACAGTCTAATGAAAGAATGAACTATATCTAATAAACAATGTAACTGTCACCAGGCACACTCACATGGACCCTCCCCCATTACAGTCTAATGAAACAATGAACTATATCTAATAAACAATGTAACTGTCACCAGGCACACTCTCATGGACCCTCACACATAACAGTCTAATGAAACAATAAACTATATCTAATAAACAATGTAACTGTCACCACACTCACATGGACCCCCACACATCACAGTCTAATGAAACAATGAACTACGGTATATCCAATAAACAATGTAACTGTCACCAAACACATTCACATGGACCCTCACACATCACGGTCTAATGAAACAATGAACTATATCTAATAAACAATGTAACTGTCACCAGGCACACTCGCATGGACTCTCCCCCATTACAGTCTAATGAAAGAATGAACTATATCTAATAAACAATGTAACTGTCACCAAACACACTCACATGGACCCTCACACATCACAGTCTAATGAAACAATGAACTATATCTAATAAACAATGTAACTGTCGCCAGGCACACTCACAAGGACTCTCCCCCATTACAGTCTAATGAAACAATGTACTATATCTAATAAACAATGTAACTGTCACCAGGCACACTCTCATGGACCCTTCCCCATTACAGTCTAATGGAATAATGAACTATATATAATAAACAATGTAACTGTCACCAGGCACAATCACATGAACCCTCACACATCACAATCTAATGAAACAATGAACTATATATAATAAACAATGTAACTGTCACCAGACACAATTATGATGAAGATAATTGTTGTTTTATAATCTGCACCGTCTTAAATGTTATTAACAATGTAACCTTAGCATTTGTCCCCCATCATTACAAACACGGTGATTCATAGAAAATTCTCTAACTGTTGGTTCGAATCATGGTTGACGCCCATGTTTTTATGGGCCGATGACCTAGCTGTTCCACCCTTTAAAACTCCAATGACTACCTAGGTAATTTACCACTCACGTTTCGAAACTATCATGTTTGCACACAATTTGCAAACAATGAACTGACACTTGTAGTGAAACTTAAAAGTTGGCAGCGTGAGCTAATCGTCGTCTGTTGATATATGACGTCATTCTGGGCTAACCAATCATCATATCGTTATTCCGATAACAACGCAATAGCATAACCTATAATGCAGTGCCCATTGAACAACAATTGATATTGTAACACAAAATAATTCCAATAATTACTGGGATAACGTATGTGAAAAATAACTTGAAACAATTTACATGTGAGTATGATATATTGTTATGGATTATTTTAGAAGAGGATAACTAAGGGATGACATGTTTCGCTCGTCAAGCGAGCATCATTAGAACTAATTCTACAGGGTCATCAATTTAAGTCTCCCCTCCCATACCAATCAAGACGTGGCAAGCTCTCGCACTGACACCCGCTCGCTGGCCGGTAAAAAGTGCGCGACTTCTCCTCGCTACTTCGCGTCAACATACAGTCATTTAATAGCAATTTCTAGTGAACGTAACTGTCTGCAAACTTACCTGGTTTTACAAGAAATGTTCAAAGTGTTGTCCGTCAGCTCGCAAGCATGCATGGCAACTCGTAAACAAGTTCTCAGACACACGGCGAATTTCTCCCTGGGTGACGTTCGTCATAACTTGCCAAATATTTTCTTTTAACTCTTCACTTGTGTGAGGATTGTTTGCATACACCTTTCCTTTCAACATTCCCCAGATGTAATAATCACACAGATTTAAATCGACACTAACAGAAGAATACTTCACATAATAAAGCACAATGAATACACGTTGTTGTTTAGAAAACATCACTTCGCATAACAAACTTAGGTATATATATAGAGAGAGAATTCGTCTGATAACCTATGTTATTGTGGTGCCTGTAGTAGTGTGTATTGGTACTTCGAGCGAGGATTGGGAAGAAGGCAGCTGTGGCCTTAAGTTAGGTATTGATCCAGTATTTTGCATTGGATTGGAACCTGGACATGTTAGAAAAACACAGCTGGTATTTTTATGGCAATATTTCAACTGCAGTCGAGAGCAATGACTCGTTGACGCGGGCGTAGGGGTTGTACTAGCAACCTGCATTACATCTTGACCATGTGGCCGGCCAGGGTACAGTTATATGGACAAGATGGATGCCGTGGAAACATGACACCTTCGCTATTATAAAGCACTACTGAGATTACAGAGGGGATTTACAACTGGGAATTGCTTTGTATTACAAGTAGAAACGACTTGAGAACAATTTTGGGATTATAAATATACTTATTATGATATCAGACGGTTATCGCAATCATACTGTGTCGACTTCGATTATCATATCGTTTGAGCCCAAGGTATTATCAAGACCAAGACCAACTACAATACTCAGACCTCAATGCAGGTATAGAAAGTGTGAAAATGGTGTATGCAGAAGCCCGAGATATTGTTTGTTTACATTCGTTGCTGGGATACAATATTAGCTTTGATTAGCTTCGTTTGATGAAAGTTGGGATAAACTATTGATCATCTGTAATTTTTTATGTCTTCAGTGTGTCTGTTAAGTCCAGTTCGCGTTAATGTACTTCAATCGTGTGTAAATATGTGATAATACGCTTATTATGGACTGGTTCGATTGTGTGGTGATTGTTCAGTCGTCCGATGGCATTGTGTCATTTACTGCAGATGTTGAGGTACCTAAGACTAAAGCATTAATAGGAGTGTCTCAAGAACATACACCGCAATGATTTGCTAGTTAGTGACAATATAATAATAGCTTAGTACACTTCAGTACCGGTGGTGTCGAACTTAAGTACGTAAAGGGAAAACGCAATGAGCATCTACGGCAGGATCAAACCGTTGACGTAATCTTGAACGCTCAGCTTCATGTGCCTTTGTAAACCCTTACCAGACTAGCCGATGTTCTACACTGTCTTGTATACACGCCAAACATTACAGTGAACTTCTGTTTTATTGGTTAAGGAATATGTTCCCCCTGTGCCAAACAGTGAACTCATTGTGTTCCGTCATTATTCATACTTTTGTGATTCTTACAGCTTGCAGGTTATTTTTTTTATTATGATGTGTGTAATAAAGTGTTGTGGGTAACTTGCCAATTATATACTTATATTGCGGGAAGGAGTGCCGCGATAATTCCGTAAGAGGGAGATGGTGCTTTCCTACCTACATTACTTACTAAATCAACTATTTCCAGCGTACAACTATTCCAAACGGTAACAGCGAATGTTTAATAGGTTAGATGGTAACATATTATCGTGTCCTTGTGTGTGGTAATCTCCATAATTATGTTCAGATATCCACACGACGATTTCTTTGCATGTTTAAATCAACTAATTCGGTGTGATGTTTTAGCCGAGATTTTAGACAATTCTACGAGAGGTCTTAATTGAATTGTATCTCTATAGCGTTGGTTCGATTATTTCAGGCAACTATTCTCATTCCGATTGTGTACACAAATACTCGGCATGTGCTGGGACAGCACTTCAGTAATCGGGCACTTTCTTCTCTCCTACTTCAGAATCTGTTTGATTTTATGCTAATAATATTAATCTATAATTACTGAACTTAAATACATATCGTGATAACTCGCCAAAAAGCTTCTTATTCAACCACAGAAACAGTGAGACTATTGTAGCTGCCTCTTGGGTGAAGACGAAGAAACCTATAATTCGAGGCCAGCACTATATAGATAAATTAATTCAGGTAAGTCTAAATTATTGATGCATATTTCTTCGGAACCTAGTCTCGTCTTGTGATATATTTTATGCTCTTAGGTGAGTCAAAATAATAATTTACACGAACTGTGACAACCCCGATGACATGATCTTAGCTATTCGTAGGGCAACCATCGCCACCATGTTTTTTCTACATTAAGGTCTGAGGATTGTAGTTGGTCTTGCCCATAATACCAAGACCAACTACAATACTCAGACCTTAATGTAGAAAAAACATGGCGGCGATGGTTGCCCTACCAATAGCTAAGATCATGTCATCGGGCTTGTCACAGTTCCAGTAAATTATTATTTTGACTCACCTAAGAGCATAAAAGATATCACAAGACGAGACTAGGTTCAGAAGAAATATGCATCAATAATTTACTTACCTGAATTAATTTATCTATATAGAGCTGGCCTCGAATTATAGGTTTCTTCGTCTTCACCCAAGGGGCAGCTACAATAGTCTCGCTCTTTTTGTGGTTTAATAAGGAGCATTTTGGCGATTTATCACGATTTGTATTTAAGTTCAATAATTATAGATAACATTATTAGCAATAAATCAAACAGATTCCGAAGTAGGAGAGAAGAAAGTACCCGGTTACTGAAATGCAGAGTATTTGTGTACACAATCGGAATGAGATTAGTTGCCGGAAATAATCGAACCAACGCTATAGAGATGCAATTCAATCAAGACCTCTCGTCGAATTGTCTAAAATCTCGGGTAACATCACACCGAATTAGTTGATTGAAATATGAAAAGAAGTCGTCGTGTGGATATCTGAACATAATTATGGAGATTACCACACACAAAAGACACGATAATATGTTACCATCTAACCTATTAAACATTCGCTGATACCGTTTGGAATAGCTGTACGCTGGAAATAGTTGATTTAGTAAAGTAATGTAGGTAGGAAAGCACCATCTCCTTCTTACGGAAATATCGCGGCACACCATCTCGCAATATAAGTACATAATTGGCAAGTTACTCACTTTATTACACACATCATAATAAAAAATAACTTGCAAACTGTAAGAATCACAAAAGTATGTATAATGACGGAACACAATGAGTTCACTGTTTGGCTCAGGGGAAACATCTTCCTTAACCAATAAAAAAGTTCACTGTATTATTTGGCGTGCATACAAGGCAGTGTAGATCATCTGCCAGACTGGTAAAGATTTACGGAGACATATGTTGCTAAGCGTTCAAAGTTCAACGTCAACGGTTTTGTCTAGGCGTAGATGCTCATTGCGTTTTCCCTTTGCGTACTTAAGTTCGACACCACTGAACTGTACTAAGCTATTATTATATTGCCACTAACTAGCAAATCATTGCGGTGTATATTCTTGAGATACTTCTATTAATGCTTTAGTCTTAGGTACTTCAACATCTGCAGTAAGTGACACAATGCCATCGGTCGACTGAACAACCATCACACAAACGAACTAGTCCATAATAAGCGTATTATCACATATTTACACCCGAATGCAGTACATTAACGCGAACTGGACTTTACAGACATACTGAAGACACTAAAAATTACAGATGAGCGATAGTTTATCCCAACCTTCATCAAACGAAGCTAATCAAAGCTAATATTGTATCCCAAGAACGAATGTAAACAAACAATATGTCGGGCTTCAGCAAACGCCATTTTCACCCTTTCGATACCTGCATTAAGGTCTGAGTATTGTAGTTGGTTTTGTTATGGGTAGACCGGCAAGTTAGTTGGTTGTAACTCGCTCGGGAGTGAGTCATCACTTTCTTACATCTTCTTCAGAATCCGCTGTGGAACGTGCTCGTTGGCATGTCCAATGTAAGCTTTTACGAGTGTGACTTTAACTAGTGCGAAGTGCGGAAAAGTCCGGTACGAGACGGTACGTCTTAGCTTGTTTTAGCAAGACACGGGCGAGATATACACAAGGGATGGATGGATAACCCAGTGTGTTAACTTTGTGTACAATGAGTGTGAAGAAACTAAACTTAGCTTTTCGCATAGACTTGTTATAATTTTACTGCTATCACAAGAGACTTTGAAAATATACATCGATCAATACATACTGCAACATGAACATTGAGAATACTATGAGTGGAATTACATACCAATATACTAAGGAAATGGCAATGAACTGCTAAATGCAGAACGGGAATGCAACAGACTAGCAGGATTGAACATTTAGAATGATCAAAGCTGAATTATGGATTTCGCTAGCAGAAAGCAATACAAGAAAACATTGAAGGCACTCTTGTATTACTGACACTGTGATTTATACTTCTACAAATATGAACTTCCAAGGAAGAAGAAAGGTGGCATTTATATCTACGCTATCGAGCAAACCCAGGACGTGTCCGTGTGAGGAACATTCCGATGCGAACAGCTGTTTTCGAGCCGGATGTGAGCGGGGTTCGACTTCATGCAGTTCCAGGCGGTACGTGAACTACCCAGCGCAATGGATAAGGGTTCAGTCCCTACAAGGAATGTGCGTTCCAACATTCTTTACATACTCATCGAGATGACTACGGTCAAGGTAGCTGGAAACCGTTTCATATCAGTAGACAGTATGCATTAGTCATATTTTAGAATGTCCTTCTTTCACCAATTTTTATTCAGTAGATAGAAAATGCATTCTGGGGTCAGATCTGATACTTTCGTCATTTCTGTCAAAGCATGTATTTTACTCAGTAATTAATTTTAATGTGATGTTATTTTTAGAGCATTACTTTCCTTTTTCTAAATTACTTTTGGCGATAAATTGAGCATTATAATTAGTTGTGAAGATGCATAGTACAAGAAGAAATAGGGCCAAGACAACGGTAACATTGTATAAGAATATTAGCAAGGAAGAAGATGACCGATATATCACGTACACTTGAACATTTTTCGGAATAAATTCTGTGATGATATAAGCAATGAAACAGAATATTTTAGACATTCCATGAAATATTATTCGATTGATATGACAGTCTGTTTTACATTGAGTTAATTATAGACATGGAACTATAGTATTTTTTGGTGTGAACAATTGCGGTTTTTGGATTAGACTTTTGCAGTCTACATTTTTGAATTTCTTTTTGATTATAGACACTTTTCTAGTTCGTTCAGTTTTCAACTTTCTTTATTCTTTTTGGAATACTCCTATTTGGATCAACGTATAATTCTAATGGATTATTTGTACCTTTTTCCATGGTGTAGTTTCATGCGAATTTCCTTAGAGGAGGACCAAATTTCGAATTTTGTTTAGGCGAAGACTGAATTGTTTCTTTATAGTGATAAATCTATATTTCTTTGAAAGATATATTTGTGAAATATGAGAGTATAATGAAATGAAGTATTGTTGAAAGGAAAAGCAAAGGTATGTATAAAATATTTTCGTCATAAAACAAAATGACAGTTTTGAAGAATTACGAATACTATTATTCAAGCATGTTAATACAAAATTATTAACACAGTTTGATAGAAGTAGTCTATAACACTTCAACTTTTTGTCTATTATAAAACATGGTATTTTACGGTAATTGTATAAAAGTTTATGGATTTTTAAAATGTTTGGAAATTATTGATAGCTATTGAGAGCTAATGCACGTGTAGAGTAATTAATAATTGCGTGAATTGAAGTAATTTGAAGCAGATATTTGACATCAATGAATGATCAGTATTGAATTAAGGTGAATTATAGGAATTTCACGTGTGAAGTATTATCGTATTTATTACGAATTTTCAGTATTAAGTAAGCTGATGAGCTATTGCTGATTGAGTTAACAAGGTATTATTGAACGTGAATTACAGTCGCGAATACAGTTACTAGAAAGCTAGTAGATTTATGAATCCAACATTTAAAACATTATTCTTGCATTGTAACAATTTTTCTAAAATGGATTGCTAATAGTGACATATGTTTCAGTGGAAAGCTACGATTTGAAATAATTGTATAACATTGAAATGATAAGAGAAAGATTAATTGAAGATAATTTAAACATTTATGTGAGATGATTTAAACTGATTGAAATAATTTATTGGAGCGATAATACATTCAATTACCTTGTTTGTCGAATATGACCGATTAAGTCCATGAGAAAACTTAAATAATATCCTTGTCGATGGAATCATGAATAGCAACGGAGTAATTCGATCCACGAATTAATTGTACATTTGTAATTATGTTTATGTTCGACCCTGACTATTATATGTCTGAAAACTGTATCATAATGATGGTCATTAAAACACTATTTTTCATTATGAAACAGTTTCTCCCACCAATCACAGCTCAAGAAACAGTTGTTTGACCAATTTGATAAGGATACCTTCGCGCATGCGCTCAAAATCCAACATGTCTATATAAATTACCGAAAGTGCACCGTCCATATGTTCGCGTAAATAAACTGGTAAATATGAGACAAGAAATAGTACTGTACCTTAATATCCCCAAATCCAATTTCTACACAGCGCGTTGTTTTCAAACGACTTCGGTGACATATTTACTGAATACTGGTGCTCAATCTTCACATATGTCATTGAAGCACACAGAGCGCATGCGTCGGTCGGTCAGAGAGCTTGGAAATCAGAGATATCCTACCCAGCGCAGACGGGTAGATTATTGGCTGAGGAATAACCTAACCACCAAGGGAAGATGATTGAGAAAAGGAGGTAGGTTTCGGACTGGAGAAAAAGGATAGAAAAATAGGAGGAGAGTCCCACAAAAGTTATGAATTTAACTTTAAATGCACTTAGAGGCGGTTGCCACCGCAAATCCGCTCTCTGATACCTAAAGTGGGTAAGGACCTGGTCGAAGCTGACGGGAACCGCAGCTAGGACTTGGGCGGTTTGCCAGAGAAAGGCTTTAGCGTATTCCCTCTCAAGCATGCATATGCCTACTATGGGGAAGGGTGATGGTCTGGCAAGACTGAGAGTAACAGATTTATTGTATGTCTGTTCAAAGAAATTCGTTTTTGCAAAGTAATTCGAAAAATGCCAATAATTTGAATCAAGTTTGGTATTTCCAGTTTTCGAAGTTATAGAGTTCCTGAAAAAGCGACCAAGTGCTTCCAGGAAGGATAGTGATAAAAAATTATACCTTGGGGAGTAATTTTGGTAAGTGAACCAATGGTTGCATTTGGAAATGGCTAAGCTTTTACTCAGCAAGGAGCCGGCTAAAAGTTTAGACAAAGAGAAACACTTATCTTTTGGAAAACCAACCATAAGTTTTCGGAGAGGATCTCCACAAGCAGGTAGCTGGCGTAGCGAGCTTTACTTGCCTTACTGGCCAGTTAGAATTAGCTATTAAAGCTAAGAGAAACTTTAACGAGATTACCACTAAGAGTTCTTGCTCAAATGCAACGAGTGGTGAAATCCCTATTAATAGATTTAATGGCATTGAGTAGGGAGAGCCAAGGAAGACAGGATCTTGCCTAACCGTTGTATTAGAGAAATGATAAATCCAAAAACAAATATTTAATTTATTTAACAAGGCAAAAGAGTCTAATAAATTTGACAAGTATATAGTTTCAATTTTTAGTAACAATTTGGGGTCGCAGACCTCCTAACATTTAAAGTTTGCTCCAGGCAATTAACAATTCTTTAGGTTTCAAACCTTATATTTGTACTAAAATCTTTGTAAGATTTAAAAAAGACAAATGAAGTGATTAAAGTTTAAACATTAAATTGAGTACAAGGAGTGTACTTTAAGAAATTTCCAGGTAACTATTTTTAAAAAAGTTACAACTTCGAAAATAACAAAAAAGAAAGCGGGTAGAATGAAGGAGAAGTTCCTATAACTTCTTATATTTATACAGAATTACTGTTGGTTAACATACAAATAAGGGCAGGTCACTTACTGTGAAACCTGAAGAGAGAATCAAAAGGAAGGTTCTCGACCTCCTATGTTTAAGTAGGAATCACGAGCCGAATGGGGCAGTTTCCATTTCGTGAGACCTAGAAATAACTCACTCAAGAGTTGAAAGAATTGTTTTCCCTGATTATAAGGTAGAAACAATGTAAGCTTGAACCGTGTATAAAACACGTAGTTATACAGAAATTAATTAATGATAAAAAAGCAAGATGGAAGGGCACTTCGTTAGAGTGACACCTTATTGGAAATGATCCAGAGTTTCAATTTTATTAATATGGTTTGTTAGTAGAAGGTTGAGGAAAGATCAATTGGGATTTAGGATCAATGTTCATGGCCTTATTTAATGTAAACGGACGATCGCGACGCGGTAGAAAAGTTGAACAAGCACTAGTTATCACTATATTCTTTTGAATAGATGAAAAATTCACTGTAGTAACACGAAAGTTTATGGCAAAGAAAGTCTATTGCTTGAGAAAGTTGAGGATTACAAATAAATGCGCCATAGAACATTCCAACGGTGGAAGAAAATTCGCCATTGAGCTTTAATTCAGAAGTGAGATTCTTCAATTTTAAATAGTATTCTCACAAGTGAGTGAAAAATACATGAAGGCAGGACTTGTAGATAAAGTACAGGATCTGGAAGGTTCCAGAACGATCTTAATAGAAGAATGGGGCCAAAGTTAATCCAGCGGAGGAACTAGCTTGGTGATTTATAGACAGCGGGAATTAAATAATATCCCACGTGGTGAGAAGATTTCTCATTTAAATAGCTTAAGAAAAGCTACTTTCTGTTAAGGTTGGCTTAGACAGACAAAAGCTCAACATGGCAAATCCCGCGAAGAATGATTACCGCCCCAAATAAGTAATCTCACGCTGTCTATAAAATAATCAATAAAAGCATGTAGAGAATAAAACTAATGAAGATGAGGTTAAAACCTTAAAGCTGTACTTATCTTGGTTGCATGTCGAAGGTGAAGTTCCCTTTGACGGATACCTAATGTGCCAACATGGCGTAGAGAGTAGAGAGTGCCTCTTGGTTTGAGGAGACTGGCTCTGGTTGAGCCTTGACTGACCGAGTCAACTGCCGACTTACAAGTGAGACCTGCTCAGCGAAGCGCGGAGGGTCCAAGGAAAGGAAAAGAGTGGGGGTAGGAGACAAAAGGAGAACATATCAGAATAGACAACTTATCAAAAATAAATGTTCTTCTTGATGAATGGTCTTCAAAGAGTTGATAGCAGGCGATACTAGCACAGCATGGTGAGTGAAAAAGTAGACGAAGTTCTCTTGCTCATGGAGATAATAGCTGGCGATGGTAACGAGATCTGATGGCCAAATGGAAAAGGAAGTCCTCTTGCACCAGGAAGAATTGAGGAGCTTCAGAGATTCGCTGCTAGATGACGCTAGGTGGGTCATGGAAGATATATATATCTAGAACAGACTCACAATGACATAAGAGACATGACCATCAAAGAGAAAATAGAAGATCATTGTTGGTGTTTGACAAAGAGGAAGGAATGAACATGCAAAGAGCATTAAAAATTATATTCTCTCATACCGTGTATTCCAAGAATACACCATATGGGAGGGAAAAACACCAACAGAGAACAAATAAGCAGTTAAACATTTAAAGGTAATGGAGCGATCAAAGAAAGTGGTCTTGTGATCGGACCATTAGTGGTCAAGACTCTGACCACCCTGACTCTCCCATCTCTTCCAGGATAACACTCGGTCACTCAACCAGAAGTCCAGACTAGGCGGGGTGAAACATCCCTAACCAAGACCAAGTCCCTTACTTTAATGTCGGGACTGGAAAGAAACCACTTCTGTCTCCGTTGCAAGGAAGTTAAATATTCCAAGTTCCACCTCTTCCAAAAAGAATTACTGAGGGCTTCAAGTTTACGCCAAACGATAGGTAGATTAGAATCCCTGTAAGAATTGGGAAGAGGAGGAGGGGCAGAAAGAGAAGTGCCGATAAGGAAATGACCAGGTGTAAGTGGAAGCAGGTCATCAGGGTCATTGGAAAGCGGAGTTAAAGGGCGAGAATTAACAACACCTTCAATCAGAACGGATAGTGAATTGAATTCCTCGTAAGTCAAAATGCGATTACCTAAGACGTTTCTTAAATGACGTTTAGTGAGCTTTACGCAAGATTCCCACCTACCACCGTGATGAGGAGCGTAGGGAGGTATAAAGCGCCATTTGAAACCCTTTGAGTAGGAAAAATTAGAAATTTGTTCCATGGCAGGAGAGGAAGTGAGAGCTTTCTTCCACAGGGAAGCTGCGCCCTGAAAAGTGGAAGCGTTATCAGAGAACATCTCTGAAGGAACACCACGCCTAGCAGTGAAGCGAGAGACAGCTGATAAAAAGTAAGAAGTGGAAGCATTCGTTACTAGTTCCAAGTGGATTGCGCCAGTAACCATGCAAACAAAGAGAGAAACATAAAGCTTACCAAACAATTTGCGTTTAGCTTCAGGAGAATTTCGTTGATATTGGAACGGACCCATATAGTCCACACCAGTTAAAGCAAATGGGCGTATATGAGAAGAGCGAAAAGAGGGCAGATCGCTCATTAATTGAGTGTTGACTTTAGGTTTCGCTTTGAAGCAAGGAATGCACTTGTGAATTACAGAAGAAACTTCATGAATTCCATTTATAATCCAGTACTTTTCCCTTAAGATGCAAAGCAGAGTGCGTGTACCAACATGCAGATTACGATAATGAAAGTCACGTATAATTAAGGAAGTTACGTGATATTTGGGAGGCAGAATAACGGGATGCTTTTTGTCCTCAGAGAGCAAAGATTGCGAGAGCCTTCCACCTACCCTGAGTAACCCATGGTCATCAAGGAACGGGGCCAAAGCACGAAGACGACTGGATTTGGGAAGATCCCTTTTAGAAGAAAGTAAAGACAATTCAGAAGAAAAGGCTTCTTGCTGTGTCAGTTGTAAAACCTTAATGGTAGCGAGATTCAATTCATGATTGGTAAGGTGTGGTTTGGGGAGAAGAGGTTGGTCAACCACAAAATATTTCCATCTAAGGAGATAGGCGACAATTCGTATTAATTTATGAAAAGAAGAATAGCGGGACAACAAGGGATGAGAAGCGTTGGAAACAAGACACGAAGCAATGGATAGAGGTACTTTAGCGTCAGGCAAGTTGGAGTTTGTGGCTGGAGGTTTAGAAGGCCATGAAGAAGAGTCTTCGAGTAACCACGAGGGCCCATGCCAGTACAACTGGGAAGCTGCCAATTGAGAAGGTAAACAACCACGAGAGATAATATCGGCTGGGTTATCAGCACTGGGCACATGCCTCCATTGACATCCAGAAGAAAGAGTTTGAATTTTGGAAACCCTGTTTGCAACAAAAGTTTGCCAGTGAGAGGGGTTCTTGGCGATCCAAGAAAGGGTGATCATGGAATCACTCCAGAGATAGATTTGCGAGAATTTGACTTTTAATACTTCCCGTAATTTCTTAACAAGTTCTGCAGCCATGAGTGCAGCGCACAATTCAAGCCTAGGCAAAGTGATAGTTTTAAGAGGAGCGACCTTCGATTTGGCACAAACAAAGTTGGAAACTGAAGATCCATATAATGAACCGTGATAAACTAAATATGCGCAGCAACCGTAAGCTTTATCGGAACTGTCCGCGAACACATGAAGGAAAAAGGATGCATTAGAATGAGCGTTAATTAAATTCCTAGGAATTTCAATAAGGGAAAGGTCCAGCAAATTGCTGCGAAACGAGAGCCAACGATTAAGAAAAGAAAGGGGAACAGTGTCATCCCATTCACATTTGAGCGACCACAGCTCTTGCATGAAGAGTTTGGCTATAACGATAACTGGGGCAAGGAATTGAAGTGGATCAAAAATTTTTGCAATTTCAGAGAGAATTTGTCTTTTTGTGTTAGGAAGCTCTTTTGCGAGCGAAACTTTATAGATGAGAGTGTCAGTGCTAGTGCACCAATGAACTCCTAGAGTTTTTATAGATTCGGAGTTTCCACAAATTTCGACAGAAGAAGGATCTACGTCTTCGATGGGAAACTGGGCGAGAAACTCAGGGGAGTTGGAATTCCACTTATGAAGTGGGAAACCTCCATTCCTTAGCAATGCCTGAAGTTCTAAAGACACAAAAGAAGCTTCCTCCAAAGTCGGGAAGGACTGCAAATAATCGTCAACATAGAATGACGTAGTTAGTGCTTCAGTGGCTTTGGAATTAAATAAATGACCATCTTGAGAGGCTAGCAAGTGTAGGGATCGGATAGCAAGGAAAGCAGAGGGTTTTAAGCCATAAGTAACCGTTTTTAAGCGAAATACCTTAATGGGCTTACTGATTTCATCACGCCACAAGATTCTTTGGAGATCTCGTTGTTCCGGTTGAATTAAAACTTGACGGTACATCTGTTTTATATCAGCTATGACAGCTATGGGAAATAATCGAAAGTTTAAGAGTATAGCAGATAGATCTGATTGAATAGCAGGACCAGAGTAAAGAGTGTCGTTAAGGCTGTTGCCATTAACGTCGGGTGATGAACCATTGAAAACAACTCGGATTTTATCTTTTACAAGAGGGTTTTTCCACACGGGATGATGATTTAAATAAACCGTTTCAATTGGGGGGTGCAATTCATCATCAGATTTGTTAACAACTTCCATATGATCTAAGCTTTCATACTCATCCATGAAATCAGTGTACTGCTGTTTAACAAGGGGTTCTTTCTTGAATTTGCTCTCGATAGCAAAGAGAGCTTTTCGAGCTTTGGGCTGAGAGTTAATAAGTTTTGGAGGATTATGTAATCTTGGCATTTGAACAACGAACCGGCCATCAGAAGAACGAGTGGTGGTGTTCAAAAAAAGTTGCTCACAGAATTCATTTTCTGAAGAGGTTACATTAGGAGGATCAACGCTTTCAAGCCTCCAAAACTGTTCCAAGTCAGTATTGGAGAAGTAACATTGCGATGCGGGTTGGGGAGAATAATGGGGAAGTTGACCTGTGACGATCCATCCAAAATTAGTGTCTCTGGCGACCACGTTTGAGGATAACTTGCGAACCTGTTTACGAAGGCAATTCCAGAAAACATTGGCACTAAATAGTATGCCAATAGGATTTTGCATGTTGAACAAAGGATCGGCTAGCCTTAAATGCGAGGGAATGTTTAACCCTGAAATATCCACAGAGTGACTTGGAGTGTCTTCTCCAATGCTATTGAGAATTAGACAATTAAGTTTAAAGAAGTTGTTTCTATGACAAATATCTCTTATGGTTAGCTTCGAGAATTGTAAAGCTTGCGATTTTGAGCTGTTGATGCCCGACACGTTGATAGAAGTGGGGTTTACAGGTAGGCCTAGTTTTCTAATCAAGGAATTAGACACAAAATCATGAGTTGCCGCTGAATCTAGAAGACCGCGTGCACGGACACAGTTGCCAAAGTTATCCTGAACTTCGATTTGGACAGTACACAACAATACTTGAGCACTGCGAATGGACTTGGCATTTTGAATATACGATGAAGCATTAGAACTGTTAGCACTATCATTTTTCGGAGAAGTAGATGCTGTCGATGACCTTGCCTGATCATGACGATGTAGCAAAGTGTGATGAGCCTTTTCACAATGGTAGCAAAGTCTTGTGGACTTGCAATTAGAAGCAGAATGAGTAGGCGCTAGGCAATTGAAGCAATGTTTGTTCTGGGAAACTAATTTTCTTCTGTCGTCGACTGACATTTCTTTAAAGGATTTACAGAGGTATAGGGCATGGGGATCTTTACAAAGTATGCACTTTAAAGGTTCGTTTAAACTCTTGCGAGGTTCGCTTTGAGTGTTTAAAACAATAGAGCTAGCAACACGACGTTCACTAGACCTAGTTGGGTAACCAGTAGTGTTTGATTTAAATTTAGATGAGCTGGACCCGGGTTTTTGGGTATTAGACGCTAAGCGTTCGCTTTTAGGTTTGATAGACATTAATTCAAATTTGGAACTCGGGAAAGAGGGTTCACTTTGATTAGCTAGAGCGGTTAAGAGTTGGCATCTAGCGTTTATAAAAGTGACTAAATGCTCGTAAGAGTAGTCGTCTTCTTTAGAAAGTTCAATTTCCCAAGCTTTGAGGGTAGCAGCATCAACTTTAGAAACCACTAAATGTATTAGGAAAGTATCCCAGTGTTCAGTAGGTTGATCTAATTGGGACAGAGCCTTAACGTGAAGTTGTGTAGTGTCAACTAGAGTACGCAAACTAGTGACGTCATTGTGCTGTGACGCAGGTAGGTTGAATAGAGCCTTCATATGGCGTTGAATACGTAACTGTAAATTTCCATATCTTTCTTTTAATAAGTTAAAGGCAATGGGGTAATTTTCGGCACGTAGAGGAAGTGCTTCGACTAACTGCAAAGCTTGACCTCGGAGGATAGATCTCAAGTAATGAAACTTGTAAATGACTTGAAAATCTTCATTGTCATGAACAAGGGAGAAAAATAATTCATAGAAAGAATCCCAAGTAGATTCATCTCCAGAGAAATGGGGTAAATCAATTTTAGGTAAAATTGGTTTGGGCTTGTGAGTACCATCACGGAAAGAAGTTTGTGGTTCGTGAAGGGAACCAAGATCAGAAGCGTCCTTTTTCTGCTCCTCTTCGAGTTGGCGTATTATTTTGAAAGCAGAACCTATGCCTTCGTAATATTCGTTTTCTACTTCGACTCGATCTTCGGTTTGATTAAGCATACACGTTTCTATTTCAGTTTGGATGTTGCAATAATTTTCATAAGAACGTTCAAAATCCCTTACACGATGTTTCAACAAGTCTAATTGAGCTTCTGAGGGATCTAACTCTTTTATGTACTTTCTGAATCGGGTAATTTGCCCTTTATAGGATGCTCGTTTAGAAGTAAGTTTTTCATCCTTATCCTTTTCAGTAGGAGCCATGTTAAAGAAAATAGATTGAAATGCAACTCACGAAACTGTGGAACCTTGGAAATGCTGTCAAGCTGGCAGCAGCAAATAAGTAGAAAGAACGGGACACACCAAAGGAGACAGGAGCGGCCTCTTTCCCCTTCACAGGCTTTGCACGATGTGGTTATAGCTGAAAGATTCAAAGCAGATATTAATAATTTGCAAGGTATTGCCAAATGACACTTTTAAAAAGAATAAGAATAGAAAATGGACTCTCCCAGGTTTCGGCACCAAATTTTTAGGTAGATTATTGGCTGAGGAATAACCTAACCACCAAGGGAAGATGATTGAGAAAAGGAGGTAGGTTTCGGACTGGAGAAAAAGGATAGAAAAATAGGAGGAGAATCCCACAAAAGTTATGAATTTAACTTTAAATGCACTTAGAGGTGGTTGCCACCGCAAATCCGCTCTCTGATACCTAAAGTGGGTAAGGACCTGGTGGAAGCTGACGGGAACCGCAGCTAGGACTTGGGCGGTTTGCCAGAGAAAGGCTTTAGCGTATTCCCTCTCAAGCATGCATATGCCTACTATGGGGAAGGGTGATGGTCTGGCAAGACTGAGAGTAACAGATTTATTGTATGTCTGTTCAAAGAAATTCGTTTTTGCAAAGTAATTCGAAAAATGCCAATAATTTGAATCAAGTTTGGTATTTCCAGTTTTCGAAGTTATAGAGTTCCTGAAAAAGCGACCAAGTGCTTCCAGGAAGGATAGTGATAAAAAATTATACCTTGGGGAGTAATTTTGGTAAGTGAACCAATGGTTGCATTTGGAAATGGCTAAGCTTTTACTCAGCAAGGAGCCGGCTAAAAGTTTAGACAAACAGAAACACTTATCTTTTGGAAAACCAACCATAAGTTTTCGGAGAGGATCTCCACAAGCAGGTGGCTGGCGTAGCGAGCTTTACTTGCCTTACTGGCCAGTTAGAATTAGCTATTAAAGCTAAGAGAAACTTTAACGAGATTACCACTAAGAGTTCTTGCTCAAATGCAACGAGTGGTGAAAGCCCTATTAATAGATTTAATGGCATTGATTAGGGAGAGCCAAGGAAGACAGGATCTTGCCTAACCGTTGTATTAGAGAAATGATAAATCCAAAAACAAATATTTAATTTATTTAACAAGGCAAAAGAGTCTAATAAATTTGACAAGTATATAGTTTCAATTTTTAGTAACAATTTGGGGTCGCAGACCTCCTAACATTTAAAGTTTGCTCCAGGCAATTAACAATTCTTTAGGTTTCAAACCTTATATATGTACTAAAATCTTTGTAAGATTTAAAAAAGACAAATGAAGTGATTAAAGTTTAAACATTAAATTGAGTACAAGGAGTGTACTTTAAGAAATTTCCAGGTAACTATTTTTAAAAAAGTTACAACTTCGAAAATAACAAAAAAGAAAGCGGGTAGAATGAAGGAGAAGTTCCTATAACTTCTTATATTTATACAGAATTACTGTTGGTTAACATACAAATAAGGGCAGGTCACTTACTGTGAAACCTGAAGAGAGAATCAAAAGGAAGGTTCTCGACCTCCTATGTTTAAGTAGGAATCACTAGCCGAATGGGGCAGTTTCCATTTCGTGAGACCTAGAAATAACTCACTCAAGAGTTGAAAGAATTGTTTTCCCTGATTATAAGGTAGAAACAATGTAAGCTTGAACCGTGTATAAAACACGTAGTTATACAGAAATTAATTAATGATAAAAAAGCAAGATGGAAGGGCACATCGTTAGAGTGACACCTTATTGGAAATGATCCAGAGTTTCAATTTTATTAATATGGTTTGTTAGTAGAAGGTTGAGGAAAGATCAATTGGGATTTAGGATCAATGTTCATGGCCTTATTTAATGTAAACGGACGATCGCGACGCGGTAGAAAAGTTGAACAAGCACTAGTTATCACTATAGTCTTTTGAATAGATGAAAAATTCACTGTAGTCACACAAAAGTTTATGGCAAAGAAAGTCTATTGCTTGAGAAAGTTGAGGATTACAATTAAATGCGCCATAGAACATTCCAACGGTGTAAGAAAATTCGCTATTGAGCTTTAATTCAGAAGTGAGATTCTTCAATTTTAAATAGTATTCTCACAAGTGAGTGAAAAATACATGACGGCATGACTTGTAGATAAAGTACAGGATCTGGAAGGTTCCAGAACGATCTTAATAGAAGAATGGGGCCAAAGTTAATCCAGCGGAGGAACTAGCTTGGTGATTTATAGACAGCGGGTATTAAATAATATCCCACGTGGTGAGAAGATTTCTCATTTAAATAGCTTAAGAAAAGCTACTTTCTGTTAAGGTTGGCTTAGACAGACAAAAGCTCAACATGGCAAATCCCGCGAAGAATGATTACCGCCCCAAATAAGTAATCTCACGCTGTCTATAAAATAATCAATAAAAGCATGTAGAGAATAAAACTAATGAAGATGAGGTTAAAACCTTAAAGCTGTACTTATCTTGGTTGCATGTCGAAGGTGAAGTTCCCTTTGACGGATACCTAATGTGCCAACATGGCGTAGAGAGTAGAGAGTGCCTCTTGGTTTGAGGAGACTGGCTCTGGTTGAGCCTTGACTGACCGAGTCAACTGCCGACTTACAAGTGAGACCTGCCAAATAGCTTAATATGATAATAGTGGAAACTCTCGCAACTTAACACGCGTAGCAGCGGCGACAGCGCACAGTGCTACCATCTAGCGGTTCGAATAGTCAACTACTCGAACGAACTATTGAAGAGTAACACTATTCGACTATGAAAACGCAAAGAAATACAGATTTTAAGGCCTTTGCGTACTAATTGTTGCATAATATAAGGAAGGGAGATGGATGTTGATCCGAAAGGGGCAGTATTAAGAATGACATACGTGTATATTCACATTAAAACATTTGATCGTCAATTCATGACAGCAGTGTGTTAGCCTGCAGATGGTGATGATGATGACGAAGTTTTAAGCAGCCTACAGATTTTCCACAAGTTAATTACACGTGTAATATCTTATTGAGCTTGATATTTTTAGTGATATTTTTCACTGATGAATCATTTGTTCTATTCACATATGCCTTAATAAGGACTTTGAAATATTTGTCAGGCAGTAATTTCATACAGCTGTCACAGATACCTTCACTAGAGTCAGTAGGCCTAATTGATAGAAAATAACCAGTTAATTTGCTTTTCATCCCATGGGTGCTTTCTGACAAAAAAAAATGGCAAAAACTATTTTCAAATGCCTCTGACATTTTGGCAGACAACTTTCCACCACACACATTTGGAAATAGCATTTTGGAATTATCATACTTCTTCATTTCTATGTGCAAATTTCCCATACTAGAATCATTATCATAAGATGATATTACATTCCTACACTCAGCATGGGGAAACTTGCTACAGGCCCAGCCCATGACATAGTGGTCAGCATTTTCTTGAATTACATCATAGTCATGATCATTTGCCTTATCACATAGGTCACACTCTTCACTGACATTTACTTCAAAATTACTCTTCATCACATCATTATGAGTCAATAGAAAGTTTGCAGCATCAGATTCACAATTACTGTCGTCAGAAGCACAAAGTAATTGATTTACCATAACACTTTTTATGGCACTGCGAAATTTGGTTGCATCTGGGGTTACATTGTTGCCTCATTTTGATCTAATGATTGAAAAAATGTTTTCAATGCAATCCTGTGTGATCCTCCTAGGTAGCAAATACCGGAAATCATAATCATTGTGTACTTCTGACCACAATAGTTTCAATGCAGAAATATTGTCTGCCCAACCCTGAATGCAAAGAGGATTGCCTTTGCGGTTATTCAGTACTTCCAGTTTTTTGAGACAGTCACAAATTTCATTCAGTTTTTGCATATGCCTTGATTCATTGCTTAAAGGTTTCCTATACTCCTTGGGGCTACTGACAGTGGAAGAATTAAAAATATCGCACAATGTGTCACACATTTCTATAAACTCTGCAGTGTGTGCTTTTGGAAATCTGTTGGTTGGTTGGTTCCTTAGTTTAGGGGCTGCGACAACGCGGTCATGTAGCCCCGTGTACTTTGGGTGTGTAGAATCTGTCTGATAACCGGTGTTAATTGGAAATCTGTAAAATGACTTGGGATTTTATAATTAAAACACCCATACATACTACAAATAACTCCTCTTCCAGCCATTACCAAAATTGTGGCACATAATAGCACAAAACAATACTATTTTAATTATAAAAGTAATACTTCGAATGTACTTCACTTAAACTTGCCAGCTGATTGAACTCCACCACGTAGTTGACTGCGCGAACCGCCAGATAGCGCGCAGGATCGATGTCGCCAGTTTCTCGCGGGAGTTTCCACTATTATCATATTAAGCTATTTGGACCTGCTCAGCGAAGCGCGGAGGGTCCAAGGAAAGGAAAAGAGTGGGGGTAGGAGACAAAAGGAGAACATATCAGAATAGACAACTTATCAAAAATAAATGTTCTTCTTGATGAATGGTCTTCAAAGAGTTGATAGCAGGCGATACTAGCACAGCATGGTGAGTGAAAAAGTAGACGAAGTTCTCTTGCTCATGGAGATAATAGCTGGCGATGGTAACGAGATCTGATGGCCAAATGGAAAAGGAAGTCCTCTTGCACCAGGAAGAATTGAGGAGCTTCAGAGATTCGCTGCTAGATGACGCTAGGTGGGTCATGGAAGATATATATCTAGAACAGACTCACAATGACATAAGAGACATGACCATCAAAGAGAAAATAGAAGATCACTGTTGGTGTTTGACAAAGAGGAAGGAATGAACATGCAAAGAGCATTAAAAAATTATATTCTCTCATACCGTGTATTCCGAGAATACACCACGCAGCACCCGATCACAAAATTCTAGTGACAATCTCAACAGATATTTATGAATATATATGTTAAAACATATAATAAAGTTATAATTAACGTCGAACATAAACAGTCGTATGCAACGTGGTTATAATGGCTATAATTAAGACACGAGTATGTTTATAAAACGAGCGTATGCCAGTTTTATAATTTCCATACGAGAGTCTTAATTACCATTATAGGCGAGTTAATTATAACTTTATTATATGTTTTAATGTACCGTTGGTACAATCAAGCCTGGCAAATTGGGGGCTATCCTAAAATAAACCCCCTGGAAACATCTGAAATAAAGATCCAAAAACTTCCCACTTCCCCCAAATGTGACCTTCCGTGTGATTACTCAAATTCTACAACATGTTGCAATAGTGACCAAACTTTTGCGGCACCCTATAGGCCATGTCATCGTGGAAATTTCCAAGGTGCTGGTTGTGATCAGAAACATTGGCGCTAGTGTTCTAGTAGCAACTGTTAAAACTCCAAGGTACCAACTTAAGATGACTCAAAACTTCCAATGGCATATGGCCATTTATTTTAATCTGCGACAATTTTTTGTGGTAGGCCTGAATTGGACAAGATGGTGGGCCCTAGCTCTGTAAGTTAGGCATAAAAAACTGTGTCTTTTATCGCCAGCAACTGAGGTAGGTGGATGTGAAAATTTCTACGGGAGACGCCGATCAGGCGGCCTCGGGTTCTCCCGAGGACTCTGCCATGTGAACAATAATTTATATGTTAAGTGGATCGGCCACGGGACTGATGAACATGTAAATTTCATTCTTTGTAAACTTGTTTCATTTTATTTTAATTCCGTTTAGTGTGCGTGGTCAGAATGTAAAGTTGACTTAGTTAAATTGTGTAGTAACGCGGGCCGTATTTTCAACAGTGCTAATTTTATGTATCATTTGTAATACCTTGCTTTCTGTTAGTAATGTGTATCGGCCGCCGTTGCATTTCAAATCCATGTTGGTTTAATTTACGTAAATATTTTGTCTGCCTCGTGCAGGCCTAAACTTGTTTTAAAGCCGCGTCCGTTGGTGACGCTTTAGATCTGACCACGTGCAAAGTTAACACTATGAAGAACACCAGTTATATTTTTGTTTGATTTAGGAGATAAAGCATTTTGGTTAAATTACTAAGTAAACATGGTTCTCGATTCATTTTGATGGGGATTGATTTGGTAAATTGTGGGGTTTGTTGTCGCTAAATTTCGGCGCGAGGTCGGCGTGTTTGCGTGATGTGTTCTGGGTTATTAGTTATTGTCGGCATGGTATTTGTTTGTGTCTTCCGAGGTCCAAACAAGTAATTTGGTGGATCATTGGATCTAGGTTGTTTAATTAGCCTTCAGGGGGGGATTTGCTGTTGAGTAAGTATGTGATAGGCGTCTAGTTTATAAGACCTTTATATTTGTTAGCCTGTGTTTTGAGGTTAAGTAATTCATAGGCGTCAAGTTTGTAAGACCTATTTTGTTGTATGTTTGTCCTAGGCGTCAAGTTTGTAAGACCTGGAAAGTGTGAAGTAGGTTTGTTTGACCACTGGCAAGAAGCTTTGTACTTGCCAGGGCGATTCTTCTTACTATTGTGTTTTGTGAATGTATTTTCTTTATGCTTTGTGGGGAATTTCTATGATGGCAAGTTTGTCATTTTATTATGAAGGTAAACCTTTACCCCTGTCGACTCTATCTGTTATTCCTCTACTCTGACGCGTGGACCGTCTAGCTCTTGTTCGTCTTTAGTGTTCCTTGAAATTATTTGCATTTGGGGGGAGGGGGTATCATTTCAGCTTGTTGGGTTTTCCATTTATTAATTTCTGTTTCGTTCATTTTAGTTTAGTGGTATGGCGAGTGTGTGTGCCGGCAGTGTGAGTGTGTTTTTCTTTTCAGGTTAGGTTAAGTTTTGCGCCTTGCTTATCATTTTCTTTTATCGTCGAGTCTTCGTAGCTATTGTTCCAGGCATCGTCCCAATATGTAACTTACGAACTTATGAATATCAATTTAACACTTTATTAAATGTAAATGGGTGCGACGTAGTTTAAGGTTCTTTTATTTGTATTGTTTACTTTTATGGAATATATGATTGTGAGTTAAAATGAACCTCTCTTTTCGTTAGCGACTATCCCTAGGCAACCTGTTTCCTCTTCCGGACCTCTGAGATTAGGGCTCACTTCCATCATCCCGAGTAGCAGGGCACAAACGGCAGTTTGAGTAGTTTGTAACCCGAGTAACCTCTACAAAAATTGATAACACTTTTGGTTTTCTTTAGTTCTCCTTTTAACCGGTTACATTTAACATAAATATTCATAAATATCTGTTGAGATTGTCACTAGAATTTTGTGATCGGGTGCTGCGCTGGGTAGGATATCTCTGATTTCCAAGCTCTCTGACCGACCGACGCATGCGCTCTGTGTGCTTCAATGCCATATGTGCAGATTGAGCTCCAGTATTCAGTTAATATGTCACCGAAGTCGTTTGAAAACAAAGCGCTGTGTAGAAATTGGAATTGGGGATATTAAGGTACAGTACTATTTCTGTCTCATATTCACCAGTTTATTTACGCGAACATATGGACGGTGCACTTTCGGTAATTTATATAGACATGTTGGATTTTGAGCGCATGCGTGAAGGTATCCTTATCTAATTGGTCAAACAACTGTTTCTTGAGCTGTGATTGGTGGGAGAAACTGTTTCATAATGAAAAATAGTGTTATAATGACCATCATTATGATACAGTTTTCAGACATATAATAGTCAGTGTCGTACATAAACATAATTACAAATGTACAATTAATTCGTGGATCGAATTACTCTGTTGCTATTCATGATTCCATTGACAAGGATATTATTTAAGTTTTCTCATGGACTTAATCGGTCATATTCGACAAACAATGAAGGTAATTGAATGTATTATCGCTCCAATAAATTACTTCAATCAGTTTAAATCATCTCACATAAATGTTTAAATTATCTTCAATTAATCTTTCTCTTATCATTTCAATGTTATACAATTATTTCAAGTCTTTCAAATCGTAGCTTTCCACTGAAACATATGTCACTATTAGCAATCCATTTTAGAAAAATTGTTACAATGCAAGAATAATGTTTTAAATGTTGGATTCATAAATCTATTAGCTTTCTAGTAACTGTATTCGTGACTGTAATTCACGTTCAATATTACCTTATTAACTCAGTCAGCAATAGCTTATCAGCTTACTTAATACTGAAAATTCGTAATAAATACGATAATACTTCACACGTGAAATTCCTATAATTCACCTTAATTCAATACTGATCATTCATTGATGTCAAATATCTGCTTCAAATTACTTCAATTCACGCAATTATTAATTACTCTACACGTGCATTAGCTCTCAATAGCTATCAATAATTTCCAAACATTTTAAAAATCCATAAGCTTTTATACAATTACCGTAAAATACCATGTTTCATAATAGACAAAAAGTTGAAGTATTATAGACTACTTCTATCAAACTGTGTTAATAATTTTGTATTAACATGCTTGAATAATAGTATTCGTAATTCTTCAAAACTGTCAAAACTGTAATTAAGACACTCGTATGAAAATTATAAAACTCGCATATGCTCGTTTTATAAACATACTCGTGTCTTAATTATAGCCATTATAAGCCACTATAATATACATTTATTAGGGTTCTTGTGTGTAAGATAACTTGTAACAATATTGTTAGTGTTGATAACGTTCACGATTTGAACTACATTTAATGCTGAAATTACGAACAACATAACTCAGCCAAATTTGAGGCTACTGACATATTTAATTACCATGTGCTTCAGTGAAGCAAATCTATTTTTGTTTGGTGGATGGAGTTCCACAAAGCTACAGTTTTCAGTCAATGAACTGGTGATTTTCTACGGATCACTTATTGATCTATATTAAAACCAGGATATGCTAGGAGGACTAGTGGGTTGTCTTAGTGAATGCTTAGCCTTATACCCGATATTAATTTAATTTTAAGAGTCTTATGAGTTCATTTTGTGCTGATTTTCATTTTTGTTTCTTAAACCACTGGCTTCTTCTATCGCATTCTTTTATATTGAGGTATCCTTATCCCTGATTGATCCTAGTTGGTAGAATTTTGGGGGTTATTTCAGCCGGGTACTTCCAGATTCTACGATCCAGTTCTTCCATCGGATTTCTACAGGTAAGACCACGTGGATACGGATACAGTATCATCCCGGCATTTGCCTGGGGTAGACGAGGGAAACTACAGAAAACCACTTCCATGATGGCTGAGGTGGGAATCGAACCCACCTCTATTCAGTTTCGCCTTACGAGGCCATCAGACTTCTTGGCAGAGCCGGGAATCGGACCCGGACTTCTGCAGCGACTGCCAAAAATTATCTCCGCTAAATACGTTTGTATTAAAGTTAAATGTTTGTGGTATTGTCAATCAAAATATTTAGTTATTGCCAAGGTATTATATTTTCCTTCATAAAAAAAATATTATTCTTGGATTACAGAGGACTGCAAATTTGTCGGAACTCAACACATAAACAATGTCGTCAATATGAGGCAGAAATTCTATCGGAAGCATCTGTAAAATATTGTATATTTTAATTCGTTGAATTCATCTTTCGAAATGAATGCGAACACTTCGAACACTGTGTGTCTTCCTATCTACCGTAGGAGGTTGTTTAACTTCAATGTCCGTACAATCAATACTCAACCTGTATTTCAGGAATGTATTTTTGAACACTGCATAGTCTCATCTACACTTTCATTACTGGGCCAGAACACGAAATGTGACATTGCCAAAGCTAGAATCATTGCAGTGGTGGTAAAAATACGTGACACAGTTGTACGATGGACTCCGAACAAAGCTTTCAAAGCAGAATGAGACATTCTTCATACAAAATATCGACAGGCGATTTTCATGACATACTTCACCCGTACGTTTATCGCGAGATATTATTTCAAACAACAAGTTAAAAACTTGAAATGACACGCTCGTTAAATCTCACATTTGTTTTCAGTCCCAAATAGACAATTATCATCTCCTGCGTTGTGCACTGCTATATGCCAAACTCCAGCCTCGTCTCACAGCTTAATTAGTGTCACTGCGCCGCTCCACTCGACTGATCCGCACGGTGTCTATAGACCACATACTAGGAAAATCTAAAATATTTGTCGGGATATTTATCTCAACGTTATTATTCATTGCAATTTGCCACCATAGATAGCGTCCGCATTTACAAATAAATATTATTAATGCAGCCAATGGCCATGTACTTTCCTTTTCAGGACGAGTCAGGGAAGGGATATTGGAAGGAAATCGGCCGTGGACCTATTGAAAGGAACCGTCCCGTCATTTACCTGGTGATGAAAATGGGAAACCACGAAAACCATTTTCAGGACGGCCGAGGTGTGATTCGAACCCACGCTCTCCCGATACAAGCGAGGCACGAGGTAGCGCATTAGCGCTCTCGGCCACCGCGGCCGGTATTTACAAATAAATGTACGTATGTATGTATACATATGTAATTAGCGCCTATATTTACAAAATTATGACTACTGCCGACCAAAATATTATGTGCACTCGAGTTGGAGTTTGTTTATGAAATACAGGAAACCATTGAGCCTCCAGAGCATCCAATTATCACCATCATTTTCCTCGTTCTATTTAATAATAATATTGATTTTACGTCCCTTTTAACTTCTGCGGCTTTTAGAGACGCCGGGTTGTTGGCATTTTGCCCTGAACGGGAACTTAAACGTGCCAGTGAATCTACTGACGGCGGCTTCGGTAGCGTAGTTGGTAGCATGCTGAGCTTCCATGCCCAAGATAACGGGTTCAAACCCGGCCGAAATTTTCGGTTATTTTAAGAGCGTTAAAAATCCCTCAGTATGCCTTCCTTCGGAGGGGAGGTAAAGCCGGCGGGCACATGTCATAGATTTATGGAATTTAAAAGAACCTTCCACTAACTACAACTGTGTGAAGCTAAATGTGTGGGTTAGATTTGATTAACGCACTATTACGTTCCAACGTTCGTCACAAGGTGTCGGTTGCGTTAGCATCTAGCAGCCAAGTTCACAGCTAGGTGTCATTACGGTAGCATTTGGTAGCAAAATTACTACTTGAAATTGATCGACTGCAGTCCTTACTTGAATTACAGATAACGCACACACTAATACAGTCATCACAATTAACACCGGTTATCAGGCAGATTCTACACACACCCAAAGTACACGGGGCTACATGACAGTGTTGTCGCAGCCCCTAAACTGAGGAACCAACCAACAATCTACTTACACAGCTCCCTTGCATTTAAGCATCCTCAAATGGCAATTGAATGCGCCAGGATTCAATCCTGCAACCTTGGACACAGCAGGCTAAACATAACGTTAAGCCATGTATGTTTGGATACTGTATCAGTTTCTATTCAAACAAACTGTATTAAGAGGTCATGTCGCGGTAGATTGAGGCACGCGTAATACCCTCTGTTTACGGGCCAGCCTGACCACTCCACTGCAACGATTGCAACATACAGTCCACGCCAACTAAAATAAGTTACTAAACGATAACAATGTAGCCAACTTTACATCCATCCCCTATGCCTACGTGCATGTTCGTTTTAATTCACTGGCCGTGAAAGCCAATATACCGTACCATCTTTTTGGAAGCCTTCATAGGGAGGTTAAGGCTGCCTGAGCTTTTAGCTCTCGCCATAAAGAGGCGCAGGTGCGCTTCATAAAAGGGAGGTAGCGCGCAGTTCGCTACTCCTGTGGGGGTCCGGACACGGACACCAAGAGCCCGCTGATGAACCAGCTTGGTGTTCCTAATGCGAAACTCCACACAAGATACGGCATAAACCTAGAATAATTGCTGAGTTTTAATTCCAACTTATATTGTGTAAAAATTTGGATTTTATCTGTTGAAAAGATTTGAGAAACTTAATCAAAAAATGACGAATGGTTGATACACGCTTCAAAATGGGAAGTTTTTGCGTTCCAACTGCGATAATATATATACATTGAAAATTCCACTGCAGGCCAAAAGTTTCCGGACAGCATAAAAATTTCAGTTTTTTTTAAAGAATGGGGGTGGAATGAAGCCTAATTTCAAGATAATTTTAAATTATATGTTTTCTTAACATACAGAACCATGTTTGTAGGAACTTACATTCTATTCTTAAGCACAAAAAAAAAAAAAAAAATAATAATAATAAAATAAATAAATAAATAAATAAATAAATAAATACACATCACAATTTCTATTCGTCGAAAAATCCACCCTTTGCTCGGAGGACACTCTTCACTATATTTTGCATCCGTTCAACAAGTTTCTGCAGAACTGATGAAGGAATATCATTCCAGGCAGTCTGAAGAGTCTTTCAAAGATCTTCCTCTGATATAGGACATACTCTTTGCACCCTGCGATCCAGTTCTTCCCACAGAAGCTCTATTGAGTTTAGGTCGGAGGACTGAGGTGGCCATTTCATGTTTATGAGTTCTCCTACTTCCTGTTTCACCCTGAGATAATTTTTGCAGAGTATTGACATGTGTTTGGGGTCATTATCTTGCTACAAGGTGAACCCATGTCCTATCAGTCGCCTGCCAGTTGGCACTGCACTCCTGGAAAAAATGTTGTGATAGCCTTCTTTCCTCAGAATTCCCTTTTTTTCTGCACATATCCCAGTTCCATCAGAAGAAAAGCACCCCCAAACCATCACAGAGCCCCCTCCATGCTTGACTGTAGGAATAATACAGTTGGGATGCATCTTTTCTGCTGCGTTCCTCCGGACATACACATGACGTCTTTGCCCAAATACCTCAAACTTGGACTCATCCGTCCACAACACACGTTTCCAGTCTTCACGAGTCCATTCTTTGTGTGCAATAGCCCATTTTAGTCTTTTTTGTCTGTTGACTTTCCACAGTAACGGTTTCTTCACCCCTATCCTGCCCATTAAATTGGCTTTCCTAAGACGACGCTTCACAGTGGTGACAGAAATTTCATTGCCATGGCTCCTATTGAATTCTGATTTAAGTTCACCTGCTGTGAGCCTTCTGTTTCTCTTGCTGGACAATATTACCGATTGGTCCTCGGCCTGGGTAGTGACCCTGGGT
The DNA here is from genome assembly GCA_946902985.2 of Meconema thalassinum. Lineage (NCBI taxonomy): Eukaryota > Metazoa > Arthropoda > Insecta > Orthoptera > Tettigoniidae > Meconema > Meconema thalassinum. The sequence goes on along the minus strand of OX336395.1, from coordinate 155,438,092 downwards.
CTTCCACTTCATTTCTTGTCCTGATTTGATCCAGTTTTCAACCATCTCGATATTGTGTCATGAACAGTGGATTGCAAAAACTTCAATTTTTTGGCTATATCGCGGATCAAATAGCCCTCGTTGTGAAGAGTATTCACTGGGGAACATTCTTCTACATTTAGAGTACGTCCTCGTCCCATTTCTGCAATAACAATGGGGAAAACTAAATAATTATGAATTATTGATGGGATTTTATGTAAATTTATGCTTAAAAATTGTAGTGTACCATTTAATGCTGATGGACCTATATAACATTATCGAGTACATTGAAAAATTACCTTTCTACTAGTTCCCACGAAGATTTTAACACAACAATTGATTTGAAACCTTCAAATGTGGGTTTATTTGTTACTTGCAACACAGCCAACACACAAGAATATTACCTAGCAACTGATCGCTAATCATCTTATGGGACAGTATTGGCGCCAACAATGAGATTTCACGGCTGTTTCTGATCAGAACAAGTGCCCGTGTGTTCTGTAACTCTAGTAAATCACTTGGGTGAAGCAGGGAAAGTTTCACAATAGGATATAAGCATAAAATACAGAATTTTCAGAGTGTCCGGAAACTTTTGGCCGGCATTGAAAATTCCAAAACTACACGCCCTAACGCGAAATAAAACAAGGAAAATGATGGTGTTATTAGATGACCCGGTGAACTTTGTACCACCTAAAATTGATTTGATTGTAACCTAATCAACCTTCCAGCTCCAATTAATTGAGATCGATAATATTAGCCGCATCGTGTACGGTTTGAGTTTTGTTTGGTTATTAAATGAAACCCGTTTGTAATTGAAATGAATTCAATGTATTTTATTTACATGAAAGATAAATGCAGTTACCATTCAATGCAAAGCTGTCTGGTAAACTATGCTTTTAGTTTCGTTTTCTGGCGCGTAAATAAATAAAGATGATGACTTTCCGACACGCGAACACGCGACGTACAGGTTTCCATGCGCGAAACGGAAACTCCCAAGTTAATTCCGCAAACTTCCAATGAATGGCCTTGTGATTTGTTGATGATCATTGCGAAGGCCAGACGCACGGGGAATTTCAACCGTTTAAAATCGAATGGGTCGTCCGTTGGAATCATCGGGATGCGCGGAATCAAACCATCCTCTCCTTTGTTCTTTCCCTTGATAATCTTCGCCTCGATGACGTTGTTTATAAGCTTTTTCACAGCCAGTCTAGTTCCATTGCATAGTCCAGGTTGACTGATGTTACGCAACATGATGATGACTAAGCCTACTTTCAATTGCAAATTGTGGGGTGGTAATCCAGGCAATTCCAGCGAATTCAAAAATTCTGTGGGATTGTTGACTACCTCATCCTGGTTGATAACTGTTGGTTGGTTCTTAAGTTTAGGGGCTGCGACAACGCGGTCATGTAACCCCGTGTACTTTGGGTGTGTGTAGAATCTGTCTGATAACTTGATAACTGTGTCAACTGATTTGAAGGAAAACAACCCACTGTCCTGGAATGAAATTTTGAATGGACTCGTTGAGATCATCGACATCTTTGTTTTCACTGTCAATATGGCTCGTTCGCTGAGCCAGTTATGGTTTTTGAAGTTCTGCGCTACATCCGGCGTGAATGAGCTCCTCCTTTGATTCGGTCAACTGACAGAAATCAGTGGGGAATGTGGTGAAACCGGTCGATATGTCAACTGCGATATTCCCATTACCAATGACGAACAATTGTCCTCTGGGCCTTATGGTTATTTCCACAGATTGCCTTATTTCATACACAACCTTCAAACTCGAATCCACATATTATTTTGGTCAACAGCAGTGGCGAAGTACCCATTTCATTCTCAAGGAATATGCACATTTAATTTTCCTATTTTCATTGGCATAGGCAAATTAAATCTCTAGTTTTCGGTATTATTCTCTGTACCACGGTGGGATTGACGCCAGCTTCTCAGCGCGGGACTGAGCAGCCAATGAGTCTCCTTTGGAACAGGCTCAAGTCTCTGTGAATAGAGAAGGCATGAGCCAAGCGGTAGGTCGATATCTGAATGCGTCAACAGAGAGCCTAGGCTCCAAGCAGTGCATTCGTGAGGTATTTCAGCGCTTGCATGTTTGTTTGTGAGATTTAAAAGATGGATCAGTGTAGTGATATAATAGTGTAGTTAAAATCAAGACCATTTTCTTCGTTGTCCTATGAAGAGAAATGTGCAGTGAAAGAGAGAAGACCAAAACCACGTCTAAATATTGTACAGGCTGATAAACATCAGTCACGTAAATTCTAGTCTCAAGTAGTACGAGCAGTATGAATGGTTAACAGAAAGTGCAACGACGGGCACGATGCTTTGTTATGTTTGTATTCTGTTTGGTGGCGATAGTAAAGAATGAAGTAAAACTGGGATTGCGTGTATTAAAAATTGTCATCGTATTCACAAATGCATCAAATTTCTAAGAAATACATTCTTAATTGGGAACGACGTCATCTTTTGGAACAACACAGAATAGAGCATGCTCTATCAGAGCGAAAAAAACGACGACTGGAGTTTATCTACCAACAACTATAAGGATGAACTTTAGAATAACCAGTTGCATGAATGTACCTTCGCCACTGGTCAACAGTAGATATTTTTAGGGCGGAACATTGAGGCCGTCTTCCCCAAAGCCTGGAAATTAATCTTGCATCAAAACACATTTTGAAATGAAAACTAAGAGAAAATGTTTAATCAATGAAACACATTCTATATCGTTATTATTTACGCACAAGATATCCGGGCTTGTAGGCTGTGGTCTAGACAGGATGTTTACTCCCGACGTTGCACCGAAGACTGCGTTTGCCATTATCAAGGGTCCGCTCCATCCGTTACTCAGCAGTTGATAAATTTATAATTTAGTGGGCCCTTGATGATGCTGAACGCAGTCTTCCGTGAAACGTCGGAAGCAAACATCCTGCCTGGTCCCACGGCCTACAAGCCCAGATATATTGTACTTGGTTATGAATGCCGCCGTGAAATATTATTTGTTTAATAGCAAATGTATAAATCTGCAATTTCAGTCCTTCCACTGCTCGCACATTTACTAAATTATATATGAATTGAAGCCAATGGCCATACCAGGGTATTTTTAATTGAACGCCCGTAGGCTCCCAGAAAGTTCAAATTTCAAGTACCTTAGTTCCAACTTTGGCTACCAGATGCCACTGTCACACCTAGCGGTGGACGTTGGAACTTGATAGATCGTTTCTAACCAAATAATCTACAAATTTAGCTACACACTACAAATTGTAATTGTCATAAATCTATAACATTCCCCTTCGATGGAAGGCATACTGAATGATTTTAACGTTCTTAAAAATCTGACGACTTCGGCTGGGTTTGATCCCGCGATCTTGGGCATAGCAGTTCAGCATGGTACCGACTACGCAAAATGTAAGGTGCATGCAGGCGCAAGCCCCACAGCTTCTGACGGGATGATCCAGAGAAGTTGCATTTGCTTTTGAGTATTATCATCACCGTCTGTAATTCGCAAGCCGTGTCATTACGCTTGGCAACGCCACTCATCTGGTAGACTTACTAGAAGAAGCACCCTAACTTTCGACTCAAATCCGCCACTGCTAGTTTCTTTTCTTGCTCCAAAGATGTTCGCTCCAAGGCACCAAGGAATAATTTACGAAGGTTCGCTTCCAAGTTCCAATAGTTCCATTCTCCTTGGTTCGCTCTCTACCCCTCTGCCCACATACGTCTGCCGACAGTAATGATACTTCACCTGATTGGTCAGAAGAAACTCATTGCCTTGATTTGTGATTGGCCACCTAATATACCCCTTCCATGTGTATTTTACTGTTCCTTTCCGCTGCCTGTACGTGACAAACATCACGTGACCGTTCGAGTCAAAAAGATTTGTTGAAATGCCGCGGCATCTTTGTGGGTCGGACCGCCATTGCGGAAGGAAATGAAGCCTGGAGTTGATTATTATTTATAATCAAAAGTAAGTAAAAGTTATGCCTTTCAACATGTACTGAACGCTTATTTTATTCATTAGGGAGTGTTTACAATATTTCCTTTCTTTTCAGACGGACGCAGAAGAGCCGAGGTAAGAGTTTAGGGGGCAGATGACATCATAGTTCAGTCCATTGAAACCCCAATAACCAACTAACTAGAGTTTCCGAGGAGAAGATTTATACGAAACAGCCTGTAAGTTTTATTTATGAATACAATTTGCCGTTATTTTATTCACTTTTCCAAAGGGATTTTTTTTAATATTCGTTTTATCAAACCTTAATTTCTGCCTCATTCCTTGTGTATACAGCGTATGTTATTAAGCCGAGGTACCGTACTGAAAATGGGCATATGCAAAATTCACCAGTAAAGTGTTTTACTTGTTAAGATACAATATAACATTTGAGAATAGGCGTTGCCCGGAAATTGCCTTGATCACTGCAGCATCATGCCCAAATTGTTAGTGTCCGGTTGGCAGTATTGATATTGCGAATTTTCAGTCTGTCAACACAATAGGCCTATGTTCCCCTTTATTGAGACGGTAGCACTACAGAACACGAGACCAAAGGTATAAAAAAATTTAGGTAATGAAATTTGCCGAAGTAGGCTACCTTTAGTAATGGCATCCTGAGATGTTAAAATAATAGATGTTGACTCGTCCGCTGCCATAAACCCACCCAGCCATCCCAAATAGATACACGACTTATATAGCAGAAATGAAGTCTTTTGTAGCCATCTTGCTTTCTAAGTCAGGAATGCCAACCCCACGCATTTGGTACTATCTCACATCGGGTATAGAACGAGTAAACAAAAGAGCGTTGATAAAGTAATGTAATGAAAAATTGCGCCAATTGTCAGTGTTTATTTATGTATTTATAATGCTTTACATACAAAAACAGGCCTAACCTGGGGCTTACGCCCCAGACCCCCTTGCTTGTGGTACTAGCAGTAATTTTCCAAAAGACAGTGCTTAACTTAGTGGAAATTTGTAACAATTTCAAACTTTACGTGTCATATGGTGAATTTTGTATTGGACATGTTGGTAACGTACTCAGATGTTCGTTTTTCGGGTGTCACATGACGTATGACGTTGTGTCCAAGATGGCGTCCATAGTGAAATGAAGACGATGCTAAAAGCATTCTTTTCGTAAATAATCAATTAAAAGGAATTATTCCGGTGCAGCAGTGGCAATTGAGAAAGTAAAATGACTCCGAACATCTCCGAGAAAGGTTTGTCAATCATAAATACTATATTTTCAGTAATATACCTTGTTGAAAGTTACGACGGCTTGGTCTCCTGTTCTGTAGTTTTAATGATATAAAATACACCACCACTAGGCAAAACCCATTCGTCTGCGGCTGGAAACAAGAATCTGGGCACATTAGGCTGCAACCATTGAACTGGACATGTTAGACTGTAACCATTGTCAAAAACCATTAGATTAGACTAAACGAAGGTTAGAATGGTCGCGGGAAGCTTGCGGGGCACGGTTGAAAAAAAAGAACATTGATCTGGACGATAGACCACCTGTACAATTAGTACCGTATTCATGGGGCTGGCAATACGGTTGTAATGCTGATTATGGCAGACACAGCTGGAATTTTTACTATATAAGTCATGTTATAATTAGGGATGGCGGGTGGGTTATAGATAGTGATGTGCTTGAGCTCGGCTCGAGCTGCTAGAACAGATGACGTCAGAGTTCTAACTTTTGTGCGCGCCGTGACCTATCGGCATGCTCTTACGAGCCCAGAAACCTCAAGAAGGCTGTGTTCGAGCATTGTGCTAGGCGGTACCGGCTCGTGCTGTGTTTACTATGCACTGCTGTATAGTTTGTGCATTTAACCCCTTCAAACTGTATCTGTAATGTGGAGACAGCCACAATCTGTCTTTGTGCGATGATTCGATGCACATGTCTCCCCAGAATATACAAACTGCGTACTGAACATCGTTGGAGTTCACAGAATAAAGTTGACGGGTCACAACACGTTCTTCGTACAATGATGCGGTAAGAGTATGTGTATAGGCTATAAGTGATTAATTTCTTCCGTTGCAGGAACATATGTTTGCTACTATCCTCGACGTATTACATCCTTCACAGAAGCCAAAGGTGTATCAGAGATGGGGGGTGGGGAATAATCTTATTAAAATTATTATTAGCCTAGGTACAATTTGATTTACTGTATCGATCGTATGGTGACAATGGGGCAGAAGATGGCTAGATGCGGAAGGATGTGGCCGTGGCCTGTATTAAGGTACAGCCCTAGCATGTGCATAGTGTGCAAATGGTAAACCACGGACAACCATCTGCAGGACTGCCCAGTTGGATTCGAACCACTAACAGTCTAATACGTTCACACATGCCGTACGCGAGCGAAAGGTAGCAGAAAATATCGTCCGGGCCGTCAGTGCACCGCCTACTTTATGAGTGGGGTCGCCTAACAGTTCAAACAGGTTCGATTCCGTATCGAGCTACGTTGTGTAACGTGCCAGTGCGAGCCCGCTCGAACTTGGGTATCATTCGCTTCTGCTGGAACAGAAGACGTCAGTTTGAACAAGATCGAGCTTTGCACGACCTTTTGAGTGCACTGCGACCTATCGGCGTGTTCTTATCAGGCCAGAATCCTCAAGAAGGCTGTGTTTGAGCATTGTGCTAGGCGGAACCGGCTCGTCCTGCGTTTGCTGTGAACTGCTGTATAGTTTGTGCATATAACCCCTTCAAACTGTATCTGTAATGTGGAGACAGCCACAATCTGTGTTTGTGCTATGATTCGATGCACATGTCTCCCCAGAATATACAAACTGCCTACAGAACATCATTGGAGTGTACAGAACAAAGGCAACGGGTCACTACACGTTCATCGTACAATGGTGCGGCAACAGTATGTGAATATGCGAAACCAAAGACGTATCAGTGACGGGGGCAGGAATAATCTATATTAATATTGTTATTATTATGTACGATTTGGTTTACGTCGCACAGACAAAGATAGGTCGTATGGTGACAATGGGACAGAAGAGGGCTAGGCACGGAAGGATGCGGCCGCCTTTAAGGTACAGCCCCAGCATGTGCCTGGTGTGCACGGAAAACCATCTGCAGGGCTGCCGACAGTGGAATTAGAACCTCTAATAGTCTTAATACGTTCACACACAACGTTCGCGAGGGAAACTTTGCAGAAAACAATGTCTAGGCCGTCAGTGCTCCGCATACTTTATGTGTGAGGTCGGCTAACAGTTCGAACAGGTTCGATACTGTATCGAGCTACGTTGCATATCGATTCGGCACAAGCCCTCTCGAACTTGAGTATCATTCGCCTGTCGCTGGTTATAGTCAGCCGGGGAGTGAACTAGATCATTCCCAGATCAATTTTGAATCATTGGAAGAGGTATTTATTGCAAATTTCAGAAGTTAAAACCTTTGTCAAAACTCATTGCATTGCCCAAAATGAAGGTAAGGATGGTCGGGTTGGCGGGCCACTGTTGACGACACATTAGACTGTAATCATTGTCAAAACCACTGTTTCTTTCATTTGTACCCCTCACAGAACGCTACCTATACTGCCTATTCAATTAGTACCGTATGGGTACACAAAAACCTAACCTTCGTCCAGACAGTCTTCTAACCAAGTAGCGGCCAAGGGTCTCTTTCGTCAAGGCAGTCGTCGAACCAAGTACGGTAGCGATGTATGGCTTGTTCTGGTCCAATTTTTACATCAGTAATTTTCGTCCAGGCAGTCATCTAATCTCGCTACGAGTGAGTACGCTGAAGCGCATTATAGGAGTCTGTCAAGAGCTATGAGACCTTGTTGGTGTTCTGAAATTTTGCATCTGTGACACATACTATAGTATGGGCTTTATACATAGTTCGGTCATGCATAGGCACTGCAAAAGAAGAGCCAAAATTACTGCTTGTAGTACAGGAAAGGGATCGGGTGCATATGCCCCAGGTTAGGTTTGTGGCTGTATGTAAAGCCTTATTCGATGTTCACTGCTTTCGAACTTAGCAGCAAAACTGGCACCAAACGATAATGTTGGCACTGCTGAAATAACGCAATAACACCCTCGTAGTCTTTTTCCGTAATCAGTTGGCGACTCTCTTATATTCTGCTCTCGCAACATAAATATCTCAGCTCTCCACACCAAAAACATAAGTTTGTTTTGTGTTTGTATCTTCTCATCCTATCTGAGAGAGAGTGTAACTTCCTAGCGCATGCACATTGTAAAAGCTACAGACTTGGGTCTAAATCCTGCCAATAGCACTGCGAAGGTACCGTATGCGTGGGGTTGGCTATATTGCATTTGTCCCATAATTCAGTCACAACTGGAATTTTACTATATAAGTTTTGATCAAAAAAGGGGATGGAGGATGGGTTATAGTCAGTGGAGGAGAAAACATCTATTACCACAGCATTTCCACTATTATTATTTATTACAAAAGTTTATGGTGTTTGAAGCCATTTTTCAGTGTTGCATTAGTAAATGAAAGTTTGGTGCTTTACAGTCGGTCAACACGATTGTACCCAAATGAGATGAGTTATTCCCTAATACTGAGAAAGAATTAAGGTAAATGCACCAATGGTCGTCATGTTAAGACAGATTTAGTCAAGAAAATATGTACACCTTATACATTTTGGTAAATTTAATCAACAAAAGCACTGTACCTAACCTCAAACTCTACTCAAACACTAGGAAACTCTCAATATCGAAAATATTCTGTTTTTGAAAATTACATATTTTTTAAAAAAGTTTTTGCCCTAGTCCTCTGCACTATGCCTTTGGATTGTTCCTTTATTTCTCACCCGTTTGCACCAATAGCCGTCATATTGTTAGTTTTCCTTGTCTGCTGTTTATAATGCATTACCATCAATTGTTGCGGAAGACCCCGATTTATCGACTTGGATGCTAACGTTTATGAAAAAACAGTACCAGTAATAGTTTTTTTAATAAAAAAAAGAAATATTTAAAAAAAAGATGGCATCGGGAAGCGGGAATGGTGGGTAGAAGACATACGGGCATGAAAATATCGTAATTCAGCTCTAAACACATTTATTATAAGTTATTTTTGTATTAATTTAAAGTGCAATATTAATGATAATTGAAATTCGAACAATATAACCACAAGAACGTGTATTGATGTAGGCTTCCCTGGTCGGTGTTCAAGCGAGAATGGTCATTATCCTGGCTGTTATGCATAGTCACATAAAACGTGAGACCAGACCCTGGCGTAACATAACGTCTGCGTTGAACAATCTCCGAGGGTCTGACAAGATAGATTGTAAGCCGTTTTCCACCAAATAACAGTAGGTTTTAATTTGATGTTCTGTAATATTGCAGCATGGTTTACTGTCAAATTTTGAGAGATTCGTAAAGACAGGCTTGGATTTCTTTTTAGGAAAGATGCACACCTTTTCCTCCCTGGTCGCCCATCTTTGAGAGGAGAGAACCTCTTCAATTCTTTTGTGAAGCGCTGGCCGCTGTTTTGCAAATTGTCCTTTGTTACCGGGAACCCCGCTTTTCCTAGTGAGATAACCCATTGAATTAACACCCTTTGTTAATAAGGAACTTGGCCCCATCTTCCTCTCTCTGGTTTTTCTTTTAATTTTGTCCGAAAGGGCGTTTTCTCGGAACACCATTCCTCTCCGCGGCCGTTGTGATACTCATGCCGTCCTCCTCAATGACCTTAGTAGCAGCTTCCATTTGCTGAATATCGTAGGCTAATTGAGAAATGTGCGTTTCGAGATATTACTTGAAAGCATATATTTAGTCAGAATATATTTTTCATCTCAACTTGAAAAGAATCCCTTTTAGCTCACCTAAAAACCCTAGACCTACTGATGATGATAATAATAATAATGTTGTTATACGCCCCCAACTACTGCGGCTTTTAGAGACCCCGGGGTACCGGAATTTTGCCCCGAAAGGTGATCTATAACGTGCCATAAAATCTTCTGACACGGCTCCCTCGCATTTGTGCACCCTCAAATTCCAGATGACAGCACCAGGATTCGATCCTGCAACAACGGGCGAGAACGTTACCTCTGAACCACCACACCAGCGTAGGCCTACGGCCGTCACAGAGACAGATCTACATAATATCAGCACACTGTAAATGTTTATTGGTTCTAAAACGTTAACGCAAACTTCAACAATATCGTGCACTAGTGTTAGTCACGCATGTGCTCTAAAGATCGTCAGCTATGACGACTATTGGACACGATGATCAAACGACAATTTAGTTAATGCCGGACACTTCAGAACTACATTATAAGTATATTGCCGCTGTTAGTTAGATCTTACAAGGAGATATGACAATGTGCCAATTTTCGTCACAAATGACGGGCTTTGGTAAAGTGCGTGTTTTTAAATCCAGTGTATGTCACCAGAATTTCTAACCAAACTAGGAACGTAAGCACGAAATAGCAAATCGCATTATGTTACAGAAACAATTACCCACTATATCACACACTTGTAACATTTTAAAATGTCGGAATGTAACACGTACGCACATAATTAACTGGCATGCCTGGTTAGCACATGCGAGAAGCCATATGCCGCGTCAAGACAGCTCAACTCTCACAAGATGTTTGACGTTGGGAATCGCCTATTACATCGCACGCATGATTTCGCAAAGTTCCTTATAGGCAACGAAGGTATGACAAATCTCGTAAGACTTCGTGCGTTGAGAAAGACCCATTGACATGCTTATTATTTGTACTTATATACGAGAGTGACGACGACTGGCTCAGTGACGAAAACCGGTACAGTTACCTTACATGAGATTAATCAATTTTGTTTATTACAAAAAGGAACTGGCAGCGTGGCTCAGGGGTAACGTTCTCGCTTGCTGGGTCCTAGGTTGCAATTCGTATCCTGGCACAGTCAGTTGGCATTTGAGGGTGCGCAAACACGAGGGAGCCATGTCAGTAGATTTACTGGCACGTTAAAGATACCCTTCAGGGCAAAATTCCGGCATCCCTGCGTTTCTGAAAGCCAGGGTAGTTGAAAGGCACGTAAATCATTAACATTATTATTGTTTTATTACAAAGGGTATTTTGGCTAATTTAAGTAGTTTTGTAGCTCGTTCACCACTCCTGAACTGTTACCTTTAACCATAACAAAAAGCTAACTGTTTTTAGGAAACGCCACATTCACACTTCAATCAGGAAGGTATGAACATTTTAACTCTGCAGTAATAAACTGACTGTATAACAGGTTGCCATGTTGGATAAGGCTTGAGTCAGGCAATACTGCCAACTTTACCACACTGCCCTGTTGCCGGGTTAGACGAAAATTCCTCTTTGTACTAAAGTTGGGTGGTGTAAAACTATTGGTCGCTACTAGGTTAGACGACTTTATGGACGAAATTTACTGATTGCACAGGGCGGGGCAGAAGATGCGCATGGGTTGCACTGCCTCGTATTGCGTCATTTTCATACCTTTCTAGGGAACGTTTACGATTGAAATTACGGTCCATTATCACTAGTGCAATGGAAAAATATGTTAAATTACGTCAATATGGATGTTTACCTCTTGCTGATTAAACGACTACTGCCATGTTCATCAAGCGCGTGAGCTATTTAGTAATTCTTGGTCTAGAGCAGTGGTTCTGAACCCTTAGAAGTGTGCGGACCACTCAGCCTGAAATTGAATCATATACGGACCACCCCTTCACTCAATACACCTTATCAGTTGTAACTCTTCACAATAACACTTATTTTAAAGATATTTCAATTCAAAACCTGATAGTCATCGCCGCAAATACATTCGGACGATTCTCGTTCAACGGACATCGTTTTCGAAATCTCCATTTATTGGCCACTTTTTTTATACGTGCTGGTGGACCCTTTTCTCCCGCGGACCACCGGTTCAGATCCACTGGTCTAGAGAGACTTATTTCCATTCTTCTTCTTCCTCGCCTTTTCCCGTTACGCGGGGTCGACTTTCTCAATCCTGAGGCGCCAGTCATTTCGTTGTAAAGCATCAGCAGCAGATAGGCCCAATACTCTCGTGTCCGTATGGACATTCGTCATCCATGTTGTTTGAGGTCTGCCGCTCCCTCTCTTTTGTGTAGCCATGGAAAGGCACTTCTTCGCTACATGATTTTCCGGTCTTCGTATAACATGACCATACCACCTTAGCCTGGACTCTAAAAGTTTCTCAGTTATAGGCGCTACTTTGAAACATGTTCATTACGGATTTTATCTTTGAGAGTAACTCCACCTGCCCAACGTGACATATGCATTTCAGTGGTATGTAGCTTTTGCTGATGTGCCTTGGTAGTAGCCCATGTTTGGTCTTACGGCTGTTTTATAAACTTTACCCTTCGTTCTTGTGTGTTGCTTCATGATTCTTCATTTTAGAGATGGCTTTTCTAACTTCCGCTTCTGTGATTTCATTAATAGCTCCTTGCGTCGTAGGTAGTTCCACTTCTTGTCGCCTGGGACAAAGACAAAGGGGAGCATATGTGACTAACACAGGGCCACCACCTAATAATTATTGGTCTAGGCAAATGTAACTTTTACAAAAACAATTAGTAACGTATGCGTGGGGTTGGCGTTACTGCACTTGTGCATAATTCACATTGATAAGGGCCAGCACAGCTGGAATCTTACTCTATTTCATGATATATAAGGGAAATCTAATTTGAATCAGTAGTTTAGTAAATTTTTTCAAGGGTTCTCTTCTCCTCAACTGTTACCAGCTACTCTTGAGATCATAGAAGTTGACTCATGCTTCAAGGATGCCATGTAATTCTATGCGTCAGGGACAAACTACTTGCCTTTCAATATACTCTACCTTCTGTGCCCACCGTTATTACTTTTTTTTACTATTGCACTGTGTGTTGAAGTCTTGTTATGTGCATCAGAACTTTCTGTTATGTTTTTCTCTCTGATTTTATATGATAAAGGCCCAAATACCATTATATCAGGTATTTTGTAAAAGATGACACATCAAACAAGCAAGGAAATTTCAACTATTATTAGGTTGTGTGTTGTACAGAGTGTGGGTCTACAAACCACATAGGCGGACGCTAAAAGTTACAACGTACAAAACATGTGGGACACAACCTGTGACATCCAGCTCTAACTTCCTTAGCCCTGCCTGCGAGCAATTATGTTGGACATGCTAATGCATAAAAAAACAAAACTGTCTCCACATAAGCTCAGAGGTAGAGTAACGGAAGCCAAATCTGGAAGTTGAGTTTGTGTTGTGCTTTCTACCCTCCATCTATATGGTTTGTACACTCTTTGTAAAATCAACGACCTAATAGCCATGGTCCTCTATAGTCATTTACAGTGTATTTTCTTACATGTTTAGTGCCTTATAAATTACATTCCACATGTATTATATTAATAGCTTCATGTTTGTATTCTTACAGATCTGTCCACTAGATCCAGTTGAACAGCAAGTTGCATGGAACAGACCTGGGCGAGAATGCAGTTTCAGTTGTGTGGTTCTTTTTATAATATGCAGTAATTGTATTTCTTGTACTACATTGTGTAATGCAAAATAAATATTACTTTTTCAATTATCAAACTCCTGGGGTTTAAATTTGATTGTTTCTCCTTCCTTCTCATAATCCATTTGCAAGAGGGTCATGGTATTCAAACAAGAATTCGGAACCTATGCAGGAATGATACGAGTTAGGTCATTCCATAGACTGATTTGGAGGTTATGTAGGATAGGACAATATGCACTGGAATTTGAAGGTTGTCTGTTTGGAAACCTGACTCAATTGATTTTATAGCATTTAGCAGTTAATAGATTGTTGTTTTATTTGACCTAACATAAATTCAAAAGGAACTAATAATATCAATATCTATCTACATATATGCACAGTTCACGCCACGATTTTTGGCCGGTGAGTCCTGATTGCACAGTCATACAGAGGACAGATGGCGAGCCTCGGGCATTTGCAATTGATGCATGAGTTTCCTTCCACGCAACTGGGAACTCTCGTATCAATTTCACATGCGTGAGGCCCGCAGACTGCAATCAGGACTCGCCAGCCAAAAACCGTGGCGTGAACTGTATATTTGCTGCCAGAGTTACATAATGAACGACATATTTCAACTTATTAAATATAATGTTGACTGCCTGTAAAACATTTAATCAAAGATAATTATATTAGGTAATGTTAATTGATCCACAAATGATCTAGCTCTGCAGAATATTTATAAAAATATGTGATATCTTGGGGATTTAGTTTGCAGTATGTTTCTTTTTTTTTTTGTCTGTTTTAAGGAAAAATATTTGTGTGATTTGTTTTTGTGAAGAGCTGAGCAAGTGCAGGGTGGCCACTTTCTGGAAAACTCAGGGAATTTAAATTGCATAGAATAAACAGGAGAAAAATTTGGCAGGATGAAAAATAAATGTCTTGACGTAGGATTGAGCATAATAATAATGCATCGTTCGCAGTATTGATCAATCTTGCATACAAGATTAATTACCGTTAAGATTAAAAATTAAATACCGTAATTTGACCGTTCTGCCATTTCTTCTTTTCGGATTGTTCGCCTTTCAGGATATCCCAAGTCAGAAAAATTAGCTTTGCGAGAAAGAAATATGGCTCGGGTGTTTATACCTTCTTCCGCATAAGTTGAGTGTTATAACAACACGCCAGAGCTGCGAAGAAGAGCTCTTCCCTATACGAGTGCACTACCTTCGATTCAAATATTACAGACACTGTATAATTGTAAGCTGGCGTTAACTTCACGTCGGTAAGAGGTATGAGCTCTTCTCCGAGGCCCTGGCATGTTGTCATTTGACTCTCAATTTATATAGAATAAGGTATAGTTGAGTGTAACGTGATTCACTGAACAGATGGCGCAAAATCTGAATTGAGTTTACTTATGTCCCAGGCATCCTTCCTGTACTGTTGACTTGTGTATGTAAATCATTTGCAGACTGCCAAAGAGTTTTTTTTTAATAAGCGAAGAGACATACAGGTAAATGGAATTTCTTTGGATATACTGAGTAATAAAACAAATTGGTTTATGTACCCTAAAATCACTCAACAATTTACACTTTTGTATTTAGTATTTTTTGAAGATCATGGAGGGATTATAGAAATTTAATCCAGAATAGCTGCAACCGTCAAAGTACCCAGATTTTCAGCCTTGGTTAGAAGTTGTTCCCAAGAACGCAAAACATTCTTTTTGTAACCTGTGCAAAAAACGGATTCCTTTGAGCAACGTGGGCAAGAGAGCAATCACTAGCCACATGACAGAAAATTTCACAAAGCATGGATCACCAACCATGTGACTGCGCTTTTGTCAGTTCGAACCATACTTCAGTTTCGTTGTTTTATATACCGTGTCAACAAGACTGAGCTTGAACAGTTTGATAGGAGTAAATCTTGCCCGGTTCATTTTTATACTAAACAGTTCAAGGGCTTGGAAGAATATTAAGATGTGTGGCAGATCATAGAAATCATCCTCATATTTTCTCATGGTAACACCTTTGTGGAGGTTTATTATTTTTCCATTTTTTCCAGTGGAAAACATTTAATAACTTCAAACTATTCAAAGTCGCCTAAATATCTGTGATTAAATATTATACCTAAATAATTGTGATTATTTCGAAACATGTAAGGTATTTAATTTGTGAAAGATATACATTGTCGTAAGAGACTATGTGTTATGTATTTTACGTTCTATAATGAATAAAAGTATTTACCGTACATACAATTCGTTTTATTTTTTGAAAATAAACATAAATAGTATACTTATAAAAGTATGTGTTGATAAAAGGTTAAATTTAACACTGGAAAATAATTTTAGGTAACCAGCGGTCACCCTGAGGTGGTCCAATTTTCAATTTTAGCAGTGCTACCAACTAATGTGTAAAGTCACCAAGCCTTCAGCAGAAGCGATAATGTGCACTCTGCAGTTCAAATTTTGTATTGGCTTTTCAATATTAGGTAGCCAACATAACTGCAGGTTGACCACCATGACAAGTTCCCATCGATTTCAATTTATACTACTTTCTTTGTCATGTAAGCGGCCAATACAGTGTATACGAGACCATATTGACATTGATTTCAGTTTTCATTTAAATGTTAAAGGGTTACCATAAGACCTATTTATTCCTGGACACTTACAATTTTTAGGTAATGGAAAGGGCAGATTTTCTTTTTGGAGAATTTATCATCCTGGTTTTCCACAAACAGCCCTTTAAAACTTTGAAAATAATCGTATGTCACAATATATTTGCCAGATGTCAGCACATCGCACTGCAATGGCAGGACTGTTACAGGTCAGGAAAAAGTCAGGGGGAAAAAATCTGGTCAGGGAGTCTGGGAAATTTTCTGCCAAGTCAGGGACCTTTTTAAATTTTAATTTCTTTGTTACCTTAGCAATAATTTTGAAAGAATCAGTGACATGTACGTTATTTACCTATAATAGTGGAAAAACAACTAGATGCACTGAACGGAAATATTCAGAAGTACGGCCTGAAAATCAGTATATAGAAAAGCAAGACCATGGTGATGACAAGAGGGGAAAGACAAGGAAAGGGCACTGTAAAAATTGGAAGTCAGAGTTTGGAAATTGTGGACACGTTCAAATACCTAGGAAGTGAATTGATGCAAACGGGTAGGTTGGACATGGAGATTGGCAGGAGGGTACAGCAGAGCAATGCATTCTATCAAAGTGTAAGAAAACTTGTTTGGGATAAGGAAGTACCAAGGAAAAGCAAGGAGGTAATGTATAAAGTGTACTATGTTCCCATATTAACTTATGCAGCTGAGACTTGGACCCTGACAAGCAGGCAAGAGAGTAGAATCCAAGCCAGTGAAATGAAATTCCTAAGAAGTATGATAGGAAAGACAGAGTGAGGAAGGAAGTTGGAATGGGAAAACTAAATGAGAGAATTGAGAAGAATAAACTAAGGTGGTTTGGACATGTAAAGAGGATGGAAGAAAATACAATACCAAGACAGATGCTGGAGGTGAAGTGCAAGGGTAAGAGAGCAAGAGGAAGACCTAGAACAAGGTAGATTGATTCAGTGAGGAACAGCGTAAGAAAAAGAAATCTGGACTGGAATAAGATCGTGGAAGAAGAATGGTGGAAGGAAAGAGGAAAGTGGAGAAGTGCCATAAATACCCCGACCCGGCAGGAGCTGGATAAGGGGAAATGATGATGAATATTATTTGACTATTAGGTCATAGTTTTTATGTCATTAGTTATACCAATTGCAATAACTTTTTGAATGTAAGAAGTTTCATTGTGAACTGAGTCTAATGACAAAGGAAGTTCCTTGTCCATTGTTTTATTTATTTCTTTTTTGTTAATTGTCCATGTTAATTTTTTTAAACCGATTAATTTATTAAAATAGTCAGATGAAGCCAGTATTTTTCCATGCCTTCTGAAGTGCTCACGGAATCTGAAACGGGCCAATTCTTAAAATTCTTTCTTTAAGCCTTTTCTTTACAATCTCTAAAAAGAAACTCTTTTTTGTATGAAATAGCTTACAAATCTCGTGTAATACAGTAGCTGGAAAAAAAATCGAAGAAAGGTTAGCATGGATGTGTATTTTAAAAAATAAGAAAATAATCAGCGTATGTCGTGGGATTTGGAAGATGTAAATCAGTAACAATCGTTTGATCAATTAGACAGCTTTTATTTTTAAAATATGTTCATACGGTGATCAGAATAAAGTATTGGTGGTCAGGGGAATGGGATCTTAAGTCAGGGAAAATGCAAATCTTGGTCTTGTAACAACCTTGAATGGGAATGCAAACATGATGGCAATAATAAAGTTTTATGAAGGTAATCATGTACGCTCTGGAGTTTTATTCTTGTACTGATCTACCATAGTGATGACAATCGATTGGTGCGAAATATATCCTTACCTCCTTTAGATATATTTCTTGAGTTGTTGATTCATTGTAGAGACTTGGGGTGTTTCTGATAACCTGTATGATGGCTGTTCTAGAGTGTGAATTGTTAATTCAGGCTAGGAATTTGATAGGAGCCTGCTGTGGCCTTAATTTGGGTACCATCCCAGAAATTCGTGACTGCATTTCGAATCACGGCGCTGACAGCAGCCATCCTGATTATGGTTTTCTCTAGCCTTGTTTCTTCAATCCCTCACCGGCAATTAACCTCATGTGTGTTTTATTTTCGTTAACCCCTCACAAAACCCAAATTATACTGTAATTTGATAATGGTTGTCATATAAAGGGGCAGAACAGCGACGTTATCTGCCCTTCCTAAGAGATAATCTCTACTTAGTAAAAAACAAAGTCCCCCATTTTTTTGCCTACTTTCGATTTTTGCAAAAAAATGAAATTAGACTTATGAGATCTACACAGGGCCAAAAATTGTGTGTGTGTACTCGGAATGTCTGTCCCCCTATCAATTCGAACACGGTGAAACCGAATTGGACTAAATTTGGTACAGAGGTAGCACTAGCAAAGGACACCTCAGTGTCATGTTTTATATTGCCGCCATCTTGACGAAAACGTAATGGCGGCCACCCAAATGTTAAAAGCTTAAATCAAATAACGACCAACCTAATCATCTGATCTCTACCAAATTTTGCAACATTGTACCTTTGTGTATGAAGAATCTTTTGACCAAACTACAAGGTCATCAGCCCAATACTTTGCGGATGGCGGCCATGTATGTGTGCAAATCGATCCCCCACCCCTTATCTCTTCAAACACGATGAAACCGAATTGAACAAAATTTGGAACAGAGGTAGCACTAGCAAAGGGCACCTCAGTGTCATGTTTTATATTACCGCCATCTTGACGAAAACGTAATGGCGGCCTCCCAAATGTTAAAAGCTTAAATCAAATAACGACCAACCTATCATCTGATCCTTACCAAATTTTGCAACAGTATACCTTTACATATGAAGAATCTGTTGACCAAACTACAAGATCATCAGCGCAATAGTTTGCAGATGGAGGCCATGTATGTGTGCAAATCGATTTCCCCTATCAATTCAAACACAGTGAAACCGAATTGAACGAAATTTGGTACAGAGCTAGCACTAGCAAAGAGCACCTCAGTGTCATGTTTTATATCGCCGCCATCTTAACGGAAACGTGATGGCGGCCAGCCAAATGTTCAAAGCTTAAATCAGATTATGACTAACCTAATCATCCGATCTCTACCAAATTTGGCAAAATTATATACTCATATGGCGAGCGTCTTTTGACTAAACTACAAGGTCATCAGCCCAATAGTTTGCAGATGGCGGCCATGTGTGTGTGTGTGCAAATCGACTCAACCTATCATTTCAAACATGGTGAAACCGAATTAAACGAAATTTGGTGCAGAGGTAGCAATAGCAAAGGGCACTCCGGTGTCATGTTTTATATCACCCCATCTTGACGAAACCGTAACGGCGGCCACCCAAATGTTAAAAGCTTAAATCAAATTACGGCCAACCTAATCATCTGATCTCTACCAACTTTTGCAACATTATACCTTTATGTATAAAGAATCTTTTGACCAAACTACAAGGTCATCAGCCCAATAATTTGCGGATCGCGGCCATGTACGTGTGCAAATCGATTCCCCCTATTTCTTCAAACACGGTGAAACCGAATTGAACGAAATTTGGTACAGAGGTAGAACTAGCAAAGGGCACCTCAGTGTCATGTTTCATATCACCGCCATCTTGACGGAATGTCGGCCACCCAAATGTTAAAAGCTTAAATCGAATTACGACCAACCTAATCATTTGATCTCTACAAAAATTTGCAACAACATACCTTTTTGTGGGAAGCATCTTTTGACTGAACTACAAGGCCATCAGTCCAATAGTTTGCAGATAGTGGCCATGCATGTGTGCAAATCGATTCCCCATATCAATTCAAACACGGTGAAAACGAATTTTTTTTTTTTTTTTTTCAGAGTTAGCACTAGCAACGGGCACCTCATATTCCGTAGGCCCTATAGCACGTTGTATTTCAACAAGGTACTACAACCAACATCTAGTTATACTCCTTGAAAAGGACAAAGCATTATAACAGTACCCATGCATTTAGGAGAAAGTAGGCTATATGTTCTTTACTGAACATCTTGTTGATGTGTCTGGTAATCTCCAAAACCACTGGATGGATTTTGATGCGGTTTTCACCATTCAGTAAAGGATATCTGGAGGAAGGTTTCTGTAGAAAATTACTTATTTATGATCAAAGGAAGCCTAGCAGTAACGATTTCAGTGAAAAATAAACTCTCGTCCGTGCGCTTTTTAAGCTTACGTTGGGCAAACCGTTAATAATATCAATACTGTATGTACACTTAAATTAGAGGTAGTATGACCCTGTGGGCTTGCGCATATCTAGCGTGGTCGATAATGATATGGGGGTTTAACATTCCTGGGGGCGTGATGGTGCCTCTCACCAAGGCGGAACTGGTTCGATTCCCGGTCAATGCATGTGAGATTTTCGAAGTGAAATATCCTGTCCTGTAGTTCGGATTCCACGTAAAATAGAGGTCCCGTGGCTTATGAGCGCGAGATTAAAAGTCACGAAAATCTACAACCTACCTTATTTTTTTAACATGACGTAAAATTGAAAGTTCTTTTATCGTGGCAATAACTTAAATATACTACTACGGTCTCTTTTATTTGAGCTTCCAGAATTTGATTCTTTAACCTCGGAGGTGAGAATTTAACCGGCAGTCTTGTAGCTTTCTTAAAATAAATTGAGGCGTTCAGATGCAAAAGGGACATTATCCACTTTTTTTTTAAAATTACAGGAAGAGGGAAAAACGTATAGTCATTCATATAGTTGTGCAATTCTTGATTTCTGTTCACTAACTCATTAACATTTGATGACAAAGGTTAAGCCAGCAATTTTCAGTTACAGAAGTCATTAGAAGTTAACAAAAGTGTATTATAAAATGGATAATGTCCCTTTTGATTGGGAATGAGGCAAAAAGGACATTATCCACTTTTTCTAAAAATTACAGGAACAGAAAATAACGTAAAATTACTCATATAGTTATGCGATTATTGATTTCTGTTCACTAACTCATTAACATTTGATGTCCGTCCGACTCAGCACGGCTCTGTTAGCTCATTGCCGCATTACATCGTAAGTCTTTACATAACATTTAGGGTTTTTAAAGTTTTATTTTATCTACCACTTCATTCTCTCATACATAGTTTCATTTCTTTCCAGTTGGGAATGGTCACCCCTTGCTTGGGCTTTTGAAGCTAACATTAGAAATAAACCAAGAAAGACTGCCAATCCCGGCTGAGGATTTTATTGAGCTTTTAACTTAAGAAAATGTTTTAACAACTTTTTAATGTGTTACAGTGTATACTTTTAGTCATCTATGTGTGTTTTCATGTACAATTTTTAACTACATCCAGTATATAAAGGGAATGTTTTAAGTGCTGCCCAAATGAAATAGGCTGATGAAGACGTCAGTAAGTGTTAGACGTCGAAACATGTACCATGTGTTAAAAGACAGGTGATTGTATCACGAAATTTTAATAAACAGTATTGACGAGGCGGAACCATTTGGAACTTTGTTCTTAATAAAGTTTAAGTCTGCTATTTCCAGTCACAAAAATCATAAGAAGTTAACAAAAAAAAGTATTATAAAATGGATAATGTACCTTTTGATTGGAAATGATGGATTGGATAATATGCATTTCAAAGATAAGTTTTATTATAACAATTACAAAATTTGCATTTGAAAACTGAATCTAACAGAAACTTTCAAATATTTAGAAGAGGAGCATCATGTGACTCCGTATTCATGTCTCTTATTGGTGGATAATGTCCCTTATGCAGAAAGACGCAATATTCAATGTGTAACTTAACCAGGATAATGTCCGTTTTGACGTAAAATGCTACTACTAAAATATGAATATTTAATTCCACAAGATAGCAGTATCAATAACTCTAATTTCACAAAAAGTGGATAATGTCCCTTTTGCATCTGAACTCCTCAATTATGAAAATACCTGTCTGACGAATCCTTGCCGGCGGTAGATGGATGAACTAAAGCTGTCAGCTATGGATGCAATCTGTATTCCTAGAGATATCGGTACTGCTCGGGTCCAAGCTGCGTGAACCTGAGAGGAATGTGGATCGCGCACTATGAGAAGTGATGGTGTCGAGTGATTAGGTTTCCCGGTCCGTGCTTAGTAACATAACCAAATACATTGGTCGGTGACTTACTCACTCATTCGCAACGCCACACTGGTTTCAGCAAAGACCCTATGTTAGCAATATTGGAATAGACGGGAATATCAGGTAACATGGCGGCCTGTTGACAGGCTTCTCAATTCTCGCCTGACTCTCCTCTGCCTCTGCCCTTCACCCCGCAAGTTCACAGAGCTTAGACCCGTGCAGTACAGTGTCCACTGTATGTCAATAGATCATTGTGGCACGAGCATTGCGATTGGTCAGTTGGGTATTTCAAATTTGTGATATGGGAATAGTTTCAAGGGATTCATACCCTTAACGGAAAAGTAGTATGTAACTACAGTAGAATTGGTATTATTAGCAGCAGAACAACACACAATCTCTTAGTGTCAACAGCGCTTGATGCGGAGTGTACATGCCTTCCCTCTTACCTCACACTCGCCCTGATCCGCCGATTGACAGATGTAGAAGCCGTGCTGTTGGTAGAATTGGCAACACTGTGGGGAGGCCGTAAGATGTGAAAAACGAGCTAAGCTCACGTGCTAGCTTTTGTTGATGAATACAGTAATAGGACAGAACTTTAAATCAGTCTATTGCTTACTCTTCCAACACCGGTGAAATTCCTCGTAGTAGATCAGACCTGCTGAAAGTTGTTGTGCCATTTAGGGCTTTGCGACATCGTGGTCATGCAGCCCCATATACTTGCGTGTGTGTAGAATTTGTCTGATAACTAGTGTTATTGTGATGGCTGTATTAGTAAATCAATGAGGATTGGCCGTGGCCTTAATTTAGGAACCACTAGAAAACCACTTCCAGGATAGCTGACGTGGGAATCGAACCCACCTCTTCTCAGTGTACCTCGTTCCAGCCCTCAGAATTAAATTTCTTGACAGAGCCGGGAATCGAACCCAGGACTCCGCGATGACAGCCAAGAGTGCTAGCCACTACGGGGCGAAGTGCTGAAAGTTGATGAAGTGACTTTGTTGTTTTTTTTGTGTTATGTAGTATGTAGAATCAATGATTTTAACAATCAAACTCTTCACTAATACTTCATTACAATATTTCAAGACGCCTAGGAAGCGTTGTGTACCTTGCTGTGAGGCAAATTATGTCAGCACTATGAAATTAAATGGATATGCCGCTTTGTTTATTGCCAGAGTTGGTTTTTGGATAAATTCGAATCACCCTGGTAATTAAAGTGGCATTCTCATCAACATGTTCGGCTGGCTGTGTGGCTCAGCGGTAACGTTCTCGTTTGCTGTGCCAAAGGTTGCAGGATCGAATCCTGGCGCCGTCAGCTGGCATTTGAAGGTGCGCAAATGCGAGGGAGACGTGTCAGTAAATTTACTGGAACGTTTAAGATCCCCTTCGGGGCAAAATTCCGGTGTCTCGAAAAGCCGCAGTAGTTAAAAGGGACGTAAAACCAATAACATTAACATTATTATCTTTAACATGTTCACAATCAGTAAGGGGGGTGTGGTGGCTCAGCGGTCCACCTGTTTGCCTCTCACCAAGGTGGTCCGGGATCGATTCCCGGTCAATGCATGTGAGATTTTCGAAGTGAAATGCCATGTCCTGTGGTTCGGATTCCACGTAAAAAGGAGGTCCCGTGGCTCATGATCTCAAGATTAACGGTCACGTTAAACTACAAGCTTCCTTCCTTTTCACAATCAGTAGATACCAGTTACGATGAATTGTTTTGGAGGTATGGAGTTACTCGATGATGACCGCAAAGTTGATATTACAGTACCTTTTATTTACTGTATGTCCTGGACTGATATCATGAACCTACTTTTACATTTTTAGGCTAATAACGTGTATCCTTGCTACCCCGAAAATTATAAATAATTATAAAAAGAAACTTTGAGATCAGTCGTAGAACTCCTTCTGCTTCGTCCGCTTCGTAGCCTAGTGGCTAGCAAGGCTGTCACCGCGGAGGCCCGGGTTCGATTTCCGGCTCTGCCAAGAAATTTAATTCTGATGGCCGGACGGGGTACACCCTGCCTCGTGAGTCCTCGATTCCTACCTCAGCCATCCTGGGAGTGGTTTTCCGTGGTTCCCCACTTCTACTCCAGGCGAATGCCAGGATCGTTCCTAAATTAAGGCCACGGCCGTCTCCTTCCCAATCCTCATCTGAATTAAAACTACACACACTAATACAGCCATCACAATAACACAGGTTATCAGACAAATTCAACACACACCCAAGTACTTGGGGCTACATGACCACGATGTCGCAAAGACCCTAAATGAATCAACAACAACAACGGTCTTTCGGATCCGTCTGTTAAATAAATAATCATCATCATCCTTTCATGTAATAGCCTAGTCCTAGAAGAACTGTTACGGTCTATATAAAAGATATGCAGTTTCATGGGGCGACCTAGAGATCTCTCCCCATAGGGACAGTAGTTGACGACTGCTTCAGGGGTCCTGATTCTGTCCATCCTGTTGAAAAATAATGATCCTTCTCAGGGTTCATGTTGAGACTCAGGTTCTAACATCCAGGGTTCGATTCTCTGATCTGTCAAGAAAGTTAGTCTGAAGATTGGAACAATGTTCACTCAGCCTTATGAGACAAAACTCAAAAAAGGTACGGTAGGTTTAGTTCACTCTTCCACCTTCCTGGAGGAGATTTTAATAAGTACCCCATTTCCACTCCAGGCAAATGCCGGTATGGCCACGGTCACCTCCTTCCCAATACTTGTCTCAGCTACAAGTACATGGAATACTACAGACATCTCAGTAACACAGGCTTTCAAGCTAATTCTACACACATCCAAATATCAAGGGATAAATGGCCACGATATCCAAACGCCTAAACGAAACAACATAATATAATGCTATTGGTTTTACGTCCCTTTAGCAACTGAGGCTTTCAGAGAGGACGGGGTGCCAAATTTCACCCCGTATGAGATCTTGAACCTGGCAGTAAATGCTGACACGGCTCCCTCACATTTGCGCACCGGCAAATACCAACAGACTGCACCAGGAATCGATCGTTCTTGACCAGCAGGCGAGAACGTTACTGCTGCGCCACTCAGCCTGACAAACGAAACAACAACAATACAGTATAAAAGAACTTCGAGCATTTCGCTATGCTTTCAGTCCCATGGCAAAACGTAATGCCACAGACAATGGACTTCAATAGGATGTAGGCTAGGTGTTTTTGGCCTGACGAGAAGAACTCTCTGGGAGTCAAAAAAATTGGATATCCAAAGAAATATGAAATTTTCTTATAGGGATATATTATATGTATCCGAATCTTGTGAACGGACTGCAAAATATTACAATAAAAAGAAAAAAAAAGAGTGCCATATCCCCTCCAGGGACGTAGGCGACCTGAATTAGAGCCCTTGACTAAGTCAAGGGATCACTAACCAGGCATCCCGAGCCGGAGTTTGCGTGTGGTAGGGTGGCCAGTTCCTTTCCACTCCTCCTTCTACCATAGCTCCGGCAGGTTCCCATTTTGCATCACGAGACCCCGCACCAGACCATACCAAGATTTTTAAATTCTTGGCAGAGCCGGGGATCGAACCCGGTACCTCGGAGGGGACAGCCAACAATGCTAGCCACTGCGCCATGAGGTGCTAAAAATTTTACAAGAAGAACATAAAATGTATTTAGTAAATAAACATTATGATAATAGCCTATCTTCGCAACCAGAAAAGCAGCAGTCTTCATAGAGCTCAGAACGTCTAAATAACCATCGCATAATTCATACGATTGTGAAAGGCCTTCGATTTGTTCTTATGATGAGATTAACTTTTTCGGTCAGGAGCAACGAAAATTACGTTTAAAATACATATTGTACATAATTAAAACGTACAAAAGAAAAACATATATATATAACTTACTGTGACCTTTAACGCCCAATCTAGTCTGTAAGTCTCTATTTTGGAACAAGTCGCCACCATGATTCTCTATTAGCAGTTAGCACTACGGTCGCCTCTGCTTCTACGTCTCTCACTTTGAAATCGTTCAAAACGGAATCTAAACATCGCCTCCTAGGTCTGCTTCTCCTTCTCTTACCCTCTACAGCCGAACTCAATGTAATATCTCCTCTCCCATTCTCTTCACATTACCCCACCATGTGAGTCAACTCATACAAACAGCTTCATCTAGCGTATTAATAACTATAAGGTGCGTTCAAAAAGTAACGAGCTGGAGGCATAGTTACAGAAACCAGTACCTGTATGTTAGAAGTATTGGTCCTGGCTGTTGAGGCACTTGTCCCACTGTGACACGAGGCGGTGAATGGCTATCTCATAAAATTCCCTGGGCTGCGATGTGAACCAGTTCAGCATGTACAGCTGGACGTCGGCGTCCGAGGTGAATCGTTGGCCCCGCAGAGCCCTTTTCAGGGGACCAAACATGGCGTAATCGCAGGGAGAGAGGTCTGGACTGTATGCAGGGTGGCAGAGAACCTCCCATTTGAATTTCTGCAGGAGTGCCGCGACGGTGTTGGCCGTATGAGGTCGTGCATTGTCGTGGAGCAGAATGACCCCACGGGTGAGATTGCCTGGTCGTTTTGTTTTGATCGCTTGGCGAAGGGTGGTCAAGGTTTGCGAGTAACGCTGGGCATTCACTGTTGTCCCGTGCGGCATGAAGTGTATCAGAATGAGGCCACCTTGGTCAAAGAAGAACGTCAGCATTACCTTTCCTGCACTCGTGTGGATGGTCTTGCCTTTTTTGGGTGGTGGTGACCCTGGATGCTTCCACTGGAGGCTTAGTCGTTTCAATTCTGGTTCGAAGTGATGACACATGACTCATCTACAGCCACCACTCGTGCCAGGAACCCATTACCTTCCCTCGCATAGCGCTGCAGATGACCAAGACAGTGGGCCATTCGACATGCTTCCTGGTTTGGTTGAAGATTGTGGGGCACCCATTGGGCACACACTTTGCGCAAGTGCAGTCGTTCCTTCATGATGGTGTGCACACTTCCGACGCTCAATCCGACCACGGCGGCTATGGCGTTCACTGTCACTCGGCGGTCCCGGGTAATTAGTGCATCAACCAGCTGGACGTTGTCATCGGTAATGCAGGGGGGTGCCCCGGACCGGGCATCATCGGCTAACGACACCCGTCCTTCACTGAAGCGCTTGTGCCACGCCTTGACCCTTGTAAGGGACATGCAGTGTTCACCGTACACTTGTGATATTCGGCGATGAATGTCCGTTCCCCCTACTCCTTCCGCTGTCAGAAACCGAACAACACCTCCTTGCTCTTCGTTTGACGCCTCCATGTCACTGTTTGCAATGGCAGCGTTGGACGATTGATGCATGCTGCTGCTCGCTTTGTATCGTCACGTGACGTGCACGCGTGCCCTCTAGCGACGGGCTGTGACCCTCCACGCTCTGGTCGGAACCACACCTCGTTACAAACGCCACAATTAGCCGATGTCGTCACCGGTTTGCGCATTCCAGCCTCCGACTCGTTACTTTTTGAACGCACCTTATAACTTAGCCTTCATTATTGAAATAAAAGAGGTTAATCAGGCGAAGTATTTAGGTCTAATCATCGACAAACACCTGACCTGGATTGAACACGTTGAACGAATTGCTAAGAAACTCTCACCTATAGTAGGGATCCTAAGGAAACTTCGGTATCTTATTCCCCTAAACCTTGTAAAACAAATCTACTATTCACTTGTACATAGCAAGCTCCAATATTTAAATGTTATTTGGGCTCACTGCAGGAAATCCACACTGAATGATTTAATGACTATTCAGAATAGGGCTATTAGAAACATATTTAACCTTCCTTACTGCACTCCAGTAAAAGATCTGTACATCAGAAGTAAAATTCTACCCCTCAGCATAAGTGCAGATCTCCGAGCAGCTATGCTAATATACAAAATTAAACACAACACAATACTCTATAGCTCTCCCTACATCTTGAACTCGGACAATCATTCTTATGGAACTAGGCATGCGAAGGACGTAGCCTTGTATATCATTCACTCTTCTAAATACGGTAGAAATAGTTTCAAGTTCTCTGCATCACAGTCATATAATAAACTTCCCGATGAAGTAAAAAGTGCACCAACTTTGTCAGTATTTAAGAGGAAAACTACGAAAGTATTGTGGGAAAAATTCGATGCATCGTAATACATCAAATAAGCTTAAAAATCCTGTGCTTATCATTTTAAGAGACCTTGGTCTAAACAATCTTAGATATAGTATCAACTTTACTAATAGGCCTATGCCCTTATTCATCAATTTGTGTTACCTTCAGAATTTTCTTCCTGGTGTGTAAACACACATATTACTGTACAATTCCTCTGTACGAGCCTATGGCTCTTTGGAATTAATTGAATTGAATTACAGTGCCCACGCTATAACTGTGCTGGTCAGCTATACCATTGCTTCCAGGTGAAAAATGAAAATCTACAGCTTGCTTTCAGTCGACCGACCAGGTCAGGGAATGGAATGAAGCCCCAATCTAGTGGCGAGGGTATTATGAACTGTGCCGGCTGCCGAAGCCTGTCGCATTCCCTTGGGGGCAATGATTAAATGAATGACAGATGAAATGAAATGATAGTGGAAAGTGTTGCTGGAATGGAATTGTTGACATTGATAACCGGAGTACCCGGAGAAAAACCTGTCTGCCTCCGTTTGTCCAGCACAAATCTCACATGGAGTGACCGGGATTTGAACCACGGACCCAGCGGTGAGAGGCCGGCGTGCTGCCGTCTAAGCCACGGAGGCTTAATCATTACTTCCAGGTAAGGTACTGTATATCAACTGTAGGCCTACTAGCCTGAACAAAAATATTTCTCAAATTGGCACGCTGACAATAGTGTGGCAAACACTGCGTGCATTAGTCGGTCGACAGAACTCCCCAGCCCCACAAAGTGGGGTAATGTCTTATGAATAGGAGCTGAAAGCTCGAATTCTCAGAAATGCACAGCGGGCACTGTTCGAGTACCCTCCAGCCATCGCTCAAATCCATGTGTCCCAACAATCATTCGTGCTACCCTCGTCCATTACCTCTAGCTTAGCCTATGTAATCCTGTGTCTACCGAACTCTCACTTCCATAACGCAAGGTCGATCTCAATTCTGAGCGATGTAGGGAGAGTGAAAGCTCACTTCATTAGCTTTTCTACACCTGACTCTGTTATTCTGAGAGAATGCACAGCTAAAGTTTTTTTCGCTTCGCTATCATTTTATCCTCCAGGATCGGCTTTTCCCACGGACTAAGCGAGGGATCCCACCTCTACCTGGTGCTTGAGACTATGGGTGGGGGATACAACTGGGGTGTGTGACCAGCACGACGCCCAGGCGGCCTCGCTTGCAAAGCGAACAGGGGCCTGATGAAGGGATGGAAAGAGTGGGAGGGTTTGGCAAGGAAGTGGGAAGGAGGCGGCCATGGCCTTACGGTAGGTACCATCCCGACATTTGCCCGAAGACGAAGTGGGAAACCACGGAAAACAACTTCGAGGATGGCTGAGGGGGAATCGAACCCCCTCGACTCATTTGGGCCACCCGAGGCTGAGTAGACCCCGTTCCAGTCCTCATACCACTTTTCAAATTTCGTGGCAGAGCCGGGAATCGAACCCAGGACCTCCGGGGCGGCAGCTAATCATGCTGACCGCTACGCTACGGAGGCGACTACTGCTTAAGTACAGTACTTAAAATGATCCACCTGCTCCAAATTAGAACCTCCTACCTGGCATTTTATTTTCTTGCATTTCTTCCCTAGCGACATAACCGTCATCTTTAGAATGCATGTGGGATTTTCGAAATTAAATGCCATGTCCTGTGGTTCGGATTACACGTGAAAAGGAGGTCCCGTGGCACATATCGCGAGATTAACGGCCATGTTAAACTACAAGCTTCCTTTTTCTTTGGAATGCTGATTTTCATACCACATTCCCTACAATTCTGTTGTAAGTTCTAACACGTTGGCCTGTAAGCTTTCGACGGAGTCTGTCATTACAACCAGGCCATCAGCATAGGCCAGACTGCTTACCTGGTTTCCACCTAATTGAATTCCACCCATACAGTTCATGCATTCAGCAAATGGGCCTATATAAAATAAACAGTAATGGTGAAATATTACAGCCTCACCTCACTCCTGTAACAACCTTAAACCAACCATCAACTCTCACTGCAGCCTGATTATCAACAACTACAAAGTACTGTAGGCCTAAATAAAACTCCACAGATATATTTTTTGTGGGGAAGGGGGAGCTTGAAAATGGGAATGCTAACTTGATACTTAAAGCATGTCAAGAAAGGAACAAAGATAGACAGGCCCGCACTTCCTTGTCCTAGGGCCCATGTTCGCTCTCGACAGCCCTGCTAAATATAGGCCTACACATCAAAAGAGTTTTACATAACACTTGTTTGCCATGATGCAGAGCGTATGTGGGATTGTGGGCGAGGTTATCACAAAAGAGACGGCATTCTGACAAATCCTGCAGACTTTATTCATGCGTGAAAAGAAAATTACTCACTGGAAGACATTTGGCCGACCCGTTAAACAGGTAAGCTACTGATATCTGTTGTAATCTTGCCATCCTGTGACGTTCCAATAAGGAACATGGCCACCACGGGCGTTCAGCAGAGCTCTTACTCGCCGTGGCATACCGATACCACAGATCAAGTTGTCCAGGTCCTCGGCAGGCGATCCCACTCTTTGACGCCGGCCTCGATGCTCTCTTGGTGGGTTATGGAAAGGCGTGGACGCTAAGCAATAGCACGCTTCAGCATATCCCAGACCTGTTCGATACAGTTCATGTCCGGCGACATCGCAGGCCATTCCATTCGTGCAATCGTGGACTCCTGGAGGAAGTCTTGTACCACCGCTGTTCGATGTGGTAAGTATAGCCTATGCAAAACTTTTGAGATGTGTATAATATCCAAATGCTGCACTACCTGTAAATTCAATACAAGGTTTTCGGCCACCTTCCCTGTATGAGTGTCAATTCTTATCCAATCCCAAAATTGTGTTGTTATTGCTAATATTATTATTGACCGACTGCGGTGGCCGAGAGCGCTAACTCTAGTCTCGCTGGCATCGGGAAAGCGTGGCATTGAATTCCAACACGACCGCCCTGAAAATGGTTTTCGTGGTTTCCCATTTTCACCCCCAGGCAAACGCCGGGACGAGTCCTTTCAACAAATTTACAGACGATTTCCTTCCAAAATCCCTTCTTTAATTAGACCCAAGTTAGTGGTCACCTGTCACCATCCCCAGTTGTATCTGCTGACTAAGTATGTTTAGCTACCAGGCACCGTCCTTGTGACGGTAGAGGAAGGATACATCGCAGAGTGATTTCATATCTGTTTATCAGTGCCTTACACTATATTTAGATTACACTGAAGGGGGTCACTGAAAAGACAAAGCCCCACTTCGCATTTGAGATGCGTCAGAGCTCCGTGGGTGAGCCGAGCAGGGAGGATTAGCGACTTTAAATATATTATTACTAGCAACCCACCCCGACTTCGCCCGGTATCTTTAACGCTTTACCCAGCGTAAGCTTAAACGGCGTTTTTTTCCCTTCGATTTCAGTGAAATAGCCTACGACCTAGGCTATATCCCTTTTTCGTCTCGGCATTATTAATTAATTATATTATCATTAGATAGAATGTGCTACGATTTCTTGTCAGACATCATTTAAGAATGCGAGGTTCATGAAACACAAATCCTCCTTCCGTTCAATCCAAACTTGACTGTATTCTGCGGAACGAAAGCTGCAACACTGGGGTGATAAAGACACTTATAGTGGGTGATGTGTCGGCCCCGTGGTGTAGGGGTAGCGCGCCTGCCTCTCACCCGGAGGCCCCGGGTTCGATTCCCGGCTCCGTCAGGGATTTTAGAAACTGACGTGAGGGCAGGAACGGGGTGCATTCAGCCTCGTGAGGACAATTGAGTAGCTGCCTGAGAGTGAGCCGGCGCCCCGGTCACGAAAACCATGATTACGGTCGAGGGGACCCGATGCGCTGACTACGTGTCACCCCAGTATTTGCAGACCAATGACAGGGCAGCGGCCGCTTGGTAGGCCTATGCCCTTCATGGGCTGTAGTGCCACGGGGTTAGTTTTGGTTAGTTCGTGGGCGATGTATTGAAGATAGAGATATGCTGTCCAGCACTTTTTTTTTTGTAAAACTTTTCATGCTGAACAATTCTTACAATCATAGTATACAGATATTTTTAGCGGTTTACCCAACGTAAGCCTAAAAGGCGCGCGGACGACAGGTCTTTTCTTCGACTTGAATCACTGAAATCGTTACTCGGCTTCCTTTCGCCATGAATGAATGTTTTTTACAAAAACCTTCCTCGAGAAATCCTTTACAGAATGGTGAAAACCGCATCGAAATCCATCCAGTGGTTCTCGAGATTACCCGGAACATCCAAGAATCGGGGACTTTGTTTTATTTTAAACTAGCAACCCGGGTCCGGCTTCGCTCGGAAACTGAAGCATCATTTATATAATTTATGGACGAATCATAATTCATAGCAGAATTCTCTTCATCGGACCACAAACGATGAACATATCTTCCCTGTGTCCTAGGAACTTTCGGGATGACTCCCTTTGTCTTTGTGAATTCTTTCTTTCTTTCTCTCTCTCGTGACAATCGAGAAATTATTTGTTGCTCAGTTTCATCGTTACGTGATAAGCGTATTTTTTCGATTTCAATGAACTACGACCTATATCCTTTTTCCGTCTCGGCATGATGGGTTTTAAAATCACTGACTGGACTATTAATTATATTATCATGGAGATAGCAAGTGCATCGAATTCTTGTGTGACATAATTTAAGAATGGGTAGGTGCATTAATCACAAATCCCCCTTTCGTCCAATCTAAACTTGACTGTGTATTCTGGGGAACGAAAAGTTCACAGGCGAAGTAGAGAAACGCCGAGTTGCATTTCCAGGGAAACTCAAA
This sequence comes from Meconema thalassinum, assembly GCA_946902985.2. Lineage (NCBI taxonomy): Eukaryota > Metazoa > Arthropoda > Insecta > Orthoptera > Tettigoniidae > Meconema > Meconema thalassinum. The sequence goes on along the minus strand of OX336395.1, from coordinate 155,405,065 downwards.
ACACATCCACTCTTCTCTGAAGTCTTGACTCGACACGGCTTGACAGTGTCAGAGGTGATAGGCCAGCTCGCCAGCCATGTTAACTGTCTCGAAGCTAGTAATTGAATGGAGATTGTTGGAAGAAATGAAACCGTAAAATCACTTATAGTGGGCGTTGTATTGAAGATAGAAATATGCTGTCGCGGCCTTTTTTGTACAACATTTCATGCTGAACAATTCTTACACTCATACTAATAGATATTTTTAATGGTTTGCCCAGCGTAAGCTTAAGAAGCGCACAGACGCCAGGTTATTTTTTCGACTTTTTCACTGAAATCGTTACTGCTTGGCTTCCTTTGATCATGAATACATTATTTTCTACAGATATCATCCTCGATATATCCTTACTGAATGGTGAAAACCGCATCAAAATCCATCCAGTGGTTCTCGAGATTACCCGGAACATCCAAGAATCGGGGACTTTGTTTTATTTTAAAAGTAGAGAAGAGATTATTTTTCTCGGGGCTCAGAGGTAGAGGGTCCGCCTCATGCTACCGAGTTCGATTTCCGGCCGAGAAAATCGGATTTTTGTAGGGTGGAAAAATTCCACGGCATTCAGTGTCGTACGACATTTGATGATTACAAGACACAGCGTAGGCCTATATGCTAAATTGGCAAAAGTTTTATCCGTATTGACTAATTGTAATAGGTAGGCCTATGTATTGGCAAGGCAGATTACACAATACATATTAGACACAAATAATTCAATCCCAGTCACATGTAGCCCACTCAAGTTCTGGTTAGTCCGTTAGTTGAGGGGAATATCTTATACCGGTATATGTATTTAGGGTACCATACCTATAGGTCTCTGCTGGTTAAGCTCTCACCTCCGAGGTTAAGAATCAAATTCTGGCAGTCAGGATGCTCAAATAAAATTCTGAGTTTTCCAGAAAGCGGCCACCCTGCACTGGCTCAGCTCTTCACAAAAACAAATCACAAATATTTTTCCTTAAAACAGACAAAAAAAAAGAAACATACTGCAAACTAAATCCCCAAGATATCACATATTTTTATAAATATTCTGCAGAGCTAGATCATTTGTGGATCAATTAACATTACCTAATATAATTATCTTTGATTAAATGTTTTACTGGCAGTCAACATTATATTTAATAAGTTGAAATATGTCATTCATTATGTAACTCTGGCAGCAAATATACAGTTCACGCCACGGTTTTTGGCTGGCGAGTCCTGATTGCAGTCTGCGGGCCTCACGCATGTGAAATTGATACGCGAGTTTTCAGTTGCGTGGAAAGAAACTCGTGCATCAATTGCAAATGCCCGGGGCTCGACATCTGTCCTCTGTATGACTGTGCAGTCAGGACTCTCCGGCCAAAAATTGTGGCGTGAACTGTGCATATATGAAGATAGATATTGATATTATTAGTTCCTTTTGAATTTATGTTAGGTCAAAGAAAACAACAATCTATTAACTGCTAAATGCCAAAAAAGCAATTAAGTCAGGTTTCCAAACAGACAACCTTCAAATTCCAGTGCATATTGTCCTATCCTACATAACCGCCAAATCAGTCTATGGAATGACCTAACTCGTATCATTCCTGCATAGGTTCCGAATTCTTGTTTGAATCCCATGACCCTCTTGCAAATGGATTATGAGAAGGAAGGAGAAACAATCAAATTTAAACCCCAGGAGTTTGATAATTGAAAAAGTAATATTTATTTTGCATTACACAATGTAGTACAAGAAATACAATTACTGCATATTATAAAAAGAACCACACAACTGAAACTGCATTCTCGCCCAGGTCTGTTCCATGCAACTTGCTGTTCAACTGGATCTAGTGGACAGATCTGTAAGAATACAAACATGAAGCTATTAATATAATACACGTGGAATGTAACTTATAAGGCACTAAACATGTAAAAAATACACTGTAAATGACCATAGAGGACCATGGCTATTAGGTCGTTGATTTTATAAAGAGTGTACAAACCATATAGATGGAGGGTAGAAAGCACATCACAAACTAACAACTTCCAGATTTGGCTTCCGTTACTCTACCTCTGAGCTTATGTGGAGGCAGTTTTGTTTTTTTATGCACTAGCATGTCCAACATAATTGCTCGGAGGCAGGGCTAAGGAAGTTAGAGCTGGATGTCACAGGTTGTGTCCCACATGTTTTGTACGTTGTAACTTTTAGCGTCCACCTATGTGGTTTGTAGACCCACACTCTGTACAACACACAACCTAATAATAGTTGATATTTCCTTGCTTGTTTGATGTGTCATCTTTTACAAAATACCTGATATAATGGTATTTGGGCCTTAATCATATAAAATCAGAGAGAAAAACATAACAGAAAGTTCTGATGCACATAACAAGACTTCAACACACAGTGCAGTAGTAAAAAAAGTAACAACGGTGGGCACAAACGGTAGAGTATATTGAAAGGCAAGTAGTTTGTCCCTGACGCATAGAATCACATGGCATCCTTGAAACATGAGTCAACTTCTATGATCTCAAGAGTAGCTGGTAACAGTTGAGGAGAAGAGAACCCTTGAAAAAATTTACTGAACTACTGATTCAAATTAGATTTCCCTTATATATCATGAAATAGAGTAAGATTCCAGCTGTGCTGGCCCTTATCAACGTGAATTATGCACAAGTGCAGTAACGCCAACCCCATGCATACGTTACTAATTGTTTTTGTAAAAGTTACATTTGCCTAGACCAATAATTATTAGGGGGTGGCCCTGTGTTAGTCACATATGCTCCCCTTTGTCTTTGTCCCAGGCGACAAGAAGTGGAACTACCTACGACGCAAGGAGCTATTAATGAAATCACAGAAGCGGAAGTTAGAAAAACCATCTCTAAAATGAAGAATCATAAAGAAACACACAAGAACGAAGGGTAAAGATTATAAAACTGCCGTAAGACCAAACATGGGCTACTACCGAGGCACATGAGCAAAAGCTACATACCACTGAAATGCGTTTGTTACGTTGGGCAGGTGGAGTTACTCTCAAAGATAAAATCCGTAATGAACATGTGCGGGGCAGTTTCAAAGTAGCACCTCTAACTGAGAAACTTTTAGAGTCCAGGCTAAGGTGGTATGGACATGTTATGCGAAGACCGGAAAATCATGTAGCGAAGAAGTGCCTTTCCATGGCTACACAAAAGAGAGGGAGCGGCAGACCTCAAACAACATGGATGACGAATGTCCATAGGGACACGATATTGGGCCTATCTGCTGCTGATGCTTTACAACGAAATGACTGGCGCCTCAGGATTAAGAAAGCCGACCCCGCGTAACGGGAAAAGGCGAGGAAGAAGAAGAGTGGAAATAGTCTCTCTAGACCAGTGGATCTGAACCGGTGGTCTGCGGGAGAAAAGGGTCCACCAGCACGTATATAAAAAAGTGGCCAATAAATGGGGATTTCGAAAACGATGTCCGTTGACCGAGAATCGTCCGAATGTATTTGCGGTGATGACTATCAGGTTTTGAATTGAAATATCTTTAAAATAAGTGTTATTGAGAAGAGTTACAACTGATAAGGTGTATTGGGTGAAGGGGTGGTCCGTACATGATTCAATTTCAGGCTGAGTGGTCCGCACACTTTTAAGGCTTCAGAACCCTGCTCTAGACCAAGAATTACTAAATAGCTCACGCCCTTGATGAACATGGCAGTAGTTGTTTAATCAGCAAGAGGTAAACATCCATATTGACGTAATTTAACATATATTTCCATTGCACTAGTGATAATGGACCGTAATTTCAATCGTAACCGTTCCCTAGAAAGGTATGAAAATGACGCAATACGAGGCAGTGCAACCCATGCACATCTTCTGCCCCGCCCTGTGCAATCAGTAAATTTCGTCCATACAGTCGTCTAACCTAGTAGCGACCAATGGTTTTACCCCACCCAACTTTAGTACAAAGAGCAATTTTCGTCTAACCCGGCCACAGGGCAGTGTGGTAAAGTTGGCAGTATTGCCTGACTCAAGCCTTATCCAACATGGCAACCTGTTATACAGTCAGTTTATTACTGCAGAGTTAAAATGTTCATACCTTCCTGATTGAAGTGTGAATGTGGCGTTTCCTAAAAACAGTTAGCCTTTTGTTATGGTTAAAGGTAACAGTTCAGGAGTGATGAACGAGCTACAAAACTACTTAAATTAGCCAAAATACCCTTTGTAATAAAACAATAATAATGTTAATGATTTACGTGCCTTTCAACTACCCTGGCTTTCAGAAACGCAGGGATGCCGGAATTTTGCCCCGAAGGGTATCTTTAACGTGCCAGTAAATCTACTGACATGGCTCCCTCGCGTTTGCGCACCCTCAAATGCCAACTGACTGTGCCAGGATATGAATTGCAACCTAGGGCCCAGCAAGCGAGAACGTTACCCCTGAGCCACGCAGCCAGTTCCCTTTTGTAATAAACGAAATTTATTAATCTCATGTAAGGTAACTGTACCGGTTTTCGTCACTGAGCCAGTCGTCGTCACTCTCGTATATAAGTACAAATAATAAGCATGTCAATGGGTCTTTCTCAACGCACGAAGTCTTACGAGATTTGTCATACCTTCGTTGCCGATAAGGAACTTTGCGAAATCATGCGTGCGATGTAATAGGCGATTCCCAGCGTCAAACATCTTGTGAGAGTTGAGCTGTCTTGACGCGGCATATTGCTTCTCGAATGTGCTAACCAGGCATGTGCCAGTTAATTATGTGCGTACGTGTTACATTCCGACATTTTAAAATGTTACAAGTGTGTGATATAGTGGGTAATTGTTTCTGTAACATAATGCGATTTGCTATTTCGTGCTTACGTTCCTAGTTTGGTTAGAAATTCTGGTGACATACACTGGATTTAAAAACACGCACTTTACCAAAGCCCGTCATTTGTGACAAAAATTGGCACATTGTCATATCTCCTTAAGCCTCCGTGGCTTAGGCGGCAGCACGCCGGCCTCTCACCGCTGGGTCCGTGGTTCAAATCCCGGTCACTCCATGCGATGGAGGCAGATAGGTTTTTCTCCGGGTACTCCGGTTTTCCCTGTCAAAATTTCATTCCAGCAACACTCTCCACTATCATTTCATTTGTCATTCATCTAATCATTGCCCCAGAGGAGTGCGTCAGGTCTCGGCAGCCGGCACAGTTCATATCCTCGCCGCTAGATGGGGGCTTCATTCATTCCATTCCTGACCCGGTCGGAGACTGGAAGCAGGCTGTGGATTTTCATTTCATTTCATATCTCCTTGTAAGATCTAACTAACAGCGGCAATATACTTATAATGTAGTTCTGAAGTGTCCGGCATTAATTAAATTGTCGTTTGATCATCGTGTCCAATAGTCGTCATAGCTGACGATCTTTAGAGCACATGCGTGACTAACACTAGTGCACGATATTGTTAAAGTTTGCGTTAACGTTTTAGAACCAATAAACATTTACAGTGTGCTGATATTATGTAGATCTGTCTCTGTGACGGCCGTAGGTCTACGCTGGTGTGGTGGCTCAGAGGTAACGTTCTCGCTGCTGTTGCAGGATCGAATCCTGGTGCTGTCATCTGGAATTTGAGGGTGCACAAATGCGAGGGAGCCGTGTCAGAAGATTTACCGGCACGTTATAGATCACACTTCGGGGCAAAATTCCGGTACCCCGGGGTCTCTAAAAGCCGCAGTAGTTGGGGACGTAAAACAACATTATTATTACAGGCCGGACGTTTGTTTTAGACGAATGAAAAATCTTAATGGAAGCCTGGATGCGAGTTACTACAGTACCTGTGATGTTATCAGCTGCCCCAAGCGGTCCGATGATTGACAAATCTGTTTCACACTACTCATGAAGTACAGTCACTGGCAAATATAATGACGTTCTGTTCGTAACTACGTAACATGTACTTCCTCATCACACAATACTTTGAAGTGGACTGTACTGTCTGCTCAAGTCTGGAATTCCATAACATCAGATCAGTGGTGACAAGTGTGAAGCGATAGGGTGAGAGAGTGAGTGTGTGTAGGCTCACCCACAGGATTCAAGGTCAAGGGCAATCGTCTAAAACAAACGTCCGGCCTGTATCATCATCAGTAGGTTTAGGCCTAGGGTTTTTAGGTGAGCTAAAAGGGATTCTTTTCAAGTTGAGATGAAAAATATATTCTAAGACTAAATATTTGCTTTCAAGTAATATCTCGAAACGCACATTTCTCAATTAGCCTACGATATTCAGGAAATGGAAGCTGCTACTAAGGTCATTGATGAGGACGGCATGAGTATCACAACGGCCGCGGAGAGGAATGGTGTTCCGAGAAAACGCCCTTTCGGACAAAATTAAAAGAAAAACCAGAGAGAGGAAGATGGGGCCAAGTTCCTTATTAACAAAGGGTGTTAATTCAATGGGTTATCTCACTAGGAAAAGCGGGGTTCCCGGTAACAAAGGACAATTTGCAAAATAGCGTCCAGCGCTTCACAAAAGAATTGAAGAGGTTCTCTCCTTTCAAAGATGGGCAGCCAGGGAGGAAAAGGTGTGCATCTTTCCTAAAAAGAAATCCAAGCCTGTCTTTACGAATCTCTCAAAATTTGACAGTAAACCATGCTGTAATATTACAGAACATCAAATTAAAACCTACTGTTATTTGGTGGAAAACGGCTTACAATCTATCTTGTCAGACCCTCGGAGATTGTTCAACGCAGACGTTATGTTACACCAGGGTCTGGTCTCACGTTTTATGTGACTATGCATAACAGCCAGGAAAATGACCATTCTCGCTTGAACACCGACCGGGGAAGCCTACATCAATACACGTTCTTGTGGTTATATTGTTCGAATTTCAATTATCATTAATATTGCACTTTAAATTAATACAAAAATAACTTATAATAAATGTGTTTAGAGCAGAATTACGATATTTTCTTCCCGCTTCCCGATGTCTTTTTTTTTAATATTTCATTTTTTTATTAAAAAAACTATTACTGGTACTGTTTTGAGTTTTTTTGTTAAACACAAATTACAATTGTCAATACAGACCAAAAAATGGAAATTTTTTCCCAATTCTGTATTGTTTTTCAAAAACGTTAGCCTCCAAGTCAATAAATCGGGGTCTTCCGCAACAATTGATGGTAATGCATTATAAACAGCAGACAAGGAAAACTAACAATGTGACGGCTATTGGTGCAAACGGGTGACAAATATAGGAAAAATCCAAAGGCATAGTGCCGAGGACTAGGGCAAAAACTATTTTAAAAAATACGTAATTTTCAAAAAAAGAATATTTTTGATATTGAGAGTTTCCTAGTGTTTGAGTAGAGTTTGAGGTTAGGTCCAGTGCTTTTGTTGATTAAAAAGCACCAAACTTTCATTTACTAATGCAACACTGATAAATGGCTTCAAACACCATAAACTTTTGTAATAAATAATAATAGTGGAAATTCTGTGGTAATAGATGTTTTCTCCTCCACTGACTATAACCCATCCTTCATCCCCTTTTTTGATCAAAACTTATATAGTAAAATTCCAGTTGTGACTGAATTATGGGACAAATGCAATATAGCCAACCCCACGCATACGGTACCTTCGCAGTGCTAATGACAGGATTTAGACCGAAGTCTGTAGCTTTTACAATGTGCATGCGCTAGGAAGTTACACTCTCTCTCAGATAGGATGAGAAGATACAAACACAAAACAAACTTATGTTTTTGGTGTGGAGAGCTGAGATATTTATGTTGCGAGAGCAGAATATAAGAGAGTCGCCAACTGATTACGGAAAAAGACTACGAGGGTGTTATTGCGTTATTTCAGCAGTGCCAACATTATCGTTTGGTGCTGGTTTTGCTGCTAAGTTCAAAAGCAGTGAACGTCGAATAAGACTTTACATACAGCCACAAACCTAACCTGGGGCATATCCACCCGATCCCTTTCCTGTACTGCAAGCAGTAATTTTGGCTCCTCTTTTGCAGTGCCTATGCATGACCGAACTATGTATAAAGCCCATACTATAATAAGTGTCACAGATGCAAAATTTCAGAACACCAACAAGGTCCCATAGCTCTTGACAGACTCCTATAATGCGCTTCAGCGTACTCACTCGTAGCGAGATTAGATGACTGCCTGGACGAAAATTACTGATGTAAAAGTTGGACCAGAGCAAGCCATACATCGCTACCGTACTTGGTTCGACGACTGCCTTGACGAAAGAGACCCTTGGCCGCTACTTGGTTAGAAGACTGTCTGGACGAAGGTTAGGTTTTTGTGTACCCATACGGTACTAATTGAATAGGCAGTATAGGTAGCGTTTTGTGAGGGTTCAAATGAAAGAAACAGTGGTTTTGACAATGATTACAGTCTAATGTGTCGTCAACAGTGGCCCGCCAACCCGGCCATTCTTACCTTCATTTTGGGCAATGCAATGGGTTTTGACAAAGGTTTTAACTTCTGAAATTTGCAATAAATTCCTCTTCTAATGATTCAAAACTGATCTGGGAATGATCTAGTTCACTCCCCGGCTGTCTATAACCAGCGACAGGCGAATGATACTCAAGTTCGAGAGGGCTCGTGCCGAATCGATATGCAACGTAGCTCGATACAGTATCGAACCTGCTCGAACTGTTAGCCGACCTCACACATAAAGTATGTGGAGCACTGGCGGCCTAGACATTGTTTTCTGCAACCTTTCCCTCGCGAACGTTATGTGTGAACATATTAAGTCTATTAGAGGTTCGAATCCCACTGTCGGCAGCCCTGCAGAGGGTTTTCCGTGCACACCAGGCACATGCTGGGGCTGTACCTTAAAGGCGGCCGCATCCTTCCGTGCCTAGCCCTCTTCTGTCCCATTGTCACCATATGACCTATCTTTGTCTGTGCGACGTAAACCAAATGGTACATAATAGTAACAATATTAATATAGATTATTCCCGCCCCCGTCACTGATACGTCTTTGGTTTCGCATATTCACATACTGTTGCCGCACCATTGTACGATGAACGTGTAGTGACCCGTCGCCTTTGTTCTGTACACTCCAATTATGTTCTGTAGGCAGTTTGTATATTCTGGGGAGACATGTGCATCGAATCATAGCACAAACACAGATTGTGGCTGTCTCCACATTACAGATACAGTTTGAAGGGGTTATATGCACAAACTATACAGCAGTGCACAGCAAACACAGGACGAGCCGGTTCTGCCTAGCACAATGCTCGAACACAGCCTTCTTGAGGATTCTGGCCTGATAAGAACACGCCGATAGGTAGCAGTGCACTCAAAAGGTCGTGCAAAGCTCGAACTTGTTCAAACTGACGTCTTCTGTTCCAGCAGGAGCGAATGATACTCAAGTTCGAGCGGGCTCGCACAGGCACGTTACGCAACGTAGCTCGATACGGAATTGAACTTGTTTGAACTGTTAGGCGACCCCACTCATAAAGTAGGCGGTGCACTGACGGCCCGGACGATATTTTCTGCTACCTTTCGCTCGCGTACGGTATGTGTGAACGTATTAGACTGTTAGTGGTTCGAATCCAACTGTGGGCAGTTCTGCAGATGGTTTTCCGTGGTTTCCCATTTGCACATGCTAGGGCTGTACCTTAATACAGGCCACAGCCTCATCCATCCGCATCTAGCCATCTTCTGCCCCATTGTCACCATACGACCGATCTCTGTCGGTGCGACGTACAGTAAATTAAATTGTACCTAGGCTAATAATAATTTTAATAAGATTATTCTCCACCCCCCATCTCTGATACACCTTTGGCTTCTGGGAAGGATGTAATATGTCGAGGATAGTAGCTAACATATGTTCCTGCAACGGAAGAAATTAATCACTTATAACCTATACACATACTCTTGCCGCATCATTGTACGAAGAACGTGTTGTGACCCGTCAACTTTATTCTGTAAACTCCAACAATGTTCAGTACGCAGTTTGTATATTCTGGGGAGACATGTGCATCGAATCATCGCACAAACACAGATTGTGGCTGTCTCCACATTACAGATACAGTTTGAAGGGGTTATATGCACAAACTATACAGCAGTGCATAGCAAACACAGGACGAGCCGGTACCACCTAGCACAATGCTCGAACACAACCTTCTTGAGGTTTCTGGGCTCATAAGAGCATGCCGATAGGTCACGGCGCGCACAAAAGTTAGAACTCCGACGTCATCTGTTCGAGCAGCTCGAGCCGAGCTCAAGCACATCACTATCTATACCCCACCCGCCATCCCAAATTATAAAATGACTTATATAGTAAAAATTCCAGCTGTGTCTGCCATAATCAGCGTTACAACCGTGTTGCCAGCCTCATGAATACGGTACTAATTGTATAGGTGGTCTTTCGTCCAGAACAATGTTCTTTTTTTTTTGACCGAGCCCCGCAAGCATCCCGCAACCATTCTAACCTTCGTTTAGTCTAATCTAATGGTTTTTGACAATGGTTACAGTCTAACATGTCCAGTTCAATGGTTGCAGCCTAATGTGCCCAGATTCTTGTTTCCAGCTGCAGACGAATGGGTTTTGCCTAGTGGTGGTGTATTTTATATCTTACATGTTGGGCACACTGCCGAAACATCAATGTCTCGTCATGTGTTGCTCAGCTGGAGTGAGCAACATGGCTGCCATAGTTTAAATTTAACGCGTATGAAACATATATAATTACGTAATTTAGCACATATTTCCAGTATATTAGTCATAATGAATGGCAATTTCAATAGGTATTGTCCCCTGGAAACCCTGAAAAGGTAGGAAAATCATATATTGTCATTCACCATCTAACAAACTGTTCAAGTCAGGTTCCTGTGTCCTGCACTGCAAATCAAACTATTTATTGAGTGTTGCTAACAAAATGACTTAGGCTGATAATTGAAATGCACCACCAAAATGTTCTTTTTTTTTTTCAGGTTATAGTTTAGGATGTCTCAATAATTGGGAATATAGGCCTATTGTGTTGACAGACTGAAAATTCGCAATATCAATACTGCCAACCGGACACTAACAATTTGCGGCGTGATGCTGCAGTGATCAATTGCCTCTCAACAAGGCAATTCCCGGGCAACGCCTATTCTCAAATGTTATATTGTATCTTAACAAGTAAAACGCTTTACTGGTGAATTTTGCATATGCCCATTTTCAGTACGGTACTTCGGCTTAATAACATACGCTGTATACACAAGGAATGAGGCAAAAATTAAGGTTTGATAAAACGAATATTAAAAAAATCCCTTTGGAAAAGTGAATAAAATAACGGCAAATTGTATTCATAAATAAAACTTACAGGCTGTTTCGTATAAATCTTCTCCTCTGAAACTCTAGTTAGTTGGTTGTTGGGATTTCAATGGACTGAACTATGATGTCATCTGCCCCCTAAACTCTTACCTCGGCTCTTCTGCGTCCGTCTGAAAAGAAAGGAAATATTGTAAACACACTCCCTAATGAATAAAATAAGCGTTCAGTACATGTTGGAAGGCATAACTTTTACTTACTTTTGATTATAAATAATAATCAACTCCAGCCCTCATTTCCTTCCGCAATGGTGGTCCGACCGAGGCATTTCAACAAATCTTTGACTCGAACGGTCACGTGATGTTTGTCACTTACAGGCAGCGGAAAGGAACAGTAAAATACACATGGAACGGGTATATTAGGTGGCCAATCACAAATCAAGGCAATGAGTTTCTTCTGACCAATCAGGTGAAGTATCATTACTGTCGGCAGACGTATGTCTCTACCCCATCTTCCAGATATTGCGAATTTTTACACACCATGCTTTCTCAGTAGTTGGTTGCAATATTTTTTTAAAACTAATTGATTAGCTCGATATAGCATGTTTAAAGCCCTTATTGTATGGATAACCCTGAAAAGAATACCGTATTCTAATCGAAAGCCAACTTCTTCGATGGGTAAACCCTCGAGGTTTGCGCAAATGGCGATGTGGAGCGAATTTCACTTTTTCAAGTCGGGCTTGAAGCGAATGAACATTTTATTGCGATGTATTGAAGATATTAAGGATGCTAATTACATATTAGAAATCAAAAGCTGATTTTTAATAGCATTACTATCAGGTGACAGAGATTCCGTGTCGGTTATAATTGTTTCCGATGAACTGAGCTTCCGCTTACGTCGTTATTTATTGGAAAATAAAATTGTTGGTGTGTTTTACGTATTGCTCTACGTTTACGATAAACTTTGTTCTGGTAATTGAAATAAGGACTTCAATTAATTCAGTTAATGAAAATTTAAGGCATGACTAATGGATATGATACATTTGAATGATGTATGCAATTCATAGATATGATGACAGCATAACAGGTTGAGTGAGTACCAAGTTATTGTCAATAGACATTTCCTTGTATTTGTTTACATTTTCTTGGATGTAAACATTAGAGGTTATTGTACAAGTTTTGTGAAGACTTCAACTTGCACAAAAGTATCAGAAGACTCTCGACTTTTAATGCCTTGACTTTCTGTACCCATAAAGCTATGATTCGTAAATAGCATATGGCATAACCTTTACGACCTCGACCCTGTAATGTCTGAACTTGTGACGTGAAATACGTGGGAAATATAAATTAAAGTTTATGGCCCTCATATTTGGTGTTATCAATTATATTATGAAGAGCCAAATTAACAGGAAAGTTACGGCTTTTGTTCTTGATGGGATGACGTCCACCACTTACGAGTTCAGTCTTGTAGCGTCGTGTCGTAAAACTTACAAACAGCGAAGCTCTCTAACAATTTATTTTAGAGAACTGCATAATTATGTTTTACACTTAATATCTAAGAGATTACGTCGTTATTTGCATCTCAAAGAAAAACAAGCTAGTTTGCTTAACCTCTTTGTTCTCGTAGCTTAAATTAATTCTTAATTTTAATTTTACAAGAAGAGAGCTTCCAAACAATTTATAACCAATGTTATAAGAAATGGGGGCTGTACTAGAGAACAACCGCCTCACCATTAAACTCGAAATGGATAGAGGGGCAGGCCCAACGAGGGATTAATCAAAATATTTATATTTCATAATTGTATTGACAAATGGGGGTTTTTGGCAATCAAGTCGTGTATTGTACCAACAGTACAAGCTATTTGATTGGAAAGTAGAGATTTAAATGTTATGACTTATGTAGGATTCTAACCATTGTCTTTGGACTATGGCTCGACTGCTCCACCAACTGACCTAATGGTAGAGACACTTTAATTCTCATGGCGAGGGATACATCCAGGGTCGGGTAAGTTACTTTGTAACACGTTACAGTTAATGGATTATTAGACAAAATGTCAGGCTCCGTGGCTAAATGGTTAGCGTGCTAGGCTTTGGCCCGAAGTACCCTGGGTTCGATTCCCGGCCGAGCTATCGGGGAGTTTAATCTCCTGGGGTCAATTCCCGTGGCTCGAGGACTGGGTGTATGTAACGTCCTCATCATCACTTCATCCTCATTACGACGCGCAGGTCGCCCACGGGTGTCGACTAAAAAGATCTGCACTCGGCCTCTCCGAGGCCACACGATCATTTCATCAGGCAAAATTACACACACAACCAAGTAGCCTACTGCTCGAGTCCAAGCTCTGTGAACTTGAGAAGAATGTGGATTGCAGACGGTGAGGAGAGAGGTGGGGGTTCCCAGTCCGTGCGTACTAACAGAACCAAATAAATTGGTTGGTCAGTTAATGTTTGATTACTCATTCGCAACACCACACTGGTTTAAGCAATGGCCCTATGTTAGCAATATTGGACTGGACAGGAATTCCAGATAACACAGCGGGCTGTTGACAGGCCCTTCTATTCCCGCGTTTTACTTCACCTCACCTTGCAAGTTCATGAAGCTTAGACCCGAGCAGTACATGGGGCTACATGACGATGATGACCAAGCCCCTCAACTGAAACGACAACAATTTTCATTGGCAAAGGGACTGGAAGGAAATTGGAGCGGGAAAAACTTGACTGAATGGAGAAAACTAACATATCCCGTACCATAGCTGTGCAGTTAAACCTTGCCACAGCAAGTTCGGTGATCAGAGGTTTGTATCGTGGTGCTGACAGTGGTTATACTGAGTGTGGTTTTCCCCCCATTTCCACCAGGCAAATGCTGGGATAGTACCTTATTTCAAGTTCTGAGGTAGGCCTACCTTTCTCATCCCTGACTCATAATAATTATACACACAATATTACAGTTCCACAGGAACAGCTTCAACAATTCCCACCCCCAAGCCCCTAAAACGAATTACTTACTTAATTCCTGCCGCTCCTTTCGGAGCATAGGGCCTTGCCGCAATTTCTCCACGCAGTACGGTTCCTGGCCATTCTCTTCACTTGACTCCAGTTCTTGTCCACCTCTGCAATTTCATTTTCGATTGTCCTTTTCCAGGTCGTCTTAGGTCGACCTCGCTTCCTGGCGCCTTGAGGATTTCAGTCTAGCGCCGCCCTCTCAATAGCTCCGTCCGGCTTCCTTAGTGTGTGACCAATCCAGCGCCATTTCCTCTCCTTGATCTGGATGCTAATCGGTTGTTGATTGGTGATTGTCCAAAGATCTTCATTTGAGATTATGTCCGGCCACCTCACATTCATGTTGCAACGCAGACATCTGTTAATGAACACCTGTAGCTGGTTGTTGATCGGTTTTGTGACTTTCCATGTTTCACAGCCGTAGAGAAGAATCGACTTTACGTTGCTATTGAAAAGGCGGAGCTTGGTCTTCCTGGAAATGTTTCTATTTCTCCAGATGGGGTAGAGCTGGACAAAGGCACCATTTGCCTTCCTGATACGGCTTCGAACATCTTCCTCTGCTCCCCCATCATTTGTGACTGTACTTCCAAGGTAGAGGAAGGACTCAACTCGCTCAATTTCCTTTCCGTTGACTGTCAAACTAGTCGTGATGTCAGAATTTATCCTCATCTCTTTGGTCTTGTTGGTGTTGATCATCAGTCCTGCACGTTCTGCTTCTCTCTGCAACCTCCCCAGCTTATCTTCTATGTCTCGGTACCGTTGTGCCATAAGACAAATGTCGTCTGCGAAATCCAGATCTTCAAGCCTGTCATTTATACCCCATTGCATACCCCTCTTCCGTCCTCCCATTACCTTCTTCATCACACTATCCAGGACCAACAGGAACAGAGTGGGGGAAAGGACACACCCCTGTCTCACTCCGGAACTGACCTTTATCTTTTCTGTTAATTTGCCTTCGTGAAGAACCTGGCACTCATACCCTTCGTACATCTCTTCCATGATTCTGATGATCTTTGTTGGAATTTTATATTCCTCGAGGGTCTTCCACATGATTCTTTGATTTACGGAGTCGAAGGCTTTCTCGAAGTCAACAAATGTGAGGTAAAGGGTATTCCGCCACTCCACACTCTGCTCCAGGATGATTCGGAGGGTGTTGATGAGATCCACACAGCTGCGATGTTGTCGAAATCCAGCCTGTTCCTTCCGAAGCCTTTTTTCTACGCAGTCTTTTATACGATTCAGGATGACTCTCGCCAGCACTTTGCTTGGAATGGACAGCAAGGTGATACCCCTCCAGTTGTTACAGTTTGTGGTGTCCCCTTTCTTCGGCAACTTGACTATCAACCCCTTCTTCCAGTCAGTTGGTATTTTCTCCTCCTTCCAGATCTTCTCCAACAGCGGGTGCAGCAGATCGATCGTAATATCCAGGTCTGCTTTCAGTACTTCCGCTGGGATATTATCCAGACTTGGTGCCTACCCGCATTTCATCTGCTTCAACGCTGTCCATATTTCGCCCCGAGTTGGGGAGTCGAGGCTGATGCTTGGGTCACTTTCTGCTTCCTCTTCATCTTCTCCTCGCTGCTTACTTTCTGGTCCTCTATCTCTATTAAGAACCTCCGCAAAGTGTTCTCTCCATCTTGTCAGCTGCTGTTCACACGTCATGAGGATCTCACCGGTCTTGCTCTTCACAGGCCTAGTTTTATTAAAACCTTTCTTCGAAAGCATCTTTGTGATGCCATAGAGCTCCTTAACGTCCCCCCTTCTTGCCGCGTCTTCTGCTTTCTCCGCCTGCTCATCAATCCACCTCCTATGATCCTTCCATACACTCCTCTTTACTTCCCTGTTTGCTGTTGAATACTTTGCTTGTGTGAGAGCCTTCTGCTGCCTAGTCTTGCAGGTGTTGAGCTTGGCCTTAATCTCCTTCCTATAATTTATCTTGTCCCAGGTCTGATCGGATATCCATTCTTTCCGCAGGTAGTTCTTGTACCCGAGCTGCATCTCACTGGTTTCCACGAAGATATTCTTTACCTCGCTCCACACAGTCTCCACGTCCTTCTCTGTCTCGGAGTCCAACAACTGGAATTTATTTCTGAGCTCCAGTTTAAATTGGTCCAATCTCTGCTGGTTCTTAAGCTTGCCCACATCAAACTTGTTGTGCCGAGTGTTAAACTTTCGGCGGACTGCGACGATCTTTATGCGGAAGTTGGCAACCACAAGATGATGGTCACTACCAACGTCCGCTCCTCTCTTGTTCCTAACATCTTCCAAGCTTCTTCTGAACCTTCTGCTCACCGCGATGTGATCAATTTGATTTTCTGTGACTTGATCAGGAGACACCCAGGTGACCTTGTGGCACCGCCTATGAGGAAATACCGTGCCACCCATCACCAAATCCTGACTGGCACAATATTCCGTAAATTTCTCCCCATTGTCATTCATCTCACCAAGGCCATGTTTACCCATGATCTGCTCCAACCCCTCATTGTTTGAGCCCACCTTCGCGTTGAAGTCTCCCATAACAATGAGAATGTCCTTCTTACTTGTTGTCTTGTGACATCTCGCAGCATTTGGTAGAATTCTTCCTTCTCTGGCTCCGATTGTTCTGTAGGCGCAAAGCATTGGATGATGATCACATTCCTGATCTTTGTCTTGAACCTAGCAATCATGAGCCTACTAGAAATTGGCTTCCACTCCATAAGGCTTCTCTTTGCATTTCTGTTGAGCAGCAGCCCCACTCCATCCCTGTGTTCTTCATCATCGCCCACAGAATAGAGAAATGTAATTCCATCTGTTGTCTGTATTTCACCAAATCCTGGCCACCTCACTTCACTCAACCCTAGGATATCCAGCCCATAGTTCTTCATCTCCCGTGTCACTTGTTTCAGTCTGGTTTTCTCCATCAAGGTCCTCACTTTCCAGAAACCGATTTTCGTAGTCCTCTTCATGCCAAAAGTCGTCATCAGGTTATCCGTCCGGTTTTGTAATTTCGCTTCAGTTTCCGTAATCAGTTTATTTAAGAGGAGCGAGTGATTAACCCACTGCCTCCGAGTGCCTTGGAGGGGCTGCCACCTTAAGCCTGAGGCACCAGGCTGATTTTCTGTCAGGGTTTCTTCCCTTAGCCTTTGAAGAACCAACTCCAAACTACAAGGCAGCAGTTGTTTCACCAGAGCCCCGTTAACCGTAATTTCTTCAGGGTTCCTGTAGGGCCTTCACAGCTACCGTAGCGGTCTTGAGGCACACAAAGTCCCCACTGTACTTCACCCCTACAGGCAATCCCCTACTTAATTACGTTGCCCATCTCCCACGACGAGGACGAGGGGTTGGATTTGTGGGAGACCTAAAACGAATTGACAACAAAAAATAAACTTCGTTCGTACACATTGAGAGAATAGAAATTTCTTGACATCAAAATAATATAGATTTAGGTATTAGAAATCATGGTGCTCTATGGAAGTGAAACATGAACATTTGGGGCAGCAGAAAAAGAGGAGAATAGAAGCATTTCGAATGTGGTTTTACAGGAGAATGATGAAGATCAGATGTCTAGATAGAGTAACAAATGAAGAGGTATTAAGACAATTGGGAGAGGAGAGTTGTTTCTGGCGTCTGCTAAATGAAGAGAAGAGATAGGTTTATTTGCGACGAAGGATGTGCCATCATTGATTTCTTGTTGTAGATTTCAATGTCATTAAGTATTTAATCCTTGACGGAACGTGGTTTTAGTGTAATTTACTCCACTGTTAGCAATATAAACAGCAAGGCTGTCCTCCATTTTTCTGTCATAAGACTTCCCTTCCTTTTCTTCGGTGACCTAGAAGTTGACGTCATAAACTGCCTTCCTTTACTCTATGAAACCTGGCAGTGTTTATGTGTGGGTCAGGCTGAGTGGCGTAGTAGGTAAACGCTGGCCTTCCAAACTAAAGCATGGGCATGTGGTGGTGCAGTGTCAAGCTGCTTGCCTCTCACCAAGGTGAATCAGGTTCGATTTCCGGTCAATGCATGTGAGATTTACTAAGTGAAATATCACGCCCTATGGTTCAGATTCCAGGTAAAAATGGAGGTCTTGTGGATCATGATCGTGATATTAACAGTCACGTAAAACTACAAGCTTCCTTTCTTCAAAACTAAAGATTGCAGGTTCGATTCTGAATCAACCTGATAGTATTTATTGATGTCTAAATGTTGTCTCTGTCAGTAGATTCCCTGGCACTTTTCTTCTTCTTCCTTTCCCGGTTCCAGTGATCTGGGCCGGGGTGTAAATCGAGGACCTCCATACTTTTCTGTCTCTCCACCTCTCTCGTCCTTCTTCCAGTATATCTTCAACTTTCACTCTTTTCTCAATGCTCTCCCTCACTGTATCCATCCATCTCATCCTCGGCCTTCCCCTTTGTCACCTTCCCGTGACTTTCTCATTGGCACTTTTAAAGAAACTTTTTAGTGTAAAATTCTAGCGGTTTCGGTGGCGTAGTTGGTAGCATGCTGATCTGCTTTACCCAAGATAGCGGGTTCAAACCCGGCCAAAGTTGCCTGATTTTTTAAGAGCGTTAAAATCCTTCAGTATGCCTTCCTTCGGAGGGGAAGTAAATCCGGCGGTCCCATGTCGTAGATTTATGGCATGTAAAAGATCCTTCCATAGACTTAACTTGTGTGAAGCTAAATTTCTAGGTTAGATTTCGTTGGAATACTCTATAAAAGTTCCAACGTTCACCTCTAGGTATCAGTGACATCTGGTAGCGAAAGTTGGAACGACTTGAAATTGAACGGAACTTGTAGCTCACCTTATGGGTGTCCGCTTGAAGCAGCTACAGCCTTTGGCGAGCTGAACATGTCTTACGGCACTCCCGGCACTAAAAGCCATACGATAATAAATAAATTACGTAGTTGTGTTTGTAAATAATTTGGCAGTTGCCCTAGACTTTAAATAAGGTACTATCCCAGCATTTGCCTGGAGGGAGTGTGGAAATCCTGGTGGTGCACACTCAAGATAGTCTCTATCAGTTACAAGATTCGAAAATTCTATCTGGTATCATGGTGTGTGGCCCTACTTTGGGGTGTACCTGCAGCTGATGACCTTACTATCCATATCCTTCTTGCATTAAATGCCATGGTATATTGATGTGTACTCACCTTGTGCAATAGTCTGTGTGTGGTTACCTAGCCCATTGATATCCTGTTGTGCAATGTGTATATTTTTTTGTCAGATGTCCTTCTATTAACATCTGGTTACATCAGCCAATTCTACTTCTTGTGTAGGGAAGCATGCCTATGACAGTTCAGTACACCATGGACAGTGGAGTTGGAATGTTGTCAGTAGTTACTGTATGTATTATACCTAGCTGTATCAATTTGCTAAGGGCCAAATTAATATGTATATAGGTTGGACTACATCATTTGACAACATATAAAACAGAATAATAATAATTGATTCGTTTTAGGAGCTTATGACGTTTTGGTCAGCTCCCTCTACTTGGATGTATGTTCAATTTGATATAGGCTAACCTGTATTTCTTTGTACTGTAATTATTATACATTGATGCAAATCTAACCAGTTTAATAATATAATAACAGCGCACGAATGTGCATTAAGTTGTAAGGAGTCAGAACTCCCTGTTGTATGATCAGTGACCTATTTCGATTTTTGCAGTACGTGAAGTGATATCTTGCACATGGTTTGTCGCATAAGTTGCATATGCATTGATTGTTTTTGGGGGCTTCGGTGGTGTAGTTGGTAGCATGCTGAGCTTCTATGCCCAAGATAGCGGGTTCAAACCCGGCTGAAGACGTCGGATTTTTTAAGAGCCTTAAAAATTCCTCCGTATGCCTTCCTTCGGAGGGGAAGTAAAGCTGGCGGTCCTATGTCATAGATTTATGGCATGTTAAAAAACCTTCCACTAATTACACCCGTGTAAAGCTAAATTGTATAGGTTAGGAATGTAAACAACGCTCTTAGGTTTCTACGTTCATTGCCAAGAGCTGACTGCGGTGGCGTCTAGTAGCTAAGTTCTGAACTAGGCCTAGTAGTCGTTGATGGTGGCGTTTGGCGGCAAAAGTAGGAACTATTTGAAAAATTGGAAGTTGCAGTCCTTGATGAAAATCCACAGCCTGCTTCCAGTCTCCGACCGGGTCAGGAAGGGAATGTTGCAGTCCTTACTTGAATTAAAAAACAGATACACACACGAATACAGTCATCACAATTAACACCGGTTATCAGACAGATTCTACACACACCCAAAGTACACGGGGCTACATGACCGCGTTGTCGCAGCCCCTAAACTGAGGAACCAACGCATTGATTGTTTGGTTCATGGAAGTGTCCTGTTTTACACAGCCTGTGGTGGAATCCGTGGACAGCAAGTCTTGTGATGGCGCTGCGCATGCTCTGGTTGGGTTTGGTCCAGCCTCTGTCAATCATTGCATCTGTACTGTAGAATTCGTTCCAGATCTCTTCTCTTTTGCGTTTTCTCTCATTGAGCACTTCTTCTGCTGATCCTGTGGATGGGAGCAGGGATATCTTTAAGTCTTCGATGAGGAACGTATCATTGGCTTGCTCGTATATCAGTTGTGATGGTGGCTATTTTGAAGTCCCTAGTGCTGCTTTCAGGAATCTCACTTTTACTGATTCCATTAGTTTTATGTCCTTGTTTGTTAGTTGCTGCCAGGTGATTGATATTCCATATGCTAAGTTCATCTGACAAAAACTCAAGCTCCTCAACCAGAAGGCGTTAGAAAGTGCGGTTTGTACCAAAATCTTCCAAATCGTCTCGATAGTACAAGAAAAATCATGCATTTCTTGAAAAGTCAATGGAAATACATTTGTTTAAAAAAGTGTGTTTAAACAAATAAACAAGACGATAGCCCCTGCAGAATTGTGTTGCGTCCAGCCTGCATAGCACTAGAACCGGGCGGGTAGTCTATACACATGGGGCGCACACAACCCATTGTGCATTGAAAAGAATATTCAAACAGAATTATTCGCAGCAGTGGCGAATTCCACTCTGATTTCATGAATATCGACAATTTGTTTAAAAAGTGTGTTTTAACAAATAAACATATTTATAGAAACCCGCATAACAGTTAAAGTCGGGCGGGTAGTTAATGAACATGTGAGATTTCTCTCACAGGTCCTCTAGTTGACTTATAATCAATTATTTCATGACAAAATGTTTTATCATTTCAAATGATATTGTCGACTTTGTCGTTATGCTTTGGGTCTAACGTAATGCGAGACGGAGACGGTTGCGTTACGGAGACGGAGACGAAGACTGTGACGTCATGCAGCCGCGCGGGAAGCCTAAGTTAATGGGTAAAGGATGGCGAGTGCGTGACGTCATTCAGCCACGCGGGAAGCCGGAATTAATAGTTAATGGAGTCTGTTGAAAGAGTCCTGGGGCGTCGAGCGACCTGGGGCTTTGAGCGAAGTGAAAAGAAAACAGGGTGACTCCTAAAGAGGTGTACAAGATGCCAGATAAGAACACAGGGTGACTCCTAAAGAGATATACAAGACGCCAGATAAGAATACAAGGTGACTCTTAAAGAGGTGTACAAGATGGCAGAGAAGAATACAGGGTGACTCCTAAAGAGGTGTACAAGATGTCACACAAGAATACTGGGTGACTTCTAAAGAGATATACAAGATGCCATATAAGAATACAGGGTGCCTCCTAAAGAGGTGTGCAGGATGTCAGAGCAAAATACTAAAGATGCCAGATAAGAATACAGGGTGACTCCTAAAGAGATATACAAGATGCCAGATAAGAATACAAGGCGACTCTTAAAAAGAGGTGTACAAGATGGCAGAGAAGAATACAGGGTGACTCCTAAAGAGGTGTACAAGATGTCACACAAGAATACAGGGTGACTTTTAAAGAGATATACAAGATGCCAGATAAGAATACAGGGTGCCTCCTAAAGAGGTGTGCAGGATGTCAGAGCAAAATACAGGGTGACACTTAACGAGGTGTACAGTATGTTAGATTCAATTCAAATACAGGGTGACCCTTAAAGAGGTTTGCAAGATATCAGATTCAAATAATGGGTGACCCTTAAAGAGTTGTAAAAGATGTCAGACTCAAATACAGGGTGACCCTTAAAGAGGTGGGCAAGATGTCAGATTGAAACTTTTAACCCCTATTTGGATGGAACTAATTGTTGAAATATTTTGTTCTAAGTTCGTAATGGAGTCTGTTGAAAGAGTCCTGCCCTTCTAACATGTATAGCATTTGTAGCATGCGTCATTTGAAATGATATAACGTCTAGTCTTTCAGACTGACTTTTTTTTTATATCTGAGAGCAGGGCCACCGAGAGGAGGGGAAATGCTTAGGGGCCCGTAAGCAATGAGGGCCTACTAGTGGAGCACGCTAGTTTCAGTTCATTGTAGCTACTTTTTTATTATGTAAAACGTTGGCTATAACTTCCAACCTGTTCAAGATTTTGCAGAGTAAGATTGTTGATTTGTCTACAGCTCTGCAGAAGATATCGAATGTTACTGAACTTTTAACTGTCAAGAAAAATGAGGCAGAAAAACACTTGAGAGGCAAATATGACAATGTGAAAGTACTGGCAGAAACCGATCATTTGGTAAAAATAGTTCCTCGGTTGTGAAAATGACAAAAAACACGCTGTACTCTGTACCTTATTCTGTGGAGTTTCGAAATGCTTCTTGTTTTTTAGTACACACAGAATTGTAAAAAAAAATCCCTTTGCTTGATAACTAGGGACCCTGATTTATGGTAATATAAAATTCTCCAAAGCGGTGAAATGAAATGTTGAAAGCGGTGAAATGAAATGTTGAAAGCGGTGAAATAAAATATCCATAGTGGTGAAATAAAAACGGAATGAGGGTTGAGCGTGCTTAATTACGCTGCATGCATTTGGCTAAATAATGAACAATAGGCTATGCAAACATTTAGAGAAATAACAAAAAAGTTCTGTGTTTAAGACCTAACCTAACATTTACTTCCACAAATACTCTCCTTGACTTATTTTCTCACTAACTCGTAAAACTTACGCTGTCCCCGAAGTATAGGCAGAGGAGCATAATTTCCATGAATTCAGGACGCAGATTTGTATGCGTATCTGAGAACGCAGAAAGCCTCTTTCGCTGTCGTATCTTATAAAACATGTATATTTAAGATTTCTTATATTCTATCAAACAATAGTCAGTGGAACTTTTTCAATTAATTTTAGAGTATTAAAAAAAAAGTATTACCAGCACCTCGTTGGTATCTCGCATTTTAGGGTAACAGTAACACATTTCGCAAATTAATTTTATTTCGCGAATTCAATATAAAAAAAATTGCATATTTGGAGTAAATATATCATTATGATAACATATACATGTTCGTTGAAAAATTTTGCAGATATCGTTAAAACCAAAAATCTGGGACTCTAATGATAACTGTTTTAAAATCACTCAAAAATCCCAAATCGTTTTGTGCTCTTTGTAAAATAGGAGTATATTACATAAAATAAATGCTAACATCTTTTCTATGAAATAAGATTTGTATGTTTATTTTTTAAATTATGACTGTCCATCCGACGCTTTTCTTAAAATGACATTGTATTTCCAGAATAGCTAGTAGTGGATTAGTAATAATTAATTTGTGCTCTTTGTAAAATAGGAGTATATTACATAAAATAAATCCTAACATCTTTTCTATGAAATAAGATTTGTATGTTTATTTTTTAAATTATGACTGTCCATCCGACGCTTTTCTTAAAATGACATTGTATTTCCAGAATAGCTAGTAGTGGATTAGTAATAATTAAAAGTATTTCAAGGGGGGAGGGGGCATAGAGGCCCTTAAATACTCTTGGTGGCCCTATCTGAGGGTATATAACTAAAACAATAGCCCGAGCCTTCCCTATAGCACCAATGCTTTCTTGGGCTGTATGACCCGTGGAGAGCGCTGAGTCAGTGCCAGATAAGTAGCATCTACCGTTACACAACAGCATGTCGGGAAGCCCCCGCATGTGGTCATAGCTCCATTACATTCCCAGCTGGCAAGCTATCTTAGTTGAGTGAGTTAAGACTTGAGACAATAACACGACAACAGTCTTTATCCAGACCATTCGTAATGGATTCACACATATTGGCAATATTGTGACGTCAATGTGTGCGCCCCGGTAACATTGAAGAGACTTCTTGCGCCTAACAAACATGGCTGCCATCGTTGAATGAGCAAGAAATAAAAATATATATTTACGTAATTTAGCACATACGTGGGCAGATCAAAAAATAAGTTGCACTTCCCAGTTATGACCATTTATTACACCACCTATACAACAGCAACACGCCTATAACGACATACAATGTAACGTCACTTTTCCACATAGTTCCCAAAAGACTCCAAACATTTCTTCGAACGCACAACCAACTTGTCGATGCCAGATGCATAGAAAGTTTCTCCAGCGATCTGCAACCACACGTAGACAGCGGCCTTCATCTCCTCATCGGTCTGGAAACGTCGACCACCTGTCTAATGATCGCATTCACGCTGTTGACATTGGCACGGGTCGTGGACGTTGCGGGCCTGCCCTCGCGATATCCCTGCGTTCGGCTTCGAATTGCTGACACCACTTTACGATCGGCAGGAAATGGCCCGCTCCCCACACACAGCACTAATTTCACGATGAAAGTCCGTGCAATTCTTCCTTTTGGCCCATAGGAATCGGATTGTCGCATGCACCTCATATTTGGAGTGAACGTCAAGTACGCGTCATTGTATTTGGCCGCTATTCACACCATACAAGACGAGACACCACAGCTACCTGCCTAACAGACGTGTGGGCAGTGTCTGTCCCTTTCTCCGCTAAGTCCACGTTTGGAACACAGAGCGCGCTGCTGCAGCGCGTTAGTGCAACTAACTTTTTGATCCACCTTCGTATTTCTGGTAGAGTTGTGATGATGGACAGTAATTTTAATTGGTAATGACTCCCTGAATATGAAACAAGGTATTGAAATCATGTATTATCCAAGTGGAAGTGTAAAAGTCAGGCTCTGTTCTCCTCCAGAATTAATAAAAAATTGCTGGTGTGTGTGTTTTTCTTTTTACCCAACATTGTTTGGCTACCAGTTATTGTTCAGGCACTTTTTGAAATACTCTTAAAGTACAGACTCTCTAGTTTATATATTTACTATGACTACTAACGTTTTTCAGGGAATTTTCAAATTTACCCTGGAAAATCAGGTAATTCTCAGGAAAATCTGTTAGTTTGTTCTGGTCAACACCCTGAATAACACCTGTTTTCTTATCACTTTCAGATTGCACAGTTTGGTAACGTAAACAGGTAGCTGAAGCCAAGACAGCACGAGGATAGAACTCCTGAAAATGTGAATCTAGAGCGTCAGTACAGCAAACCCTATTGCTTCTGCTGCCGCCGCGAGAAATCAGTATGGCAGCCATCGTAGACCAGTCGCCGACCACGGCAGAGGTGACTTCCAACCTCAGCATGGCTGCCCAAGAGTCGGCAGTCCCGCTGGCAGTGGACTACTCCTCCATACGATCAAAGGTACCGTAAGAACACTTGACTTTGTGATGAGCTGGAGGCGAATGTTGAAATATTTTTTTTTCTCTTCAAAGTTGGATGATATCCAGTAGCATAGGAATTCATTCTAACTGATAGCTAATGGGAATAACTGGTTAAAGCATTGTCCCATAAATTTATGGGCATTCCATTGAGCATTTTGGATGATTCTTTGTATCACCAATGTCTGTGCCCTCTCCTTCAGTACCTGGACAGATTATTATAACTGCAACATTTGTAGAGTTCATTTACTCTAATTTGGCACTATTTTGACAGCTCTCGTGGTGGAAGTAGTCCCATTAAACATATCCATGCGCCGTTACCACATGTATTGCACCCATTGAACTACGACTCGCATGGCAGCCATCTCGTGGCCAAGAGTTATGAGCAGCCCAATTATCCATTCTGTTTGAAGTACTATTTTAATTAATGTATCTGGCACAGTCAGTTGGCATTTGAGGGTGCTTAAATGGAATGGAGTCGTGTTAGGTGATTTACTGGCATGTTAAAGATCCCCTTCTGGGCAAAATCCTGGCATACGAGCATCTCTAAAAGCCGCAGCAGTTAAAAGGAACGTAAAACCAGTGACATTATTATTTATTAATTAATCAGACTGGAAAAATTGAACCAGAAATACAGAGATCTTAAACTGAAAGCGAAGAGATTAATACAATTGGAAAAAGAAAATAGTTGGACAGAATTCACTAAGAAACTAGAAGAGGACAGCAGAAACAATAACAAGCTCTTGTACAGAATTTTGAAAAACAAAAGAAACCCGTATGTCCCAATAAAAGCATTAGAAATTGAAGATGGAAACATTGTATGGAAAGAGGAAGATGTAAGAAGGGAAATGAAGAAATATTTTCTGCAGCTATATAATGGTAAGGATGTAATGGAGGAGGAATGCAACACTCCAGAAAATCAGAGCAGCAGTACGGAATATGAGCCTCCTCTGACTTGGTCAGAGGTTGAAACCGCTTTGAACAGCATGAGTAGAGGCAAGTCACCTGGCATAGACCAAATGAGTGTAGAAATGATAAAGGCTGCAGGAATCCATGGACTTCATTGGTTGTTCAGAGTTATGAATGCTATCTGGAAGGAAGAAAAAATCCCAGATGATTGGACAAAGGGTATTATAGTCCCTCTCTTCAAAAAGGGAAGTAGACGTCATTGTGGCAACTACAGGGGAATCACCCTTTTATCACATGGACTTAAGCTAATGGAGAAGATTATTGCTAAACGGATAAGGAACATCCTTGAACCCCAGTTAGAAGAAGAGCAATATGGATTTAGAGGCAACAGAGCAACCACCGACCTCATATTTGCAGTAAGGATGATCATGGAAAAATACTGGGAGAAAGGAAGGGATATCATCTTTGTCTTCTTAGATATAGAAAAAGCCTATGATAGCTTGCCTAGAGAAAAGATATGGGAATGTCTATCAAACAGAAATATCCCACAAACTCTTATCAGGAAAGTGAAAATGCTGTACAGTTATTGCCAGAGCTGTGTGCAAATAGGAGATGGGTATTCAGATTGGTTTGCCACAACTAAGGGAGTGCAACAAGGCAGTGCGTTGTCACCACTGCTATTTATCTCTGTGATGGATGAAATTATGAAAAGGGTGAAACAGAATTCTGGAAATGATTTCAAGGCATTTGCTTTTGCAGATGATGTAGTGGTATGGGGTTGCACAGAAAATGAAGTACAGCAGAATCTAAATGCTTGGAACCACCAATTTAACCCTCTTAGTGCCAGGCGAAAAGGTAAAGGTGACGTCTAAAAGTGCCAGGCTGTTTTAATGGAAAATGTAGGCTTTCAGAAAAAAATATGTACATCCTCTGTTTTGAAAGATACGAAAGCGAAATTTAGTCAGGGATTGCAAAACATAGCTATCTTAATTCAGGGAAATTTTCAGATCATTATGAAACTTATTTCTTTCTTTATTAATTAATTAATTAATTAAAATAATTTCTTCTGTAAAATAAAATTATCAAGTTTGATTATTCCTATTACCACACGCATATAAATGGAGTAAAAATGAACACTGGAGAGCACACATACATAACAAAAGAACCAGGAAATGCAGTTTTTTAGTTTTAAAAATATCAGCAGGGGTGTCAAAAATTCGAAATTCTAAAATCTAGCATATTCATAAAATACCGTACACCAACAATGGCATTGTTGATATAAATAAAATAAAAATAATTACATTGAAAATAAATAAACAGAAGGGCACCCTGTAGTTTTATCTTTCACATTTGTGGTTGAGTAGCCTGTGGAGGATTGTCCTGTCCTTTCTTCTCAGTCACTATTACTATCAACATCATTACCATCACTATCATTTGTTTGGTTATGTACGATCGCATTATTCTGAAGCGGAATCGGCACTTGATTCGTCACACACAAGATCGCAATCACCGTCCACGAAGTGCAAGAGTTCACCACTTGACTCATCAATCATTAATTCTTCAATTTCTTCCTCTCACAAACAATGCATCCTTCCCTTGGACGCCATGCTTTTACGAGTCACGCGTAAACAAGTCAAGGAACTTCAAATATCGCTCGAGTATATCGATAGACAGAACACAAAAGATGTTTGCCAGAAAATGGTAGCTAGAACTCTCTTTAATGGTCACGTCAAGTTTAGACGCCATTTTCGGTCTATAAGCCCTTCTAAGAATACAAAAACGAAGCGTCTCTCAGAGCGACGCTGGCAAGTTTCGTTCATTTTATGAGGATCGCTCACAGCGACTCTGGCACTAAAAGGGTTACGGAGTTTGGCCTCAAAATCAGTCATACAAAGACAGTAGCAATGGCAGTCAGCAGACAGAGGTTGCATACAAGCATTGAGCTGGATGGAGCGAAATTAGAACAAGTCGATTATTTCCATTACCTCGGTAGCATTATGACTGAAGATAACAGATGTTCTGCTGAAGTCACCAACAGAATCCAAAAAGGAGCTCAGTTTTATCACCAGGTCAGGAACCTCCTTTGGGACCAACAAATTCCTTTAACATCCAAGAAAATGATGTATCAGGCCTACTTCTTACCTATAATGACGTATGGACTTGAAACTTGTACTATCAACAGAAGAGATAGTAGCAGACTTCAGGCTACAGAAATGAAGTTCCTGAGAACAATGCTTCAGAAGACCAGAAGAGACAAGATCCGAAATGTGAAGATTCGTGCAGAGATTCAAGTGAAACCACTTCATGAAGCAATAGCAACATCAAGGTTGAAATGGTTTGGTCATGTGAAGAGGATGAATCCAAGCAGAACGGCAAGAGTATGGCTTGAGCAAGATGTGGAGGGCAAGAGACCAAGAGGCAGACCACGGACACGCTGGATCTCCCAAATAAAAGAAGACCTGCAGGGAAGAGGTGTCGATTGGCACCAGGTAGAGGAGGAGGAAATATACCTGAATAGACAAACATGGAGAGCGCTCTTATACCGCACCCGGGAAGCTGGAGACGGTTAATGATAATAATAATAATAATTAACGTATTTCTCTTCGAAATTTATCTGATGAGAGATGTGGAAGAGTTCAATATAACAATGGCAGCTGTGTTTCAAATAGCATTGGATGGTGGATTTTCTACAGCTATAGAAGTAGGTAAGAATAAGCATCACAAATATCAGAGGGCTAATACGATTCTTAGTCCTCTGTCTTACATGGTGTTTCAAGATTCTGAATATCCTCTTCCAAACCCTGCTTAAACGAAAACTTCACCATTTAATGTATGCTATACACAGCAACGACTTGGGGTATATTTTTAGACCTAATTTTATGCACAATCAGCATGCCATGTGAAAATAATTTTCCTGTCTGCTGTTGTCATAGAAATTTTCTGGAGTTCTACTGCCTTTTTTTTTCTTTCTTGATAGAACACCACACAGGATCAACTAGGGATACCAATCTCTACTTACTATAAAACAAAGCCCCCGATTCTTGGATGTTCCGGGTAATCTTGAGAACCACTGGATGGATTTTGATGCAGTTTTCACCATTCTGTAAAGGATTTCTTGAGTAAGGTTTCTGTAGAAAATAGTTTATTTATGACCAAAGGAAGTGGAGCAGTAACGATTTCAGTAAATCAAGTCAAAAAAGAACCTACCGTTGTGTGCCTTTTGAGCTTACGCTGGGTAAACTGTTAAAAATATCTACATATTATGAGTGTAAGAATTGTTCATCATGAAGAGTTCTACAAAAGAGTCTGCGACAGCATATCTCTATCTTCAATACATCGCCCACTATACATGTCTTTACATTTCTTCCAACAATCTCCATTCAATTACTTTAGCTTCGGGGACAGCTAGCAAGCGAGCCTATCACCCTAGTTTCAGCCTTCGTACCACAGAATACACAGTCGAGTTTAGAATGGACGAAAGGGGGATTTGTGTTTGATGCGCCTCGCCATTCTTAAATTACATCTGATAAGAATTCGTTGTACATGCTATCTCCATGATAATATAATTAATAGTCCAGTCAGTGTCTTTCTTTAAACCGAAGGGGTCTGATAAAGAAGATGGAAATTAGAGAGAGGAGAATTCTCCGGAAGATTCACTGTCCTGTGAAAGTAGATGAAGATTTTCGTAGGCGACATAACTCTGAGCTCTACGAACATATATAGAGAAACTTTCTGATTGTGCTAGAAAAAAGAGAATAGCCTTTTATGGCCATATAGCCAGATTACCTCCCACAAGATTGACCAATCGTTTGCTCTGTTTCTGGCACAATAAGAAGGTTCATGCCACGTAGTTGACGGAAAATGAGGACGTAAACGAACTGGAAATATTAGATCTGCATGACAGACAGAATGTGAGGCGGGCTTTGAAGGAAGTTCATGGTTTTCAAGAGAAACCTCGGAAGAAAGGTACCCCCTGGACTACTGAGAGAAAGAAGTTACACCAGCAGAAAATGTGTCAATACTGGGTGCAGGTCAAGACCCTCCAGTTGAATAAACGTGGTCCTAATTAGGCCAATTCGAGAGAACAAGAAGTAGTCCTTCAGTAATTTTAACCCATCATGCTGAGATGGAAAACGGATATAGGTCATAGTTCATTGAAATCGAAAATAATATGTCTTTAAAGCTTACGCTGGGTAAGACGTTAAAGATACACCGGGCGAAGCTAATTATTTGTACTTTATTCTGAGGGTTTCATGATGATTGAGCAATCTTCATAAATATTGGAATTCATGAATATTATAAACAAAACAATAGAGGAATAATGCCCTACAAAGTTAACAGCTTCCCCCCAAAAATGTTGATAAATCTTATGAGAAAATTGGACATCAGTCCAGTCAATAAAAATTGTTAAATTATAAAATATTTATGTTACATATATTTGGCGGCCAGAACCCCTTTATCAGACAACTGAAGAGTACAGATGGAACCTTAAAATATCTTTTTTGAGATCCTGATTAAACACAAGCATCATCCATTAAAAAACACTCTTTGGTCTATGGAAAATATAAAGCACTTCCTTGTGGTTCTCATTCTACTTTCTAGCACTCTCTCCAGTATTTTTGCTACCTGGGAAGTCAGCGTGATTCCACGGTAATTATTACAAACTTTTCTGTCCCCCTTCTTGAATACTAGTATTATGATTCCCTTTCCCCATTCATCCAGTACACTTCTGACTCCAAATACATTTGATCAGTCTACAAGTATATACTCATTGATGCCCAACAAGCCCAGCAGTCATGATCATTTCCAAATTTATTTCATGAATCCCTGTTGCCTTTCCCATGTTCATCTTTATCACTGCTAGTTCCACTTCTAGCATTGTAATATCTCTCTCCTCTTCCTAGGTATTTCCATCCTTCATTGTTCATTATTCTTGACATACAATAATTTATCAAAGTACTCTTTCCATCTTTGTTGTATCTTCTCTGGATTTGTTATTAGTTCCATTCTCCTTCTTCACTAACTTAGTAGATTATAAGATATTAAATTAAAAGATTTATTAATATTATTCATTTGTCAATATGGATCAAACAACAAAAAGAAAAACAATAAAAAATATTAAAATTCCAGTCTGAACAAGAAAATTTATTTCCTTTTGTATCTTCTGCTTTCAACTCGCATGATAAATCAAACTCAAAATGTTGGACCTGCATATTGCATGTTCATGTATTTAAGCACCATTTAATATAAACACATTAAGCCGAGCTGAAAAGTAAACACACATTGAAGTTGGAATATCATAAATATTTTCAGACTCATTTGTGGAATTAGGATTATGTGTACATACATACATACATTCTCATTTGAAACTGACTGGCCGCGTGGCTCAGCGGTAATTTTCTCGCCTGCTGAGCTCAAGATAGCGGGATCGGATCCCGGCGCAGTCAGTCGGCATTTGACGGTGAGCAAATGCGAGGGAGCCATGTCATTAAATTTACTGGCACGTTAAAAGACCCCCTACGGGGCAAAATTCCGGCACCCGGGCGTCTCTAAAAGCCTCAGTAGTTAATCAGGGACATTAAACCAATAACATTATACTGTATTATCTATTGAGACTGTTTTGCCTTTCAGCATCCAGTCTAGTATGCAAGCCTCTGTTTACAAACAAGTCTCCTTCATGATCCCCTGTTAGCAGTTAGCACTGAGGCCTCCTTTCCTTCTACACCTCTCACTTTGAAATTGTTCAACACTGAATCTGACCATCGCCTCCTAGGTCTACCTCTGCTTCTCTTACCCTCCTCCCCTGTTCTCTTCACATGACCCTGCCATCTGAGTCGGCTCATACGAACAGCTTAATCTAGCTTGTTCATTTCTAACTTAGCCGTTACCTCTTCATTACGAGTACCCTCCTACCATTGCTCCCATCTATTTGTCCCAGCAATCATTCGTACTACCCTCATATCAGTTACCTCTAACTTATGTATGAGATATCCTGAATCTACCCAGCTCTCACTTCCATACAGCAGGGTTGGTGGATTATATAATATTTATAATCGCGCTACTTGCGCTGGTGGACTAAGGCAGTAATACTACTGACTGCACACTCGTGTTACAAGCACATGGTTCTTCAGTGCGTGAATGGAGTCTTACAAGGAAACTCTAGTAGCGTCTACCCCCCCCCCCCTCCCCCCAAAGGATTGTAATTGGCAGAGGATATTCTTGGAAGGTCACTCTATACCAGCAGCTCCCAAACTTTTACGACTCGTGAACCCCTTCTACTACGATCTGAGTTGGGTGAACCACTAACTTTTAAATATACAATGTACTGTACATGTAGCAGGCCCCGTGTTTTGGGGTAGCGCGCCTGCCTCTCACCCAAAGGCCCCGGGTTCCATTCCCGGCTCCGTCAGGGCTTATAGAAACTGACGTGAGGGCTGGAACGGGGTGCACTCAGCCTCGTGAGGACAATTGAGTAGCTGTCTGACAGTGAGGCAGCGGCCCGATCACAAAAACAAGATTAACGGCCGAGGGGACCCGATACACTGATCACGTGTCACACTAATATCTGCAAGCCAAAAGGCTCGGCAGTGGTCGCTTGGTAGGCCTAGGCCCTTCACCGGCTGTAGTGCCAGGGACTATTATTATATACTGTACATGTAACTGTTCCTTAGTGGGGTCGCAGTACTGTTAGTATTTTTAGAACACAAAGAAGCTGTCAGACTAAATTTCTATCGTAGTGAAATCGGATACATTCCTAACGTTGTTACTTAACCCTCTTAGTGCCAGAGTCGCTGTGAGCGATCCTCATAAAATGAACGAAACTTGCCAGCGTCGCTCTGAGAGACGCTTAGTTTTTGTATTCTTAGAGGGGCTTATAGACCGAAAATGGTGTCTAAACTTGACGTGACCATTAAAGAGAGTGCTAGCTACCATTTTCTGGCAAACAACTTTTGTTTTCTGTCTGTCGATATACTAGAGCGATATTTGAAGTTCCATTCAGTGAAGTTTATTATATTCCGCCCTATTCGATGACGAATTTGAAGTTCCTTGACTTGTTTACGCGTGACTCGTAAAAGCGTGGCGTCCAAGGGAAGGAAGTATTGTTTGAGAGAGGATGAAATTTAAGAATTAATGATTGATGAGTCAAGTGGTGAACTCTTGGACTTCATGGACAGTGATTGCGATCTTGTGTGTGACGAATCAAGTGCCGATTCCGCTTCGGACAATGAATTACCTGCGCTGAATGCGATCGTACATAACCAAACAAGTGATAGTGATGGTAATGATGTTGATAGTAATAGTGACTGGGAAGAAAGGAATGTTGACCAGGACAATCCTCCACAGGCTACACAACCACAAATGTGAAAGATAAAACTACAGGGTGCCCTTCTGTTTATTTATTTTCACTGTAATTATTTTAATTTTATTTATATCAACAATGCCATTGTTGGTGTACGGTATTTTATAAATATGCTAAATTTTAGAATTTCGGATTTTTGACACCCCTGCTGATATTTTTTAAACTAAAAATTGCATTTCCTGGTTCTTTTGTTATGTATGTGTGCTCTCCAGTGTTCATTTTTACTCCATTTATAAGCGTGTGGTAATAGGAATAATTAAACTTTCTAATTTTTATTTTACAGAAGAAGTTATTTTAATTAATTAATAAAGAAGCCCCCATTTAGCGGTGAGGATATGAACTGTGCCGGCTGTCGAGGCCTGACTCCATTCCTGACCCGGTCAGAGACTGGAAGCAGGCTGTGGATTTTCAATTAATAAAGAAAGAAATAAGTTCCATAATGATCTGAAAATTTCCCTGAATTTAGATAGCTATGTTTTGCACTCCCTGACTAAGTTTTGCTTTCATATCTTTCAAAACAGGGGATGTACATATTTTTTTCTGAGAGCCTACATTTTCCATTAAAACAGCCTGGCACTTTTAGACTTCACCTTTACCTTTTCGCCTGGCACTAAGAGGGTTAACTTAACTGTTAATCAGGCATTCGCGGTAAATATTAATTTATTGTGGATATAATGTGATAAATTCCCGATGTTACACATTATGTAAGAAGGGGCAAAACAGGGTTAATTTAATTTTAAAATAATAACAATAATATGACAATGCCGCAGAAATTAAGGAAACGGTAATAGGCCTTACCTCAAAACCCGCCATGATAGAAAAGGTTTGACGAACCCCTTGAAATATTATGCGAACCACAGGTTGGGAATGATGCTCTATACCAGTGTTTCCCAAACTTTTTTGTGTGTGCACCACCTAATGGTTGGGAGATATAGGAACTATAACCCCCATCACACCAAAAGATGGATGGTAAATTGTGTTTGTTAGAGTTAGACTGTTGGAGTTAAAGTTCAAATAATAAAAATTGTGTCCAGTAGTTTTATTATTTATTACAATACATATTCAATTCAAACATTCAGAAATGACTCTGTACAAATAATATTAATAAAAGAACTCTTAATAATTAAACATAAAAACCGAAGTTCAACTAACAACTTCAATGTGAAGGGTAAGCTTGAATATTAGAAGCCAACTTAGGAATGTCTGGCTTAAGATTGCTGAGTCTCAAACGAAGATCATTTTCCACTGTAAGGAGCCTATTCCGATATTCATTCTTGAGATAAACAAGTGAAGAGAATGCAGTCTCACACAAGTACGAAGTAGTGAAAGGCAGTAAAAATCTAACAGCTTTGTCAGCTATGTCTGCATAGTCTGCCCGCCTATCAACCCAAAAGTTCACAAGAGCCATTTTTGGAAAAAGTTTGCCTAAGTTCTGAATCACAATTCAATTCATAAAACTGCTCCTTATCTTTGGCCTTAAAGTCCTCCGGCAACATATCAATGTTTTTATATTTTTAAATTTAATTATTTTATATTTTCTTATTTTTATATTTTTCGTAACATCACCGCGTACCACTGCAGCAGTACGAGCGTACCACAGTTTGGGAAACGCTGCTCTATACGATGGTAAAAAAAAAAAGAATCATCGAAATCCTAGATGATTTACTGGAGTTAATATTGTTTATGTTTTCTTTTCCAGAATGCTCTTGTAAGCCCAACAGAGGAGCAGTACGATCTCCTACAGCGCAAGCTCAAGGAACGGCTGGAGGATGGCAGAGGAGAAACTATATTTGATATTGGAATTGGAGAGGGTAAGTATTATGAAGTGAGCTTTCTGTATGAACATATTTAATTTTCAACTCAAATTTTGTATTTATCCCAGACAAAGAATCATCACAAGTCGTTTTACTCATTGCTGAGTGTCATGACCCCTTAACCCATTCCAGTCATAATTTAATGGACACATTGCTGACTGTGAAATCAGATTTTATTCACCCCGCAGTGGTCTGAGATTGCTTACATACAAAAATATCCATAAAATACAAACCAATAACGATATTTTACTGAAATTTTGTATGCATGTATCTGAAAGTAGTAAATTACTCGTTCTTTAGTCCTAGAATGACTGCTGGGTGTGGTAGACTTCAAAGCACTCTGGTAAGTGAATAGCAACACCACACTTCTTGCACTGCCACAGTTTAGACAACAATTCCATTTATGAGGGTAATCCAAAAAATCAGGTCTCCTATTTTTTTATAAATACAGAACTCTGTTCATGTGGCGGTTGCTCGCATATAAACATACGCACGCTGAGCTGAGGCACTCAGTCTTGGCTTGGCAGCCGTTGAGAATGGAGCTCCCGTTGGATGTTACCGCCAAGTGCGAAGTGCGCACAGTTAATCGGTTTTTGAACGCAAAGGGTACTGAACCTATTGAAATCCATCGCCAATTGCCGGAAGTGTATGGTGAGTCGTGCATGGATATCAAAAATGTTCGTAAGTGGTGTAGAAAGCTTGCAGCCGGTCGGACTGAAATTCACGACGAACAAAGGAGTGTGAGACAGTAAATTTCCGACAAGACAGTCGTGAAGGTTGAGCAAATCATGTGTGAAGATGGGCGGATCACCCTGGATGATCTCTGCACTTGGTTCCTGAGGTTTCCCAAAGCCCAGCTCACAGAATTTTAACGAAAAGTTGAAACATTCTCCATGACAATGCTCGTCCACACGTCGCCCGGCAAACCGTTGCTCTCCTGCAACAGTTTCAGTGGAACATCATCACCTACCCACTCTATAGTCCCAACTTGGCGCCCAGTGACATGGGCATACCAAAACTGTCACAGCATCTACAAAATTGCATCGACTGAAATAATGATTATGTAGAAAACTAGCTAAATGTTCAAGCTGTAAAATGATGTAAACCATTGTAGAAATAAACAGGTCTATGTATTTATAAAAAATAGACCTTATTTTTGGGATTACCTTCGTATGCTTGCAAACAGTCATAAGGGTGAGATATTACCCACCGTATCCACTAAAATGATATACAATGGGATTATTGTCTCTTTCGATTCATTTCCAGTCACTCAAGCCTCTCCATCATTATCACGACATCGGTTCGACTGCATGTCGAATACTAATAAGCTAAGAATGTAAAGTGTTCTTCAACAATACCAACGCAACAAGTTGTGACAAACACCATTATTTATGCACAACAGATGACTCTACTTCCATTATTTCAGGATTCTGGCAAGTTATACACAAACGAGATAGGAATGCACGAACGTAAATAAAGCAATGCGTCACTGCGAGTAGAGCTCGTCATATGATTTATGTGCTAATGTGATAACCGGCGACCAGAGCTCGTCAAATGACGTTAATGGGTTAATATTAAGTCTTGCATTAATATCCATGAGAACTACAAATTGACAACTAACTCATAACATATGACAAAATTCGACTTCAATACATTTTCGATAAGAAGACTACGGTAACATAGATTACGACACAACAGTTTTTTTATCAAGGGCCTTTAACATTTTGTATATCTACAAAATTTTCATTGGAGCAAGAACATACATATTCCAACTCCACTCCACAAAGAGCCTTTATTCATCACACTTCATATCCTGTTGACTATCTCAAGAAAGAAAAATGTTTAGTCTGATTTATAGGAATATACATTACTAACTATTTAGATATGTCATTTTCGTGAAATTATTTTTGTTAACATCAAATTAAAGCCCACATTTGTTACAGATTGTTTTTATGTATTTTTATAAAAATGTTCATAGAAAACCCAAGTAAAATATTATTAACGAAGCTTTGTTGGTAATTACATTAGTTTCTTTTCTTTTTAACAACATTGCTGCAGAAGGCCAAAACTAGTACATTTCATTAATTCATCATCATCTTGAACAGTTTCAAAGCCACCGGCCCTGTTTGGAACATAAGCCTCTCCATCGTCTTCTGTCTTCCCACCATCTCTCCGTCACCACCTTGGCCCAGTCTTCTCCTTTCTTTCGCACGCAGTCCTCCACACCCTTCAGTCACTTATATCTTGGCCTTCCTCTTGGTCTTTTTCCCTCTATTTTCATCTCGTGTATCTTCCTGGGTATCCTCCTCCCATCCATTCGCTTAACATTCCCATACCATTTAAGCCTTGATTCCTCTATCCTATCCTGTAATGTGCCCTCCTTGACTAATTCTCTGATCTTCTCATTTCTTAACCTGTCCACCTTTGTCACTCCAATACTGCTTCCCAAGAATTTCATCTACGTCCTGTTTTGAGGGACATCCTTATCCATACCAGGCTCCTAACACTTTTCCTGAATAATTCTGCTTGCCAGACCACTGGTTTATTTCTCTGTCGTTTCTTCCATTTTCTTGTATCATGCTTCCCAGATACTTGAAACTCTCTACTTTCCTCAATTCTTCCCCACCAATTGTTATTCCCATCAAAACTGGTACATTTCATTAATTAATGTATATTCATTTATTTTTATTGACTAAGGTTTGATAAATCTATTAAATACCCATTGGTATTTCATTTAGATTGAGTTTCAATAAGGAAAACTATTAGATTTGATTAAGTTCATATTGCCGGCCCCGTGGTGTTGGGGTAGCGTGCCTGCCTCTCACCCGGAGGCCCCGGGTTCGATCCCCGGCTCCGTCAGGGATTTTAAAACTGACGTGAGGGTTGGAACGGGGTGCACTCAGCCTCGTGAGGACAATTGAGTAGCTGTCTGACAGTGAGACAGCGCCCCGATCACGAATTCCAAGATTAACGGCCGAGGGGACCCGACGCGCTGATCACGCGTCACCCCAATATCTGCAGGCCAAATGGCTGGGCAGCGGTCGCTTGGTCGGCCTTAGCCCGTCATGGGCTGGATAGTGCCAGGGGTTGACTTTTGTTGACTTTTTTTAAAGTTCATATCACTACGTAGGGCATGCTCTAACGTACAGAGCCAATCCGCACATCCTGAGGACTTCCGGACTTGCACTGTGTGTGTGTCAGCTGCGGAGTATGCCGCTCCTGTGTGGAACGCTTCAGCACATGCTAAGCAGGTTGATACTGCTGTCAACGACACTGCCTGAAACCAACACCAGTGCACAAACTATACCCTATTGTTGGAATAGCCCCACCCAACATCTGGAGGGCCACTGCCGCAGATGCCGAGAGAACAAAGCAGGAGAATGACCATCGACATCCACTATATGGTCACCAGACAGCAAGGTCTCGCCTCAGAACCTGAAAGAGTTTCGTTGCTAGGACTCCAGAGACAACTCATCTTAACAGATGGAGGAGCTCACTGCCCGCAGACATGTCACCAAAGGAAGAACTGGCTTCTGGCACCGACCTACCTTATCCTGTGTGGAGGTCCCTCAACTGCTTAAGAGTGGGTGTCTCTCGATGCAAGACCAACTGCAAAAATGGGGGATCCTTCCAGCAGATGCAGACACCTCATGTGAATGTGGAGCTGAACAAGACCCAAGCCACCTACTTATCTGGCCCCTCCTGGACAACCCATGCACAATAGAAGATGTTTTTAGAGGAAGCAACAAGGCCGCCGCAGCTGCAGTTTTTTTTTAAAATGTTGACCAGGTACGGAAATGAATGAACTACGTAGGGAATAATTATGCAATAATTAATCCTGTCCTCGATAACATAATAATATTTGAAATATCCCACTTAACTGTAATATCAAATATCTAAAACTGATAATTAATAATGCCACCGCATTTACTGGCGCAAATCATACGAAAGTGAGATCACGCCCCGATATTGATAATAATCGCTCCACAGACATACACAGATTTTACCCTAATAGAATAAAATTTGAATAAATAATTGTTAAGTGCCAGGTGAGAACCTGTAATAGGATAAATCCTGATACAACCTTTACCCTATGTGATCTCTAGAGCCCGGATTCTTAGGTTTTTACCTATTTTTTTCCTGGCTATGTAATCCACAAATTTCAACATATATGTTCGTTTCACACTTCCTGGAGCAGAATATGTGAATTTCATTTCACCAAAAAAAAAAAACCAAATGAGGGGTTGATACCTAAAATAACCTAAATAGCCTTTTTTGCCTTTTTCAAATAAAGAATCTTATTTCCCCATTGAAATGCATCGTAAAATTATTTCTACCGCAAATACAAGCAGTAGGACGGAGATAGTTCAGGTTACTACCGTTAAATGCAGTACGATGATGATTGTTGTTTTAAGGGGCCTAACATCTAGGTTATCGTCCCCTAATGGTTTGGGTGATAGTGGAACATGAGATGAGAATGAAAACTATAACACTAATACTAACTACAGACTTACATACTAGAAGAAGAAATGGTAAACACATAAAGGATAAGGCAAATAAAAGACAGTAAGAAATGAAGTGCCCTAAATCCTCCAAGAATGAGGATTGAGGGACTTGGAAGGAAGGAGAGCCATGAAAGGCAGATGGGAAAGAGGAGAGGGCCCGCCCCAAAGTCCGTAGAAAAAGGGGAAAAAACGGACCCAGCTCAGGAATCCCTTGGGATCGGCAACTCCCGAACTCATCAGCCGTGAGCCCTTGAGGGTGTAGAAATATCCAGGGTGCCTATTTGAGGGCCTTGACCAGAAGTCAGGAGATAACATGAAACGAAAAAGAAGGCTGACCCCTCTCAAAAGGAGGGAATCAGGATAAATGAGACAAGGGCCAATTAAGGCGGGAAAGGAAGACACTCCCTAGGCCTCGGATACCCTAATACCTTCGGGGTCGGAAGAGAACGAGAGTTGACTAAGAGAGGCGGAGAGGAGCCTGGCACAAGTAAGTGACAATGTAAACTTTTGTGAAATAAGATCATAAATAAATTTCACAGAAATGAGAAAAAAACAGAAAATTTTTGCTGCCTGTATTGATCCCGGAAGAAAAACCTAAAATAACCTATTTTTAGAATACAAGAAACATAAAGTGAAGGTTTATGCCTCCTAAAAATACGGGCCCTAGTGATCTCTATCCCACAAGAAATAATAAATATTTTGGCATCAAATAATGCTATGGCAGCCTTGAGAGATAATCTGTATACGCATTACAATTGATTGTTATTTGCACTTCATTTAGAAGGCTTACCACCTCTTCATAATAGTGGTTAGCATTATTGGCTGAAAGTGTATAAGAATGCATCTCTACTACTATTGCAGATGGTGGCGAGAGTGGCTTGGGCCAGGACGAGTATGACTCATCGGTGGCCACTCTGCAGTCCCTGGCGACGACAATGGAGTCCGACTGTGTTCTCCTCAGACTAAGAAAAGTGGAGCAGGGCTTCACCGGACAGTTCCTGGTCCGTCGCAGAGTGGATCAGCAAGACTTCCTGGAAATAAGGTAAGGTATACATTACATTCCCCAGTTGCTTCAATCTTAAGTGCCCTATGCACCTTTCTTTCTTTTAAGGTCATCATCATCATCATCTTGCACAGTTTCCAGCCACTGGCCGGGTCTGTTGGGAACACAAGCCTCTCCAACGTCTTCTGTCTTCCCACCATCTCTCAGCCTCACCCTCGTCCAGTCTTCTCCTCTCTTCTTTACGCTTTCTTCTTCCACCCCCTTCAGCCACCTGTCTCTCGGTCTTCCTCTCCGTCTCTTTCCTTCCCTCTTCGTCTCTTGTATCCTCCTGGGTATCCTCTTCTCTTCCATTCGTTTTACATGTTCATACCATCTAAGTCTAGATTTCTCTTTACCATCCTGTAATGGTTCCTCCTTCATTAATTCTCTGGTCCTTTCATTTCTTATTCTATCCATCTTTGTAGCTCCAATACTGCTTCTCAAGAACCTCATCTCACTGGCCTGTATTTTGCTCTTCTCCCTTCCTTTCATAACCCAGGTCTCCGAGGCATACATCAGGATAGGGACATAGTACGCCCGATATATGATCTTTTTGCTGTTCTGAGGGACATCCTTGCTCCATAACATGCTTCTCACACTCCTCCGGAATGCTTCTGCCTGTCTCCCCCGCTCATTTATTTCTCTATCGTTTCTTCCATTATCTTGGATCAGGCTTCCCAGATACTTGAAACTCTCCACTTTCTTCAGCTGTTCCCCACTGATTGTTATTCCAGTTGTGGTTCTTTCCTTCTTCCTTGTTGTGATCACCATCTCACTCTTATTTATGCTAAATTTCATCCCATATCCTTGTATTATTCCTTCCCACACATCCAACTGTTCCTGTACCTCCTCCTCCTTGTTTCCCCAAATCATCTGCAAACACCATTGCTTTCATCTTTCCTTCTCCAATTACTTGTGTCACTTGGGTCATTATGTTATTCATCACCACAATGAAAAGTAACGGTGACAGTGCACTTCCTTGTTTCAGGTCGTTTCTCTGTTCCAACCAATCCGATCTCTCTCCTCCCACTTTCACACAGCTCACGCTTCCCTTGTACATCTCCTTTATCCTCCTTATAGTCCATTTTTCTACTCTTCTATCTTCCAGGGACTTCCATACTTTGTTTCTGCATACACTTTCATATGCTTTCTTTTAAGGTATGAATACTCGGCTATAAGACCCCCCTTTTTTTTCTTCAAAATGTTTAGTTCCGAAATTGAGGGTGGGGGTACTATAGATGCAAACTTCGCAAAAATCCATTATTTTGGGAAAGGGAGAGAGGAAAAATAAGCTATTTTATTTTGATGATATTTAATCTAAATAAACAAAGTTTAAATCTTTAATCAGCCCATTATGAGACTGCCATAACCTCACTTTCCTGTCTATCCCCCAATGACTTTCACTACTATCCCTTGCTAAGCAAAAATCTTAGTATCAAAGAAATAGAATTAAATGGATCAAGTATCAGACATGGAAATGCAAACTTTATTTTTATTTGAACATAGGGAGGGAGAATGCATCAATTAGGGAATATGTGATCACTTCTCACTAACATTTGTAAAAACAACTGAGCACGTATTATTCACATATTTCACATTAATATACCAATAACGTTTCACACAAACGCCGACGGTTATTGCAACAAATGAAATGTGTTTAAAATAAAACTATGGAGACTGTCGTAAACACAATAGAATCGCAACATAAATAATACTAAACAGAAGAATGCAGGCAAGATGAAACCATAACTCTCATTGGCGGATGGCGCTTCTTTTCGGCCAATAGTGTGGCATCTTCTATTGGATATTGGGTGAAGCCCATTAGCTACCCAATTCGATATCCTGCCCAATCGGGTATGCGGTACGCAAAATGGCGGTCACATCGTCTGAATAACAAACTAATATACCGCAACAAGAAAAATATTTTTGTCATAAAAGAGAATGAATTTTAGTTGTAATTATAATTATTTTAAAGAATTCGTCAGTTTCCAAGAATGTTGTATTTTGACTCTCAATAATTAAGGAGGGGGTACTATAAGCGATTTCCAAGAATTTTTTATTTTGGCTCTCGAAAATTAGGTGGGAGAGGTACTATAGGTGAGGGGGGTCTTATAGCCGAGTAAATACGGTGCTTTGTTTTAAAGCTCACCTTATTGGTTAAATGTTAGAATGCTTCTGTATTGGCTTACCCAGTTATCTATTCAATTAGTAATCGGTCCGCCTAGTGAATATATTTCACTTTTAGGTAGATTTCATGAGAGAGCAATAGGTGCCATGTTGCGACTTCCGAAACTACATATCTTTGCGTTTCACATCTCCCAGACCCCAAAACTTCCGTCAGTTCAGAAGTTTATATATAATTCACATTCTTGTGGTCATAATAACTACTGTCGTTTTGTAACAATCACTTTTAAATTTATACATAAAATATACTGTTAGTTGTAGCTCTTAAGTTGGTCAACACGAATTTGCCTAAAGACTGGGTGGGGTACAATGTATATAATATATTAATAAGTAAATAACACACCTCGAAAATATTTCACTGTGTTAAGATCGTTATTATATTGGGACAATTTTTAGGATTACGCGTTTCCACCCTCAAGCGGTCATCATCAGATCATGATCACTGAGTTGAGGTTTAAATTTATATACAATGTTATCTTACTACACCAACGTTGTAGTGCGTACAATTGGTGTTTATATGATTCGCAGTTTGAATCTCTTTATATCAGGTTAGTTTGTTTTATTTATACGGGTTCGTGAATTGCGTATGAATATTATGCATATGTATACAAATTATAAATAAAATTAGAACATGCACTTGAATTCTATTATGTAATATGGTTACTTATCTCAGAGGAGCCGTGGTCGTAGCCGTTGCTTTCTGAATTATTCCTTCCCGTATGCCTCATTTTCTTACAAGCGTGGATTTATTTAGCAGTGCGAAAAGTGATGACCTTTCTAAAAATATGTGTTTGTTCAGATTCGCTGGATTATCTTTTTTGGCTACATATATTTCTATGGATTCTTTAATGTCGAGGGCTCTGCCCTTTGCTTTGTGGTGTAGAATTTTCAAGTTTGTTTCCATGTTAGTGAAATGATGGTTGTTGTCATACATATGTTCGCATTTAGCGTAATGTTTGTTGTGTTTAATTGCATTTTTTGTGCTCTTTGTAACGTGTTCCAATTTGTCTTCCAGTTTGCCCGACATAGCATTACATCCTTCATCTTGGCATGTGAACAAATATACGCCTCATTTTGAATGAGGGTGTTTCTTTGTTAAGTTGCTGTTATGTAGGTGTTTACCGAGGGAGTTGTTTGTTCTGTATTAAGACCTTGATTCTTGAAGATATTTGTTATTTTGTACATGTTTTTGTTTACGAAATTGAATCATACGTACTTGTTCTCATTTGGGGTTGGTGATGTGTCCTCTTTTTT
This sequence comes from Meconema thalassinum, assembly GCA_946902985.2. Classification (NCBI taxonomy): domain Eukaryota; kingdom Metazoa; phylum Arthropoda; class Insecta; order Orthoptera; family Tettigoniidae; genus Meconema; species Meconema thalassinum. Next base: position 155,360,254 of record OX336395.1, on the reverse strand, counting down.
TTCTTCCGTTGTTTTGCTAGTGTCTGGTTGACCATGTTGGGCGAGAAATTATTCCCTGTTGCCAGTTGTTTTATAGTGTCAATTTCTTTATTGACATTTTCAGTTGACGTGCACACATGCACTCTCCCTCTCTTCCACGGAAACAGGGTGACTATGATAAATGATTGGAAACAGTGAAAACAACCCTACAGCAAGAAATTATAAGTCACCATGTTTGTTTTGATGGGATACGAATTTGCTGGCTTAGGACCAGGATATCATTTCTATAATGGTAATGCCTATATAGACACTCTATTCTGGTCCTACGCCAGCGAATTGTAAGGTTACATTAAGAAAGGAAGCTTGTAGTTTTACATGATCGTTAATTTCGTGATTATGAGCCACGGGATCTCCATTTTTACGTGGAATCCAAATCTCAGGGCATGATATCTCACATGTATTAATGGGAATCGAACGCAGTCCGCCTTGGTGAGAGACATGCAACTTGACCACTGCTCCATCATATCCCTTAAGGTTACATTGTTAGTAACATATTTAAAGTGACGTGGACTGTAGATGGGTTCAGGCCTACTGAATTATTGAAAGGAATGTAAATTGCTTGTTGTTCTCTCTGTATGACTTTTGAATAGAAGAGTGTATTGAGTATCTGTGATGCAGAGTGGCTGTAGTCGGCAATGTGGATGCTGGCAAGTCGACTCTACTGGGAGTACTGACCCACGGAGAGCTTGATAATGGCAGAGGGCACGCGCGCCAGCGGCTGTTCCGTCACAAGCACGAGATGGAGTCGGGGAGAACGAGCTCTGTCGGCAACGACATTCTTGGCTTTGATAGTCTTGGTGAGTCACTATAATATTCTGTGGCAATGTGTCCATCATAAACATGCAAGTACAGGTTGGACCCCACAAGTGTTGCCAACCTTTTTTTAGACTCAATAAAGGGAATGGTTATTTATTATTTATCGTATGGCTTTTAGTGCCGGGAGTGTCCGAGGACATGTTCGGCTCGCCAGAGGCTGTAGCTGCTTCAAGCGGACACCCATAGGGTGAACTACAAGTTCCGTTCAATTTCAAGTAGTTCCAACTTTCGCTACCAGATGTTCATGATACCTAGTGGTAAACGTTGGAACTTGATAGAGCGTTCCAACGAAATCTAAACTTGAAATTTAGCTTCACACAAGTTTAGTCTGTGGAAGGATCTTTTACATGCCATAAATCTATCGCTTGGGACCGCCAGCATTACTTCCCCTCCGAAGGAAGGTATACTGAAGGATATTAACGCTCTTAAAAAATCCAACGACTTCGGCCGGGTTTGAACCCACTATCTTGCAGCAGATGCGGTTTATCAACCTTTCCTATGGTACTATATTTAGTTGATTAAGATTGTCAGATGTGGAGATGATATTTGCCAGAGCCATGGTTGGCAAGACAAGAAAAGACAGAATTCATAATGAGCATATCAGAGAATTGGTTCAAGTTGACAAACTACAGGATAAAATAACCTTGAAAAGGCTCATGTGGTTTGGCCATATGAGAAGGATGGATGTTAACAAAATTCCAAGACAAATGTATGAACTGCAGCTTCATGACCGAAGACCAAGAGCACGGCCAAGAATGAGATAAGCAGACATGGTGAGAAATGACATCCAACAACTGGGTCAGGACTTGGACAGCATTAAAGAAGAAGAAGAAGCAAAGTACAGAGACAGAAATTGGTGGAGGGGCCTCATTCGCCGACCCATATAATAGATGGAACGACGTGAGATATGTACTGTATGTAAGATTGTCAGAAGTGAACAGAAATGTAGTGAAACCAGTGTTAACATATAGATGTGAAACATGGACAGTGGCAGAAGAACTCCTCCAGAGGTGGGAAAGAAATGTATTAAGGGAAATATATTGTACAATATATAAGGTGCGTTCAAAAAGTAATGAGCCGGGGACTGGAATGCGCAAACCGGTGACGACATCGGCTATTCGTGGCTTGTGTAATGAGGTGTGGTTCCGACCAGAGCGTGGAAGGTCCCCTGAAACGGGCTCTGCGGGGCCAACGATTCACCTCGGACGCTGACATCCAGCTGTACGTGCACAACTGGTTCACATCGCAGCCCAGGGAATTTTATGAGACAGCCATTCACCACCGCCTCATGTCACAGTGGGACAAGTGCCTCAACAACCATGGCTAATACATTTAACATACAGGTACTGGTTTCTGTAATTATGCCTCCGGCTCGTTACTTTTTGAACGCACCTTATATAAGGCGTCATCAAAACGTTTCCGTTTGAGGCCTACCGGAAGGTCTGCAGCCAGTGGATACTTCGGGCGTTGAATGCCGAACAAAAAGCACACCGGATGGCTGTTTGCCTGGAGCACCTGATGCGTTTCAGTTGAAGGCAACACGTTCCTGGAGCGCATTGTTACAGGCGACAAAAGCTCATCCCACCACTGGGAACCAGAATCAAAAGTGTCGACGATGCAGTGGTGTCATCCATCGTCCCCTCATCCCAAGAGTTCAAGAACCAACCATCCGCTGGAAAGGTGATGCTCACCCTGTTATTTGATCACCGGTGTCATAGCTCATTGATTTCAAGGTACCTGGTGGTCTCCATAACTGGGGAACGGTAGTGCGCAACACTGGGCAGGGTGTCTACTACTCTGGAAAACATGGAAAACAGGGAATTCTCAAAACCGGGAAACTTCAGGGAATTAGCAGGGTATTTTAATGACACTCAGGAAATTTTAGTTTTACCTTGAATAATTAGAAATTACTCATTCAAGTATAGTCTGGTGATGATTGTTCTTACTGATGTTAAATCAGTAAGTTCTCATTTTTTGCAAGATTGAGCACACTGCGTATTTGTATATAAATGTGCAACTGTATTATTTTTGAGAGCATCAATATTGCCGAGCTACTTTTAATACTCACAAGTACAATAGATTTCTGGATGATAAATTTAGAAATTGGCAAAACATAAAAAAAAAAAAAAAATCTGTTTTCTCCTTTCCAACTTTTCATGGTAACCTTTATTATTTGAGTACTTTTTTGCAATGCTCTTTAAGTACAAACTCTGTTTTATGTATTTATCATGGCCGCTCAGGGAATTTTCTGATTTATCCTGGAGAAATCAGGAGATTTTCAGGGAAATCTGTTAGTTTGTTTTGATAGACACCCTGCTGGAGAAATTAAGGCGAAACGTCCAGGCAAACTTCGTCAAGGGGAGCTGCTGCTTTATGATAAAGTACATCCTTAAACCTCACAGGTCGTAACGCATAAGGTACGCCAAATCAAGTGGGAGAGACAGAAGCATCCGGCTTATAGTCCTGATCTCTCCCCATGCGACTATCACGGTCTTCTTCACGTAACAGGACATGGCGTTTAACCACACGGGAATCTTCAACCTGGTGCATCGGTGGAATGAATGCCTCAATGCTCACGGTGATTTTGCCTGTTTGGCATATTGACTCTGGACTGTACGGCCGTCAAACGGAAACTTTTTGATCACGCCTTGTATGATAATGAAGAAATTTAGATCCTATTTGGAAAACCATACATTTTCTTATAAAAAAGCAATAATAATAATATTGTATGGCCTCTGGTGCCGGGTGCAAGCTTTGTTATTTGACACCCAGAGGTTATCTTGCATGTAGAATTTCGTTGTTCCTTGAGGCACTATGAAAGTCTAGGGGGTTAGATATCTATGCTCCTTGAACACTATAGCGCTTTCTATACCAGACCCAAAACAACTGTGAACATGGGCTTGCCCAGTAGCGTGCGTCCAGCTGAACACTGTTGCCACAGTGAGACGTGCGGAGGTGACACACCTCTACGCTCGCAGTATACGCACGACTTTCTCCGTGAACACAACGTGCTCCAAATGTACTGTATGTGCATGTGCGAGCTGGCCTAATCCTACGAATATCTATGCTCACAACGGATTGCACACGATGTGATATAAGGCATATTTAAGATGCCTCACAAACGTTATTCGTGCACTCCTGGTGTTGTGACCAGCATTCTTGGCTGTGACCCAGGAGGTCCGAGTTCGATTCTCGGCTCTGCCAAGCAATTTAAATCTAGTCTGAGGGCTGGAACAGGGTACACTCAGCCTCGTGAGGCAAAACTGGGAAGATGTGGGTTAGATTCCTACCTCAGCCATCCTGGAAGTGGTTTCTCATTTATACTCCAGGCAAATACCGGGATGGTTCCTAACATAAGGCCACGGTCGCCTCCTTCCCAATCCTCACAAGCATACAAATATACACACTCTAATGCAGACACCACAGTAACCCAGATTTTCAGACAAGTACACGGGGCTAAAGAACCAAGATGTCCTAGCCCCTCAAATGAAACAACAACAACAACAACGTTATTATTTCACATGACGTAATCTACACCCCAAGTCATTCTGATTAACATTGCTTGTGGACTTTTTATAAGGTAGTAGAGATACAGAAAACAATTTATTGGGATCAGTTTTTGTTTATTGGAGACCACCTTGTGGTGTACTGGCTAGCTGGACTTGCTGTCCATTCTTGGCTGTCACCGTGGAAGCCCGAGTTCGATTCCCAAGAAATGTAATTCTGGTCTGAGGGCTGGAACAGGGTACACTCAGCCTCGTGATGCAAAACTGGGAAGATGTGGGTTGGATTCCTACCTCAGCCATCCTGGAAGTGGTTTTTCTGTGGATTCGCACTTCTACTCCAGGAAAATGCCGGGATGGTACCTAACGTGCCACGGCTGCTTCCTACCGAATTCCTACCTGAATTAAAAATACACACACTAGTACAGACATCAAAGTGACGTTATCAGGCAAATTCCCCACACACCCAAACGGGGCTACATGACCACGATGTCACAAAGCCCCTAAGACAATCATCGACAACAACAACAACAACGACCCGTGAGGTCCGGATTCGATTCAAGGCTCAATCTAGACATTTAGTTCTGGTCTCAGGGTTAGAACTGGGTACGCTATGCCTCGTGAGGTAAAACTGTGAAGAGGTGAGTTTTATTCGGCTCAATTACAAAAAATAATAACATAATTGCTGACACCACAATAACATAGGTTATCAAATTTTGTGTCTTCGAAAACTTCTTTTAAAGGCCATATACCCTGAAGATTATATTTCTGGCTTGGCTGTGTAAAACTGTTCGGCCGCCATTTGGCTTGCTAATAAGTGACATTGTTATGAGTTCAAAACTTTAGGTGACAGCACTTTTTAAAGCTCTACTACTGAATTGAAACAGCAATGCCGTCACTTTTCGTTATCTTCCCTAGCGAACCTAAATATTTCGACACCTAATCATTCTCTCTCTAATTATCCCTTCAGTTCAAGGGCAGATGTTATCGCCCGGATGGCTGGTCGTAGCGTCACGGGGTTTGGACAGTCAGCTTCAAAATTTTTAGCTCTGTAACATAGGGTCATAGAAATAATTTAAGAATCAATTATTTTTCGTGCGCGGAGAGAAATAACGATTTCGTACGGCGCAGCGAGCCCTGCCTGTTAACTGGGCAACGCCGCGCTATGCTATTGGCTGGTGTGAGTGAGCGAGGTAATCTGGCTCCTCCCTCATGTTCACAATTGTTTTGGGCCTGGTATAGTAGAGAAATGAGGAACTTTGTGTTGACGGAAACTCCCGAAATTAATTTTGCCATTATGAGCACGGCCTACTGAATTCAAATGGGTTCTTTGATATGCCAACAACGTATGAAATGCGTGTGAATCGCTTACCACGGCCAGGAGCGAACCTGCAAGCTTGGGGTTAGTAGACCGACACGCTAACCACTCGCCCATCGTGGCAAGCACGCCTTATATGACAATGGAGAATAAGGAATAATGAAGAAATTAAGATTCTATTTGGAAAACCAGACATTGTTTCCAATATAAAAAGTAATACACTTAGATGGTTAGGACATATGGAAAGAACGCCTGAAGAGAGAGTGATTAAGAAAGTATATTAGGGAACGCCAGGCTGGAGACGATTGAAATTAAGACCGAGAAAGAGGAGAACCTCAGGAAGATGGGTGTTAGAAGATGGAGAAGCAAGGCAATGGACCAAGGAGAGTGAGCTGCTGATTTACAAGAGGCCAAGGCCCTTCACGGGTTGTAGTGCCAAGGAGTAAGTAAGAAAGATTGTCCGACATACCCATAAGCTTTCGAACAAAACTGCAAAGAAAGACTGATTGGTGTATGCTGGTCTTCACGTTCCGTCTTGCTTGCAACTTAGGTTTGGTCAAGCAAGTCTTCAAGGAAGTGTAGCTTGTGTGGGTTCCTTAAAGGCAAGAATTTTCTTCTGACAGGATGTTTAATTTATTGAGTACAGTCTTAATATCCTATGATATCCTATTGGGTTTCAGCATTTTGGTTTGTTGGCAATATTAAATCAATACTAAAAAACATTAATTATTATTTGCACATTTTTGTTTTTTAATTACTGATATTCATCAGAAATGTCACTTGAGTTTGTGGTTTTTAGCATTTTAAAATACAGCATTTTGAAATCTGATTTTAGCCTTTTGTAGCATTGTGGCTGAAAATATGGTTTTTAGCAGTTAGGATTAAAATAATATACTGTAGTTCAATAATATAATATAAAACATTTTTCCTAGCAGGGCTTAAATGGTTGCATAGGATAATATAATTGGTACAGGATTTAGGAAAGGTACCCTCTGACTGGACAAAAGCAGTAAATTTACAAGCAAGGTAACAGGAAAGATTGCAACAATAGAGGTATTTCTTTGATAAGCATCCCGGGCAAAGGAGGAATTGTGGAAAAACACACACTCAGGATAGCCGCTGTCAGTGGCAAAATTCGAACCATCAATATCCAGACATACTGCAGATGCCCGCGCAGTCGTGGTGCATGATTTAGGGAGCACGGCTATGCTGCGGAGTCTAAAAATCTGAATAGCTGGAGAATTGTTCAATCATCATCATGAACCGGCTCTAGTTTCCTGGGTGCAGTGAATGAGATTTAGTTCTCTCCAAGAATGTCTCCCCCTCCACGACCTGCTGCAAATCCAGACCTCTCTCTGCAAGATCATTTCTAACCTGGTAAATACCGTATAATATGTAAAAAAAAAAAAAAGTTTTCTTGAGAATAAATACCGTACTAATTATTTCAAATAATGACGAAGATAACAAGGCAGAATAATTTCTTTATATATTGCCATTTATAACATCAGTAATAAATGTAAAACAAAAATATTGGAATGCAGTCGCAATAAATCAGAAACCTCTATGGACATCAAATTGGCAGGGGAAAAACTAAAGGAAGTAAGAGACTTCTGTTACTTAGGAAGCAAAATAACCAGTGATGGACGAAGCAAAGAGGATATAAAAAGTAGGTTGGCTCAGGCAAGGAAAGCATTTCTACAGAAAAGGAAACTGTTGACATCGAATATAGATTTAGTTATTAGGAAGACATTTTTGAAAACCTTTGTCTGGAGCGTGGCGCTCTATGGAAGTGAAACTTGGACTATTGGTGCAGCAGGAAAGAGGAGAATTGAAGCGTTTGAAATGTGGTGTTACAGGAGAATGATGAAGATCAGATGGGTAGATAGGGTTACAAACGAAGAGGTATTAAGACGAGTGGGAGAGGAGTGATGTTTTTGGCGACTGCTAATGAAGAGAAGAGATAGGTTGGTAGGACACATACTAAGACACCCAGGAATAGCAAGCTTAGTTATAGAAGGAAGGGTCGAGGACAAGAACTGTAGGGGTAGACCAAGGTTAGAGTATGTTAAACAGATTGCCTCGGATGTAGGGTGTGGTAGCTATGTAGAGATGAAACAATTAGCTCAGGACAGGGAGGCATGGAAAGCTGCATCAAACCAGTCAAAAGACTGAAGACTCAAACAACAACAACATCAGTATGGACCCAAAACAAACATGGTTCAATTCATGTCATTTTGTAGGATTGTTAAGTTTTCCCCTTAGCACTGTCTCTCATCCAAAGTTTCTTTTTTATGTTTTTTCCGAAAACAATTAGTTATCTCTGTTCAAGCTTTTATTTTAACTCAAAAGAAGACCCTGTGTTTGTGCTGAGGAAACTTTTGCCTAGCTTAGTGTTTATTGTGTGTTTCAGGGAATGTTGTAAACAAGCCCGAACATGGCTCCTTGGACTGGGTCAAGATCTGTGAGAGGTCGTCCAAAGTAATAACCTTCATCGATCTGGCCGGCCACGAGCGTTATCTCAAAACGACGGTGTTTGGTATGACGGGGCATGCACCTGACTTCGGCATGCTCATGGTAAACTTGTGCTCTTGTTATTTCTCTTTTTTTAAATTTAAGAATTTCCTTTTTCTGTCTTTATTGAGATTGCATGGCAATAGACTACTAAAACATTTATTTAACTACTTTTAGAAAAATGAAACAAAATATAATTGGTTCAAAGAACTTCAAAATGATTTAGATGAGTTGAATATTACAATGAAACAAATTGAAAATAGAGAAGAAAAAAGCATGTATATCTTTGACCGCTGTCATTTTTAATTTTCCATGTTGAATTATTAACAATTAGTTATCTATGGACAAGAATTGAAAGGAGGTCACTTAGTCGGCGATGGTGCCGCAAGGGAGATTGTTAACTTTTTACTTTCCGGGTTTCCATTTCTGCATATATCCATTGACGGGCCTAATTTAATTATCGTACGGCTTTTAGTGCCGGGAGTGTCCGAGGACATGTTCGGCTCGCCAGAGTTTGTAGCTGCTTCCAGCGGACACCCTTAGGGTGAGCGACAAGTTCCGTTCAATTTCAAGTAGTTCCAACTTTCGCCACCAGATGTCAATGATACCTAGTGGTGAACGTTGGAACTTTGATAGAGCGTTCCAGCGAAATCTAACCTAGAAATTTAGCTCCACACAAGTTTAGTCTGTGGAAGGATCTTTTACATGCCATAAATCTATGACATGGGACCGCCGGCTTTACTTTCCCTCCGAAGAAAGGCGTACTGAAGGATTTTTTAACGCTCTTAAAAAATCCGTCAACTTTGTCCGGGTTTGAACCCGCTATCTTGGGCACAGCAGTTCAGCATGGTACCAAATACGCCACCGAAGCCGCTTTTTATACAAGAACTTTATTAATTAATAAAGACAATGGAATTAAAATTCCAAAATTATGTGTTAACAATATTTAAACACTAGCAGTAGTGCCCGGCTACGCCTGGTGGATTCATTTGTTTTATGGATGATAATGAATACTTCTACAGAACTGGCACATGATACTTACAAACTAACAGAAAAAAAAATAGAAAAAAAAATAATATATATATATATCTTGTTGTGGTTGTAGTGGGGGTGATAAGTAGTACAGTATAATGAAGGTAACATTCAGGTCATTTTCCTGTTATGATAATGATAATAATGAATAGGGAAACACTATTTACTAACTACAGTATTGATACATGTAATTAACAAACGAATTGAAAAATATGATTAGAAAGAGGAGTAAGTGAAATAAAAGACACTGCTTATGGCCTATATCTCATTGGCTGTTAGAAAAGTAGAGACCAATAGTGTCGTCTTTTGTCGCATAAAAATAATCGGAACACTTTGGAAAACTTAGTCTGTCCTGAGCTCCTGAGGTAGCAATAGTGTCATTTATCGCCACATAGCGCTGAAGCATAAGGATTGGAATAAATGAAAGTAAATTTGAAAGCACCAACGCTTATTGCAGCTGATAACCGCAATGTACTGCACCAACACCATCGCACTTATACAGAGGCATAATATTTTCATGATGATAACAGTTTTAACGGGCCTAAGAAATCTTTTTGCACTAATTACTCCCCGTGACTGCTATTTATAAGCAGCGCGTGATGTAACTATTTTCACAATTCTGCACCAGAACACAGGTAGGAGTGGCCGCACCCAGAGGCCTCAGGTTCGATTCCCAGCTGCATCAGGGATTTTAGAAACTAACATGAGGACTGGAAAGCGGTGCACTCAGCCCATTGAGGACAATTGAGTAGCTGTCTGACAGTGAGGCAGCGCCCCAGTCACGAAAACCAAGATTAATGGACGAGGGGATCCGACGCGATGACCACATATTTGTTGGGCAATGGTCACTTAGTCGGCGATGGTGCCGCAAGGGAGATTGTTAACTTTTTACTTTCCGGGTTTCCATTTCTGCATATATCCATTGACTGGCTGCATGGCTCAGCAGTAACGTTCTCGCCTGCTGCGCCTAAGGTTGCAGGATCAAATCCTGGTGCAGCCAGTTGGCATTTGAGGGTGCGCAAATGCGAGGAAGCCATGCAAAATTCTGGCATCCCAGTGTCTCTAAAAGCCACAATAGTTAAAAGGAACGTTAAACAATAACATTATTATTATTATTATGCATTTGTCCATTAGAGAATAATCCCATGTTTCTTCCGGCCTATTAGTTTTTCTAATGGTAATGGGGTATGTAATCAATGTTTACTTCTTGCTCTCCTCCGGAATTTTTCGATTTCAACCTATATATTTTTGGATTCTGTAACCGGTTAAAAGGAGAACTAAAGAAAACCAAATGTGTTATTAAATTTTGTAGTGGTTACTCGGGTACAAATTATTCAAGCTACGTTTGTACCCTACTACTCGGGATGATGGAAGTGAGCCCTAATCTCAGAGGTCCGGAAGAGGAAACAGGTTACCTAGGGATAGTCGCTAACGAAAAGAGATGTTCATTTTAACTCACAACCATATATTCCATAACAGTAATCTATACAATAAATGAACCTTAAACTACGTCGCACCCATTTACATTTAATAAAGTGTTAAATTGATGTTTATAAGTTTGTAAGTTACATATTGGGACGATGCCTGGAACAATAGCTACGAAGACTCGACGATAAAAGAAAATGATTACTACTTAAGCAAGGTGCATAACTTAACCTAACCTGAAAAGAAAAACACACTCACACTGCCGGCACATACACTCACCATACCACAGTGGCCGTTCTTGCTATGGCGCAATGAACCCCCATTAAATTTGACAATATATTTAGCATTTTGTCCCTCTACGTAACAGAAATATTTGTCAGAAAACAGCGCGGAGTTCAAATGCAGTTACGAGCGCGAGGAAGTGAAGCCGGCGCAAGATCTGGTTTGAACCCCCAGTCTTGGCCAATCTTCCCTGAAGAGAATAGGCGAGTAAGGTAGAGCCGTGGCATGGGACATGTAGCGGGGGTTAGAAGGGAAGGGAACAGTGGATACAAGCCAAACTTGTATCCATCCTACACGCATGCGCAATAAGATTGCTGAATTCGTTCACTAGTCCAGCGGCACAAGCCCTTCAAGGTTGCGGAAAAGGTATACACTCCGCAATCTCTTGACGTGTTTGTAAAATAATGCGGCCAATGTGAACATACAGCGAAAGTGCTCACCAGGGGTGCTTTTGAAAAGGTGCTTCATGGCTGCCACATTAGACTGTTTATATGCATCCGTAATTTATCCATGAATTTATCTATATAAAGTAAACTAGCTAGCTATTTATTGTATTTGAAGGCTAATTAAATAAACGATTCAGTTAGATTGAAATGATACCAATAAAATAGCGGAAGAAGGTGTCTTGTTAGTTGTTACGCTCCGGAGTTATCCAACTCACTACTGTAGGTCCACTATTTTCTCAGGTTTAAGTTAGTCACTCTGTCAAGTGCTGGAACGTAAATCACTTTCATTATTTCCTTGTGCCTATTAACTGCGTGAAATTAGTGACTGTGTAATTCAATTATTTTTCCGCGCCCCCCAGGGGCTCACATCTAGTGGGACGTGGGTTGGCGACCACAGGACCGCAGCTGAGTCCGGCATTGCTTCCACTTACTTGTGCCGGGCTCCTCACTGTCTTCTCTCCTGTCGACTTCTCTTGGTTACTCTTGTTGTCTTCCGACCCCGACGGTATCCGAGGCCTAGGGAGTCTCTTCCTTTCCCGCCTTCATTGGCCCTTCTCTCACATTTCCTGATCCCTCATTCTTCGTGGGATCAGCCTTCTTTTCATTATAGTTCCTTTTCTCTTTCGGATTCCTGGCCTGTTTTTATGAACTGGCTCCCGGTATCTCTAAATTACATTTTATGAGTTTTTTTACTCAACCACATTTTGTAAGTTTTTTCAATCTACATTGCACTTTGTAAGTATTTTCGACCTAAACTCCATTTTGTAAGTATTTTCAATCTCAATTGCATTTTGTAAGTACGGTATTTTGAATCTACCACACATTTTGTAAGCATTCTGAATTTCAATTGCACTTTGTGAGTATTTTGATCTGAACCGACCTTTTTCAATCTCACTTGCATCGTGTATTTTCAATTCCAATTGCATTTTGTAAATATTTTTAATTTCAATTGCATTTCGTTGAGTATATCAAACCTACATTGCATTTTGTAAGTAATTTGAACCGTGCGTATTTTTCAATCTAAATTCCTTTTATGAGTATTTTCCTTCTATATTACCTTTACCTTTTATAAGTATATCCATTCTTCATTTTGTGAGCCATTTCAATCTGATACTCCATTGCTGTAAGATTTGAAGTGTTGCATGTTCATAACCAGGCTCATTACCAGATGGAGCCTGTCATACAGGTGCGTGTTTGTGCGTGTGTTTGAGAAAGAGATCGAGACAGAAAACTTTGATCTTCACTAATGCTGATCCATGGCTCAAGTTCTGGTTGAGGCGAATGATTTGAACTCACTGTGTTTGAAATCGCTCATTGTAATGTCCATAACTATCTGTACGAAGTTTGAGATACAACATAAATACTGTTTATCTTTGTAGTAGATTAAGGGTCCGCCATTTGAAGTGAGTGCTCTTTTCTATTGAACCCCCCAGTCCAGAAAGTCACGAGCCGCCACTGCCATACCACTAAATTAAAATGAACGAAACAGAAATTAACAAATGGAAAACCCAACAAGCTGGAATGATACTCCCCTCCCCCCAAATGCAAATAATTTCAAGGAACACTAAAGACGAACAAGAGCTAGACGGTCTACGCGTCTGAGTAGAGGAATAACAGAAACAGTCGACAGGGGTAAAGGTTTACCTTCATAATAAAATGACAAACTTGCCATCATAGAATTTCCCCACAAAGCATAAAGAAAATACATTCACAAAACACAATAGTAAGAAGAATCGCCGTGGCAAGTACAAATAAAAGGAAAAGCACGAAGCTTCTTGCCAGTGGTCAAACAAACCTACTTCACATTTTCCAGGTCTTACAAACTTGACGCCTAGGACAAACATACAACAAAATAGGTCTTACAAACTTGACGCCTATGAATTACTTAACCTCAAAACACAGGCTAACAAATATATAGGTCTTATAAACTAGACGCCTATCACATACTTACTCAACAGCAAATCCCCCCCTGAAGGCTAATTAAACAACCTAGATTCAATGATCCACCAAATTACTTGTTTGGACCTCGGAAGACACAAACAAATACCATGCCGACAATAACTAATAACCCAGAACACATCACGCAAACACGCCGACCTCGCGCCGAAATTTGGCGACAACAAACCCCACAATTTACCAAATCAATCCCCATCAAAATGAATCGAGAACCATGTCTACTTAGTAATTTAACCCAAATGCTTATTTCCTGAATCAAACAAAATATAACTGGTGTTCTTCATAGTGTTAACTTTGCACGTGATCAGATCTAGAGCGTCACCAACGGACGCGGCTTTTAAAACTAGTTTCGGCCTGCACGAGGCAAACAAAATATTTACGTAAATTAAACCAACATGAACTTGAAATGCAACGGCGGCCGATACACATTACTAACAGAAAGCAAGGTATTACAAATGATACATAAAATTAGCACTTTTGAAAATACGGCCCGCGTTACTACACAATTTAACTAAGTCAACTTTACATTCTGACCACGCACACTAAACGGAATTAAAATAAAATGAAACAAGTTTACAAAGAATGAAATTTAAATGTTCATCAGTCCTGTGGATGATCCACTTAATAAACAATTATTGTTCACATGGCAGAGTTCTCGGGAGAACCCGAGGCCGCCTGGTCGGCGTCTCCCGTAGAAATTTTCACATCCACCTACCTCAGTTGCTGGCGATAAAAGACACAGTTCTTTATGCCTAACTTACAGAGCTAGGGTCCACCATCTTGTCCAATTCAAGCCTACCACAACAAATTGTCGCAGATTAAAATAAATGGCCATATGCCATTGGAAGTTTTGAGTCATCTTAAGTTGGTACCTTGGAGTTTTAACAGTTGCTACTAGAACACTAGCGCCAATGTTTCTGATCACAACCAGCACCTTGGAAATTTCCACGATGACATGGCCTATAGGGTGCCGCAAAAGTTTGGTCACTATTGCAACATGTTGTAGAATTTGAGTAATCACACAGAAAGTCACATTTGGGGGAAATGGGAAGTCGTTGGATCTTTATTTCAGATGTTTCCAGGGGGTTTATTTTAGGATAGCCCCCAATTTGCCAGGCTTGATTGTACCAACGGTACAGATTTACATAATTGTCACAACAGGAGGTAACTTTATGGTTACAACATTCTCTATTCAAAGAAGGAGGAAAGAAAAATCCGTACACGTTATCGACCCAACTATAATTTTTATATTCTACAAGATTATGTAACACAATGATTATTCGGCCTATTGAACACACTCCAATTGTGACAGTTTTATCTTTTGTTTTATTTGTCACCAACATATCAATAGAAAATAGACATGAGCTTTCCACAAAAATATTCAATCTATCATGAAGTGTTTTTACTCAAGCAATAAGAACAATAGAGTAACTTTTTATTGTTTTTAAAGTTTTTGTTAATGAGTGCATTTCAATGTGTTTTGCATGTTTTATTCAATGTTTTAACAATATGGTGTGCATACCTTGGTAGATAATACCAAATGTAAGTCTGGAGAAGGGAGCCATGAAAGGCACGAAATGTGTACGTACTGAGAACTATGTAGATCTTACATTCAGACATTTGTCCATTTTCGACTCCTTCCTACACCATCCACTTTAAGACAGAACATATCATTGAAGAATGCTATCCCTGCCCTTCCTCCTAATGAGACTGGGAGGTAGAAATGAGCTTGCTGGGGCCTATAGCATTGATGAGCAATTGATTGGATTGGTGGAGTGAATACCCACCTGTGGAGATGGAAGAGTTTGGAACTGCTATTGTGCTGGTTTCAGATCGGAGCCAATGCTGGGATCGTGGGGATGACCAAGGAGCACCTGGGGCTCGCGCTAGCCCTAAGTGTGCCCGTTTTTGTTGTCGTGACCAAGATCGACATGTGCCCGCCCAACGTGCTGCAAGACACGCTCAGACTGCTCGTCCGCATCCTCAAGTCTCCTGGCTGCCGGAAAGTGCCTGTCATGGTGAAGACCAGCGATGATGTCATTATCAGTGCAACCAACTTTGTGTCTGAAAGGTAATAGGTGTTTATTTACTCTTTGTCTGTCTGTTAGGTAGTCAGCCCAGAGGCTGGTTGGATCCTCAAAAAGTACCTTCACAGGTTAAGTCGGTAGATACCCACTAAAACCTAAGGCAGCACTATAATGAGACATACTAGGCAAGGTGAGGAGTGAAGTAGTTTGTCATTGCTTTCCTCACTGAGTCAGAACAAAGCACTGATCCTATAAGTAAAACCTTTCACAGTACACACAGACACCTGATTTACTCATTATTTTTATTAACCCATCTCCAGGGGCTCACAAGTATTGGAACATGGGTTGGCGATCAGAGGGCCTCAGCCAAGTCCAGCATTAAAGCCATGTACCCACTAGGGCACAAGTTGCGGAACATGTTCCAGTGTGTGTTGCACGGAACATCGTGGAACAATGCCGCGCATCATGTCGCTTGTACACACTAGCCAGTTGTTCCAGAGGTGTCGCCCGAGGAGGCTGTCTTGATCAGCGGTGCGTACATTTTTCTAAGTGAATCGAAATGTAAGTGAAAGAGAAGGTAGTGGGTGCGGAGCTACTTACTACAAAGACAAAGAAGAGTATATATTTTAAGTGATCTTTGAATGTCTGACATATCATATGTAAATTTTACTAGAAAGACATGCATCGTGTTTCTTAATCTTGGTGTGATGTGTCCCATAACAATTCATGGTTTTGGTACAATTCAATAAGTTTCAGTACAATGTACAAACCTCACTCATTCTCATTTCCTTAGCCTCCCATCTCCCACAACCCCAACCGCCACCTTTTCCCAAGCACGTCACTAACACTCAGCTGTAAGAGTCTTCGCAAGGCGCATCCGGTTTGTTTTTGTTCACGCCCGAGCGCACTGCAGTTCTTGGCGGCGCGTGACGCGGCCACAGATTTTCTCCGCCTCGACGTTTGCCAAGAGCAACAGGGGGACTAGAATGGTCCCACGATGATGCAGTGGGGACAGCGGACCACAGCACCGGCCCAATTCAGAAGTTCTCGTGCGCCTAGGCCTTAGTGATCCAATAAGAGCATCTTCTTTGGAGCGTCGAGCGGGAATTGTAAATAATTATTATTTCATTATTCTCTATTCTTCATGTGTTTTGTATGAGCTTATACAAGGAAAGTTTTTCCTTTGTGAAGTTTTGTTGGACAGGCTGAGGAAGGGGGAGTATTAGCCCCCGAAACATGTCCCTGTAAGTAATAGAAATAAACAGTATTGAAGGCGGAAAATCTATTATTCTTTCAAAGTTTCAGTACGGTCTCGTTTCCCCACACTGCTGACATGTTGAGCAGCTCTTAGCTTTCCGTCTACACTCGCTAAGAACTGACGCCGGAATGTGGCGCGGACCTGAACGCTCATCAAGCGAGCGCAGGCAACATGTCTCGCGTCATGCACAAATGCCGCACCATGTTGCATGCAACGTCAGAGAACAGTGCACAATGTTGCGCGCGTCTCTTAGACTCTACGTTGCGCGTTATGTTGATGAACATTTGTCCCCTAGAGGGTACATGGCTTGATTCCCTCTATTTATTTCAGGCTTTTCTCTTTTCTGCCAACTGCCCTTGGTCAACTCTTAATCTTGTCCGACATCAACAGTGTTGGGGTATCCAAGGCATTGGCTCTTTTTTCAATTTTCTTGTAGAGAGTCTCATTCTTGATGTGTATTATCTTATTAAACTACTGTTAAACTGTTTTTTGTTTTTTATTCTTATTTAATTTTGTAAATATTTTATTAAGTTCATCATCATCATCTTCATTTCCCCTTTTCCAGTTGACACTGGGTGGGGGCAAATATGGTTCCTCTCCACTTTGTTCTGTCGTTTCACCATTCCTCTTCTGACACAGTGTTCCAATCCAGGTTCCGTTTTCTAATACTATTCTCCACCGCGTCCATTCAACGCATTCTTTGTCTTCCTCGTCCTCTCTTCCCTGTCATCCGTCGCCCCAGTGCTCGTCTTGGTAGCCTTACTTCATTCATCCGTTTGGCATGTCCAAACCATCTCAATCTGTTTTGCTCCAGTTTGTCATTTAGTTTCTGTACTCCCAGTTCTTTCCGTATATCTTCATTTCTCACTCTGTCCCTCCTCGTTTTCTGGACCATACTTCTTAGGAATCTCATCTCTGCTGCTTGTACTCTGCTCTCATCCCTCTTAGTCATTGTCCAAGTTTCTGCTGCATATGTCGTTATAGGAACATAATATGCTTTGTACATAACTTCTTTAGCCTTAATTGGTATATCCTTGTTCCATACTAGTCCCCGTACCTGTTGGTAGAAAGCACTCCCGAGTTGTATTCTTCTGCTAATTTCCAAATCTAGTCTTCCATCTTCAGTCAGTTCGCTTCCCAAGTATTTGAAGTGTTTCACCACTTCCAATTCCTTATCTCCTACTTTGATTATTCCTTTTCCTTCTTTCTTATCTCTACTCATCACCTCTGTTTTACTCTTCTCCACATTTATCTTCAATCCCCATTGCTCAATCTTTTTATTTATTACGTCTAACTGTTCTTGTACCTCCATCTCATCCTCGCCCCAGATCACAACGTCGTCTGCAAACAACATTACCTTCATCTTTGCCCTACTATATTCTTTCATTGCTGCCTTCATGATGTCATCCATCACCATTACGAACAATAATGGTGACAACACACTTCCTTGCTTTAGTCCAGTGTCAATTTTAAACCATTCCGATGTCCCGACTCTAGTCTTCACACTACTGTAGCACTCCATGCATATTCCTTTTATCATGTCTCTCAGTTCCTTGCCTATCCCCCTATTTGTTAAGCTTTCCCAAACTTTTGTTCTAGGGATGCTATCATAGGCCTTTTCTAGATCAATAAAAGTCATAACCATATCCTACCCATATTCCCAACTCTTTCCAATGTTCTGTCAATGTTATTAAGTTATCAACTGAATATGTTTTGTTATTCTTCTAGGCTCTGTCCAATTTTTCAAGTATCAAACGTGAATGGCGAGAATTTGGATCTCTTGAAGATGTTTCTGAATCTCTTAACTACCAGAGTGATGACGCGCGACGATGAGCCTGCAGAGTTCCAGATAGACGATACGTACTCTGTACCGGTAAGTTGCTGCTTACTGTGTTCTTGAAATATATATTGCTGAGACAAAGCATGTGATGTGACTAAAGGTGTTTCGTTTTCTTGAGTCTTGAAAAAAAAAAAGCTCATACAGTAAACCATCAATTTAGCTGACTTCGGATTAACGGAACACAATTGGACCAACCAAATTTTATTTCTATTTAACCCTACGTTAGGCGCGTGGGTTTGTGGAACACCATTTGTCGCGTTGGGTCTGGTGACCCTATGCTACTGCTTCTCAATAATCATTCATTATTTTAACATTATATTCACTGTCTATATGATATTTTGTATTTTCAACAATTAATTCCAGTATTTCATCACTAACAAAATACTCAGATTCAGTTCTAGCATTCTTGGCAGTCCTTACAACACCAGGTTGTTTTTGTCAGAATATTGTGGGGCCGTGCCTGAGTAACTTTCCATGGTTCCTTGTTCCAATAATAATGGCCTACTTACCAATAAAATATAAACGGTCATCCAATTCTTGGTTTCCAATACCGTCATCCTCATCAATCTCATGGTCATATCTGAGTCTACAGATCTTGTTTCAACTTTATCTTCAATATCAGAGTCATCACTTTTTTCGAAATTATCATTAACTAGCAATTCGTTATTTATCCAGCAGAAGGCGACATACTCCATCATTCTTTGTCTGGAATCAATCCTTCCTATTTTTAGTTTGTTGATCTTTGCTGTTGGTGTAACTCGTTTATCTTGAAGTTTCTTAATTTTGTCTTGTTTTGCTTTTTTAATGCTCAATAGTAATTTTTAATTCTTTCATATATTCCTTAATTTCAATAATCCATCTAATTATTTTTTTTTTACATTCAAATTGAGCCACTATGGACTACAGAGTAACAATCAAAATCAATGTTTTGTTCTAGATCTTCTGCCAGCTTTGATGTCCTGCCAGTATCTCTTGAGCCCATCACTCAGCGCCTTCTTCCGACCTTCTGAAAGAGGTCCCCTCCGTCTTTTGGGTTCTGCCCCTACCTTAAATCCCGGGTAATTTTTGATTAGGTGTCTGAATTCACACCTGTTCATAATTTTGCAGTCCGGAATACCAATTTCTATAAGTTCTTTGTTACATTCTTCAAACCATGCCAATTCTTTCCTCTTTGGTTTCATGAAATTCCAAATTTTCTTTGTTAGACGATCGTTGGACATTTGAAAATGTGTCCATAGAACAACAACTTTTTCCTTTTTATTGTTGACATGACTAGTTCTATCTTTCTATATAACTCTTCATTTGACTTCAAACGTAAGTGTCCGTCAACTCATCTGTTGCCTAAAATTTTTCTCAATACCCTGCGTTCTCTTTTGACTAACTGGTCGACTAGTGCCCACCTATTCATAGTCGAAGTCTCCGAAGCATATAATGCTTCAGGTTTGTCAACCGTGCTGTAGTGTCTTAATTTGGCTCCAATGCTCAGCGACTTCTTATTATAGAGATTTTTCGTCAGGTGACTGGCTCGGTCTAATTTCCAGATTCTAAGATTAATTGCTTCCTGTTCTAGGTCATTTTGTTGGATTACCTCACCCAGGTATTTAAATTTCTTTACAATTTTACCGTATATACTCGAATACCACCCGCACATTTTTAAACAAAATCGGACGTGAAAAATTGGGGTGCGGGTCTTATTTGAGTCATCCTGAGAGTTATATAGCCCGCCACGCGCGATATCGGGTGTTGCGAGTATTCGCTCGATGGTGCTAGCCTTCTTCCGGCTATCACTTTGTTTTACCGTAAGCAGGCGGCGTCATACAGTCTCGCGCACGTTTTCAGAGTGTAAACATGAGTTCTACGAAGCGTTTGCGGTCGTTTACTGTGAGTGAGAAGCTGAAAGTTGTGAGGGAAGCTGAAATTATTGGAAATCGTGCCGCCGGTAGGAAATATGATATTGACGAGTCATGTGTTCGAGATTGGAGAAAGAAAAAAAACGTGTTGCTAACAAGTAGTGGTGCTCGTAGAGCTTTCCGCGGACTGAGTGTACAGTTTCCGGAAATTGAAAAACAACTTTATAAATACGTAACAGAAAGGCAGGAATTGGGAAATGGGGTGTCGACCGAAATGTGTCAATTATAGGCATTACAGATCACAAAGGAACTTTCTACGGTAGGGTTTAAAGCAAGCCGAGGATGGATTCAAAATTTTTATAAAAGAAATGGGTTGAGAATACGAAGGCGTACCTCAATTTCGCAGCGTCTTCCTGGTGCTTATGAAGAAAAGTTACTTTCCTTTCAGCGTCACATAATTAAGTTGCGGAAGGAAAATTCATATTTGCTTTCCCAAATTGGTAATGCAGATCAGACGCCAGTCTACTTTGAAATGCCACTGGACAGTACTGTGAATGTTAAGGGATCTAAAAGTGTGACTATCAGAACAGGTGGTAATGAGAAACAACGGTGCTCGGTAATATTGTGTATACTCGCTGATGGAACCAAACTTCCGCCGTACGTTGTTCTCAAGCGAAAGACTCTTCCAAAAAATATACCCGCTGGTGTTATCGTTAAAACTCAGGACTCCGGTTGGATGGACAGTTCACTGGTGGAAGACTGGTTAAAGTGTGTCTGGCAACATCGCCCTGGTGCATTATTACGACGAAAGAGCTTGCTTGTTCTGGACAGTTACCGCAGCCATACAACAGACGCTGTGAAAAAATTCGTCAAGGATGGGATAACCGACCTAGCAATCATCCCGGGTGGGATGACGTCTATGCTACAGCCACTGGATGTCTGCGTGAACCGACCGTTCAAAGCAGCCTTGAAACAGCTGTATACGGAGTGGATGGCGGCCGATAAGCACACACTGACCCCAACTGGTCGTATTCAGTGCCCGGAAGTTCAGCTGCTCTGTTCGTGGATTTTGACGGCATGGAATCGTATCTCGGGAGATCTCATACGGAAGAGCTTCAAGAAATGTAGTATTTCCAATGCTATGGATGGCAGTGATGACGACATTTTGTGGGAAAGTGATGGTGAAAAAAGTTCCGAAGTTGGTACTTCTGATGACGATGAATGAAGTGTTTGTGTCTTTTATTTGTATTTTTAATTGTTTCTTAGTGTTATTTTAGGACGACTTCAGAGCTGTTGGAAACTATTTTGTAGAAATGCTATTCTGTTTATTTGGTAAAGATTGTAAATAGTTTTAAGTAAAATATTATTTTTTTAAATTTTGTTCTTGAAAATCAGGGTGCGGGTCTTATTCAGGGGCGGGTTGTATTCGAGTAATACGGTAATCTTCCCTTGGTTTGTTTCATCCATTCTGGTCCATCACTGATGTTTGTCATGTACTTTGTCTTCTCAAAGGAAATCTGTAAACCTACTTTCTCAGCCATCTCTGACAACTGTTTAATCATTACAATGGCTGATTTAATATTGTTGGCAAAAATAGCTAGGTCATCTGCAAACGTCAAACAATCAACGTGCACCCCTTTCAGTTTGGGCCCTAGCCTGAATCGTTCATTTCCCTTCTTCCCGACTCAGTGTCTTCCTCCATTCACGAATGACCTTTTCTAATACTCAGTTGAAAAGGATTGGAGATAATCCATCACCTTGTCTGACACCAGTTTTGATTGCAAAGGGATCTGAGATCTCACCAATAAAATTTACTTTTGACACTGTGTCGGTCAAAGTCTGTTTAATCAGATTTCGAGACGTGTCATCCACTCCAAACTCTTCCAGAATATTCAGTAGCGACTCGCGGTCAATTAAGTCATACACTTTCTTAAAATCAATGAATACGACCACATAGTCATACCTGCCTATCATCTTATACCTAATGATGTTTTTTCACGTTAAAAATCTGTTCCGGACAAGAACGTCCCTTTCTGAAACAGGCCGGGTACTCGCCAATTTGATTATCAAGATGATCTTCAATTCTGTTCAGGAGTGCTATGGATAGGATCTTGAAGGGAACAGATACAATTGATATACCCCTGTAATTATTAACGTCCTTCTTATCCCCCTTTTTGTGGAGAGGGTGGATTAATGCATACAGCCACTCTGTGGGTATCCTACCAGTTCTCCATATCTCCGCAAAGAGTTCAGCTAATATATTCAGAGTATCTTCATTTGCCAGTTTTAGCAGCTCTGCCACAATGGAATCCTCTCCTGCTGCTTTATTATTCTTTAGACCATCGATATTCATTTTAATTTCTGTCTCTACTTTGCCATAATTTTTCTATTATTCTCCTGTCAATTCTGCTTTCCGGTGTCTTGATTAAATGTCCAACGAATGATATGCAGTTTTTCCTCGTAAAAAGGAGGTCCCGTGGCTCATAATCACAAGATTCACGGTCACGTAAAACTACAATCTTCCTTCCTTCCTTTGTTAGTTGATTTGTAATTATTTGGAATGTTACTTCTTTCTTCTAAATTTTTATTCTGATTTTTGATCATTTCATAAATGTGTTACGAGGGGAAGATTTCCTGAATGTTCACCCCTTTTACTCCTAAATTTTTCTTCCTTGTTCAAAACACTTCTCACTAATTTTAGGTTTTATGACTTAATAAACAGGTTTTTAAAAAATTCCTCTGCTGTTCAATTGGGGAGGAATTCCTCTAGAACCTTTGGGAAACATGTTGCATCCTGTGGATATTGTTACAGGGTGTGGGTACTGTGGTGTCGGGGACAACTCTCAAGGGTGTGATCCGTCTCAACGACACCCTCATGTTGGGACCTGATCCTCTGGGACACTTCCAGTCAATCACAGTGAAGAGTATACACAGGAAGAGGATGGTTGTGAGAGAGGTTCGTGGTGGTCAGACTGCCTCCTTCGCTCTCAAGAAGGTGAGACTTCAACATATCATGAAGCACCAATTTTACTTGTTTATCGGCTGATATCGCATAAGAACCATGCCTCTAATTTTCACGAAATGTTGGAATGCATTTTTGACTCTTGAAAGTTGTACATCAAATTTGTGGCCCAAGCATTACAGTGTTTTACGACCTTTTTTATATATATATTCTTTAAAATGTACTGTATACGATATGGCATCGTTTTTTTGGGGGGAGGGGGGGTCAAAATCCTATCAAGTGTTTTAAATTAGTATTTATGATGGTCCCTACCATAATGAAAATGAAAATCCACAGCCTGCTTCCAGTCTCCGACCGGGTCAGGAATGGAATGAATGAAGCCCCCATCTAGCGGCGAGGATATGAACTGTGCCGGCTGGCGAGGCCTGACGCACTCCTCTGGGGCAATGATTAAATGAATGACAGATGAAATGAAATGATAGTGGAGAGTGTTGCTGGAATGAAATTGTGACAGGGAAAACCGGAGTACCCGGAGAAAAACCTGTCTGCCTCCGTTTTGCCCAGCACAGATCTCACATGGAGTGACCGGGATTTGAACCACGGACCCAGCGGTGAGAGGCCGGCGTGCTGCCGCCTAAGCCACGGAGGCTTCCCCTACCATAATAATAATAATATCGTATGGCCTCGGGTGCTGGGTGCAAGCTTTGTAATTTGTAGGGATAGGAATTTTTCGGTGATTTCAGAGTGAAGAAAGCGGTATTTTAAAGTGGCAAATTCGGTGGTTTCAAGTGCACTTTTCGGTACTTTCAAAATGTTAAATTTTAGGCGGGATTTTTTAAATATCATGGTTAACATAACACATTTCAGTCATCCTTCAAAGTATACTTCAGTGAAGAGATCCAAATTCTCTTGTTACAAACGGTGACACATATCACTTAACGTGCTACTGTAAGCTGAAAAACTGAAGTTCACAGTTAGCGTTTGAACAGGGTATCAAAATTGTTTGCAACACAGATTCTGAGAACTTGGGAAATACGAATGTAATTCCTTGTAAAACTCGAACAATGTCTGTCTTGGTTCTGTCGTGCATCTGCTTCTTGATTAAAGTTTGCAGTTCGTTGTATCCTCTTATGACCTCACTTTCTTCCAGTGTTCCACAGAATGGCAACTTCTTAATTTTCTTTGCAAGGTCCTCATTGATGTTCATTGGCACTATTTCTGCTGGATCAAACGCACACATTTGTAAATCTTGTTCCCAGGGTCAACGGATCTCAGGCTGATTAATATTCTAAGAGCATAGGACCCAGCCTTTACTAAAACTGAATGTATTTTCTCTCTTTTTAACACATTTCCACAACCCTCCAACAGCTCCTTTATATTGGTACCGTAAGTTTGAGGGCTTGCTGAATTCTCCGTAGATGTCCATCTAGAAGGTGAACAGTCTGATAAGACTGGCCTTCTAATAAAGGGATGAGTTCATGTCTGTGTCAAATTCTTTGAATCTCAAGTATTTTGTCATGTGAAACATTGTTCAGGAAATCAACACTAGAGTTATCAGTCCCTACTACTTCATTCATAAATTGCACAATACCTTTCAAGTACTCTGACAGGTACACTACAGAATGAAACCAAGAAGACCACTTGGTTAAGACTGGTTCAGGAAACAGTGGCACATTTGGATATGGATACTTGCCATCTAGATATTCATGTCTGAAAGGCGCACTATATGACGCCAAGCATCAAGTAGTCACTAAGATGAAGGGGCAGGTGACCTTGCTGTTCTGGCCCTTAAAACCTCAAAAACTTAGTAACTAACCAGGATGACCGACCAGATTGATAAAGATCGCTGTATGCAGAAAGCGAGGTCCGCTATCTACCGTTAAGTTTCCGATCATTCCGTGTTTGTTGGATGCTCTCCATGCAGTCAAGTCTTGAGAGAAAATTACCGCTACTACACTCTCACAAAAACAAGCCTTTGTCGGCTTCTGTGACGACGATATTTCAAATGGGCAAGGTGGTCTCACTACGATGACATCAGGGCAAAACCTGGATGAATGCCAAGATGCAGTGACATTCAGTAGTTAGACTTCGATAAAGACGATCATGGTTTCAGACTTGAAAGCAATGAGGATATTGTACGGAATTTGACTGTCGGTGAGGTAAACTGAGATCCAGTGCATGTCAAGTGAAGGAGTGATGCAATGGAAATCCCGAAAGTTCCTACAGTCAAGCTAGTGTGTCTATAGTCACACTTATCTCTTATATAGAAAATCGAGATGAATTTTCGTTCTCATATATTGTTTTCTTCAGAATTATACAATCTTAAATTAGAAAAAATAAACTATCTAAGAAACAAAAAGTGATGACAGTCACTCTTAGTTTTTAATATTGGTATAGGCCTAATCCATGTAGTGTCTCATACAATACTATGTTATAAAGTATTATAATTATTTTTTTCTGCGTGTTCTTAAAATACATTTCAATATTTTAACCAATAGTTTTCTTTTTGCTAGGCTTAAAAACATTACTGCAGATAATTCGTGGCTTTCAAAAATCCGCGGAAATTCGTGCATTAATTGCCGCGAATTATCGGAAGTGCACTATAAAGAAAAAAAGAAAAAATCACGTTTTCATGTGAAATTCGAGTTTTCATGCAAAATTCGAGTTTTCATGCAAAATTCGCGAAAATTCGCGAGCTCAAAAACATTTATTTTCACCATTTTTAGGGTTATTTTAAGACATTATCACCTGTGTATTAGTTCTTTTAAAAATTCGCGAAATTCGCAATGGCGAATTTTTCCTATCCCTAATAATTTGACACCCAGAGAGTAGCTTGCATGTCGAATTTCGTTGTTCCTTGAATCACTATGAAAGTTAAGGAGGTTAGATATCTTAACTCCTTGAACACTATAGCGCTTTCTAGTAGAGAAATGAGGAACTTTGTGTTGGCGGAAACTCCCGAGATTAATTTTGCCATTAAGAACACGGCTTACTGAATTCAAGTGGGTTCTTTGACATGCCAACATCGTATGACATGCGTGTCATATTTTTGCCGTCTTTCAAATATCACTTACCACGGCCAGGAGCGAACCTGCAATCGTAGGGTTAGTAGACCGACACGCTATCCACTCACCCACTGTGGCAAGCTAGTCCCTACCATGATTCCAGGCAATCACATTGTGAGTTGTGCAGAAGCTTATTACAGACTAGCTGAGACTATTACATCACCACCTACTCTTCGAGTAGTGGCTAGCATTCTTGGCTGTTGCCCCGGAGGTCTCCGTTCGTCTCTTGCCTCTTGCGTATCTCTCTCCAAGACAATAGTCATACAGTAGAGCGTCAATAATCCGAATGTCAAAAATCCCAATACGTTAAAAATCCGAACGCCCGCTTTAAACACGTGAACTGTATTTTGCATGGAGCTGTGCGATAACAGTGACCTTGGGTGTGTTTGTTTTGAACCATCCACTCCCCTTCCCCCCAGCGGGCCAGTCTATTTTTAACCCGGTCAGTTCAGTTGCTTCACTTGTTCAGTAGTGTAGTTGTAGTTGCATGTTGTGGTTCGTAGTGCGTGCATAATTTGTATTTTAATTACAGTACTGTGTGTGTGGGCCTTGTACAGTATGGCGTCATCAGGGACACTGAAGAGGAAACATAAATTTCTAACTATAGAAACCAAACTCGAAATATTAAATAGACTTGAAAGAGGTGAAAGTGGCTCGTCTTTGTCTTAGAGACACTGATGTCTTGGTACTGCCCCCGTAATTGAATTATGTAGAGACCACGGTGGCTATATTTGAAATTATAAGGAGAGTTATGGTTGTCATAGTTATGACGTGGGTAGTCATGACGTAAGCACGGATGACGTAAATGTTATGCCAGCAGGCTACTTGAGCTGAGATTCTCAGTGACGTCAGCATTTAGTCCAGAATGTTCCAAGATTTACGACGCAGTCGCAGGAAACGAGGAATTCTGCTGAGGAAGAAACTATGCTATTGGAGGAGAGGCATGAACCAATGAACGATAGTTTAAAGGAAGACGGAGATTGCTGAAACTATGGTATTTTTATTACTTTTGGAATGCAGTATTGTGGAAATCCATTTGCAGTAAAAGCATTGATTTGGAATTTTGGTGAAATTTATTTTCAGTTTTTGAATTTTGAAAATCCGTCATGTATTAACGAAGTTGGAACTTCTAGCGATGACGCAGTACCACGCTTTGGAAGGGATGGAAACGCCCCTCGTGAAGTTAATAAAAGGGCTTGCGCAGAAGAGAGGAGCCTCTTTCGTTCTCTGATCATTCTGAGATCTCATTCTCAGATCATCGAAGTATATTGTGAAAGTTCTTTTCTTATACATTCATTATAGTGAGACGTCGAAGTGAACAGCAGTGAAAAGAATCGTCTTTATAACGCGTGGCGAGGCCACTATATTAACGAGATCCAGGTCAAACTAGGTGAAGTTGAAACGGACCTTAGAAAGCTTCTACAAGTTTAGCTTCGAACAGTTAGCGGTCACCGATAAGATAATTGTATTGTGCAGTGCTACATGCAGTTATAGAGAAAGGCTGAACAATTTCGACCGATTAGTTTAAAAGATATTAGCAGTTTTATACGACTGACAAAAGTGATTATCTCGCCACTAGAGAAGCACTTTTTGTATAGCCAGAATCAACGCAAAGGCTGACGCTGCGAGTGGAGTAGAAAGACTTCAGATTGCTTGGTTACCGAACGATACAGTATAATGGAGCAATTGAATACGACAGTTTGTTCTTCTGACACTACAACCGAAGTGCAAATGGAAGGCTAAGAGGGCTTATTGCAATTGGGACATACTTCAACGGAGTAAGATAGCGACATGGAACTTCGCTAATTGCTATTCCACACAAGCGAACATGCGGTGAATACCATCTACACCCATGTTTCGTAATTAAAGGCTGAATACCATCGAACAGCCATAGAAACAATTTCATACTCTGAATATGAATAATTTCTTCGGAAATTTCTACAAAACTTCATGATGATTGCCTACTGGAACTTCAGGGAATTTTTCAAGAGAGGTCAGGGATATCCCGACTCACAAAGAAGATTATTGCCGGAAGGATGTCTATTCGTCTTCGAGGAGCAGAGCGATTCACGGAGAAGGAAGCAGTTCGATTCTCCGAGGGTGCTATTTCCTATTTCGAGGATGGAGCTCAGCTTTAACGTGGTGAAATGGATCCATCAGCAGTCTTCTTTGGGGAATTTTCCTCTGGAACGTCAATCGGCAGATAAGGTAGTCGTGAACGTTTATTGTATTTGAGTATACTAATAATGTTTGAGCAACCATTTTTCCCATATTTTTATCCTCATGTTTTTTGCCCTATTTTCTTGTTGAGATTCTTATTCTCAGTACACCTTGTTGAGTTTTGCATTTTTCGACGATTTATTAAGACATTGTTATGTCATGGGCATAGTTAATGATTTTGAATCAGTTGAGACTGATATTTGGATTTTTCAGTAATTAATATTTTTGTAGTCACGATTTGACTGTAAGTTAATGATTTTTAATGGCAGATTTAAATTCAGACAGCGTGTCATTTTATTAAAGTAATTCAACCCCAGTTTAATTACTTTGAACAATTTTCTGTCATCATCAAGAAGGAAGAACATTTAAATGATTTTAGAGCGTTAAAATCTCTTACGTTGTCGACGATCTTGGAAATACTAGTCGTTATTTGAATTGATTGCAACACAGACATTTATCGTCAGTAATGAATGAACATTGCATTATAGACACTTTTGTGAAAGAGTAACTTTAATAAGGAATTATTGAATGCATTAAAGTCAAGTACTTTTGTTAGGAGTTTTTCTCAATTAGAGATTTATAGAACGATGTTTGCATTCCCCAGTCTAATTGGATTCTATTCGACTACTTTGCATTTTAGTCGCACTTTATTTGAAGATAGTATTTTTATACTACAATTTCTTTTAAGATGTTAATCTTAAATTTTGATAGACCAGACAGGCGTATATAAGCGTATTCACTATTAAATTTGTTTGTGATTGGCAAGTTTTGACTTCATTTCGGTTCATGAATGAAATCCACGAAGGTTAAATAGAAAAACAGTTTTGAAACAATTAATGATTATAAAAATTTTTAAGTGGAACTATGAATGTATAATCGCTAGTGCAGCGCGTGTTGAAAGTCGCTGAGGTATAATGCCCTTGAATATGAAGGAAGTTCCCACAGGAATAAATGTTAAAGAATTATTTGTGGAAGTTTTGTAAGTGATGTGGAAGTTTTTAAATGCCATATAGATTAATATATGATGATTTTGGGCATATTTTTAATGCAGATTGTGCATTAACTTGTTAGCGAAGGATTTTCCGCTGGAGTAAGATTGTCATAGTTCGTTGAAAATTAATCAAGTGAGTTACTGTTAGAATTAACACGAGTTTTGAAAGAATTTGAGATAAGATTTTGAATGAAGGTTGCCGTCACAAATCATTATTAAAACCTTTATTAAACCAGATTGTGACATTAACATGTATAACTAACCTTCATTGGTCGATTATATTAAACAGGATTATAAAATTATCAACCGAATGAACATGTGGTTAATGTATTTATTATAATAATAATTTAAACAATTTAAATGTTAATATTGTAAATAATTGCTGTAAATATTTTTGAAAATAATATGGAACGAGAGTGATGTTAAAGGCGTGCTTATAATATTTTTATTGTCTTTGACAAATATTATAAACAATTTCTAATTATTATAAATAATTTATGTGATTTTGTTATAAACATTTAAGAGCTAATTAAACATTTGGATTGAAGTTAACAAGTTTAAGAAATTAATATAATAATCCAATAGGATGTGAGTAAAGTACTTGAAAGATTTGCGTAAATATAATGTGAGTTGTCTTATAGACATTTAAAAGTTTGAGAGTGCAGGCTGTACTCTTACGTAACTTAGCACGTGAGAAGGGTGTGCATTTGACCAGTATGCAACAGGCTGAAGGTAACCCGCAGCTGTGCCAACATATGGTTCTCAGAGAGTGAGGTCGTACACACTTTGGCCTTGCGACTATAAATACCATTCTAATGTTTATTAAAAGGAAACCAAATGCTCTATATATGTCACACCCTGACGTCCTTTTCCAATCCAATAGTGTTATGAATATTACGTTATTTGGAGCTTTTGGGAGCTAAAATGTTTTACATCATGTTGTATGATAATTTTGCAAGTCCTACTGGAGGACGTAGTCAGATTGACTTGGGCTACTGATAGCCACGTTGTTTTTGTTGTGTTAGGAAAATCAGACCCTTTATTAGAAATAAAGCTTTTGTACAGTTCAAAGTTCTCGTCTTCGTTCTGGTTCATTTTTAAATGTCATGGCGGAGGTTATTGTGTGAACAGACTTTTAGTGATCCTGTTGTCAACTCAAACCCCGAGATAATTAAGAGGTAAGTAACGGTAAGTATGAACCCCCGTCTATTTTGGTGTGTTCCACAATGATTTCCTGTGAATTTCTGTGCTCTTATCTCGATAGTATCTGTCAGTGCCATTTTCATTGATGTAACTGTGCCGGTGCGATTGATAATTGGCAATCCGATTGAGGGGGCGGATATCTGACAGCCTACTATCCAGGTAAACGGGGACAGAAAGATTGGCGACCCAAGAGCGTGGGGCTGAGTCAACAGAAAGATTGACGCACCTAATACGTGGCTCGAATTCGACAAAACTGGATCACCAGGTTGAACAATAGAAAGATTCGCACCTAAAACGTGAGGTTCGATTAGACTCAAATAAAGAGGTTGATTCTTTGTTAGATGTCTAGGCCAATTGTAGTATTTAAGAGTGTGATTATATAGGAATTAAATGTTGTATTGTGTTAGGAAAATTACACTCAGAAAAGATCAGATCTTATACAACTTGAGAAAGGTTAAATAGGCTGGAAACTTAGAAAAATCGCCTATAATCTGGAATCTTATTTTATTTGACCGGCTTATGACATTTCAGTCATATTAAAGATAAAACTAAATTATTTGGATTGTAAATGTAAATTATTTGTGTTAGGATATTTTAAAATGAGCCAGAGAAATTTGAACATATGCTTGAGTTTGTTTCAACATGAAGTATCTTCGAAGGTTAATTATAAGGTAGTTATAAGTTAGATTTAAGACAGAAAATTGATCAAAATTATATATGGTGAAAAGTGTTGCTCAAATGTTGTTATTTTGCTCTTTTGATGTATGTCCCTACAGCAATCCATTTTTGAATAATATTGTAATGGCAGATGAAAGTTTGAGGTTGATGCTAGAGGAGATGTCTGCTAACTTGAAAGCTAGCATGAATAGTAGCATGAAGCAGATGCTGAATGAAAGCATAAAGGAGATGGAAGCTAGGAATACTAGTCGAATGGAGGAGAATGCTAGTAATTTGAATGCAAGAATGGAGGAGAATGCTAGTAATATGTCTGCTAATTTGAAGGGTATCCAAACTAGTGCTGCTAATTTGGAGGATAATATGTCGCGTTTACAGATTAATACCCTAGGAATTGAAAATACTGTAAGTGACATCCGCACAAATGTGTCTGATGTTAAAAATGATGTGTCTAAGGTACAGAAAGACCTTACAATGTTAAATCTAGATGTAGCTAATGTCCGAGGGGATATTTCTTGTGCTAGAGCCGAAGTAGTTGTTGTCAAAAACGATGTAGCGACTGTCCAAGACAAGGTCGAGGAAGTCCAAAAAGAAATTCAAAAAGCTAGAACTGATGTATCCAATGTTCAGGTAGACATTAATAACATTCATGCGGATATAACTGAGGTGCAAAGTGACATAACTAAGATTCAGGTAGAGGTCAACACAGTTTTCGTAGATATCACTAAAGTCCAAACTGATGTAAATAAAGTCAGGGAAGAAATCGAAAACTCAAAAACTCTTTGTACGCGTAATATAACTGCATTAGCGACTAGGTTAGTCGATGAATCAGTTAGAACAACAACGTCTTTAGCAGAGTTGAAGTATGATGTAGAGGTCATGAGAACACAGGTATTAGACCACAATAGAGTATTAAAAGAGGATATCGAAGTAGACATAGCCGAAATGTTAACAGCAAACGTAGCGGTATGGAAAGACGAGTGGAATAAGTCAAGTGGGGAACATGTAACCCAAATTCAGGAAAGGATTGAAAGAAAACTTGCCAGTACGCAGATAGAAATTAACAATAAAGTAGTACAGATTAGGAAAGATTTAAGCGTCAGGATAAATTCGCTATCCGAAAAACAAGTTGACGATAGAACACAACTAGATCAGGATATGCAAACTTTAAAATCTACATTAGAGGATCAAATTCATAAAGTTGTCTCGGATGTAAATGAAACGACGAGTAAACTGAAAAATTTGAAGTTAGGAGAGGCTAGTTTAATGGAGAACTACAAAGAAGAGATAGTCAAGAAAGTCTTAACAGAAATCACCGACAAGGATACAGAAGGCTTAGCTTGCGAATTGAATAGGAAGTATACTAGAAGACATAACCTAGATCCAGAAGAAAGAGACGTGACTCCTGAAGAACGTGTATCCAGATTCAGAGAGGAGGATGACGAGAGGAATATGGAACCTGAGTGGAACTACCGAGATAGTGGGAAAAACTATCCGGATTCATATCCGAGGAACGTGACGGTCATTAGGAATTTCGAGGACAAACCACAAAAATTTAGTAACACTGATAGTTTGACACCTATAGAGTATGTAAGGAATCTCAAAGATTATTTCATCGAAGCTCACATTCCCAGAGAGAGAGAGATGAAGATAGTAGAGAGATATCTGATTGGAGGACCCCTTGAATGGTTTCGCGCATTTAGATACACATTCAGTAACTTTGACGAGTTTGCAGAGGCATTAATCAAACGATTTTGGTCCATAGAAGCGCAGAATTCGTTAAGAGCGGAGGTGTATTCAAGAAAATACTCAGGTACTCTTCCAACGAGGTACGCTGATTTCTTTACGAGTCAGTTGTCCCGCTTGAGATTTTTGCAACCCCCATTGTCCACGGAGCAACTAATAGATGCGATTTCTCGTATGCTGCCAGTTGAGGTGAGAAGACTTATAATTTCGTCCAACATCAGGGATTTATCCAGCATGGATGAATTACTAAGAAGGTTAGACTACACAAGTCCAATGCCTAACGTAGTCCAGAAAGGTCAAAGGCAGGAGTTTAAATAAATCAATACGGTATACATGGACCAAGTCCAACAAACTGACAAGCCAGAGCAGGAGAAAACTGACAATGTAGGTCCTCACAGGAATAATCAGTTTAGAAATTACAGATCACAAGGTTACCGACCGTATCAACAAAGAAGAGGTTGGAACTACAACCGAGGAAACTACAATGGAAGAGGCAGATATTACAACAATAATGGGTATAACCGTAACTATAATAGGAATAACCAAAACCAAAATAGAAACCAGAATACTCAAGGTCAGGTTATGACACCTGATCAGTATCAGCAAAGAGAAAAGGAAAGCCAGCAATACTTAAAAGAATTAAGGGATAAAGAAGCTGACAATCAAAAGAAAAGGCAGGATGTTGTAATCGATCCTGGTCCTTCTACGAGCCAGCAGAACTTTGCAAATAGAAATACTGGTCAGAAGAGAAAGTAGAGAGGAAAGAATACATTAACCACACACAACCCAGAGTAGAAGAAATTTATGATTAAGGAACATAGAGGAAATATCATCCTAGAGTAAGCCAGTAATAATTCAATTTCGTGTTCAAGAGAGCTGAGATACTTGTAACATTGAGTTTAAAAACAATTTGCAACTGTTTTTAAAACGTGGTGAGAGGAGAATGCCCCCGTAATTGAATTATGTAGAGACCACGGTGGCTATATTTGAAATTATAAGGAGAGTTATGGTTGTCATAGTTATGACGTGGGTAGTCATGACGTAAGCACGGATGACGTAAATGTTATGCCAGCAGGCTACTTGAGCTGAGATTCTCAGTGACGTCAGCATTTAGTCCAGAATGTTCCAAGATTTACGACGCAGTCGCAGGAAACGAGGAATTCTGCTGAGGAAGAAACTATGCTATTGGAGGAGAGGCATGAACCAATGAACGATAGTTTAAAGGAAGACGGAGATTGCTGAAACTATGGTATTTTTATTACTTTTGGAATGCAGTATTGTGGAAATCCATTTGCAGTAAAAGCATTGATTTGGAATTTTGGTGAAATTTATTTTCAGTTTTTGAATTTTGAAAATCCGTCATGTATTAACGAAGTTGGAACTTCTAGCGATGACGCAGTACCACGCTTTGGAAGGGATGGAAACGCCCCTCGTGAAGTTAATAAAAGGGCTTGCGCAGAAGAGAGGAGCCTCTTTCGTTCTCTGATCATTCTGAGATCTCATTCTCAGATCATCGAAGTATATTGTGAAAGTTCTTTTCTTATACATTCATTATAGTGAGACGTCGAAGTGAACAGCAGTGAAAAGAATCGTCTTTATAACGCGTGGCGAGGCCACTATATTAACGAGATCCAGGTCAAACTAGGTGAAGTTGAAACGGACCTTAGAAAGCTTCTACAAGTTTAGCTTCGAACAGTTAGCGGTCACCGATAAGATAATTGTATTGTGCAGTGCTACATGCAGTTATAGAGAAAGGCTGAACAATTTCGACCGATTAGTTTAAAAGATATTAGCAGTTTTATATGACTGACAAAAGTGATTATCTCGCCACTAGAGAAGCACTTTTTGTATAGCCAGAATCAACGCAAAGGCTGACGCTGCGAGTGGAGTAGAAAGACTTCAGATTGCTTGGTTACAGAACGATACAGTATAATGGAGCAATTGAATACGGCAGTTTGTTCTTCTGACACTACAACCGAAGTGCAAATGGAAGGCTAAGAGGGCTTATTGCAATTGGGACATACTTCAACGGAGTAAGATAGCGACATGGAACTTCGCTAATTGCTATTCCACACAAGCGAACATGCGGTGAATACCATCTACACCCATGTTTCGTAATTAAAGGCTGAATACCATCGAACAGCCATAGAAACAATTTCATACTCTGAATATGAATAATTTCTTCGGAAATTTCTACAAAACTTCATGATGATTGTCTACTGGAACTTCAGGGAATTTTTCAAGAGAGGTCAGGGATATCCCGACTCACAAAGAAGATTATTGCCGGAAGGATGTCTATTCGTCTTCGAGGAGCAGAGCGATTCACGGAGAAGGAAGCAGTTCGATTCTCCGAGGGTGCTATTTCCTATTTCGAGGATGGGGCTCAGCTTTAACGTGGTGAAATGGATCCATCAGCAGTCTTCTTTGGGGAATTTTCCTCTGGAACGTCAATCGGCAGATAAGGTAGTCGTGAACGTTTATTGTATTTGAGTATACTAATAATGTTTGAGCAACCATTTTTCCCATATTTTTATCCTCATGTTTTTTGCCCTATTTTCTTGTTGAGATTCTTATTCTCAGTACACCTTGTTGAGTTTTGCATTTTTCGACGATTTATTAAGACATTGTTATGTCATGGGCATAGTTAATGATTTTGAATCAGTTGAGACTGATATTTGGATTTTTCAGTAATTAATATTTTTGTAGTCACGATTTGACTGTAAGTTAATGATTTTTAATGGCAGATTTAAATTCAGACAGCGTGTCATTTTATTAAAGTAATTCAACCCCAGTTTAATTACTTTGAACAATTTTCTGTCATCATCAAGAAGGAAGAACATTTAAATGATTTTAGAGCGTTAAAATCTCTTACGTTGTCGACGATCTTGGAAATACTAGTCGTTATTTGAATTGATTGCAACACAGACATTTATCGTCAGTAATGAATGAACATTGCATTATAGACACTTTTGTGAAAGAGTAACTTTAATAAGGAATTATTGAATGCATTAAAGTCAAGTACTTTTGTTAGGAGTTTTTCTCAATTAGAGATTTATAGAACGATGTTTGCATTCCCCAGTCTAATTGGATTCTATTCGACTACTTTGCATTTTAGTCGCACTTTATTTGAAGATAGTATTTTTATACTACAATTTCTTTTAAGATGTTAATCTTAAATTTTGATAGACCAGACAGGCGTATATAAGCGTATTCACTATTAAATTTGTTTGTGATTGGCAAGTTTTGACTTCATTTCGGTTCATGAATGAAATCCACGAAGGTTAAATAGAAAAACAGTTTTGAAACAATTAATGATTATAAAAATTTTTAAGTGGAACTATGAATGTATAATCGCTAGTGCAGCGCGTGTTGAAAGTCGCTGAGGTATAATGCCCTTGAATATGAAGGAAGTTCCCACAGGAATAAATGTTAAAGAATTATTTGTGGAAGTTTTGTAAGTGATGTGGAAGTTTTTAAATGCCATATAGATTAATATATGATGATTTTGGGCATATTTTTAATGCAGATTGTGCATTAACTTGTTAGCGAAGGATTTTCCGCTGGAGTAAGATTGTCATAGTTCGTTGAAAATTAATCAAGTGAGTTACTGTTAGAATTAACACGAGTTTTGAAAGAATTTGAGATAAGATTTTGAATGAAGGTTGCCGTCACAAATCATTATTAAAACCTTTATTAAACCAGATTGTGACATTAACATGTATAACTAACCTTCATTGGTCGATTATATTAAACAGGATTATAAAATTATCAACCGAATGAACATGTGGTTAATGTATTTATTATAATAATAATTTAAACAATTTAAATGTTAATATTGTAAATAATTGCTGTAAATATTTTTGAAAATAATATGGAACGAGAGTGATGTTAAAGGCGTGCTTATAATATTTTTATTGTCTTTGACAAATATTATAAACAATTTCTAATTATTATAAATAATTTATGTGATTTTGTTATAAACATTTAAGAGCTAATTAAACATTTGGATTGAAGTTAACAAGTTTAAGAAATTAATATAATAATCCAATAGGATGTGAGTAAAGTACTTGAAAGATTTGCGTAAATATAATGTGAGTTGTCTTATAGACATTTAAAAGTTTGAGAGTGCAGGCTGTACTCTTACGTAACTTAGCACGTGAGAAGGGTGTGCATTTGACCAGTATGCAACAGGCTGAAGGTAACCCGCAGCTGTGCCAACATATGGTTCTCAGAGAGTGAGGTCGTACACACTTTGGCCTTGCGACTATAAATACCATTCTAATGTTTATTAAAAGGAAACCAAATGCTCTATATATGTCACACCCTGACGTCCTTTTCCAATCCAATAGTGTTATGAATATTACGTTATTTGGAGCTTTTGGGAGCTAAAATGTTTTACATCATGTTGTATGATAATTTTGCAAGTCCTACTGGAGGACGTAGTCAGATTGACTTGGGCTACTGATAGCCACGTTGTTTTTGTTGTGTTAGGAAAATCAGACCCTTTATTAGAAATAAAGCTTTTGTACAGTTCAAAGTTCTCGTCTTCGTTCTGGTTCATTTTTAAATGTCATGGTGGAGGTTATTGTGTGAACAGACTTTTAGTGATCCTGTTGTCAACTCAAACCCCGAGATAATTAAGAGGTAAGTAACGGTAAGTATGAACCCCCGTCTATTTTGGTGTGTTCCACAATGATTTCCTGTGAATTTCTGTGCTCTTATCTCGATAGTATCTGTCAGTGCCATTTTCATTGATGTAACTGTGCCGGTGCGATTGATAATTGGCAATCCGATTGAGGGGGCGGA
The DNA here is from genome assembly GCA_946902985.2 of Meconema thalassinum. Lineage (NCBI taxonomy): Eukaryota > Metazoa > Arthropoda > Insecta > Orthoptera > Tettigoniidae > Meconema > Meconema thalassinum. Next base: position 155,322,283 of record OX336395.1, on the reverse strand, counting down.
TATCTGACAGCCTACTATCCAGGTAAACGGGGACAGAAAGATTGGCGACCCAAGAGCGTGGGGCTGAGTCAACAGAAAGATTGACGCACCTAATACGTGGCTCGAATTCGACAAAACTGGATCACCAGGTTGAACAATAGAAAGATTCGCACCTAAAACGTGAGGTTCGATTAGACTCAAATAAAGAGGTTGATTCTTTGTTAGATGTCTAGGCCAATTGTAGTATTTAAGAGTGTGATTATATAGGAATTAAATGTTGTATTGTGTTAGGAAAATTACACTCAGAAAAGATCAGATCTTATACAACTTGATAAAGGTTAAATAGGCTGGAAACTTAGAAAAATCGCCTATAATCTGGAATCTTATTTTATTTGACCGGCTTATGACATTTCAGTCATATTAAAGATAAAACTAAATTATTTGGATTGTAAATGTAAATTATTTGTGTTAGGATATTTTAAAATGAGCCAGAGAAATTTGAACATGTGCTTGAGTTTGTTTCAACATGAAGTATCTTCGAAGGTTAATTATAAGGTAGTTATAAGTTAGATTTAAGACAGAAAATTGATCAAAATTATATATGGTGAAAAGTGTTGCTCAAATGTTGTTATTTTGCTCTTTTGATGTATGTCCCTACAGCAATCCATTTTTGAATAATATTGTAATGGCAGATGAAAGTTTGAGGTTGATGCTAGAGGAGATGTCTGCTAACTTGAAAGCTAGCATGAATAGTAGCATGAAGCAGATGCTGAATGAAAGCATAAAGGAGATGGAAGCTAGGAATACTAGTCGAATGGAGGAGAATGCTAGTAATTTGAATGCAAGAATGGAGGAGAATGCTAGTAATATGTCTGCTAATTTGAAGGGTATCCAAACTAGTGCTGCTAATTTGGAGGATAATATGTCGCGTTTACAGATTAATACCCTAGGAATTGAAAATACTGTAAGTGACATCCGCACAAATGTGTCTGATGTTAAAAATGATGTGTCTAAGGTACAGAAAGACCTTACAATGTTAAATCTAGATGTAGCTAATGTCCGAGGGGATATTTCTTGTGCTAGAGCCGAAGTAGTTGTTGTCAAAAACGATGTAGCGACTGTCCAAGACAAGGTCGAGGAAGTCCAAAAAGAAATTCAAAAAGCTAGAACTGATGTATCCAATGTTCAGGTAGACATTAATAACATTCATGCGGATATAACTGAGGTGCAAAGTGACATAACTAAGATTCAGGTAGAGGTCAACACAGTTTTCGTAGATATCACTAAAGTCCAAACTGATGTAAATAAAGTCAGGGAAGAAATCGAAAACTCAAAAACTCTTTGTACGCGTAATATAACTGCATTAGCGACTAGGTTAGTCGATGAATCAGTTAGAACAACAACGTCTTTAGCAGAGTTGAAGTATGATGTAGAGGTCATGAGAACACAGGTATTAGACCACAATAGAGTATTAAAAGAGGATATCGAAGTAGACATAGCCGAAATGTTAACAGCAAACGTAGCGGTATGGAAAGACGAGTGGAATAAGTCAAGTGGGGAACATGTAACCCAAATTCAGGAAAGGATTGAAAGAAAACTTGCCAGTACGCAGATAGAAATTAACAATAAAGTAGTACAGATTAGGAAAGATTTAAGCGTCAGGATAAATTCGCTATCCGAAAAACAAGTTGACGATAGAACACAACTAGATCAGGATATGCAAACTTTAAAATCTACATTAGAGGATCAAATTCATAAAGTTGTCTCGGATGTAAATGAAACGACGAGTAAACTGAAAAATTTGAAGTTAGGAGAGGCTAGTTTAATGGAGAACTACAAAGAAGAGATAGTCAAGAAAGTCTTAACAGAAATCACCGACAAGGATACAGAAGGCTTAGCTTGCGAATTGAATAGGAAGTATACTAGAAGACATAACCTAGATCCAGAAGAAAGAGACGTGACTCCTGAAGAACGTGTATCCAGATTCAGAGAGGAGGATGACGAGAGGAATATGGAACCTGAGTGGAACTACCGAGATAGTGGGAAAAACTATCCGGATTCATATCCGAGGAACGTGACGGTCATTAGGAATTTCGAGGACAAACCACAAAAATTTAGTAACACTGATAGTTTGACACCTATAGAGTATGTAAGGAATCTCAAAGATTATTTCATCGAAGCTCACATTCCCAGAGAGAGAGAGATGAAGATAGTAGAGAGATATCTGATTGGAGGACCCCTTGAATGGTTTCGCGCATTTAGATACACATTCAGTAACTTTGACGAGTTTGCAGAGGCATTAATCAAACGATTTTGGTCCATAGAAGCGCAGAATTCGTTAAGAGCGGAGGTGTATTCAAGAAAATACTCAGGTACTCTTCCAACGAGGTACGCTGATTTCTTTACGAGTCAGTTGTCCCGCTTGAGATTTTTGCAACCCCCATTGTCCACGGAGCAACTAATAGATGCGATTTCTCGTATGCTGCCAGTTGAGGTGAGAAGACTTATAATTTCGTCCAACATCAGGGATTTATCCAGCATGGATGAATTACTAAGAAGGTTAGACTACACAAGTCCAATGCCTAACGTAGTCCAGAAAGGTCAAAGGCAGGAGTTTAAATAAATCAATACGGTATACATGGACCAAGTCCAACAAACTGACAAGCCAGAGCAGGAGAAAACTGACAATGTAGGTCCTCACAGGAATAATCAGTTTAGAAATTACAGATCACAAGGTTACCGACCGTATCAACAAAGAAGAGGTTGGAACTACAACCGAGGAAACTACAATGGAAGAGGCAGATATTACAACAATAATGGGTATAACCGTAACTATAATAGGAATAACCAAAACCAAAATAGAAACCAGAATACTCAAGGTCAGGTTATGACACCTGATCAGTATCAGCAAAGAGAAAAGGAAAGCCAGCAATACTTAAAAGAATTAAGGGATAAAGAAGCTGACAATCAAAAGAAAAGGCAGGATGTTGTAATCGATCCTGGTCCTTCTACGAGCCAGCAGAACTTTGCAAATAGAAATACTGGTCAGAAGAGAAAGTAGAGAGGAAAGAATACATTAACCACACACAACCCAGAGTAGAAGAAATTTATGATTAAGGAACATAGAGGAAATATCATCCTAGAGTAAGCCAGTAATAATTCAATTTCGTGTTCAAGAGAGCTGAGATACTTGTAACATTGAGTTTAAAAACAATTTGCAACTGTTTTTAAAACGTGGTGAGAGGAGAATGCCCCCGTAATTGAATTATGTAGAGACCACGGTGGCTATATTTGAAATTATAAGGAGAGTTATGGTTGTCATAGTTATGACGTGGGTAGTCATGACGTAAGCACGGATGACGTAAATGTTATGCCAGCAGGCTACTTGAGCTGAGATTCTCAGTGACGTCAGCATTTAGTCCAGAATGTTCCAAGATTTACGACGCAGTCGCAGGAAACGAGGAATTCTGCTGAGGAAGAAACTATGCTATTGGAGGAGAGGCATGAACCAATGAACGATAGTTTAAAGGAAGACGGAGATTGCTGAAACTATGGTATTTTTATTACTTTTGGAATGCAGTATTGTGGAAATCCATTTGCAGTAAAAGCATTGATTTGGAATTTTGGTGAAATTTATTTTCAGTTTTTGAATTTTGAAAATCCGTCATGTATTAACGAAGTTGGAACTTCTAGCGATGACGCAGTACCACGCTTTGGAAGGGATGGAAACGCCCCTCGTGAAGTTAATAAAAGGGCTTGCGCAGAAGAGAGGAGCCTCTTTCGTTCTCTGATCATTCTGAGATCTCATTCTCAGATCATCGAAGTATATTGTGAAAGTTCTTTTCTTATACATTCATTATAGTGAGACGTCGAAGTGAACAGCAGTGAAAAGAATCGTCTTTATAACGCGTGGCGAGGCCACTATATTAACGAGATCCAGGTCAAACTAGGTGAAGTTGAAACGGACCTTAGAAAGCTTCTACAAGTTTAGCTTCGAACAGTTAGCGGTCACCGATAAGATAATTGTATTGTGCAGTGCTACATGCAGTTATAGAGAAAGGCTGAACAATTTCGACCGATTAGTTTAAAAGATATTAGCAGTTTTATATGACTGACAAAAGTGATTATCTCACCACTAGAGAAGCACTTTTTGTATAGCCAGAATCAACGCAAAGGCTGACGCTGCGAGTGGAGTAGAAAGACTTCAGATTGCTTGGTTACAGAACGATACAGTATAATGGAGCAATTGAATACGGCAGTTTGTTCTTCTGACACTACAACCGAAGTGCAAATGGAAGGCTAAGAGGGCTTATTGCAATTGGGACATACTTCAACGGAGTAAGATAGCGACATGGAACTTCGCTAATTGCTATTCCACACAAGCGAACATGCGGTGAATACCATCTACACCCATGTTTCGTAATTAAAGGCTGAATACCATCGAACAGCCATAGAAACAATTTCATACTCTGAATATGAATAATTTCTTCGGAAATTTCTACAAAACTTCATGATGATTGTCTACTGGAACTTCAGGGAATTTTTCAAGAGAGGTCAGGGATATCCCGACTCACAAAGAAGATTATTGCCGGAAGGTGGTCTATTCGTCTTCGAGGAGCAGAGCGTTTCACGGAGAAGAAAGCAGTTCGATTCTCCGAGGGTGCTATTTCCTATTTCGAGGATGGGGCTCAGCTTTAACGTGGTGAAATGGATCCATCAGCAGTCTTCTTTGGGGAATTTTCCTCTGGAACGTCAATCGGCAGATAAGGTAGTCGTGAACGTTTATTGTATTTGAGTATACTAATAATGTTTGAGCAACCATTTTTCCCATATTTTTATCCTCATGTTTTTTGCCCTATTTTCTTGTTGAGATTCTTATTCTCAGTACACCTTGTTGAGTTTTGCATTTTTCGACGATTTATTAAGACATTGTTATGTCATGGGCATAGTTAATGATTTTGAATCAGTTGAGACTGATATTTGGATTTTTCAGTAATTAATATTTTTGTAGTCACGATTTGACTGTAAGTTAATGATTTTTAATGGCAGATTTAAATTCAGACAGCGTGTCATTTTATTAAAGTAATTCAACCCCAGTTTAATTACTTTGAACAATTTTCTGTCATCATCAAGAAGGAAGAACATTTAAATGATTTTAGAGCGTTAAAATCTCTTACGTTGTCGACGATCTTGGAAATACTAGTCGTTATTTGAATTGATTGCAACACAGACATTTATCGTCAGTAATGAATGAACATTGCATTATAGACACTTTTGTGAAAGAGTAACTTTAATAAGGAATTATTGAATGCATTAAAGTCAAGTACTTTTGTTAGGAGTTTTTCTCAATTAGAGATTTATAGAACGATGTTTGCATTCCCCAGTCTAATTGGATTCTATTCGACTACTTTGCATTTTAGTCGCACTTTATTTGAAGATAGTATTTTTATACTACAATTTCTTTTAAGATGTTAATCTTAAATTTTGATAGACCAGACAGGCGTATATAAGCGTATTCACTATTAAATTTGTTTGTGATTGGCAAGTTTTGACTTCATTTCGGTTCATGAATGAAATCCACGAAGGTTAAATAGAAAAACAGTTTTGAAACAATTAATGATTATAAAAATTTTTAAGTGGAACTATGAATGTATAATCGCTAGTGCAGCGCGTGTTGAAAGTCGCTGAGGTATAATGCCCTTGAATATGAAGGAAGTTCCCACAGGAATAAATGTTAAAGAATTATTTGTGGAAGTTTTGTAAGTGATGTGGAAGTTTTTAAATGCCATATAGATTAATATATGATGATTTTGGGCATATTTTTAATGCAGATTGTGCATTAACTTGTTAGCGAAGGATTTTCCGCTGGAGTAAGATTGTCATAGTTCGTTGAAAATTAATCAAGTGAGTTACTGTTAGAATTAACACGAGTTTTGAAAGAATTTGAGATAAGATTTTGAATGAAGGTTGCCGTCACAAATCATTATTAAAACCTTTATTAAACCAGATTGTGACATTAACATGTATAACTAACCTTCATTGGTCGATTATATTAAACAGGATTATAAAATTATCAACCGAATGAACATGTGGTTAATGTATTTATTATAATAATAATTTAAACAATTTAAATGTTAATATTGTAAATAATTGCTGTAAATATTTTTGAAAATAATATGGAACGAGAGTGATGTTAAAGGCGTGCTTATAATATTTTTATTGTCTTTGACAAATATTATAAACAATTTCTAATTATTATAAATAATTTATGTGATTTTGTTATAAACATTTAAGAGCTAATTAAACATTTGGATTGAAGTTAACAAGTTTAAGAAATTAATATAATAATCCAATAGGATGTGAGTAAAGTACTTGAAAGATTTGCGTAAATATAATGTGAGTTGTCTTATAGACATTTAAAAGTTTGAGAGTGCAGGCTGTACTCTTACGTAACTTAGCACGTGAGAAGGGTGTGCATTTGACCAGTATGCAACAGGCTGAAGGTAACCCGCAGCTGTGCCAACATATGGTTCTCAGAGAGTGAGGTCGTACACACTTTGGCCTTGCGACTATAAATACCATTCTAATGTTTATTAAAAGGAAACCAAATGCTCTATATATGTCACACCCTGACGTCCTTTTCCAATCCAATAGTGTTATGAATATTACGTTATTTGGAGCTTTTGGGAGCTAAAATGTTTTACATCATGTTGTATGATAATTTTGCAAGTCCTACTGGAGGACGTAGTCAGATTGACTTGGGCTACTGATAGCCACGTTGTTTTTGTTGTGTTAGGAAAATCAGACCCTTTATTAGAAATAAAGCTTTTGTACAGTTCAAAGTTCTCGTCTTCGTTCTGGTTCATTTTTAAATGTCATGGTGGAGGTTATTGTGTGAACAGACTTTTAGTGATCCTGTTGTCAACTCAAACCCCGAGATAATTAAGAGGTAAGTAACGGTAAGTATGAACCCCCGTCTATTTTGGTGTGTTCCACAATGATTTCCTGTGAATTTCTGTGCTCTTATCTCGATAGTATCTGTCAGTGCCATTTTCATTGATGTAACTGTGCCGGTGCGATTGATAATTGGCAATCCGATTGAGGGGGCGGATATCTGACAGCCTACTATCCAGGTAAACGGGGACAGAAAGATTGGCGACCCAAGAGCGTGGGGCTGAGTCAACAGAAAGATTGACGCACCTAATACGTGGCTCGAATTCGACAAAACTGGATCACCAGGTTGAACAATAGAAAGATTCGCACCTAAAACGTGAGGTTCGATTAGACTCAAATAAAGAGGTTGATTCTTTGTTAGATGTCTAGGCCAATTGTAGTATTTAAGAGTGTGATTATATAGGAATTAAATGTTGTATTGTGTTAGGAAAATTACACTCAGAAAAGATCAGATCTTATACAACTTGATAAAGGTTAAATAGGCTGGAAACTTAGAAAAATCGCCTATAATCTGGAATCTTATTTTATTTGACCGGCTTATGACATTTCAGTCATATTAAAGATAAAACTAAATTATTTGGATTGTAAATGTAAATTATTTGTGTTAGGATATTTTAAAATGAGCCAGAGAAATTTGAACATGTGCTTGAGTTTGTTTCAACATGAAGTATCTTCGAAGGTTAATTATAAGGTAGTTATAAGTTAGATTTAAGACAGAAAATTGATCAAAATTATATATGGTGAAAAGTGTTGCTCAAATGTTGTTATTTTGCTCTTTTGATGTATGTCCCTACAGCAATCCATTTTTGAATAATATTGTAATGGCAGATGAAAGTTTGAGGTTGATGCTAGAGGAGATGTCTGCTAACTTGAAAGCTAGCATGAATAGTAGCATGAAGCAGATGCTGAATGAAAGCATAAAGGAGATGGAAGCTAGGAATACTAGTCGAATGGAGGAGAATGCTAGTAATTTGAATGCAAGAATGGAGGAGAATGCTAGTAATATGTCTGCTAATTTGAAGGGTATCCAAACTAGTGCTGCTAATTTGGAGGATAATATGTCGCGTTTACAGATTAATACCCTAGGAATTGAAAATACTGTAAGTGACATCCGCACAAATGTGTCTGATGTTAAAAATGATGTGTCTAAGGTACAGAAAGACCTTACAATGTTAAATCTAGATGTAGCTAATGTCCGAGGGGATATTTCTTGTGCTAGAGCCGAAGTAGTTGTTGTCAAAAACGATGTAGCGACTGTCCAAGACAAGGTCGAGGAAGTCCAAAAAGAAATTCAAAAAGCTAGAACTGATGTATCCAATGTTCAGGTAGACATTAATAACATTCATGCGGATATAACTGAGGTGCAAAGTGACATAACTAAGATTCAGGTAGAGGTCAACACAGTTTTCGTAGATATCACTAAAGTCCAAACTGATGTAAATAAAGTCAGGGAAGAAATCGAAAACTCAAAAACTCTTTGTACGCGTAATATAACTGCATTAGCGACTAGGTTAGTCGATGAATCAGTTAGAACAACAACGTCTTTAGCAGAGTTGAAGTATGATGTAGAGGTCATGAGAACACAGGTATTAGACCACAATAGAGTATTAAAAGAGGATATCGAAGTAGACATAGCCGAAATGTTAACAGCAAACGTAGCGGTATGGAAAGACGAGTGGAATAAGTCAAGTGGGGAACATGTAACCCAAATTCAGGAAAGGATTGAAAGAAAACTTGCCAGTACGCAGATAGAAATTAACAATAAAGTAGTACAGATTAGGAAAGATTTAAGCGTCAGGATAAATTCGCTATCCGAAAAACAAGTTGACGATAGAACACAACTAGATCAGGATATGCAAACTTTAAAATCTACATTAGAGGATCAAATTCATAAAGTTGTCTCGGATGTAAATGAAACGACGAGTAAACTGAAAAATTTGAAGTTAGGAGAGGCTAGTTTAATGGAGAACTACAAAGAAGAGATAGTCAAGAAAGTCTTAACAGAAATCACCGACAAGGATACAGAAGGCTTAGCTTGCGAATTGAATAGGAAGTATACTAGAAGACATAACCTAGATCCAGAAGAAAGAGACGTGACTCCTGAAGAACGTGTATCCAGATTCAGAGAGGAGGATGACGAGAGGAATATGGAACCTGAGTGGAACTACCGAGATAGTGGGAAAAACTATCCGGATTCATATCCGAGGAACGTGACGGTCATTAGGAATTTCGAGGACAAACCACAAAAATTTAGTAACACTGATAGTTTGACACCTATAGAGTATGTAAGGAATCTCAAAGATTATTTCATCGAAGCTCACATTCCCAGAGAGAGAGAGATGAAGATAGTAGAGAGATATCTGATTGGAGGACCCCTTGAATGGTTTCGCGCATTTAGATACACATTCAGTAACTTTGACGAGTTTGCAGAGGCATTAATCAAACGATTTTGGTCCATAGAAGCGCAGAATTCGTTAAGAGCGGAGGTGTATTCAAGAAAATACTCAGGTACTCTTCCAACGAGGTACGCTGATTTCTTTACGAGTCAGTTGTCCCGCTTGAGATTTTTGCAACCCCCATTGTCCACGGAGCAACTAATAGATGCGATTTCTCGTATGCTGCCAGTTGAGGTGAGAAGACTTATAATTTCGTCCAACATCAGGGATTTATCCAGCATGGATGAATTACTAAGAAGGTTAGACTACACAAGTCCAATGCCTAACGTAGTCCAGAAAGGTCAAAGGCAGGAGTTTAAATAAATCAATACGGTATACATGGACCAAGTCCAACAAACTGACAAGCCAGAGCAGGAGAAAACTGACAATGTAGGTCCTCACAGGAATAATCAGTTTAGAAATTACAGATCACAAGGTTACCGACCGTATCAACAAAGAAGAGGTTGGAACTACAACCGAGGAAACTACAATGGAAGAGGCAGATATTACAACAATAATGGGTATAACCGTAACTATAATAGGAATAACCAAAACCAAAATAGAAACCAGAATACTCAAGGTCAGGTTATGACACCTGATCAGTATCAGCAAAGAGAAAAGGAAAGCCAGCAATACTTAAAAGAATTAAGGGATAAAGAAGCTGACAATCAAAAGAAAAGGCAGGATGTTGTAATCGATCCTGGTCCTTCTACGAGCCAGCAGAACTTTGCAAATAGAAATACTGGTCAGAAGAGAAAGTAGAGAGGAAAGAATACATTAACCACACACAACCCAGAGTAGAAGAAATTTATGATTAAGGAACATAGAGGAAATATCATCCTAGAGTAAGCCAGTAATAATTCAATTTCGTGTTCAAGAGAGCTGAGATACTTGTAACATTGAGTTTAAAAACAATTTGCAACTGTTTTTAAAACGTGGTGAGAGGAGAATGCCCCCGTAATTGAATTATGTAGAGACCACGGTGGCTATATTTGAAATTATAAGGAGAGTTATGGTTGTCATAGTTATGACGTGGGTAGTCATGACGTAAGCACGGATGACGTAAATGTTATGCCAGCAGGCTACTTGAGCTGAGATTCTCAGTGACGTCAGCATTTAGTCCAGAATGTTCCAAGATTTACGACGCAGTCGCAGGAAACGAGGAATTCTGCTGAGGAAGAAACTATGCTATTGGAGGAGAGGCATGAACCAATGAACGATAGTTTAAAGGAAGACGGAGATTGCTGAAACTATGGTATTTTTATTACTTTTGGAATGCAGTATTGTGGAAATCCATTTGCAGTAAAAGCATTGATTTGGAATTTTGGTGAAATTTATTTTCAGTTTTTGAATTTTGAAAATCCGTCATGTATTAACGAAGTTGGAACTTCTAGCGATGACGCAGTACCACGCTTTGGAAGGGATGGAAACGCCCCTCGTGAAGTTAATAAAAGGGCTTGCGCAGAAGAGAGGAGCCTCTTTCGTTCTCTGATCATTCTGAGATCTCATTCTCAGATCATCGAAGTATATTGTGAAAGTTCTTTTCTTATACATTCATTATAGTGAGACGTCGAAGTGAACAGCAGTGAAAAGAATCGTCTTTATAACGCGTGGCGAGGCCACTATATTAACGAGATCCAGGTCAAACTAGGTGAAGTTGAAACGGACCTTAGAAAGCTTCTACAAGTTTAGCTTCGAACAGTTAGCGGTCACCGATAAGATAATTGTATTGTGCAGTGCTACATGCAGTTATAGAGAAAGGCTGAACAATTTCGACCGATTAGTTTAAAAGATATTAGCAGTTTTATACGACTGACAAAAGTGATTATCTCGCCACTAGAGAAGCACTTTTTGTATAGCCAGAATCAACGCAAAGGCTGACTCTGCGAGTGGAGTAGAAAGACTTCAGATTGCTTGGTTACAGAACGATACAGTATAATGGAGCAATTGAATACGGCAGTTTGTTCTTCTGACACTACAACCGAAGTGCAAATGGAAGGCTAAGAGGGCTTATTGCAATTGGGACATACTTCAACGGAGTAAGATAGCGACATGGAACTTCGCTAATTGCTATTCCACACAAGCGAACATGCGGTGAATACCATCTACACCCATGTTTCGTAATTAAAGGCTGAATACCATCGAACAGCCATAGAAACAATTTCATACTCTGAATATGAATAATTTCTTCGGAAATTTCTACAAAACTTCATGATGATTGTCTACTGGAACTTCAGGGAATTTTTCAAGAGAGGTCAGGGATATCCCGACTCACAAAGAAGATTATTGCCGGAAGGATGTCTATTCGTCTTCGAGGAGCAGAGCGATTCACGGAGAAGGAAGCAGTTCGATTCTCCGAGGGTGCTATTTCCTATTTCGAGGATGGAGCTCAGCTTTAACGTGGTGAAATGGATCCATCAGCAGTCTTCTTTGGGGAATTTTCCTCTGGAACGTCAATCGGCAGATAAGGTAGTCGTGAACGTTTATTGTATTTGAGTATACTAATAATGTTTGAGCAACCATTTTTCCCATATTTTTATCCTCATGTTTTTTGCCCTATTTTCTTGTTGAGATTCTTATTCTCAGTACACCTTGTTGAGTTTTGCATTTTTCGACGATTTATTAAGACATTGTTATGTCATGGGCATAGTTAATGATTTTGAATCAGTTGAGACTGATATTTGGATTTTTCAGTAATTAATATTTTTGTAGTCACGATTTGACTGTAAGTTAATGATTTTTAATGGCAGATTTAAATTCAGACAGCGTGTCATTTTATTAAAGTAATTCAACCCCAGTTTAATTACTTTGAACAATTTTCTGTCATCATCAAGAAGGAAGAACATTTAAATGATTTTAGAGCGTTAAAATCTCTTACGTTGTCGACGATCTTGGAAATACTAGTCGTTATTTGAATTGATTGCAACACAGACATTTATCGTCAGTAATGAATGAACATTGCATTATAGACACTTTTGTGAAAGAGTAACTTTAATAAGGAATTATTGAATGCATTAAAGTCAAGTACTTTTGTTAGGAGTTTTTCTCAATTAGAGATTTATAGAACGATGTTTGCATTCCCCAGTCTAATTGGATTCTATTCGACTACTTTGCATTTTAGTCGCACTTTATTTGAAGATAGTATTTTTATACTACAATTTCTTTTAAGATGTTAATCTTAAATTTTGATAGACCAGACAGGCGTATATAAGCGTATTCACTATTAAATTTGTTTGTGATTGGCAAGTTTTGACTTCATTTCGGTTCATGAATGAAATCCACGAAGGTTAAATAGAAAAACAGTTTTGAAACAATTAATGATTATAAAATTTTTTAAGTGGAACTATGAATGTATAATCGCTAGTGCAGCGCGTGTTGAAAGTCGCTGAGGTATAATGCCCTTGAATATGAAGGAAGTTCCCACAGGAATAAATGTTAAAGAATTATTTGTGGAAGTTTTGTAAGTGATGTGGAAGTTTTTAAATGCCATATAGATTAATATATGATGATTTTGGGCATATTTTTAATGCAGATTGTGCATTAACTTGTTAGCGAAGGATTTTCCGCTGGAGTAAGATTGTCATAGTTCGTTGAAAATTAATCAAGTGAGTTACTGTTAGAATTAACACGAGTTTTGAAAGAATTTGAGATAAGATTTTGAATGAAGGTTGCCGTCACAAATCATTATTAAAACCTTTATTAAACCAGATTGTGACATTAACATGTATAACTAACCTTCATTGGTCGATTATATTAAACAGGATTATAAAATTATCAACCGAATGAACATGTGGTTAATGTATTTATTATAATAATAATTTAAACAATTTAAATGTTAATATTGTAAATAATTGCTGTAAATATTTTTGAAAATAATATGGAACGAGAGTGATGTTAAAGGCGTGCTTATAATATTTTTATTGTCTTTGACAAATATTATAAACAATTTCTAATTATTATAAATAATTTATGTGATTTTGTTATAAACATTTAAGAGCTAATTAAACATTTGGATTGAAGTTAACAAGTTTAAGAAATTAATATAATAATCCAATAGGATGTGAGTAAAGTACTTGAAAGATTTGCGTAAATATAATGTGAGTTGTCTTATAGACATTTAAAAGTTTGAGAGTGCAGGCTGTACTCTTACGTAACTTAGCACGTGAGAAGGGTGTGCATTTGACCAGTATGCAACAGGCTGAAGGTAACCCGCAGCTGTGCCAACATATGGTTCTCAGAGAGTGAGGTCGTACACACTTTGGCCTTGCGACTATAAATACCATTCTAATGTTTATTAAAAGGAAACCAAATGCTCTATATATGTCACACCCTGACGTCCTTTTCCAATCCAATAGTGTTATGAATATTACGTTATTTGGAGCTTTTGGGAGCTAAAATGTTTTACATCATGTTGTATGATAATTTTGCAAGTCCTACTGGAGGACGTAGTCAGATTGACTTGGGCTACTGATAGCCACGTTGTTTTTGTTGTGTTAGGAAAATCAGACCCTTTATTAGAAATAAAGCTTTTGTACAGTTCAAAGTTCTCGTCTTCGTTCTGGTTCATTTTTAAATGTCATGGTGGAGGTTATTGTGTGAACAGACTTTTAGTGATCCTGTTGTCAACTCAAACCCCGAGATAATTAAGAGGTAAGTAACGGTAAGTATGAACCCCCGTCTATTTTGGTGTGTTCCACAATGATTTCCTGTGAATTTCTGTGCTCTTATCTCGATAGTATCTGTCAGTGCCATTTTCATTGATGTAACTGTGCCGGTGCGATTGATAATTGGCAATCCGATTGAGGGGGCGGATATCTGACAGCCTACTATCCAGGTAAACGGGGACAGTACAAAGTGCTGCTCAAATGCAGTGAAGCTCAGCTCCTGCTACTTAAGCGAATGAAGGATTTGGCCAGCAGAAAACGAGTTTCGAAACTCACTCAACCCAAAATTAGCAAGTTTTTCAAATTATATATTTTAGTGATTTCATTCAGTTGTGTTTATTTTTTGTGTATGCATACGTACAGTACAAACATTTGTAAATATGCAGTTAATTGCTTTTGTAAAATGAGTCCTTTTTTTGGATTTAAAGATACAAATAAATCAAAGTACAATATGTATGTACATGTGTAAGTACATAAAGTGTTTATTTTTATATATCTTAACCTAGAAATTACAAGTTACATTAAAAATGTTATGTTCGACTATCTGAACAAATCGGAAATACGAGCCACCCCGCCAGTCCCAATTCGTTCGGATTTTCGATCCTCTACTCTACAACCACAGTACCCTAATTATCTTTAAATCACTAGGGACATCTGTTGTCGAGAGAAAGAAAGCCGCCACCGAACCCTCATAATTAGTTGGACGGGATTCAGCGGTAGGATCATGGGGATGAAAGAATCAATGCCACTTGGGTAGGTGTTGGCTATCAGAACTAGACATGCCAAGGTGTATTTTGGACTAATTTCAGATCCACTGCAAATGATATAAACTACAACCTCGAAGGTGCATTGGGTAGGCCATAAATATTAACACCTGTCCTACCTATGTTTTTTCTTTTAATGTTTTAAGCCTTATTTTGCTCAAAAAAAAGTATTATAATACTGTAAATGTAAAAAATATTCACTGTAGAGGAAATAACGTTCTTAAATTATTGGTGTATTATATTGAATGTTCTAGATTAAGCGATCTCAAATTAGGAAAGGGATGGTGATGGTATCACCAGCTCTTAACCCTACGGCATGTTGGGAGTTTGAAGGCGAGATCTTGGTGCTGCATCATCCGACGACGATCAGTTCTCGTTACCAGGCCATGGGTAAGTCAAGTCCCTCTTAAGGGAAGTAAATACCTTAATTTTCGTAAATAAATTACTAATTCTGTTTTCTGACCTTTTAATATTCTTTAATATGCACAGATTTTTTGTTTCGGCAATATCCTATTCCAAATGCCTTAAATTAACCTTTATTGCAGCCCCTCCCACATGGTAAGGCCAAACCCTATCCTTAATTTAATATAATTACTTCCAAATCTTTAGACTGTCATTAAGCAAGAACGTACCACTCGACGTATTGTGTTCCAAGTACTACTTATTTTTAAGAGGGGACTATGTAGCAGGAACATTCTAAGTTGCTTCTCCAGTATGATAATATTACCTAAATTTTACAGCTAATTTTCTATCTTTTTTTTTTTTTTTTCATTTATTAAACATTTTTTACATGTTTTAAAAATTGTTCATTTTTTTATTTTTAGATTTTTATTTTTTACTTTTTTATTTTTACTTTTTTATTTTAAAAAATATTAGGTGTGCTCATTTGTTAAAAATATTACATAATTGCCATAGATAGAATTTTATTTAAAGCTGCCATTTTTGTTTAACTTGACTGTACTTTAAAAAGAACTGAGATCAAGTAAAAGTTTTTATTTTATTTTTATTTTGGGGATATATTTAATGTCTGGCCAAACTTCCTCAGAGAATAACAAATTACATAATCACAAAACAAAGTCAATAATGAACAATCAAAGTTGTGAGTTTTGGGTCTGCAAACTTTCAGAAAAGTATCTTGAACAACTTTTAATTTCAAAATTAATAAATTAACATACCATATTTGCTCGCATATATCTCGCACCCCATTTTTAAATTGGAAACTGCAGGAAAAGTATTCCTCGCATTAATATCTGACGCCGTCATAAAGATGATAGTCGTAATTTTAAAGCACGTCTTGCCCACGATGTTATTGTTCGTTTTGGCGGCGGTGCTTTCCTTTCTTTCACTATATTTGTTGTCAGTCTGTTGCATTGTCGACAAGTAGGCCTACCAGTATTGTCTTCAGTTCCATTTTTGTTTCTCAGTTAAGTGTGATTGTTTTCTCGTGGAAATCGATCTTTTAGTTATGTAAAATCGCGGAAGTTATACGGCTGGATTTAAACTCAAAGTGATCAAATACGCAGACGACGATGGTAGTAGAGCTGCCGGTCAAGAATTCATTGTGAATGAATTTGATATTCGATACTGGTGTCAACAGCAAGACGCGTTTTTTCGAGAATAAGGTATTTACCTCACAAATCCCCGCAAATATCTCGCCCCAAAAATTTTCACACTTATTTTCGGTAAAAAATGCGAGTTATATGCGAACAAATACGGTAGTTAGGATAGGTACCGTATTTCCTCGCATAATCGTCGCACTTTTTTTGCCAAAATTTCGTGAAAAAAAGCAGGGTGCGACGATTATGCGAAGAATATTTAATTTCAAAGAATATACTGTATCATTATTTGCTGCATGGGCCAGTCAATGCGTTTGAGTCATAGCCCGCAGTCAGAGACAGGGTTCTTTCTTCTAACAAGGTCACGACAGGTTAACGCTCGCGGAATGTGATGACGAAGCTGGCCATTCGCGTCATGGTTCATAGCCCGCAGGCATAAAGACGAGATTACTTTCTCCTGACAAGATCACACCAGATTAGGCCTATAAACTCGCGGAATGTGCGCTGGCCGAGCGCGTCACAGTTCATAGCCCGCAGGCATAAAGACGAATTACTTTCTGCTGTCAAGATCACGCCAGATTAGGCCTATAAACTCGCGAAATGTGCGCTGGCCGTTCGCGTCGCGGTACATAGCCAGCAGGCATAAAGACGATATTACTTTCTCCTGGCAGGATCACGCCAAATTAGGCCTATAAGCTCGCGGAATGTGCGCTGGTCGTTCGCGTCACAGTTCATAGCCCGCAGGCATAAAGACGAGAGTACTTTCTGCTGACAAGATCACGCCAGATTAGGCCTAAAAGCTCGCGGAATGTGCGCTGACCATTCGCGTCGCGGTTCATAACCCGCAGACATAAATACGATATTACTTTCTCCTGACAAGATCACGCCAGATTAGGCCTATACGCTCGCGGAATGTGCGCTGGCCGCTCGCGTCTCAGTTCATAGGCCGCAGGTCTAAAGATGAGAGTACTTTCTGCTGTCAAGATCACGCCAGATTAGGCCTAGAAGCTCGCGGAATGTGCGCTGACCATTCGCGTCGCGGTTCATAGCCCGCAGGCATAAATACGATATTACTTTCTCCTGACAAGATCACGCCAGATTAGGCCTATACGCTCGCGGAATGTGCGCTGGCCGCTCGCGTCTCAGTTCATAGGCCGCAGGTCTAAAGATGAGATTACTTTTTGCTGACATGATCACGGCAGATTAGGCCTATAAGCTCGCGAAATGTGCGCTGACCATTCACGTCGTGGTTCATAGTCCGCAGGCATAAATATGATATTACTTTCTCCTGACAAGATCACGTCAGATTAGGCCTATACGCTCGCGGAATGTGCCCTGGCCGCTCGCGTCACAGTTCATAGGCCGCAGGTCTAAAGATGAGATTACTTTTTGCTGACATGATCACGCCAGATTAGGCCTATAAGCTCGCGGAAATTGCGTTGGCCGTTCACGTCGCGGTTCATAGCCGGCAGGCTTAAAGATGAGGTTACTTTCTCCTGACAAGACCACGCCAGATTAGGCCTATATGCTCGCGGAATGTGCGCTGGCCGTTTGCGTTGCGGTTCATAGCCGGCAGGCATAAAGACAAGATTACTTTCTCGTGACAAGATCACGCCGGATTATACGCTCGCGGAATGTGCTAAGTGACGAAGCTTGCCGCTCGCGTCACAGTTCATTGCCCGCAAGCATAAAGACGAGATATTTTTCGTCTGACATAGTCGCGGCAGCGTGTGCAACTGACTGGCGCACAAATACAAACATGCTATGCGACGATTATGCGATGAAATTTTATAAACCTATTTTAGTGTTTGAAAAGTGGGGTGCGACGATTACGCAGTGGCGACGATTATGCGAGGAAATACGGTAGTTCATACTCCTCTTAATGGGAGGATAAGTCTGTTTTTCTTTTGTTGTGATGTGACATTGTTTTTGTGTGTACAGTACATTGCGGCAGTATCCGGCAGACAGCGTCCATCCTTTCCATGTCCAAAGAATGTCTTCGTACGGGAGACAAAGCTCTCGTCCACTTCCGCTTCATCAAACATCCGGAGTACATCAAGCCTAGCCAGAGAATGGTAAGTGTGGATATCGTCTCTATTCCCTGTACCAGATAACTGGCATGGCCGGGCACATTTGGTTTGGTGGACTGTCAAGTTCTCTCGTACAGAGAGACTTGTAACTCAAAAATGTCAACTCTCGTGAAGAATATTGTAATGCTCCCACCCTGCTCAACAAAAATGATTGGCTGCGTGGCTCAGCGGTAATGTTCTTGCCTGCTGAGCCCGAGATAGCAGGATCGAATCCCGGCATTTGGGGTGCGCAAATGTAAGGGAGACATGCCAGTAGATTTACTGGCACGTTAAAGATCCCCTTTGGGGCAAAATTCTGGTACCCCGGCATCTCTAAACGCCGCAGTAGTTAAAAGGGACGTAAATCCAATAATATTATTATTAGAGATACGGGAAAATCGCAATTGCGATAAATGCGAATTTTACTTTTTTCTCCTTTTTTCAACTACCTGGTAACTAATATGACTATGTATACCCAAAATTTGCGAAACTGAATGTGCGACAAAGTGCGATAACTAAGGGTTCTTGCGAATTATTCCCATAAATGCGAAAAGCGCCGAATTTACTGATTAATGTTGAATATAATGTTTTATTACGTTTTCGCGCCGCAACTTTGAAATTTGCGAGTTCCCAGCAATGAAAATATCGGCTATATAATCGATATTGACGAGTAATAATCGATACGTACGAACATCGATTATTGTCGCGAAAACAATCGATTATGGTAAAGGTTAATTTGAAAATGGTGCTGTTATTATTGCCGCATAATATTCACTGTTTATCGCCAGTAAAACGATGATTTTGGAGAAATTATTTCGTAGTTTCAGTTGGTTGTGCTAATAAAAGGAATATTCCAATCGTTTGTGCCGATTCTTTTTAAAAATTAGAGCAATAAGGTTATGCTTATATAGGTTTATATCGCGCATTTCTTGTATTTGAAATGAAAATGAAAACTCTCAAGTACGTATCGTGATATGAATAGACAATGTTTGTTAGGCGTTCTCTTTGCTTTGGGTAAATGTATATTATGATGAAAGTATTCTCTACCATGTGTAAGTTATAGGTTATGTTACATGTCGTCTGGCGATTTCTCCGTGAATTCGGTTACTGTTTTACAGATTGTCAGTCAAGAGTCCAGTGTGGTCAGGAAATAATGAGGGAGTAAACATACATTTTATTATTTAGTTAATTATCCATTGTGTGATATTTACACAAAGTTAAGTAAATGTATGATTCACATTATTACTTCCTTTTCAATGAGGGGCATTGAATTTCTATTTGCCGGTGGTTTAATGGTCAAATGGCACTTCTTGAATCCTACCTCATAAGACAAGTTATTAAAAGAAATGAATGGAACTTGGCAAGGAGTTAGTAGGAAAACCACACAAAAGGATTTCATAGACATCCTCAGAATTTGAACCAATTCGTTCATCGAGTCCAGGACAGCCTGGTATTGTCGTCATTCCACCTGCCACACAGTAAACTTCGTAAGACAAGCATTGTTGCCTGACCACAGCTCGCTTTATTCTAACAATTGACACCTTGGTACCAGTGAACTAATACAACTCTCCGCCGGCCCTCAATATTTGAGTTGCTGCACAACACCTGATATTGTTTATTGCATAATGAGAACATGACCTTTGGATCTTTTGAGCATAGCTCAGGTACCTCGTCTCACGTCATACAACCAACCGACAGCACTTCAACTCAATTATGCTAATTAGCCAGGCTGATGCCTTTATTTTCAGAGATCTCACATTTCTGAAAAATGTATGATATCAAGTTTCTACATGTCTGTAATACTGATATTAGGATTTTAATACTTCTAACACTCCCTTAGTAAAAATAAAAAACCACACACACAACAGGAGACTTATATTAAATGCTTATGCCGTTTATCAGAAACGCCCATATTTCCAATCCTGCACATGTTTGAATTAGTTTCCGTGCATATTATTTTGAACCTGTTTATTGTACCTGGTGACGTAATTTTAAATGCTACAAAATGCTAATTTTTAAATTTCAAAATGCTCCAAAATGCTATTTTTCAAAATGAAAGTGCTACAAAATCCTATTTTCTCATATCTTTAATTATTATTATTATTTGTTTCATAGATCTGATGATGCTCGCTTGATGAGTGAAACATCTTATCCTTTTAATCCCATGTAAATTTAAGGGCCGGAACTGCTAGGTCATCTGCCCCAAATAATGGACGTTATAGAATGTTGTTAATAAATATTCCAACGGCCACCTAGTGGTTTAGTGGTTAATATACTTGTCTGTCACCCATGGGGTCCCGGGTTATACTTGTGTTGATCAGAAACCTCTATAGACATCAAATTGGCAGGTGAAAAGCTAAAGGAATTAAGAGACTTCTGCTACTTAGGAAGCAAAATAACCAGTGATGGACAAAGCAAAGGGGTTATAAAAAGTAGGTTGGCTCAGGCAAGGAAACCATTTCTACAGAAAAGGATTCTGTTGACACCAAATATAGATTTAGGTATTTGGAAGTCATTTTTGAAAGCCTTTGTCTGGAGTGTGGAGCTCTATGGAAGTGAAACTTGACTGTTGGTGCAGCAGAAAAGAGGAGAATAGAAGTGTTTGAAATGTGGTGTTACAGGAGAATGATGAAGATCAGATGGGTAGATATAGTAACAAATGAAGGGGTATTGAGGACAGATGTTTCTGGCCACTGTTAATGAAGAGAAGAGATAAGTTGGTAGGACACATACTAAGACAACCAGGAATAGCAAGCTTAGATATGGAAGGAAGGGTCAAGGACAAGAACTGTAGGGGTAGACCAAGATTAGAACATATTATACAGATTGCCTCGGATGTAGGGTTTGGTAGCTATGTAGAGATGAAACGATTAGCTCAGGACAGGAAGGCAGGGCGTGCTACATCAAACCAAGTAAAAGACTGAAGACTCAAACAAGAACAACAACGATCAACTGAAAGTTACAATTCAACTTTCCAACATTCTCATTTCTTTATCCTGTCTCGTCTTCCTTTTCACACGTTTTTAAAATGTAATCTCACTGGCCTGGAATTTGCACTGAATGTAATGGTTTGTTCCCAACAGGTGTTCCGCGAGGGTCGCACGAAAGCAGTGGGTAACGTGGTGCGGCTGATCCCACAGGCCCATCCTGGAGCTCAAGTGTCGCGGTCCAAACCTAACAAGATGCAGGCCAAGCAGGCTGGCTGTAACATGCCAGTGCAGACCACACCTGGTCTTCCACAACCTGTGAAGCAGGTAAACTACTTGTGACATCCTAATGGTATTTTTTTTTGTCCTTGGTGTAACAAAGCCAGGTCGCCGACGGAATGATGAACTAAAAGAGGCGATTCGTACTAAGAAACGACTATATCATAAATTTCTTGATGACAAAACACCAACTCCTTGGAATGCCTACAGAACAGCCCGTAGCAATGCTAAGAAGACTAGCAGCAACTAAATCTGCACGTTTTGATGAGTTGTACGCATAACGTGACACACGTGAAGGAGAAAGAGACATCTATCGCCTCGCCATATCCAGACATCACAAATCTATTTATGTCCATCTCTTTTTCCAGCAGAGTTGTGGTACCGTATTTCCTCGCATAATCGTCGCACTTTTTTTTGCCAAAAATTCGTGAAAAAAAAGCAGGGTGCGACGATTATGTGAAGAATATTTTAACTTCAAAGAATAATACTGTATCATTATTTGCTGCTCGGGCCAGTCATTCGCGTAGCGTGAGTCTGGCGTGAGTCATAGCCTGCAGTCAGAGACAGGCTTCTTTCTTCTAACAAGGTCACGACCGGTTAACGCTCGTGGAATGTGCTGACGAAGCTGGCCATTCGCGTCGTGGTTCATAGCCCGCAGGCATAAAGACGATACGACATTACTTTCTCCTGACAAGATCACGCCAGATTAGGCCTATAAACTCGCGGAATGTGCCCTGGCCGATCGCGTAACAGTTTATAGCCCGCAGGCATAAAGACTAATTACTTTCTGCTGTCAAGATCACGCCAGATTAGGCCTATAAGCTCGCGGAATGTGCGCTGGCAGTTCGCGTCGCGGTTCATAGCCGGCAGGCATAAAGACAATACGATATTACTTTCTCGTGACAGGATCACGCCAGATTAGGCCTATAAGCTCGCGGAATGTGCGCTGACCATTCGCGTCACGGTTCATAGCCCGCAGGCATAAAGACGAGAGTACTTTCTGCTGACAAGATCACGCCAGATTAGACCTATAAGCTCGCGGAATGTGCGCTGACCATTCGCGTCGCGGTTCATTGCCCGCAGGCATAAAGACGATACGGTATTACTTTCTCCTGACAAGATAACGCCAGATTAGGCCTATACGCTCGCGGAATGTGCGCTGGCCGCTCGCATCACAGTTCATAGGCCGCAGGCCTAGAGATGAGATTACTTTTTGCTGACATGATCACGCCAGATTAGGCCTATAAGCTCGCGGATTGTGCGTTGGCCGTTCGCGTCGCGGTTCATAGCCGGCAGGCATAAAGATGAGGTTACTCTCTCCTGACAAGACCACGCCAGATTAGGCCTATACGCTCGCGGAATGTGGGCTGGCCGCTCGCGTCACAGTTCATAGCCGGCAGGCACAAAGACGAGATTAGTTTTTGCTGACAAGATCACGCCAGATTAGGTCTATACGTTCGCGGAATGTGCGCTGGCCGTTCGCGTCATAGTTCATAGCCAGCAGGCATAAAGACGAAATTACTTTCTGCCGACAAGAACACGCCAGATTAGGCCTATAAGCTTGCGGAATGTGCGCTGGCCGTTCGCGTCGCGGTTCATAGCCGGCAGGCATAAAGACAAGATTACTTTCTTCTGACAAGACCACGCCAGATTATACGCTCGCGGAATGTGCTAAGTGACTAAGCTTGCCGCTCGCGTCACAGTTCATTGCCCGCAAGCGTAAGGATGAGATATTTTTCGTCTGACAAAGTCGCGCCAGGTTATAAAGTCGCGGCAGCATGTGCAACTGACTGGCGCACAAATACGAACATGCTATGCGACGATTATGCGATGAAATTTTATAAACCTATTTTAGTGTTTGAAAAGTGGGGTGCGACAATTACGCGGTGGCGACGATTATGCGAGAAAATACGGTACTCGAAACATTGGGATGCAACTGAATGGTTAACACAACTCTTCAATCAGGTTATCAAAGAGGGACGAACACCAACTGATTGGCAACGGAGCATTACTGTTCCCATATTCAAACACAAAGGAAACCCTGCTGAATGCGGTAATTATCGTCCAGTCCGGCTTCTATGTCACGCTATGAAGATCTTTGAGCATGTTCTGGGCAGGAGGATCAGCGAGATCATAGAGCTTACAAGAAACCAAGCTGGATTTGTAAAGAATTGTGCTACAACTGATGCAATTCATGCTGCCCGTTTGCTTTTAGAGAAACACCGTGAAAAGAACCAGCAACTTCATCTCGCATTCTTGGACCTCGAGAAGGCAATGGATCGTGTACCTCACAACCTCATCTGGATTGCGCTTCGAAAGCACGATGTGCCAGAATACCTCGGAAACTGGATGCAGCTCCTTTACAGAGAACCAAGTAGCTACGTCCAAGCTGCCGCAGGAGCATCAAAAGATTTTTCCATCACTGTTGGTGTCCATCAAGGTTCTGCGTTATCACCGCTCTTGTTCATCCTAGTGATGGACACTGTAACATCTGACCTACAAAAACCAATACCATGGATATTCCTCTGCGCTGATGATGTCATGTTAGCCTCCACAAACAAAGAAGACCTGCAGCTTCAGATCCAAGCCTGGAGCGATCGACTTGCACATTATGGCTTGCGCCTAAACAAAAGAAAGACGGAATACATGACGACAAATATGCAAGATATAGGTACAGTACTATCCAAGTAGATGGGGAAGACTTGCCACGTGCGGCAAAATTCAAATATCTAGGCTCTATGATCACTAATGATGGAAGTCTTGTAGAAGAGGTCAATACGAGAATCAGCACAGCTTGGATGAAGTGGGGAATGACAACTGGAGTGACATGCGATCGAAGGATGAAGGACAACCTAAAGTCAAAGATCTATCGTAATGTCATCAGTCCTGTCGCTTTGTACGGATGCGAGTGTTGGCCAACAACAACAGTGACAGGACGTCGCTTGGGCATTATGGAGATCAAGATGTTGTGATGGACAGCAGGTGTCACCAAATCGGATCATGTTTCCAATGACAACATCATGAAACGGTTTGGGGTTGCACCAATCAGTGACAAGATTGTACTGACCTTTCCGTTAGGCGAGGCCAGAACAAGCAAGCTGAAATGCTTGGGGTGTGGCGGTGAGCACTTAACTCCAAAGGGTGGTGTAGGAAATACACAGTTAAATCAGCTATGAGAAAATAATCAAGGTTAAAATAGAAAATATAAAAAAATTGTATTCATAAAAAAAAAAAAATTACAAACAGTGGAACCAAACAAACAAAACATAAGAAATGCCCTCCTAAATAAAACCCCAGGGTGGAATTTTGTTACCATGTGGTTCATATTTCACAGCGATAGCGACATGTGGCCACGCAGAAAACTACGGAATGGAAAACCAGGGTTCCCATAAATAAGAAAATGAAGAAAAGCCAAACAACAGGCTGAATTAAATCACCAAAAAGCATCAAGCTTTAAATCAAAAGGGAGTGATGCTCCCAGACACGGAAAGTCGTGCCATGTGGCCGACAGTTACAAGTTCAAACGACAACTCCATAAGTTGAGATAAGGAAACGCAGAGCTGAGATAGCTTGGCGAAAAGCAAATGCAGGCACATTACCTTAAAGCAGGTAATAAAATAATATCACATGTGAAACATGACTAGAAATCAAAATAATGATCCAAGGGTTAATACAAATGCCCTGAGCTGAGTGCTCATAACACGTCCAGACATGACCACTGCCACAGAGAGAGTCCTGCTACCGGCTTACCAACAAAGGCATTACAGTTAACAAGAATGACCACCAATTAGACGACAATAGCAAGGGACATTTTCGCCTGGAAGAAAACTAGCCCACCAAAAATTCAAGGCGATAAACGCAGTCAGATATTAATAAATATAATAACAAAATCAAATTAGGATGGTGCCGTCCCTACGCAGCTAAGGAATTAAAAATGTGGCAACGTCAAATTATTACTTTCAAGAGGCAAGCATCTTAGGCCTTTGCCCCGCAACTCAGAATGATAGTTCAAGCATGTTGATCCACAAGAAAAGCTAAAGTCCATTTCTTCAGCACAGCTCGTAAAAAACGCACTCGAGCATCAAAATTACTATTAACAAAATTTTAAACAAAATGTAAGTAGACCAAGTATTAATGTTCAGTCCGAATCGGAATGATGAGAACAGTTTTTCGTTACCTTTTCCATTGGCAGGCAATCGGCCACATGGCGGGCCACCGAGAGCCCACCGCGTGCTTCCCTTATCGTTACATCGCTAAGTTCAGAATGAAAGAGTCAACTCGTCTCGCCTCGCGTCACACTAGGCGAGTGGAAAATTTCCAAGCCAGGCGGCAGGAATACCAACACATCTTCGTGACCACCACGTCACGACTTATGGGCCAATAGTCAGAGTGTGTGGGGAGGGGTTGGTACACATAATGCTTAGACAACGGTTCTGGCGCCGTAGCAATTCGAAGGTTTCTCGATTTTTCGAGGACCCAGGCTACCTACCACCACAGGGTGAACAGGAAATACGTAGTACTTCCGGCGATCGAAAGTTTTTTATTTAGGGCAAGCACAGTTTATTTTCAAATCCAGAACATGCCAGACCATTTAAGTGTCTACTGTGCCGGAAGAAGAAGTCGGCGGGGATTTCAAATATAGAGTTTTAGTGATTTCTTTATTTATTGAGTCCAGAATAAAGGGCCGCCAGGTAGGGGGCGGGGGCGAAAACTTTGTGTCGACTATCGGGTGGCACAAAGATGCAGGAGTGCCGTCTGTGTTGGTTTGGGCATGTTCTATGAGCGGAAACGGACACAATTGTAAAGACTGGCTACACTATACAAGTCGTCAGCAAGAGACCTAAGGGAAGACCGAAGCAACGGTGGGATGATACGCTACATGGAGACCTGAAGAACCAACACCTTTATCCTGACTTGGCCCGAGACAGAAACAAATGGCGACAACGTATCCATATAGCAGACCCTGCAGCTGGGACGAACGCTAAGGAAGAAGAAGTTAGAGGTTTTGTGGTTTTTAGCATTAAAAGGTCCACAAATTTCCATTGAATTTAGCATTTTGTAGCATCTATGATTTTCAGATCTAACACTTGGCAGTAATTTGGTTAAAAATACATAAAATTATATAAAATATTACATAAAATGTGTTTATGTTTGGTAAATGTTGACCCGTATTGACTATTGGTAAATAATGTGTGTTATATAATCCACCTTGTCAATAGTAAAATATGTAGTTTAATAATATTTAAACGAACATGTCTGTACATAGTATAAAACAAAGTTCCCGATTCTTGGATGTAACGGGTAATCTCGAGAACCACTGGATGGATTTTGATGCGGTTTTCACTATTCTGTAAAGGATTTCTCGAGGAAGGTTTCTGTAGAAAAACATTCATTCTGCACAATAGAAGAAAGATATCCATCTAATCAATGGCTAAAAATATTTACAGATGGCTCACAAGACAAAGAAAATAGAACTGGAGCAGGAATACATTCATCTCTCTTCTCACTCTACTTCCCAGTAGGCCAAAACAAAACAAACTTTGATGCTGAGATAAGAGCAATTTCACATGCACTCCATCAGTTATTAGGCAGAAACATTGATTATCAAAAATGCGTTATTATTACAGATTCAAAAGCAGCCATCTCGTCAAATTATAAGCCCCAAAATAAAGAACTGAAAGAAATGTTGTGTATGATAAAAACCCTTCAAAGACTCCACAAACAGATCTCATTTCAGTGGATCCCTTCTCATGTTGGAATAGCAGGAAATGAAGAGGCAGACAGATTAGCAAAAAAAGGTACCACACTACAACAACCTGTCAGTCAGACTGATTTTATGTCAGCAAAAAGGATCTTGAAAAATACTATCAAAATCAGGTATGAAGAAATGGCAAAGAAAACAGCAGAAACCAAATTATGGAAAGACATTGATGCTAAATGGGATCAATATAAATTAACACCAAGAAGAGAAGCTGTAGCCTTCTTCAGACTTAACACTGGCCACGACTGCCTTGCAGCTCATCTGAAACGAATCAACATCCTTAGATCTGAAGAATGCACACTTTGTCACGAACCTGGAAGTAAAATGGATAAGGGGCACCTGCTACATTGCAACAAACTTGATGTGACTGCTAGAACTTCTGGAAACCTTACACAACTCTATTGGAACGCAAGAAAGCTGATGGATTGGAATCCGGGCTAGCCATAGGAAACAACAACAACAACATTCATTTATGAACAAAGGAAGCCAGGCAGTTACGATTTCAGTGAATGAAGAAAATCCTGCCTTCGGTGCGCTTTTAAGCTACGCAGGGTAAACCGTTAAAGATATGTATATACTATGAGTGTAAGAATTGTTCAGAATTGTGACAGCAAATCTCTATATTTGATACATCGCCCACTATAAGTGTTTTTACGTTTTTCCATTTAGTGGAAATTTAAATTACTAGCTTCAGAACTAGTTTACGAGCTAGTGAGTGAGCCTATTACTCCAGCTTCAAACAGCATCAAACTGTCGAGTCGGGTCGAGTTAAGACTTCAGAGAAGAGTATGTGTGTTCGCTGTTCACCTCGGCTTTTCTGAATTGCGTCTGGGACCTGACGTCCGTGCGCCTTTTATGCTTACTCCGTTAAAGATACTGGACAAAGCCGGGGCGGGTTGCTAGTGTGTTATAAAACAAGTTGCATTGTAAGGTGTAAGAGTATTATATTGTTATTGTTGTAGAAATATACAGAAAATCAGGACCATTATATCATTGAACTTTCTTTCATTCTGGAGAACCGAGACAGAAACAAAAAGTAAAATTTTGTTGCCCCTTCCAGTTATTGAAAACATTGTTTGGGTTGTACCTCTATAATTATAATGTCCACTTTTCAATACAACACAATTTTTTACTTATTATATAATAAGTAAAAAATTGTACTATTACTACAGGGTCATTATGAATGTGCGTGCGAGTAAGTACGGCAAGCTTAGCCGGCTGTGACTGGTTTAGCCGGTGATTGTCACGGACTTTCACACTTTTACCAAACATGTTCAATAATGTGTACTTACAGTTCTCATAGGCAATGCTGAAAATGTCCTCCCTCTCTTTCTAGCACACACCTGACATCTTTTTATGAAAGAATGTCTGTCAACTCTTTTATTATTTATGGAGCCTGTTTCCTTGAATCGTTTAGCGAGCCTCCTAGTTGTACTGGCATTAGGCACAGGTCTTCCTGGAAACTTGATTTGAAATTTTCGTCTCGTCTCAGAACAAGATTTTCTGCTTTTCATACACGGAATTATGGATATACAGTACACATGTTTGCGCAATGTGAATTGGTGTCTAGGCATGACCAACAATCACAGTAATTACAATACTCACTAAACGTGCAACACTAACGTCTAAGCTTTGCAGATACACGTCCATATGAATGACAAAACACGTGTGAACTAACGATATGAGTCAGCGGAGCGTGTCAACCACCGGCTGAACTGGGTACGTGCGGCCACAATCTGCGCCAGTCACAGCCGGCTTAGCTTGCCGTGTTTACTCGCACGCACATAGATAATGACCCTGTATGAATACTAGGAATTAATATAAGTAAAAAAGTGTGTTTTATTGAAAAGTGAACATTATAATTATAGATTTCAATACGGGTAAAAATGGTGATCATGACGAAAGTCTTAGACATACATATAAATGGTACTCTCTATTCAAAATTGTATCCTTGTTGTTTCAGCTGTCCGGCGTCGGAAGTATGGATGCAGACTCGCCGTTCGAGGTGGCGCCTGACAAGCGAGAAAACATGGTCCAGAGATCAGGGCGCAAGAGTCGCGGCCGAAGAGGAGGCAGAGGCCGGTCCGCAGGGACTGGCGGCAGCTTGCCTTTGGTAGACCAACAGCGCATCAATAAAGTGTAGCCAAAAAAACTCATCTCACCAAGTTTTATTTTTGGAACTATAATAAACTTGTCGTGTTGTGACATCCAGAGAAATAAAATGGGAATGTTTTGAAGGTTAAACCATTCTTCTTCATTAGTGTATGATACTTCTTGAAAAATAGAAGTTTACAATTTTTAAGAATCTTAGGGAGCTTTCACAACCAGAGTGATGAGTGGAATCCCTCGCAGTATGCCCAGTGTCAAAAATGCTGAAAGGACTAAAATTTTCAATCAATGGGAGAAAATCTCTGCAAAATAACATTTTTACTGGATTCAGAAGCATCTGAATTTTTTGAAGAAGCCAACCAGCATTTGAGCCAATATTTTTACACTGGTAGTATTTTGTCATGCTCATAACAAATGGTGACTTACAACTTACCTGAGGTAGACTGTAATAGCTAAGGGCGTTATTTTTTGGTGAAATAAAAACGTTGATTTCGGTGTTAAAACTGACACTATTTCGGTGGGTATTTCGCGAAATAAATTGTCATAATGATCGATGTTTCTTCTGAAATCTTCCTTATAGTACGGGGTAAATCTAACAAAGTATGTGATCAGGGGGTTTTTCAACTTCTTTGCGATGTGTTGAGTATCACTGAATGTTATTTGCCGCTTAGAATTATGTTATTTCCTTCTTTCTTCCTCTCTTTTCGTTTCAACTGAATACGAACATGGGAGTATTTACACATTATAATCTTTTTTTCAGCGTCAAATACATATAACCCCTCACTGTTGTATTCCTCGGCCGTCGAGAAAACTGTTGTGACTTTAGTTTTCGGCATTATTTTACTTAAATGCTGGATATCCGATAAAGTTTTATCAGTCGCAAACTCGCACTGCTGTATCTACGACCACAACGCCATTTGATGTAATCGATAGCAGATATCGCTTTTCATCGATAGCCTTAGAGATCTCGGAACTGAATATACATAGGGCTCTTAGCAGAGCCATCCAGTCATTGCGCTCCGGGAGCACAGCCGCACTCGGGGAGCACTGGGCAGTCAGACTAGCGCTCCTTCCCGTACCACCACTCCACTGCACTACACTGGCAGCGAGGAGACAGACGATGTTCGGACCACGCTGACTAGATACGTACGTACAGTCGTGCGGCCAACTGCTCTTGTGGGATTGTTGACATAGTAGGGCCGTTTTGCCATAACAAATATACCGCATATACAAATTGAATGATACTCGGATGTATGGAATGTGCAGGAAACGAACACAAGTGTTAAGTAAAGAATATTGTGATTTATTCCAAACTGAAATGTGAACATATTAGAGAGGAAAATTCAACAACAAATTGTGTTCTATGTAACACATTACATCTCTATTGCACACTAAACATTTGGCATGACCTTTATAATCTGTACAGAAAAATGAAATTTCCCATTCTGCTTTAAAGACTGCTGCTTCACCACTACTTTTTTGTATGCTGTTCAGTTATGACCACTGCGAAACTGATTTACTTACACTCTGTCAACAAAGCGCATTGGACTAGACTAGCGACTGATGGATCGGCTGCACACTTCAGCGCGCTCAGCCAGCCAAGCTCCTCCCACCCCTTCTGAAACTACCTTTTAACAAAACGCACGGAGCACTGGCTTAGAGCGCGGCCGGAGCACTGTCTGGATAGCCCTGGTGTAGAGAATATGCAGCACTATCAAATGAGAAGGAAACCACGGCAGTCAAACTCCTCAGAAGCATTTAAACGTGTATTGGAGAGCTTTTTCGATAATATTTAGCATTTTTCATACCAAGTGTAGTATATTTCGTGATTATTTGTGCAATTCGCACAATAAATCAGATTTCGTGATATTGTTTCCTATGGCTAGCCCGGATTCCAATCCATCAGCTTTCTTGCGTTCCAATAGAGTTGTGTGAGGTTTCCTGAAGTTCTAGCAGTCACATCAAGTTTGTTGCAATGTAGCAGGTGCCCCTTATCCATTTTACTTCCAGGTTCGTGACAAAGTGTGCATTCTTCAGATCTCAAGATGTTGATTCGTTTCAGATGAGCTGCAAGGCAGTCATAGCCAGTGGAAGTCTGAAGAAGGCTACAGCTTCTCTTCTTGGTGTTAATTTATATTGATCCCATTTAGCATCAATGTCCTTCCATAATTTGGTTTCTGCTGTCTTTGCCATTTCTTCATACCTGTTTCTGATACTATTTTTCAAGATCCTTTTTGCTGACATAAAATCAGTCTGACTGACAGGTTGTTGTAGTGTGGTACCTTTTTTTGCTCTGAAAAGAGCAGTTTTATTTGTTTGCATTTGTTTGCTCATGTTTCTATATTCTGGAACGTTATTGCCAAAATTGTTACTCGTTTAGCACCACCCAGGGGACACGTACAGCTTAAGGTATGCTGCGGACGTGAGTAACTTCATCCCCCAGATTTCGTGATGTTTCGTGAGTTCATTTTGCTAAAATACGCTACTTCATGTACCTAGAAGGTCATATATAGGCAAGAAAGAAGATGTGAAAAAAGTTCGTGCGTATCGATATTACCAAAAAAATACGGCCCCTAGTAATAGCTTAACTCCATCCACAGTGTCTGTAAAATGCCCGTGTAATAACACGTCCATGCATAGGAATGAATTGGCTAACTTGTCCAATGAGTAGCAAGGCCAAGGGTTAGATCCCCGCATTTGGTGAATAGTGTCCATACTTGAGTGGAGCATTATTGAGCTGCAGTCAACATGGCAAACCGTAATAAGGCAGGATCGCTGTTGCGGTCAGGAGGGCACCGTATTGTTCTAACGGTATATCAGAAACTTTTCACACATAATGGTAAAACTGTATCTGAGTGTGTTACCAAACCTCTGCTCTTACAGGACTTGGGAAAACTTCTATGTACTGTACAGTAAGGTCTCTGTGATTCAAGGTAGATGGGACCGAGACTACCTTGTAATAATTATAAAGCTTGCCACCTCAGGTTCGTGGGGCAATATACTTGCTTGAATGATACCACACGAAGAACAGGACACCGTATTCACAAAAATCCACTATTTATCACTAAAGGCAAGCTTCCATTACCTGCATCTCTAGTCCAGTATCCACAACCGTCCCCCTTAATAAAATTACCCCTCACAAAGCTTATTATTCTTCCACTCGATTCTTATTACCGTATTTGCTCGCGTATATCTCGTACTTTTTTCCCCTGAAATTTCGACTAAAAAAATGGGGTGCGAGATATACGCGGGGGCGAGATATACGCGAGCCGAAAATACGAGTGAAATTTGTCGGTGCGAGATATACGCGCGGAATTTCCGTATTCCCGAAAAAAACACAAAATTTTCATTATTGAAACAAGGCAACTGGTATACGGTACTCACCCTGTTCATTATTACTGCCGTCACTGCTACCGATCTCCGAGGTACTCTCGCGTGCATCATTCTGGTCATCATCCCACACGGCTTCATCCTGACTTCCGTCCAATGCATTTGCGATGCCTGTCTTCAAGAAGCTCTTCACAACAATGTCCGGCGACACCATAACCCACGCCCGTATAACCCAATCACACACGAGTTCAACTGACGGCCTCTTTATTTTGCCTGCTGGCGTCAGGTCGTGGTCCCCTCCCACCATCCATTTGGCGTACAATTTACGCATGTTGTCCTTGAAGGGTTTATTGACGGAAACATCTAAGGGCTGAAGACAATGTGCGAGTCCACCAGGAATTACAACAAGATCCGTTTTCATTCTTGAAGACGTTTCTTCGTGTCTTCCACCAAGTGTCTGCGGAAACTGTCCCACACTAGCATTGCCGGGCGTCGAAGCAATGCACCTGGCCGTGCTCCCCACACTGTACGGACCCAGTCCTGGATAAGAGCTGTATCCATCCATCCTTTCTCTTGCACGCGAACATGAATGCCTTTGGGAAACTTCACTTTAGGCATTGTTTTTCTTTTAAAAATAACATATGGTGGCAATTTTCTTCCGTCCGCGGTTACTGCTAG
This sequence comes from Meconema thalassinum, assembly GCA_946902985.2. Lineage (NCBI taxonomy): Eukaryota > Metazoa > Arthropoda > Insecta > Orthoptera > Tettigoniidae > Meconema > Meconema thalassinum. Next base: position 155,288,778 of record OX336395.1, on the reverse strand, counting down.
CATGACTGTGCAGCGTTGTTTCTCACACCCAGTTGTACGCACAAGGACGCTAGATTCTCCCTTCTTGTTTATGGTAGTGTTGGATGGCATGTCGAAGTTTATCGGAGTCTGATCTGCGTTGCCGATTTGAGATAGCAGGTAATTGTTCCTCTTCCGCATTGCTATCACATGACGATGAAACTCGATAATTTTGTCATTGAAATCACTCGGCATTCTCTGACAGAGAGATGTTCGCCTTCGCAGACACAAGCCCTTTCTTTTCATGAACCTACGGATGACTGTTGTGGCGCGCTAATCGCTAATTCAAACGTATACATGGCAGCGCAGCGTCTCGATCCCTAATCGGCTCGCATCGGACAAGTTCGGATCAACTCGTCGTTGCTCGCTCGTCCTATTAGTATCGCTTCGGGTAAGTTCCTGGACAATGACGTCTGTTGTGGCGCGCTAAATCGAACGTGTTTATACCTCAAGGTTATTACTGTCATTTATATGACGGAGTCAAAAATGAATGCGAGATATATGCGAGTACTATTTTTTCCCCCTGAAATTTCAACTAAAAAGGGGTGCGAGATATACGCGAGCAAATACGGTATTCTATATCCAACAAGCTTCCATACTATCAGTATTTCATTCCCCAAAAAAACATCATCATCTACTTTTTTCCATTCAGCAACCAATTCGGTTTTATTCTGCATGGCAATTAGCAATTAGCTTCAATTCACAACAACATTCTCATTGTCCATCCACTGGGTCCCATACAGCATGGCAAAACAATTAGCTTCAATTCCAATCAACATTCCATTACATAAAATAATTAGCATCCATCTTGCCTGAAACCTACCTCACAACAGCTGATCCCCATGGCAACCTTGCCATGTCAAGGAATCTTGACCTCACACATACAGGTCAAAGCCTCCTGATACAACACCACTGGCTACCCACCACTAAAGAATCCTAGATCAGAGAGCATACAAGACTCTCCATGGTGGCCTACCAACAAATGGCCATGGCTGGCAACCCGATAAAAACAAAAATAAATAAATTGAAAGAAAACAAAAAGCAGTCTCTATAACCTACTGAAAAGTTAGGTTACAACCTCGAGCTACAGTAGAGTCTCGATTATCCGACCTAAACTGGACCTGGAGTACGTCGGATCACCGAAAATGTCGCATAATACAGAATGACTTTGAAAAAGAACGAAAACAAATAGGTAGGCTATACTCTGAATTATCATTTCACTGTAGATGGTGATGAGTAGAGATAAGAAAGAAGGAAAAGGAGTAATCAAAGTAGGAGATAAGGAATTGGAAGTGGTGAAACACTTCAAATACTTGGGAAGTGAACTGACTGAAGATGGAAGACTAGATTTGGAAATTAGCAGAATACAACTCGGGAGTGCTTTCTACCAACAGGTACGGGGACTAGTATCGAACAAGGATATACCAATTAAGGCTAAAGGAGTTATGTACAAAGCATATTATGTTCCTATAATGACATATGCACCAGAAACTTGGAAAATGACTAAGAGGGATGAGAGCAGAGTACAAGCAGCCAAGATGAGATTCCTGAGAAGTATGGTCCAGAAAACGAGGAGAGACAGAGTGAGAAATGAAGATATACGGAAAGATCTGGGAGTACTGAAACTAAATGACAAACTGGAGCAAAACAGATTGAGATGGTTTGGACATGTCAAACGGATGAATGAAGTAAGGCTACCAAGACGAGCACTGGAACGACGGATGACAGGGAAGAGACGACGAGGAAGACCAAGAATGCGTTGGATGGACTCGGTGGAGAATAGCATTAGAAAACGGAACCTGGATTGGAACACCGTGTCAGAAGAGGAATGGTGAAACGACAGAACAAAGTGGAGAGGAACCATATTTGCCCCCACCCAGTGTCAACTGTCACGGCAAACAGCGAAACTCCAAACACATATACTCTTCTACTCTTTTGTAGAACTTTTCATGTTGAACAATTCTTACACTCATAGTATATAGATATTTGTAACGGTTTGCCCAGCATTAGCTTAAAAGGCACACGGACGGCAGGTTTTTCTTTGACTCGATTCACTGAAATCGTTACTGCTCAGTTTTCTTTGGTCAAAAATGAATGTTTTTCTACAGAAACCTTCCTCGAGAAATCCTTTACAAAATGGCGAAAACCGCATCAAAATCCATCCAGTGGGTCTCGAGATTACCCGCTATCCAAGAATCGGGGACATTGTTTTATACTATGTAGAGATTCATTCCTTCCATCACAACATTAAATAGTGCAGGAGATAGAACACCACTGTACATGCAAATTGTACCGGCCGAAAAGGTGACCTATTTACAACACTTAGTGAGAGCAAGGCTTCCTACTCGCTGAGTTAGTTCAGCTGCCTGCCCGTCGCATTCACTCTCTCACTTCCTCAGTGGGCGGCTTTAGTGGCGTGGTTGGTAGTATGCTGAGCTTCTATGCCCAAGATCGCGGGTTCAAACCCTGCCGAAGTCTGCGGATTTTTTAAGAGCGTTAAAAATCCCTCGGTATGCCTTCCTTCTGAGGGGAAGTAAAGCCGGAAAACTTCCACTATGTGTGATTGTCTGCAGTCCTTACCAGAATTATAGATAACTCACACTAATACAGCCATCACAATATTAACACCGGTTATCAGACAGATTCTATACACACCCAAAGTACACGGGGCTACATGACCGCATTGCCGCAGCCCCTAAACTGAGGAACCAACCACTTCCTCAATGTGACGACATGTGCAAACATACTTCACAGACTCTGTGGATAGGGTATAGTTAACAGGCTCCAGCATTGTTTCCTTTTATCAGATAAACCCTGTACTTTTGATATCTGCCCCTCATAAGTAGTTGTTGTTGTTGTTAATTCATTTTAGGGACCCGAGACATCTCGGTCATCAGCTCCATGTACTTTAGAGTGTGTTCAATTTGTCTGAAAACCTGTGTTTTTGTGGTAACTGTAATAGTGTATTTTTAGAGATTAGGATGGGTGCCCTGGGACTGGAAATAAGGTAATATCCCAGCGTTTTCTGGAGGGAGAACGGAGACAAAACACAAACAGGAAAAGAATCCTTACTCTTGGATGACTGCCGTCAACCGGACTCCTAGCTTCCGCTTGCAGCCGTGGATACGTTGGAGGATAATCTATACGGAAACAATAAAGGTAGTCTATTCAGCCCCGTGCTCCTAGGTATGTGATGAATTTGTTTAATAACCTATATTTTTGTGGTGTCTAACAGTGTATAACTTTAATTATTGGAGCCTAGGATTGGGGTGGCTGACCTGGGCCTTTAAATACATTTTTAAATATACTGTTAATTCTCATGCTACCTTCTTCCTCCCACTCTTTACAGCTGCACACTTCAGCTTGACCAATCACAACTGTGTGGATCAATGGTTAGCCAGTCAGGAACGTATTGCTGTGGTGAATGGTGGTGTCTTCAATAACACTGAAGAACTCTTCATTTCTTTATTTTTTCTGTTGCCTTAGCTGTTCCTCTGAATATACTATACTAGCCTAGTGTCCATAAACTTGATCGTCTTAAAAGTATTCATTTTTATTTATCCAGAAATTTCTTGGATAGACGTACTTAAAATTCTTGGTTAACCAAGGTTGAAAGGCTTAATTAAATGTGGGTCATGCACACAAAATCCCTTTGGTTCATCACTTGCATACATGCCAAATTTTCGAATGGCTTGATCAGTTGTTGTTGCTTAATTTAGGGGCTGCGACATCTTGGTCATATAGCCCCATGTATTTGGGCGTGTGTGATAACCTGTGGTATTGTGAAAACTGTACTAGTGTGTGTATTTGTAAATTGGAAATAGGATTGGGAAGGAGGTGGTCGTGGCCTTACATTAGGAACCATCCCGGCATTCGCCTGGAGTAGAAGTGGGAAACCACAGAAAATCACTTCCAGGATAGCTGAAGCTCCTCTTTTCAGTTTTGCTTCCGAAGGCTGAGTGTACCCCGTTCAAGCCCTCACAATTCAAATTTCTTGGCAGAGCCGGAATCGAACCTTGACCCCCGAACACTAAATGCTACACCATGAGGTGGTCAAGGCTTATCAGTAAAAACTACACAAATGACAGAATATGCAGGAAACCGCAAGCTCTACAATATAAGACAAATTCCTGGTATTTTCATCATTTCAAGTAAACAAAGTTTGTCAGCATTAAAATAAAATGCTACATGTAAGCAAGGGACAAAACATTTAGTCTGACTTAACCTATCACAAATATCTTTAAAATGAAATCCACTTTCACATGACCTCAGTTTCACAACTCATCGTGAAGGTCATTGAATCAATCTTTCAACCACAATCTGTAATCCGGCATCTCAGCTCTCCGGCACTCCCAGTAATCTGGCGTTTTGTATTCGAGTACGAACTCAAAACTTGATTTGATAATGCGTTCCCAATACTGTACAATGTTTCCCCACGCAGCGACAAGACTAGTGTCTGAGTAAACAATGCATTGGCGCCAAGAGCGATGACTCACGGACGCCCCCCCCCCCCCTCAGGTGATTAGTGTAGGACAGTTGTACTGTGTGTTTAAGGTGCCATCCGTGCAGAAAAAACGTAAACATAAAACTCTATCTTTGTTAGATAAACATGAAATCCTAAAGCGGCTTAAAAAGGGCGAAACGTCAACTAGTATTGCCAACGAATTCGGTGTTGGTCGAGCGGCAATCGCCTCGTTTGCCATGTCAATTGCCTGGGCGGAGGAAAATGGCACCTCTGCTAACGATGTCTTAGTTTTATCAAGGTTACAGAAACAAGTTCTCAAAGTGTCTCTCAACCGTAAAAAGCAAAAGACAATTGATGCATATTTCCAACCGTCTACTTCCAAGGAACAACGTGAGTTATATGATGTATTTTCGTACTTTTTTACTTTGTTTAGTAGGCTACCAAGTAATTAAAACTGATTTTCAAATGATATCTGCGTTTTTCTCGATATTTTCCAGTAATCCGGCGATTTAGGTAATGCGGCAGTGCTCTGGTCCGATATCTGCCGGATTACCAAGAGAGCACTGTATATACACGGTGTTCCTTATATTATATATGGACCGATGCCGCAATCGGATTGGAAGAGAAAAAGTTTCTCTTTGGGAACATGAGGGTACTTAGTTACTTCTGGGCGCGCGATTCAAATTGATAGACTCGCTGTATTTGCTGGCCAGAGCGCAAGCTCATGGCCGCTGTAGTGTTTCAGGGAAGGGAAGGTACGGGTGGAGCATAATAGGGGGAGACAGACATAATACTCGGGGTGAATGTACAAGATTCCTCGTTTAAGTCGGGCAGAAATGTCCTTGTTTATTAAGCATCAACAAGAGAATACAATGTGGGAGTGTTTTTTATCATCAGGTTCAGAGTTTAATTTGGGATAAAGACTTACCGCTGAAGGTTAAAGAAGTGATGTACAAGACAAATAATGATGTATGGAGCAGAAACGTGGCCAATGACAGGAAGAGATGAAAGTCGAATACAGGCAGCCGAATTGAAATTCCTGAGGAGTATGGTACAGAAGACTAGGAGAGAGAGAGAGTGGGAAATGAAGACATTCAAAAGAAAGTGAATGTGCAGAAGCTGGAGCAGTACAGATTGAGATGGTATGGACATGTGGTTGATTGTTTCTTAAGTTTAGGGGCTGCGACAAAGCGGTCATGTAGCCCCGTGTACTTTGGGTGTGTGTAGAATCTGTCTGATAACCGGTGTTAATTGTGATGACTGTATTAGTGTGTGTTATCTGTTTTTTAATAATTCAAGTAAGGACTGCAGACTTTTTGAATTTTTCAAATAGTTCCTACTTTTGCCGCGAAACGCCACCATCAACGACTACTAGTTCAGAACTTAGCTACCAGACGCCACCGCAGTCGGCTCTTTCCAACGAACGTAGGAACCTAAGAGCATTCTTTACATTCTTAACCTATACAATTTAGCTTCACACAGGTGTAATTAGTGGAAGGTTCTTTAACATGCCATAAATCTATGACATGGGACCGCCGGCTTTACTTCCCCTCCGAAGGAAGGCATACTGAGGGATTTTTAACGCTCTTAAAAAATCCGACCACTTCGGCCGGATTTGAACCCGCGATCTTGGGCATAGAAGCTCAGCATGCTACCGACTACGCCACCGAAGCCGCCTATGGACATGTGAAAAGGATGAATGATGAAAGAATGCCGAAACAAGTAATGGAGAGACGGATGACTGAAAAGAGAGGACGAGGAAGACCTAGAGTACAGTGGATGGATTTGTGAAGGACAGTGTGAGAGAACAGAACATGGAGTGGAGGTCAGTGGTTGAGAAAGGATGGTGGACAGACCGAGTAAAGTGGAGGGGTGTCATATTTGCTCTGACCTGGCTTAGGCTAGAAAACAGAAATTGATGATGATGATGATGAATATGTATCGGATGTTCCGGAATTCCTATTACACACTTCCATTTGCATGCAGAACTCGTGACCGTTTGTGGGTGTCGTCGTATATTTGGTAGTGTTTGGTAGAATTATTTTGTCTTGTGTATTTGGATATGATGATGCTCGTTAGACGAGTGAAACATGTCATCCTAAAGTTTTGTACCTCGTCCATAACAAATTTATATATATATATTTATATACCACCCGCCACATATATAACAAAAAGTGCTTTTCAATGAACACAAAAATTCGTCACTACAACACTGTCGTCAAACCAGTACTGCTATATGCATCTGAATGCCTTATCCTATCCGAGAAATTTTCTTTCTTGCGAAGTTAGAGAGAAAAGAAAGAAAGAAAGAAAGATCCTACACAGCATACTTGGCCCAGACTACAAAAATGGCATCTACATCAGAAAATCCAGGCAAGAAATATACTCTAGGATAGAGAAGATCACCGACACTATGCGAAAACTCAGAGTTTGCTTCTACGGTCATATTCGACGGATGATCGACTCCCGATGGACGAAACGTATCTTCAGTATATTCGACTCAAAACCAAAAACTACAATGCTGTGGTATATTAACGTCCAGAAAGATCTGAAAGAAATGGGGATACAAGCAGAAGATGCACAAGACCGAAATCTTTATAGAGCAGCCATCAAGACGTTTGGGACTTTCGGGACGAAAAACGGACAACTGGTGCGAAATGGACAGAAGAACGTCGTGCTAAACACAGTCAGCTCATGAAGACAATGTGGATCAAGCGAAAAATGAACAAATGCCAGAATGTAAAATGAGGCTTATCGTGGTCCCTAGTTGGCCGATTAGCGTAATTGAATGAATGAATGAATGCAGTATATGAAGTGGTATACAGAGAACTAGAGCCCATCACCGATACTATTCAGAAGAAACGGATTTCTTTTTTTGGTCACATTATGAGGACACCGGAAACCAGATTATCTAGAAAAATTGTTGAGAAACTTTGAAATATGAAACAAGTAGGATGGATTAAGGAAATTATAGAAGATATGAAAGAATTAGAAATAACCTTGGATGACTTGCAAAACTAAACAAAAAATTTAAAAAAACTGAAAGACATAAAAATAAGATTTCAACCAAAAATAGACAAATGTCATACAATAAAAAGGGTATTTACAGATGAGGAATGCCTGAGAAGATCAGAGTGAATGAACAGCTACTGGGCAACTCGGAAAGAAAACTTACTGAAAAAGAAGACCAAGAAATGATTGACTGAAGTGGTCCAATGAGGCAGTTAAAGGAGAAGAAGAATATATATATATATATATATTTTAAATAATGTAATTTTTTTCAGGTTATTGTTTTTGCATGTGCAATATCAATAGTCGTCTTGATTTCGACAAGATAAGTAAAATATTATATTTCGTCCGTAAACCATAAAACACTCTGAATTTCCTTATATTTTATGGAAAACCCGTAAAATTTGGCAGGTATAAACATTATTCACGGTGGTGACAGAACCTGGAAATCAGGGAAATTTGTCTCTCTGGAAATATCAGGGAAATGTCAGGGAATTTTGCAAAGGTGTAGAAAAAATCAGAGAAATTTGAAGAAACTATAAAAAAAGAAATTCTAAACAACAAATTTTGTGGCGAGCGAGTGAGAATTATTTTGCAGTCGTAACCTGGCATGGTGAAAAACGTACCCCATTTCCCCTTGCTGACTAAATCATCTCTAAATGAATCATTAGGCAAGAGGAGAGGTACCATATAAGCAAGATTATATACTAAATACATTATCCGCTAAATTAATATCAGGAAATTTTGTTGCAACATCAGGGAAATTTGTTAGGCATAGTCTGTTGCTACAATGTTATTTTACTGAAGAAGGTGTTTTGAAAGGGCTCATATAAGATATAAAATAGGCAGATCAGTTCTTCAAAGAACTACTATTTTCTTTTTCCTTTTTTAAATCACCGCATCACTCGTCACTCTGGTGTGATAGCCACATTATAGTGTGTTGCTTTCCTGCCATTGGGATGTAAAACAGAGAATGTTATCTTAAGAAGCTCTAACTGCACAACTTGTAAGTACAAATATTTATTATATTTTGGAATGTAAAGAATTGGTTGGATGACAGATATACTGTATTTCTTCAATACACTTTCTAAATAGATTAGAGACTGCTGTTCATTTTCTTGAAAGATACAGTGTGACCTTTCCCTATAGAACAGAGCATCGGATGTGCCGTGTGACAGCCGGTCCACTGTGGCTAGCCACCTGTCGAGCAAAGTACTAGCAGCAGCATTGCGCCCAACTAGTTCAACACCTTAACATTTTTTTTAAAATTATCAATCGTTACTTACATGAATTTCAGAGTAGTTGCTGGAAATGCTGTCCGTCATTTTCTAAACACTCGTTGCACCAACGTAGGAAGTTTTGGTACACTCGCTGTAATTTATTTCGTTTTCGAAAGCCTCTTGTTTCTGTATATCTTTTGTTTGAGTCCCCCCCACAAGTAAATATCGCAAGGCGCTCAAACTTACTAGAAGATTTCTTCTTGAAAAGGTAAGTTTCCACTAGGAAAATCCAATGTTTTGTTCAATACCTAACCATGAGATTTTTATTTATCGTATGGCTTTTAGTGCCGGGAGTGTCCGGGGACATGTTCGGCTCGCTCCAGCGGACATCCTTAGGGTGAGCCACAAGTTCCGTTCAATTTCAAGTAGTTCCAACTTTCGCTACCAGATATCAATGATACCTAGTGGTGAACGTTGGAACTTGGATAGAGCGTTCCAACAAAATCTAACCTAACAATTTTGCTCCACACAAGTTTAGTCTGTGGAAGGATCTTTTTGAAGCCATAAATCTATGACATGGGACCGCCGGCTTTACTTCACCTCCGAAGGAAGGCATACTGAAGGATTTTTAACGCTCTTAAAAAATCCGACGACTTTGGCCGGGTTTGAACCTGCTATCTTGGGCACAGCAGTTCAGCATGCTACCAACTACGCAACCGAAGCTGTTACCATGAGATGTGGACATATCGAAGGATCTTATGAGTAATGGATGGATAGAATCACAAATCTTGAGATATTACATAGGATAGGTGAATATAAGGAGATAATTACCTGTGTCAAAATTAGGAAGTTACAATACTTGGGTCATATAATGAGAGGAGACAGGTATCGTCTTCTACAAGAAATCATTCAAGGGAAGGTTGAGGGCAGAAGGAGTCGAGGAAGAAGAAGGATCTCTTGGTTGGACAATCTAAAGAATGGTTCAAGTGTAGTTCCAGTGAACTTTTCAGTGCTGCTAGATCCAAATCCGGTTTGCTGTGATGATCGACAACCTTCTTAGAGGAGACGGCACATGAGGAAGATGAACCATGTTCATGGGATACGAGATAGCTGCAGTACTTCACCACAAGTCCTAATTATCACAACTAAGGTAACTTGCCAGCTGCATATGTAATCAATGCTATGACCGCATTCGGTGATTCCCGACCCGCTGTTGTGCAACAGTAGATGCTAGTCAACTAGCGCTAACTATACCTCTAGTCACCTCAAGATCTAAGCGGCCTCTTTGATGTTCTGGTCTGTGAAGAGGCTATCGCACCAATAAATAGTTGCCACCTTTTCTGCTTGTTTCTGGCCTACAATATTTTCCAGCACATGTTGCTAAGTTTCCATAAGCTCACTAGATTACTTTTCAGAATTCCCTTTGGAAAAATCTATGAATACATTTTTCATTTTCTCGTTAATTGGGAGCTTTACCAACTTTGCTTTTCATGTGATGAATTGTGTGTGAATACAGTTTTATTGGTATTTAAAACGATAGGCAGAGTAATTCAGTACGAATTTGATATTATATTACATTTTGTTGTGTATAAACGTTGTTTGAGTGGCAAAAGAGCATCCGAGTAATTAGATTTTATGGGGAATCAGGCTCAAAGGTTGGCAACACTGTTACGATTGCACAATGTACAACATGGTTTCCTCGATAAGACGACGTGTTCAAACTGCAGCTGTAAAGCTTGAATCACCAATAAACTACCTCAAAGGTGATAAAAGTGGGCAAAACTTGTGTAAGAGGTGCAAACAAATGATTCTAGATGACAATCTAGAGTTACCATGCCAGAAACTCAAGATGGGCCACAGAGAGAGGAGATGCGCCGAGGGATATTTTCCTTAGGATTGACCTGACGTTTGGCATAATCACCCTCCACCCCATCTCACGGCCCAAGCAAGGCTCCATTCTATAGGGAAGGCTCTCATTGTAGAAGCAATAAGAGGAGAAGTAACCGTGCAGAGTCGTGGTATGCCTATGAGTCTCGTTTCAGTTTAAAGTTCATTGAGATGATTTGGACTGGTGTGGAGGATGAATGATGAAAGAATGCCGAAACAAGTGATGGAGAGACGGATGACTGGAAAGAGAGGACGGTGGAAGGACTTACAGTCCCGCCGCTGAGTGTCTGGCTCTGACGTTTGGCGATGGTGGGAGAAGAAGTGTCAAGATAACAGTATAGCCAACTTACGGCAGTGAGAAGCTGTTAATGGAACCTTGAAACTTGCCATTATTGTAATTCTTCTCTAGTGTCTTTATTATGTAATGTGGAAGTCCCACACCCCATTTGCAATGTTATACATAATTTTGTTATTCTGACAATTTGCGGTTACAAAACCTAGATTCTTCCATCACAGTGGAATTCTGCCGATGTTGGCGAAGTCGCTTACTGCCATGAAGAATGTTGTCACCTGAACCAATCAGCGGTATTCCCGGTAAGCCGGTCTTTAAATTTAGCTCGATGTTGCCAAGGCTCTCTTCTGTTGCTCTGCATGTTAGTGCAGGTTTGTTGGTTTATTGTTTTGTGTATGCACATAATTATTACCGGTTAACTGTGTGTAAGCTAGCCAGCGGTTCATCGGAATTCATTTAAAAACATGTGAAATATTTTATAAAGTTCATGTTGTTTTATATTTCACGGTACAGAACCGACAACGTTGCCTCCCTCCCTCATGAGAAATGTCAGAGCCGGACACTCGGCAGCTGGACTGTATTAATGTAAAGCTTTGAAGCCATTTTTTCAGTGTTGCCTATACAACCAGTTATTTGTAGCTCTTCAGTTGGTCAACATAAATTTGCCCATAGACTGGGCGGGGTACAGTGTTGTAATCATTAAGGCCCGGAAGTTCATGTACTATTAAATTAATAAATATGCATGAAAAAATGCACTGATTATTGGTCAAATATGGACCACATTTCCAAACATATACACTATGAATTAACTACGGCAATTACGATTAGCGTTTCTATTTTGAATATAAAGAAAATATGAACAGACGGACATATAACTACACCTTTTTTAAATTATCTCAACTAAGAATCAGTTCTAAATAGCCTAGTAGGAAATGTTATTTTATGGCATTTCAAGCGGTGGTGACCATCAATTTATTATATTAATTATTAAGTAGCGTATAACTGATATACAATTTTAATCGCTAAACATTTTTAAGAATGAAAATATTTGTTCAACATTTACATAGTGAATGCGGAATAAAAATAATTGATATTAACTTGCAAAAGGACTGAAACGTACTAGGTATTAAAATCATTTCAGGATTATTCAGTGATAGACTCTGGGAGTCTGAATCGATATATACGGCTTTAAGAACATCAAGTAACAAAAAGCACTTCAAAACGATAGGAAATTAGAATATACACCCTTCTCAAGCAGAGATATGCACTTAAACAGGCAAAGAAGAAAAATATGATTCATTGTGTCAAAATAACCAAAATATACATACATGTGCAAAAATATGATTTTGCATGAACTTCCAGGCCTTGGTAATATATGTACAAAAAATAAATAACACTCCAGGAAAAAATTACATGTATTAGTTATGTTCTTTGTTATAATGGGGCAGTGTTTAGGATTACGTGTTTCGACCCTCAAGCGGTCATCTTCAGATCTTGATCACTGAGTTAAGGTTTAAATTTATATACAATGTTATCTAACTAAATAAAAGTTTTAGTGCGTACAATTGGGGTTTGTAGTTTGATTCTCGTTATGTCAGTTTAATTTATACAGGTTCATGAATTACGTATGAATATTATGTACAAGCTTGCCACGGTGGATGAGTGGTTATCGTGTTGGGCTACCAACCCAAAGCTTGCAGGTTCGCTCCTGTCCATGGTAAGTGATTTTTGAAAGGCGACAAAAATCACGATGTGCATGTTAAAGAACCCATTTGAATTCAGTAGGCCAGGTTCATAATGGCAAAATTAATCTCGGGATTTTTCGTCAACACAAAAAGTTCCTCTATTCTCAACTAGAAAGCACTATAGTGTCAAGGAGCTTAGATAACAACCTCCTTGACTTTCATAGCGCTCCAAGGAACAACAAAATTCATCATTCAAGGTGCCATATGATATTATTATTTATATTATGTACATGTATACAAATTAGAACAACATAATATAATAATAAAGTTAGAGCATGCACTTCGATTCTGTTATGTAATATGCTTACTTATCTTAATAGAGAAGTTGGTCGTAGCTGCTGCTATCCCTCTCGGCTGTCCACTCTCCACTTTTTACTCAAATTTGCGAACCGTTATAAATAAAACTAACTAACCTGACTGAACAAGAACAAGATTCAAACTACGAATCAAATTACAAACACCAATTGAATTGGTCGGAGCTGAAAAGCATTAAGTCAAAAATGGTCATTTTTTAAAGAATTAGTATTCTGAAGTATGTGTGTTTTGTATTAGGAAATAATTAAGTCAGCCTTCTGTTTAAGCTACACACAAAACATTTCCATCAGGAGAAAAAGCAGGAGAAGCTCACTGACGAGGCAAAATCCATCACAAGGCTATTTGTTTTGTGGGTTTAAGCCAGAAACCACTGCTACGTGTAGTGCGATCAGGGGAGAAAAGCAATAAGTCAACGACTTGGTGCCTTTCAGCGCCGTATCCTTTACTTATGGTTGGCCGCACTGCAAGATTCCCGCGTCTTACAGTGCTATTGTAAATTACATTTGTACAGGATTTAGGTGGTTTTTACGTTACAAATCCATTTTAAAATAAAATAACATATGAAATACCGGTATTAATTCTGGATGGCTTTATGCCGCACTAAACTGACCACGGAGCTGAAAGGCATTAAGTCACGTTTGCAAAATTGATCAGAAAAATTAAAATTGATATTCCGCTAACACAAATATAACCTGAATAGTTGCTTCACAAAATAGATTACTAATATAGTGTGTTTATTAAGTTTTGTTCTATCAATGACATTTTATTTGTCTCCTGAAAAGTAATGAAATCTGACTTAATACTTTTCAGCTCCGACCGATTCAATTGTATGCACTACAACTTTTATGTAGTTAGATAGCATTATATATACATTAAAACCTTAACTCAGTGATCATGATCTGAAGATGACTGTTTGAAGGTCGAAACTCAAAATCCTAAAAACAGCAACATGAAAAATGGCTTCTATCACTTCAATTAACTTCTAGGATGGCCGAGGTAGAAATTGAGTCCACGTCATCAGCTAATATGATATTGAGTGTATTCTGCAGACCAAGAATTCTTCATAAATTGGCAAGATCCACACACTCGATAGAAATTTGAAACGCATTGAATACAGGTACCAAGTAAGGGGGGATCTTCCTTTCTCATCAGGTATGTGAAGACCTAAAATCAAAAGGACCCCACAAAACTTTTAAAGTGGGCTTCCCTTTTTACTACCTTGCAGTCACGGAAAGCCAGACTTTTTGGCCAAAAAGTAGAGTCCCGGATTTTTGGTGTTAACAATATACGTGAAATGTTTCAGCAAACATACAAATGTTATCACAACTATATATTTGCCCCAAATATTCCATTTCTTTCGGTATTGAAGTCACAAAATATCACGAAATAAAGTTATTTAGCGAAATGTGTTCCTATCAGCCTAAAATGCGAAATGCCAACGAAATACTGGTAATAAAGATTTTTTGTTTTAAATATTTACTTTAAAATTAATTGAAATAGTTCCAATGTTCTTAGATAGAAAATAAAAGATCTTAAATATAAATACAGTATTTTATAAGATAGCGAAAGAGGATTTTCTGCCTACTCAGATAGACATACAATTCTGTGTCCTGAAATCATGGAAACAATGCTCTGCTTATACTTCTGGGAGAACATATGTTTTACGAGTTAGTGAGAAAAGAACTATGGTAGTCATGGAGAATATTTGTTGGAGTAAACACAGAAAATTGTTTGTTATCCCTCCAAATGTTTGTATAGTGTTCATTATTTAACGAAATCCATGTATCGTACACACAGTTATTAAGTGCACTCGAATCTCACCTTTTTTTTTATTATTTCACCGCTTTGAACATTTTATTTTACCGCTTTGGAACCTTTTATATTACCATAAATCAGGGTCCGTACCAAAAAGGGTAAGAGTAAGAAGATTTTGTTTTCGATTTCGCAGAGGACACCTCCAAGGAGATTTCGAGGAAGGAACATCACTCGAAGAACATGAAGATTATGCTATGGAACGGGGAAGGTTTGGAAACAATTTTAAGGAGGATATAATTGGAACCAATAAGAACAATCGGAAACAAACACACCATAGAGAAACAATTAAAAGCAATATGCTGGTAAACATTTTTAAGGAGGATATAATTGGTACCAATAATAACAAACAGAAACCAACACACCACTTTTTTCAAAACGTTTCGCTCTCAGTTTACTGGGTCTTGGATCAGCTAGCCACTGACTTTCCGAGAACTTTTCAGCATAACTGAAATGGAATGTCTGTAGCTGGTACCTCTGTCAAGGTGGTAGCGATACCGCCTCTTTTGCACCTTAATCTGTTAACTCATTTCCCAAAATTCTCATGTGGCTTGGAAGCCACAGGAAAGTGATTCTACTGTAGTGTCAAGAGTTGCAAATCCTGGCTAGGTCATGTATTTGCTGCACTAATGGGTGTTGCAGGAAATATAAGCAATTGTGGCAAAGCAGATTTTAATACTCAATTTCTCCAAAAGTAGAGTTTTTTCTCCCTCTTCTGTGATCCATAACAAATATTTTTTAATTATATGTAATTTTTTTCAGGTTGTTTTACACATTTCTTAGTAAATGTGATTATATTCTGTTGCCAACTGAAAAGTTGCAATTTCAATTTCCAAAAGTGCTCGTCTGGCTTGAAAACTAATTACACAGCTGAATTTGTCTCAGTCGTTTTAGTGAGAGTTCAATACTGCCAAATTCTATATATGTACAGAGTTAGTCACTTAACCCATTCCAGTCATAATTTAATGGTCACATTGTTGACTGTGAAATCAGATTTTATTCACCCGGCAGTGGTCTGAGATTACTTACACTACAAAAATATGCGTAAAATACAAACCAATAACGATATTTTACTGACATTTTGTATGCATCAGCGAGTTCCCTTATATGGTACTTTTTTATCATTTTAAATGATCTTGTTGACTTCGCCGTTACGCTATGGCGACGGGACGAAATGTACCGAGAATGCACTGAGGTGTGTGACGTCATAGTACCGCTGGACTTTGAGTTCATGCAGTTCGCTGCATGATCATGAGGCTTTCACCAAGCATTTTTCAGCATTTAAAATTATATAAAGTCTAGTCTTTCAGACTGACTATCACACTTTTCTAACTAAGGTTTGTTTTAATTGCACAATTACATTGGCCAAGCGACAAGCACGAAAGCTCCGTGCAGCACAGCACGCCCTCCATCAACAGATCTGTGTGGACGCTTGTTTCATGCACACATTGGGCTGTTCAGCACCGCAAACATGCCCACAGACCTCAACCTTAAGATTATATTAGACTGTTTTGGAATAAGTTCTATACTCGGAAACGAGTTAAAGCCACCGCCGCAGACATTGTGAACAATTGATTATTAAGTTCTAATAGTAATCTATGCCCAGATGCCATCTTGCAATGGCTGCCATTTTTTCTTGATCATACCTCTCTCTTAAGTTAACAGCCCTGGGGCTGGTTTGCAGCAACTCGCCAATCTTCTCTATTCTCCGCCATCCTCTTCAATTCACAATATGATTTTGTGTTCGTGTCTGTCATTAACTGTGTGATGTATGCAAGTGGTGGTCTTCCTCTTTTGTTTTTCCCTTCTAATATACCTTCGATGACTCTTGCTAGCAGGCTATTATGTCTGAGAATATGTCCCAACATATTTGCTCTTCTTGTTTTCAGGCTCTTCATAAAGCTTCTACTTTCTCCTGCTCTTCTGAATACCTCTTCATTTGTCATATGTTGTATCCAACTGATCTTAAGCATTCTTCTCCAGCACCAAGCCTCAAAAGCCATCAACTTCCTCTCTTCTGACTTCCCTATTGTCCAGTTCTCACTACCATACAAAGCCACGCTCCACACGTATGTCTTCAAGTCTTTTCCTGATTTTTAGGTTTATACTTCTGGATATGAAGAGATTCTTCTTTCTATAAAAGTCATTCTTTGCCTGAATAATTCTACTCCAAATTTCTCGTTTGCTGGTTCCATCATACGTTATCAAGCTTCCCAGATACTTATATTCCTTCACATGTTGTATTCTGTCATACCAAGCTACATATAAGGTTCTACTGCATCACAAATTTTCGTTATTGCAGCCATAAAACATAGATTATGAAATTATGAAATTTCAAGATGGCCACTGCGTGATAACGCGGACGGTGGATCTGACTCGAATTATTTTATTAGCTGATTGGAAACCCCACACACACTAATACAGTCATCACAATTAACACCAGTTATCAGACAGTTTCTACACACACCCAAAGTACACGGGGCTACATGATCGCGTTGTCGCAGCCCCTAAACTTAAGAACCAACCAACTGTATCTGCTAAAAGGATATACAATGGGATTATTGTTCCATTATTTCAGGATTCTGGCAAGTTGTACGAAAACGATAGGAATACACGGACGTAAATAAAGCTATGTGTCACTGCGAGTAGAGCTCGTCATATGATTTATGTGCGACCAGAGCTTGTCAAGTGACGTTAATGGGTAAGATGTCCCTCACAAATGTCTTCTATTCTGAAAAAGGATCAATATTCTGTGTTCACTTTTATGAATTGTAACATTTCTAATGAGTTAACTAAACGTGGTGATGACTATTGTGGTTCAATAAAACAAACATGATATGAATAAATAATATACACTGTGGTGTGACCTTACCTGTGATAGTGTAATATAATAAGTTGTTGAGCGCCAGATTCCTATTTAAGATAGTGAATCGAAATTTATTGATTTAACCTCGGCTATCAGCAGTAGAGTCGAGAACCACTTACCCGGGCCGTAGTGAGACAAAGTCATCTAACCAATCCGTATTTAATCAAGGAGTATGATTGCCTTAAAGTACCAACTACAATGAAAGAAATAGGCATTACGTTAAAGGAAATGAATTTATTTACTCAAGAACAAAATACTAATAAAACAGAATAGTGATAGTCACACAATTGAATTTAAAATTACTCAATGCGGCAATTAATTATTTAAAAGAAAATGAATATTAAAATGAATTGAAAGTTAAATGAAGTTAAATTATAATAGAGACGATAGTTTTATTGAATTGTTGGCTCACCCAGTCGAAGACTCGTCATATTTAAGAAATGATCGATAATCTCGATGTTACGTCGCTTATGTTTAAAAAAATGATGTGATATCTCATTTACTATGAAATATCCTCATTAAGTACGTTGCCATCTGTAGAAAGACTCTTGATCAGGGATATAACCCATTATGTATTGATATAGATGTCGGCAAGACATCGTTCAGTGTCGACTCTCGGTGCTCAGTCCATTAGGACCCAGAAAGCAAGGTTACAACTTCCTTCCTTCATTGAGGCTGTAGATCAATGCCATTCTTGTCCGATGTTGCAGGTACAAATACTAATGACTTCCTTGTCACGTGGTGTCACAGCTTCCCTCTCTCTTAGCCTTCTCCATTCTTGACTCATAACTTGCAATATATATTGACGCGTATATACCGTAGAAAATGGCGTGTTGGTTACAACATAGTGGGTTTCTTAACATCTCAGGAAAATGACGCAGTTGGCGTGGTGAAATTCTTACTACGTCGTTCAGTTTGTGACGCACAGGGTTAGTCCATATCGCCAGTCTTGTTGCAATATATAATACTTCGTCTCTTTACAAGTAATTGTTAATAAAAATCTAATTGAATATAATAATCAAAACCGCTTACAATTATCTGATATAAAAATCATCTCATGGATGTACTAGTTAATAATAATAATAATAACATGATAATAAATGAATAACCCTTTAAATATAACAGCTATGGGATCGAATCGTTACAGAATGGTACTTAAGGGCTCAGAGAATAATTTGCACATCTTACCTGCTGCTTTCTTAATCATTCAGATAACATGATATGAATAATAAACCATGCTTTTGCTATTGGATCCATATTGACTTCTTGACCCTGCATCTCAACAAGCATGACTCGTACCTAGCCGTTCCCCCTCCTGTCACTCAGCTAGTGCTTGCCACGGTGGGTGAGAGGTTATTGTGTCGGTCTACCAACCCCAAGCTAGCAGGTTCGCTCCTGACCATGGTAAGTGATTTTTGAAAGGCGACAAAAATCACAACACGCATGTCATACGTTGTTGGCATGTCAAAGGACCCTTTTGAATCAGTAGGCCATGCTCTTAATGGCAAAATTAATCTTGGAGTTTTCTGCCAACACAAAAAAAGTTCCTCCTTTCTCTACTAGAAAGCGCTCAAGTGTCAAGGAGCTTAGATATCTAACTTCCTTGACTTTCATAACTCTCCAAGGAACAACAAAATTCCGACATGCAAGCTGCCCTCTGGGAGTCATATAACGAAGCTTCCACCCAGCACCCGAGGCAATACCGTATTATTATTACTCAGCTACTCACTGAAAGGAGGTGGAGTCGCATACAATTTGATTACAGAAAGTTACAACTTCCATCAATTACAAAAGTTAATCTTGATATTGGTGATTTGCGAATGGTTCCATAAACAAATTGTTGGTTTTACCTCAGGACAGTAACTGTATCTGCTCTGACAACAACTGTTGTTGTCAGAGCAGATTGTAGACATTCCACAATTCGGATCAGTCTCTATATCAGAACTCTCCACACATTACTATAGTCTGTATTATGAAAGAAGAACGCTGACAGCTGCCAAAGCCAGGATGTGGGAAAAGTTGCCATAGGCGGTTTTGGTGGTGTAGTTGTTAGCATGCTAAGCTTCTATGCCCAAGATAGCGGGTTCAAACCCGGCCGAATTAGTCGGATTTTTAAAGAGCATTAAAAATCCTTCAGTGTGCCTTCCTTCGGAGGGGAAGTAAAGCCGGCGGCCCCATGTCATTGATTTATGGCATGTAAAAGAACCTTCCACTAACTACAATATTGTGTGAAGCTAAATTTGTAGGTTAGATTTGGTTAACGCTCTATTAAGTTCCAACGATCGCCGCCAGGTGCCATTTGCGATGGCATTCACAGCTAGGTGTCATTGATGGTAGCATTTGGTAGCAAAAGTAGGAACTACTTGAAATTGATCGTCTGCAGTCCTTACCTGAATTACAGATAACACACACTAATACAGCGTTCACAATTAACACCGGTTATCAGACAGATTCTACACACACCCAAAGTACACGGGACTACATGACCGCGTTGTCGCAGCCCCTAAACTGAGGAACCAACCACAGTTGCCTAAGTGTTTGCAGCGATTTTTGTTTTTGGACCATTTGTGGATTTGGTAGTGTTTTGTTGAGCTATTTTGTCTTGTATACAGTATTTGTATCCGATGATGCTCACTTGATGAGCGAAACATGTCACCCTAACTCTTCTGTAATCCGTAACAAATACTTTTCTGTTCAATTATGTACTTGTACATTTTTTCAGGTTGTTTTTTCGCATGTCATAGTAATTGGGTTTCCGTTTATATTGAGTTGACTGACGGAAATGTTTCAATATAGATTGCCAATTTGAATGCTCTATTTCTCCGAAAGTGCTAGGCTGGTTTGAAAACTAATTACAGTACACCGAGTTTGTTGAGTACAAAACAGCCATACTCATGACAGACTTGAGTACAGTCCTATTTAAATCCTAAGTTGATATCTCTGTGATTAACAAAGCCTGACATTCTTGGTACATCTGAGGATGAACGCATGGCACTAAGAGGACCAAGTCGTGTTCCTATAAGTTCCCCCGTGTTGAGGAGGGCGTCTTGGCTAGTTCGGGCCTGAGAGTGGAACATGATGTGGAGTGAGGAATGGTTAAAGAGATAACGTGACCGAGTAGAGCATGCTGTCCATAGTAGGAGGCATCTGTAATATTGCAAGTTGTGATGATGACATTCGAGGCCCTAATCAAAATGTCCATTAACCCACGAGAGGGTGCAGGGTGCGTCGTTCTGACCATGCATGTAAGAAAATTATAAATATTACGAAGATCCTCAACCTAGCTTTATTTTCTATTTTCATATGAATAGGAGTGTTATTTTTATCATTTTAAATGATCTTGTCGACTTCGTCGTTACGTTGGGGTCTGGCGTTACGTTAAGGTGACGGGACGAAATGTACCCAGATGCACTGATGTGTGTGACATCATAGTACTGCTTGGTGCATGTGTTCCCCGACAATTTCTACTTCTTTAGTATAAGACAAAAATCCCCAATTCTTGGATGTCACGGGTATATTTTTATCATTTTAAATGATCTTGTCGACTTCGTCGTTACGTTGGGGTCTGGCGTTACGTTAAGGTGACGGGACGAAATGTACCCAGATGCACTGAGGTGTGTGACGTCATAGTACTGCTTGGTGCATGTGTTCCCCGACAATTTCTACTTCTTTAGTATAAGACAAAAATCCCCGATTCTTGGATGTCACGGGTCTCGAGAACCACTGGATGGATTTAGATGCGGTTTTCACCATTCTGTAAAGGATATCTCGAGGAAAGATTCTGTAGAAAATAATTTATTTATGATCAAAGGAATTCAAGCAGTAACGATTTCAGTGAAAAAGTCGAAAACAAACTTGGCATCCATGCGCTTCTTAAGCTTACGCTGGGCAAACCGTTAAAAATATCAATATACTATGAGCGTAAGAATTGGTCAGCATGAAAAGTTCTACAAAAAAGTCCACGAGAGCATATCTCTATCTTCAATACATTGCCCACTATAAGTGTTTTTAGACGGGATGGAAGGGGCTCGTCCCCGGGCGCTTGACCTTGCTTTGCCCTTGGTTTGCACTTGCCGTTCGCGAGTAATTTGAAACAAGATAAGTATTATGCAGATAATTTTCTAACATGTCAAGAGTCTTTGGCTTCAAGCGAAGCGAGAAGTCTCCACCCTTTTTATTTTACATAACTAAAACATACATCATTTTCATAAAGACATATGGGAAATATTTACCAACACAGTTACATAATATTTGTGAAGGACAACTGTGTAAAAATAGATTATCAGCATCAAGTGCAGGCGACAGAGGAGGAGGGAGCAAGCTTTAAGATATCAAGTATTATCAATCATCAATGTCTGTACGCGCCGTCTCGTTGGTTAAAAATAAGTTGAAATATTAGTTCAAATAGTGACCAAAACTGTCATGTTTTCCCCAGAATGTGGGATACTGTACCAGTCAGAGACATATTCGGAGCAATAATTCTCGAGTCTGTTTACAATTTGGTCACATTCATTGTGACTGCCATGCTTTTTTTCTTCTTTGCCTGATTATATTTGAACCATATCTAAAACACTTTTAAGGAGTACAGTTGAATAATTTGATATTTAAATTAAAACAAAAACAAAAATGTGTATCAATATTTATTTATGATACTTTTCAATACATACAGAATACTAAATTGCACAATGAAAAATATTGCTTCTCTTTCTCCATTTATTATCAACAAATGACAGAATTTCAGAGAACTTTTGGCATGAATGGAAGGAGTTGTGTACTTGGTACTACACACAATTATTCTTGGCACAAATTTTGAATTAAAATTTTTCTTTAAAAATATCATATTGTCAACAGATAAGAAATGTGCCAAGTCAAGCAAGTAGTGATAAGAGATGAGATTCTTATATGCTGCAAAAGTTAAAACTATGTGAACAAATAGTTTCTAAAAATGGCTCAAATATAAACATTTATTTAAATATGAAATATATATCTAAATTTAAAAACAGCATGTGAGAAATACAACTAAATTATTTTAGAAAATTGGTTTCAATTTTATTTAATAATGCTTCACACATTTGAACCATGTCTCGAGCACTTTAAAGGAGTACAGTGGAATAATTTGATGTTTGAATTAAAAACCAAACTAAAATAATAATAATTTTATTAAATAAAATAGAGCATAAATCAAAACACAAAATGAACAATGATGAGATTCTAGAGTGACTTGTTGAGTATTTTTTTAAACTAACTGGTTGGTAGCCATGTTTTCAGTGTTGCCATGTTAGAATGTCTATAAAATATTGTTTTTCAGTCAGTCAACACACTGAATGGAGCGCAATTATCTCGGGTGATACACCAATAATACTTTATGCCACCACCTCTAAAGTAGTATTTTTGTACTTGTTATCCTCTGGGCAGATGGCCTCACTGTTCTGCCCCTTAAAACAACAATAACTTGTTATCCTTTCAAAATAGGTGGTTTAGTTATTTCCAGAAGGGGGGGCTAACCATTCAACCACTATAGATTCTATGGTGCATGAAACATTCAGAGCAACACCAAGAAAATATGGCATACAAAGAAATCTCATCTCTAATAATGATGAAATACACCAAACTAATACCATTTTCATTCAAAGTTGCACAATTAAGTCAATTTCTGTGCATATTACATCAAATATTTCTCTCTGATTATTGGTTTACAGAATTTTTGGTATATTCTGATCAAATTCATTTGGTTAAGACTTACAAAATATATTTTCCAGCAGCTAATTTTTCAAAACAAAACTAGCCTAGTCAGTATTTTAAAATAAAGGATTGATATACAATAACATCTGATCAGCATTAATACACAGCTAAATTATCTGCATTCTCTCCTTTAAAAAGCGTAATTCAAAACATAAAATTAACAATGATGAGATCCTCGAGTGACTTGTTGAACAATAACTACAGTTCCTACTAAGAGTTTGTGCTATTTATCATTTTGATTAGCAGATTTGCCATTTTGTACCAAACTGGTTGAAAAAAACAATTATCTACAATATTATAAGTATCAAATGGGATTAAAATATCACAAATTATTTATACAATATTGCTTATTTTGAAAATTACACTGCGTTGGAAAATGAATACACTGAATTTGGAATATTGCAAAATATATTTTCCAGCAGCTAAGTTTTCAAATGAAAAAAAAAAAAAAAAAAAAAAATCAGAGTTTAGAAAAGGTTTGGTATAACATCAGGTCAACATAAACTTGGAACTAAGCCACAATAACCACCCACATAGCCTAAAAATATATATAAAATTGTAACATTGAATTAGAGACATTTTTTATTTTAATTACTTTTCTTATTTTTTACAAAGGAATACGGTTCCACTTTAAAGATAAGGTTATCAGGTTAGTAGAAAAACAAAACGTCACATTTAGCATAAATTAATTTCAAATTCTGAGCATAATTTGTATTTTATTGCTGATTCGAAACTTCTCAAATCTGCAAGCAAAGCAATGTACTGTATATACAGTACAGTAGAATCCTGGTAACTCAGGTACTGGGAGACTAAGGAAGGAAGCTTGTAGTTCTACACGACTGTTTATCTCGTAAACATGTTCCAGAGGACAATTTTTATTTAACAAGGAATCACTTCGAAGACAGTACAGATTGCAAAACACAATTTTTATCATTTTAAATGATCTTGTCGACTTCGTCGTTACACTGGGGTCTGGCGTTACGTTACGGTGACGGACGGACAGATGCACTGAGGTGTGTGACGTAATAGTACCGCTTGGTGCATATGTATCCCGACAATCTCTACTTCGTTAGTATAAGACAAAAATCCCAGATTCTTGGATGTCACGGGTAATCTCGAGAACCACTAGATGGATTTTGATGCAGTTTTCACCATTCTGTAAAGGATATCTCGAGGAAAGATTCTGTAGAAAATAATTTATGTATGATCAAAGGATCATAACGATTTCAGTGAAAAAAGTCGAAAACAAACTTGGTGTCCGTGCGCTTCTTAAGCTTACGCTGGGAAAACTGTTAAAAATTTCAATATACTATGAGCGTAAGAATTGGTCAACATGAAAAATTCTACAAAAAAGTCCGGGAGAGCATATCTTTATCTTCAATACATCGCCCACTATAAGTGTTTTTAGACTGGATGGAAGGGGCAAGTCCCCGTGCGCTCCGGTGAGCGTGACGGCATCCCCCGCGCTGGACCTTGCTTTGCCCTTGGTTTGCACTTCTCCTTCGCAAGTAATTTGAAACAAGATAAGCAAGATAAGTATTATGCAGATAATTTTCTAACATGTCAAGAGTCTTTGGCTTCGAGCGAAGCGAGAAGCCTCCAGCCTTTCTAGCATTTTTCAGCATTTAAAATGATACAAAGTCTAGTCTTTCAGACTGACTGTCACTTTTTTATTTGTCATTTTAGAGCTTGACTTTTTTGAGCTACACTAGAATTTAATAAACATTATTGCATTCAGATTCTATTCAGCTACGAAATTCTTTCTTTACATTGCAAGTAGATCTGGTAATAAGGGATGTTTGGATAATAGATTAATCAAATAATTTGAAATTAATTAAAAACAATTGACTAACCAAAGGATTGATTAGAAGACACAATATAAGAAAATCATTTTTAAATGAGAGGCCATCGCTTAAGTTAAGTTACGCATATTTTCGGAACAATTTGTACAAATCTATAAACGTTACTTTTTGCCTAAATATACAAAGTGTCCTTCCTTGTTTATGTTAACAATAACCAAATAAGAGTCAGTGAGAGTGGAAGGACAAATAAATCAACTTGGGAAGGGTTGCGAAAAAAGAAAATTTTTCAGCAAATATTTTGAATTCTTGTTCAATGTTTACAATTTAGGAAAGGAACATTTTTGTTTTACTCGTTTTCAAAAAAGATGGTTGGTTCCTAAGTTTAGGGGCTGCGACAACGCGGTCATGTAGCCCCGTGTACTTTGGGTGTGTGTAGAATTTGTCTGATATCAGGTGTTAATTGTGATGACTGTGTTATCTGTTTTTATAATTCAAGTAAGGACTGCTGACTTTTGAATTTTTCAAATAGTTCCTACTTTTGCTGCCAAACGCCAATGTCAACGACTACTAGTGCAGAACTTAGCTACCAGACGCCACTGCAGTCGGCTCTTTCCAACGAACGTAGGAACCTAAGAGCGTTGTTTACATTCTTAACCTAAACAATTTAGCTTCACACAGGTATAATTAGTGGAAGGTTCTTTAACATGCCATAAATCTATGACATGGGACCGCCGGCTTTACTTCCCCTCCGAAGGAAGGCATACTGAGGGATGTTTAACGCTCTTAAAAAATCCGACGACTTTGGACGGATTTGAACCCCCGATCTTGGGCATAGAAGCTCAGCATGCTACCAACTACCCCACCAAAGCCGCTTTTCAAAAAGAAGGTGCATTATTTAAAAATATGATACAATATATTTTAATTTAGTAAATGTCTGTTTTGCTTCTGTGAGATCGTAGAACAATTAAACGCACAATTAAACGTTATTTATAGCAATTAATTTATTTTTCTGCATCGATTAATCGATAACTGAAATTAATCTATTAAAAGTACCAGCCCTAGTTGCAAGTGGGATTTAAATTTCTTACCTTCATCACAGGATTCTGTTTGGATTATCCTAAAATTTCCAACTTTCAGGGTTCTACTGTAATGTATGTATGTATATGACCATGAAGATAAGTTAAAAAGAGTCCAGTTTTGGGATAAATTTTGTGTCTTATCTGTACAGTAATACTAAAAGGCACAAACTCTTCTTCATACTAAATTCAGCTCTAATCCTTTACTTCACCACTACTAGCTACTGTGGACACAGTGCAGCTGCCACAAGCTGCTCACAAACAGTTCTTGAAGCCACAGGATACAGTTAGTAGAAGCTTGGAAAAATTATTAACGTCTACAGTATGTGCAAATACAATTTTTCTTAACGTTTTTTCAGACTGCAATTCAATTTCCTACGACACACTACTTACAATTCATATTTAAAAACAACATAATGCTTAAAAGTTTAAAGAAACACACCAACAAGCCAGCGATCATATTTCTCAGGAATTACAGTAACTATACAAGCAATGACTTACTCAAATAAAAAGAAAAATATATACATATTTCAGAGCAAATTCACCATCTTGTGTTTCTAGTTATAAATCTAATCAGTAGGTCTGGATTCTTATACAGAATTTTCTTTGTTTCTGGCTGACACCGTATTTTTTTAAAATTGGGTTCAATCCCAGGTAATGGTTTTATCTTCAAGTCTTACTCTATAGAACTGCATGCATTGTAAAAACAAAACAGGAAAAAAAGCACACCCTTACCTGTTACTAATTACACTTATGCTAAGATATAAATAAGTTTCTACACTGTACAATATATTTATTATAACTGAGTTAAGATAAATGCAACCCAAATAACTAATTTATCTTTGAAAATGTACGTCTCAAATAATACTCGAAACAAAATATCTGTGTGTGTTTATGAGAAAGTACCAATTCCCGACATTAAGTTTACACTGAAAACAGACAATTCATTAAATGTATCATACATTTTTGCATTCTTATTTATTTATCGTATGGCTTTTAGTGCCGGGAGTGTCCGAGGACATGTTCGGCTCGCCTGAGTCTGTAGCTGCTTTCAGCGGATACCCTAAAGGGTGAGCTACAAGTTCCGTTCAATTTCAAGTAGTTCCAACTTTCGCCACCAGATATCAATGATACCTAGTGGTGAACGTTGGAACTTTGATAGAGCGTTCTGACGAAATCTAACCTAACAATTTTGCTTTACACATGTTTAGTCTGTGAAAGGATCTTTTACATGCCATAAATCTATGACATGGGACCGCCAGCTTTACTTCCCCTCCAAAGGAAGGCATACTGAAGGATTTTTAACGCTCTTAAAAAATCAGATGACTTCGGCCGGGTTTGAACCCGCTATCTTGGGCACAGCAGTTCAGCATGCTACCGACTACGCCACTAATCATAGACTGGTAATTCTAATTAATGAGCATCAATTAAGTTACAGTAAAACTTGCCCAAACAGGATCATGAATAGACCAGAAACCTTCCTTAAATGAGCTTTGTCTATAACTACATAGCGCACTGTTTGCATTGTATTTGGCTGCAATGGTCTATAAATCGCCCACAAACATCCCAGGTGTAGAGGTCAGGTACAGTTTTGATAGAGGGCTCTTCAACCTAGCTTGATTTCGCTCCAAGAAGCTTACAAGATTACAAAGATAACCAATATGTTGTATGCAGATGATGCGGCATCGCCTACACTCACGCCAGTGGAGTTGCAACAGACTGTTAATTGCTACAAGAATGCATGTGATCGTTTTGGTCTCACCATTAATGTTCAGAAGACCAAGGTTCTGGCACAACCTTCACCAGGCACTTCCCTTCCGCACTTCAACATTTCTATCTCAGATACTCCACTGGAGCAGGTAGACCACTTCTCGTATTTGGGCAGTTTGCTATCTGTACACGGTAATTGTGGGCAGGATGTTGAGAAGAGAATCAGTGCTGCCCATGCGGCATTTGGGCGACTATCGCACCGGGTATTCTTGAATAAAGATCTGACCGTGAAGACGAAGCTCATGGTGTACCAAGCAGTTGTCATCTTAACATTGTTGTATGGCTGTGAAACCTGGACCCTTTATCGACATGACTTCCGAAAGCTTGAGCGCTTCCATCAATAGAAACTTTGATCCATCCTTAAGATAAAGTGGGAAGACCACATCACCAACCTTGATGTTCTTGAGAAAGCGCATGCTAATAGTATAGAATCATCCATAATTGGTCATCAACTTAGATGGATTGGACAAGTCCATTGGATGGATGATACGAGACTACCACGCCAGGTTCTGTATGGTGAACTCAGCTCCGGCACCAGACCTCATGGAGGCCCTAAGAGACGTTACAAGAACCAATTTAAACAGAATATGAAATTGACAGGTCTCAATCCACAAACCTGGGACCAGCTTGCTAAAGACTGTTCAACTTGGTGCCA
Organism: Meconema thalassinum; assembly: GCA_946902985.2. Taxonomy (NCBI): domain Eukaryota; kingdom Metazoa; phylum Arthropoda; class Insecta; order Orthoptera; family Tettigoniidae; genus Meconema; species Meconema thalassinum. Next base: position 155,260,104 of record OX336395.1, on the reverse strand, counting down.
GACCATCCCGGCTGCTGTAAAAATGTTTGAAGAAGAACGTCGTAGACTTGTTAAGGCCAAGCGATAAGCACAAAAGCTCCGTGCAGCACAGCCATGCCCTCCACCAACAGTTCTGTGTGATCTGTGTGGACGCTTGTTTCATGCTTGCGTTGGACTGTTCAGTCACCGCAAACATGCCCACAGACCTCAACCTTAAGATTATGATAGACTGTTTTGGAAGAAGATCTATACTCGGAAACGAGTTAAAGCCGATGACGATAGCGCTTAATGCAGCCTGAAAATAAACCTGCCCAATGCAGAAACTGGCTGATATTTCCAATCCCATGAGAGAAGAATCTCAGACCAAAATGGAACTCCTTCCATTGTAATATTATATTACATAGAATAGAAACACCAAGCTAGGAATTCTACCATGAAACCAATTTCTGTTGTTCTTATGATTACTTTAAGGGCTTAGATCATCATTTGTAACCAATCTAATGGAAACACTCTAAAGGCCTGGTTTCACTAGGGCGATCTTTTTACAATAGCAATAAGAGTTACATTATCTCTGTATGTAAACAAATGGGGCTAGTTTCTTTACAGCAACTGGGCCCTGATCATATTCACGTATACATATTCCTTTTTTGATATATTTTACATACTAGTTGAGAAATTTAATTCCAATGTCTGCCCAAAAATGCACATCCAAATTAAGAGTGACCAGATAAAACAGGATGAAAAATTACCTGTTTTTGAAACAACATTTGTGCATAGTTCATCAAGAAGGATATGTTTTAAGGGCCGGGGTCTATCTGTGATTAGCATAAACAAAAATTGACAAGGATATCCAGTGGTTACCATGGCAACAAGTGTTTGTCATCAAGCCCTATGCATTCTAGTTCAGTAGACACATCTAGTCGCGAGATAGTACGATCTTGTAGCGTTGGACTAATAGTCCCAGAATTTAATAAAAGTCGTTCAAAATTCAGATTTTCTCTAGCGTATCTGAGCGTCATTTAAAATGTTAAGAATCAGTGGAACATAAAATTTTAGTGTCAACAAAAAATCCCTATAAAAGTTACTAAATTCAAATTTCTTTGGAAGTTTCATTATAAGTGTCCAAGTGATCCAGGCCTATATGGTTACCAAGGCACTCAAAATGGGCCATTACTATGAATTACATAAAAATTTTCAGGGAGTTTTTAAGGTATTTTGAAACTTAAGATGTCAAAATCTTGATACCCCAATAAAAGCAAATTGTATTTATTTATGTTTCCTGCTGTACAAAACTCCCAAAATTCTAGAAAAATCTCTCAAACAGTTGAAATGGATGCTCGCTAGTAGATCATGTGAAAGACTTAAAATTGTACACCCTTTATTATATCGTCTGAAAGTCGTCAGATGTCTTTTTTCCAGTTCAAGTGATATCTCTTGGCCTGTAATCTAGTTCAACTCTCCTCGCGAGTGAGCAAAACGAGGAATGATACAAAATAAAAAAAGTTCAATCAATAAAAACAAAAACACCACAGCAACACTCAGATAAATTATAAATCACATTGTATTGACAAATAATATAATGCTGCAAAATATTTAACAAAACTCTATAAAAACAGCCACACACAAGCTTTGATTAATAAAACAGGATTTCACTATCTCTAATAAGTCAGGGAACCAAGCAAATTACCATTAAATAATAGTCAACACAAAAAAAACTTTAAAAAAATAAATTACATGATAAAACAGATAATGAATTCTTCTTTACCTGGGCACTCACACACATTGTATAATTATTCTACAGCAGGGAACGGCAACACGAATGTTATTTACTGAGGGCCGGGTTCACCATGTCACAGCATTATTTTCAATGATTTGTACATTTCTTTGAACCAAAGCCAAATGCAGTCCCCGGCTCATCATCTTTCAATGAGTTTTGTACAGCCCTTAAACATAACGATTCGTTTGCTAATGCCAATCGGAAAATGTGCTGGTGAAACGCCAACGAGTTTAATTCCGATGTTAAAATTAACGAGGCATTTACTGACGGCCTGTTAACTCTGCCTTAGTGAACTCGGCCTTGAGACAGTAATAATGAGCGCTATATATGCATTCTATTTAATTTCACTTCGCCAAATTCTGACAACAGGAAATGATAATTACTGTATATAGAAAGCTTTGAAGCCAATTTTTTCAGTGTTGCCATCTTATTGTCACTTTTCAGTCAATACGATTACAATCCCTATTATTGGGAAATGTAAAACCACCTGAAAAAAGAAAAAACAAATTAGGCTATTTTTTCTTGTAGATATTTTTTGACCTTTAGGAACTGATGATGCTTGCTTGACAAGCGAAACATGTCATCCTGTATTTTTTTCCTCTTCTTGTAATTCGTTGCAAATAACTTTTAATCACATTTTTTCTATATTTTTTATACAGGTTGTTTCATATTTCCCAATTATTGGAATTTAATCATGTTGACCAAGTTAACAAAGTTACAATATCAAAGGAAATGATATCTCGCATTTCGACCATCTATCACCGGTACCTTAATGTTTCTTAATGTTAAGTTTTCTATTAAAAAAAACAAAACAAAAAAGGCTTGGCAATTAAGATTACAATGAAGATTATTTCGTAATGTGAGGATCTTTCGGTAGATCACTAAATCTTCCATGTTGCCTATCCCTGTTCTATAGATATGTCAGTCACTATACAATAATACATGGCATTTCGGTTTAGGTAAGGTTGTGGCCTACATCACATTTCACTCCCCTCACTAACGTACACAGGGGTGCGGAGCATCCCACAGCGGCCAACCGATCACTTAGAGCTTATCAATAACATAGCCACGTGGGCACGAATCAGAATCAACTCATGTTTCGTGTTAATTCCAGAACATTCCAACAGCCTATATATACTTCAGACAAGAACCACTTCAAATCATTCAGAACAGATCTTTGTAAATGATAGCCATACTTGCTGGGGAAACGTAAGACCCAAAAAGCTGTTCTGAAGAATGGAATGGCTCAATGTAGTTGGTTTCTTTTTTCAACCCACAGCATAGTCGTCTGGATTTTTTAAAAGCTCAAAAACCACAGACTCTTAAGTATGACCCAACAGGTCTGATCTAGAGACTACAATACTGGCCATGAAAGCCAACTCCCATAATTTCACTTTAAATATAATCCCGAATACAGTTCATTTCCAGTCATTCAACAGCTTATACACTAAAACTCATATTTACAACTACAATCTTGAGATGGAACAGCGATACCAATGTTCCCTGGATACCAAAATTACTTGCAAGTCCTGCAATAATCGTTTTTGGGGTCTTTAAAGCAATTCTTTCAAATAAAAATTATCAATTAATCAATGGTTTAACATAGCCTATAGAAGACAATCATCCTGGGCAATATCTGCTGACAGAATTCATTCAGGGGCTTTAATTCAACAATCTTCAATCCTGATTGATTCTTAAGTAAAAATTTACAAGGTAAGGTAATGTGTCCAGGCATACAATATTTAGAATGTGATATGGAGGGAGAAAGAAAAAAACATATCATCAGTGCGGAAACCATCATTTCATATTTCTTAGCTTTGTGGGAGTGTTCTGTAACTGACTCTTCTCTTTGAAACGCTTCCACATTGTGATCAGGATGTCTTAAAATAAATTATGGAAAACATATGGGCATAATATTCCCAGTAATGTAAAAGAGGATCTATCATTCATTTCTTCCTAAACTGTTTGGTTGATCCACTGCTTCACATCTCTTGTGATGTATAGTAGAGCCATCTTTAATTCAGTGCTAGGCTGCAGCTATCTAGCGGTCAGAAGTGAAATCACTTTAACAGGCAGCCATTCCAACACCACACAGAAGCGACAGCTCAATTTGCGAAGTAGAAACCAACTAGACACGATGTGTAATGTAACTGAGTATGTGGGGTGCTGAGGACACCTCAGCTTAAAAATGCTATTGTCGGCAATAATAGACACAACTTTAAACAATGCAAATGACGTTATATTAAACTCGAAGCTTATTCAAGAAGGTACTGAGTTCCTCAACAGTGTAGCCAACTTTTGTCAGAAAGAAACAAGCGAATATTACACATGGGGTGTTCTCAGGATTCCTCATACCCAGTTAAAGGTTAAGAAACTCAATGTACTATGGTTTTTATAATTATTATATTTGGTTTGAATTGAATTCACTACTCATATTTCAAAAGTAATTTGAATGGGAGGACGGGCATTAACAAAATACTTTACATTTTTTTTACATACCAGGACATATCTTCTAGTTAAAAAAGAAAGAAATTGATACCATTGAAATCTATATATCACGACAAGAAAAGATTGATGATTGTCAACTAGTTCTCTGATTTTTTTAATATTATTATTTACCACATATTTAAGAAACTCAATGTACTATGGTTTTTAGAATTATTATATTTGGTTTGAATTCAATTCACTACTCATATTTCAAAAGTAATTTTAATGAGAGGACGGGCATTAACAAAATACTTTACATTTTTTACGTAGGCTACCTGGACATATCTTTAAAACCTTTTGATTAAAAATGAAATTGCATCTTGTAATATGTCGTACTAGGCCATGACTTTTAAATGTGTATAGGCTACCTCTGCAATCTCGCAGTGGTTTACCCGAGTATTGCAGTTCTGTCTGTATCTGCTGCCAATCACTACTACTCGAGCTATCTTGATACAGTAATATTTATTTCATCATGCATTTAATTAACATGTAAAAAACATAGTATGTTACAATACCTTTAACTTGACAGTTAAAAGCCACAGGTCATTCTAAGAATGGGTATTTTCTGCTAGTAAAAATATCAAGGAAAGGGGTATGGTTCCATCTCCACTACTAAATAGTTCATCTACAGTCATGGTAGGCTAAGTCAAATTGTGAAGTTTAACTCCTCTGGAGGTTTTCTTTCTTTGTAGCCATAAAGGCATTGATTGTTGCTATGATGATGGTCTTATTGTTTACCAGGCACTGTCAGACCTCCTGAAACACCTGACCTTACTTGTAGACGCGCTTGTGATCTGCGGCCCAATATAGCAACAGAACTACAGTACTGTACAATCTATCAAAGTGAATTTTTAAATTCTATTTCGAATTTTTGTGATGGTTGATGGTCTTTGTTACAGTTTGGCAAAATATTTGTATCGTAAATACAATAATTGAACCCTTGAAAACACACAACACTTTCAGTAAAATATGCTTCCAAACCATTGAATTGAGCAACCTTAATGGAATTGAAGCATATTTTACTGCAAGTATTTCATGTTTTCAATTATATTTTATAACACTATTTTGTATTTTGTACCACAAAATTTTTGAAGTATATTTGCCCAACTCTGATACTCATAAAGGAAGAGTTTACCGGTTGCGGTGCTCGATCCACTTGCAGAAGTTGTTAGGAAGCGATTGTTGTTTCAAGGGCACAACATGCAACGCTGAAGTTGCGTCACTACCCTGACAACACGAATCAAGGACCAGCTATGAAAATATACTCCCGTCTCCAGAGAAACTTCAGAATTCAACTGCCAAGATAAGGACAGTAGTTAACATGATTATCAAACAGATCAAAAACTGACATGGCCCAAAATCAACAAAAATTCTTCATTAGGCTACAAGTCTATAAATTCACCAATATCTTATATTCTTTCTAGATTTCATTTCTTTTTCATATTTAAAATCTCTTTGTCTATTTCATGGATAGTCTTTGGTCAAAACAAACACTAGTGATTTCCAACAACTCAACCAACCAATGCATTCCAGCCAATAAATGCTATGGAAAAGACAAGGATACCAACATATATAGCTAAACCATATCCCCAATGATACCATTTTGTAGGCTCAGAATCGATTTTTGCCAAGAAAGGCTTTTCGCCAGAAAGACGGATATTCACATAGACAGTACGCCATGTGATGAATGACGACACCAAAGCGATCAATACAGGGACAATGATCCAACTGAAATCTGATATTATCACCCACAACGACATTAGACTGGTCTGTATTCTGAAAAAGACATCTCCCTCAAAACTAAACAAACTTTTTGTGATGTAGAAGATGTTATAAAACAGCTGTTTGTTTGCATAGAGAATCTTGCTGAAGACAATACTCAGTGAGCAATAGAAAACAAGCAGAGCAAACTTATCTTCATTGAAAGGTCGCAAGCTCTTGATCACGTACTTGTCTTTGAAGGTGGGAGACTTGGGGGCAGTTCCATTGCTGTAGAGATCCTTCTCTGTCCTTAACCTCAGCGTTGTCAGCTTCATAAACATTGTGGACTGATCGTTCTGATATTCCTTATCCATCATGATCTGATTAAATATTTTTCAGCCAGATCTGCAATTCAAATGAAAAAAAAAATGTGATAGTTATTTTAAAATTGAATTGGCAATAATAATAATAATAACAACAACAAAACTCTACTGCTTTAAGTAACTGGCTGCCATGAAGATCGGAAAAATTTACAATAGGAGCAGGTAAGTTAATCTTACAGAGAGGAAGGAGTTGACTTTATCACTATACTCTGTATTTCAAAAGAAAGAACGTGAAGGAAATGGCGTGAGCTTGGAACAGCTGAGCTGTGTTGCCAAGTTTTATTGATGATGTAGATCAGCTGATTCGAATAATACACAGGGATACACTTCGGATATTATTTCGGTAGGCTACTATCATGCGCAATATAATGCAAATGTCGATCCTGAGTCAACGCCAAGGACATTGAAATAGAGAAATACGATACATAAATAAATAATAAATCTGGAACAAATCTAATTTTGTCACGGTTGGGCGTCATTGTCTACTCTTCCCAGGAGTAGATAGATGGGGAGAACCGATTTCGATCAATTCTACTTTTTTTCAGATATTTTGCACACAGAACTCCTGCTTATCTGGAGCGCTGTGGCAATTCTCTCCACAACTTGATGGAACGGAATCAGGGGAGAATTCAACGTTTGCATATTTGTGTTCTCCTCGAAACACTGTCTAGTGACACAAACCATTTCCCTCACCTAGCTGCGAATTGTAACACCTCGACCAGTGTTAGATCTTTCACGGGGTGGAAGAGTCCTGGGCCTACCTCTTCGACAAATCATATCTCAAACAGAAATAACTATGTTATGTACCTATAATTAACAAACTAACTAGCTAACTAAGAACAGGATGAAACTAGAAAATAATAATAAAAGAAATGACGAAGTAAAAATGGAAACAAAAATATTAAAACTCGATGCGAAAAGTAAACGAAACGATGACATTGAAACTAACTCCGACACAGACAGTGGTTAGAGCAGACGCAAGAAAAGCTTATTAAATACAGCATTCATTTCAGGTTCCGTATTGACCGTATTTACAATTTAACACTTGGAACTAAGATGCAGCTCTTGCAAATCTAATTACACGGGACAAACAGGTAGGAGCATACGCACTCGTTATTCTGAGCATGTTTCGGCCATTAAGCATAGGAAATTCTCAGCCATGGCTACACACATGGAAGAAACGGGACACAAGTTCACCGACATAAACAATGACGTCACGATCTTGCATTACGCGTCTAAGGGCAGCTATATGAATATTTTAGAAAACATCCATATCAATACATCCCAGAGGTCTAATGAATGCAATAATTTAAACGAAATTAATTTTGAAACCAACGAATTGTTTGATACAATAGCAGATTACTTAAATAATAAACAACGCAAACCACCCCCACAACCCCCGCCACATTAGGTATTCTCTCATACATTTCGTTTCGTTACACCAATTACACTCCCCTCTCGGTTCGATCCAATATCTTAACCCTCCCCTCCCATCCCCTCCCTTTCCCCAACCTCCCCCTTTCCCCGCAGCCGCGTCAAGCCGTTTCACTGCAAGCGAGCAGCTGTGGCAATAGCAAGGTGTAGCTCAGTTGAAGTGGACCTCTATGAGGGCTGTGATTATGACTAGGCCACTTACGTCCGGTAAGTCTTTGTAATGTTTTAATTTCCGTAAGAAAGTTTTTCCATAATTATGAAAAAGGCATTATCTGATGTTTTTGTTCTTCAGATTGTTTGGAACTATTTAGTATTTCATGAATAAGACGAGGTATTCGATTGATATGTTCTTATTAAGTTTTTATATTTCATTTAGGTCCGATTTTTTGATAATATTTAGTTTTTGGAATTTTATTTCTAAAACGCAATTCATTCATTTCAGGACCAGTACAATATTAATGAAATTATTAATTGAAGCAGTCGACCGTCAACTTGCCATAATAAGAAGCCTTGAATTAACAGTCATCAATTCTATTGGACTGTCATTCATAACAACAGTCATTCTACTATAACATGTTGTTAAGTATCATAGAATAGGACACAATAATACCTGATGTTCTACCTGAAACAACATATGTAAAAATGACAATAGGCTAATCTTAGATGCAGTCAAATCAGCAAATTCCTCCATAGATTAATCGCATTGAATTTTATGCTTCGAAAACAAAGTGAACAAAACATATGCTGTGCTTAAGTATATTTTAATGTGTTCCAGGACACAAATTCAAAATTGAACTGATGGACTGAGAAAAATACGAAGTGCATCACAAGTTTTATCTTTGTTTGTTTATTGAATTTTAAATGTATTTTTTAAGCTAGTAATTTTAATATGTTGTGGTTGTGTAATTTTATGTTGTGTATTCTGTGACACGATGTTTGTAATAACAAAGGAGGGCTGAAGAAGGGGACAGTAAGATCCCGAAACATGTACCTATAAATTTTTTACATAAGTAAAAGTATTGATTTGGCGGAAAATCCAAGTGTTAAATTGCAAGAAAAGCTTGCCGAAACTCAACGATGCGCAGAGACCAATATCAATCAGCGTATTTTAAAGCTCATTGCGGGGCTCCTGTGTGTCCCCTGAATGCTGATTACCGGGCTCACTGCACATTCCATTCTTCAACAACGCGGCTCGCTCCGAGACGCAGTCTACAGCTGTAAACCAAGCGTAAACCCAGTCACAGTTCAGCCTGCCAAGCCTGGGCAGACTATCCGTTCAGAACTGCTGCCAGCGAGCTACTTCCGCGAAGTGGGAGGGGCGTTGTATGCCATTACCGAGCACACCCGAACCCCCAATAATGGCCGAAGATCTGCGCAGCATTCTTCAGCAAGCTTTTCTTGAGTCTCCTTTAACAAGCGACAGACTCATGAGCAATGTGCTGGCAATGTGTGGCACTAGTTGTCAAAATCCAGCCAATAGGAGCCCGCGGTGGCTATTTTATATTGTTCCCACCAAATAGGCCTATGTCAGGTTCGTTCTCTCGAAATACAGAGTATAGTGTGTGTAACTACATTTTTTCAGTAATGTCAACAGAATGTAGTTTAGCGCTGGATCACCATGAATTGGTGCTCAGTATGAATCATGGAGTCGCTTATAACTGTTGTTTCTATCAAATGAGATTAAAAATCGATGTATCCCTAACAAATATCGGTGAGGTGGTAATCTTTTTAGTGTTGTTTTTTTGTGCATTTCTTTCTTTGTTTTTTATGTTAAAAAGGCTTTACGTACAATTGTTGTTTGAGTCTTCAGTCTTTTGACTGGTTTGATGCAGCTAATCGTTTCATCTCTACATAGCTCCGACACCCTACATCGGAGGCAATCTGTTTAACATATTCTAACCTTGGTCTACCCCTACAGTTTTTGTCCTCGACCCTTCCTTCCATAACTAAGCTTGCTATTCCTGGGTGTCTTAGTATGTGTCCTACCAACCTATCTCTTCTCTTCATTAGCAGTCGCCAGAAACATCTCTCCTCTCCCACTCGTCTTAATACCTCTTTGTTTGTAACCCTATCTACCCATCTGATCTTCATCATTTCAAATGCTTCAATTCTCCTCTTTTCTGCTGCACCAATAGTCCAAGTTTCGCTTCCATAGAGCGCCACGCTCCAGACAAAGGCTTTCAAAAATGACTTCCTAATACCTAAATCTATATTCGATGTCAGCAGATTCCTTTTTTGTAGAAATGCTTTCTTTGCCTGAGTTAACCTACTTTTAATATCCTCTTTGCTTCGTCCATCACTGGTTATTCTGCTTCCTAAGCAACAGAAGTCTCTTACTTCCTTCAGCTTTTCACCTGCCAATTTGATCTCCTTAGAGGTTTCTGATTTATTTCGGCTGCATTCCAGTATTTTTGTTTTACATTTATTTATTTTCATCATGAATTCTTTCCGTAAGACGGAGTCCATACCATTCAAAAACTCATTCAAATCCTCAGGCTTGTCGGCCAAGATGACGATGTCATCAGCAAATCTCAGAGTTGAAATTATTTCTCCTTGAATCTTCACTCCCACTTTAAATTTTTCTCTAATTTCCTTCATTGCTTGTTCAATGTAAAGATTGAAAAGTATGGGTGATAAGTTGCAGCCTTGCCTTACACCTTTCTGAATACCAGCTTCTCTCTCATGTCCCTCAACTCGAATGACTGCTGTCTGGTTTCTGTACAGATTGTATATCACCCTCCTATCCCTGTACTTTATTCCAAATGATTTCAAAATGTCAAACAATTTAGTCCAATCAACTTTATCAAAAGCCTTTTCTAAGTCTACAAAAGCCATGAACATTCTCTTATCTTTCCTTATTCTACCTTCTAAAATCAGCCTAAGACTTAGTACAGCTTCCCTTGTTCCTACATTTCTCCTGAAACCAAACTGGTCTTCACCCAACTCCGTTTCTATCTGGCTTTCAATCCTCTTGTAAATTATTCTAGACAGGATCTTTGAAGCATGAGTAATCAAGCTGATTGTACGGTAATCTTCACATCTGTCAGCTCCCACTTTCTTTGGTATAGGGATGATTACATTCTTATTGAAATCAGGGGGTACCTCACCTGTCTCATAAATCCTACACACCAGGTGAAATAACCTGATCAGACCTTCATCCCCTATGCAGCGTAGCAACTCAATCGGTATATCATCTATGCCTGGTGCTTTGTTCCTGCTTAAGTCTTCCAAAGCTCTATCAAATTCTGATCTCAATATTAAATCTCCTTTCGCATCCTCATCAATTTCCTCCTCCCTTTCCATTACATGATTCTCAATCTCCTTTCCCTTATACAAACTCTCTATGTAAGCTTTCCATCTCTCAACCTTTTCTTCCCTATCTGTTAGAGGCTTTCCATTTGTGTCCTTAATATTACAGCACTTAGTCTTCTTTTCCCCAAAAGTATTCTTAATCCTTCGATAAGCTGTGTCTACTTTTCCTAATTTCAGACAATTTTCTATCCCTGCACATTTCTCTTTCAACCATTCTTCTTTCGCTTCCTTGCACTTCTTGTTAACCTCATTTCTCAGACGTCTGTATTCTGCTTTCCCCTTTTCATCTCTTAGATTCTTGTGTTTCCGCCTTTCATCCATCAATTCTAGTATATCCTGAGTGATCTACGGTTTTCTACCTATTCTTTCTTTCCTACCAATGTTTTCTTCTGCGGATTTTGTTATTTCATTCTTCAAAAGTGCCCATTCGTCTGCAATTGAAGTTTGTTTAGGGTTTTTCATTAGTCCTTCCTTGATACTCTTCTTGAATCTTTTGTTTACATCCTTCTCTTTCAGTCTGTCTATTGCCCACCTTTTTGGCTTTTGACTTTTCTTCAGTTTCTTCAACTTAAATCTGCATTTCATTACAACCAAATTGTGATCAGAGTTTATGTCAGCACCAGGATATGTTTTACAATCCAAAATCTGGTTTCGAAACCTCTGCTTGACCATAATGAAGTTGATTTGGTAATGCCCTGTATCTCCTGGTCTCATCCATATGTATATTCTTCTATTGTGGTTATTGAATAAGGTGTTAGCTATGACCAATTCATGCTCGGTGCAGAATTCTACCAGCCTGCTTCCTCGATCATTCCTTTCACCTAATCCGAAATCTCCTACTATCTTCCCTTCTCTCCCTTTTCCTACCACAGCATTCCAATCTCCCATTACTATAACATTTTCATCACCCTTGATAAACCTCAGAATTTCGTCTATTTCTTCGTAGACCTTTTCAACATCCTCATCATCAGCTTGACTGGTAGGCATATAGACTTGTACCACTCTAGTGCAGGTAGGTTTTGTATTGATTTTTGCTACAATAATCCGTTCACTATATTGCTCATAATATTCCACCCGCTGTCCAAGTTTCCTACTCAATATGAGGCCAACCCCTGCTTGGCCATTGTTTGATTTAGTGCTAATGACCCTATTGACGTCAGAAAAGTTGGATGGCGCAGCCACGCGGCAGAATGTTGAAGCTGTAACATTGTGACAGGTGAGATTTATTTAGATGGTGAAGCGCTGACGTCGTGATGGAAACAGAAAGAAATTTGTCAAATTCGAGGAGGTACTGTTCTGTATACGGTTGCAAATCGTATAAAACGGCTACGAAATATCTTCACTACTTTCCTGTACAAAAAGTTCAGAGAGAAAGATGGGCTTCGGCGCTGTCAATTGGAAAACGTGTTACATGTTACATGACAGTGTGCAGTCTGCATTTTTGTGAAGACGACTTCTTTCCACCGGTACTGTTGATTATTGTTAGTTATTGTCTCTAATTTGTATTCACATGGATTTACCTACATCAAAAATACTGATATACTTATAGCCTATTACTTCTGTGCCGTACAATGAATGTAATCCGCTCTTCGTAAACTTATTTTAGGGGTTCTTCCGATTGACAATAGCCGAATGGTTAGAAAACTTCTCCCTACTGTTGAATTTAGTTGATTAATGAGTAAAATCTTAGTTTTAAGTACCGGTTTGGTGACCCATCGTCCCAGGCAGGCCGGCAACACCTATACTACTCAGGCAGATAGGTTACTTAGCCGTAATTTTGAAGTTATAGTGATGTTAAGTATACATATGCGGTAATGTAGCAGGAGACCGGATCGGCCTAGGCTATTCTAACTTTAATTAGTTCCCATTTCAGGGTTTTACAGTTTTGAGTGCGAATAGTTGGTTTGAAAGTTGTACAACAGTAAGGAGAGTATGTTTTGTATAGGTTTTAATTGGTATTATGGTTTATGTCGATCTGAGGAGTGAATTTGGTTTGGCTTAAAGTGTAGTTTTTGATCTGTTCCGTTTGCTTATGACAAGTTCAAATGGAGACTCCAGCTATGTTAAATGTCTGTATTTTAAATATTTAATTAAATATATTGATAAAGAGGATGTCTCCATTTTAACTTGCCTGTGGCAAGAGATTAATAATTTAACATTCTTGCCTTTGAACAGCAAGTATGTAGGTCAATATTTGCAATATTGAAGTATGATTTGAGCATCCCAAGTAACGCTTCTTTGAACCCAAAACATTCATGCAAATTCAGGGTTGCTTGATTCAATTTATTATCAGGGAGTCGTCCTTTGTGTTATGTGAGATATATATATTGTGAAATTAATAAAAACATCGATACCGCTAGGCTCCCAAGTACAGGCTTCATATAGGCCTATGTAACGGCAGACAGTAAATTAACTATCTACATGTGGGTAATATTTTTAACTGGTAGTAATTAGGCACTGCATTTAAATTGATTATAAAAATATTTCTATCAATGAAAGGAAATATGTAGTATTTTGCCATCATAAATTTCAAGCCATAACAAACGCACACCCAATTACTTAACGTCACTATATCGCCGCCATATTGCAAACAGCTGACCGTAAGCTCCTCCCCCGTTTCGGACGTCAATAGTCTCCTGACCAAAAGTCCTGTTCTTCCTGCCAGCGCATTTCACTAATCCCAACCAAATCCAACCTCAACCTATCCATTTCCCTTTCTAAGTTTTCTAACCTTCCACTTCCTAGCAGACTTCTAACATTCCACGCTCCGATCCGTAGAATGTCAGATTTCCTCTTTGTCACTTCTGTGATGTTAACCCCCTCTCGAGTAGTCCCCACCCGGAGATCCGAACGGGGGGACTAGTTTACCTCCGGATTGAAATTTTACAAGGGAGGAGGCCATCATCACATGTAATTATGCATAGAGAGGTGCATATCCTCGGGAATAGCATACGGCTGTAGTTTCCCGTTGCTTTCAGCCGTGCAGCAGGACGCAGTGTAGCCATTATTGGCTTATATTATCAATATCTTAACCGTCTATAAGACTAGTAAAGAATTGATTTATTCTGAAAGGCTGCTACTCCCTTTCAGAATAAGTAAAGAGCAATTCTACTAACAAAAATACTAACCTTCTACCGTACTAACAATTAAATACCAAAACTCTACTAACAAAAAACTTAAGTTCCACCAACAACAAATACTACCACTAAAACAGTCTGTCAACAGGCACACTCACATGCACCCTCACACATCACAGTCTACTGAAACAATGAACTATAACTAATAAACAATGCAACTGCTACCAGACACACTCACACACCACAGTCTAATAGAACAATGACATATATCTAATAGACAAACTAACTACCTACTTACAACTAAAACTAACTACATACTTACTGTACTTTTATTTGAATTGACAATATTTACAAAATGCAATTTAGATAGAAAATACTTACAAAATGTAATTTAGATTCAAAATTGTCACAAAATGCAATTTAAGGGGGACGTATGCAAAATTGCACTAAGTGAGAAATGGTTTCATTTCGGCTGTATTAAGGTAAATAAGGAGGATTGTGTAGTCGGGAATTGGTTTTTGACGTTTGTAACAGTGTTTTATACGAGTGTATTCATAAGAGAATCTGCGGCTGATACTAGATCGTTCAGTCCATAACATTTCGTATACTGGCGAGGCGAGCAGCAAATTTATGTGAAGTGAGACGAACATTATTAGCACCGTATTGAAGCTGCGTGTGTTTATGAACATTGAGGCAACTCATATCAGTGAGATATCAACTCTACAGATATTCACAATGAACGTTAACATGAAATGGAACGGAAGGCAGAATTATCAGTATACGAAAGCTGCAGAGATGGCGTAAGTTTTAATCTGCGTTTGGAATACATTAGACAGAAGTGAGATGGCTATACAGAGCAACTCTAACCTAAACATTGAGCATTATCAAAATTATTTCGAGCTACTTCGAACATTCTTCTACCTATTGTACTTTCTCCATCTATGAAATACTTTATGGTCAAAAAACAATGATTGTCTACCAGCGATAAGATGCGTCGTAGAAGAGAGAAGAGGGTAGGGAGATCCCACCCAAGGCTTGAAACTTGGTATATGGAAGCCAGGAGAGAAGGAGTTCGCAACCCGTCTGGAGCAGAAGCAGTTCTTGGGAACGTAGGTTCGTTTCCCGAGATAGCTGTACGTGCGGAGAGGAGACCAACAGTTCTAGACTTCTCTTGTGCAGAGATACTGGACTATCTTGGTATTTCTTATGCCTATTGTTGCTGCTAGATTCTTCTCAAGGTAGAGCGATGATTTATATTACTTAGTAGTGCAGAGTAGTTAATGTAATTCTTAAAACTAGGAAGTTCACACAGATCAAAATGCATAGTAGTAAAGAGCTTAATCGAAAGATAATATAAAACTACCGGTACATCTAAATTTGGACGGCTCAGTGCCAGAGGTGACTAAGTGCCATCGCGGCTCATTTTTACCTATTCAGTGTAATGACTAGAAAAAATTGTAAACTATCTATGCCAAACATGGCTAACAGCCTACATGTGTCTTCAAAGTGCTGCCACCAGCGAGCAAGTCTGGCACTACAATAACCATTGAAATACGTGAGCCATGCATGTCCAAGTACCGACAAGATGGCGGATGTAGTGCACGAAAATTCATCAGAATCCGACTTTTCTGCTGTTAGCGATGATGATATTTATTTATTGGGTACAGAAAGTCCCAGTGAGCTGGTAGCTCAAGGGGGGACTGCCTTTTACAAATATGGCTTGGTAACTAATACTAGAATATTCTAAAGTGGTAGGATCATTTATTCAGTGTTTATGGGTTCATCTATATTCTTCAACATATTGTTTCTACCTGCGTGAAGCAGGTTTTGTTTAAGTTTACAATTAGGCTACTTGTAATAAATGTTTGTAATAAAAACAGTAAGTTTCGTCCTGACAGTGGTCTAATCAAGTACTGCCCAATTGTTTCCATCAGACAGTGGCCTAGCCCAGTAGCATCCAATAACTTCGCCCAGATCTAACCAATGGTTTCATTCATTCAGTGGTCCTACCAAGTATGGACCATAGTTTCATTCAGACAGGCATTGTCAATAACCACAAAACTTACAATATGAATGATTTGGATATGTACAGTATGGATTATTTTGTTATACCATGTATTTAAGATTAAAAAGGTACAGGTTGGGAGGGTACTTCACTTATATCCTCTTTGTACACGGCACAGAAGAACAATGTCGATTATTCAGGTCCGTATTGACGTAACTATAACTTTGAAAGAATAATAGAAAATCTATTATTCTTTCAAAGTTACAGAAGAACGTGACGTCAGTTTCTGATCGGCTCTCATTGGCTTTTACATTGCTGCACTCGGGTAGTTGGCAGTCGAAGATGAAATTCTAGACTGCCGACTACCTGCTACCAACTGCACATTGCGGATGGGCCTTGACTCTTTAACCCCTGTCGAGATCCAAATGTGGATAAATTCATTGCAAAATAAGAGTACCATACAATAACTACAGCATTCATACATTTAATCAGACTCCATGATTGTGGTCTGCTCCTTTTAATTGGATAACCAAGTACTTGGTACTTGTCAAATTTGGCAAGTATTTAAAAAACATTTCGACAAGATTAGCCTTCCGGCAAAAAGTACTGCAACGATGAGGAAACATTAAATGGTAACCTCCAGAAACATCTCTACCACTACCCAACAGTTACGCCAAAAAGCAAGCACCTGGAAGTGATATTTTAACCTCAATAGTGTTCATTCATCACAGTTCTGTTCTTGTTTTGATTATCAATAGAAAAATAAAGCCTACAATATATTTATAGCCACAAATCGAGATTCTACCGAGACCAACATTAACACATCTAACCTCCTTTCACATCAGATGTTAAGTATATTACAGAAGCTATCAATCCAACATCACGCACGCATTGCATAACTGATAATATTTTATCATGTGAATCATACAATTCTTACCACAAGGTATGCTTCAGCACATGTATGATTATTATTATTATCCCCCACAGACATAAACAACGCCAAGCCGCAGTGCTACCAACAGCGAATTGCGAAATTTATTCTCGTTATCGCGAACTCAAGTGACAGTGCTGCCGTTATCTGGAACTAGCGTAACAAACATCCTTCGGAGAGGAAGTAAAGCCGGCGGTCCCATGTCATAAATTGATGGCATGTTAATGAACCTTCCACTAATTGCAACTGTGTGAAGCTAAATTGGATAGGTTAAGAATGTAAACAACGCTCTTAGGTTTCTATGTTCTTTGCCAAGAGCCGACTGCGGTGGTGTCTAGTAGCTACTTTTTTTTTTATAAGTTCTGAACTTGACCTAGTAATCGTTGACGGTGGTGCTTGGCGGCAAAAGTAGGAACTATTTGAAAAATTCTAAGTTGCAGTACTTAAATTTAAAGAAACAGATAACACACACTAATACAGTCATCACAATTAACACCAGTTATCAGACAGATTCTACACACACCCAAAGTACACGGGGCTACAGGACCGCGTTGTCGCAGCCCCTAAACTTAAGAACCAACCAACCAACAGACAGATGCTATAACATGTGATTTGACTTGATGGGTGTGCTCTTCTCTCGTTTTTTCAGTCATTTTCATAAGAATTGAGGCTAAAAGATGACTCAGTTCCACTGTGTTCTTCGAAGTCACCAATAGCGATATCAATGCATTCCTTTCCCAAAAAGAAAGCTTTTCAGACGGAATGGAGTCGATTAGTTCGCCTCGCAAACCCGATTTCGAAGTATATGATCGTATGCGGCTGGCATTTTACAAAGGAGAATTAATTATTAATAATTAATACTGAAGTATGTAAAGCAATGTACCGACTATACGCATATTCCATATTCCCGAACAAATTATTTTTTTCTCGGCAACTGGTGACCGAATTTCATTTAGAATCTGATGTGGTACCCCTTTCAAATTACTAGTTTGTAACCATAAAGCATCAAGTCTCATAAAATCTTGGTTTCTTGGACTTTCCCGCACCAACCTAAATTGCTTTGTGATATTACATTTGTTATGGCAGGATATTTTGGCATTAAATAATTTACAGAGTAGGGTTATGGGAAACAAAAGATACTTTTTCTACAGTACCGGTATACAGTTTATTTAGAATTCGAAGAATTATAGCAGATAATCCATGGCATGGTGTTGGATCGTATGGGCCACTGCAACCTTTAAATACAACCCGTAAGCATTTACATTTCGTAGTTTAACACTACCGGTGTAGTACAAATCTTTACATTCTATTCAAAGGAATCATTTGTCAATTGTCTCATCCACAAATGCCTTTATAATTTCCGCCTCGTTGCGTAGTGGCTAGCAATCTTAGCTGCGTTTGATTCCCACTCTGCCAAGAAATTTACTTTTGGCCTGAAGGCTGGAACGGGGTGGCATTCTGCAGATATCCAAGTTTTCGGAAAATCGAATCTTCTTGGGAATGAAACATTCTTCCTGGAAGATATCAAATCGCTCTTCAAGTTGCCCAACACGGCTGCCTTGGACGCAGTGGTATTGGAGGAGAGGAAAACAAAATCACGTCAAATTCCAAGAGAATTATTGATACCGAAGCAATGAAGAATCACGCATGGACAGGACCAAACTTCAAGTTACGTCACGTGTAAACCGAGAGAAAAGTGCATACCGTACGTCGCCTATGTGCTGAAAGATCACAACCGATCAGCACATTTGCTAAAGACTGATACAAATCAGTATTATCTTATTCATTCAATAATTACTTTTCTTTCTTTTTGTACACATTGTGTTTAATGTTAAAACATGTTAGGTTGGCATGGGTTATAACCAAATGTTTCTCTGTTATGTTGGTACTTATTATGTATGTTATTTTGTTTTCAAGAAACGTAAAAGAGTAGTACACTGCTCTGCCTTGCAAGTGAAAATGGTGTGTGAATCATTGAGTGTAGTGAAACCTAAAATACCGTACTATAAATTAGAGAAAGCAGACTGAATCAGTTTACTAAAATATTAAATACAGATCATTTAATAATAATAATAATATTTATTTTTAGATTTATTTAGGCTGTATTCATGTTTTATTTATTTTAAATTTTAATTTGACACCGGTACTTTTTTGTATTTATATAATTCGTTGAGGCCATCTAGGACCACGTTAAGTCTTGCTACACTTGACAATTTGTTTCGCTTTCCTCTGAGCCCAGAATTCCATCATTCTCTGTGAGTGGGCCATCTTGCGCTCGGCTGTCCAGGTGGTACCTTGTCTTCTTTTCGGATTCGGTGTCTCGTCTCGGGTTAGCCCAATAGTCAGTATCTTTTTTGTGGAAGAGATCTCTATTGAAGGCGTCGTCGGGTTTTAGATGCAGCATTTTGAAGTCGTCTTTGGTATTCATAAATTAGGGCATTGTGGTTTTGGGTTTGGAGTCAAAGAAATGAAAAATCTGTTTAGTCAGCTTGTTTCCGTCCATTCGTTTGAGATGACCGTAATACCGTGCCCGCCTTTTACGGATCGTTTCTGAAATTTTCTCAATTTCACTGTAGACTTCTTTGTTGGATTTTTTTTTTTTACAGTGGATGCCATTCTTGTAATTTGATCCCATACCTCTGACGATTTTGCGCTCTTTTTTCTCCAGTTCTTCAAGGAGTCCTTTATTAGCAGAACTTTTATGTGATTTCATTATTAATGTATTTATGTAGACCTACTATGTATACATTTATGTTCTATGGCCATTGGCTGCAATAATGTTTATATAGCATCTTTCAATGCGCACAAACCTAAATTGCTTTGTGATGTTGAACACCATCAAGAAAAGGAAAGTAAAATTCATGGGACACTCTCCTCGAAATAATTTTTGAAGGAAAAATTTTGGGGAAGAAGCCAAGGGGACGACCAAGACAACCGTATCTCAAGAACATTGTCAAGGAAATAGAATGTGACTCGTATGGCAACATGAAGAGAACCGCTGAAGATCGTAAGAAATTGCTTCAGAACAGTTTCATAATGACGTAGTTTAGTATTTTTATTTCCTTTGTTATATTAATTTTAGTTTTTATTTTGATATTTATTTTATTTATTTACTTTTATATTGTTTTCTGTTATTATCGTTATTTATTTTTTATTTTTAAAATGAAGTATTAATATACACATTTATGTATTTAATTTTTAATTAAATGTGTATGTTTGATTTTGATTTTAAATTTTATTATTATTTTTATTCATTTTATATTTGTTGCTATTTTTATTTATCTTATTTTCATTTATTTGTTTTCATTTTCATTTATATCTTTATTTTTATATTTGTGTATGTCATTTTTCTATTTTCTATTTATTTAATCAATTATATCTTTTTTGAATTTATTAATTTTGTCAATTCCTTATTTGTATTTGTGACTGTTAGATATCGATTTTGAATATATTTTATTTTATTTTTCGGTTTTAGATTTAAAATTTTTATATTTATTTTTAATTTTCTTTGTTTTATTCTAATTTAAATTTATATTATATTATTGTAATTTTGTTTTTAGTTTTATTTAATTTTCTATTTATTTTTTCATTCATTAATTATGCAAATGCAACCACCAGAAGAACTGCTCTGAAAGGACAATTACGCCTAAGATCTATTCATATAATTGCATCTTAAGTGCACATTGTGCTTTGTACTGTAAATAACAAACAAGAAATATATCTAGTTTTATTTCAGTTTTACATTTATTTTTAACCCTAGACCGGGCGCGCTGGTTGATTTTGTCAACCAAAGGGCTATTTGATGCCGTGATTTCTAGAACTGTCAGCCTGTCACCACGACAACAGTGGAAGTGACACGTGTTTAATTATTGCGAGCAAATTCTCGGAACCCGAAGCTGGTTGCCAAAGTTAACCGCGCGCCTGGTCACGTAAGTTAAATTTATTTCTTTAAAATTTCCTTTCCTCTGTACTCTTCGGGTAATTAAGCAAATACAGGCATAATTATATCTAGCATTTTAGGTTTTATTTTGTCAATCAGGAAGACATACCCATTTTGAGCAACCAATTTGGAGTGTTTTGACCTATGGTTGTGAAACATGGACACTTGGGAAAAGAGAAGAATCAAAACTTGAGGCAGCTGAAATGTGGTTTTGGAGACGAATGACCCGAACAAGCTGGATGGAAAGAAAGACAAATGAGCTTGTTCTGAACCAAATTCAGGAGAATCGATGCCTGTTGAACACCATCAAGTAAAGGAAATCAATATTCATGGGACACATACTCAGACATGACACTCTCCTCCAGGTTATTTTGAAGGAAAAATTTTGGGGAAGAAACCAAGGGGACGACGAAGACGATCGTATCTCAAGAACATTGTCAAGGAAATGGAATGTGACTCGTATGGCAACATGAAGAGAACTGCTGAAGACCGTAAGAAATGGCTACAACGACACGGCTTTTAGCCTTTAGAAGCTGATGATGATCTGATGAAGTAGAGGTCTTTGCCTCGGATTTTTCAGATGGGGGAGGAGGAAGTTACGTATCGGATAAGGATCATAACAGTGATACAGAGCAGGAGGCCAATTCGGACAGTGATATCTATGAAGACTATAAAGGATGGGAATTTCTCTTCGGGAGAGATGGAGAAACAATGTAGTCCACGACGGAATTTTCAAAACGTACTTCGAGGGTCAAAGCAATGAATATAGTAAAAATACAGCCAGGACCGATGGGGAATGCGAGGAAGGTATCAACAGAAATTGACAGTTTCATGCTGTTGATAAACGCTGAGATGATCGATTAACTATTATATAATACTGTACCGGTAATTGAGACCGTTCAAGAAACCATGAGTGCATTAGTTGATCAGCAGGTTCTTGAGAAAGCGCCTCCTTGTCACTTGAGATTGTGCAATTTTATTGAAAGTGTGAATGACATAGCTATTTATCGCAGCAATGTTCAGCACCATATAAAACACACAATGTCCACCTATTGCATTTACGGGCAGCGGAGTACTTGGCTTCCATTTGATCTGAAGTGTCCACGCCACCTTTCGTCGCATGAGGTTTCTTTGTACGGTTGTCTGCGGAAGCAGAATCATGCATAGAGGAAAGCATTATAATGGCTTTATTTTTCTTAGGCATACGCGACAGTATCATTATCTCAAACTGAAACACGAAAATTATTCATGATCCATCTGTAGTCCAAAACTCTTCTACACTGTACTGTACCCCTTTTTAGGCCTAACGACAATAATTTCATTGCAGTTCGCAAATTTAGCAGCACGCTCTCAGCTGTAATTCACTTCCTCCCCTTCCTAGAAATGTACAAATTAGTACCGTACTCTCATTGTCAAAGGACATCCGTACATTTCTGAAGAAATTTAGTAATAAGGATGACAGCAAAGAGCCCGCAAGACAAAAGTTATGTGCCAGAACGGGATGATGTGTTCCATGTGGTCTGCAGGATAAACGTATTACGACAGTGAAATGTGATTTTTGTAACAATTTTGTATGTAAGGAACATTCAAAGAAGGTATGGACATTTGCAATGAGGACTAATCATAACAAAAAGATTTTTAGGGCATGTCAACTAAGTTTTTACATGAACATAATAAGGGGCAAATGGAGCTTGAAGTAGGTTACTCCAAAAAAGAGCAAATAAAATCATGTATGGTTACGATTTTAGGAGACAAACATATTGCCATTACGAAGCCAGCTTAAATACTCTGAAGCTTTATTTATGTTCAGAACAACTTACCTCCTAAACTGAGATAAATTATAAACTTAAACAAATTCTAAAAAGAAGCACGCAGGTACTTCCTGAAACAGTATGATGAGAAATATAGATGAACCCATAAACACTGAATAAATGATCCTAAAAGTCACTAATCCTATTTGTAAAGAGCTATAAATAATAAAAATAATAAATAAATAAATAAATAAAATAATAAAAACTTAACAATAAATAAATTACAATACATAAAATAAATAAATAAATAAATAAAAAATAATTTTAAAAATAATAAATAATTAAAAATTAAATAAATAACAAAAAAATCAAAATAAAAAATAATAAATAAATAAAATAATTAATAAATAATTAAATAAATACAAAAATAAATAAATACAAAAATATTAGAATTAAATAAATACATAAAATAAATAAAAAATAAAAAATATATAAAAATAATCAATAAAAATATAAAATAAAAAATATATTTAAAAAATTATAAAATTAATAAATAAATGAAAAACGAATAAATAAAAAAATGTAAAAAATAAAAATAAATAAATAATATTAATATATAAATAAAAATGAATAAAAAATAATAAAAACATAATAAATAAAAACGTAAACATTAAAATATAAAAAAATAAACACATTAAAAATAAAACAATAAATAAATAAAAAATACAAAAATAAATAAATAAAAAATATAAAATTAAATTAAATAAATAAATGAAAAAATAAAGTATCAATAAAAATAAATGTAATAAATGAATAAAAAAATGACATTACAAAAATAAAAAATAATTAATAAATAACTAATTAATATAATTGTTAAAATTAATAAAAAATAAAAAATAAGAAAATTAATAAATAAAAGATAAAGAAAAAATAATAAATAAATTAATAAATAAATAAATAAAAATTAAATAAAAATAATAAAATACAAAAAATAAAAATAAATATAAAATATCAAATACAAAAATACAATAAATAAAAAAATATTAAAAATAAGTCAATAATAAAATTAATATAAAATTAATTAATTAATGAATTAACAAATAAATAATTAATAAATAAATAAATAAAAATAAAATGAAAATTAAATAAATAATGAATTAAATAAATTAAAATTAAAAAATAGAAAATTATTAAAAAATAAAATATACAGTGGAACGTGGCTAATTCGAACTTCTATAATTCGAAATCTTCTTTAATTCGAATTTTTCTCTTAGTCCCTAGCATTTTATATACAATCAATGCTAAAAAATCGTGGTTAATTCGAATTATATTTTGTATAGTTCGAAGTTTCTACGTGTAAAAATCCAATCGTACGAAAATGTCGTGGTTTGGGGTAAGCTGACCGACGCACAAATCATCGCCGATGTACTGAACTCGGAAAAACAAGATGGTGACGACGCATCTGGCGATGAACTCGTGGAGGAAGTTCCCGAAAAAAACTGTTCCGATTGCAGCCCAAGCAACAAAACAAACCACATCACGGAACTTAGGCGTTTTCTTTATGAAAGTAGAAATAACGTAAGTGATTCTGTTTTCCGCTGTCTGTGTGACTCGTTTGGAGAAAGTTACGTTGTCCGAGATACAGTTATATTATATTGCTTCTTAGCATGTTGTGAATGAGGACTACCAGCTCTGTTTTGTCAGTCAGGGGTTCTAATTTTGTTAAGATGAGGCTTCTGTCTAGGTGTCAAAAGCTTTTGAGTAATCTACAAATACACCGTAGAACTTTCCTTGAGGGAATCTGATGGAATTTTCAATGTCTTCTATGAGAATCCGAGTTGCAAGTAGGGTGCTTCTTCCTTTTCGGAATCCAAACTGTTCCTCAGGGAGTTTGTGATCTATTTCATTTGTTAGTCTGCTATTTATTAGTCTTGTGAGCACTTTTAAGACGTTATTCTACAGCGCTATTCCTCTGTAGGAGTTTAGATCTGTCTTGTCCCCGTTCCCTTTATAGAGGACGCTGATGGTGGATGTTTTCCATCTCAGTGATATGTCGCCTGTTCTAAGGCATAAGTTTATCATTTCCGTGAGTGCTGGGAGTAAGATACGAGTTCATTGAAGATTCCGTCTGGGCCTGTAGCTTTCCCATTTTTTAGGCTTCTTATAGCTTGTTTTACTTCTTCTTCAGCGAACGGGATGGATCTGGTATCTGTTATCTCTGGTGCCCGTGGCTCGTGGTCTGGGTTCAGTACCTCAAGGAAGTGTTTCTTCCATGTTTCCATGTTTATCTTTTCAGTGGTTGGTGTTTTTCTGCCCCTTAAGTCTAAGAAAGGGCCATTCGTGGCCTCGTGTTCTAGGCAGTCTTTTCGCCTTGTAATTTTTCCTGGCATTGCTGTAGAGCCTCAGGTTTTCTGCTGTGTTCGAGATCCTCGTTAAGCAGAATCATGCATAGAGGAAAGCATTATAATGGCTTTATTTTTCTTAGGCATACGCGACAGTATCATTATCTCAAACTGAAACACGAAAATTATTCATGATCCATCTGTAGTCCAAAACTCTTCTACACTAATGTACTGTACCCCTTTTTAGGCCTAACGACAATAATTTCATTGCAGTTCGCAAATTTAGCAACACGCTCTCAGCTGTAATTCACTTCCTCCCCTTCCTAGAAATGTACAAATTAGTACCGTACTCTCATTGTCAAAGGACATCCGTACATTTCTGAAGAAATTTAGTAATAAGGATGACAGCAAAGAGCCCGCGAGACAAAAGTTATGTGCCAGAACGGGATGATGTGTTCCATGTGGTCTGCAGGATAAACGTATTACGACAGTGAAATGTGATTTTTGTAACAATTTTGTATGTAAGGAACATTCAAAGAAGGTATGGACATTTGCAATGAGGACTAATCATAACAAAAAGATTTTTAGGGCATGTCAACTAAGTTTTTACATGAACATAATAAGGGGCAAATGGAGCTTGAAGTAGGTTACTCCAAAAAAGAGCAAATAAAATCATGTATGGTTACGATTTTAGGAGACAAACATATTGCCATTACGAAGCCAGCTTAAATACTCTGAAGCTTTATTTATGTTCAGAACAACTTACCTCCTAAACTGAGATAAATTATAAACTTAAACAAATTCTAAAAAGAAGCACCCAGGTACTTCCTGAAACAGTATGATGAGAAATATAGATGAACCCATAAACACTGAATAAATGATCCTAAAAGTTACTAAGCCCTATTTGTAAAGAGCTATAAATAATAAAAATAATATTTGTAAGACTTGTTTTCTCTCCATAAAACATTGGACGTCGAACCTTATCTTGGCTTTTAGTTTGAATTTGGGGATGGTCTCATTTGGTGCTGTCGCTGCTGACTGGATATTTCCTTCCTTCAGACTGTTTTCTAGATTATGCAGTTGCGGTGTGTCTTTTATTTGCGAGATAAAAAATAATAATAAAAAAATAAGTAACAAAAAATAATTAATAATTAGAAAAAAAATCCAAAGAAATAAATAATAGTCTAATAATAAGTAAATAAATAAAAAATAAATTTAAAAATATTATATATTTAAGAAATAAAATAAAAAAAATAATAAAAAATAAAAATTATTAAATAAAAATAATTAATAAAAAATAAATAAAAAATAAAAATTTATAAAAAAATAAATAAAAATTAAAAAAATTAACTATAAAATAATAAAAAATAATAAAATTTTAAATAAAATCAAACGAATAAAAATAAAAATTATAAATAAATAAAAAAGTAATAAAAATTAAAATCAATAAATAAAATTATAAAATGAATGAATAAAAAAATCATAAATAAAAAATAAATTTAAAAATGACTAATTTATAAACAATAAATAAAACAATAAATAAATAATAAATTGGAAATACATAAGCAAAAAAATAAGAAATAATAAATAAATTAAAATTAAAAATAAATGAAATAGAAGAATAAAAGATAAAATAAAAATAAAAATTAGTAAATAAATAAATAAAAAATATAAAACAAATAAAAAGTAATAAATAAAAATTAATAAATAAATAAAAATAAAAAATGAATAAATAAACAAAAATAAAAATAAATAAATTAATTAAAAAATCAATCCAAAAATTAATATATAAATAAATAAAAATTAAATTAAAAAATAAAAAATACAAAAAATAAAATTAATTAAAAATTCAAAAATAAATAATCAAATAAAAATATTAAAATATAAAAACTAAAATAAATAAATAAATAAAATAAAGAAATAAAGAATAAAGATATAAAAAAGAAAATAAATAAGTAAATAAATATAAAAAATAATAATTAAATAACAAATAAAAAATAAAATAAATAAATATAAAATCATTAAAAAATAAAAATAAATAAATTAAAATTAATTTATAAATTAATTAAAAATTAAATATTAAATAAAAAAATAAAAAAATTAAATACATAAATAAATAAAAATATCAAAAATAAAATAGAAAATACAAAATTAATAAATAAATAAATAAATAAAAATGTAAATAAATAAGAAAATACAAAAAATAAAGAAAATAAAAATTCATAAATTAATAAAAATATAAAATAAATTTAAATAAATAATTAAATAAATAAATACATCAATAAAATTAAAAATATTAAAAATTAATGAATAAAAAATTTTAAATTAAAAATATAAAAAAAAATAAAAAAAAAACAAAGATAAATAAATTTAAAAATAACAAAAATAAAAATGTACAAATAAATAAAACTATAAATTAAAACAATTGATAAATCAATAAATTACAATATAAAATAAAAAATAATAAAAAATTATTAAAATAAAATATAAATGAATAAATAAATAAATACAAAATTAACAAATAATTAAAAAATTAATAAATAAAAATAAATATAAATAAATTAGATCAATAACAAAAATTAATTAATAAATAAATATTAAATAAATAAATGAATTTAAAAAATTAAATATTTAATAAATAAAGTAAATAAAATAACAAATAAAATAAACAAATAAATGAATAAATATATAAAATTCAAAAAATAATAAATAATAATAAATAACTAAAGAATTCAAAAATTAATATAAAAATAAAAATAAAAATAAATAAATAAATAATAATCAATAAATAAATAAAAAATAACTAAATAAATAAATAAATAAAATAAAAACATAATAATAAATAAATAAAAAATTAAAAAATAAATAAATAAATAGATAAAAATAAAAATCAATAAAAAAGTAAAATAAAGAATATAGATAAATAAAAAATTGAAATTAATAGATAAATCAATCAATTATATAAAATATTTAAAAAATATATAAGTAAAAAAATAATAAATAAATTAATAATAAAAAATAATAAACAAATAAAAATAATACATAAATAAAAAATACAAAATAATAGATAAAAATCAAAAAATTGAATAAATAAATAACAAAATAATTAAATAAATAAAAAATGAATTAATTATTAATTAATTAATAAGGACAAATATAAAATAAAGAAAAGAATAAATTAATTAATAACAAAATTAATAAAAATACAAGTAAATAAATAAAACATTACAAATCAATAAAAACAAAAAAAATATTTAAAAAATATATATATGTAAAAAAATAATAAAAAATAATAATAAAAAATAATAAACAATTTAAAATAATACATAAATAAAAAATACAAAATAATAGATAAAAATCAAAAAATTGACTAAATAAATAACAAAATAATTAAATAAATAAAAAATGAATTAATTAATTAATTAATCAATAAGTACAAATATAAAATAAAGAAAAAAATAAATTAATTAATAACAAAATTAAATAAAAATACAAGTAAATAAATAAAACATTAGAAATCAATAAAAACAAAAAAATATGTCTTAAAAATATGTGTAAATAAATAAATTAATTAATTAACTAAATACATAAATGAATTAAAATTATTTATAAATAAAAATTAGTAGGCTAAATGAAAAAAGTTAAAAATTAAAAATTAAATCGAAAATATTAATAATATTGAAATAGAAAAACAAATAAATAGATAAAAAATTAAATAAATAAATACAAAAACTAATAAATAAATACATATAAAATATCAATTGAAAAATATAATAAATAAATAATTAAATACCTAATAATAAATATATAAATAATAAAATAAATAAATCAGAAAAATAAAAAATTAAAATTTATAAATAAATAAATAAATAAATAAATATATATATATATATAAAATAAAACATATATTAAAAATAAGTCAATAATAAAATTAATAAAAAATAAGAAATGAATAAATCAATAAATAAACAAAAACTAAAATAATATAAAAAATAAAAATAAATAAAAATTAAAATTAATAAATAATTAAATTTAAAAAAATAAGTAATGAAAGAAATTAAAATAAAAAATAAAAAATAACAAATAATATAATTAAAATGAATACAAAATATAACATAAAAATAAATAAAATAATGAATAATCAAATAAATACATACCAGAGAATAATTAAATAAAAATATGAAATTATAAACAATAATAATAATAAATAAATTTTAAAAAATTAGGAATTAATAAATAAATAAAAATTTATAAATAAAAAAATAAGTTTTGTATTAACTTTTAATTTTATTATTTTTTATTTTTCATATTTTATTTTATTTTTTTAATTTTAATTTTTTCATTATTTAGAAAACGGAACCAGGATTGGAACACTGTGTTGGAAGAGGAATGGTGGAACAACCGAGCAAAGTGGAGAGGAACCATTTGCAACCCCCCCCCCCGTTTTAACTGGAAAAGGGGAAATGATGATGATGGTGAAGATAAATAAAATAAAAATTAAAAATTAAATAAATACATTTTAAAAATGTATAAATAAATTTAAAAAGAAATAATAAATTAAACTTAACACATTAAAATATAAAAAATAAACTAATAAATACATTAAAATTAAAAAATAAATGAAGAATTAATAAATAAATAAAAATGTAAATAAATAAAAAATACAAAAATTAATAAATAATAATATAAAATTAAATTAATTAAATAAATAAATACATGAATAAATAAATAATAATTAAATAAAATTAAATAATTAAAGCTGAATAAATAAAAATGTATAAATATCAATAAAAATAAAAATCAATAAATAAATAAAATAAAAAATAAAATAATAAATACAAAAATTAATAAATAAAAATAAATAAATCAATAAAGATAATAATAAAAAACAAAAAATTAAATAAATAACAAAAAATTATTAATAATTTTCTAAAAAATATAAATAAATTCAAAATGAATATGAAAAATAAAACAATAATAATATGTAGATAAATAAAAGAAAATTTAAAAAAATATTTTTAATAAATAAAATAAATAAAATAATAATAAAAATTTATAAATAATAAAAAAAATAAAAAATAGATTAAATTCAAAAATAAAAAATAAGTAAAATAAAAATATTCAATAAAGAATATAGATAAATAAAAAATAAAAAAATAAAAGATAAAAAATAAATCTATTTGATCAAAAGTTAAAAAATATATCATAAAGTACAAAATAAAAAATAATAAATCAATAAAAAATAAAAATAAAATACAAATAATAAATAAATAAAAAACTAATAAATAAATACAAATAATAAATAAATAAATATAATATATAAAAATCAAATAAATAATTAAATAAATAAATAAAATATCAAATAAATAATTTAAAAAATCATTAAATAAATAAATGAATTAATTAATAAATAAAAATATATAATAAAGAAGAGAAAATAAATAAATTAATAAAAATAATTAATAAATAATAAAAGTAAATAAATAATAATTTAGAAATATATAAAAATTTATAAAAATAAAAAATAAAAAATTATGAATAAATTAATTAACTAAATAAATTAATACATTATCTACAAATAATATATAAATAAAAATTAACAAATAAAAAATAATAATAAGTTACAAATTAAATCGAAAATATTAATAATATATAAATAAATAAATAAAATAATAAATAATTAAAAAATACAAAAAATAATTAAATTTGAAAATTAATAAGAAAATAAAAAATTGGACATAAATAAATTACAAAAATACAATAAAAATTAAATTAAATAAAAGAGTACCGGTAATAAAAATTTATTATTAAATAAATAAATAAAAAATAACTAAATAAATTAAAATTCATAAATTAATGAAAAATTAATACAAAATAAGAAATAAATCAATAAAAATTAATTTAAAAAATCCATAAAAATTAATAAAGAAATAAAATAAAATTAATAAATAAATCCAAAAATTAAGAAATATAAATAAATAAAAAAATTAATAAATAATAAAAAATAAAAAATAAAAAGATAAAAGAATTAAAAAAACATAAATAAAATTAATAAATAAATAAATTAACAAAAATTAAATTTAATAAATAAATAAAATTTTAATTAATGAATGAATACAAAAATTAATAAATAAAAATTAATTAAAAATGACTATTTAAAAAAACAATAAATGAATAATAAATTGGACATAATTAAATAAAAATAAAAATTAATAATTAAATTTAAAATAATAAATATAAATAAGTGTAATAAGAGAACAAAAAATTAAATAACAATACAAATATTTAATAAAAATAAATAGTAATAAATAAAAAAATAAAAATAAAAAATAAAATTAAAGAAAAATAAACAAAACTAAAAATATTTTAAAAATTAAATTAAATAATAAATAAATAATACAAAAAATAAAAAAATAAAAATAAATAAATAAATAGTTAAATAATAAAATAAGTAAATACATAAAATTTAAAAAAATAAAAATTAATAAATTTCAAAAAAATATATCAAAAATAAAAAATAAAATTCATAAATGAAAATGAAAATCCACAGCCTGCTTCCAGTGTCCGACCGGGTCAGGAATGGAATGAATGAAGCCCCCATCTAGCGGCGAGGCCTGACGCACTCCCCTGGGGCAATGATTAAGTGAATGACAGATGAAATGAAATGATAGTGGAGAGTGACCCTGGAATGAAATTTTGACAGGGAAAACCGGAGTACCCAGAGAAAACCCTGTCTGCCCCCGTTTGTCCAGCACAGATCTCAAATGGAGTGACCGGGATTTGAACCAGGGACCCAGGGGCGAGAGGCTTTAAATAAATAAATAAATAAATAAATAAATAAATAATTAAAAAATAATTAAATAAATAAATGAATTAATAAATAAAAAATATATAATAAAGAAGAGAAAATAAATAAATTATTAAAAATAATTAATCAATAATAAAAGTAAATAAATAATAATTTAGAAATATATAAAAATTAATAAATAAAAAATAAAAAATTATGAATAAATTAACTAAATACATTAATAAATTATTTACAATTCATATATAAATAAAAATTAACAACAAAAAATATGTTACAAATTAAATCGAAAATAGTAATAATATATAAATAAATAAAATATTAAATAATTAAAAAATAAAAAAATAATTAAATTTGAAAATTAAAAATAAAATAAAAAATTGGACATAAATAAATTACAAAAATACAATAAAAATTAAATTAAATAAAAGAGTACCGGTAATAAAAATTTATTATTAAATAAATAAATAAATAAATAAATAAATAAATAAAAATATAAAAATAAAAAATAAAATAAAAAATTAAATAAATAATTAAATAAATAAATGAATTAATTAATAAATAAATAATATATAATAAAGAAGAGAAAATAAATAAATTAATAAAATAATTAATAAATAATAAAAGTAAATAAATAATAATTTAGAAATATATCAAAATTAATAAATAAAAAATAAAAAATATGAATAAATTAATTAACTAAATAAATTAATAAATTATTTACAATTCATATATAAATAAAAATTAACAAATAAAAGATAATAATAATTTACAAATTAAATCGAAAATATTAATTATATATGAATAAATAAATAAAATATTAAATAATTTAAAGATACAAAAAATAATTAAATTTGAAAATCAATAACAAAATAAAAAATTGGACATAAATAAATTATAAAAATACAATAAAAATTAAATTAAATAAAAGAGTACCGGTAATAAAAAATTATTATTAAATAAATAAATAAAAACTAAATAACTAAATAAATTAAAATTCATAAATTAATGAAAAATTAATACAAAATAAGAAATAAATCAATAAAAATTAATAAAAATAAAAAATAAATCCATAAAATATAATAAAGAAATAAAATAAATTTAATAAATAAATTCAAAAATTAAGAAATAAAAATAAATAAAAAATTAATAAATAATAAAAAATAAAAATAAAAAGATAAAAGAAATAAAAAACATAAATAAAATTAATAAATAAATAAATTAACAAAAATGTAATTCAATAAATAAATAAAATTTTAATTAATGAATGAATACAAAAATTAATAAATAAAAAATTAATTAAAAATGACTATTTAAAAAAATCAATAAATGAATAATAAGTTGGACATAAATAAATAAAAATAAAAATTAATAATTAAATTTAAAATAATAAATATAAATAAGTGTAATAAGAGAACAAAAAATTAAATAAAAATACAAATATTTAATAAAAATAAAAAGTAATAAATAAAAAAATAAAAAAATAATGAAAAATAAACAAAACTAAAAATATTTTAAAAATTAAATTAAAAAATAAATAAATAATACAAAAAATAAAGAAAATAAAAATGAATAAATAAATAAATACATAAATTAATAACTAATTAAAAATATAGAATAAAATTAAATAAATAAATAGTTAAATAATAAAATAAATAAATACATAAAATTAAAAAAAATAACATTAATAAATTTCAAAATAAAATCAAAAATAAAAAAATTAAATTAATAAATGAAAATGAAAATCCACAGCCTTCTTCCAGTCTCCGACTGGGTCAGGAATGGAATGAATGAAGCCCCCATCTAGCGGCGAGGCCTGACGCACTCCCCTGGGGTAATGATTAAGTGAAGGACAGATGAAATGAAATGATAGTGGAGAGTGTCGCTGGAGTGAAATTTTGACAGGGAAAACCGGAGAACCCGGAGAATACCCTGTCTGCCCCCGTTAGTCCAGCACAGATCTCAAATGGAGTGACCGGTATTTGAACCAGGGACCCAGGGGCGAGAGGCTTTAAATAAATAAATAAATAAATAAATAAATAAATAAATAAATAAATAAATAAATAAATAAATACATAAATATATAACTACATAAATACATACATACATACATAAATAAATAAAATAAAAAATATGAATAAATAAATTAATTAACTAAATAAATTAATAAATTAATTACAATTAATGTATAAAAAATAATAAATAAAAATAATAATAAAATAAGGTAAAAATTAAATCGAAAATATGATTAATATATAAATAAATAAATAATTAAATAATTTAAAAAATACAAAAATAATTAAATTTTAAAATTAATAAGAAAATTAAAAATTTAACATAAATGAATTATAAAAAATATAATTAAAAATTAAATAAAAAAATAGTAATAAAAATTTAAAATTAATAAATTAAAAAATAAATAACTAATTAAATTAAAATTAATAAATTAATGACAAAAATTAATATAAACTACGAAAAATTAATAAAAATAAATAAAAAATAAATCCAATAAAATTAATAAATAAATTAAATAAAATTAATAAATAAATCCTAAAATTAATAACTAAAAAATAAATAAAAATAAAAATTTATAAAAAATTAATATATAATAAAAAAAAAAATTAATAAATAAATAAGATAAAAGAAATAAAAATAAAACAAAAATAAAAATATAATTAAAAAATTAACACAAATTAAAATCAATAAATAAATAAAATTATATTTAATGAATGAATACAAAAATTAATAAATAAAAAATAAATTAACAAATGACTAAATTTAAAAAGAATGAATAAATCAATAAATAAATTAAAATAATAAATATAAATAAGTGAAATGAAAGAATAAAAAATAAAATAAAAATAAATAATTGATAAATAAATAAAAAGTAATTAATAAATAATAAATAAATAAAAAATAATGAAAAAATAAACGATAAAATTATAATATTAATAAAAATCAACCAAAAAATTAATATATAAATAAATAAATAAAAATTAAATTAAAATACATAATTTTAAAAATTCAAATTTATTAAAAAACTCAAAAATAAATAAATAAAAAATATTAAAATAAGAAAACTAAAATAAATAATTAAATAAATAACTATATTAAACAAAGAAATAAAAATAAATAAATAAGAAAATAAATAAGCAAATAAATATAAAAATAATATATAAAGAATAAATATAAAGTAAATAAATTAAAATTAGAATAAATAAATAAATAAAATAATTAATATATAGACATAAAAATAAAGTCAATTAAAACTACAAAAGATATAAATAAATAGAATTAATTAATATTAATTAATAATTTAAAAATTATAATATAAATATTAAAATAAAAAATTTAAAAATAAAGTAAAAATTAAAAAATTCATAAATAAAAACATAAATTAATAAATAATTAAAAATATTAAATAAATAAATAAATAAATAAACTCTCTCTAGAGGGAAAGCAACTAACGCCAAGTGGTCGAAACTAGTCAGAAAAGACCTTGAATAATTGGATATTGACCCCAGTAACATCTATGACAGGAATAAATACAGGACTTTAATCAGAACATCAGACTCTCTCCAGTCACTAACAGCAAAAGCAGTGCGTCCAGGAGTAGGTGTGAAATGGACTCAGGAGCGGAAGGACATTCACAGTGCCAGAATGAAGGAATAATAGGCTAGGAGGAAAGCTGCCAGAGATAAGAACCACGTGGTCCACAGCCGGCCCAAACGGAACTTAAAAAAATAAATAAATAAATATGAATTAAAAAAATAATTTTAAAAATGATAATTTAATAAATTAAAATATAAAAAATAACATTTTATAAAAAATAATTAAAACAAAAAATTAATAAATAAAAATAAAAAATTTGATATAAATGAATAAATAAAAAAATAAAAAATAACAAAAAATAACTGAAAAATAATGAAATAAAATTATTAAATAAATAAATAAATAAATTTAAAAAATATTTAATAAAAATTAAAAAATAAAATAAAAATGATGATAAATAACTAAAAATTTTAAAAATTAATAAATAAATAAAAATTAAAAACAAAAAATCAATACAAAATCAAGAAATAAAATAAAACATAAATAAATAAATAAAATTTAAGTTAATAGATACAAAAATAAGTATATAGAAGTTAATAAAACATAATATATTTATAAAAATGAAATTAATAAAGAATGAAAAAATTAAAATTAACCAAAAATAAAAAATAAAAATTTAATAAATAATTTAAAAAATTATAAGAAAAAATAAATAAAAGTACTAAATAGGTACAAAATTTAATAAATAAAAAATTACTAATTTATAAAAAATAAATAAATAAATAAATAATAAATTAGAAAATATAAAATAAATAAAAATTTAAAAATTAATAAAAATCAAAAATGTAAAAAATATTAAAAAAATGTATAAATTAATAAAAAATATGAATGAGTAAATAAAAAATACAAAAAATAAAAAATTTACAATATTAATAAATACAAAAATTAATAAATATTTTTTTAATAAATAAATAAATAAATAAAACAATGATAAAGAAATTTAAAAATAAAAAATGTATGAATATAATTAAAAATGTAAATTTAAAAAAAGATAATTTAATAAAATAAAATATAAAATAAATAAATAAAATTTTATAAAAATAATTAGAACAAAAATATATAAATAAAAATAAAAAATTAGATAAAAATGTAAAAATATAAAAATTAAAAATAACAAAAAAAGAAAATGAAAAATAATTAAATAAAAATATTAAATAAATAAATAAATAAATTTAAAAACAATATTTAATAAAAATTAAAAAATTAAATAAATAATTAAAAATAATAAAAATGATAATAAATAACTAAAAAATTAAAGATTAATAAATAAATAAAAATTAAAAACAAAAAATCAATACAAAAAATCAATAAATAAAATAAAAAATAAATAAATAAAATTTAAGTTAATAGATACAAAAATTAGTATATAGAAGTTAATAAAAATAATATATTTATGAAAATTAAATTAATAAAATATGAAAAACTAACAAATAAATGAAAAATAAATAACATTAAAAAATTAAAAACAAACCAAAAATAAAAAATAAAAATTTAATAATTAAAAAATTTATGAGTAAAAATAAATAAAAAATACTAAATAGGTACAAAATATAATAAATAAAAAATTACTAATTTATAAAAAATAAATAAATCAATAAATAAATAATAAATTAGAAAATATAAAATAAATAAAAATTAAAAAGTAATAAATTAATTAATAAAACTTAAATAAATAAAATGAAAGGATAGAAAATTAAAAATTAAAATAAAAAAATAAAAAATTAATAATAACATAAAAGTAAAAAAATATTAGAAAATGTACAAATAAATAAAAAAATTAAATTAAAATATTAATGAGTAAATTAAAAAATTAAAAAATTAAGATAAAATATTAAATAAAATTACAATTAATAAATAAATACATAAATTTTAAATTAAAAAATTATAAATTTATTAAAATAAATCAATAAATAAATAAGAAATAATCAAAAATAAATAAATAAATAAATAAATAAATAAAACAATAAAAATAGAAAATTACTAAATAAAACAAATTATTAATAATTAAAGAAATAGATAATAAAATAAATTATTAAATAAATAAGAAATTAATAAATAAATCAATTAAAAAATAATGAATAAATGAATAAAGATACATAACGTAAAATCATTCCCAAAAATCAATAAATAAATAAATAAATAAATAAATAAAATAAAAATTAAAGAAATAAATAATACTTAAATAAATAAATAATCAATAAATAAAAATAAATTCAGAAAACATATAAATTTATAAAAATATATTAATCAATAAATAAATTAGAAACTAAGATAAATAAAAATAATAAAAAATAAATAAAATAAAAAATAATAAATAATTATAAATAATTTAAAAATAAAATATAAATGAAAAAATACGATATTAAAAAATAATGAATAAATAAAAATAAATAAACGAAATCAAATTAAATTAATAAATAGATAAATAAATAAAAATTAAATAAAAATACAAAAAATAAAATACATTAGAAAGTAATAAAAAAAATTATATAAAAAATATCAAACATAAATACAAAAAAGAAAATAAGTAAATAAATTTAAAATATAAATCAATTTAATAAATAAATTAATTAATAATTAGCTAAAAAGAATTTTTAAAAATATATGAATAAAAAATTAATTAATAAATAAAAAATTATAATAAATGATAAAATAAATAAATAATTAAATTTATAAACAAAAAATGAAAAAGAATATGAATAAAGATAACTAAATTAAAAGAAAAATTATAAAATATATAAAAATTATAAACAAAAATAAATCCAAAAATTAAAAATAAAAATAAGAAATAAAGAAATTATTAAAAAATAAATGATTACAAATCAATAAATCAATAAAAATAAATATAAAGAATTAAATAAATAACAAAAAATAATTAATAATTAAAAAAATTAAAAATGAAAATGAAAAATAAATAAATAATAATAATATGTAGATAAAGAAAAATGAAATTAAAAAATATGTATTTAATAAATAATATTTATAAAATAAAAAATTATAATAAACAATACAAATTAATAAATAACTAAAAAATTTAAAAAATAAAATTAATAAATAAATATATAAAGATCAAAAATAACAAATAAAAATAATGAATATAGTGAACCCATGTACCATTGGCTCAAAGTGGTTCGAATCCATGTATTTTTGAAAAAGGAAGGAAAGAAATATACAGTCTTAAATGGAACATAGAAAGATTTAAACACAAATAGTGCTAAATGTTCCGGCATAACTCAACAAGATGACAGTGTTTCGCCCCGGTGTGCTATTGGGCTCTTATTTTCTTATGAAAATTGTATATTCAATGCCAAGGTAAGGTTATAATTGCTTTGGAATGGAGTTTCGACTCCCATAGTGCACTGGCTTGCTCGTGACGCGGATACACATGTATCAAATACGTCTTGCAATGGCCTTCCCAGTGTGCACTAGACAGTGTCTTGGTGAGGTGTGCTTTAACCAACTGAAGAGCCCAATAGCACACCGGGGCGAAACACTGTCATCTTGTTGAGTTATGCCGGAACATTTAGCACTATTTGTGTTTAAATATATTATGGCTCAACGGACAATGCATATTTTCTTATGAAAATTGTATAGAAAGATTTCATGCAAGGATGCTAGCATAACGTTGTGTAAGAAGCTGGACCCAGGTGGCCAGGAAATGAGATCATGCCTGACTCATTGATAAAGAGCTAGTCACGAGTATAAATAGACGGAGTGGAAATTTCCAGGCGTGTGACAAGGAGCACGTTTCGGAAATCGCCCTTACCTTGCAGTAAAATGGCAACCGCGCCGACGGGCCAGAAGAAGAATAATTAGATTTAACCCATTTGGAAGGATAAAATTAAGTAAATAAATACAGCATTGTGAATGATTTCAGAAGAGAGATTTTTGTGTGGAGAAAAAGCTTTTAATAATTGCTCAGGAGGAAAGTGCAAACGTTGCCATACGTCATAGGGGATTTACCGAGGCCCGAGGAGTGGGGAAACAAAAATCGACAGTAACACCCACACAGCTGAAGACTAAAAATTATTTAATATCTCAGAAATGCACGATCGATTTTCATGTGCAGTGAGGTCATTTTACGTTTAGGAAACGAGCTTTCTGGAGATATAATTTTTATAATTGTGCGACAATTATTTCAAAAGTTGGTCACGAAAAGGACTAGGATTTTATCTCTTTTTTAGATAAAGAGTATAAAACTCCTGGCAGATCCAAGCCAATCATGCAGTTTCCGATAGCCCAGGGGGCGTTATTGTGCTACATCACACCGAAGACAGTCTACAAGCTTTCCTTGAGGGGAAACGCTGTATCACATCGTATAGACAATATCCGACAGCCAAGGGCGTCGCGGTATCGATAACCAACGTGCATCCGTAAGGAGTAGCCAAGAAGTAATATTACAGTATCGCCGTGTAGAGAATTAGGAAAATCCTAATTACAGGATCTAGTTCCGACAGTATAAAGTTTACAGTGAAAAGTTCAGTAATTACAGTCAAAGCAGGCTGCGAACTTAGAACCAAGGGCGATAGGTCTTAAATTAAACGACCAAAAGTATCATAACGTATTGAAGTACAGTAACAGCGAGATAAACATTCTATCAACTTTAAAGAACCCGAGTAGGGACGGACAGAATAAGGTTCGCAAAGTATTCTGGAAAGATAGGAATTCGAGAACCGAATAAGCGGAAAGGAGAAGGAAACTCTAGACATTGTTTCAAGGAAACATACGAACTAAAAGAGGCACTAAGTTACGAGGAGTATTAGTAGCTAGAAATCAATAGGTCACCGATAGATTATCTGGGGGACCGTGGACAAGACAGGCTTTCACTAGACCAACCAATAGGGTATAGAAAGGAGCCGTTCGAGTTAATAATAATAGCAGATCGTCAGGAAACGGGATTTGAAGGAGTACTATTCCAGGGAGGAAGTAGATGGTTCGAGACTTTCACATTCTGGCAAGATAGGAAGCCGACATTTACTTAATTTCACCCTTGGAGACGGGAGGTCAAGAAATCACGTGTGAAAGGCTTAATAGCAGCCTTAGTGATTAGAATCTGTGAAGTGTAAATATATCAAATTTGTGTTAAAAAGTAATATTTTCAGTGTTTTTATCGTGTATTATAAACGAATACACCAGTGTATTTTAAAATGTTATCAGTGTTAAATGTATTTGAGTTAAATGTGTGTCAAGATATGTCAGTACATGAAATGAATTTGTACAAGATGGTGTAATCACAAAATAGTGGGCAAAAATGAAACATCCCAAGAAAAGGAAGGTCAGGGACCGACCTATAACATGTGAGTAAATATTTTCATTATGTTTTGTGTTGGGAAAGTGTTTGTGTACAATCCACCGGAGTTTGAGATAGAGGGATGTTTCTGAATAACAAATAACAGAATAAGAGCGCGGTCTGAACAAATAAAATTTGAGAAATTATAAATAATTATATGAAATGAATAAATCCTGTAGAGGAAATGTATGAAATAAAATGTCAGTGTAGTTGACAAATGTTACAAAAGCAAGCGTAATAAATAATAATAATAATAATAATAATAATAATAAAAGAAATATAAATAAAGATTAAATTTAATGATATGAAAGTAAGAGCGTTTGAGCCTTAATAATAGTATAAAGACATGGTGTTAATGCATGTTCTTAAAATATAGCGATTATTGTCAAGGGAAAGGATTAATATAAAAATTGAGATATGGATCAATTGTTGATGTTGAATTTATCAGTTCTTTGGAAGACGCTAGGCCTTAAAATAATGTATAGCGCAATGTAGCGCATTAAAGTAAATTGTCACGCTTGGAAGGCGTTGAGTCTAAATGCACTTGGTAAATTACTTATGAGGGACAGTTGATTGCAGTAATTGAGCCATGTTAAAGTCCTCAAATAGTGACGTAGATCACGAGGCCATGTGTGTTATGTTGTATTATAATAGGGAGCAAATGTATGGTATTATGAGCGCAGGTAATATAGGCCACGGCCGACCCTAATTCGCATTTGTGTAAGTCCTCCAGTATGGGAATGGTTCCCGAGGCATGTTAAGAGAGTCGAACCCAGACTCGTCTAGTTGTTGAAGCCCCTAAGTATTCGTCGTTGTATGTGAATTACTCTTACCAATCAATGATGACACGTCATAATTAATAAATGCCAAGGTTACGAAAGTGGTTTATGAACCTCAATAATGTTGTTGAAAGTAAATGAAAGAAACGCCAGGTCTCCCCAGAGCACTGAAGAAAAGAAAGATCTGTTTTAAAAGCATTGAGTATAGCTGCCACGCGTGGGTAAGGCTGGAGGCTCCCCTCTTACTCATAAATCTCGCCCAAGTGATTACGGACCAACCCTTGTTATTGTAAGTGTGCTAGGTCGGGAAAGGACCGTCTGAGAGAAGTAATAATACACCGTGAGTGTTTAAAAGTTGTTAATGACCCGGGATTTGAACCGAGGTCCTTGTAGATGAAAGTACCGCTTGCCAGTTCAGATCGTAGCTTCCTTATGTAATAATGTCTTTTAAGACAAATAAATAAAATCCCTAATGTAATATTGTATGGATGTAGGATTCCATGAGTTCAATGAGGATAACTAGATTCCGGGAGTAATCATAGTTTTTGACTTTGTCAAGTAATCTTCGGTAACTCTGGAGTACACAAGTATTTTCCCGATCACTGTAGTGAATTTGTTAAACTTGAGAGGGATGGTAATGTTGAGAACATGTGGACTGCCCAAACATTAAAGTGGAGAAGTAATATGTACTTTAAATATGATTATATAAAATAGTTATTGAGGTGTATGAAAGAATGACACCGTTATTATTGGAAAGTATCGAGCCATTGGAGCTCGTGATTATATTGGACTTTAAGATAGATACTTTATGGAAGTGAAAATAATTATGAGTTGTTGGTTTGAAAGAAACCATGTATTTTAATATAATATTTGTTTGATTTTTATATATTCCTTGCTCACTTTGAACAAGTAGAAGGATTGGTCAATAGTTTATTTGTTTTATTTGTTTGTAGCGCCATAATTTTGGTTAATTAAATGTTTTTAAATAGGAGTTGATTTTGTTTTTATTTTGGAAAGTGTATCCTCTATTTAATCCGAAATGTGTAAGTCAGAGAGTGGGAGAACATATCATAACCCCGAAAATCCCGAATTGAGCATTGCTGGCATACTGTCATTTGCATATTTCTTGCTGGAAGGGCACAATAGATAAATTAAAAAATTACAAGAAAAATAAATCAATGATATAAAAAAATTAAAAAAAAAATAAGTAAAAAATAAAATAATAAGTAAAAAAATAAAAAATAAAAAATATTAATAAATAAATATAATAAATAAATAAAAAATAAAAAATCTGAAAATTAAATAAATAATTAACATAATAATTAAATAAATAAATAAATTTAATTAATTAATCAAAAATATATAATAAAGAAAATAAAATAAATAAATAAATAAATAAATTAATAAGAAAGTAATTAATAAAAATTAAAAGTAAATAAATAATAAATTAGAAATATATAAAAATAAATAAATAAAAAAATAAAAAATATGAATAAATAAATTAATTAACTAAATAAATTAATAAATTAATTACAATTCATGTGTAAAAAAATAATAAATAAAAAATAATAATAAAACAAGGTAAAAATTAAATCGAAAATATGATTAATATATAAATAAATAAATAATTACATAATTTAAAAAATACAAAATTAATTAAATTTTAAAATTAAAATTAAGTAAATAATGAAATAAATACATAAAATTTTAAAATATTAAAAATTAATAAATTAAAAAAATATAATTTAAAAATATCAAAAAGAAAAATTAAAATGAATAAATGAAAATGAAAATCCACAGCCTGCTTCCAGTCCCCGACCGGGTCAGGAATGGAAGAATCGATGTCATGGACCACTTAAAAGGCAAGGGAATCAAAGTCGGCATAAAATGCGAGGAACTCACCACCAGAGGTGAAAATAAAGCTTTTAAAGTCGGGATCCCCTTCAAGAGAAAGGATGTTGCTTATGACCCAAACTTCTGGCCAGCTGATGTTATTTTCCGACCTTTTCGTTTTCGTTTTTGATCAAGAAAATTAAAAATTTAACATAAATAAATTATAAAAAATATAATTAAAAATTAAATTTAAAAAGAGTAATAAAAATCTAAAATTAATAAAATAAAAAATAAATAACTAATTAAATTAAAATTAATAAATTAATGACAAAAATTAATATAAACTACGAAATAAATAAAAATAAATAAAAAATAAATCCAATAAAATTAATAAATAAATTAAATAAAATTAATAAATAAATCCAAAAATTAACAAATAAAAAATAAATATAAATTTTTTTATAAAAAAAAAAATAATAAAAAATTAATAAAAAATAATAAAATGAATAA
Source organism: Meconema thalassinum (assembly GCA_946902985.2). Taxonomy (NCBI): domain Eukaryota; kingdom Metazoa; phylum Arthropoda; class Insecta; order Orthoptera; family Tettigoniidae; genus Meconema; species Meconema thalassinum. The sequence continues at coordinate 155,216,156 of OX336395.1, read as the reverse complement.
ATAAATAAATAAGATAAAAGAAATAAAAATAAAACAACAATAAAAATAAAAAATAAATAAAAAATTTATAATTAAAGAATTAACACAAATTAAAATCAATAAATAAATAAAATTATATTTAATGAATGAATACAAAAATTAATAAATAAAAAATAATGAAAAAATAAACGAGGATAAAATTATAATATTAATAAAAATCAACCAAGAAATTAATATTTAAATAAATAAATAAAAATTAAATTAAAATACATAATTTTAAAAAATTACAAATTTAGTAAAAAACTCAAAAATAAATAAATAAAAAATATTAAAATAAGAAAACTAAAATAAATAATTAAATAAATAAATATATTAAATAAAGAAATAAAAATAAATAAATAAGAAAATAAATAAGCAAATAAATAAAAAAATAAAAAATAAAGAATAAATAAAAAATAGATAAATTAAAATTAGAATAAATAAATAAATAAAATAATTAATATATAAACATAAAAAAATAAAGTCAATTAAAACTACAAAAGATATAAATAAATAGAATTAATTAAAATTAATTAATAATTTAAAAATTATAATATAAATATTAAAATAAAAAATTCTAAAAATAAAGTAAAAATTAAATAATTCATAAATAAAAACATAAATTAATAAATAATTAAAAATATAAAATAAAATTAAATAAATAAGTAAATAATGAAATAAATACATAAAATTTTAAAATATTAAAAATTAATAAATTAAAAATATATAATTTAAAAATATCAAAAACGTACTTTGCACATTCAGGGAGCAGCACTATAGATTTAGTTTTCTATAAAAGCCGTACCATTAAGTTACTAAATTACACTGTATGTCTCACTTCAGAGGAGGCGATGATAAAGAAACACTGCCCAATCTCGACACAATTTAACGTCTCAAAAATGGGCAAGAGAGAAAAACGTAAAGATACCAACCCTTCACGACAGATAGACAAAGATGTTCTTAGACAGGAATCGGAGGAATGGAAAAGTTTTGATAAACACATAAAGAGAAAAGACATAGACGCAGCCGCGCTATCCCTGGAAAAAACTATCAAATCAGCACTTGTGTATACGCCGGAAAGAAGATCGCGAATATGGTTCGACAAAGAATGCTATCTGAGGAGAAAAAGAGTCATCGAGGCCATGCATGTCGCAAAATTTACTATGGACCAGGAGGCATTACTACAATACAGCATCATCAAGAAGGATTACAAAAGACTACTATCGGTAAAACGTAAGGAGCATTTGGAAAAAGAGGCGATAAGAATAGTAGAGGAAAAATTAAAATGAATAAATGAAAATGAAAATCCACTGCCTGCTTCCAGTCCCCGACCGGGTCAGGAATGGAATGAATCGATGTCATGAAAAACACATGGCTTTGGAAAAATAGAAATGGCTGAATGGGAAGACACTTCCAGAACATATTAAATGTAGACGGAGATGTCAGCAATCTTGAACCAACTAAAATGGGAACATGCCTAAATGAAACCAACCCGTTCACATCGGTGGAGGTAGAAGAAGCTATCATGTCACTCAAAAACAATAAGGCCATAGGACCTGACGGGATTTGTAACGAACACGTGAAAGACTCAACAGAGATGTTGCTTCCGGAAATCTCAGAATTAATGAACCTCTGTCTACATGAATGTAGCATCCCCACAGCATGGAGAATCTCAACTATTAAAGTGCTGTTCAAGGGTAAAGGCGATCAATCAGATCCAAACTCCTACAGAGGGATCGCTATCGAAAAGAACATGATGAAGATACTGACAAAACTCCTCGCTAAAAGGATCACAGAAGCAGTGGACCATAAACTCCCAGATGAACAGTTTGGATTCCGTAAAGGACGAAGCACTCTCCACGCCATTAGCAACCTACTCAACGACATTGAAGAAACCCTAAGACATCCTAGTGGCAAATTTCACGTAGTGTTTGTCGATTACGCAAAAGCCTTTGACTCGTTAAGCAGGTCGCTAATAATTGCGAAACTGGTAGCCATAATGGGCGAAAACAACAAGCTCACGACACTGATAAGCAACATTCTGACCACAAATTACATACAAATTGATGACCGTGTCGCAACTTCGAATTTGATAACACAAACCAACGGTGTATTGCAAGGAGACCCACTCAGCCCCCTACTGTTCAACATTGCAACATACGATGTGGTGACGGCAACTAAGCTAGGAACGGAAAATGTTAAGATATACCTCTACGCTGACGATATGGTCATTGGTTCAAGTTCCGTACATGAAGTGCAAAAAGCCATAACAAACCTCGACAGTTGGGCAAAGGATAACAAGATGGAAATTAACACAGAGAAGACAGTAAAAATGACATTTCGGAAAGGTGGCAGAGAGGCCTCGGGAGACAGAATATACCTAGGATTGAATCCCCTCAAGACAGTAAATACATTCACATACTTAGGATTGACAATGCAAACAACAGCTAGAGCCTACCGAGTCCACATCAAGTCTCGTGCAACGGCAGCAACTAAAGCCATATATGACATTAAATCTCTCACGAAGCTCTCTTTGGGAACTGCTATGAGATTATTTGACGCGAAAATAGCGCCCATCGCCACATACGGGATAGAAATCATCTGGGAGAAACTGACCCTGGCGGACTTGAGGACGCTCGAGGCAGTGAAGTCGCGCTTCCTAAAAGCAACCCTGGGATTATCAAAATATGCAAAATCTAGACTAGTGTACGAACTTGCCAAGGAGAACTTTTTCATTGAGGACCTACGGACGAAGAGAGGACTACCATCTACGGACGCCTGGAAGAGACTAATGCAAGAGAGAGTGAAGAAGAGAGATGAAATCTGGCCTGAATTTTACATAACGGAAGCCATGACGAATAGGGTATGGACTGACACCAATCAAGACCTACGACACTTCGTTAACTCGATGGCGGTACATGGGTACCACCATAAACTGTGCGTCACCGAGTACTTTCATGACATAGACGTATCCTGTACTTGTAAATTATGTGGTGAACAATGTAGTCGGTACCACGTAATCACATGCAAGAACCGGGGTCCTTCCATTGTGAAATTTTGTGAAGGTGGAAAGTGAAAACATTAATGTACATTCACATTTATTAACCCTATGCACAATTTGTGCTCTGTATTTTCAATAATAAAAATATCAAAAAGAAAAATTAAAATGAATAAATGAAAATGAAAATCCACAGCCTGCTTCCAGTCCCCGACCGGGTCAGGAATGGAATGAATCGATGTCATGGACCACTTAAAAGACAAGGGAATCAAAGTCGGCATAAAATGCGAGGAACTCACCACCAGAGGTGAAAATAAAGCTTTTAAAGTCGGGATCCCCTTCGAGAGAAAGGATGTTGCTTATGACCCAAACTTCTGGCCAGCTGATGTGATTTTCCGACCTTTTCGTTTTCGTTTTTGATCAAGAACTCTCGCGAGGTGCAAACAACCAGGAAGTGAAGTTACTTTTATGGAATATTGAAGGCCTGTTAAACGCTACGAACTCAACGCCAGAAAATTTATTTGACCCCTATGACGTCGTAATACTGGTTGAAACATTCTTAACATCAGATTGGAATGCGAGAAATCACTATACAGTGAACAATTTGGCAGAGCAAGGCCTGGTGGGAAGACCGAAAGGAGGAATCACCTGCCTTTTAAAGGTTCAGTTCACACCATTCCAGGTCATGTATAAAAACAACAATGTTCTAGTAGTGAAGACTAAATTGTGTGTGTTAATATGTGTGTATTTTCAGCTTATGACCCAAACCAGATTATAGATGAAATAGGCACCGCTCTGAGTATAACGGAACGGGAGGATAGCATCATTATAGCAGGAGACCTAAATTGTCGAACTGATGTTCCATCACAGAAGACAAGAGAAGTCCTAGACTATTTAGAGGAGGAAGGGATATCACTTGTAAACAACAAAGATCGGAAGACGTATGTTTGTTACAACGGCACCAGCACGATAGATCTCGTCTTCTCGAATCAAGGTAACATAAAGCCAATAAATCAAGATATAATTCCGATTCCCTACAGGAAACACCAGCTAGTAGAAACAACATTCCAACTCGGTCATGATATCGGACAGGTGAAGCCCAAAACATTGAAATTTTCAAGGAAGACTCTACACCAGTTCATATATGAGGCCGACAACCAGGCAATCGTGGAGAAGGCCCTGAAAGGAGATCTCGACGAAGCAGCAAATATGCTCGAACACCTTTTACAGGGTGAAGTCATACCGGAGGCCGTCATAACGAGAAAATCAAAATCATGGTTTGACGAAACCTGCTACAGAGTTCGTAGGACCACATTGGATGCCCTACACACAGCTCTCGAAGATCCCACCGACGATCATCTAAGGGAATATTCTAATCATAGGAAGACGTACAAGACCCTCATAAAAGAAACAAAGGAACGGTATCAAGAGCAAGAGGAACAAAGTCTGATAGCGACAGCTGATCAGTGCCCCTACAAAGCATTGAGTCCAAGGCAACCGAGTTACTGCAGAAGCATCCCTATGGAGACATGGGTGACTCACCTTAGCAATGTACTGCAATATAAGGACACCCGTCCAACTGATATCCCCGAGATTGAGAAGGACATTGATACAGAGATATTTACAACTGAGGAAGTAGAGGCTGCTATTATCAGCTCGAAGAATAATAAAGCTTGTGGACCAGACAATATATGTAACGAGCACCTTAAAATTGCTCTCCCAGTGCTAAAAGAAGCAATAACATCTCTCCTAAATGAATGCCTCAGGCAAGGAAATATCCCCCATAGCTGGAGAAGGTCCACAGTAAAACTGCTGTATAAAGGAAAGGGATGCACCGAGGACCCAATTTCCTATCGAGGTATTGCACTGGAATGTGCGTTATTCAAAATTCTAGCAAAACTTTTGTGCCAACGCCTTATTAGAGAAATCGATCCTAAGCTCCCGGAGGAGCAATTTGGTTTCAGAAAAGGAAGATCTACAACACAGGCTATCCAATGCCTTCTAAATGATATTGAGACAACTCTGACAGTCCCAAAAGGAAAGCTATATGCCATATTTATAGACTTCTCCAAAGCTTTCGACATGGTCAATAGGAAGATCATCATAGAGAAGCTAGGAAATCAAATGAGAAGTAACAGCTATACATAACGGCTTATCACAAGCATCCTGGCCTCAAATTACATAGAGATAAGTGATGGAATCACAACATCAAACCCAATAGATCAAACAACCGGTGTATTGCAAGGGGACCCTCTAAGCCCATTACTGTTCATCATCGCGACGGCGGATATCGCACAGGTAGTCTCGGAGAAAGTAATTCTGTATATGTACGCTGACGATATTGTGCTGGCCTCGAGATCGCAAGAGGATCTACAATCTGCATTTGATCTGCTGTTGGAATGGGCGGAAGAGAATGAACTCAGCCTAAACGAAAACAAGACTCTATCAATGACTTTCCGCAAAGGGGGAAAACCAGCAGTTTTTCACACACATAGAAAACCCCTGGAGAGCGTTTCTAACTTTAAATATCTAGGCGTGACACTTCAGACAACGGGCAACGTCTTTACGCTTCACGTTAACGATAGGATCTGTGCGGCTACGAGGGCCATAAATGATATCAGACAGTTGAGAAAACTCTCCGTCAAAAACAGCTTTGAAACTCTTCCAGCTCAAGGTTACACCCGTTGTAACATATGGATTAGAGAATATCTGGACACACCTCAAATTGAAACACCTGGAAAAGTTGGAAAAACTAAAAGCGACTTTCTTAAAGAAGGTTCTGTGTGTTTCAAAATACACGCCTTCAAGACTAGTCTATGCAGCCCCGACGAGAGGGGGGGACAGGCAGGGCTGGTGCCCCGGGGCCCGACCCTCCCAGGGGGGCCCGGCATCCTAGGAGGATGTGCAAAGCACTTATTTTTCAGGACGCGAAGAGATATTTACCTTGCGAATCAAGCCCTTTCGTGATACGCTTTAACGTCTCAGTAACATTAAACATAAAATTAATTGCCCTCTTTATCCACGACTTAGAAATGACCCCGGTTCCTGACGAAGCTGCGTCAGGAATGCAGGATTAGGCTGCCCGACTGCGATGTTATTCGTAGTCTTACTCAACAGTTAATAAAAAGGCCTGTTTGTAGTTACAGATGTTAATTCATTTAGGGGCTTGCAACATTCAACCCGTGTACTTGGTAGCTAGTAGGTCTAGTATCACTGGCGGACAATGAACACTTGGCGCTCGGTTGGGGATGGTTTGCATCAAATAGTACTGTAGATATAATTCAATATTTGCTGACGCGTTAGTTTTACGGTTTGTTTCTGAAGGCCTCCACGATATTGAATAAAGTTGACTATATAGCAGTAGTTTTCACAAATATTAATGAAGCGATCAAAATAGAAAACCAAAGAATGTGCGAATTGTGTAGACTGAAGGGGAGACTAGTAGTTGTTGTATAATAAGTGAGGTGTATTGGCAACATTGTTGTAACTATTTTTCTTGGAGAGTAAAAACTTAGACCCTCTTAAAACCATCAAATGCTGGGTGAAAAGCGGGGGTATACACTGTGCTGTGCTATGGCCTCTGTGACATGATAAATCGCATGTCGTATTCTTAGTTGCCGACTGGGAATGCGTTGGCCGTCGCGACTATTACTGTAATTATTACGGCTAAGAGTAGGGTAGGTGTCCCTGGACTTGAAATAAGGTACTGCCCCGGCATTGGTTGGTGGAAGTGTGAAAAACCACACTCAGGATAGCCACTGTCAGCGCCCGGATTCGAACCTCCGATCTGTAGACTTGCTGTAGGCCCCAATCACGATCATTGGTGAGCTACACCGCGGGGTCTTACTTGAAGATGTGAGGGCTTTTACTTCAATATCAGAGAGTCTTTTCTATAGCCACTATATGTCAATGGTCACCAAATTTTTACTCCAAAATATCCCAAAAATAATCACCCAAATGTTCTATCCTATTGGACCTAATTTTTGCAAACTTTTCCGGAGGAGGGCCCCCGGACCCCACTCTGAGCTTGGTGATATTCCAAACCCCAAGATTCCCGGTGTGTCCATTCCCCCATAATCTTGTCTTAAATCCGCCCATGATGGTCACCAGTCATAGATAGGATTGAGGATTTTTAGGAGAACCTGGCTCTAGTTTTGCTTATTGCAAAGCAATATTACATTATAAGAAATCCACTGACTGCCAATTACAAAATATAGTTAAAATTCACAGTTTCTTCTTTTGTGAAAACAATCACTGATCAGCTGCAATCTACTGATAGCACATAATAACTTGAGTTATGTATGAGTACTGTACACCTGTGGTTAATTATGAAAATATATTTTGCTTTGTTTAATGCACAAAGATGTCTGATCGCCGTTCAAACAAAACACTTACCTATCAGTGTTTAAAGGAAGGAAGATTGTAGTTTTACGTGACCGTGAATCTTGTGATTATGAGCCACGGGACCTCCTTTTACCGTGGAATCCGAACCACAGGACATGGCATTTCACTTCGAAAATCTCACATGCATTGACCGGGAATCGAAACCGGACCGCCTTGGTGAGAGGCACACAGCTAGACCGCTGAGCCACCACGCCCCCCAATATCAGTGTTTAGGCTTAGACCCAAAGGCGTGACTCTTCAAGGGCAGCAAATTTTAAGAATGTCAACATATAAACACTATATGTAAAATGTATTTTAAAATGCGGCTTGACTTTTTATAAAAATCATGTTTTCATTATGAAAAGAGATTACGTCATATGTCACAGAGGTCGTAGTACCGCACAGTGTACAGTATACCCTTTCCACCTCTTTTAACATACAGTTCAGTGAAATGAACTTCCTGTTGATTAATGGGTCTTATGACGTAGAGATGGAATTGAGGAGGAAATGAATGTACGGATTAAAACGATGAATCATGGAAAATAAGCATAGAATCACCGACGGTGGAATTCTAACCCACCTGTTTCCGAGTTAATGGACAACAGCTTTTTTCGATGTGAGTATTTTCCCAAAGTTTAATACTGTAAAAGCCATGCAATTACTGGTCCGGTAGATGCAACTTTTTTAAAATTTGTGTACGGCAAACGAGCATATTGCTTTTACGAGTATCACTGAAGTTCTAAAGTTATTGATATCAAATAGGATCTGCAGAACTTTAAATCTGAACATTGTGTATGCTTACAGTGTTACCTCAACGAGACAAATTTAGATTTGTCAAACGCCAAAACAGTTGAGCGAATTTAATGAAAATTATTACTTAGTTTTCGATGGATTTAATCTATTATTTTTTGTTAATTGAAAATAATGCATTAGTAGGCGCTTGTCAGGTATAAACATTGAATTTGCAAATAATTTTGGATGCATTCCTCCACTTTCAATGTTGTAAATTTTACATACCAGCATTAACTTATTTATATTGATAGTAATTCACGCTCTGCTTATGTATGATAATAAATATAGCCTGGATTTAGTGGAATATATCATTGAAATATTATTATTATATATGAATTGCAGCCAAAGGTCATATCAGGACATTTCAGTTGAACGCCCGAAGTCAACCCAACAAGTTCAATTTCAAGTAGTTCCAACTTTGGCTACCAGACGCCACTGTCACTGACACCCAGCGGGGAACGTTGGAACTTGATTAAGCGTTTCTAACCAAATAACCTACAAATTTTGGCTACACACTACCAATTGTAGTGGTAGGTTCTTTTACATACCATAAATCTATGACATGGACCCGCTACCTTTACTTCCCCTCCGAATAAAGGCATACAGGAGGATTTTAACGCTCTTAAAAATCCGACGACTTCAGCCGGGTTTAAGCCCGCGGTCTTGGACATTGTAGTTCAGCATGCTACAATAATAATAATAATAATAATAATAATTTTTTTTTTTTTTTTTTTTTTATTTTTTTAGGGGAAGAAATGCATTTACGCACAGAGTGTCGGGCTCCTGCTCCTGAGTAGCAGACTACCGACTAAAACTCCCCCGTTACTTCTGAACACTAGCCTGGAACCGTTTAGCACATTACTTCAGGCTAGAGTCATTTTATATTTGCCTGTAGGGCACTCTTCCGTAATGAATCATCTTCAGTGGCGATCCAGATCCGTCTTCTTTGTTCGGAGGATATCTTCAACAAAGCTTGCTACCAGTTTCCAGTTTTCCTCATTTTGTAGCATCACTGCAACAATATTGTCCGGGGATATCTCTACATCAATGTGATCTTGAAGAGACTGCCTATTTTGGACCCACCGTCCACAAGAGAAGAAGGTGTGATTAGCATTATCTAATTCATTGATACAGTAGATGCAATCTGATGAATCCACCTTCCCCATCTTCTTAAGATAGGAACAGAAGTACCCATGGCCAGTCAAGAACTGAGTGAGATAGTAACCAACCTCACCATGTTTCCTCTCTGTCCAAACCTGCACCTGAGGGATCATTCTCTTAGTCCATTGGCTTTGATCTCCTTGCTCCCATTTGATCTGCCAATTTTGAAAGGTTTGTACTCTTGCCGATCGTCTTGCATTTTGTAAACCCATATCAGATTTCCTCAAGTAAATGTTCTTGCGTTCTTTCGCAAGAAAAAAAATCGGAATAATCCCGGCAATAACGAGAACTGCTTCCTCAGAGACCGTGCGATATGCAGATGCCACGCGCAAAGCCCCCCGCCTCTGCACTTGCGCCAGTGGCTTCCTATAAATTTCCTTATCCAGGGCATCCGCCCATATTTCCGCTCCATACAGCAGAACTGAATGGATGGCTGTCATCAATAGTCTTCTCTTACTAGATTTTGGCCCACCAACATTGGCCATGAGCCGACTGAGGGACGTTACTCCTCTGGCTGCCTTATCTGCAGTCCGTCTAATCTGTTCTCCAAAATTCATTTTACTGTCGATCATGATGCCCAGGTATTTTGCTGCTGGCTGCGTCTCTACTTGAATTTGTCCTACCTGTATTGGAAGTATTGTCTGAATTCTCTTCTTTGTTAGGATGACAATTTCCGTCTTACTAAGTGCTAGAGACAGACCATGTTCCTCCATCCATCTATTGATTTTGCGCATTACCATATTGAGTCGCAACTGTGCCTGCTCGACACTTCTTCCTGCTACAAGAGCAGCAACATCATCTGCATATCCTACTAGAATAGTTTCTTCAGGCATTTCAAGCCTCAACAAGCTGTCGTATGTAACATTCCAGAGATCAGGTCCTAGAATCGAACCCTGGGCAGCCCCAGCCGTGACTTGTACTCTACGGATCCCTTCTGTAGTATCGTAGAGCAGAGCACGATCCTTCAAGTAAGAGTCTAAGATCCGAAGGAGATACCTTGGAACATGGAATGAAAATTCTAGAGCATCCATGATATCAGTCCATTTGACAGAGTTGAAAGCGTTTTTAACATCCAGTGTAACAAAAAGAATCACCCGGCGAGAGTAATGATTATAACTCTCCGCTCTTCGTACTTTATCGGCGACTTCTTGCACTGCATCCAGTGTCGACCGGCCTACCCTGAATCCAAATTGTCTTGGTGATAAATCGCCGGCTGCGATTATTGCTTCAAGCAATCTCCGTCTTATGAGTTTCTCAAATAGTTTGCCTGTTGTGTCAAGCATACAAAGTGGGCGGTACGATGATGGTAACTCAGGGTCACCCATGCCCTTACTAATGAGCACTAAGCGACAGATCTTCCAGCGAAAGCTAAAGATTCCTGCTTTCATGCACACATTGAACATTCTCAACAATAACAACAACATATCTTGATCAACTATTATTTTCAGAACCTCATTAGGAATCCCATCCGGCCCCGGAGCCTTGTTGTTCCGTAAAGAATGCGTTGCAATCCGAAGTTCATCTTCAGTAAACAGTGGGAAATCTAGATCACATTCAAAATTCCTCTCAGGTCTTGTGGGATGAGTTGGAAAAAGGGTTTGAACAATGGTGTTCATAATATCATCCTCCATGATGCACGATGTTCTGTGACTTCCAAGTTTCTGTGTTACAATTTTGTAACCCAAACCCCATGGATCAGTGTCAATATCTTCCTGAAGCTTTCTCCAACTCTGAACCTTGCTCGTAGTTATGGCTTTCCGAAGTAGCTTCTTTGCTGCTTTATGCTCCGCTGATTTTTCATTAGCTTCTTCCCGATTTCTTGCTCTCTGGGCAAGACGGCGAAGCCTGAGGCAGTTCTTCCTTAATTCTGCTATCTCTCTGGTCCACCAGTATACAGGGCTCTTTCGGTGACGTGGTACTGAGGAGGGCATCGAAACATCACAAGCTGACGTAATAATTTTCATGGTTGCAGAAACCAGATCCTCAACCTCAAACTCTCTCCGTGCTTCAGCACTTCGAATCTGTTCTGCACCCTTCCCAATGATATCTTTGAACTTGTCCATGCTAATCCTATTTACATTCCACCGTTGACATTTCTGGGGAGGTACTTCCCGTCCCTGAACATTTGATTCAAAGTCAAAGGCGATGAATTGATGATCGCTAGCACAATAATCTTCCAACACTTTCCATCTCTTAATGAATGGCACAATTACTTCTGATGCCAGGGAGACATCCGGAATTGTTCCTTCACATCCTGGACGTCGGAAAGTTGGAACTGTACCAATATTTAATATTAGAAGGCCTATCCTGGATGCCATCTCTAGAATGTACTTACCCCGGGAATCTGTACTTGGCATACCCCATTCCACTGCTTTGGCGTTAAAGTCTCCAGCCACTATGACACTATCTGTGGCGTTTAGAATTGCATCTTCCAAAGAATTTACTTTGCGGCGGAAGTGCTCAATTGCCTCATTAGGAGTTAGGTAAACACTAAAATAGGTGACCCTTCTGGTCTTCACCCAAACATAACCATCAGAACTTCCATGATCCTTTATAATAACTTTTCTAGAATCCAACACCCAGATTGCAGAAGTGCCAAGTGTGTCACTGAACCAAAGAGATGACTCTTTATCTTTATACTGTTCGCTGATTAGCAAGAGATCGCTTTGCTTCTCTGTGACTAGCTGATATAGCAGATCATTGGCTGTCTTACTTCTATGTAGATTGGCTTGAAGTATACGAATCATTTGAACCTCAGTGCCTTTTCTTTGTCCAAAGCTTCTCTGAAGACCTTACACTGGCCAGATCCCATAGCATGTGCTAAATCTTTGATAAAACCTCGTTCTTCACAAAGAACACATTTCTTTGAGGCCGTACATCCTCTAGCTTTGTGACCTGTCCCGCCGCAATTGTAGCAAAGTTTACTTCTATCTGTGCCTTTGCAGTTGCTAGCAACATGTCCATAGTCCAGACATCTATAACAACGAGATACCATGATCCTCCGTCTAATCCTGCAATTGACCCATCCTATGGTGATATGATCTTGCCTCAAGAGCACATCTGCATCACTAGTTGTTAATGTGACAACAGCCATCTTCACTTCCCTCGTATTCGTCCTCGTCAGCAGCACCTTGGTATCTGGAGAGAGTTCTGGGATAGTTCTCTGGATAGCTTCCATGACCTCTTCGGAAGTAGTTAGAGCATCAAGGTCTCTGATTTCAACAGTTGCCTTCGCTTCAAGCCTACGAACTGTAGCATTGGACCCCAGAACATTTCGCAGAGAATTACCAAAAGCTGCTTTATCCCTGGAACTTGCTCCCAACTCGACAAGGACGTCTCCCGCTTTAGTTTGTCGAATGGACCGGACTTCAGTTCCTGTATCATTAGGGTTTGCTTTTTGGCGAATCTCCTTCAGAATATCGGCATATGATTTACCTTCAGCTGGTCTGATCAGTAAGGCTGCTCGCCTTGGCCTACTAGGTCTCTTCTGTCTGTTTGGGGTTGCTTGGTGGGTAGATATGTCAACATTATCAGCAAAATCCTCCTGCCTATTCTCAGCATTTTCTCTAACCTTTACCCAAATCAGTTTGTGCAAATTTGCAAGGATTTTACAGAATTTGGTTTTAGAGGGGGGCCCGGGAGATTCCAGCCCCAGGGCCCGTCGTCGCTCTCCACGGCCCTGAGTCTATGAATTAACACGTGAATTATATTATGTGGAAGAGCTCCGCCTCCAACTGACGCTACCGTCTACACCAGCATACGTGCAACTCACGGAGAACCTGAAATCGAAGAAGAGAGACATATGGTGGGATTTCTACATCACTGACGCAATGACCTGCAATGATTGGAAACGGGGAGGCTACGAACTAAGACATACTGTTACACGCTTTGCCATACATGGCTTTCACCATAAGCTGTGCAAGTTAAAGAAGTTTCACCAGCCAGACGCAGACTGTGTATGTGTACGTTGCGGCAAATGTTGCGAAAGATATCATGCGATGTACTGTACATATAGACTTGAATCTCTGACGTCCTTTTGTTGTAATTAATACTTTATTCCTATGTATGTTTCATATTGTCTGTATCATTCCTTTGGCTATTAGCTGCAATAAATATTTTATTAATGAAGCCCCCATCTAGCGGCGAGGATATGAACTGTGACGGCTGCCGAGGCCTGACGCACTCCTCTGGGGCATGATTAAATGAATGACAGATGAAATGAAATGATAGTGGAGAGTGTTGCTGGAATTAAATTTTGACAGGGAAAACCGGATTACCCGGAGAAAACCCCGTCTGCCCCCGTTTGTCCAGCACAAATCTAAAATGGAGTGACCGGGATTTGAACCACGGACCCAGCGGCGAGAGGCCGGCGTGCTGCCGACTAAGCCACGGAGGCTTAAAATAAATAAATAAATAAATAAATAAATAAATAAATGAATAAATAAATAAATAAATAAATAAATAAATAAATAAGTAAATAAGTAAATAAGTAAATGAATAAATAAATAAATAAAACAATGATAAATAAATTTAAAAATAAAAATAACAAATGTATGAATATAATTAAAAATATACATTTAAAAAATGATAATTTAATAAATTAAAATATAAAATAAATAAATTAATTAAATTTTTTAAAAAATAATTAAAACAAAAAATAAATAAATAAAAATAAAAATTAGATAAAAATGAATAAATAAAAAAATAAAAATAACAAAAATGTAACTGAAAAATAATTAAATAAAAATATTAAATAATTAAATAAATAAATTTAAAAAAATATTTAATAAAAATTAAAAATTAAAATAAAAAATAAAATAAATAAATAAATAAATAAATAATAAAAATTATAATAAATAACTAAAAAATTTAAAAATTAATAAATAAATAAAAATTAAAAACAAAAAATCAATACAAAAATTCAATAAATAAAATAAAAAATAAATAAATAAAATTTAAGTTAATATATACAAAAATTAGTATATAGAAGTTAATAAAAAATATATTTATAAAAATTAAATTAATAAAAAATGAAAAACTAGCAAATAAATGAAAAAGAAATAAAATTAAAAAATTAAAAATAAACCATTAATAAAAAATAAAAATTTAATAAATTAATAAAAAAATTATAAGTAAAAATAAATAAAAAATACTAAATACGTACAAAATTTAATAAATAAAAAATTACTAATTTATAAAAAATAAATCAATAAATAAATAATAAGTTAGAAAATATAAAATAAATAAAAATTACAAAAGTAATAAATTAATTAATAAAACTTAAATAAATCAAATAAAATGATAAAATAAAATAAAATAAAAAATAAAAATGTTTAAATAGATAAAAATATTAATGAGTAAATAAAAAAATAAAAAATAAAAATAAAATAATAAATAAAATTACAATTAATAAATAAATTCAACAATTAATAAATAAAAAATATATAATTTTATTAAAATAAATCAATAAATAAATAAGAAATAATCAAAAATAAATAAATAAATAAATAAAAAATTATAAGTAAAAATAAATAAAAAATACTAAATAGGTACAAAATTTTATAAATAAAAAATTACTAATTTATAAAAAATAAATAAATCAATAAATAAATAATAAATTAGAAAATTATAAAATAAAAAATTTTAAAAAAATTAATAAAACCAAAATAAATAAAATAAAAGGATAGAAAATAAAAAATAAAAAATATAAAAAATAAAAAATTAATAAAAAAGTAAAAAATACTTAAAAATTTATAAATAAATAAAAAATAAAATTAAAATATTAATATGTAAATAAAAACAATTAAAAAATTAAAATAAAATAATAAATCAAATAACAATTAATAAATAAATACAAAAATTAATAAATAAAATATTATAAATTTATTAAAATAAATCATTGAATAAATAAGAAATAATCAAAACTAAATAAATAAATAAATAAATAAATAAATAAATAAATAAAAGAATAAAAAATAAAATTAGAAAATTACTAAATAAAACAAATTATCAATAATTAAAGAAATAAATAAAAAATAAAAATATTAAAAAATTCAAAATTAATAAATAAATAAATTAAAAAATAATGAATAAATGAATAAAAATTCATAACTTAAAATCATTCCGAAAAATCAATAAATAAATAAATAAATAAATAAATAAAATAAAAATTAAATAAATAAATAATACTTAAATAAATAAATAAATAAATAAATAAATAAATAAATAAATAAATAAATAAATAAATAAATAAATAATCAATAAATAAAAATAATTTAAGAAAAAATATAAATTTATAAAAAATAAATTAATCAATAAATAAATGATAAATTAGAAACTAAGATAAATAAAAATAATAAAAAATAAATAAAATAAAAAATAAATAAAAAATTATAAATAATTTTAAAAATAAAATATAAATGAAAAAATACGATATTAAAAAATTAATGAATACATAAATAAAAATAAATAATCGTAATCAAATTAAATTAATAAATAGATCAATAAATAAAAATTAAATAAAAATACGAAAAAATAAAATACATTAGAAAATAATAAAAATTTATATGTATATAAAAAATATCAAACAAAAATACAAAAAAAAGAAAATAATTAAATAAATTTAAAATATAAATCAATACAATAAATAAATTAATTAATTAATAATTAACTAAAAGGAATTTTAAAAAATGTATGAATAAAAAATTAATGAATAAATATAAAATAATAATAAATGATTAAATAAATAAATAATTAAATTTATAAAGAAAAAATGAAAAAGAATATAAATAAAGATAACTAAATTAAAAGAAATAAATATAAAATAAATAAAAAAATATAAACAAAATTAAATCCAAAAATAAAAATAAAAAAACAAAATAAGAAATAAAAGAAATAATTAAAAAATAAATGATTAAAAATCAATAAATCAATAAAAAAAAAAAATATAAAAAATTAAATCAATAATAAAAATAATTAATAATTTAAAAAAATATAAATAAATTAAAAATGAAAATGAAAAATAAATGAATAATAATAATATGTAGATAAATAAAAATGAAATTAAAAAATATATATTTAATAAATAAAATAAATAAAATACAAATTATAAGAATCAATACAAATTAATAAATAACTAAAAATAAAATTCATAAATATATAAAAATCAAAATAAATAAGAAAAATAACAAATAAAAATAATGAATATAGATAAATTTAAAAATTACAAGAAAAATAAATCAATTATATTAAAAAATTAAAAAAATAATTAAGTAAAAAAATAAAATAATAAGTAAAATATATATATATATATATTAATAAATAAATAAATATAATAAATAAATAAAAAATAAAAATCTGAAAATTAAATAATTAACATAATAATTAAATTAATAATTAAATGTAATTAATAAATCAGAAATATATAATAAAGAAAAGAAAATAAATAAATTAATAAAAAGTAATTAATAAAAATTAAAAGTAAATAAATAATAAATTAGAAATATATAAAAATAAATAAAAACATTAAAAAAATTTGAATAAATAAATTAATTAACTAAATAAATTAATAAATTAATTACAATTAATATATAAAAAATTAATAAATAAAAAATAATAAAATAAGGTAAAAATTAAATTGAAAATATGATTAATATATAAATAAATAAATAATTAAATAATTTAAAAAATATAAAAATAATTAAATTTTAAAATTAATAAGAAAATTAAAAATTTAACATAAATAAATTATAAAATATATAATTAAAAATTAAATTAAAAAGAGTAATAAAAATTTAAAATTAATAAAATAAAAAACTAAATAAATCAAAATTAATAAATTAATGACAAAAATTAATATAAACTACGCAATAAATAAAAATAAATAAAAAATAAATACAATAAAATTAATAAATAAATTAAATAAATCCAAAAATTAATAAATAAAAAGTAAATAAAAATAAAAATTTATAAAAAATAATAAAAACTAATAAATAAATAAGATAAAAGAATTAAAAATAAAACAACAATAAAAATTAAAAATTAAATATTTTTTTTAAATTATGTATTGTTAGGTGCCATGATTACGATAGTGGTGTTGATGATTTGGTGTGTATAAAATGAGCATTTGCATGAGAAGAAGGTATCATTGGTTTGTGTTATAATTGGGAACAGGTCAGTGTACATTTCAGTTAATATAAATATCTCTGTTGTTGGTGCAACATACATTTTTGGTTATTTTATCGCTTGTATATTGTAATGTCATAACCAATTTGAGGTTAAGAAGTGGTGGTATCATCTCAAACAAACGAGCTCGAAATATCATCTTTGGTCCAAGTAGAGGTTAGGGTATTGTTAGTACAAGGTCTTGCCATAACTTCCAAAGCCGTCTTGTATTAGTAGTAGTTAAGGTTCTGTCGCCAGGAGGCGGCAAGGGCGTTTAGATCTCTCTGTTTCGGCGGACATTTTTAACCCGTAGCATTGCCATGGAGGAAATACTGAGTCAAGGAGCATTGGATGCCGATAAGTTCGCCGTCTTAAGACAGCAGATATCGGACAATGAAAACAAAGAACAAAGGCGCTTTTGGAGAGCATTTTGGCTATCCCCCAAAGGAATATGAAGCTGGAGATTCAAGTTGGGTTGAAAAAATTGCAGGAGGCTTTAGATGCAGGGAGTACTAGTCGGAGATCCTGGAAGAAAGCCAGAGAGTTGCTGTTGCTTCAAAAAAAGGACCTTTCTTCAAGAGCGGAGGAATTGTCTCCGATATCTTCGGGAACAATTCCAGAGAACACTGAAAAGGAGGAATGGACAAGAGTTCAACCCAAGAAGAAGAGGAAACAACAGAGTAATGAAATTGAAAATACTCAGCAGCGAGTAGAAGAGGTTCAAACTGTGGTCATGAACTCTGCAAGAAAGGAAGAAGGGAAGAGGCCTAAACCAAGAAGGCGCCTTGAAGCTGTTCTTATTCAGCCAGCAAAAGACAGATCCTTTGCGGATGTACTTAAAGATATCCGTAGCTAGGTCAAACGAGAGGACAGTGGCGTGGACATTAAGTCAATTAGGAAGACCAGGTCTGGAGATGTTCTTCTTGAATTGAACAAATCTACGACGTGTGAGGGTCGAGAAAACCTCAACAAATCGTTGAGAGAGGCTCTTGGTCAGGATGAAGATGTCAGAACTTTGACCCCCCGAATAACTCTGGAGGTGCGGGATTTAGACTGCATCACGACTATTGCAGATGTGGAGGAGGCGGTCAGACGGGACATTAAAACACTTAGTGGAGAAGTCAAAATCTTTGTCACGGAACCCAATAGCAGAAGTCAGAAAATGGCTATTATACATTTAGCAGAGCAAGATGCTGGTAAACTTCTGGAAGAGGGGAGAATGAAAGTGGTATGGATATATGGTAGGGTAAGGGAGAGAACAATGGTAACTCGCTGTTTCCGTTGTTTGTCATATGGACATCTTGCAAGGAATTGTAATGGCCCTGATAGGAGCAAACTCTGTTACAAGTGTGGAGATGCCAGACATAAAGCATCAGACTGTAAAGGTGAAGCACGATGTGTGCTATGCACGGAGAAGGAGGTTCATGACACCAAACGGAACCATGTTCCTGGTTCAGGCGCCTGTATAGTGTTTAGGGATGCTCTCGAGAAGGTTAAAATCGGCAAAAAAAATGGTGAGAGTTCTTCAAGGAAATGTTCACAGAAGTTTGACTGCCAATGATCTCTTGACGCAATTGGCATTTGAAATGGAAGTGGATATTTTTCTCCTGAGTGAGCAATATCAGAACAGGGACCACCATGGGTGGTTTGCGGACAACCTTGGAACAGCCGCAATTTTCATTCCGGATCTGGGAAAATATCCAGTGACAGATCAAGATTCTAAGGATGGTTTCGTCTGGGTTAAGAATGGCACGCTTACGTACGTGAGCTGATTTCCAGAACAAGTTGGATAGCCTTGAGGACACATTGCGTAGTATGGGAAATAACCTTATTGCAGCTGGAGATTTCAATGCCAGGGCCTTGGAATGGGGTATGCCGGATGTAGATTCCAGAGGACGTCGTATACTGGAAATGGCTGCAAGGTTGGGATTGTCGACCGTAAATGTTGGAAATACGCCTACCTTTCGACGACCTGGCTGCAATGGAACCATACCAGATGTGACTTTAGCGTCAGACGATTTTTGTCAAGAATATCTGAATGGCGGGTGATTGAGGACTACACAGGAAGCGATCATCAGTATGTTACTTTCTGTGTACTTCAGCAAAATCGACAACAAAGCGCTGTCATACGCAAACCATCATACTGGAATCCCACAAATATGGATAAAGAAAAGTTCTGTGAGGTAATACAGAGAGGAATGGTGAAAGTTGAAACGAGTTGCTTTTCATTTGAGGGGAGAGAGGTGGCGGATAAATGGGTAGAGAACATATGTTGCTTATTTTTATTTTTATTTTATAATTAAAAAATTAACACAAATTAAAATCAATAAAAAATTAAATTATAATTAATGAATGAATACAAAAATTAATAAATAAAAAATAAATTAACAAATGACTAAATTAAAAAAGAATTAATAAATCAATAAATAAATTAAAATAATAAATATAAATAAGTGATTGGGAAACCTACAAAGCCCAACGAGCCCAGACAGCTAAAGTGATCCGAGCTGAGAAACGTAAATATGAAAAGTCACTTATTGAGAAGATCGACCAAGACTTTAAAAGAAACAACACCAGAGAGTACTACGGAACGTTCAAAAGGAAACTTACGGGTTATAAACCTCCGTCGTTATGCTTTCAGCGAAAGGACGGTACACTGGCGACCTCAAATGAAGAAAATTGTACCATCCTAGCTGATTACTTTAAGAATTTACTAAATTGCGACCAACCCAAAAATCCCATCAAAACCGAGGAACCCATTCGCAGAAGCCCAGAATCAAGACCACCCAACAAAGACGAAATCAAGCGTCACATTGCTCGACTAAAAAACAACAAAGCGCCCGGGGAAGACTCTGTAGTTGCAGAACTTTGGAAATATGCTCCCGAAGAAGCAGTTGAAATCTTGCAGAAGCAAATAGAACAAATTTGGAAAAATGAAATTCTACCAGAAGATTGGAAAACGGCCTTGATCCATCCGTTACACAAGAAAGGCAGCATGAAAAATGTCAACAACTACAGAGGAATATCCCTCCTACCGGTAACATACAAAATTCTCTCACTTGCTATCCTAGAGCGATTAGAAGCCGAAGTCGAGCATCAAATAGGAGAATACCAAGGGGGATTCAGAAAGGGTCGTTCAACTGCCGAACAGATCCACAACCTCAAAACAATCATTAGATATTGCAATCTCAGGTCCAAATCGTACGTATCAGTCTTTGTGGACTTTAAGAAGGCTTACGATTCGATAGACCGCGAAGTTCTGCTGAACATCCTCAACGAATTCGGGGTTGACCTGAAACTGCTGGCATTAATTAGAGCCACCCTAACTGAAACAAAATCCAAAGTAAAGTTCCTGGGATGTCTGTCGGATTCCTTTGAGGTCAAAACGGGAGTCAGACAAGGTGACGGGCTCTCTCCAATGCTTTTCAACTGCGTCCTCGAAAAAGTCATTCGGACCTGGCGAACAAAATTATTAGAAACTGAGTATAGCCCTCTGAGAATGGGAGCAAAATCCAAGGGGATCATAGTCGACTGTCTAGCATTCGCTGATGACATCGCCATTATGTCGAACGGCGTAGAAACTGCTAAGATGCAAATCGACCTTTTAAAAGAAATCGCTGAACAAACTGGCTTGCAGATATCATTCGAAAAAACAGAAGTAATGACCAACATCAAAGACGCCCCAGAAAAACTGCAGACAAAATACGGGAAGATCAACAGAGTGGAAAAATTTAAGTACTTGGGAGAGATCATCATGAAAAGTGGACTGGACAAAGAAGCACTCAAGGAACGAGTACGGTACGCATACTCGAAATAGCCTATCAAACATCGCGCTCAATATACAACAAAAAATGCCTGTCCAAAAATACTAAACTACGTCATTATGAAACTGTTCTGAAACCAGTAGTTATGTATGCAGCCGAAACCCTATCCCTAAATGCTAATAAAGGACTCCTTGAAGAACTGGAGAAAAGAGAGCGCAAAATCGTCAGAGGTATAATGGGATCAAATTACAAGAATGGTATCCACTATTTAAAAAAATCCAACAAAGAAGTCTACAGTGAAATAGAGAAAATTTCAGAATCGATCCGTAAAAGGCGGGCACGGTATTACGGTCATCTCAAACGAATGGACGGAAACAGGCTGACTAAACAGATTTTTCATTTCTTTGACTCCAAACCCAAAACCACAATGCCCTGGTTTATGAATACCAAAGACGACCTCAAAATGCTGCATCTAAAACCCGACGACGCCTTCAATAGAGATCTCTTCCGCAAAAAGATACTCACTAATGGGCTAACCCGAGACGAGACATCGAACCCGAAAAGAAGACAAGGTACCACTTGGACAGCGGAGCGCAAGATGGTCCACTCACAGAGAATGAGGGAATTCTGGGCTCAGAGGAAGGCGAAACAAATTGCCAAGTGTAGCAAGACTTAACGTGGTCCTAGATGGCCTCAACGAATTATATATATAAGTGAAATAAAAGAATAAAAAATAAAATAAACATAAATAATTAATAAATAAATAAAAAGTAATAAATAAATAATAAATAAATAAAAAATAATGAAAAAATAAACGAGGATAAAATTATAAAATTAATAAAAAATCAACCAAAAAATTAATAAATAAATAAATAAATAAATAAAAATTAAATTAAAAAATAATTTAAAAAAAAACAAATATTTATTAAAAAACTCAAAAATAAATAAAAAAATATTAAAATAAGAAAACTAAAATAAATAAATAATTAAATAAATAAATATATTAAATAAAGAAAAAAATAAGAAAATAAATAAGCAAATAAATATAAAAAATAATAAGTAAAGAATAAATAAAAATTTGAATAAATAAATAAATAAATAAATAAATAAAGTAATTAATATATAAACATAAAAATATAAAGTCAATTAAAACTACAAAAGATATAAATAAATAGAATTAATTAAAATTAATTAATAATTTAAAAATTATAATATAAATATTAAAATAAAAATATTAAAAATAAAGTAAAAATTAAAAAATTCATAAATAAAAACCTACATTAATAAATAATTAAAAATATAAAATAAAATTAAATAAATAAATAATTAAATAATGAAATAAATACATAAAATTTTAAAATATTAAAAATTAATAAATTAAAAAAAATATAATTTAAAAAATATCAAAAATGAAAAATTAAAATGAATAAATGAAAATGAAAATCCACAGCCTGCTTCCAGTCCCCGACCGGGTCAGGAATGGAATGAATGAGGCCCCCATCTAGCGGCGAGGATATGAACTGTGACGGCTGCCGAGGCCTGACGCACTCCTCTGGGGCATGATTAAATGAATGACAGATGAAATGAAATGATAGTGGAGAGTGTTGCTGGAATTAAATTTTGACAGGGAAATCCAGAGTACCCGGAGAAAACCCTGTCTGCCCCCGTTTGTCCAGCACAAATCTAAAATGGAGTGACCGGGATTTGAACCACGGACCCAGCGGCGAGAGGCCGGCGTGCTGCCGACTAAGCCACGGAGGCTTAAAATAAATAAATAAATAAATAAATAAATAAATAAATAAATAAATAAATAAATAAATAAGTAAATGGTCCTGGGAATCAACCCGGGAGGAGTCAGTGTGACTCTGGGCAAACGAGAGTGAAATGCGCAATATATTGGATTCAAGAAGAGAAACCAACGCTAGCCTCTTTCACTCTAACTCCAACACGTAACCTACAAGAGGTGCCCCTGTTAAGCCGAGCAACCCAGTGGAAGGTTGGGTATCCAATCCCAGCGGGAAGGTGGGTCGGCGAGCCGATCAGTGTTGGGGGCTCCAAGGCTCACAACCTTGGCAGTATATTGGCCGGTGTGAAATATCACCGACCCCAGATTACAGTTTTTCAACTGTCTGAACAAAGTATGGAGGAAAATTCAGCAAATGCTACTACCCCAGGTGGTAACCAATCCACCATCGCTTCAAGCGATGCATGCGGGTCTTCGGATTCTGGGGAGCCTGCACCAACAGGCTTGGAGGTATCGGAGACTCCAGGAAAGATCAAACACAAACATCTCAATTTCTTTGCTACCTTCAATGTGAATTCCCTTTTAAAGACGGGTAAACTGAAACATCTACTTGACACCCTTTCCAAGCGTCAGATCTTGATCACGGCAATTCACAGATTTACAGATGAACATGCTTTTGAGTCCCAAGGTTACAGAATTTTTAAAGGTAAAGTAGGTAAACGTGTCATAAAAATATCCCTCACCTTGGCACTGGATTTATTGTTAGCAGAAAAATTCTGGATTCAATCACAAATTTCACCTCTCCTAACAGCCGAGTCTCGACCCTTTCTTTCCGAAGTACAAACAAGGTCTATACAATGGTTAACGTTCATGCGCCGATTAATCAGGCAAACAAGAAAGATCCAGAAGGGACGGATAAATTTTGGGAAGAGCTAGAGGAGATACTCTCTGAGATCCCTGCCAAGCACTCGGTTATCTTGCTTGGAGATTTCAATGCCCAACTCGGCAGAGAAAGAAAATTCCAAAACATAATTTGAGATTACCCAGCTCACCGCAGAACCAATCGGAATGGAGAGAGACTTGTGGAACTGTGTAAGGCATTCAACCTTGTTATGAAATCCACAGCTTTCAAACATCTGCCAAGGAAACAGAAAACATGGACATCCCCAAATTCCAACCTTGGTGAGTTCCAGATCGATCACGTCGCTATTTCACGTAAAGCCCACCGAGAGATCCAGAATGTGAGGGTTCTTAGAAGTGCCAACCTAGATTCAGATCATTACCTCTCTAAAATCAAAGTTAAACTCATTCCGAGAAATACTAGAAAGGTCCAGCGACGAAAGATGAATAGGTTTGACTTGCAAAAGCTACAGTCTAATGATGATTTCACTCAGAAGCTTGAAACACCGGATCTACAAAACTGGGAACAACTACGAGATGCCATAGTATCAGCAGCTAAGGAAACAGTCCCATTAATAAAACGCAGAAAGCATGCCTGGTGGACCAGTGAATGTGGGGCGGCAATAAGGCTCAGAGACAACTTGCATAGCAGAGATGGAACTCACAGAAGAGTGAAGACAACTGGGAAAGTTTCTTATGTATGAGAAAACAGGCTGCAAAAACTATTCGAGGTGTAAAACGTGCTTTTGACAAGAACAAGCTGGCACAAATTGAGCTAGACTTCAAGAAGAATAACACCCGGGATTTCTATAGAACTTTTAAACAGAATCTCAGTAAATATGCTCCACCTAGCCTACACTTCAGGGACCTAAATGGAAAAGTTGCTTATAATGACAAGGAAAACTGCCAAATATTGGCAAATTACTTCGAGTCTCTCCTCAACTGCGAGGCTCCAGAATCAACATTTCAGTTCGAAGACAATCCGTACGTACACCCAGATTCCACCCCACCCACAAAAGAAGAAATTAATCAGATCATCCAGTCACTCAAAAACAACAAAGCACCAGGTGAGGACTCCATAGTTGCTGAATTATGGAAGCATGCTGGCGACAAGGCTGTCGATAAGTTAACTGAGATTATTCATGAGATTTGGGAAACGGAGGAACTCCCTAGCAACTGGACCTCAGCTCTACTTCACCCTCTTCATAAGAAGGGTGACCGAATGGATGTGAACAACTACCGTGGAATCTCTCTCCTTACAATAACATACAAGATCCTCTCAAAAGTCCTTCAAAATAGGGCAGAACAACAACTAGATTCCCAATTGGGAGAATATCAAGGAGGGTTCAGGAAAGGACGATCATGTGCTGAACAGATCATGAATCTTAAGTCTATTGTTTCATATCTAAAGCTTAGATCTAAAGATTTTGTGGTGACCTTCGTTGATTTCAAGAAGGCATACGACTCCATTGATCGATTCTCCCTAATTCAAATCTTGAAGGAACTGGGATTGGACAATAAAACAAGAAAAATCATTGAGAAGACCTTGACTAACACCACCTCCAGGGTGAAATTTAGGGGAGAAATTTCAGAAGCTTTTGAAATCAGAACCGGGGTAAGGCAGGGAGACGGATTATCACCTCTGCTTTTCAACTGCGCACTTGAGAAGGTCATCCGAGAATGGCGCAAAGAATTGAACAACATTGGGTTCGTAAATGGAGTCAGATTGGGCTACAAAAATCTGAATCTGACGGTTGATTGCCTAGCCTTCGCAGATGACCTTGCAATTTTTTCAGATTCCCTTGGCACGGCAGCAGTGCAGATCAAGCAACTCAGCACTCAAGCTGCAAAAGCAGGCCTTAGATCTCCTTTGAGAAAACCTTGTTTATTACTAACATTAAACAAGCACCCAAGGAGCTAGACATAGGAGAGGGACGCATTAAGCAAACTCAATCATTCAAATATCTAGGCGAGTGGATAGAACCCAACACATCCGAGAAGGCTGCTTTCGAATCGCGCATCAGAAAAATGGAAATGGCATATCATCTAACAAAGGGTATTTACAACAAGAAATCAATATCCCTAAATGCCAAGCTAAGACACTATCAAACTGTCATCCGCCCAGAGGCTCTATATGCTGCAGAATGCCTTGCAATGCATAGGAAAGGACTTATGGAGAAACTAGAAGCTAAAGAAAGAAAGATTCTCAGGAAAATCTTGGGCCCTGTAAAAGAAAACGATTTTTTTTTGTCGTGTAGCCTCCTGAGAGGCCGAAGAAAACGATGAATACAGGAGACGGCACAACCACGAGCTCTACACATGTGTAGAAAAAATAACTGATGTAATGAGAAAAAGAAGAATTTCATTTTGCCACATTTCACGAATGAGCTCTGTAAGGTTGACAAACAGGATCTTTACATACTTTCTAGAGAATAAAACAAAGGGGGCATGGTTCACTGAAGTTGACAGAGATTTGAAAGAAATTGGGATTACAAGTGATGATGTACTGGAACGTGTAAAATTTAAGGTGAAACTTACAACTCACCGGAGTTTCCTAGAGAAACCTAAGCTCAAAACAGGCAAGAAGTGGACAGAAGAAAGGAAGCAACAACATGGAGAATTCATGCGGCAGTACTGGGCGAATGTTAAAGCTCAAAGCAGAAACCAGTTGAAATAACGTGGTCCTTAGTTGGCCGTAACGCAAGAAGAAGAAATAAGTAAATAAATAATAAATAAATAGATAAATAAATAAAACAATGATAAATAAATTTAAAAATAAAAAATAACAAATGTATGAATATAATTAAAAATATAAATTTAAAAAAAAGATAATTTAATAAATTAAAATATAAAATAAATAAATTAAATTTTAGAAAAATAATTAAAACAAAAAATTAATAAATAAAAATAAAAATTAGATAAAAATGAATAAATAAAATATAAACAATAACAAAAATGAAACTGAAAAATAATTAAATAAAAATATTAAATAAATAAATAAATAAATAAATAAATAAATAAATAAATTTAAAAAAATATTTAATAAAAATTAAAAATTAAAATAAAAAAATAAATAAATAATAAAAAATAATAAAAAAGATAATAAATAACTAAAAAATTTAAAAATTAATAAATAAATAAAAATTAAAAACAAAAAATCAATACAAAAATTCAATAAATAAATTAAAAAATTAATAAATAAATAAAATTTAAGTTAAAAGATACAAAAATTAGTATATAGAAGTTAATAAAAAATAATATATTTATATAAATAAAATTATTAAAAATTGAAAAACTAACAAATAAATTAAAAAAACGAAGATAAAAAATTAATAAATAAATCAAAAATATAAATAAAAATAAATAAATATACTAAATAGGTACAAAATTTAATAAATAAAAAATTACTAATTTATAAAAAAATCAATAAATAATAAATTTGAAAATATAAAATAAATAAAAATTAAAAAATAATAATTTAATTAATAAAACTTAAATAAATCAAATAAAAGGATAGAAAATAAAATTAAAAAATATAGAAATAAAAAATTAATAAAAACAAAAAA
Organism: Meconema thalassinum; assembly: GCA_946902985.2. Taxonomy (NCBI): domain Eukaryota; kingdom Metazoa; phylum Arthropoda; class Insecta; order Orthoptera; family Tettigoniidae; genus Meconema; species Meconema thalassinum. The sequence goes on along the minus strand of OX336395.1, from coordinate 155,188,667 downwards.
GTAAAAATATTTAAAAAATTTATAAATAAACAAAAAAATAAAACAATAAAAATAAAATAATAGATAAAATTACAATTAATAAATAAATACAAAAATTAATAAATTAAAAAAATATAAATTTATTTTAAAAAATTAATAAATAAATAAGAAATAATCAAAAATAAATAAATAAATAAATAAATAAATAAAAGAATAAAAAATAAAATAAAAATAGAAAATGACTAAATAAAACAAATTATTAATAATTAAAGAAATAAATAAAAACAAATAAAAAATATTAAAAAATTAAAAATTTATAAATAAATTTGAAAAATATGAATAAATGAATAAAAATACATAACTTAAAATCATTCCGAAAAATCAATAAATAAATAAATAAATAAAATAAAAATTAAATAAATAAATAAATAAATAATACTTAATTTAAAAATATTTAATCAATAAATCAAAATAAATTTAAAAAAATTGTAAATTTATAAAAAATAAATTAATCAATAAATAAATAAAAATTAGAAACTAAGATAAATAAAAATAATAAAAATAAATAAAATAAAAAAAAATATAAATAATTTTAAAAATAAAATATAAATGAAAAAATACGATATTAAAAAATTAATGAATAAATAACAAACAAAAAAAAACAAAAAAAAATAAGTAAATAAATTTAAAAAATAAATCAATACAATAAATAAATTAATTAATAATTAACTAAAAAGAATTAAAAAAAATGTATGAATAAAAAATTAATAAATAAATAAAAAAATATAATAAATGTTTAATTAAATAAATAATTAAATTTATGAAGAAAACAATGAAAAATAATATAAATAAAGATATATAAATTAAAAGAAAAAATAAAAAATAAATAAAAAATAATAAACAAAAATAAACACAAAAAATAAAAAATAAAAAAACAAAATAAGAAATAAAAGAAATAATTAAAAAATAAATGATAAAAAAATCAATAAATCAGTAAAAAATAAATATAAAAAATAAATAAATAACGAAAAATAATTAATAATTTAAAAAAATATAAATAAATTAAAAATGAAAATGAAAAATAAATAATAATAATATGTAGATAAATAAAAATTAAATTAAAAAATATATATTTAATAAATAAAATAAATAAAATAAAAAAATGTAATAAAGAATACAAATTAATAAATAACTAAAAAATTTAAAAAATACAATTTATAAATAAATATATAAATATCAAAAATAAATAAGTAAAATAACAATAAAAATAAAGAATATAGATAAATAAAAAATTAAATTTACAAGATAAATAAATCAATTATATAAAAAATTTTAAAAATATATAATTAAGTAAAAAATAAAAATAATATGTAAAAAACATAAAAATATTAATAAATAAATAAATATAATAAATAACTAAATAATAAAAAAATCTGAAAATTAAATAAATAATTAACAAAATAATTAAATAAATAAATAAATTTAATTAATAAATCAAAAATATATAATAAATAAAATAAAATAATTAAATTAATAAAAAAGTAATTAATAAAAAATAAAAATAAATAAATAATAAATTAGAAATATATAAAAAATAAATAAATAAAACATTTAAAAAATTATGAATAAATAAACTAAATAACTAAATAAATTAATAAATTAATTACAATTAATGTATAAATGAAAATTAATAATAAAAAATAATAATAAAATAAGTTAAAAATTAAATCAAAAATAAGATTAATATATAAATGAATAAATAATTAAATAATTTTAAAAAATAAAATATAATTAAATTTGAAAAATAATAAGAAAATTAAAACTTTAACATAAATAAATTACAAAAAATATAATAAAACATTAAATTAAAGAAGAGTAATAAAAATTTACAATAAACAATACATAATTAAATAAATTAAAAATTATAAATTAATGACAAAAATTAATATAAACTACGAAATAAATAAAAATAAATCCAATAAAATTAATTAATAAATTAAATAAAATTAATAAATAAATCCAAAATTAATAAATAAAAAATATTTTTTTTATAAATAATAAAAAAATAATCAAAAAATAATAAAAATTAATAAATAAATATATAAATACGATAAAAGAATTAAAAATAAAACAAAAATAAAAATATTAAATAAATAAAAAAATTATAATTAAAAAATTAACAAAAATTAAAATCAATAAATAAATAAAATTATAATTAATGAATGAATACAAAAATTAATATATAAAAAATGAATTAAGAAATGACTAAATTTAAAAAGAATTAATAAATCAATAAATAAATTAAAATAATAAATATAAATAGGTAAAAAAATAAAAATAAAAAATAAATAAAAAGTAATAAATAAATACTAAATAAATAAAAAATTAATGAAAAAATAAACGAGGATAAAATTATAAAATTAATAAAAATCAACCAAAAAATTAGTATTTAAATAAATAAAAATTAAATTAAAATACATAATTTAAGAAAATAAAAAAATATTAAAAAACTCAAAAATAAATAAAAATATTTAAAAAAAGAAAACTAAAATAAATAATTAAATAAAGAAATCAAAATAAATTAATAAGAAAATAAATAAGTAAATAAATATAAAAAAAAATAAAAAAAAATTAGAATAAATAAATAAATGAAATAATTAGTATATACACATAAAAAATTAAAGTCAATTAAAACTACAGAAGATATAAATAAATAGAATAAATTAAAATTAATTAATAATTTAAAAATTATAATATAATTATTAAAATAAAAAATAATAAAAATAAAGTAAAAATTAAAAAATTCATAAATAAAAACATAAATTAATAAATAATTAAAAATATAAAATAAAATTAAATAAATACATAATTAAATAATGAAATAAATACATAAAATTTTAAAATATTAATAATTAATAAATTAAAAAAATATAATTTAAAAATGATCAAAAATGAAAAACCACAGCCTGCTTCCATTCCCCGACCGGGTCAGGAATGGAATAAATGAAGCCCCCCCCCCCATCTAGCGGCGAGGATGTGAACTGTGCCGGCTGCCGAGGCCTGACGCACTCCTCTGGGGCAATGATTAAATGAATGACAGATGAAATGAAATGATAGTGGAGAGTGTTGCTGGGATGAAATTTTGACAGGGAAAACCGGAGTACCCAGAGAAAAACCTGTCTGCCTCCGTTTTGTCCAGCACAGATCTCACATGTAGTGACCGGAATTTGAACCATGGACCCAGCGGCGAGAGGCCCGCGTGTTGCCGCATAAGCCATGGAGAATTAAAATTAATAAACAAATAAATAAATAAATATAGAAAATAAAGTAAGTAAGTAAGTAAGTAAGTAAGTAAATAAATAAATAAATAAAACAATGATAAATAAATTTTTAAATGCAATAATAAAAATGTATAAATAAATAAAAAATATAAATGAAAAAATGATAAATCAGTAAATTAAAATATAAAATAAATAAATAAATAAATAAATAATATAAAAAATTAATAAAAATAAAAATAAATTAATACAATATAAAAATAAATATAATAAATAAATAAATAATAAGAAGAAGAAAAAATAAAAATTAAATAAATAACAAAAAATTAATTAATAAATCAATCAAAAATGAAACTGAAAAATAATTAAATAAAAATATTATATAAATATATATGATTTAAAAAAATAATAATAATTAACTGAAAATTTTAAAATTAATAAATTAATAAAAAATAAAAATAAAAATAAAACCAAATCAATAAATAAATAAAATAAAAAATAAAAAATTAATAAATAAAATTTAAATTAATAAATACAAAAATTAGTATATAAAAATTAATTAAAAATAATAATTTTATAAAAATTGAAGTAATAAAATTGAAAAACTAACAAATAAATAAAAAATAAAGTTAAAAATAAACCAAAAATAAAAAATAAAAATTTAATAAATAAATAAAATAAAAATCAATAAATAAATAAAAATGACTAATTAAATACAAAAATTAATAAATAAAAATAAAAATTTCTAATTTATAAAAATAAATAAATAAATAAATAAATAATAAATTAGGAATTAAAAAATAAAAATTTTAAAAATAGAAATTATAAAACTTAAATAAATAAAATAAAAGAATAGAATAGAAAATAAAATAAAAATAAACATTAAAAATAAATTTAAAAATATTAAAAAACAAAAAAATGTTACAAATATTTTAAAAATCTATAAATAAATTTAACAAATAAAATTAAAATATAAATGAATATATAAAATAAACGAAAAAATTAATAAGTTAATTAAAAAATAAAAATATAGAAATAGAAAAATAAAAAATAAAATTAAGAAACTAAATAAGTAAATAAATAAAAATAAAAAACAATTAAAAATAAAAACATATAAATAAATAAAATAAATTATAATTAATTAATTAATTAATTAATTAATTAATTTATAATTTAATGATTAAGATATAAAAAGTAAATGAAAATATTAAAAATAAAAATACATAAAAATAATAAATAAATAAATAAACATGTAAATAAATAAGAAAATACAAAAAATAATGAAAATACACATAAATAAATAAATACAAAAATTAATAAATAAATACAAATATAATATAAAATTAAATGAATAAATAATTAAATAAATAAACACATAAATAAATATATTTTAAAAATATTAAAAAATAATAAATTTAAACAATAAAAAACTTTATCATTAAAAATAAATAAAAAATCAAAAGTAATAATAAAATAAAATAAAAAATAAAATAGATGAATAAATTGAATTAATGAATAAATAAAGAAATTAATAAATTTGAAAAAAATAAAAAAATAAAAATAAAATATAGAAAAATTTAAAAAATTATAAATACAAAAAATAAAAAGGATTATAGATAAAAATATAAAAAATAAAAAATATATAAAAAGAAAAAAAGGATACAAAAATGAAAATTAATAAATAAATAAACAAATACATTAAGAGAAAATAAATAAATAAATTAAATTATTTACCAAGCAAGAGTTTAGTGCTTTTCAGTCGGTCAACACGAATGTACCCAAAAGAGATGGGTTATGCCCTAATCCTGTAATTTATTTCAGGATTAGGGCATAACCCATCTCTTTTGGGTACATTCGTGTTGACCGACTGAAAAGCACTAAACTCTTGTTTACTAAGGCAACACTGAAAATATGGCTTCAAACACCACAATGTTATTTACCAAGACTAGTGAAGAAACCAAGTATGCCATAGAGAAGTTACATGAGTTAGCATCAAAGACAGGACTCCAAATATCGTATGAGAAGACGCATTTCATAGTAAATGGAGACCAGAATATCCCGAGATCTCCACTACAGACCAACTATGGAATAATTAGACACGTACCTTCCTTCAAATATTCAGGAGAAATTATTGTACCGTCTGGATTGGACAGGAAAGCTAATTTAGAAAGAGCTACCAAACTTCAGAAAGCATACCGAATAACATGGAATCACTATAATAAAAGAGTGATGTCACGAAATGCAAAACTACGGCACTACCAGACAGTTGTTCTTCCGGAAGCATTGTACGCCTCCGAAACTATATCTCTAGGAGGCCACTCTCAAATTGGTGAAATCGAAATCCAGGAACGTAAAATTCTCAGGAAAATATATGGCCCCGTTTATGTTAATGGTATATGGATTAAAAGGAAAACCACAGACTTGTACACAGTAATCAATAAGTTCACTGATACCGTGCGTAAGAGACGATTGAAATTTTATGGTCACATCTGCCGAATGGACAACACCAGATATGCAAAAAAACTGCTTGATATAATTAATTCAAAGAAGGTCAAAATCAGTTGGTTAGAAGAAATCAAACAGGACTTAAAGGAAATAAACATTACAGAAGATAGCATCATGAATCGCAAGACTTTTGGAACCCGAGTTACAAATCACTCTTTCGCCGAAAAAGCTAAAAAGACCACTGGAAAAAAATGGACGGAGGAACGTAAGAAGGGGCATAGTGAGTTCATGAGGAGATTTTGGGAGGAGAAGAAGAGGAAAGCTCCATCAACCCGAGTCAACAAGTTCAAGCGCGCTCCCTAAGTGGGCAAAACGAAAAAAGAAAGAAAGAAAGAAAGAAAGAAAGAAAGAAAGAAAGAAAGAAAGAAGAAATGTAATAAATGAAAAAATAAAATGTATAGATAATGAAAATATATAAAAAAATAATAAATCAATAAATTAAAATATAATAAATAAGTAAAAAATGCAAAATAAAAAATAATTAAAATGAATAAATAAAAATAAATCTAAATAAATAAATTAAAAATAATAATAAATAAATAAATAAAAATTAAATAAATAACAAAAAATTAATTAATAAATAAAAATATATATAGATAAATAAAAATAATAAATAAATAAATGAATTTTAATAAACTTATATATTAATAAATAAATAAAATAAAAATAAAATAAATAAATAAAGAAATAAAAATAAATAATTCAAAAATTAAAAATTAATAAATAAAAAGTAAAAATTTTAAAATTTATAAAAAATAAATAAAATAAAATAAAAAATAAGAATACAACTCGGGAGTGCTTTCTACCACCAGGTACGGGACTAGTATGGAACAAGGATATGCCAATTACGGCTAAGGTAGTTATGTACAAAGCATATTATGTTCCTATAATGACATATGCAGCAGGAACTTGGACAATGACTAAGAGGGATGAGAGCAGAGTACAAGCAGCTGAGATGAGATTCCTGAGAAGTATGGTCCAGAAAACGAGGAGGGACAGAGTGAGAAATGAAGATATACGGAAAGAACTGGGAGTACAGAAACTAAATGACAAACTGGAACAAAACAGATTGAGATGGTTTCGACATGTCAAACGGATGAATGAAGTAAGGCTACCAAGACGAGCACTGGAACGACGGATGACAGGGAAGAGAGGACGAGGAAGACCAAGAATGCGTTGGATGGACTCGGTGGAGAATAGTATTAGAAACAGGAAACCACAGCCGAGTTCATAAGGAAATTCCTCATCAAAAAGGAAATTATAGGAGAAATTATATGGGAAGAATTCTTAACGAAATTTGATACAAAGTATTTCAAAGTGGGAATTCCCTTTAAATACCTGGAAAGAATAAATAAATAAGACTTTTGGCCAGCAAACATCGCCGTAAGACGTTTTCGTCATTTTCGGAGGAATACAAGGATACAACCAGAATAAAACAGATGAGTGGTGTATGAGTAACTCAAAAAATGGAGAAAATGTGAGAAAAGACAACTTACAAATAATGTTATGGAACATTGAAGGTTTGAAGAACGCACTAAGCTCAGCACCCAAAGATTGCCTGAGTGGATACGACGCAGTATTATTAACAGAAACATGTCTCACAGATCATTGGCAACATACAGAATATTACTGTATACATCTTTAAGCGCAACAAGGAGAAAGAGGAAGACCTGCGGGTGGATTTACTATCCTATTAAAGCCATGGTTGACGCCAATAATCTCAGAAATTAAATTAGATCACTCTCTGCTAATTGAAACACAATACATCAAGGAATCCAAGTGGCAGTGAACGAGTTCAGTCGTGTTGGTTAAGTGCGCTGACTTATTCTCGAATTGATTGGTTGCAGGACTTCAATTGGGAAGTTTTCCAGGTTAATTGTGAGTACAGCGAGTCTACTCATGTAATTGAACACAGAACTGTGATATACTGTTAATATAGAGTGAAAAATATCATTTTATGTTTTACGAGTGCCAGATCAAATCAACTAAAGTCGACAATTGAATAACGTAATTCAGCGAGGCTTGTCCAAAGCTCAAGAATGGCTACTAGTAATGGCATCGAACCATTACATAACCCTACTAATAGTTCGTTCTCCAATGTACCAAAGAAATCCCTTCCAAGTTGCGCATCCGTAATTCAATCAACCCCTAGTAAAGAACAAGCAATTATCATAGACGCACATGACGGAATCCCATTAAAGGATTATATCCTCACAGTTGGTAAAATAACTAGTCCTGATAACATACGTTATGTATCTCGCATTTCTAATTCGGGAATCTGCATATTCCAATCGAATAAAAATCTTGTTCAAGAATTATCCTTAAACCACCCTGTAATCAACATCAACAACATTGACGTCCACTAATAGTTCCAAACAAACGAGTGATACTATCAAATGTTTGTCCTATTTTGCCCAACTCAGTCATTACAGACTATCTTCAACAACTGAATATCAAACCAATGTCCTCCATATCTAACCTCATGGCTGGAATTAATATCCCAGGTTTTGCACATATACTCAGCTTCCGCCGACAACTCTATGTTAAACCCTGTGACTTGAATAAACTACCACCTTCATTCCAGATATGCTAAGAAGGAACGAGTTATTGGATATACACCTCCTCTGATATCCCAACCTGCTTTACTTGCAAAGAAGAAGGCCACTTGGCCCGTGCATGTCCATTGCTAACTAATCCTTCAGACGAAGAAATCCAACCTTTCAACCTACCTCCAACCCCTTCCAAGGAGCAACCATCCAATCCAGCCGGCATTACTTTGGAGCATGAACAGGATAAGAATCCTCTTCAAACTATTGAACATAATACCGACTCCCTTCCTACTTATCAAAACTCTCCTCTAAAGGAAACGTCCTTGAATGGACAACTACAGCTACCTGAAATCAACAAAGAATCGTCTACCACCATACACCATGGAATAAAACGACCTTTACCTCCAAGTGACTCCTCAGATATCTCTTCCAGAGCTGACATCAAGTCCTTCTGTGATGACCTCTCTATATCGGGAGATGATAAAACAGATGATGAATTCCCTACTCTGGGCTCCAAAAAACTCCAGACAGAATCCAACCCAAGAAAAAAAACAATGAAACCGAATTCCTTCAACTTAGAAAATCAACTCCTCCCTGTCAAAGAAGTGATAGAAGCTGATCCCTCTAACTTTTCACTTGACTTTTTACAACTAAAAAGTCTTTTTGAGAATACAAAAGGTGCATCAGCACCTAATGCCTTATCCATTGCACTATCTTACACATCTAGTATTGAAGAACTCATCGAGACTATGCGCAAACTACATCCCTACTATCAGGAAAAGAACATCAAGAATAGTAACACTCGACTTATCAAGAAACTACTCAATGCACTTAATAATGACAGCAACTCCTCTCCTCCTATAACTCCTCAAACCGAAATGAACCCGAACCAATAATCCTTCTATTTAAATAATCTTCACGAATCCCAGTATATTACAGAGGAATATAAACGGGTATTACCCCCAAAACGAATACTTGAAAATTTTAGTCAATGAACATCAACCTCAAATAATCTGCTTACAAGAAACCAACTTTAGAGACCACAACGTGGCTAATATTAATCATTGTACGGCTTTCGGAAAGGGCACTCGACTATTGATGCTGTGCGGGTAGTTATAGAGACTGCAAACAGAGCTCAGATGGGTAACCATTACTCACGTAAAGTTACGCTACTTGTGACTCTAGATGTGAAGAATGCCTTTAACTTTGCCCAGTGGAGTGACATTTTGGTGGCACTTCAAGATATATTTAGACTACCGAGATACCTCATGCGGATAATGAGGGATTACCTAAAGGACCGTATTTTGCAGTACGATACCGAGGAAGGACATAGGACTAAAAGATTAACCGCTGGGGAAGCTCAAGGATCTATTCTTGGGCCAGATCTCTGGAATATTGCATACGATGGCCTGCTTCGGCTGAAGATGCCCGAAGATGCAATATTGGTAGGATATGCTGATGATGTTGCTGTTGCTGCTCTGATTGTGGCTCGTGATATAGAGCTGGCGCAACTGAAACTCAATCAGGTAATGCGACGTGTCACAGATTGGATGACGGAACATAAGCTGTCATTAGCAGACCATAAAACGGAGATTGTTGTGCTGACGAGAAGGAGAATCAACACTCTTGTGCCAATGCAAGTGGGAGAGACGATGATTAATTCATCAAGGAGTACGAAGTACTTGGGTGTGACGCTAGATACGAAGCTCACATTCTGGGCCCTTATTCAAAGAGTGACGGATAAAGCAGCAACTATCTTGACCGCTTTGAGCCGATTAATGGGTAATATAAAAGGTCCGAAGCCTAGCAAACGACGTCTCCTGATGACAACAGTCCAGTCCATATTACTCTATGGAGCTGAGATCTGGGCTGAGTCCTTACGGTTCGAGAAATATCGTAAAAGGATAGCAGCAGTACAACGAAGAGGAGCACTGAGGATCTCATGTGCATATCGCACTGTTTCAGAGCCTGCTGTTCTAGTGGTAGCGGGAGTAGCACCAATTGATTTACTTGCCTTAGAGCGTCAGGAAGTTTGGCGCACCAAAGAAGAACTGGACATACACCAGGCAAAGACGTCTGCACACAACCATTGTATGGAACGATGGCAACAGAAGTGGGATGATGAGACACGAGGTCGATGGACAAAGAAACTTATTCCGCGTCTGGCTGACTGGGTTGATCGAAACCACGGAGAGGTCAATTATTATTTGACACAGTTCCTAACAGGCCATGGATATTTTCGGAGATTCCTGCATCACATAGGCGTGGCTAATAGTCCTTTGTGTCATTATTGTAATGAAGAGGATGATGCGCTCCACACATTCTTTGTGTGTGAACGCTGGTCAACACATAGAAGAGATCTGCAAGCTTCTATAGGGGTAATCACGCCGGACAACATCCTACAGATGATGCTCCGAAATGATCAAACATGGAATCAGGTAGCTATTTACATAGAATGTGTTCTGCGCCAGAAGAAGGGGGAAATGGATGCGTTCGAACATCCTTAAGAAAAAATGAAGAAAGAAGAAGTCTGAATGACTAAGTAAGCACGACATCACCCTGAAGTAATGCGAGAGCGGTTCCGGGGTGATGAACACATCGTGGGAAAAGGGAGGTGGTTTTTAGTGGGTAAGAATCCCACACTACTGTGGAGTGCGGACCCTTCACATGTGTCTTTTGAAGATTTTCCACAGTCCCTCGTAAAAAAATATATATTAATCATTATACAGCATACTACAAAAACCGCAACAATCCTACTTACGCAAGCGGAGGAGTTACCACCTAATAAATTAGCAATAAAGTTCCTCAAAAATAAATTCCACTAAATACAAAATTGGAAGCAGTAGCATCTATGATCTTCCTTTCACTTTCCTTCTGTATCTGTAATATATATCTCCCCTCCAGCCAGAAAATAGACCTGCAAGACTTAGTAGACCTAACAAACCAACTTCCCAAACCATTTATTCTCTTGGGTGATTTCAACTCCCACAGCACCGTTTGGAACAATGACTATACAAATAAAAGAGGAAAAATAATTGAAACACTAATAGATTCTGAAAATTTAATCCTACTAGACTCCAATGGTCCTACACACTGGGACATACAGCACGGAACGTTCAGCACAATTGATCTATGTTTATGCACTGCAGACATAGCAGCAACATTCACATCGAACGCTAGTAAAAGCCTCTATGGAAGTGATCACTTCCCTATATCAATTAATAAAAACAACAAACTTCACCCTCAAATTAATCCTAAGAATTGGAACTCAAAACTTGCCAACTGGAGCCAATACAGAGAAAATATCAAGAGTGAGCTCAACAGATTACCGCCATCTTACCTCATCAAAAATTACAATATCAACTATATTGTAAACGAATTCACTGAGGCAATACTCAAAGCCGCAGAAAAATCAGTCCCTAGAATTAACAATGTAACCCATAGAGGAGTAATTCCTTGGTGGAACAACACACGTAAAGAAGCGATCAAAATCAACAATCAAGCTTTTTGCAAATACAAACGACACCCTACTCTTGAGAATAAATTAAATTTTCAAAGAAGTCGAGCAAAAGCACGAAAAGTTATCAAAGAAAGCAAACGAAATTCCTGGCTAAAATACGTGTCCTCTCTTTCCAGTCAGACCCCTCAGAACTCTGTTTGGGAATACTTACGGAAAATTAAAGGACTCCAAAATCCCTCAAAAACAATAACTCTCTCAACAAAATCTGGATCAACAATAACCAACCATCTAGACATTGCCAATACCTTAGCCAAAAACTTTGCAAAAATATCAAGTGATTCCAATAATGAACAAGTACTCTCAAATTTCCGTGGACCTGACAATAACTCACTCTCAGACCTCTCTGATAATACCAATGATAGTTACAATGATAAAATTAGCATAAAGGAAATATCTCAAGAACTCAACGACTGCAGAAACTCTAGTCCTGGCCCTGATGATATAATATATGAATTCTTGAAAGAACTTCCCCCTGATGGATTAGAATATCTCACCAAAATTTTCAACTTCATTTGGACTCAGAAAGTATTTCCAGATGCTTGGAGGAAAGCCATAGTGATTCCTATACCCAAACCAGGAAAGGACCACATGATTCCTGATAATTATCGACCAATAGCTCTATCATGTACTATGTGCAAATTAATGGAAAACATTATTAATAAAAGACTAAAATGGATACTAGAGCAGCAGAATTTCTTTACACAAGAGCAGTGTGGTTTCAGACAATTTCACTCAACAACTGATACCTTAATAACCTTAGAATCAGAAATTCTAGAAGCTTTTCGACACGGACTCCATCTCCTAGCAGTCAGTTTAGACATACATAAAGCATATGATACGATACGCAATACACAAGTCATCGAAACCCTAAAACAACACAATATCAAGGGAAATATGATTGGATTCATACACAATTTTCTACAGAACAGAAGCATCCAAGTCCGAGTTAACGGTGCCCTATCTCAAGAAATCAGATTAGAGAAAGGAGTCCCACAGGGTTCAGTCATTGGTGTAACCCTTTTCTTGGTAGCCATAAATGGCATAACTTCCTGCATCAACCTCCCAGTAAACTCTTGCCTCTTTGCGGATGACATCACCATTTTCTGCAAAGGCCGTAATCTATCAACAACCCAAGAAATAATACAAAAATCCCTCGACAATCTTGCCAATTGGGAGAATCATACAGGCTTCATTTTCTCTGCAACAAAAACCAAATGCATTCTATTTTCCAAACAGAGAAGACAGAATGAACAACCAGAATTATATCTCAAGGGAAATAAAATCGAAGTGGAAAAAGAAATAAAAATGCTGGGAATGACCTTTGACAGCAAACTAACATGGAACTCTCATCTTAAAACTTTAAGAAACGACTGCCTACGTCGAATTAATGTTCTCAAATCATTAGCAGCTAACAACTGGGGAGATAATGCTCATGTATTAATGTCCACGTACAAAGCAGTCATCCGTTCTAAGCTAGACTATGGCTCCATTATATACAATTCAGCCCCAGCATCAGCACTTAAATTACTTGACCCTATTCAAAACACATCTCTAAGGATCATCTTAGGAGCTTTTAGAACCAGTCCGATCTCCAGTCTACTAATGGAAGCTTATGGACCTCCGCTCCAATCTCGCAGAAAACTACTGACTATCAATTATGCAACAAAGGTCGCAGCGTCTCCGCACTCCAAAACTTACACCTATGTTTTCCCAAATAATCAATCTCTTCGCTACCCCAAGCAGCAAAGAAGACATCTTCCTATCCACAGTAGACTTTCACGACTCCTACATGATGTCCACTCTCATTTTCCCCCAATTGCTCCGAGAACTACAACAAATATGTCAATTCCGCCATGGAGAATTAAAACTCCACCAACAATTTTAGACTTATGTGAAATTAATAAAGAATCAACTGACAGCAGCACCTTCAAGGCACTCATTCTAGAGAAAACCAAAAGATTTCCCACCTTTACCGCATTTATACAGATGTATCAAAGACAGAATATGGTAGCGGCTGCGCTATTGTATATCCAGATCATACGATAAAGTATACATTACCAAAAATATGCTCTATATTCACATGTGAACAATACGCCATTCTAAAAGCTATAGAATCCATCAAGAATTACACAGAAAGAGAAATCTTTTTAATCTTTTGTGACTCCTTATCTACAATAAACTCCCTTCAAGATTCATCGCCTTCCAACTCCTTAGCCCAAAATATACTGGAGTCATATAACACGGCAACAAATAATGGTCATCAAATTTACATTATGTGGATTCCCTCACACAAGGGGATAAAAGGCAACGAACAAGCAGACATAGCAGCCAAAGAAGTAACTCGTCTGTCCCCTCAAGATCCAAACTTTCTCACCCCCTACAATGATGTGGCCTCTTCTCTTAAACCAAAAATCCACAAACAATGGTTAACCGACTGTATCCGGTCCCCACACTCAAAGCTTCATGACGTCCGGAATGAGTCTACAAATAAATTCGACACCCCGCTCCTTCCACGCCGAGAACAAGTCCTCATTACCAGAATACGAATAGGTCATACCAAAATGACCCACGCACACATCTTCTGCAAGACATCTCCACCCGTATGCGAGAACTGTCAAGAAAGGAAAACGGTTAACCACATACTACTAGAATGCTCTTTGTACGATCAACAAAGAACTCTATGCTACCTCCATCAGAGAAGAAGCCTAAGTGAGATTTTAAATAAACACATCCATTTCAAAAACATATTTTTTTTTTAAACTGGCGAATATGTACCAAGATATATAACCTCTGAAACAACTTTTGTAATACCGCACCTTAAGTAAATGTTTGTATCCAACATTGTTATTGCTATGTACAAAATTCTGTATGTCGCGATATGACTCTACGAGTTAAAGCGACAATAAATACATAGGAATAAAAAAAACAATACATCACAATTATTACCTGTTACTTTCAACCATATACAACGGCCATGGAGATAATAGATGATGTAGGGCAACTAATCTCATTGAGTAGGCACGACATCTCTCTAATCCTAGTCGGAGACTTAAATTGTAGGCTGGATGTACACAACTATAAAACAAGAGGTCACATAAAAGGAGAAATGGCTCCACTATGGGCAGCAGATCATACACTGTGGGAAAGTAGAAGGTAGACACGACCTTATAAAGAAAATAGAAACACTGCTTCAAGACTAGATGAAGCAGTACAAGCCCTTGAAGAACTCCTAATACAAGCCACAAGCCCTAGGAAAGATCGAAAGGCAAAACAATGGTTCGACCAGGAATGCTACCTATCTAAAAAAAAGACGTATTGAAGGCCTTACACCAGCTAAGGACGAATTGCGAGAGTCTTCTTTTCCTTCAAGAATATAACAAGAAAAGAAGTGACTACAAGACACTGATTCGTGAGAAGAAAAGGACATTCTGGGAAGCGGAAGGAAAAAGAATCGTGGAAGAGGCCAAGAATGACCCATACATTGCACTACGCCCTAGGAAACAGGCACAGACACACTATATCAAAATGCAAGAATGGACGACACACTTTAACGATCTACTCAAAAGGGCAGGAATAACAAACATACCAGAAAACACAAAAGGAACTGACCAAACAACGACATTGGAATGGACTCCACTAACAACAAAAGAAGTTCAAAATATAATCGCAAGCATAAAGGAAAGCAATGCTGCTGGACCACACAACATATTCGGTGAAATACATAAAATACACGGCACACCTTCTATTACCAGTATAGACGAAATTATATAATAAATGCATCGAGACGGCAACAATACCAGAGAGATGGAGACAGTCTACCATAAAAGTTCTCTATAAAGGCAAAGGCGTCCCATATGATACAAATATGTACAGAGGCATCGCGCTGGAGAATTTACCGTTCAAGATATTCACTAAATTAATAACAGAAAGAATCACAGAAGAAATAGATGTACAACTACCAGAAACACAATTATTGGATTCAGGAAAGGAAGGTCAACTCTTACTGCAATAAAACTATTATTAAATAACATTTGGAAAGTCATGGAAAGAAAAGAAAAATTTTACGCAGTATTTATAGACTTCACAAAAGCATTTGATCTCAAACCGTGATCTTGTGAAACTGAAGCTGGAAGAAGCTCTAGATAGAGATAATGTCTGGACAAGAATTATACATACAATACTACATTGGAACAACATAAGAATCTCGGATAATATATCACTCTCTGATCCGATAATTCAAACGAATGGAGTACTATAGGGTGACCCAATCAGCCCTTTGCTCTTCATCCTAGCAGCGGAAGACATAATGAGAATAACTCAAAAGACAGATAATGTATCATATGTGTACGCTGATGACATTGTGATCGGATCACATAACATCATAAAACTACAAAACATTCTAAAAGACATGGAGGAATGGTGCACTGAATATAATTTTGACATCAACACATCTAAGACACAAATGATGGTGATTCGACAAGGAGGAAACCGGAACAGAAGTTTTCATACAGGAAAAAAGAATAAATATAGTAAAAGAATTCAAATACCTAGGCATCACTCTACAAACAAGTGCAAAATGCTTTACAAAACATGTGACAGAAAAAATTACACAAGCGGTTCGGGCGATGCACGATATAAGATATATTAAGAACTCTCAACCTCGAGACAGCAATGGCATTATTTAAAAATAAAATAATGCCAATATTGACTTACGGAATTGAAATCATATGGTATTTCCTCATTGAAAAGAATCTATCATAATTTGAAAGTGTTAAGGCATTGTACATTAAAAAAAGCTATTGGAGTTTCCAAGACGACCAAATCACGGCTAGTCTACCTCCTCGCGCGTGAAACATTCCTAACTGAAGACTTTAGAACGCGTCTAGTATTACCTAGCACAAGAGGTGCGGAAAACCTATTAACGACACTCAGAAGGAAAAGAGAAGAAATCCCACTGGGATTTTATGGAACGGGGGCCATGGTTGACCGAGCGTGGACATCTGCTAGCTTTGAGATGAGGCACATGTTCACACGCCTGGCATTTCAAGGTTTTCACCATTTGATTTGTACAAACAAAGCATACCATGATCCGGATGACACATGTGTATGTCAACTATGCGGACACACATGTAAACGCTACCATATAGAAAAATGCAGCAAAAGAATAAAGTCCATAAAAGACTATTAAACACTTAATGCAGCCAAGTGGCCATAGGCTTACACAAATTCTATTTACAAAAACTTAATTTCTTTTGATTCGCACAATCACTGATTGTCCTTGTTCTTTTTGTTCAGAGTTCCAAGTGGTCATAGTGATCGCTTGCATGTCCACACAATTGACACTTGCATGCAATTGAAGGCTCATGATACGTCTTGTTGTGACAAATGATGTAATGAAAGCCGTGTACTGCCATTCTTGTATAGACGTGACGCATTTCAAAGTTTGTTTTCGTCCATGATCGATCAATCATGGCGCCAGATGCCAAAAACTCCGGATATACGTCTTCTCGCTTTTGGATGAGTGTTACCAATAGGTTCTCTGATGCATTTGTGTTGGGTAGATGTTTTTGAGTCCTAAGATCTTCTATGAGGAAGGATTCTCTTGGCAGGAGATACACTAATCTGGATCTTGTTGTTTTTGAAACTCCAATTGCTTTCTTAATGTATACTGCTTTTACTCTTTCTAATGTGGAGAGGTTTTTCGTTGAGAGATACGGCCAGATAATTTCTAAGCCATACGTCAATATTGGCAGTATTTTTGCTTTAAATAGAGACATTGCTGTCTCTAATCTGAGGGATCTTATATAACGTATTCCATGCATAGCCATTATTACATGTGTAGCTTTTTCTAATACATGTCCTTGTGTAACACTTAGCGGTTGTTTGAAATGTGACTCCTAGATACTTGAAATCTGGGGTGATCTTAAGTTGCTGTCCTTGTATGTAGATTTTTGCTGTTGCAGGAACTTTTCCTCTATTCCGGAATACCATCATTCCTGTTTTTGGAACATTTATTTCAAACTCATGCGTGTAGCACCATTCTTCTACATCACTTATTGTGTTTGTAATATTTTCACGTCTTTTGACACTATTACTATGTCATCGGCATAGGCGCAAGAAATTATGCCTTCTCTTTGGATTATTGTTAATAATTCTTCCGCAGCAAGAATGAAAAGCAATGAAAATAAAAGACTATGCTACCCAAGGCGCAGGTGCGCAAACATAATGTATTTAATGGCTGTTTAGCTGCAAGAAAAGTATTATTACAGTATTAGAAATCGGAACCTGGATTGGAACACTGTGTCGGAAGAGGAATGGTGGAACGACAGAACAAAGTGGAGAGGACCCACATTTGCCCCAACCCAGTGTCAACTGGAAAAGGGGAAATGAAAATAAAAATAAAATAATAATAATAAATAGAAAAATTAATAAATAATTAAAAATTAATAAATTGAAAAATAAAAAATTAAAGATTAACAAATAAATAAATAAAAAATAAAAATAATTAAATAATAAAGTAAATAATAAATAAAAAAATAAAAAAAAATAAAAAAATAATAAAGTTAAAAATTAATATATAAATAAATAAAAAATAATAATAAAATACCAGGAAATAAATAAATAAGGAAGAAATAAATAAATAAATAAATACCGTAAATAAAAAATATTAAATAAATAAATTAATTAAAAAGTAAATCAATAAATAAATACCGTAAATAAAAAATAAAAATAAATAAATTAATAGTAAATCAAGAAATAAAATTTTAAAAAATAAATAAAGAAAGAAAAATAAAAAATAATTAAATAAAAAATAAATTACAAAAAATAAAAAATAAAAATAAAATGAAAATAAAATAAACAAATAAATAAAATAATAATAAAAAATAAAATAATAAAAAGTAAATAAAAATAATAAATGAGTTAAAAATCAAAAAATTAAAATAATAAAATTTAATAAATAAATAAAAAATAAAAAATGAAAAAAATTAATAAAGTTAAAAATAAATAAATCAAAAAATAATAATTAAATGAACAAATAAATAAAATTAAAAATGTATAAATAAATACAAAAAATAAAAATAAAAATAAAATAAATAAATAAATAAATAAATAAATAAAAAAATAAAAAATAATAAATAAATTAAAAAATACAAAATAAATTAATAAAAATAAATAAAAACTGTATAAATAAAAAAATCCAAATAAAAAATAATTAATAAATAATTTTTACAAATAATAAAAATAATAAACATAAATAAATAAATAATTAAATAAATAAATAAAATAAACAATACAATAAAAATAAAAAATAAAAATAAATAAAAATAAATTTAAAAATTTAATAAATAAAAAATAAAATAATTAGTAAATTGTTGTTGTTTGAGCCTTCAGTCTTTTGACTGGTTTGATGCAGCTCTCCATGCCTCCCTGTCCTGAGCTAATCGTTTCATCTCTACATAGCTCCGACACCCTACATCCGAGGCAATCTGTTTAACATATTCTAACCTTGGTCTACCCCTACAGTTTTTGTCCTCGACCCTTCCTTCCATAACTAA
Organism: Meconema thalassinum; assembly: GCA_946902985.2. Lineage (NCBI taxonomy): Eukaryota > Metazoa > Arthropoda > Insecta > Orthoptera > Tettigoniidae > Meconema > Meconema thalassinum. Next base: position 155,169,280 of record OX336395.1, on the reverse strand, counting down.
GCTTGCTATTCCTGGGTGTCTTAGTATGTGTCCTACCAACCTATCTCTTCTCTTCATTAGCAGTCGCCAGAAACATCTCTCCTCTCCCACTCGTCTTAATACCTCTTTGTTTGTAACCCTATCTACCCATCTGATCTTCATCATTCTCCTGTAACACCACATTTCAAATGCTTCAATTCTCCTCTTTTCTGCTGCACCAATAATCCAACTTTCACTTCCATAGAGCGCCACGCTCCAGACAAAGGCTTTCAAAAATGACTTCCTAATACCTAAATCTATATTCGATGTCAGCAGATTCCTTTTTTGTAGAAATGCTTTCTTTGCCTGAGCCAACCTACTTTTAATATCCTCTTTGCTTCGTCCATCACTGGTTATTCTGCTTCCTAAGTAACAGAAGTCTCCTACTTCCTTCAGCTTTTCACCTGCCAATTTGATCTCCATAGAGGTTTCTGATTTATTTCGGCTGCATTCCAGTATTTTTGTTTTACATTTATTTATTTTCATCATGAATTCTTTCCGTAAGAGGGCCGATAACCTAGATGTTAGGCCCCTTAAAACAACAATTATCATCATCATCTTTCCGAAAGACGGAGTCCATACCATTCAAAAACTCATTCAAATACTCAGGCTTGTCGGCCAAGATGACGATGTCATCAGCAAATCTCAGAGTTGAAATTATTTCTCCTTGAATCTTCACTCCCACTTTAAATTTTTCTCTAATTTCCTTCATTGCTTGTTCAATGTAAAGATTGAAAAGTATGGGTGATAAGTTGCAGCCTTGCCTTACACCTTTCTGAATACCAGCTTCTCTCTCATGTCCTTCAACTCGAATGACTGCTGTCTGGTTTCTGTACAGATTGTATATCACCCTCCTATCCCTGTACTTTATTCCAATCGATTTCAAAATGTCAAACAATTTAGTCCAATCAACGTTATCAAAAGCCTTTTCTAAGTCTACAAAAGCCATGAACGTTCTCTTATCTTTCCTTATTCTACCTTCCAAAATCAGCCTAAGACTTAGTACAGCTTCCCTTGTTCCTACATTTCTCCTGAAACCAAACTGGTCTTCACCCAACTCCGTTTCTATCTGGCTTTCAATCCTCTTGTAAATTATTCTAGACAGTATCTTTGAAGCATGAGTAATCAAATTGATTGTACGGTAATCTTCACATCTGTCAGCTCCCACTTTCTTTGGTATAGGGATGATTACATTCTTCTTGAAATCAGGGGGTACCTCACCTGTCTCATAAATCCTACACACCAAGTGAAATAACCTGATCAGACCTTCATCTCCTATGCAGCGTAGCAACTCAATCGGTATATCATCTATGCCTGGTGCTTTGTTCCTGCTTAAGTCTTCCAAAGCTCTATCAAATTCTGATCTCAATATTAAATCTCCTTTCGCATCCTCATCAATTTCCTCCTCCCTTTCCATTACATGATTCTCAATCTCCTTTCCCTTATACAAACTCCCTATGTAAGCTTTCCATCTCTCAACCTTTTCTTCCCTATCTGTTAGAGGCTTTCCATTTCTGTCCTTAATATTACAGCACTTAGTCTTCTTTTCCCCAAAAGTGTTCTTAATCCTTCGATAAGCTGTGTCTACTTTTCCTAATTTCAGACAATTTTCTATACCTGCACATTTCTCTTTCAACCATTCATCTTTCGCTTCCTTGCACTTCTTGTTAACCTCATTTCTCAGACGTCTGTATTCTGCTTTCCCCTTTTCATCTCTTAGATTCTTGTGTTTCCGCCTTTCATCCATCAATTCTAGTATATCCTGAGTGATCCACGGTTTTCTACCTATTCTTTCTTTCCTACCAATGTTTTCTTCTGCGGATTTTGTTATTTCATTCTTCAAAAGTGCCCATTCGTCTGTAATTGAAGTTTGTTTAGGGTTTTTCATTAGTCCTTCCTTTATACTCTTCTTGAATCTTTCGTTTACATCCTTCTCTTTCAGTCTGTCTATTGCCCACCTTTTTGGCTTTTGACTTTTCTTCAGTTTCTTCAACTTTAATCTGCATTTCATTACAACCAGATTGTGATCAGAGTTTATGTCAGCACCAGGATATGCTTTACAATCCAAAATCTGGTTTCGAAACCTCTGCTTGACCATAATGAAGTCGATTTGGTAACGCCCTGTATCTCCTGGTCTCATCCATGTGTATATTCTTCTATTGTGGTTATTGAATAAGGTGTTAGCTATGACCAACTCATGCTCGGTGCAGAATTCTACCAGCCTGCTTCCACGATCATTCCTTTCACCTAATCCGAAATCTCCTACTATTTTCCCTTCTCTCCCATTTCCTACCACAGCATTCCAATCTCCCATTACTATAACATTTTCATCACCCTTGATATACCTCAGAATTTCGTCTATTTCTTCGTAGACCTTTTCAACATCCTCATCATCATCTTGACTGGTAGGCATATAGACTTGTACCACTGTGGTGCAGGTAGGTTTAGTATTGATTTTTGCTACAATAATCCGTTCACTATATTGCTCATAATATTCCACCCGCTGTCCAAGTTTCCTACTCAATATGAGGCCAACCCCTGCTTGGCCATTGTTTGATTTAGTGCTAATGACCCTATAGTCTCCTGACCAAAAGTCCTGTTCTTCCTGCCAGCGCATTTCACTAATCCCAACCAAATCCAACCTCAACCTATCCATTTCCCTTTCTAAGTTTTCTAACCTTCCACTTCCTAGCAGACTTCTAACATTCCACGCTCCGATCCGTAGAATGTCAGATTTCCTCTTTGTCACTTCTGTGATGTTAACCCCCTCTTGAGTAGTCCCCACCCGGAGATCCGAACGGGGGACTAGTTTACCTCCGGATTGAAATTTTACAAGGGAGGAGGCCATCATCACATGTAATTATGCATAGAGAGGTGCATATCCTCGGGAATAGCATACGGCTGTAGTTTCCCGTTGCTTTCAGCCGTGCAGCAGGACGCAGTTTAGCCATTATTTGGCTTATATTATCAATATCTTAACCGTCTATAAGACTAGTAAAGAATTGATTTATTCTGAAAGGCTGCTACTCCTTTTCAGAATAAGTAAAGAGCAATTCTACTAACAAAAATACTATCCTTCTACCGTACTAACAATTAAATACCAAAATTCTACAAACAAAAAACTTAAGTTCCACCAACAACAAATACTGCCACTAAAACAGTCTGTCACCAGGCACACTCACATGCACCCTCACACATCACAGTCTACTGAAACAATGAACTATAACTAATAAACAATGCAACTGCTACCAGACACACTCACACACCACAGTCTAATAGAACAATGACATATATCTAATAGAGAAACTAACTATCTACTTACAACTAAAACTAACTACATACTTACTGTACTGTTACTTGAATTGACAATATTTACAAAATGCAATTTAGATAGAAAATACTTACAAAATGTAATTTAGATTCAAAATTGTCACAAAATGCAATTTAAGGGGGATGTATGCAAAATTGCACTTAGTGAGAAATGGTTTCATTTCGGCTGTATTAAGGTAAAGAACTGATTTTACTTTTATTGATAACTCCCCCACCCTACTCACTGCATAACATCTCTGTATATGTAATTTACAGTTGGTAAAAAGACACAGAAACTCTGACCCACAAACTTGATGCACTAATGGGTCAACTTGCTAATAAAGTAATTACAAAAACAATTTTACGTATTACTATTTGAAAAATGAATAAGGGAAGAAGAAATAAATTGATTTTAATTGGATATACGTACTGAATTATAATTTTTAGTGGGAGGAGCTATACACTTACTGCTAGCCAAAATCCATGGGAAGGCACGGAATATGATGTTAAAGAGTTGCTCCTCCACGAGCCCTCAAAACGGCAGCAATACGGCGAAGCATCGACTCGACAAGAAAGGGGTTCCTGACTCCCAACATTCAACAGGACTGTGATCTGATTCACAGTTACCCTTCGATCGCCCCGTATGGTTCAGCTGAGGCGACGTGATGTCCGTTCGTTAAACACGTGTGATAGTCCCTTGCGGCAGTTTAGGCAGATGGTAACATTATCTCTGCAATATTGAAGATCCACTCTCGACACTGTTGACCTCGGAAACCCGATTTCGCGTGTATTCTCCGAAATGCTCTGACCCATGCGCCGATGATCATCCCACGTTCAAAGTCGGTTAACTCGCGACGTGTTGCCACCTTCACTACACTCGTGTCTGCACTGCTCCAACGCAGCTAACCGCACGCTCAGGTGTCATACTGTACATGGCACATTTTCTCATGGGACTACCCTTCCCGTGACTTTTGGCCACTCAGTGTAATATAGAAATCCAAACTTGATAATATAGGAATGTCACGGGATGAATAACGGTGCAAGGACCGGACGTTTTAGTCCTAGGGCCCGTCGTCTCTTTCTACAACCCTGTTTGCCAATAGCTTGGTTTCTTTTCCTCCCCAGGTGGGATTGGTGGACGTCACTTCGTTAATATCGGAGCTGGACTAGCAATTTGTCAGTAATGGAGATGCAATAAATGATGTTCTATTTCCTCCTTTAGGTTTTCTTGCGATAGGCGTCTAGCTCTGTCTATCTTGTATGCAGTTCACATATTCTGTTTCTGCCATTACATTATTTCATTTGCAAGTTATTCTGTTGCATCTTGGCAACTGCTCCAATATTACAATTCTGCAGGACTGAGCCCCTGTCAGCTACTGGCCCCCTTAATAGGTCATGTCTTTTTGGATAACTTCTTTAGTTTTCCCTTTCTTTCTTTCCCGGTATGACAGGATTTGCTCCCTGTCAGCCAGACCAAAGTCGCGTCACTATTCTCCTTTTTGCAAAGGCAACTTAATTCTTGTTTTCAGGCATTTACCCATGCTTAAGATTTGTAACTTTAATTTAGTTATGTTTAAGGCACTAACCTCGTTTATTGCTAGAGGCAATCTTGTAAAGAAAATTATAACCTTGTTTATTATATTGAATATATATTTATGTTAAAGCTACTTGCTCTCTCTCTTTCTTTCTTTTTGTCTTTTCTCTTATCATGTTCCATCCCACATATTTTAAAGCTCAACCTTTACTAATTCTGAACTCACCAGAATTCTCTCTGAAAATGGAGACCTTTAATTGGTCGATCCAATGGTGTTACCATTACACCAACAGGGGTTCTACGAATAATTGATTAATTGTTGTGTTGCCATGTTGGATTGGTGAGACGTAATAAAATTTGAAGAGTACAGTCGGGGTCGGCCCGAATAGTACTATGAAGTTACCCCTCCAGTGATTTAGAAGTTATTATTTCGACACACTCGGACAAAAGGTCATCTCATAAGCCGATTTTTTTTCATAAAATAAAAATAGGTTAAAAATACCAACGTTATTGTTTTTACATATAACTAGAAACCTGCGCGGATAAACAAAACGTTATCCGCATCCGCCCCGCATCCGCACGACTGTTATTCGCATCCGCCCCACATCCGCATGACTTTTATCCAAATCCGCTGATATTTCAATATTATTTTTAATTTATTAGATAGAGCATAACGTGTTAAACCAACACATTTAGACATTTGAGGAGAAAGTCGTTCCTGACAATTTGCTTCATTGCAACGAACTTCAAGTTGGATGACACTTCTGGTTTCTTGACCTCCGCTTTAGACAAAAAAAACTGGCTACACTTTTTGGCTACGGTACTTTTGCACAAAATAAATAAATAAATAAATAAAAAGTAAATAATAAATTTTAAAAATAAAAAAAATGAAAAATAAAGTTATAAAATAAATAAATTAATAAAAATAAATAATTACCGTAGATAAAAAATTAAAAAATAATAAACAAATAAATTAATTAAAGGGTAAACCAATAAATAAAAATTAATAAATTAAAAAAATATAAATAAATAAATTAAAAAATAAAAATCTTAAATAATTAAATAAATTAATAAATAAAAGATTAATTGTGGTGTTTTAAGCCATTTTTTCAGTGTTGCCTTAGTAAACAAAAGTTAAGTGCTTTTCAGTCGGTCAACAAGGATGTACCCAAAGAGCTGGGTTATGCCCTAATCCTGAAATAAATTACATGCGATTAATAAATACACTAGGATGACCAGTTTCGATCGTCAAGCGATCATCATCAGATCCATTACACTTAGGCTATAAAATCTATGTTTGAAAATACAGGTGAAACTATTTACAATATGTACAATTATTTAGTTGCAGTATTAGTACTGCAACTGTCGATGTATGCTACCGGGTGAGTTAGCCGTGGTGGTTACGGCATGACTGATGGCAGTCGCTCACATCCGGGAGGCGAGGAGGTTCGAATCCCCCCGCCGGCAACCTTGAAGATGGTCTTCTGTGGTTTCCCATCTTCCTTCCAGGCAAATGCCGGGGTTGGTCCCTAACTATAGGCCACAGCCGCTACCTTCCAACTCCTCGTCCTTACATTCCAACTTCCCTCCTTCCCTCCCCAACGGTACTTGTAGCTCACCCATTGGGTGTCCGTCTCGAAGCAGCTACAAAACTGGCGAGCCGAACATGTCCTCGGACACTCCCGGCACTAAAAGCCATACGCTAAAAAAACAAAAACAAAAAAACAAACAGTATATATGATTTTAGGTGAAATGCTAAATGGTGATAGATATCCGGAGTTTGTAATTTGGAGTGATTATATGGTTGTAATAATCTACTATGGTTAAACTATAATATTACCGGCTAACTACTTATCTGATTGTCTTCCTTGCTAGAGCTACGCTCAGTTTTCGTGTTCATTGTAACTCCAAGTGCGGTCGACTGCGGTAGGTTGTTATCTTAACGACTGGGTTTTCCCTTCTTTCTCCCCCCTGTCCATATGTGCTGTGCGGAGTCACTGCGATGTGTTTATGTGGGGTGTTGCCAACCTAGATAAGATGAATGTAATTGAATGAGGTGGATCTACAACTATCAAAGACCGTGGATTAGCCCTCGCCACGCGTGGACCATAAGCCATTCAAACTAAGCGCTGCCCGGTCTTATGAGGACGTCCCGGCACCTTTAATACTGCCGCAAATACGGGCCTTGGTTTATTGCAAAAGAAAAGTACATCGTACACCTTATCCAGATAACATTTACCTATTAAAAATCCCTAATTTCAACACCCCCCCTTTTTTTTATCTAGCTTGGCTGTATCGCTAAATTGTGTCTTGTTTCTGACAGGGTGTATATTTTTAGTAGCGTGAAGAGGGGTGAGGTCTCCATGAACGTGTGTTCATTTAGATTGTTGGGGTTGTTTCGTTTGGCTAGGTGTATCTCGATTGCTTTCATTATGTCAAGAGCTCTGCCTTTCGATTCGTGATTGATTATTTTAAGGTCCGACTCTATGTTGGTAAAGCTGTGCCCCACGTCACACGTATGTTCGCATACGGATGAATGTGTTCCGTATCGTATCGCATTCCTATGTTCATTATAACGTGTGTCTACTCGTCTTCCACTCTGTCCGACGTAATTAGCTTGACAACCGGTGTCGTGGCACGTTATAGAATATACCCCTGACTTTGAATACGGGTCATGTTTATTTAGATTACTATTTAGGAGGTGCCTACCGGTTGTGTTTTTCGTTGTAAAAGCTATCTTTATGCCTTGCTTTTTGAATCGATTAGTGATTGTATATGTATTTGCATTCACATAGTTGAAACGCGCAAATTTATTCTCATTACTGTCCGGTTTGGGAATCGTTTTATCTTTATTTTTATGTTTGGCTATAATTTGGTTTATTTTGCTTCGCGGGAAATTGTTTTCCTTTGCTATTTGCTTAATGGTTCTTATTTCCTTATTATAGTTGTCTTTTGACATGGGTATGTTTAAAGCCCTATGCACCATTGAATTGAACCTCGCTAATGTGTGCGTACTGGGGTGATTAGACTGATTGTCGATTGCATGTGAGGTTTGTGTGGCTTTCCGGAATATGGAATAAGAAAGCTCGTTGTCTTCACGTTCAATAGTTATGTCGAGATAATTTATCTTTCGGTCTATTTCGGATTCCTTAGTGAATTTGATTGAGTGATGTAAGCTATTAATGGATTGGAGAATTGTTTCTTCGCTTGTTAGTTCAGTATCGTAGATGCAAATTACATCATCTACGTATCTTTTCCATATTACTATTCCCTTTGTTGAAGTCTTTTCTCAGAACGCATTTTTTAGTGCATTGATGAAGATGTCAGCGATTAACCCGCTTAGTGGCGATCCCATCGCTAGGCCTTCTCTCTGTGTGTACATTTTATTGTCGAATTGAAACGCGTTTTGGCTGAGAACGACCCTCAGTGATCTCACAATCTCTTCAGTTTCTCTTACCGAATTGTTGAATTTTAAGTTGTTTTCGATAGTGTTGATTGCTAAATACTGTGCTCATTTACGATGGTGTGGTCTGGCGTGAGTTCAAAGGGAGCGCGCTAATGACGTCAGCGAGCAGGTTCCGAGCTGTCAGCCCAGCAGAGTTTGAACGAGCCGCGTGTTTCACATGGTGCCAACGGAAGTTGAAAGCTATTATTCTTATAAAGCTTGTGCTATGGAAGAAGGTTATACCAGCACTTCAGAATGAAGTTAGGAGTAATTCACCAGCTTATTCCTGTTGTTTTATTGGAATTTACCAACCTTCTCGATCTTTCTATGGTTATAGCCAATGAGACGTAAGATCCAACATTACGTAATGCGAGTTCACAGATCGATATGTGTCCTTGGGACAGTATATAAGCCAGCCCTGGTAGAGGTCTGGTATCTCACACCTCACACCGACACAGTCATCGAGTCGTCATAATAGTCCACGTGTGTGTGTGTCCACGACAGTGAAATACGCCGTTATTCTGAACGAGCGCTCCTTGGAGCTAGGCAACATATACAACGCCACTATGCCCCAGTGGACATAGACTTTGTGCTTCGGTTGTGGCAATATAACAGTGCTTCGAAACTTATAATATTCGCTGGTTGAACACTTCAACATATTCCAAAGTATGTGAGTGACTTGTTACACAAGTATATGACTTTGTCTTGTGCTATTCCCACCACTTATATCAAACGTGAGTACTGGGACAACCACATTGAACATTTGCAAGTGAGAGTAGGCTACCCTACCAACATACATTTTCACGGGGAATTATCAGGCTAGATTTCACCCTTGATTTATCAAAGACATTATCAACAGGAACTGTTACCTATTTTCTTGTCCAGTCAGCCACTGGATTACATAAGTGGACTTCATTATTTGCAATGGGCCACGCTAGTAACATGTCTTGTATGCATGAAGAACAATCCCATGATAGAACAATTTCACTGCCCCAGTTAGTGAATATGGTTAGCAGCTAAGGCGGCGGAATGTGAGGAGATCATGCCAGAATGACCCATTAGGAACGAGGAGCAGGGCCACCTGCGGCATATTTCTGTGATGGCAGGAGAGCGGCGCGCTATAAGCATGTCCCATGCCCAGCGTGTAGTATTCTCAGATCCGTGGTGCCTGGATTTGATCTGTGCCGAGGGAGTTGAATGCTTCAACATGTCCCATGTCCAGCATTTTAGAATTCTCAGATCCGTGGTGCTTGGGTTCGATCTGCACCGAGGGAGGTCAACTCGCCACAGAAAACAAGATACCGTAGACTTCCGAAAAGCCTGAATTTTCCGCCATTCCGATAAAACCAATTCACTTTCTTTATTATTAAGAGCGCATTTATATTTAAATTATTACACATTTTTAGGAGTAATTTTCCTTGCAGTCAAGTAGACTTGTAGCTGAGGTGCATCCTCAAAATTTCGTTTTCGATATTGCAGTAATAAGGTGGGCAGCAGAGTTATGACACAGTTTATGAACTAATAATTTTCTGACAGAATATATTTTTCCAATAATAATAATAATAATAATAATAATAATAATAATAATAATAATAATAATAATAATAATAAATGTCTATGCATTAATATTGATAAATAATGAATTATATGAACAGTTATGGAAGTAATATTCCTTCAGAATGACAAAAAATGACAGACTATGATAAAAGTGTTGAATATGAGTAAAAAATTAATTGTTAATGTAAAAATTGAGAGCATACGATTTGTTATCGTCTAGGGTTTTGTTAAATGAATCTGTATTGATGCTGTGTTGTGCCAGTGCACTTTGTGAGAAGTTAATAGAGGCTTTGATCCTCATATGCAGTGGACGTAGCGGGAGTAATATCCTGAGAACCACAGAAAGCTGTATGCTTGTTAATAGGAAATAAAATGGGAGATTTCGGGAGTCAGATCCTGTCCCATAAGCTTCAATATGTTTCAAATCTTAAAGATTTCCTCTATGATATTATCAGCTCCAATGATTAATTGAATGGTTACCCCGAATGAAGATCTAACCCACAAATAGAAAATTATTGGGAAACAAAGTAAAACGTTTATTAGCCTATTTTCAATTTTGAAAAAATAGGCTTATGAGATCACCTTTTGTCCGTGTGTGTGTGTGTGTGTGTGAGGTGTATGTGAGTGTGTCCCTAATAAATTCTAAACGGCTGGAGCGATTTCAATGAAACTCGGTAAGTTCATAGCACTATTCCGGGAGAGACCGACCGTGCCCTTCAAATTTCGTTACGTCTCACCAATCCAACATGGCGGCTGTGCGAAATATTTCACCAGTATTCAATATCTCCGAAACTATTCCCGATATCACCCTGCAATTTTTTACGGTGATCAAGGGAAATACTAGAAGTTCACCTATGTGACTTTCGAAAAACTGGTAACTACAAAACCAACATGGCGGCCACGCGAATTTGCGACTTTTAAATAGACGTTTCTCGCGATTTAACCAACCAAACGCAATAAAACTTGGTACAGTATATGTTTATACAGATTGTAATGCACCGACAACTAACTTGGTTCAATTTTTTACATAACCACAAGATGGCGGATGTGCGAAATATTTCACCTGCATTCTATATCTCTGAAACTATTAGCGGTATCACCCTAAAATTTTGTACGGAGATAAAGGGCACTACGGGAAGTTCATCTATAAGACTTTCAAAAACCGGTTAACTACAAAACGAACATGGCGGCCAAGCGAATTTGAAAATTTTAAATAGACCTTTCTCGCGATTTAATGTTCCAAACGCAATGAATTCTGGTACAAGAAATGTTTATACACATTGTAATGCACTGATATCTAATTTAGTTGAATTGTTTACATAACCTCAAGATGGCGGCTTTGCGAATTTTAAAATTAAGTTATTATTTCTTGTGTCGTAATCATGCGATCGAAGTGAAAGTTTGAATAGTAAACATACGAAATAATTTTCCTTTAATGGTACCGGTACATGACTCTATGGCCTATACATTTAACAATCCAACATGGCGACCATCCGAAATATTTTGACTGCTCTGAATATCTACGAATCCATTATAGCAATCAAACTGGATTTTTTATGGTCATAGCGGCTATGAACTTAAATTCACCTATATGACTTTAAATAACCTGGTGATCACATATCCAACATGGCGGCGACGCGAAGTATACATATTCACATGGACGTTTCTCGCAATTTAACCATCCGAGTGCAGTGAAACTTGGTACAGTAATTCCTTATACGAATGTTAATCCACTGGCATCTAATTTAGTTCAATTGTTTCCATAGCCACAAGATGGCAGCTGTACGAAATTTTAAAATCTCCTTGTTACTTCTTGGGTCCTAATCATGCGATTGAAGTTTGAATGCTACACGTACACAATAATCTTCATGTAATAGTACTGAACACTTGCAAAGAAGCTTATGAGACTCAGTTTCGGTGGGGGGTGGAGTAAAGTTCTGCCCTAAAACTTCCCCATACGGGAGAACGCATCAGGCGAGAGCCTGGACAAAATAACTACAATTGGTCAAGAAAATTAGACTGAAGCGGTGCGGGGTAGTGGGCATGAAATACATCACTAGAAAACCAATGTAGGTAATCACACATTAACAATGTTTATTTCTAATAATAAATTTATAACCAATAAACAAATTGCACTTAAGTGCTTATCACAGAAATGAATAATTATAAATGGAACAAAGTGTGAGGGCCTGATGACAGAAACCCAGACTAAGGAAATGCCAATGAAACAAGCTTGCTTAATTCGAGAGAAGTTGAGCTTAACATAAACAAGTAGTTCCGTAAAGAACTATACAGCCTATTTTCATATATCCTGCTCATGTTAATTTCTTCTAACAACATACAAAATTTCAGTTTAATTGCTGTAACAGATTCGTAGATATTGAGAACCGTCTAAATATTTCAGATTGTCGCCAGGTTGGATTTTTATTTTTGTACTATTACATTAAGATTATTGTGAACGTGTGGTATTCAAACTTCAATCACATGATTAGAACACAAGAAGTAAAAACGAGATTTTAAAATTACGCACAGCAGCCATCTTGTGATTATGCAAACAAGTGAAATAAATTAGATGCCAGTGGATCAACATTTGTATAAGCATTTAACTTGCAACGTTTCACAGCACTCGGATAGTTAATTCGCGAGAATCGTCCATTTAAATATTTATATTTCGCGTCGCCGCCATGTTGGATTTGTGCTCACCAGGTTAATGAAAGTCATATAGGTGAACATATGTTCATAGTCTCTATGAACATAAAAAAAATCAGTTTGGTTGCTGTAAAAGATTCATAGATATTGAGAACCGTCTAAATATTTCGGAAGCTCGCCATTTAGGATTGTTATATGTATAGGCCATAGAATTATGTACCATTCAAGGACAATTATTGCCTAGGTTCATTATTCAAACTTTCACTTCGATCGCATGATTACGACACAAGAAATAAAAACTTAATTTAAAAATTTCGCACAGCCGCCATATTGAGGTTATGTAAACAATTGATTTAAATTAGATAGCAGTGCATTACAATCTGCAAAATCATTTACTGTACCATATTTCACTGCGCTCAGAGAGTTAAATCACGAGAAAAGTCTATTAAAATATTTCAAATTCGCTTGGTCGCCATGTTCGTTTTTTACTTTACAAGTTTATGAAGTATACATAGATAAACTTGTGCCTAGGTTCATTATTCAAACTTTCACTTCGATCGCATGATTACGACACAAGAAATAAAAACTTAATTTAAAAATTTCGCACAGCCGCCATATTGAGGTTATGTAAACAATTGATTTAAATTAGATAGCAGTGCATTACAATCTGCAACATCATTTACTGTACCACATTTCACTGCGCTCAGAGAGTTAAATCACGAGAAAAGTCTATTAAAATATTTCAAATTCGCTTGGTCGCCATGTTCGTTTTTTACTTTACAAGTTTATGAAGTATACATAGATAAACTTGTACCAGTACCCTTTATCACCGTAAAAAATTGCAGGGTAATATCTGTAATAGTTTCGGAGATATAGAATGTCAGTGAAATATTTCGCACAGCCGCCATTTTGAGGTTATGTAAACAATTGAACTAAATTAGACTCCAGTGCATTACTATGTGTATAGACACTTGCTGTACCTAGTTTCATTACGTTTGGATGGTTAAATCGTAAGAAAAGTCTATTTAAAAGTCTCAACTTCGCTTGGTCGCCATGTTCGTTTTCTACTTTACAAGTTTATGAAATATACATAGGTAAACTTGTATCAGTACCCGTTATCACCGTACTAAATTGCAGGGTGATATCTGTAATAGTTTCGGAGATATAGAATGTCAGTGAAATATTTCGCACAGCCGCCATTTTGAAGTTATGTAAACAATTGAACTAAATTAGACTCCAGTGCATTACAATGTGTATAAACATTTGCTGTACCAAGTTTCATTACGTGTGGATAGTTAAATCGCGAGAAAAGTCTATTTAAATGTCTCAACTTCGCTTGACCGCCATGTTGGTTTTGTAGTCACCGGGTTTTTGAAAGTCTCATAGTGAACTTCTAGTAGTACCCTTTATCACCGTACACAATTTCAGGGCGATATCGGTAATAGTTTCGGAGTTATTGAACGCTAGTGAAATATTTCGCACAGCCGCCATTTTGCATTGGTGAGACGTAACAAAATTTGAAGTGCACGGTCGAGGTCGCCGGGAATAGTGCTATGAACATACCGAGTTTCATTGAAATCGCTCCAGCCGTTTAGATTTTATTAGGGGGGGACACACACACGAATCACACACACACACACACGCGCACACACACACGGACAAAAGGTGATCTCATAAGCCTATTTTTTTCAAAATTGAAAATAGGCTAAAAAATGCACCTTATAAAAAAGAACCATAAAACTGATTAAGAGTGTAAGATAACTAGTATGATTTAAATTCTTCATAAAATTGAACTTATCTTCTCAAAGGGTTGAAGAGCCAGCTCCTTAAAAGTTCCAGCTAGCATAAGCGTTGTTTAAGAAGTCCTCACAGTTTCTTCTGAAGGAGGCGTACATGGCCTAGAGATAAGTGCACAATTGATTAAAAAAAAAGGTCAACTCTCTCTTCTTCTCTTGCGAAGGAATGACACTTATAGCGTCCAAGTGGTGATCCAGTAACATTTTGAAAATTCGTTGGCGGCCGAAAAGACTGCAGCTACTTCGAAAGACGAATCAAAGTACCCCATCTAAGGTACGACTTGAAGAGTACGACAGCTGGCAATTATTCTTGTCATCTTGAGCAATACGTCAGGGTGCAGATCTAGTGACGTGACTGCTAGGTAGCGTAGAGACTAGCGATGGTGTCATGAGATGCAGTAGCGGTGACCAGCAGGTTGAAGTGATCAGAAGTGATGATTGATCAGAAGTGGTGAAGAACGCCAGCAAGTGGCGTCTTAAATAGTGATCATGGAACAATCTCGAAGCTGGAGATTGCCCGACCAGACAAAGACCTGCCATTGGTCGAACGAAAGTCAGGGTGACGTCAGTCGACCCTGCTTAGCTGACAGCAGATAAACCAGTAGATGCCGTGTATGCCGGGAGTGAGGAAGCTTGAGGTAGCGAGCGACAGGAACACTCAAGGTGAGAACTATGATATCTATGAATAGGTGATTGATAACAAGATTATGCATTTGGTTTAAGCAATTAATACATTTACAAAGAAATAATTACCATTCGAGGATCTCGGTAACAAGAAACAAAATTTGACCGACAAATGGGCCAAGCTAAACATTGAAAGTATCACGAAAGTGATCATGCTCCGAGAACTCCGAATGAAAACAAACAAAAGAATCAGTCAAAGCAAAACATGGATAACAGACGAGGAGAAACTAAGACTCGAAAGGCAAAACAGAGATAGCAGAGATGGGTCTAGTATAAAGACCTTTACTAGTTAAAACATCAACAACTCTGACGCGTTTATCACGGCCAAAGTGGCAGTGAATAACTCTGCCTAGGTTCCACACGAGAGGCGGAGATGGGTCTCGAAGAAGAACCATGTCCCCCACTCGTACATCTGGTTGAGGAAGCCGCCATTTCTCACGCCTATTTAGCAAGCTGAGATATTCTAACTTCCATCGGCGCCAAAAAGAACAGCGCAAAGATTCTACTTTTCTCCAAAAGATAGGTAGGTTAGGATCACAGCGTCGAACCAGCAAAGGCGGAGTAGCAGCAAGCGAACAGCCAATCAGGAAGTGACTGGGTGTTAAAGGTAAAAGATCCTTAGGATCGTTTGAAAGAGGAGTCAGAGGTCTGGAATTTACAATACCTTCGACTTGAATAATTAAAGAGTTGAATTTCTCATAAGAAAGTATGGTAGGACCAAGAGTTTTCTTAAGCTGTCTTTTAGTAAGTTTGATGCAGGACTCCCATCGGCCCCCATGATGGGGAGCATAAGGCGGGGTGAAATGCCATTTGAAACCTTTAGAATAGGAAAAGTTGGAAATTTTTTCTTTAGCAGAAGGGGAACTTAACACTTTTTTCCAGAGATCAGAAGCGCTTACAAAAATTTTTGCATTATCTGAAAAGACTTCAGATGGGACACCCCTTCTAGCAGCAAATCTAGAAAAGGCGGCCAAAAAGTAAGATACAGAAGCGTTCGTAACCAACTCAAGGTGGATAGCTCCCGTCACCATACATACAAATAACGAGATGTAAAGTTTACCTAAGATTTTGCGCTTAGATGAAGAGGGATTGGTCTGATATACGTAAGGACCAGCGTAATCGATCCCAGTAAGAGCGAAGGGCTTACTAGGTTCTGAACGAAATGGAGGTAAATTGCCCATAATCTGCGTGGCGGGCCGTGGTTTAACCTTAAAGTAAGGCATACACTTTTTGACAACAGAAGAAACCTCATGGACGCCATTGATGATCCAGTAGAGTTCACGAATTAGACAGAGCAAGGTGCGAGTGCCAGCATGAAGGTGTTTACAATGAAACTTTTTTATTATAAGGGTAGTGATAGGATGCTTTGAAGGAAGGATGATGGGATGCTTTTTCCCATCCTCACAACTAGACATAGCTAATCTTCCACCCACACGTATTATGCCGTCCTGGTCTAGAAAAGGAGTGAGTGGTGAAAGCCTGCTAGACTTGGGCAAATCTTTACTACTTATAAGAGCTTGCTTTTCAGGAGCAAATACTTCCTGCTGAACAAGTAACAAAATCTTGCAAGTAGCAAATTCTAACTCTACTCTGGTGAGAAAGGGTTGAGGCTTGAATGGTTGATCAATTACTAAATATTTCCATCGGAAGATATAAGACACTACACGAATCAATTTATCAAATGAAGAGTATTTATGAAAAAGACTAGTAGAAGCAGAAGTAAGATGCGACGTGACAGGGTCATTACGGGCATCAGGTATTTCTTCTGCAAATTGATTAGCTAAGCGAGGCCAGCAAGATGATTCCTGACTTAGCCAAGGAGGACCATTCCAGTACAGGTCTGAGGAAATCAATTTTTTAGGCGTGCAACCACGTGATATTATATCCGCGGGGTTTTCACGGCTAGGAACATGTCTCCATTGTTCAGAATGAGAGACTTCATGAATCTTAGAAACGCGATTTGCCACAAAGGTATTCCAATGAGAAGAAGGCTTGGAAATCCAAGCTAATACAATAGAAGAATCGCTCCAAAAAAATGTGCGGGAAAATTTTAACTTTAAACTGACATTTAGTTTAGTAGCTAATTCTGTTGCCATTAAAGCAGAGCATAATTCTAATCTCGGCAATGATACCGTTTTAAGTGGAGCAACTTTTGATTTAGCGCACACGAAATTAGAAAATCCAGGGAAAGTGGCTGAGGAACGTCCTACTATGTATGCACAACAGCCATAAGCCCGTTCTGAACTATCAGAAAATACATGCAGGTCATACTGCTGTTATAAGGGATTAGAAATTAAAAGGCGGGGTATAGAAACCTTGGAGAGATCCAGCAAACTGCTGCGATACTCTAACCATTCTTCTACAAGAGTAAGGGGGAGATTTTCATCCCAGTCTGATTTTAATGACCAAAGCTTTTGCAAGAACATTTTTGCAACAATAACTATAGGAGCAATATATTGCAAAGGATCAAAGATCTTTGCGATTTTTGACAGAACTTGTCTCTTAGTTACAGGGGGAGATTCTGAGAAATGTACCTGATAAGAGAAGGTATCAGAAGAAGGACACCAAAAAACACCCAATGCTTTTACGGCTGCTTCATCAGTAGGAATAGCAACAAATTCATCAACTGGGACCTCTGATGAAAATTTTGATATAAATTCAGTAGAATTTGAAGTCCATTTATGGAGCGGAAAACCACCTCCTAGGAGCAGGGATTTCAAATCTTCGCACACAAGGAGTGCTTCAGAAATATTAGGGAAAGAGCACAAGAAATCGTCAACATAAAATGCCGTTTTTAATGACTCAGAGGCCAAAGGATGATACAGATGACCATCTTGCTCGGCTAACATGTGGAGAGACCGAATCGCAAGAAAGACTGAAGGCTTCAGGCCATATGTCACAGTCTTCAATCTAAATATCTTTATGGGTTTGGAACTCTCATCGCGCCACAATATTCTTTGCAGATCTTGCTGCTCAGAATTTACGAGAATCTGCCGGTACATCTGCTTAATATCTGAGATTACAGCAATAGGAAACCGTCGAAAATTAAGCAAAACAGAGGTGAGATCTGTTTGAATCGCGGGACCACATTGCAAGGTATCATTTAAAGAGACTCCATTGGAATCTGGTGATGAGCTATTGAAAACTACTCTTATATTGTCTTGTGTTAAGGAATTTTTCCATACCGGATGATGATTTAGATAAACTATTTCATTTAAAGGATGGTCAATTTCTTCTGATTTAGAAATTACCTCCATGTGATTGGATGATTCGTATTCCTCCATAAAGGAAGCATACTGAGTTTTAACAGAAGCATCTTGTTTGAACCGATTTTCAATAGCAAATAGTGCCCTAAGTGCTCTGGAATGCGAGCCCGTAATGGCGGGAGGATTAGGAATACGTGGAAGAGTTACTATAAATCTGCCTTCAGCAGTACGGACAGTGGTTTCCTTGTATAACTTTTCACAAATTTCGTTAGAAGAAGAAGAAGTAGCCTGAACATTCTCAAGATCCCAAAACTTGGTTAGCTCTTGACTCAAATAGGTACCAACAAAATAACAATTCGATACAGTTTGAATAGGATTACGGTATATTTGGCCAGTAGCGATCCAACCAAAATCAGTTTCGCGGAAGAAAACATTAGGAGCAATTTTTACTTTATTGGAATGAAGACATTGCCAAAATACGCTTGAGCTGAAAAGAAGCTCTACGGGGAAGCTCTGTTGAAATGAGGGTCAGCTAGCTGGACAAAATTCGGGATATTCCAACTTTGAATAGGATAAGAAGTGCCAGGAATATTGTTGCCTATAGACTTGATAATCAAACAATCTAATTGCAACTGCGTACCAAGATTATTAGAGTCCTTCAGATCCACTTTAGCAAAGCTTAAGGATTGCGATTTAGAGCAGTTTATTCCTGTAACCTCTATTGAGGTAGGATGTTTTGGGAGGCCTAACTTTTGTACCAAAGATTCATTAATAAAATTGTTGGTAGCGGCATTGTCTAATAATCCCCTGACAGATACCCATTTCCCGTGAGAATTTTTCAATAGAACCTGCACGGTAGATAATAAAACCTGGACTTTGCCAAGCGAGGTAGAACTTTGAGCATACGACTGCGCACTATTTTGAGAAGTCTCAGAATTAGACTTGGTATTGGAACTGCTTGGTCCTGATAACCGTGATCTTTCATGTCTGTGCAAAAGGGAATGGTGTCTAGCCTTACAATGAAAGCATAAACGTTGTGAACGGCAATTGTTTAACATATGCGTTCCTGACAATGTTTTTTGTTGAAACAATGTTTTTTGTTCGTAATGAACTTTCGTCTTTCATCTACTGATAAAGATTTAAATTCATCACAATTGTATAAATTATGCGATTGCTGACACAGACCGCACGTTTGCATTTGGTTAGGTGACACCGAGCATCAACAAGAAGAGCTTGTGATCTTAAAATTCTTTGATTAGAACTGCTAACCTTATCTTTTGAGAAGGCTTTTGAATCTGAACTACTAGTTTTTTGATTAGCTATGGCGGAAAAGACTTGGCTTCTAGCCTTCAAAAAGTTGATAATCGCCTCATAAGTGCATTGCAAATTCTGGGAAAGTTCTGTTTCCCAGGCTTTTAATGTATTTGCATCCAATCTTGCAGAAATGAGGTGAACTAGAAATAAATCCCAGTGATTTACAGGTTGGTTTAAATTGGACAATGCTCTGACGTGTAGCTCTGCAGTGTCAATCAACTTACGAAGTGATAAACTGTTATCTGCTTGCACGTTAGGTAACTCGAATAAGCTTTGTATATGGCGTTGAATAGATAAACGAATGTTCCCATATCTATCCTTAAGAAGATTCAGAGCAACTTCATAATTATCACTGGTCAAAGAAAGTGCTTGAATCAGGTTAAGTGCGTTGCCTTGAACTGCCAGACGCAAGTAGTGAAATTTTTGAATTACTGGTATAGAAGTATTCTCATGTACTAAAGAATTGAATAATTCAACAAATTGGCTCCCATTCTATGTCCTTACCAGTGAATTTGGGTATTTCTAATTTGGGTAGTATAATGCGTGAAGAAGATGTAGAAGATGCTGCAGAAGTTTGATCTTCTTGTTTTTCTTTTAAAGTTAAAGCCCTAATAAGCTGTTTAGCTTCAGAAAATCCCTGATAGTATAATTTTTCAACTTCCAACCTATCACTTTGCTGGTCCGGATGCTGAGTTTCTATACTGCATTGTATCTCATCATATTTCTCAAAGGCTTGTTCATAATTCTTAAGCCTCTGCGAAATTATGTCAAGATTACGCTCTTGGGGTTCAAGCTCCGTTAAGAAAGTACGAAACCGTGTGAGCTTGCCCTTACAAGAGGCTCTGGCGTTGCTGAGTTTTTCATCAAGGTTAGGCATGTTAAAAGTTGTTTGTTACTCACGTCAATATTGTGACTTCGAGTACTGGAAGCCAGAGGATGACAGCTTGCTAGGTAGTAAGGTTTAGTCTGATGCGGAAGAAACCGGTTTAGCTTACGTTTCTCTCCTCCTCTGCTGAACATGTGCCTCAGGCTGAAACTTACAATGTGAATTAGTGTTGAAACACAATGAACAAAAATTGTTAATGTGAAATTCAAGATATGAAACTTGTAACATTCCCAGGGTGCAACAGATATGTTTCCCGGGGATGAGGCACCAAAAATTATGGAGTAAAGTTCTGCCCTAAAACTTCCCCATACGGGAGAACGCATCAGGCGAGAGCCTGGACAAAATAACTACAATTGGTCAAGAAAATTAGACTGAAGCGGTGCGGGGTAGTGGGCATGAAATACATCACTAGAAAACCAATGTAGGTAATCACACATTAACAATGTTTATTTCTAATAATAAATTTATAACCAATAAACAAATTGCACTTAAGTGCTTATCACAGAAATGAATAATTATAAATGGAACAAAGTGTGAGGGCCTGATGACAGAAACCCAGACTAAGGAAATGCCAATGAAACAAGCTTGCTTAATTCGAGAGAAGTTGAGCTTAACATTAAAAAAATGCACCTTATAAAAAGAACCATAAAACTGATTAAGAGTGTAAGATAACTAGTATGATTTAAATTCTTCATAAAATTGAACTTATCTTCTCAAAGGGTTGAAGAGCCAGCTCCTTAAAAGTTCCAGCTAGCATAAGCGTTGTTTAAGAAGTCCTCACAGTTTCTTCTGAAGGAGGCGTACATGGCCTAGAGATAAGTACACAATTGATAAAAAGGTCAACTCTCTCTTCTTCTCTTGCGAAGGAATGACACTTATAGCGTCCAAGTGGTGATCCAGTAGCATTTTGAAAATTCGTTGGCGGCCGAAAGGACTGCAGCTACTTCGAAAGACGAATCAAAGTACCCCATCTAAGGTACGACTTGAAGAGTACGACAGCTGGCAATTATTCTTGTCATCTTGAGCAATACGTCAGGGTGCAGATCTAGTGACGTAACTGCTAGGTAGCGTAGAGACTAGCGATGGTGTCATGAGATGCAGTAGCGGTGACCAGCAGGTTGAAGTGATCAGAAGTGATGATTGATCAGAAGTGGTGAAGATCGCCAGCAAGTGGCGTCTTAAATAGTGATCATGGAACAATCTCGAAGCTGGAGATTGCCCGACCAGACAAAGACCTGCCATTGGTCGAACGAAAGTCAGGGTGACGTCAGTCGACCCTGCTTAGCAGACAGCAGATGAACCAGTAGATGCCGTGTATGCCGGGAGTGAGGAAGCTTGAGGTAGCGAGCGACTGGAACACTCAAGGTGAGAACTATGATATCTATGAATAGGTGATTGATACCAAGATTATGCATTTGGTTTAAGCAATTAATACATTTACAAAGAAATAATTACCATTCGGGGATCTCGGTAACAAGAAACAAAATTTGACCGACAAATGGGCCAAGCTAAACATTGATAGTATCACGAAAGTGATCAGGGGGTGTAACAGTCCATTTCGTAAGTTGTTGTTAAAGCGCTTCTATAACATGCAGGGTAACACATAACAAAATGACATGCAGGAAGAAGTGAATACCAGGGTTAAAACAAATGAATTTAATAACAGATCAACTATTTACAAATAAAAAATAAACAAACAAGATCTCCCAAATGACTCCCACTTGAATTAATTACTTGCCAAAACTAGGCCTAATCTCAGGAGAGATTATAAACTGGACCAAAATGTCCCAAATACTTCAATGACATTGTGTACGTGTGCGGCTGTTCTACATGCTTAACGATGAGTACAAATAAATGCGAGATTCGTCACCATCCGGTAAACCTTCAGAGGACGAATCTGCATTGTCTAGAGCTAGACAGACGCGGGGAGCCAGCTATACACTACTTAAATTAAACCGACACTTCCTACACTAAATAAAACAACAAATAATTTCCGCATGAAATTGGAATCAAGGAACTACCGTAGCAAAAACATTAATGCCTAAAATTAGGACTTTGCAAATCAACACAAGTAAATTAACACGTGACCAACAAAAGAAAAATGCACATATGACCGCTCGTCATTTTTACAAGTAAATACAACTACACCAAACAGGTGTCACAACAGACAAACTAGCATGAAATGAGTCATAGAAAAATCACTAGGCTCAAAGCCAACATTTAAATCATTAAAACAATATTCCATTCATACGATATGCGATAATTCGTAACAGACATGGCGAACTCCCCCAATTAATTATGGTCCAAATGACCATCACAAAAGAACAGGTTTGCTAATGATAGCTTATAGGGATCAGTCGGTCAGCTGGACTGCCTAAAGATGAGTCACCGAACCTAGACGGGCGCTAAGTGGAAATCTGCACATCTGTCAACCCACGTGTCAATAACCTCGACCTGCCGTGGCATGGGTTCGAATCTCGAAGAAGCGTGCTCCCAAAGCACATTATATACGTGTTTGTGTCAGAATAAAATATCTCAGCATTTCCCCTAGGAAATCCAAGAATCAGCACTGGACAAGGTACAGTAGCCTCCAAGAGCGCTCTGCCTTTCCATCAAAATACAACAACAATAATTATGAGGGCGGTAGCACCACCTACCCCTCATCACGAAGAATCAATACACACACCTGTCACATGATCACACACAAAATCACACGTATGGGTTTGACAGAAACCTGAAATAAAGGACATAAAATATTTCCCACCAGCTTGCGCTTCCAATCTAGTCCGTGACTAAAGAACCTGAAAAGGACTCAAAAATCTTTAAAAAAATTAGAACGAAGATGTTCTACAGTTACATCTTAATTTGTTGCCCTTGGCAACCCTAGTATAAATAAAAGCCTGTTCATAAAACATCTTACAATAATTACCTCCCTTTTCCTATAAAAAAACTTTAATAAAGCACCACTTATCGAATGTAACGAGTTTCGCATTCGCATGGATAAAAATCCAATACACACTTGTGTACACTAAATATGACTCCAAAGAAAAATATACAACAAACAAATTTGGCCACGCGCCAACGTACATTTACAGATAATAGTGTCGGCACACAAAAGAAAATCTAAACACAAGAAAAACAAGAATGAACTATTTACAACGTTCCCGCGTCTTATCTAACTACATATTGAGTAAATCAATGTTTGTACATCACCGTTTCAGCTTGCAGAACATTAACCTCCATCCCGGTGCATTTCCCTACGGGAAATCTAGCCCTCCATCGTCGACGTAGTTGTAGAGGCGATGCACATCATTCCAACACACGACCATACATCAGACAATTTGGCGTAGCTCATAGCCGTGGAGAGCGACGACGGGCCCTGGGGCTGGAATCTCCCGGGCCCCCCTCTAAAACCAAATTCTGTAAAATCCTTGCAAATTTGCACAAACTGATTTTGCAATTTTTTTATTTACACTAAATGTTCATCACGAAATCAATTACAAGAGCATTAAAAGCCAGCAAGAAATTAACAGTAATAATAATAATAATAATAATAATAATAATAATAATTATTATTATTATTATTATTATTATTATTATTATTGTAGCATGCTGAACTACAATGTCCAAGACCGCGGGCTTAAACCCGGCTGAAGTCGTCGGATTTTTAAGAGCGTTAAAATCCTCCTGTATGCCTTTATTCGGAGGGGAAGTAAAGGTAGCGGGTCCATGTCATAGATTTATGGTATGTAAAAGAACCTACCACTACAATTGGTAGTGTGTAGCCAAAATTTGTAGGTTATTTGGTTAGAAACGCTTAATCAAGTTCCAACGTTCCCCGCTGGGTGTCAGTGACAGTGGCGTCTGGTAGCCAAAGTTGGAACTACTTGAAATTGAACTTGTTGGGTTGACTTCGGGCGTTCAACTGAAATGTCCTGATATGACCTTTGGCTGCAATTCATATATAATAATAATATTTCAATGATATATTCCACTAAATCCAGGCTATATTTATTATCATACATAAGCAGAGCGTGAATTACTATCAATATAAATAAGTTAATGCTGGTATGTAAAATTTACAACATTGAAAGTGGAGGAATGCATCCAAAATTATTTGCAAATTCAATGTTTATACCTGACAAGCGCCTACTAATGCATTATTTTCAATTAACAAAAAATAATAGATTAAATCCATCGAAAACTAAGTAATAATTTTCATTAAATTCGCTCAACTGTTTTGGCGTTTGACAAATCTAAATTTGTCTCGTTGAGGTAACACTGTAAGCATACACAATGTTCAGATTTAAAGTTCTGCAGATCCTATTTGATATCAATAACTTTAGAACTTCAGTGATACTCGTAAAAGCAATATGCTCGTTTGCCGTACACAAATTTTAAAAAAGTTGCATCTACCGGACCAGTAATTGCATGGCTTTTACAGTATTAAACTTTGGGAAAATACTCACATCGAAAAAAGCTGTTGTCCATTAACTCGGAAACAGGTGGGTTAGAATTCCACCGTCGGTGATTCTATGCTTATTTTCCATGATTCATCGTTTTAATCCGTACATTCATTTCCTCCTCAATTCCATCTCTACGTCATAAGACCCATTAATCAACAGGAAGTTCATTTCACTGAACTGTATGTTAAAAGAGATGGAAAGGGTATACTGTACACTGTGCGGTACTACGACCTCTGTGACATATGACGTAATCTCTTTTCATAATGAAAACATGATTTTTATAAAAAGTCAAGCCGCATTTTAAAATACATTTTACATATAGTGTTTATATGTTGACATTCTTAAAATTTGCTGCCCTTGAAGAGTCACGCCTTTGGGTCTAAGCCTAAACACTGATATTGGGGGGCGTGGTGGCTCAGCGGTCTAGCTGTGTGCCTCTCACCAAGGCGGTCCGGTTTCGATTCCCGGTCAATGCATGTGAGATTTTCGAAGTGAAATGCCATGTCCTGTGGTTCGGATTCCACGGTAAAAGGAGGTCCCGTGGCTCATAATCACAAGATTCACGGTCACGTAAAACTACAATCTTCCTTCCTTTAAACACTGATAGGTAAGTGTTTTGTTTGAACGGCGATCAGACATCTTTGTGCATTAAACAAAGCAAAATATATTTTCATAATTAACCACAGGTGTACAGTACTCATACATAACTCAAGTTATTATGTGCTATCAGTAGATTGCAGCTGATCAGTGATTGTTTTCACAAAAGAAGAAACTGTGAATTTTAACTATATTTTGTAATTGGCAGTCAGTGGATTTCTTATAATGTAATATTGCTTTGCAATAAGCAAAACTAGAGCCAGGTTCTCCTAAAAATCCTCAATCCTATCTATGACTGGTGACCATCATGGGCGGATTTAAGACAAGATTATGGGGGAGTGGACACACCGGGAATCTTGGGGTTTGGAATATCACCAAGCTCAGAGTGGGGTCCGGGGGCCCTCCTCCGGAAAAGTTTGCAAAAATTAGGTCCAAATTATTGAGTTATAGGATAGAACATTTGGGTGATTATTTTTGGGATATTTTGGAGTAAACATTTGGTGACCATTGACATATAGTGGCTATAGAAAAGACTCTCTGATATTGAAGTAAAAGCCCTCACATCTTCAAGTAAGACCCCGCGGTGTAGCTCACCAATGATCGTGATTGGGGCCTACAGCAAGTCTACAGATCGGAGGTTCGAATCCGGGCGCTGACAGTGGCTATCCTGAGTGTGGTTTTTCACACTTCCACCAACCAATGCCTGGGCAGTACCTTATTTCAAGTCCAGGGACACCTACCCTACTCTTAGCCGTAATAATTACAGTAATAGTCGCGACGGCCAACGCATTCCCAGTCGGCAACTAAGAATACGACATGCGATTTATCATGTCACAGAGGCCATAGCACAGCACAGTGTATACCCCCGCTTTTCACCCAGCATTTGATGGTTTTAAGAGGGTCTAAGTTTTTACTCTCCAAGAAAAATAGTTACAACAATGTTGCCAATACACCTCACTTATTATACAACAACTACTAGTCTCCCCTTCAGTCTACACAATTCGCACATTCTTTGGTTTTCTATTTTGATCGCTTCATTAATATTTGTGAAAACTACTGCTATATAGTCAACTTTATTCAATATCGTGGAGGCCTTCAGAAACAAACCGTAAAACTAACGCGTCAGCAAATATTGAATTATATCTACAGTACTATTTGATGCAAACCATCCCCAACCGAGCGCCAAGTGTTCATTGTCCGCCAGTGATACTAGACCTACTAGCTACCAAGTACACGGGTTGAATGTTGCAAGCCCCTAAATGAATTAACATCTGTAACTACAAACAGGCCTTTTTATTAACTGTTGAGTAAGACTACGAATAACATCGCAGTCGGGCAGCCTAATCCTGCATTCCTGACGCAGCTTCGTCAGGAACCGGGGTCATTTCTAAGTCGTGGATAAAGAGGGCAATTAATTTTATGTTTAATGTTACTGAGACGTTAAAGCGTATCACGAAAGGGCTTGATTCGCAAGGTAAATATCTCTTCGCGTCCTGAAAAATAAGTGCTTTGCACATCCTCCTAGGATGCCGGGCCCCCCTGGGAGGGTCGGGCCCCGGGGCACCAGCCCTGCCTGTCCCCCCCTCTCGTCGGGGCTGGCGTAGCTTCTTGGACAGAAATGTTCAATGTTAATAATATAAAGGAAGCTTGTAGTTTAACGTGACCGTTAATCTTGAGATCATGAGCCACGGGACCTCCTTTTTACGTGGAATCCGAACCACATGACATGGAATTTCACTTCGAAAATCTCACATGCATTGACCGGGAATCGAACCCGGACCGCCTTGGTGAGAGGCATACAGCTTGACCGCTGAGCCACCACGCCCCCTGTTAATAATATGCCTAGCTATAATCGCTGTGAGCTACTACTTTCACTCACAATAATGTCCTATACGATTACAGATCGTAGACTTGCCCTATCTCAGCGTTTGCTTAACACACGCACAAATATCACTAAAAAAAAAAATATAATGCAAAAATTTACATAAAGTTACACACTTCAAACTCATCGCAACTGGCTTGAAAACAAGTCTTAAACATGTCTATCGTGCAGCTCTTATCTCGCCTAGAGTTCTCCACCGCTAAACGTGAACTCTGCTCCCATGAGCACAAAGTGAAATGTTAGTGAAGTATGCTCATTAGAGCTTGAAAAATCGTGACGCAGACTGACGTGAACGTTGCTCACCAGAGCTCAATAAAGTTGTGTCCTAAACAGCTCATCACCGATCAATTTATTGGAAACTGACAGAATGAGGTAGGGTGGGAAGAATTTGTAAAAATAATCTGGAGTCTTCACCTCACAAACTTGGGACTAGTATCAATCTTCTTCATTTTATCCAAACGTCTCAATGCACTTATGCGGAATTAATTCGGATCGGTGGTTCTTTAGATATGCGTTTCCACGCCTTTTTCCAGGGTACGCAATTCACCGCGTGGCTTTGGCGTGGTCTCTTCTGATTGCCTGATTCAATCCTGGATCGGTTGAAACTATACTCATGACACTCCCATAATGACTCAAATCTAGGTGCGCGTTGGTACAGAATTTGTCCTTGAACTCGGCTTAACCGGTCGTGTTCAGGAATAACTACGGTTGGTTGGTTCTTAAGTTTAGGGGCTGCGACAACGCGGTCATGTAGCCCCAGGAATAACTACCAAGCTGCTTCTGTTGTAATAGTTGCAACACACTACCTTGCCTTCCCTTTGTCAATTTCAACATGTACTGCCTGGGCATCAGTAATAATAATAATAAAATCATGGAGACTTATTCATCGACAGATTAATAAGGGTTCAGTACATAACTACAAAACGAACATGGCGGCCAAGCGAATTTGAAAATTTGAAAACTAGGACCGACATATATAAAATCCAACATGGCGACCATCCGAAATATTTAGTCGGTTCTCAATATCTACGAATCTATTACAGCAATTATACTGAAATTTTGTATGTAGATAGGGGCAATTAACATAAGAAGGATATATGAAAATAGGCTGCATAGTTCTTCACGGAACTACTTGTTTTTATTTTGAGTGCAATCTTGTCAGTAAACCATTCATTTATCAATTGTCTATGTAATATAAAAACATATGTATGTCACACATTAGGAAAAATAATACAGTTTTCATAGATACAAACATAAGAATGCAAAATTTAGTGGAAAAGAGATCTATCTGTAAAGAGTGGAATAGTGATCTAAGCTATAATTACAATATAAATGCTACAATGAAGTGAAAACTACAATAAAAAAGCAACAATGAATGAAAAATACATATTGGGTATTGCTTTAGATATAATCAAGTTGTTATGTTACTCTCACTCCGTTTCTTTCATATTCTGATAGATCTCGCGGTATTGGAGTGGGACGAACTGGCACATAAAATCCGTCTTTCTTTTTAGCAATACCTTCATTATACAGTCGACATAGACCTGAGGGAAGTTGTTATAGTTGGAGCTTCTTTTGTAGGTTCGAATTATCACGAAAGTAAACCTAAAAATAATATGTTTAAATTACTTTGTTATCTCAAATCATCACTCCTGTGCACTGAATACAACTTTAATTAAATACGCTTTACTGAAACACGTCACTTAACATTGCTAATGTTTATGAACATAGATATAACTACGTAAACAACTTACAGTACACTTCAAGTTTAGATCACTGTTCCACTAACCTGTTGTGATGAGCATTTTCCTAGCACGAAAAGTCCTTTCCTGCTTTTGTAGGGCTCCCAAGCATTCCTCAATGCTTTCTTTCTATTATCCTTCCATTCAGATATGTTAATTCTGCGTATTCTACCCTTGTTGAATTGTTTTTCAGTACTGCTGCTAAGAAATTTCCTGTGTTCATCCGCCATTTTCTTACAGATAGATCAGTATTCGCCGGGATGCCAACATTGAAAAATAAATAACTCTGCTTTCAAAGACATTAATGTGTTTATCCGTTCACAAAACCGTGAGTGCATTCAGATAGATCATGATTCCACCGAAAGCTCAACTTGAGATTTTTTGTGGGTTAGATCATTATTCGGGGTAACCATTCAATTATTACATGCAATGTTGTCATACCAATTTTTATCAGTTGAATTCATGTCCAGTATATAAAATCCTGAAATTTATAAAGGATATTCCGAGCAAACTTCAAAGTAACCAAACTTGATTATTATTACTGTTGTAATATGTCAAATGTAAAGATTTAATTGCTGTGCCCAAGAATAGTCAATATGCTGTGTATTTAATTGCGTTAAGAATTGTGTCGCTTTTTAAGAAAATCCAGAATGAAATTGAGTGTGAAATTAATCCATCCTAGTGTCAGGATTGTAAATATGTGAACTGTAAATGAGTGAATAGGACGATTGAACAATACAACTTTATAGTGTGAAGTGAAAATATAATTTTATGGCGTCTCTAAAATGTATAGATTAACAAATGAAAGTATAATTCATGAACATAGTCTAGCCCCCCATCGGACAATATTAAATAAGACTATAGTTTATTTTGTTTGAGCGACATAGAATCCATTAGGGAATGTGTGTGCTTTTTTTTCTTCTGCCAGTCAGCAGAAATTTTCTGAATAAATTTTCTTGGTGAATTGGTTTATTTTAAATATGTTTCATTCTCTTGTTATATGGCATGACTCTTTCCTTTTTCCTTTACGGGTAGCATGAATACAGTGTCTAGTAATTATAGCCCAAGCCCAGAACGCCCTGAGAGATCTCGTGCTAACACTGCTACCTCGCATGTGGTTGTCTGTCACTCCAGGTGTACAGACGGGCACATGAGGAAGATATGTCGGTCAACCTGTGGGGCTTCGATAGGTTTTGATAGGCTTCGATAGGTTTTGATAGGCTTCGTTAGGAGTAAGATAGCTCACTTGTTTGAGTATTGTTGTTTTTGGATTTTGATCCAATTTTTGAGTTACATTTTTGTTTTGGTGACATATAACAGAGGTTAATGACATTTTTTGTTATCGTTGTCATTTAAGTAATTAGTTTTACGTTTTTCGGAAGGAAATTCATGGCTCCGAAATACCACACAACCTACTGTTAGCTCTAAGTTCCTTGAGTGTCTGGTGATGGTTCTTCTCACTAATTGCCATTGATTATATTGAGTGATTATGTCTGATAATGAACTGAAAACTTTACTAATGTCTCTGAATGACAAAATGGCAGAGAACTCTCTAGTTTTAGATTCCCTGCAAACAAAAATGAAGGAAACTTCTGATGCTCTCTCAGCAGCAGATGAAAATGTTAAAACTAATACAAAAATATTAGAAGATAGGATTAATACTACTTTAGAAACTATCCAAGTCAGCTCCAAAGAACTTGAAGGTAAAATTCAAAGTAGCTCCAAAGACCTTGAAGGTAAAATTCAAGGTAGTTCCAAAGAATTAGAAACTAAAATTGACAGTATCTCTAATTTGTTAGAAAAGAAAATTTTAGAGAATTATGAATCCTTTGAAAAACAAATTAAGTTAGTTGAAGCCAATTTAGAATGTCAGATCAATGAAAATTCTACTGTACTCACCTTGGTAGAGAATAGGGTCAAAAGTAATTACTTAGCTCATGAAAAGCAAATACATTCCATTGAAAAGAAATTTCAGGAAAATTCTAGTACCTTAGAAGTTCATATCGGATCGGTGGAGAGTCGGGTTCTTGAAAAATGTTTTAAGCTTGAGGAAAACGTGGCGAAAACTCGTGAAGAGATAGAGCAATTAGAAGAGGCAGTTATTAAGAAAGCTCAAAGATATGTTGTGAAATTAGAAGATGAGGCTAGCTGTATGGGAGAGAGATTAGAAGAAAAGATTAATGATGTCTCGGATAGCGTTGTAACCCAAATACAGTCTAAAATGTCTGTAGACATCAAAAATTCCATTTTTGAAAATATACAGAAACAGATACTCACATGCGTAGCGAAAGAAGTAGAAGAAGATTTGAAAGGGGATCATAAAGCCATCAGGACATGCGATTACCACCTTAGAAAGGACGTGGGGGTAATTCAAGAAGATGTAGCCAAACTAGGATAAACAGTCACGAAGGATTTGACTAAAAGAGTGTCAGATTCCGAGAAAATTTTGAGTCGCATAGAAACTTATAACCAGGGTTTTCATGAGGATTTTAATAAAATAAAAAAATAAAATCGAGACCGAAACAGTTACTACCACAGAGTTACAGACTGTTCAGGAGCAAATGAAATCTGAACTGGTAGAACAGCTTAAGGCTGGAGTTGTAGAAACACCACCTGAAGGGTTGAACACTGAAATATCCCAAGTTAGGGCGGAAATTTCTAAATTTCAGCCAGAAATATCCCAAATCAGAGAGGAAATTTCTAAAATTCAGCAGGAACAATCTAAGACGGAAATGCAGCCGGATCACTTAAAAACCGAAATTTTGGAACAATTGAAGATGGATGCTTCCAAATTTTTTAATCCGAAATTTTGGAACAGTTAAGGGTCGATATTTCCAAATTTTCACCTGAACGAGTAACATCCGACAGCAGGGATTATAGGAAGATTGAAAGCGAAAAAACGCCCTCTAATGATATTCAAGCAGCTGTTTCTGCATTAGAGAACAAAATGAGGTCTATGGAAATGAAATACCAATCAGGAACGTCAGGTCAGATCCTCGAACCATTAATCTGGTGACGTCAGACCGACATTGCCAAACGCAGAGTGGTGAAAATGAGAGGAAATACCAACCACGTGACAATAGTGAGGGAAGACCACGACAGGAATCATATGGCGGGAGATACCAAGGACAATATCCCCAGTATGAGAGAAGAGGGAGATGTCGCCGTGGGAGACAATACGACTCCAGAAGGAATAACTCGAATTGGAGAAACGCTGATGATAGGAATAGTCCAAGATCCCAGAATCAGGAAAATCAGAACTCCAGGGATGCCAACAATCGCCAGTACTTGGAAGAAAGGCATAAGGAAAGTATGAAACACTTAGGGGAGCTTACCCAGTTGAACTAGGCGGAAGAGCCTAAACCTGGAACTTCGAAGGAAGGCAAAGGAAAGGAGAAAGCACCACTTTACGGAAGATTGACATAAAGCAGAAGCATGTTTCACACCGATTGTCTTATGGAAGACCACTGAAGAGGATTTGATGAAGGAAGAAATTAGATGGAACCAGATCATCGAAGATGAAGTAGTTGACAGGGCGAAGGACACCATATTTAACCCAAAGGAGGAAACACACGAACTGGAGAAGTTCAGACAGCACATTTTATGAAGCCAGCTTGAAATTGTATCACGCCGAATAAGAAGAGGAAACGGGAAATGAAAAATAAAAACTCGAAGATTTTTTATCTTGGAAGAGGTACGCGGTGTATGTGCCCATTTACGATGGTGTGGTCTGGCGTGAATTCAAAGGGAGTGCGCTAATAACGTCAGCGAGCAGGTTCTGAGCTGTCAGCCCAGCAGAGTTTGAACGAGCCACGTGTTTCACATGGTGCCAACGGAAGTTGAAAGCTATTATTCTTATAAAGCTTGTGTTATGGAAGAAGGTTATAACAGCACTTCAGAATGAAGTTAGGAGTAATTCACCAGCTTATTCCTGTTGTTTTATTGGAATTTACCAACC
The DNA here is from genome assembly GCA_946902985.2 of Meconema thalassinum. NCBI lineage: Eukaryota > Metazoa > Arthropoda > Insecta > Orthoptera > Tettigoniidae > Meconema > Meconema thalassinum. The sequence continues at coordinate 155,136,237 of OX336395.1, read as the reverse complement.
TTCTCGATCTTTCTATGGTTATAGCCAATGAGACGTAAGATCCAACATTACGTAATGCGAGTTCACAGATCGATATGTGTCCTTGGGACAGTATATAAGCCAGCCCTGGTAGAGGTCTGGTATCTCACACCTCACACCGACACAGTCATCGAGTCGTCATAATAGTCCACGTGTGTGTGTGTCCACGACAGTGAAATACGCCGTTATTCTGAACGAGCGCTCCTTGGAGCTAGGCAACATATACAACGCCACTATGCCCCAGTGGACATAGACTTTGTGCTTCGTTTGTGACAATATAACAGTGCTTCGAAACTTATAATATTCGCTGGTTGAACACTTCAACATATTCCAAAGTATGTGAGTGACTTGTTACACAAGTATATGACTTTGTCTTGTGCTATTCCCACCACTTATATCAAACGTGAGAACTGGGACCACCACATTGAACATTTGCAAGTGAGAGTAGGCTACCCTACCAACATACATTTTCACGGGGAGTTATCAGGTTAGATTTCACCCTTGATTTATCAAAGACATTATCAACAGGAACTGTTACCTATTTTCTTGTCCAGTCAGCCACTGGATTACATAAGTGGACTTCATTATTTGCAATGGGCCACGCTAGTAACATGTCTTGTATGCATGAAGAACAATCCCATGATAGAACAATTTCACTGCCCCAGTTAGTGAATATGGTTAGCAGCTAAGGCGGCGGAATGTGAGGAGCTCATGCCAGAATGACCCATTAGGAACGAGGAGCAGGGCCACCTGCGGCATATTTGCATACATAAGAAAGCAAAAAATTAACCAACAATTATATGACATTCAATTGCAACTAAGTAATTTCTGGCACGCATCCCAATGGGACAGCTTAACCGAGCACCTACATGACACCATCAAAATCAGAGCAACGAGGAAGCATGAAACGCTAGAAAATAAATTAAGAAAACTAGGAGAAACACAGAACAATCAATCTAATGAACAACACACGAATAACAATGAATTCAATTTCCACAGCACAGTAAACAACAGAATGAACGTAACCTTTTCTCAAGATGAAATGAATATGTTAGACAAAGGTTTGAAATACAACTGCACAGACGCACACACACGAACCACAATATAAAACAGTTAATCACAGATATTGAGATAGCCAGTCACAAGCTCCCAGCAGAAGACAGGGAATTAACCAAAAATCTTGCCACCAACGAACCAAAAAAATCTCAAACGAGAGGGCGAAAGCAATAACATTCAAAACAACAAACAACTCAAAGAAATAAAGTCATTGACACAAAAAATAAAAGAACATGACTTAATCATCACAAAACAGATAAGAGAAACACTACAGTCATTTTGAACAAAACAGAATACATTGAAAAAAAAACAGTCGAATTCCTAAACAACAACGAAATCAAGGAATTAACAAAAGACCCCACCAACAAATTCCAAAAACAAATAAAAAGTGCGCTAAAAGAAACAGAATACATACTGACCAACGCCGAAAAATCAAAACTAATCAACATGAACCCGAAAATACCGTCATTGAGAGGACAACCAAAAATACACAAAAAGGAGTGCCCAATGAGACCGATAGTCAGTTGTAGGAATGCCCCTAATTACAAAATCAGCAAAGAGTTACTAAAAATCTTAAAATGCCGTCCTTCCAACGACAAAAACAACTCTTTAAAGAACACAACAGAACTAGTAACAGCATTGAACACCCTACAAATGAAACCTAGCTTCAGACTAGTATCCTTCGATGTAACTAACATGTACACCAATATACACCAATATTTCGATTATTGAAGCAATCAACACTATCGAAAACAACTTAAAATCCTACAATTCGGTAAGAGAAACTGAAGAGATTGTGAGATTACTGAGAGTCGTTCTCAGCCAAAACGCGTTTCAATTCGACAATAAAATGTACACACAGAGAGAAGGCCTAGCGATGGGATCGCCACTAAGCGGGTTAATCGCTGACATCTTTATCAATGCACTAGAAAATGCGTTCTTAGAAAAGACTTCAACAAAGGGAATAGTAATATGGAAAAGATACGTAGGTGATGTAATTTGCATCTACGATACTGAACTAACAAGCGAAGAAACAATTCTCCAATCCATTAATAGCCTACACCACTCAATCAAATTCACTAAGGAATCCGAAATAGACCAAAAAATAAATTATATCGACATGACGACTGAACGTAAAGACAACGAGCTTTCATATTCCATATCCCGGAAAGCCACACAAACCTCGCATGCAATCGACAATCAGTCTAATCACCCCAGTACGCACAAATTATCGGGGTTCAATTCAATGGTGCATAGGGCTTTAAACATACCCATGTCAAAAGACAACTATAATAAGGAAATAAGAACCATTAAGCAAATAGCAAAGGAAAACAATTTCCCGCGAAGCAAAATAAACCAAATTATAGCCAAACATAAAAATAAAGATTAAACGATTCCCAAACCGGACAGTAATGAGAAGAAATTTGCGCGTTTTAACTATGTGAATGCGAATACATATAAAATCACTAATCTATTCAAAAAGCAAGGCATAAAGATAGCTTTTACAACGAAAAACACAACCGGTAGGCACCTCCTAAATAGTGATCTAAATAAACATGACCCGTATTCAAAGTCAGGGGTATATTCTATAACGTGCTAAGTCACCGGTTGTCAAGCTAATTACATCGGACAGAGTGGAAGACGAGTAGACACACGTTATAATGAACATAGGAATGCGATAAGATACGGAACACATTCAGCCGTATGCGAACATATGTGTGACGTGGGGCACAGCTTTACCAACATAGAGTCGGACCTTAAAATAATCCATCACGAATCGAAAGGTCATTGATGACAGCATTCCTTTCACTCGGAGTGGTTATATGACAAGAAGGTTTATTGGAAGATTGGATCCGCTGTTACTTCGCAGCTCTCGGTGTACGGCAGAACCTCAACATCCAAAATAAAAGTTTCCCTCCAAGCCCAAATTTTTCTATACAGTCCACATGTTGTTCGGTAAAAAGTCTCACCATTTTGAGAGTCGGGTTTGGGGGGGGGGAGGGGGGTCATAAGTTGGTAAATTAGTAGTTTTATCAGTTTTTCTTAAATATTTCGAAAAATATGCGGTTTAGCGCTAAATGTGTCATTTACAAAAATAATCGACATTAAATTGCGAACAAACAAGGTCCCATGCATAATCTTCCTAAAGTGAACGGTTCCAGAGTTACGGAGGGTACGAAAGTAGCAATCTTTCGTATTTTGTTAGATTTTTTGAAAAATGAAATTATAACTACTATGTAAACAGAAATAACTAAACAATTTTATTAAAAAGTAATATTGTACAATCGTATTTTTTGTGTTTTCTAAGATTGACCATTTATTATGAGGAAGCCAAACAATATATACAGAACAAGGAACAATACAGATCAGTGCGCCACAATAACGGCTCTGGTCGCTCGAGTAATCGATAACTGAGTCTCTGGTGAATTGTATGTGTTACCAACTGTTGAGGATGAAATTTCTTTAAAACATACATTTCTGAGGGTTCGAATACACAACATTTCCTCCCTCTTTTAAATTGAACTTATGTCTATGGTGAAAATATTAATGGTGGGCGGCGTTTGCGTGTAGACATGCGCGGTATAACTGGAGTAGCTGGTGTTGGTGTTCGGTTTCCACGGATCACTTGTGGCATCCTCTCGGGTGGTACTGCGGTAGCTGGTGCTGGGATGAACCGAACACGTCGTGGCCTAGGTGGAATTTCGGTAGGTTCATCGCTGGTCGGTTCCTGGTTTTCTATTGAACCCTTATTGATCTACGATAAATAAGTATTCATATTTATTATTATTATTAATGCAGCCCAGGCAGTACTTGAGGAAGTGGACATGGATAAAAGGGAGGCTAGCGTTTCGTAATGATTGCAACAGGAGCAGAGCTGGTAGCTATTTTGGGGGACGGCCAGGTAAGCCGGGTTCAAGGCCAAATTGAGCAACTACTTGCACCAAAATTGGAAGCATAAAGGAATGATCACGAGTCACTTGCAACGAACATACGATTGAATCAGCCAATCACGAGAGACCAAGCCATGATCACGCGATGGACAGCGTCAGTAGTAAAAAGCCCGCGGAATTGATTATCTAATGAACCGCCGAACGGACTAACCTCCGCACGAGTGCATTGAGACGTTTGATTTATTTGAAGAAGAATGACACTAGTCCCATATTTGTGAGATAAAAACTCTGGAAATTTTTATCCGATTCCACCCCACTCCTCCGTCCCCTGTCAGTTTCTAATAAATAGTTTGGCATGACGCTACTCTAAGTCATTCGTTTTGGAGCCTTGAGAGGCTAACTTCACGCCCGTTTGTACAACGATTTTAACGCTCTAAATTAGTTGAAGTTATTTTATTTGTGAGCTCTGATGAGCTAAATTCACATCAGTCGTAATAACGAATTTTAAAGCTCTAGTACATTTTATCTGAAGTCAACTTTATTTTTGCGAGCTAATATTTCACGTAGTGGTGACTTGTAACATTTTTCTTAAAGACGACCATTTCAGCTATGAGGGGCAAGTCTTGTAACATCCTAATTAGCGCTCACCAGAGCGAAGGTCAACAGTACAGTACGGAAATACCGAGCAAGATAGCGACTGCCTGTGCAGTCAAGATTTTAAACTTATTATCGAGCCAGTGACGTGGTCTCGAGGTGTATATTTTATGTACAAATTTCAGTGTATTTTTCATGTGTTTATTGTGCGTGTGTGCGAGATATCTAGGGCAAGTCTTCGCAATTAATCGCATTAGGACAATTTGTGGGTGAATTGAGTAACCTGCAAGCGATTATAGCTAGGTCATAATAATTAACATTGAACTTTTCTGCCAAGGAGTCGATACCAAGTTGCTCAACACGTGGTTTGGAGTTGGGATGATCTTCAACGATTCAACGCCGACGACCACGATGGAGTGTTAATCTGTCCATAGGGAAATGGGCTGAGAAGGATGTCTTAAGTTCTACAAGCTGATCGGTGATGTACAACAATTGAATTATTTCAATTATGTAGTTAGATTTGGCCGGGGAACTTTTGTAAATAGTCATGTTTCCTTTCTTGTTGTTTAGAGTTTTTCTTGCACCGACACTAAATGTTTTAAATGTCCGTTGGCGCGTGGCCAAAGTGTTTGTTGTATATTTTGTTTTTCCTTGAGTCATATTTAATGTGCGCGGCGTGCGTACGTGATTTTTATCCATGCAAATGCGAAACCCGTTACATTCGATAAATGGTGCTTTATTAACGTTAATATTTGAGATAGGAAAGGGAGGTAATTACTGTAAGATATTTGCTGAACAGGTTATTATTCATATTAGGGTTGCCAAGCGCACCAACTTAAAATGTAATTTGTAGAACACCTTCGTTCTAATTTTGATAGATTTTTTTGAGTCCTTTTCAGGTTAACTAGTCACGGCATAGAACGGTGGCGCCAGCATGTGGAAATTATTTATGTCTTTTTATTTCAGGGTCTGTCAAAACCCATACGTGTGATTCTGTGTGTGTTACTGTGTCAAGTGTGTGTTGATTCTACGTGAGGAGGGGGTAGAGGTCCTACCGCCCTCATATTTTTGCTGCTGTTGTATTTTTGATGGAAAGACAGGGTGCTCTAGGGGGACCGCTGTTTCTTGTCCATATTATTCTGACACACACACACACGTATTATTGTGCTTTGGGGCACACTTCTTCGAGATTCGACCCCATGTCCTGGGAGGTCGAGATTATTGACACGTGGGTTGACAGATATGCAGAGTTCCACAAACCGCCCGTTTTGCCTGGTGACTTATTTTGATAGGCAGTCCTGATTGTCCGACTGGCCCATGTAAGCTTTCATGTAGCAAAACCTGTTCATTGTGATGGTTATATTTTTAAGCCATAATTAATTGGGGAGTTCGCCATGTGTGTAACGGCTTATTGTACGTTGTATGGGTAAAATATTGTATTAATAATGTAAATGTTGGCTGTGAGCCTATTGTTTTGTTTATGACTCGATTCATGTAATTTTAGTGTGACACCTGTGTGGTGTAGTGGTAGAGTACTTGTAAATTTTGACGGCGGTCATTTGTGCTTTTTTTTTTGGTCACGTGTTAATGTACTTGTGTTGATTTGTGTGAGAAGTCCTAAGTTTTTAGGCAGTAAATGTTGCTACGGCAATTAGATTCCAATTTCACACGGAAATTATTGTGTTGTTTATATTAGATCTAGGAAGTGTCGGTTTAATTTAAGTATTGTATGGTAGTTGTGTTCCCCCGTGTCGGTCTAGCTCTAAGAAATGTGGATTCGTTGTCTGAATGATTATTCTGGATGATGACGAATCACGCATTCGTTTGTACACATCGTGATGCATGTAGAACGACATACGCGCATACGTAGTCACTTTTGTTATTTTTATCTTAGGGACACTTGTCCATGTAATTAATCTCTCCAGAGATTTTGGCCTAGTTTTTGGCGTTTTTATTAAGTGGGAGTCATATGGGAGTTTTATGTTGTTAATTGGTGAGTGTAAATATGGTGATTTGTTTATTAAATTCATTAGTTTTAACCCTGGCTTCACTCTTTCCTGCATGTTATTTTGTTATATGTTACCCTGCAAGTTAATTAAGCGCCTTGACAACAACTTACGATATGAACCGATACACCCCCCGAAACTGAGTCTCATATGCTTCTTTGCAAGGGTTCACTATGTTTGGCCGTATTCCTGGAAATGGCCTAATTTGGTCGATGTGGCGCTTTATTCGTTTCTCCCGGTAGTTGCTATCATAGTGAAGATCTCCAATGCAGGCTGCGATGGTACCGGGGAGCCACTTGTCCAGGTTCGGGCTGCCAGAGAGGAAGTAGACTGATTGATCCGCTTCGAAAGTGCGGAATGTAGAGTCCATTTCTGCTTTCTGTTTCTCGCAGTCTCTAGTGCGAGCGTCTTCGGGTCTCGCCAGGTTGAGACGTGTCCGAAGTTCTCGTCCCAGGAATAGTTGAGATGGAGATTATCCGGTGGTAGAGTGCGGCGCTCTTCAAAATTGGCGAAGGAACTCGTTCAGGTTTGTCTGCAGAGTTCCTTTGGTTGTTTTCATCGCGTAGAGGGCATCCTTCACCGTTTGGACATACCGTTCTGCTTGGCCATTAGTTGATGGATGGTATGGTGCTGTAAATTTGTGGTACTTCACACCACTGTTCTGCAGGAACGCCTTGAATTCTTCTGAGATGAACTGCCTGCCAATGTCTGAAACGACGGTGACTGGGGTGCCGTGCGCTGTGAACAGGTCATCCATCAGGGAGATTGTTGCTGCAGCTGTCGTGGTGGTGGTTGTTGTCTTGACCTCGAGCCACTTGCTGTATGCGTCTACAACAATCAGAAGCATGCTGTCAGCTACTGGGCCCGCGTAGTCGATGTGAATGCGTTCCCACGGTGCCTTCGGGTACTCCCAGTGATGCTCGCGGAACTTGGGTGGAACGTGCGCATGGGTTGCGCATGTGGTGCAGGACTTTGCGAGCTTCTCGATGTCGGAGTCGATGACTGGCCAAAACACAAAGTAACGTGCCATTCCCTTCATTTTGACGATCCCCAGGTGAGCTGCATGGAGGTCGTTGAGGATAGCATCTCGCAGTGCAGGTGGAACCACTACTCTGTGCTCGAACATCAAGCAGTTGGCGGCGAGCGTGTATTTTACCTCGGGTGCCTTGAAGTCGTGGCGGGTGAGATCTTGGCCTCCTTCCAGAAGTTTGACAATTCTACCGAGATCAGGGTCCTTCCTCGTCTCTCGTGCAATGGCTTCGGATTTGACTGGTAACTGCTGCATCTGGTGAACTGTAAAAAAATCAAAGTCGTCGTAATCCTCTGTTTCCTCCCTCTGTTGCGAGATTGAGTTTTGGATCTTGTTGACGATCGATGGTAACGGTGCTCTAGAGCAGTAGTCAGCGTTGGCGTTTTGCATTGATGTTTTAAAAACCACAGTGTAGTTAAAGAGTGCGAGGTAGTCGGCATAATTGGCCCTGCGACTAATGCACAGGACTGGTAGCGACTTTTCTGGATGTAGGATCTGCGTCAGGGGCTTGTGATCCATGATTAGCGTGAAGTGTCGAGCGTACAGATAGTTGAAAAACTTTTGTACTGCCCAAACGACAGCGAGCGCTTCCTTGTCGATCTGGGGGTACCTTTGCTCCGTACATGACATTGTCCAACTAGCATATGCGATAGGCCGTTCTAGTCCGTTGCTGAGCCGGTGAGACAGCACTGCGCCGAGACCGGTTTTGCTGGCGTCCGTTGCCAGCAAAAGTGGTAGTGTTGGATCGTACTGCATAAGGACCTGCGGTGAGGTTAGAGCGTCCTTGATGTCCTGGTAAGCCCTGTCGCCGTCTGGTGTCCATACGAGAAGATCCTTCAACAGCATGTCTCTGAGTGGCCGATCTCTCGTTGACAGGTTATGGATGAAGGCACTGTAGTATGTCGCTTTACCCATAAACAGCTGGAGTTCCTCTGGAGTCGTTGGTTTAGGCGCGTCCCGTACGGCTTGGATGTGTGCATCAGACTTATAAATGCCTGAAGCATCGATCCTGTGGCCAAGAGCTTCCAGGACAGGTTCTGCAAAGCTGCATTTTTGCTCGGTTGAGCTTGAGACCGTGTTGGCGAAAGCGCTCTAGTACCACGGTGAGGGCCTCCATCAGAGTGCCAAAACTATCGGCAAAAACAATGGTGTCATCAAAGAAACTCACAACATTTGGGAGTTTCTGCAAAACCGTGTCCATTCGCCGTTGCCAGATAGCGGGGATGTTGGCTGCTCCGTAGACAGCACGAGTTGGACGGATCAGGCCATGGGTTGGAGTGTTGAGCGTGAGGGCTTGGCTAAACTCATCATCGACCTCGAGATGAGTGTATGCATCTGTGACGTCCAGGTGACAGAAGAGGGTGGCACCACGTAATTGGTTGAACAAGTATTCCACTTTCGGAATCGGGTGTTCATCAATGATGATCTGCGGGTTGAGAGTAGGTTTGTAGTTTCCCGTGATTCTCAACTTGCCGTTCTTCTTCACAACGACATGAGTTGTTGACGCCCACTCTGAGTAGTCGACCCTCTTGTAGAAACCAGATGCGATTTTTGCGTAAATTTCTTTGGCATAGGCATCTCGCAGGGCTACAGGAATGTCACGTGCTCGGGAGAGGATTGTGGTGGCGCCATCCTTCAGGTGCATCTTCACTGGTGGGCCTGACAGCTTCCCGGGGGTATCACTGAAGACATCATGGTAGCGGTTGAGAGTGGCGTCAAGTTCCTTTTGCTGGTCCAGGGACAGAGACTGTTTGACGGAGAGTTGGTGGAACGGTTCTGGTTTTCCAAAAAGCTGCTCGAAATTGATCTCTCGCACAAACTCAGAGATCCACTCTCGACCAAGGAGTGTCTCGAATTCATCGTCGACGATGTAGAGGTCGAGGTTCCTGGAGATGGTGCCAATGGTAGCGGTGACTGGTGTCTTCCCGATGCAGTTAATACGGTGGCCAGAGTAGATCGCAAAAATACGATCAACCTTCTGTAAAATACAATTTGGTTTGATCATACCTAACCTCAGTTTACTCATCAGTGAACAGGGGGCGCCAGTGTCTAGTTCCATCTTGACGGTGGTTCCCTCTATGATGACATCTATCAACTGCTTCCCTGGAGACTGCATTGTTCCGATGACCTCAACTTTGTTGAAATGGTGTATGACATCAACACTGTCAGCTGGTTGTTCTCCTTCGGTCACGTGATTTGTATTCCGCTGCTTTGGTTTGGACCTACAAACTTTAGCAATGTGACCTTTCTTGCCACATGTCCGGCATTCTGCGTTGAGGAACCTGCACCGACTGCGTGGATGTTCCCCACCACACCCAGCGCACAATGATAGGTTACTTGATGTTCCCTGATTTGCTGGATGCAATCCTTGTTGACGCCTTGATTGGTATGATTTCTGTTGACAATTGGTCGATATCCCACGTTGCCATTGGTTGCCACCCCTCCGCGACTGTGGCTTTTCGAAGCCTATCCGATTGGTTGAATCGGATTTTGAGGTTATATTCGAATTCTTAACCTCGTCAGCAGTGTTCCGGGTGGCTTCGAGTGCGCAGGCTATCTCGTACGCAGCAGTGAAGCTCTCCGGTTTCTTGGCAATAATTTCGTCACACATGTCCTTCGATTCCAAACCTTTAAGCAGGTGCTCAATTAGCATGCGGTCTAAAAATTCTCCGTACTCAAAGTGTGTTGCTGCTCGTCTTAATTTGAGAGTGAAGCTGGCGATCGTCTCCCCTGCTCTCTGGGTGACGTTCCAGAATTTTATGCTCTCTGCATATTTGTTACGGCTGGCGTCGAAATGGTTCGACAATCTTGACTGGATTTCGCTGTATGAGAGAGTTTCCGGGTCGACGGGACTTACTAGAATCTTCAAAGTTTCGTTAAGCTCGGCGCCCATGTAGACATGTGCGTACTGCGCGTGTTCGTTTTTCGGTACCTTACTCAGACCGAGCGCCCATGTGAACCGCGTGAAATAGTCCCCTATGGTGGTCCCATCGGCGGCATGGTATGCTGGCATTGAGAATTGTGGTGGTATAGGCCGTCCCGGTGACATCGGCTCATTCCCGATGCCGCCTCGCGTGGTGGATTCCCTGATAGCGCTAGCAATAATCCCAGAAAGAGTCTGAAGAAGTTCTGTGGATATTCCTTCTGCCATGATGAAGGGAGATGATTCACGGATACATTAACCTGCGTGGAGTTGAATTTCGTTCGGTAGCACGTTTTGCACAAGTTTCACGGCGTGGAGTTGAACTTCGGCACCGCACACGTTATTTATCAATCCTACTTCTGACACCACTTTTGCGTTTTCTAAGATTGACCATTTATTATGAGGAAGCCAAACAATATATACAGAACAAGGAACAATACAGATCAGTGCGCCACAATAACGGCTCTGGTCGCTCGAGTAATCGATAACTGAGTCTCTGGTGGTTTGTATGTGTTACCAACTGTTGAGGATGAAATTTCTTTAAAACATACATTTCTGAGGGTTCGAATACACAACAGTATTGTAGTTCAAAAGACGCTGAAGTACCACAGAGGGTTAGAAGAGTAAAAACACTGGGAACAGAAACCGGCTTAGTGCAAGCGCGGCCGCCAGTACAAAGCCGTGCGTAAGGGGCCGGTCGACCACCTCCACCCAGCACCGGCCGCCTGCCCCTTCCACGCACACACTATCTCATCTACTCTCTTTCCCTCATTCGTATTGGGAGACCCATTGAATGCGTTTGTTATTTCCAGTGAAGTTCTGCTGTCATATTTTATTATTCATCTTTAGAATACTCTGCTAACTATGTGGTTATACTGTGACAGATCTTGGATCTGCACAGGCACTCCTCATCATTAATCATTATATTAATTTAATCATCTTATTTTAATATCAAGCAATTCCCAGTATTACTTATTGTCGTCCGCGCCATTACCTCATATGATGTTAATTATAAGTAAAGTGGATATGTATATTTTTAGATGATGTAAATTAGTCGGAAAGTGCCAAGTTAGGGATTACAAAAAAAAGCAGCCAGGCTATTGACTGATGGGCTTGGGCTCATTACGAAGCAGGTATCGCTACTGTGTATGAGATGAGGTTATTGATATAATTTTATTCCTTTGTATGGGATTCCCTCGGATTGCATACGCGGCAGAATGATTACCTGAAGGTTGGATCCGCTGTAATTTGACTGCTCTCGACATAAATGAAGTAATAAAGTAGCGACATGGACTACTGTCGAACTAATGCGATATAAAGATTGGAAATCAAGAGTGATCTAAATAGCGGTGACACGCTGTCTACAAACTATTTGGTTCAATGAAAATTACGCTGTATGGGAAAATGCAAGCCAACATAGCTCTTCGTACGAAACTTCTAGTCTTCAACGACCCCAAAGCTGACGCCAGTGCAGTGGCTGACGCTTGTTGCGTTGTTTAGAGCCAAGAATACTGAATATCGAGATTGTTTTCGCTACCACTGTTAATTGCAGGCTATTGCAAAACAGCCTATACAATCATTGTTCAAGTTGGCTGCACTTCCCCCCACTTCGGCAGCTTCCAGACAGCATTCATTTAGAACCTACCATCAGGTGCAGCGGAGTGCGTAAAGAGTCAACACCCTCTGAAGGAAGGCCAGAGTGCTCTGACGTCACCAGACCTCACGGCTGAGAGTGTGGTCCGATGGTCCTAGGCAAGGCAGACATGTTGGATGTTTGTTTTCTGTTGTTAAGTGCTGTGAATCTGTGTTTAAAAATCGAAAAATGTTTATGCCCTGCTGTGTGACTGGTTACAGTGGAAACTATGTTATTGGATCTAAGGTCCATTTGTTCAAATTGTTATGTGAAAGAAGATTTTAAAGTAAAATTGACTTCGTGCCATTCCAACAAGATTTTATGCCAGCTCAGAACACTAGGGGTAAGTGAATACATTATTTTGTTATCAGTGGTCTTATATTTCGGTATAAATATCTGTTAACTTTTTTAAAATTTAATTTAATTTTCAACTGCATCATTGGGTTTTATTCCCGAGTTCTAGATGTCAATATCACTGGACCTAACCTACATTTCTAAAACTGTACGATATAGGCTACTTCCCTATTTACGATGTTCAAGACTTATTAAGGCCTAGAATAGGCTATACTTTATTTCGCTAATTGTGTAGCCTAGAAATAAATAAGAAACTTAGTGCCTCTAATATTAGGCCTATGCTTAAATATCATGAATATAGGCTACAGTGGAAGAAGCAAACTTAAGTGTAGAAGTAACTTACATGTACAGGTTATAATATACTTGCTTTTCCTTTCAGGTGTGCCATGGACATTTCAAAGCAATGGGAATGGATGTGCTCTTGGAAACAAGTTTATTCAATGAAAATGGTGAAAAGTTCACTGTTCCCCTTAAAATACCTCAACCTTCTAACGAACCTTTCCTGGATGCCCATCATATTTTACTAGGGTACTGTATGCCTAAAGAACGTGCCATTGCAGCAAGTAGGGATTCATACTGTATACTGAATATGAATCCTCATGTAAGTTTATACTACTTTTCAGCAGTTCATAGGCTAGTTAGAATAAATTAATAAAACATACAAGCCTTCACCTTTTAACATAGACATGCTTTAGGGCGGGGCTATCTGTGATCGGTGTGGATAAATTTCATACGGTTAGTTACCATGCCAATAAGAGTTTGTTATCTAGACCTCCTATACGGTTACCTGGGCAACAAATATTGATCATCTAGGCCTAAAACCATCATGTTTCTCAGTGAAGCGGAGGAACTTCATCTGTATTAGGCCTATTATTTTCATTTTTCATTGCAAGAGAAAATTCTGTTATCAAAACTGCTTAAGAGAACCTTTCTTTGATCCTCACAACTTGGTTAATACAGATGCGTGACTAACTTATTCCCACTTTGCATGACAAAATCCAGGGGTGCACGCTACCTATTAATTAATTAATTAATTTTTGGTCTAGGCCAAACCCATTGGTCTAGAGAAAGATTATTGATGTGCGACTATTCGCACTGTGCGTGACAGAACTTGGGCTGCATATGGTGCGCTATCTAGTAATATTTGGTCGAGGCAATTAGTACCTTATGCGTGGAGTTGGTAATACTGTATTTATTTATTTGATGAACAGAACTAAAATGTAATATTTATTAAACGTCGTAGGCTACATGTTTCTGTATTATGTTGATACTGGTCAGCGTAATTGGATTATAAACTAGGTTAACAATTATTGTTCTTAAGAGAAATGGATGTCCTTACAATAATAAATGTAATTAAAAGTTTCTTAAGTTACTGGTTTGTATTTTGGGCTTTCGCAAATCATTCCAAGAGTTGGATCAGCGATATAGTATTCGAGTGTCAAATACTTAAAAGTTGTTGCATCTAGGCTGTGTCATTGGAGTTGCGATGGACTGTGGTGAAATTGTTAACATGATTGAGATTTCTACGTTCAATATCTGCCATTACTAAACCATTATTTGCTGGCTTATTCTCGTTGTAGTTGTTCGAATAGCTTCAAAACAAAATTTATATTCTCCACAAAGTCTTGGTATATTTATCATTTCGTGTTGTTTTATGAATGATTCCTGGTATAAAGTTTCAATCGAATTAATGCTCTTGTGTTCTGCAGGTTTTATCTGCATCGGAGTTGAAAAAGGAAATTGTTCCAACGTTAATTGTATCTTGAAAATCACCTGTTGCTGGTGGTATTACTATGTATAACGTAGTTGTGAGAGCATTATCTAGTAACTTATCATGTTATGTGTAACAAATTATTGGTACCAAATATGTGGGGTTGGCAATACTGTACTTGTGCATAATTCACGCGGATAATGGCCGACACGGCTGGAATTTTACTATATAAGTCGTGATACAGAAAGAGAAAGGTGGGTGGGTTATAGACTGCGGAGGATATTAGCCAAAATACCTTCTGTAATGATACAATTTGAATCAGGAAATGAAGTTTACTCCTCGGCTATCTATAACCCACCCAGCGCACCCTATTTTAGATCACGACTTATAGAGTAAAATTCCAGGTGTGTCGGCCATTATAGCCTACGCGTGAATTATGGACAAATATAGTATTAGAATACGTATATATTTACCATTTTATTGAGATAATAGTTGACCATATTGGCTAGTGGTAACTTATATTTATTTATTTGATTAACCTCAGCCTTGACAATACTAAAATGTAATATTTATTTAACGATGGAGGCTACATGTTTTTGCATTCCATTGATACCGGTTCTGTACCTTCTTTAGCATCAGCGTAAATGGATTATGAACTAGGTTACCATGTAGTGTTAAGAGAAATGGATATCCTTATAATTTAATTAAAAGTTCCTTGAGGAACATGGCTGCCATCGTTCAATGGGCAAGAAACAAAAGCACATATTTCCAGTGCACTAGTGATAATGGACAGCAATTTCAATTGGTATTGTCCCCTAAATTATGAATATAAGGTATTGAAATCATGTATTATCCATATTAACGAAGTTGTTAGTTTCATAGAGGCATGTTCTCGTCTCATTCACTATTAATATAATTACTAGGTAGGACCGCGTTAGCCATATATGCTCCCCTGGTTTTTGTCACGCACAGTGGGAATAGTCACACAGTCAAAGAAAATTTGCAAATTAAGAGTTAAACAAATATTGTTAGTGTTATATATTTCCACACTATACTGCAATTTTTGTAGCGGGGAGCGTGATGGCGTAGTGGCTTAGCTGCTCGTCTTTCACCCGGACGGCCGGGGTTCGAATCCCGGTGACAGCGGGGTGGAATTTTCACCTGAAAAATCACGTGGCGTCAGGAAGGGCATCCGGTCTTAAATCCCCGGCCAAAACCATAATGAGCCGGGTTGGCTCCGGCGACCCCAATTAATTGGGATAAGCCGTAGAGAATGATGACTGCAATTTTTGTAGCAAGAGTATCATGACTTCACTCATAGTGTTGCCTGCAGGACGATCTTTGTTATCGGTAAGGTTTACATTTTTGGATGGATGTGTATGTGTCCATTAGCTGGCTTTAACAGTAGGCCTATTTGGGTGGTGGATTCATCTTTTGTCACGAACTGTAGAATTTGTCACAATTTGAAAAGCCACACAGAAGGTTGCATGCAGATGATACACAGGGAAAATATCAACCACGTAAGCATAAAATACTTGTCGATAATATATTCAATGGTACACTGGCATTCATAGGTTCATGGTTTTTGGCAACTTGTGCTAAATTTCAGCATTCCACAGAGCATACGTACAGCTATTGTGAATCACCAGGATTAGGTTTTGAAATCAATAACATCAATAGAAGCAAGGCATGCAACACTGTTTAAACATAAGTTATTGGGTAAGCTCAAATTATCTTGTTCTGCCATTTTCCATACCGTACTCAACAGCAGTGAGTTCCTGAGTTCTTAGCCTCATGTAAAATCTACATTATGTTGCAGATTGCCATCTGCCGTAGGAGTTATTGCACTTGAATTGGATATACTGGTCAAGGCTTGCATCCAGGAGAGACCGGCATCCTCCCCCATATGATTGGAGAAATAAATCAGTGATAGAAATAAAAGGATATAGAAGGTTGACTATTGACATTTATCACAGATAGAACTGTCCTCCTGGTGCCTGAGGGCTACAAGATGTGACTTGCATAGGGTGAAGAGAACATTAACTTTTATGTAGTCATAAATTTCAGTGGCATTCATTTGATTTATTTGTGGACAGTGCAATGACTATACTCCATGTAACTTATAGGTGTATAGCAAGTGTCTTTCTCATCTTATGGTAAAAGCATAAAACATTTTTTTATGCGACATCTTATGCAAAACGAACTGGAACGTTGTATGTCATCTCATAGAATGAGATCTTACCCCACAAATTTTATTGCACATATTCATTTTTCTACCTTTATGTAATTCAGGCATTGAAACATTGCTAGCCTGTTGTGGTGGACATATTTCATATTATGATTATGATTTCATTCTCTTCAGGAAATGTAGGCCTACTGTAGTTCTCAAATCATTTATTACTAATGATTAATGTTATCCATTTTTCTTGTTCATCTTTCACTTGATGTAAATAGTTTCTAAAATATGATTGTGTAATGAACGCATGGTTTATTGTTTAACTGTAACAACAGATATTGAGGTTATAATGGAATTACAAATTAATATCTAGTGATACCTGCCAAATTGTGAAGTAATGAGCTGTCTTAGATATCGGTACTTTTTGAAGTGATATTTTAGCCATGTTTTCATAAATTTCAATCAAAGAGTGCCATATCCACGAGGTATGTAGGCAACCCGATTAGAGTCCCTGGCTGTGTGAAGAGATCAGTATCCAGCCATCCTGAGTCGCTGTTTACATATGGTAGGGTGGCTAGGTCCTTTCCACTCCTCCTCCTGCCACAGCATCCGGTAGGCTCCCATTTAGTATCACGGCGCTGGGACACCAGACCAAGACTTCAAAATTCTTGACAGCCAGGAATTGTACATGACCTCCGGGGTGACAGCCAACAATGCTAGTCACTGTGCCATGAGGTGGTCCATAAAATGTTATACACTATCTATAATATAATTCCCTCCTTGTTTCCTTTCCTTGGTGTACGGTACTGTATATTTACCAGAACACAATCATAGTAAAGAGTACCTGTATTAATCTTACATTCTACTCATGCTATTGGTGATCATGATAATAATATTATTACAGCAATCAAGTAACAATAAAAAACATGTAAATTGGATTTTTTTTAAAATAATCTTAAATATTGTTCTGTAAAACTCACAAATTTTCTGCAGAAATGACACATAGAAAGCCTATGGAGATTTCAGATGAGTTGAGAAAATCCCTATTTGAAAGAATGAAAAAGTACTGGAAAAAGCGCAAGAACCAAGCAGTACTACCTTCAAAGAAGTAGTGATAGTGGAACGACTCAAGTGGTCCAATGTGACCAATCAAGATTAATAATAATAATAAAAAAAAAGGAGCTAAAACTGTGCCGAGTAGATTTTGTCACTATCTGCTTGTGCGCAAGTTGTAAATGTATTTGCTGGTACTAGTACTAAAAGGTTCTGTTTGTTGTTGATTAATTGAGGGGCTTTGCAATGTGTAGCCCCATGTACTTGGGTGTGTGTGGAATTTGTCTGATAACCTGTGCCACTGTGATGGCTCTATTAGTGTGTGAATTTGTAATTCAGATGATATTTGGGAAGGTGGCGGCCATGGCCTTCAGTTAAGAACTATCCCGGCACTTGCCTGGAGTAGTAGTGGGAAACCACGGAAAACCACTTCCAGGATGACCGAGGTGTAAATTGAATCCACCCCTTCTCAGTTTGGGGCAGATGACCTCTTGGTTCCGCCCCTTAAAACGAGGCTGCGTGTACACCGTTCCAGACCTTAGTCCACAAATACATTTCTTGGCAGAGCCTGTAATCGAACCCGGGACTCTGCGGTGATAGCCTAGAGTGCTAGCCACTACGCAACGAGGCGGGCACTTCTAAAATAGGATCCGATCATGATTCCTAGTTAAATCAACAGTACCATATTTTGTGATGTGACTTACGAATGTTCGTAGTCCCTGTCCTGTCATTCTCTGTCAAAACATAACACTCCACACACACCATGAAGTATCGTTTCGTATGCTTCTCGGCCAAGTGGAAGAATATAATTTAGCGTTGGTATGCTGAGTCCAGCAGTGGAATATAACATTTATCGCACTGAGAACAGCGCATAATACGATGCATTTCGTCTGCTCAAACCTACCGGACCACACTGTGTGACGTCACCCACGGAGCGCGCAGGCTTTTAGTATAGAAGGTGTTGAAAGAGTGGTGTAAACTGCTCGAGCATATGCGGTAATTGCTCAGGCCTAGGATGTGATAACAGGGACACGAACATCATAGACGAAGATCTAGAACAGGAAAGTGCTTTGTTTGAAGAGGACTGAATACTGATGAATAGCCTACTTTACATTAATTTAAGGTCGCATTTAACGTAATACATTTTTATAAGTTTTAATAGTTCAGAGTGGGTTTCTCCGTACCATAGGTTTATATGGCGTAGGCCTATGGAAGCCTCTTTTCCCTTAAAAAGTAGCGCCCCTTGAGTAGGTGAGGTTGACGTTCCTTCAAGGGCTTTTCACTAACATACCACCAGTAATTATGGGGTTTAAAGCCATTTTTCAGTGTTGCCTTGGTAAACAAAAGTTTGGTGCTTTTCAGTCGGTCAACACGAATGTACCCAAATTAGTTCAATTACATGAGAAGGTAGGTATTTATTAATCTCATTTAATTTTTTCAGGATTAGGGTATTACCCAAATCTTTTGGGTACATTCGCGTTGAACGACTAAAAAGCACCAAACTTTTGTTTTGTATACCACCGGTCAATAAAATCGGTATTTGCTTTTACAAAACACAATCCTGTATAAACAAAATTAGTTTTCTTAGTGATAATGTCATATTCCTTCCAAAAAAAAAACGAAAAAAGTCCACTTTAACACCCTGTGTAACTCTCGAACCGTTCACTTTAGCAAGATTATGCATAGAACCTTTTTTGTAAGTTATGTAAGTTATTTTTCTATATGACAAATTTTGCGCTAAACCGCATATTTTTCGAAATATTTAAGGAAAATTGATGAAAACTACTCATTTACCAACTTCTGCCCCCCCCCCCCCCCAAACCCGACGCTCAAAATGGTGAGACTTTTTAACGAACAACATGTGGACTGTATAGAACAATTTGGAGCTGAAGGGAAACTTTTACTTTGGATGTTGAGGTTTGGGTCTAATTGCACCGTACTGCGCCAGAATTTATTTAAGGCCATTACCAAAGAACCAATCTGGATATGAACTGGGACCCAGGAAAAATAAAAGAATGAATTAAAATCTTTTATTCCTTAAAATTCGTGAGATATGGGAAAATCTGTGTGGAAATTAGTGAAATGCTATGCATCTTAAACAATTATGGAAGGCAAGAAGGAATAATTTAAATATGGATATATATTTATTATCTGAATGTAGGGGGCCTACAATGTAAGAGCACATCACGCCACGAGGAGCGACAGTTACGTCATGAAGGAGGAGAAGGGATGAAGGTCGAAGTACATACTGAGTGAGGAGAGGTGATTGGAGTTACGTCACACCGGAAGAGGGGAGGCAGAGTGAGGAACTTGGCGAACGCAGAGAGCCAGAGAGAGGAGTTCTTTCCAATTTGAAATCTCGACGAGTTAAGACCGAGAGAAGCTAGTATTTATTCAGTATAGTGCCACGCTTTATGAAAGTTGGGAAAGACGAGTGAAGTACAGTGGACTGTAACTTGCAAAGCAAGAAACATTCTCAAGCAGAACAGCACAGCATATAGCTTGATATTACAGTGTTTCAAACGAAGCTGTTATACATCGCATGAAAACATTTCATTTCTACAAGAAAAGCTTTATTATTACTACGATTGAACTCTTACTTGAACATTATATATAAAATGCAGTTCAGAAATTGGCAACGGGGAAGTCATAAAAGCGTCATCAGTGAAACGAGAATGACCATGTGCTAAGCTGCACATGACAGGGAAGTGGAAGCTACAAAAAATGAAGAGCTGAATTCCAGAATTCATAATATGGAAAACGCAGCAGAACATCCACGCGATGCGCAAAATCACAGAACGAACCTCTACTTTTCAACAAGAGTTCTTATACATCTGGTATACTCGCAGAGACTTTTATGAAACGAACGAATTTCAACCTTGAGAAGAGATGTCAACGCGGAGATGGGGTATCGAAAGAAGAGCCAGACGACGTGCAGTGAACGAGCAGGGGAGCGCGGAGGAGACAGGCTGTTTCACGGCGAGGTCGCCAACCCTGGCATGTCACCGACCTTGTTCCACTGGGGGAGATGTCCAGCTGGTCCCGTCACAACCGGTCTACATAGCTATGGGCGTTGCGCTCAGACATTCTTGGTTTGGCAGACGAGACAAGGTACTTCCGAGACCGTCTTCAACTCAAGGTAGAGAAGAGATTGCTTAATATTTGGTAGAATTGTAGTCATGTTCTGTGTTTATCCAAATTGACCAACCGTATAATTTTGTCATTGTTTTTTAAAATTGTGTAGATTTTGATCTAGTATTTTTCGTATTTTCTTTGGAGTCATTTTTTCTTGTTTTTGAAAATTTCAGTCACTTGGACGAAATTTATGCCTAGCGCAGTTGTTAACGTTAAAATCATTGCAATATAAAATCGTGTAGAATTATTGATATTTGCGTTAAAATAGAACTAAATAAATCTGTTTTATGCGCAGCGAGGGAATGTATAATTGTGAACAAATTAAAGCAAGAGTATAGTAAACAATTTAAACAAAGAATATTGAACGAACTAAAGAAAGCATATTGAACCAAATTCAAGTACCGCATATTAAAAAAAATTATGTCACGAAGTGTCAAATATTTCGACAACTCATGATGTTGATTCGAGTGTCAGAAATGTATTTTCAACCAATTGAGAACAAAATTGAATTGTTACACGACACGAAATCTGATAAAGATAGTCAAATGCTTGATAGATGATTAAACCAATAAATACTAAATTCACAGTAATGAGACAGATAGATATGTAGATCTATGCAGTAACGTGATAAACCATATTTTCTAGTAACGAAAGTATTTCAAGAACCTTTATATAAATATGTCCAATGAAAATTTAGAGCATTAAAAAGCCTAGATAAATTTGTTAAGCAAATATTTTCACGAAAGGAAGACAAACGTATATCTTTTATTAAACATGAATTCTTACTGATAATTCTTTAAAGGTTGCAATAATGTGAAATTGAATTTAAACACGTGGAAAAGAGTTAAGAAAGTTAAATCACAGGGTGATCTAAAAGTAACTGTACAGAAGGTTATTGCAGAAGTGAAGTTATAGGCACGAGGAGAAGTTGTATAAGGATAGGGAAGTTTGTTAAAGTTTGTTTCTTGAACAATATTCACAATGGACGTGGATATATAATAAAGTTACTAATTTTCTTTGCATGAAGTAAGAAAATGCATTGAAATGGGAGTTTAGATTTGAAATACCGTGCAAGAAAGGAATTGTAGACGTAAATGAGTTACGTATTTTCATGAGAGGAGACTGAGGAGTCTCAAGTTTTTCTAGTATTGATCACAGCGAGTGTGACGTTGTTTGAGTGTATTTAAAGAAAGTTCTGTACAGGGTGTTTAAGAAATAATGTGATTGTTGTATAATTTTGGAAAAGGAGTGTGGAACGAAGGTCAAATGCCATGCACTTCGAGTATTCACGTTTATCAGAGAATTGTTAACAGGGTGTTTAAGAAATAATGTGATTGTTGTATAATTTTGGAAGAGGAGTGTGGAATGAAGGTCAAATGCCATGCACTTCGAGTATTCACGTTTATCAGAGAATTGTTAACAGAGCAAAGAATTTCAGGAATTTTTCAAGATTTAATGATCAAATGGGAAAAGACAAAGTAAGAACAGTGCTTAGCTTAAATGTTTGTCACTTATGTTCTATTGATTTAGACAAGTATTTATACTTTCAACCGAGAGAGTTGCGGTGTTTGTTACGGAAGTTGAGTGGTAAAGACTCATTTGTAATATAGACAATTTAATCTTTTCAACACAATTAAGTGTAGATTTGTGCGAACCATGAATTAATGTAAATATGAGTATAGTTAATGTTAAATAATTTTTATACTTAGATGTGGAACTACGGTTCAGAGATGAAACGGATTGTATAAAATAGGGTAATGTTTAAAAATCAGGCCGTTTCATAATTTTTCTTATTATATCAGTGTCACGTTTAGTTTATTTTTGAGATTATTTTATTGCAGTGTCAGGGAGACACTATTCACAGACAGGCAGTCAGTTATATTTGTACTTTTCTAAGCACAATAAACGGCTGGCACTCCTTAGCGAATCAGTCAATTTTTATCTTAGCTGACATCGTTTTCATTGTCGTCATCGCCGAAAATAGTACTGCTAGGTATGGATACAGGCGCTCTCTATAAATTAACCATATCACCCCTCGAGATTGGAGTTTCTCGATTTGCTCTAAATGTAAATGATAGAAGAAATTTGTACCTAGGCTGGTAGTACTTTTTTTTTCAATATATCTACCTTATGTGTTCCTGGAGTTCCCAATTTTTACTTAGCAGACAATGGTAAATTTTTGAGCTGGGTAATTTCGTGTCTGCAATCCTTTACAGTGCAGCGGATATAGGTACTGATTGGTGAATTCGGGCGCATATAGATGGTAGATATTAAATGGCAGGCCCATCCGTGGGGCACTCGAAAGAGGCACTCGAAAGAGGTACTCGAGAGAGGCAGTTGGAAGCACTCGAGAGTGAGGCCATATACGTTTTGAGAAAAAAAATGCCGATCCCAAATTTAGTGATTGTTGAGGTGAACACAACATCAGCAGATTAGTGGAGTACATTGCAGTTGTGAGGCATATTTCTAGAACCAGCTAACGACAATTGGTCATGTAATATTAATTAAAAGTAAATTCACGTTGTTAAATATAAGTTAAGTCGGATGATAGAATGAAATGATGTCGGTTCAGTAAAATGGGACAATAAAATATACGAGATAACTCGCGATTTAAATAGACTTAAGTAGTATTAAGATGTTCAATACATTCCGTCACTAGTATAAAATGTATACGTTGGTCAATTCTGGATATTCACTTGTATTTTTTGTAGTTGATACTTCCCTAAGTCTCAAGAAAGAAGAAATTATGTCAACGAACAATATGACGTTCATGAGAACGATGTTAGAAACTATGAAGGAAGGTCAAAGTGTATTGACCAAAGACCTTGAAGCCCTCCACCAATTAAAACACAATAACATTAAACAAATGAAAACCGAGATTCAGAAATCTGTAGCTACGGTGAAATCGGAAGTCAAGGCAGAGTTGTCGGTTGCTCAAACGCTTACCAAGGCTAGTATAACGTTAGCACAGGAAGAAGCCAAGTTAGCTTTAGAAAATGCCAGAAAGGAAGATAAGACTAGCTAGAGAAAAGGAAAGGGAAGAAACTAGGTTAGCTAGAGAAAAGGAAAGGGAGGAAATCAGGTTAGCTCAAGAGAAGGCACAGGAGGAGATTAGGCTAACATTAGAAAGAGCACGAGAGGAAGACAGGAAGATAGAAGAAGAGGCTAATAGGATAAGAGCAGAGATGAGATTAGCTCAAGAAAAAGCTCGCGAGGAGGACAGATTAAGTCAGGAGCAGGCTAGATTAGAAGATAGAAAAATCCAAGCCGAAATAAGAGCAGCACAGGAAGAGGTTAGGAAAAAATCAGGAAAAAGCGCAGGAAGAAGCCAGGAAAAATCAGGAAAAGGCTCAGAAAATTCTAGAAAAGGCAGGAAATGCACAGGAAGAATTGAAACCTTCATTTAACCAAGTCAAACAGGATATTAATTTTACGAAAACAGAAATAGGAAATTTAAGATCCGACATGGTAGGCAAAGTGTCAGAAGTGAAATTAGCTAACAGTAACCACATGATAGAGCTATAAAAAAAATTACAGGTTAGTATTAGTTCCATTAAGGAAGAAAACACTACACATCATGTACACATTTCAGGAGCCCAGAACAGACTCAAGGAGCAACTTGACAGTCTAAACAACACTGTTGGTGAATTACAGGTCAAGTTGGATGGTCAAAGGAAATTAATTGAAGATGGTATTAATGTGGATATAAATGCTTCTATTGTAAAGGCAGTTACGGACATGAAGGAGGAGGTCGTAACAGTCACTACTAAAATTGTATCTGAAATCCATCATATATTATCTAACGATATTAAAGCCATAGAATTATGTTCAAACATAAATGTTAGTAAAGTACGTGAAGATCTATCCAAGCGGATAGATACGTTGCAGATCAATAACGTAGCCACGCTGACAGACATTGTAAATAAAACAGATTTAAGTAATTCAGACGAACTTGACAAGGTTAAACGTACAGTCGATGACATAAACATAGAACTGGCGAAAATTCAATCGAGGCAGGAAAAGGAAACCAGCGAAATGGAACAGCAATTAAGGTCACTCACGATTGAGGATGCTACATTTTCATCTACGTTAAGAGCTGAAGTCAGGGTGGACATCAGGAAGGAATTAACTAGATTCTTTCAAGCAAGAGATGAGAAATTGAAGGAAGAAATCAGGAAATTAGAGGCTAGGACAGACAGGATAGAAGAGGATAAGGAAAGCGAGGTTAGTCAACAGCAGATTCCAAAATCCAGCTTTAACTTCATTCGAGAGCCATTTCAAACAGAAACAGGGTAACTTGGAGGAGACTTTGAACCTTACCAGAGTAGGTCAAATGCCAACATTATCGTGATCAAGAATAATGACGAAAAGCCTAATAAATTCAGCGGGATTGGAAATATCACTGCTGTGGAATTTCTTAGAGACATGAGATCGTATCTAGAGGATAACAGAATACCTCGTGAAAGACATATGAGAGTAGTTGAGAAATACTTGGACTCGGAAGCATTAGTTTGGCACAGAGCTTTCAGGTATACTTATCATACATTTGAAGAATTCGCTATTGCTCTACAGAATTGATTCTGGAGCAAGGAACTTCAACAAGACATACGCGCCGAAATTTACTCGAAAAAGTATGCTTATTCTAGTCCGACGAGGTACGCAAGCTTCTTTACGAAACAATTAACACGCTTGCAGTATCTGCAACCTCCATTAGCAGAAGAAGACTTAGTACATGCTATTTCATGCCAGTTACCAACGGAAGTTAGAAGGCACCTCATTTCGGCAAACGTAAAAACATTAGAGGGGATGGCAGAAATTTTGAGGAGACTGGATCACACGTCAAATGTGTCCAACAACTCAACCGGAAACCAGAACCAGAGAAGCAGGAATCAGGAACATAGAGAGATCCACACCATCCACATCGATCAAATGCAGCAGACGGAGGAAAATAAAAATGGAGTAGGACCAACTAGATCAAGAATGTATGGACAAAATCGTTTTCAACCAGGTTATCAGAGACCTAGAGAAGGAAGACCATACCAAAATCAGAGATGGGATGAAAATCAAAGATGGTAAACAGCTACCACCAAGGAAACAATAATTATCGCAGAGAGGGATATTACAATAGAGATAACCCGACGAATAATTATGGATATCGAGGATATCAAAACTGGAGGAACACGAACAATTATTCGAGACAGCAACAACAGCAGAATCAACAAAACCAAGGATGGAGAAACAATAATAATGTGAGGAGGTACTACGATGATAGAGAGAGAAAGTCAAGAATACCTGAGGAATCTTAGAGAAAGGGAAGAAAGAAACGCAAGAAACCAAAATTAGGGACAGCGTAACCAAAATCAGGAATCTCAGCCCGGAACAAGCAGAGACCGGAGCAATGAAGACCCAGGAGGGGTACAAAATAAACTTCAAATTCCAAAAAGTAAAGGAGGATGAGAACAGCACCGTAACCAGACATGTAATCGAAATAAACGAGTTATATTAAGCCACGAACGAAGATCTCCTGTATGAGCGAGAAGAGCCGAAAACAGGAAGAGTAGCGAGGCTACCCATCATAGAGATAGTATCAGAAGGTGAATGCCTGAGAACACTCCTAGATACGGGGGCGACAGCATCAATTTTGTCAGAGAACTGTCTTCACAGATTGAAAGATGGTAATTCACTCACAGCAATGCCCGTTTCAACTATCAAAGTCAGGGGCGTATTCAATGATAAGACCATGAAGTGTAAAGTCCAGGCATTAATGGAATTCTCCATAAATGAATACAAATATGAGCAGATATTCATAGTCTTGAACCAGATAAATTTCGATGCTATTCTAGGTATTGATTTTATAACGAAGACAGGAGCCGTAATTGACTTGAGTAACGGAGTCATAAGATTTAATGAAGGCCAATATCAGCCAGAGAACACGAAGAAGGAGGAGAATGAGTGTAGTCTGATTGACGAAACTACAGAAGAAAATCTAGTAAGAATAGTCATGGAAGTCGAAGCAGAAGGAATACCTCACTATGGCAGGAAGATTGAGAACTTTGAAGATCAGAGAGAGAGATTAGAAGAATTGGTCACGACTTTTGCAGATGTATTTAACGATAAACCAGGCATTATCAGAGGATATAAATATCAAATCAAGCTCACAGATAACACACCTTTTCAAAAGAAATTGTATCCAATTCCAGAGAAATATCAATCAGAAGTAACAGAGCTAATAAAAGGCATGGAAAAGACGGTATCATAAGAAAGCAAGCCACTCCTTATTTAAACCCTCTTACAGTCGTAAAGAAGGCAGATGGAAGTCTAAGACTATGCTTAGGTGCCAGGGGCATTAATACTCTTCTGTTAAAAGAATATGACAGGCCACCAAAAATCAGAGAACTACTGAGGAGATTCAAGAATAAAACCTGTTTCTCAGTGATTGATTCAACTGCCGCATTTCATCAAATAGAGCTTACAGAAGACAGCAAATGTTACACAGGGTTCATGTTCAACCAAACCTGTTACGTGTATCAGAGAGTACCTTATGGATTGGTAAATTCAAGTCCAGCACTCATTAGAACCTTGGATGATAAGTTGAGTGATGAAGTAAAACAATTTAGCATTTGCTACGTGGACGACATTATCATATCTTCAGAAACGCCAGAGCAACATTTCATGCATTTGAAGAAGCTATTTGAAAACCTCAGAAGTGCAAACATCAAGGTGAAATTGAATAAATGCCATTTCTTTCAAGAAAAGATCAACTTTCTTGGACATACCATAGACAAATTCGGTTACCACCCGAATGAAGACAAGATAGAAGCAATATTGAAGTTCCCCAAACCCAAGAAAATCAAAGACATCCGAGCTTTTGCGGGTCTTTGCCAGTTTTTCAGTAGTCATTGTCCACGTTATTCAGAGACCATGGCACCACTACATGAGCTTCTAAAGAAGAACAATAGATGGAAATGGGATGCAGCTGCCGAGAATGCCTTTATTCAAGCAAAGAAAATGCTCAGAGACAACATAAAATTGGAATACCCAGATTTCGAAAGATCATTCATAGTAGAAACAGACGCTTCACGAATTGGTATTAGCGCAGTCTTGTATCAGAAGGATCAAGATGGCAACCATCACTATATTTCTTTCAGCAGTAGGAAGTTACGCACGCACGAGTTGAATTATTTCACGACGGAGCTTGAAGCTTTAGCCGTCATAAATGCCCTACAAACCTGGAAAAAACTATTGCTGTGACACAAGATTATAATCAGAACGGATCACAAAGCACTGGAATTCATGTTAAAGTCTGACTTATCGAGCGATCGGATGACCAGATGGACTATGTTTTTACAACAATTTGATGCCACGATAGTTCATGTTCCTGGTAAAGACAACCTACTAGCAGATATTCTTTCCAGACATCCGACTCCTGAAAGGAATGTAAGAATTAACGTTATCCAGACAGACGCAGAAGATCAGGAAACGTTGGATAAACTAAGAAGGATTCCTCTTTTTCAAAAGAAGCATGCACCATTTAGGAACATTTATAGATTCTTGTCAGGGAGAATGACAAGGAGGCACGCCGCATATTTCGAAACTAGAAGGAAAGCTAGACATTACATTCTCGTGGGAGAAACTGTATGCAAATACATCGATGCTAGACACACGAAGGTGCGAGTTGCTATTCCACCCGAACTTATTGTGCCACTAATTTGGTTAGTACACAAAAGCATAGGTCACGGAGGAGTTGACAAAACATACTATACCATGTTAGAAAAGTTCTATCGGGTTAACATGCGAGAGTCCATAACCATAGTGGTCAGATCTTGTGAACTGTGTCAGAAAAACAAATACAATTCTGAACTATTGAAGGAACGACCTAAAGCAATTATTCCTACAAAACCACTGGAACTGTTTAGCCAGGATATTTTTGGACCTGCACCTAAAGGAGACAGAGGAAACCAATATGTGTTAGTCACAATGGATGTGTTTTCCAAAGTTGTAATGCTTAATCCAATGCAAAACGCCGCAACGAAAACTGTTTTATACCACTTGGAGAGAAACATTATTCCTAAGTTGGGAAAACCAGAAAGACTTCTAACGGACCATGAAACGCAATTTACCTCAGCAGAATTTCAGGGAGCGATGGATAGGTTGGATATTGTTCACCTATTTTCATCAGTTCGCAGCCCAGAGACAAATCCCATTGAAAGAACAATTGCTACAAGATCGTAAGGATTGAAGACAACAGATCCATTGGAAAATTTAACCATTCCAAATTGAAGAGATTTTACCCAAAGATCCAGTAGACAAATAAATTCAGTCCCAAGAACAGAGAAACTAACTGTTATTAAAGAAAGTACAGGCTATACTTTACTTTAAATTAGCAACGGGGAAATGCGCCAGAATTTATTTAAGGCCATTACCAAAGAAACAATCTGGATATGAACTGGGACCCAGGAAAAATAAAAGAATTAATTAAAATCTTTTATTCCTTAAAATTCGTGAGATATGGGAAAATCTGTGTGGAAATTAGTGAAATGCTATGCATCTTAAACAATTA
The DNA here is from genome assembly GCA_946902985.2 of Meconema thalassinum. Taxonomy (NCBI): domain Eukaryota; kingdom Metazoa; phylum Arthropoda; class Insecta; order Orthoptera; family Tettigoniidae; genus Meconema; species Meconema thalassinum. The sequence continues at coordinate 155,107,097 of OX336395.1, read as the reverse complement.
TGGAAGGCAAGAAGGAATAATTTAAATATGGATATATATTTATTATCTGAATGTAGGGGGCCTACAATGTAAGAGCACATCACGCCACGAGGAGCGACAGTTACGTCATGAAGGAGGAGAAGGGATGAAGGTCGAAGTACATACTGAGTGAGGAGAGGTGATTGGAGTTGCGTCACACCGGAAGAGGGGAGGCAGAGTGAGGAACTTGGCGAACGCAGAGAGCCAGAGAGAGGAGTTCTTTCCAATTTGAAATCTCGACGAGTTAAGACCGAGAGAAGCTAGTATTTATTCAGTATAGTGCCACGCTTTATGAAAGTTGGGAAAGACGAGTGAAGTACAGTGGACTGTAACTTGCAAAGCAAGAAACATTCTCAAGCAGAACAGCACAGCATATAGCTTGATATTACAGTGTTTCAAACGAAGCTGTTATACATCGCATGAAAACATTTCATTTCTACAAGAAAAGCTTTATTATTACTACGATTGAACTCTTACTTGAACATTATATATAAAATGCAGTTCAGAAATTGGCAACGGGGAAGTCATAAAAGTGTCATCAGTGAAACGAGAATGACCATGTGCTAAGCTGCACATGATAGGGAAGTGGAAGCTACAAAAAATGAAGAGCTGAATTCCAGAATTCATAATATGGAAAACGCAGCAGAACATCCACGCGATGCGCAAAATCACAGAACGAACCTCTACTTTTCAACAAGAGTTCTTATACATCTGGTATACTCGCAGAGACTTTTATGAAACGAACGAATTTCAACCTTGAGAAGAGATGTCAACGCGGATATGGGGTATCGAAAGAAGAGCCAGACGACGTGCAGTGAACGAGCAGGGGAGCGCGGAGGAGACAGGCTGTTTCACGGCGAGGTCGCCAACCCTGGCATGTCACCGACCTTGTTCCACTGGGGGAGATGTCCAGCTGGTCCCGTCACAACCGGTCTACATAGCTATGGGCGTTGCGCTCAGACATTCTTGGTTTGGCAGACGAGACAAGGTACTTCCGAGACCGTCTTCAACTCAAGGTAGAGAAGAGATTGCTTAATATTTGGTAGAATTGTAGTCATGTTCTGTGTTTATCCAAATTGACCAACCGTATAATTTTGTCATTGTTTTTTAAAATTGTGTAGATTTTGATCTAGTATTTTTCGTATTTTCTTTGGAGTCATTTTTTCTTGTTTTTGAAAATTTCAGTCACTTGGACGAAATTTATGCCTAGCGCAGTTGTTAACGTTAAAATCATTGCAATATAAAATCGTGTAGAATTATTGATATTTGCGTTAAAATAGAACTAAATAAATCTGTTTTATGCGCAGCGAGGGAATGTATAATTGTGAACAAATTAAAGCAAGAGTATAGTAAACAATTTAAACAAAGAATATTGAACGAACTAAAGAAAGCATATTGAACCAAATTCAAGTACCGCATATTAAAAAAAATTATGTCACGAAGTGTCAAATATTTCGACAACTCATGATGTTGATTCGAGTGTCAGAAATGTATTTTCAACCAATTGAGAACAAAATTGAATTGTTACACGACACGAAATCTGATAAAGATAGTCAAATGCTTGATAGATGATTAAACCAATAAATACTAAATTCACAGTAATGAGACAGATAGATATGTAGATCTATGCAGTAACGTGATAAACCATATTTTCTAGTAACGAAAGTATTTCAAGAACCTTTATATAAATATGTCCAATGAAAATTTAGAGCATTAAAAAGCCTAGATAAATTTGTTAAGCAAATATTTTCACGAAAGGAAGACAAACTTATATCTTTTATTAAACATGAATTCTTACTGATAATTCTTTAAAGGTTGCAATAATGTGAAATTGAATTTAAACACGTGGAAAAGAGTTAAGAAAGTTAAATCACAGGGTGATCTAAAAGTAACTGTACAGAAGGTTATTGCAGAAGTGAAGTTATAGGCACGAGGAGAAGTTGTATAAGGATAGGGAAGTTTGTTAAAGTTTGTTTCTTGAACAATATTCACAATGGACGTGGATATATAATAAAGTTACTAATTTTCTTTGCATGAAGTAAGAAAATGCATTGAAATGGGAGTTTAGATTTGAAATACCGTGCAAGAAAGGAATTGTAGACGTAAATGAGTTACGTATTTTCATGAGAGGAGACTGAGGAGTCTCAAGTTTTTCTAGTATTGATCACAGCGAGTGTGACGTTGTTTGAGTGTATTTAAAGAAAGTTCTGTACAGGGTGTTTAAGAAATAATGTGATTGTTGTATAATTTTGGAAAAGGAGTGTGGAACGAAGGTCAAATGCCATGCACTTCGAGTATTCACGTTTATCAGAGAATTGTTAACAGGGTGTTTAAGAAATAATGTGATTGTTGTATAATTTTGGAAGAGGAGTGTGGAATGAAGGTCAAATGCCATGCACTTCGAGTATTCACGTTTATCAGAGAATTGTTAACAGAGCAAAGAATTTCAGGAATTTTTCAAGATTTAATGATCAAATGGGAAAAGACAAAGTAAGAACAGTGCTTAGCTTAAATGTTTGTCACTTATGTTCTATTGATTTAGACAAGTATTTATACTTTCAACCGAGAGAGTTGCGGTGTTTGTTACGGAAGTTGAGTGGTAAAGACTCATTTGTAATATAGACAATTTAATCTTTTCAACACAATTAAGTGTAGATTTGTGCGAACCATGAATTAATGTAAATATGAGTATAGTTAATGTTAAATAATTTTTATACTTAGATGTGGAACTACGGTTCAGAGATGAAACGGATTGTATAAAATAGGGTAATGTTTAAAAATCAGGCCGTTTCATAATTTTTCTTATTATATCAGTGTCACGTTTAGTTTATTTTTGAGATTATTTTATTGCAGTGTCAGGGAGACACTATTCACAGACAGGCAGTCAGTTATATTTGTACTTTTCTAAGCACAATAAACGGCTGGCACTCCTTAGCGAATCAGTCAATTTTTATCTTAGCTGACATCGTTTTCATTGTCGTCATCGCCGAAAATAGTACTGCTAGGAATGGATACAGGCGCTCTCTATAGATTAACCTTATCACCCCTCGAGATTGGAGTTTCTCGATTTGCTCTAAATGTAAATGATAGAAGAAATTTGTACCTAGGCTGGTAGTACTTTTTTTTTTTTCAATATATCTACCCTATGTGTTCCTGGAGTTCCCAATTTTTGCTTAGCAGACAATGGTAAATTTTTGAGCTGGGTAATTTCGTCTCTGGAATCCTTTACAGTGCAGCGGATATAGGTACTGATTGGTGAATTCGGGCGCAGTACTATGTGTCGTGATTCTCATAAAAGGAGTTGAGCTTGCAAACTCTATGATGATAGCCATGCATGGCCATGGAATTGACGAAGTACCTCTTTTACTTGTATCCACTGCCGGCTGGATCGCAACACTCCTGGTTACTTTAAACTGCCTGCCCATTCGACACTCACAGGCGTACAAGATATATGCATTAATTCACCGCTAGGTGCAGCACCAAGGCACTGAGATTGCCGCGGCTTTTTAAAGGGAAAGATACCTGAAACGAAGTATTGTTATGTTTGGAGGCTAATATCGAGATTGACGGACGTGAAAACATTACACTAAGTTAGTTCCTTTGTTATTTTAACATCTAAAAGTATTCAGACACATACTTACGGGCAAATTTTCAGTATAAAGGAAAGCAAAAATACATGTGGTGGAGGCGATTGTTTTTAAGGGGCGAAATGTCTAGCTCATTTTCCCGTAATTATGCAGACGATAATAAAAATATAACTACTTCTAACTGACTTAAATCTAACTTACATACTTGGCGAGATGAAAAGAAAAGAATAAGGACAATAAAAGACAGGGAAAAGAAATGCCTCCGGCCCCCGAAAAATGGGATGATGATTTATTTAGGGTCTTTGCGATATCGTGGTCATGTAGCCCCATGTACTTGGGTGTGAGGTGAATTTGTCTGATAACCCGTCTTATTGTGATGGCTGTATTATATATTTTTACAGATTTTTTGGACAGATTGTTTACTTTTTTACTTATCTATTTACTTACAATTTTTTTATTTATTTTCTTATTTCTTTACTTATTTATTTGCTTATTTATTGCTTTTTTATTTATTTACGTATTTATTTACTTATTTGTTTATTTACCTAATTATGTATTTTCTTATTTATTTACTTACTTTTTTACTTACTTATTTGTATATTTACTTACATATTTATGTATTTTCTTATTTATTTTCTTATTTATTTGTTTACTTATTCATTCACTTATTTATTTACTTACATATTTCTTAAATTATTTATTTACTTACTTACATATTTATTGTCTCACGTATTTACTCAATCATTCATTCATGTACCGGTATTTATTTATTTGCTTCCCCTGCGTCACCTTCTCTGGAAATTGCACGTAACCACAGCCCACGTAGTGAATTGTCCGATGGTATCTCATGAAATGAGATTCCCCCCGGTATTCTAACTTGTCCTGTTCTGATTTACAAAAGGGCACACAGCAGTACAGCATTATAAAATCATTCAGAATACATTCCAACACAACTGCTCCATTAACATCAATACAAAACTTATGTCTGCCACAGTGCCTTGGTGCTGCTTCCTAGCGCCTTTATTTGGAAACGAGGTTGTACGCTCAAACCAATGCTGTAATCGTCAAATGGGCAGGCAGTTTAAAGCAACCAGGAGTGTTGCGATCCAGCCGGCAGTGCTTGTATCTCGCCGTACGTATACATCACACTCGCCTCCTTGACGTGCACTACCAGGCGTAACTAGTCGCACCAAAAACCGCACTTTTCTCCCATACAGTCGGCATTCCAGTAGTATCAATAGTTCAATGATAGAACCTCATTCCCTAACCTAACTAAAATAACGAGCCAATAACACAAAGCTCAATAGCAAATATCAACCATCCTGAACCATTCCTGCCAATCTACACAACTAACAAAAATTAATATACCCCAATACCAATTACGGAAACCTAATCATCCACCCAACCAACTACAGGTGTATTTTCCAGAGTTGGAATCTGACAGTTCGGCGGACAACCGTTGAACTAAAGGCAGCGTTGCCACGTATGCTACTCGCCACCACGTGCGTACTTTCACCATTCCGTTCTTTTCCTCATGCTCATAATATCATTAGCACCGTTATTACATTTATTACAATTTTAATCAGATGGTTTTCAAAAATCTTAAACAAAGCAATGCTTAAAACTGTTCGGTTCACACTGTAAAATAAAATAATAGCACGTCAAATTGAGGAGAGGCCTAAAATATTGTAATGAATAGCAATAGCAATATTACGAATAGCCTACTATCATAGAGCAAAATTGTTCCAAGCGAAACGACAACACGTGATTGTTTCCGCGTTATTTAGCAATTTATATCTCCTGTAGAATAAGTTTCAAGGCACAAGAAACACACAAATGTATTACAAAATATAGGCCTACGTTCATTGTATAGGCTATTAACTCACCCTTTTGAAGACAGAAGCTAATTACTGGGAAGAGGCTCTATCCCATCCATGTCATCATCATCATCATCCCGGTCCTCTCTGTCACTAGTCTTACTAATTCCAAGAGCAGAGGCAGTACGCTCCTGCGCGCGACTGAATGGAATTAATGGTTCGCCTGATGCACGGATATTTTCTCCCTCCCTTTCAAAAAAAATCCCGCGCGGCGATAATCATCTTCCTCCCATGGCTTCGAATAGGTACACCTCGACCAGTTCTTGACGATTCCTGAACTGGATGTATCCTCGGTCTTCCTTTACGAGAAGTCATCCTTAAAAACGTCACCACTCGCAAACAAAAACAAAGCTAACCTTGATCTAATTCACACGAACCTAAGCTTAAACTGACACTAATGAATTATAAATATAAGTATAAAGTATAAATAAGTATAAATCCTACACGAAAAAGTAATTAACTAATTAATTCAAAACAATTTTAATGCACCAAGGTCAGTGTGTGCACTCTGGAAGCAACCAAACAAGCGACTGGTCAAACGACAAGCCGTGGCCAAAGAGCGTCATTCAAATTGGCAGCGCTGTATGGTTTCCATGGCAACAAGCCTTGCGTGCGATCTAGCCGTCAACTGTTTTTGCATAGTGGCACCGAAATGTCAGATTCCAACTCTGGATAATACAACTGTAACAGTCAAAATGGCCTGCAAAGGTATTAATGCAGAGTCCTCTAAGTCAAGCGTAAAGGAGCAAATGCGATTCCATTTCCTAATGCCCCACATCACTTCATCCTTTTAACCCAGCAACACACTCGAGTTAGCTGTAAAAAAATCCAAGAACGAGTTCAATTTCACGTCTCACCGCTCATCATCACTCCTATCCTTATACCCCAGTAACACACGCTACCTAAATATTAAAATCAAAGGGCGTTAACACATAACAGCACATAACACATAACATACATACATACATACATACATGGTTTATTTGCAAATGTGGACACTGTCCATGGTGGCAAATTACAATAAATACACAAAACAATTCACAACCACAAAAATTTTAGAAAATTAGTACTAATTAGAAAATAAGTAATACTTGCTAAGAGAAGAAACAGTAATCATAAAAATAATCATTCTAATAACAGAATAAACATCATCATCATCATCATTTATTGAACAATTAATTCCAACGAGCCAGAGGCTCTTACATAGGAATTGTACAATACAAATTTATTGGCGTCTACTACAATTTTATATACATATATACCTTACATACACATTTGCTGCGTGATTAATTTAATTTTCGGCAATGATACTTGACCTAACACTGTAATTAGCTTACCAAAAGAATATGTACAATGTAAATAACATAATAAAAGTAAAATAATAATTAAAAATTATTTACAAATCACTCTTTCACCGAAAAGCTAAAAAGAAGTCCACTGGAAAAAAATATGGACGGAGGAACGTAAGAAGGGGCATAGCGAGTTCATGAGGAGATTTTGGGAGGAGAGGAAGAGGAAAGCTCCATCAACCCGAGTCAACAAGTTCAAGCGCGCTCCCTAAGTGGGCGAAACGAAGAAAGAAGAAGAATTAAATAATAATTAAAATAATAAGTTTATCAATGCAGAGTGAAATGAGACATGATGATTCACTAAATTTGGCTACCTACTTTATTAGGTACCGATTCCAAAGTAGTCTCTTTAATTTAAATTTGAAAGTCGACAGATTGTAAATTGATTTTAAATCGCTTGGAAGATGGTTGTAAGACTGAATGGCTGAGAACTTAAAGCTACAGTTACCAAATTTATACGAGCGGATTTGAAAGAGAGCGAAGTCATCTGCTTGTCGCGTGTTATAAGTATGAATGTCTGAATTTAGGGTGTAGTCACTGTTATGCAGCACATTGTTTTGCTTAATTCTGTGTATTAGTATTGCTGACCTTAATTCTGCGCACATTGACATTGGCATTATTTTACTCTTGGCATATAAATCTCGACTGTGTGTATTAAAGGGTAGGTTATATATATTTTTTATCGCTCTATTTTGTATTACCATAAGTTCATGCAGGGCTGTCTTTTTACACTGAGTCCAAATTACATTTAGATACTGCAAGTGACTGTGTACGAGTGAGTAATATACTGTGATTAGAAGTTTTCTAGGGATTAAGTATTTCAATTTTCTCAACAGCCCAGATGCCGGAGCTATCTTCTTCGCAATATAATGAACGTGTGCTACCCAGCTTAGATGTTTATCAATGATTAGCCCCAAATATTTAAAATGTTCGACCTCGTTTATTATTGTGTTTTTGCTATATATATGATTATGTTCAATATTTTTCATACTGGGTTTTGTCATTATCATATATTTTGTTTTCGTGACGTTCATAGTCAATTTATTAATATTGAGCCACTTGGCTATTGCGTTTAAGTCTTCTTGCATATTATTGATTATTGTGCCCACTTTGCTACCAGTATAGAAAACATTCGTATCATCAGCGTAAAGCATAATTTGACCTTTTAAATTAACTTTGCTCAAATCATTTATATATATTAGAAACAGCGTAGGGCCCAAAATAGACCCTTGAGGAACCCCACACGATACAGCCTTTTCCGCACTTTGATAGCCATTCATGGCAACATATTGCTTTCTTCCACTAAGGTAGCTATGGAACCACTCCAATGCAACGCCTCGAATTCCAGCATTCTCTAATTTTGATAATAGAATTTCGTGATTCACTGTGTCAAAAGCTTTAGCGAGATCAATGAATAACCCAGCTGCTATCTCGTTGCGGTCAATGCTTTCCTGAAGCATTGAAATAAGATCAGTAATAGCCAGTTCTGTACTGGAGTTCGCAACAAAACCATATTGGGCTCTATAAAAAAATTGTTATTCTGCAGAAACTTCACTAGCCTCACCTTAACAATGCTTTCCAGGACTTTGGAAATAATTGGTATTATAGATATAGGTCTATAGTTCCCTGCATCACTTGTATTTCCTCCTTTGAAAATTGGTATTACTTTAGCAATTTTTAGAGCTTGTGGTACTATGCCACTAGTCATAGATTCATTAATTATAGCAACAAGCATCGTTATTAGTTGATCATCAAACGTTTTAACCACACTAGCTGAAATCCCATCTACACCACGACTTTTTTATTTTTTAGATTCTTAATTATACATTTAACTTCAACGTGATCTGTTGGATATAGAAAGAGTGATTCCGACTGGTAGTTAGCATTCTGACTTGTACAGTCCGGATCAGTTATCTGGGATGCAAGATTGCTGGCTATGCATGTAAAATAGTCATTGAATGAGTTAGCAATCTCCTGTTTATCTGCAACGACCGTGTTATCTATCATAAGAGATGTGCAAGTTTTAGAGATATACCTTTTGTTATATATAATTTCATTCAAGATTTCCCAAGTTTTCTTTACGTTTTTATCATACAAGTTTAGCTTTTGTGAATAATAATCTGCTTTTAGTTTCCTTTTCAATGATGTTACTGCATTTCTGCACATAATATATTCTTCTTTTAGGGAGATGTTATCTTTGTGTTGCCTGATCTTGAGTTTTTGGTGTAGTGTGTTGCGTCGCTTAATCAATATTATCAATTCAGATGTAATCCATGGACTTGCATCATCTGTATTTGACAATATTTTCTGATTGTTGGAATTGGGCTTGCGTCTTTTTATAGTTCCTTGCATTTGGTCAATAAAAGCGCTGTACATGTTGTTGATCGTAATATCCTGGCTAGTTTGTGTGATATCATTATTATCGTTTGTTTCGTTAGCCGTACAATTAGGACTAATCGACGAAGTGAAAATTTTGTTATGAGAATGGGTTCTTTTGTATGGCCAGACAGTGTCTGTGATGATTATATTGTGGTCACTTATGTCTGTATCCACATTGGATATTGTGAGCTGCATTTTGTCATTGTTTACTACTACATGATCGAGAAGAGTTGATGATGTGTCAGTCGTACGTGTTGCATATATTTTGTTACACAATGTGAATCCATAGCTTGTTAAAACATTAAGGTATCGCATTTTTAGGAGGTCGTCAGTAAAATTGTTAATATTTGTGTCACCTATGAAAAGACAAGGAGTATTGTTGGTCTGAGAGAGGAAATTTTCCAAAGATGTTAGAAATAAAGCTGCATTAGATCTCGTTGGGTTGTATCCTCCAATGATGGATAGATTGTCTGATTTGATTTTACCAGTTGAGGTGTCTCGCCATATCTCCACCCAGATTAAGCTATGGTTCAATTCACACTTATTAATTAGTTTAAAGTTCCATTTTTTGTGTACAAATAACCCCGTCCCACCTCCTCTCATATCATCTCTGTGAGCTAACACACCAGAGTAGTTGTTTAAGTTGTAATATTTAGCCTCGTTGCTCTTAATCCAGGTTTCAGATATAACCAAGACATCTACTTCACCTAAAATATGCAGGAGTATTTCCAATTCATCCAGCTTATTTTTAACACTTCTACTGTTAAGATACACAATTTGTAGGCTGTTACAGTCATTAGTGATAGTTTTACATTTAATAGTGTAATCATGCACACTCACAAATTTTAGTTCTCTGCAGTTGGTAGGATTGGAGTTGTATATCTGGTCCGTCGTTATCGTCATGTTGTCTCCGAGATTGTCTTCTACTGTTGGGTAGTTAAGAAGAGTTGTTATTACTGGAGGGGCTTCCATTGTCAGGCTTAGGTATCTTCTTAGCTAGTTCGCTCTGAAATTTACGGATGTCCTCCATACTGGTGATGCGAAAAGTGCTTCCACTTTCGTCTTTCTTTACAAAGATTTTACAGTCCTTCGTCCAAACATATTTACAACCATGTTGCCGGAGGTCTCGTGCTTGTTTGTGCAGATATTTATTCTGCGACGTCAGGTGTTCATTTATATAAACACTCCGTGACTTTGCCTGAATCCCAACATCAATGGAAGTCATTCTCGGCTTGAATTTCTTAGCCGTTAATAGATCGTCTTTTATTAAGCGACTACAGAATTTTACCAGCAAAGGAGGCGGTAGTTCTGCTTTCCTTTGAGGGAGTCTGTGGCACGCATCAATGTCATTGGTGTTAATGTCTACGCCTAAACACTTTCCAATATCTTTCACAATTTCCACAGGCTTCTCGTTGTTAATAAGAGGCAGTCCATGAATTTCGAGGTTATTCCTGCGAACATATTGCTGGAGCTCTTGATTTTCAACTCTCAGTTGTTGTATCACACTGTTATTTGTATCGCGCTCGTGTTGTAAAGTACGAACTTCGTTTCGCAGAACGGTGATTTCCTCCAATGCCTTGTTGAAGTTGTCCGACATTTGTTTTAGCTCTAACTTCATCTCATCGAAACTCGCAGCACAGAACGATACCGACCTTTGCATCTCCTTTTGTTCTGACTCGATTGATTCAATCTTAGTGAGCCTGATGTTGATTTGATTAATAACACTTGCGAGGTCGTTGAGGTTAGGAGCATCACTATCTACATGTTCTTTGCCGCCTTCACTCACAGTGTCGTCACATTGTCCACAGTACCATTTACTGGCTTTAGAGGATATTAGTTTTTTAAACTCACTTTTATTAAGTTGTACACACGTTCTGTGATGAAACTTACCACATTTTCCGTCACACACGATGTAATCTTCTTTCTGTGTAATGTTATCTTCGCAGCTCCCACACACTGACTTGCAATTAGACGCCATTTACACTTTCTTTCATTGCTTCAACTTATGCACCGTTCATCACTGCCTTTTAATCTGGTGCTTTTTCACCAACTCCTTAAATTTACCAACATCAGAAGGCAAAGGGCTGAAAATGCCCCCTGGCAAACTGTTCCATTCTATTTCCCCCCTCCCAATGAACGAATATTTGCCCCAGTTACTTTTCCACTGACTTAATTTCAATTTACAACAATGACTGTATCTGCCCATATATGAACTTTCCTTTCCCAATCTCTCATGAATATCTTCCCATGCAATTTCCCCCTTGTAAGCTAAGAAAATACCCCCTAGTCTTGCTCTTGAACGTCTAACAGCCAGACTTTCCCATCCCAAATCCTGTATCATCCTACTCACACTACTCGTCGATCTGTGGTCCTCCATTACATACCTGGCGGCCTTCCTTTGCACTCCTTCCAATTCCTTTATTAAATACATTTGGTATGGATCCCACACTCCCCCAGCATATTCCAGCAGAGGACGGACTAGGGACATGTATGCCCTTTCCCTAATCTCTCTGCCAGCGCCTTTAAAGACTCGCATAACCATATGTAGTGACTTGTATGCTTTCTTTACTATTTCCCTTATGTGCTTACCCCAGTGAAAATTCCCACCCCCCACAGTTACACCTAAATACCTACATTCGTCCCCAAATACAACTTTATTTTCCCCCACTGAATATTCAAAAACAATATGATTCCTTTTGTTAACAAATCTCACTGCCTGACATTTCTTTGAATTTATCATCATATCACTTTTATCCGCCCAGCTTTGTATGTCCGTCAAGTCCCTCTGCAATATGCCGCAGTCATCCGGGTGATTTATCCTCCTGTATACTACTATATCATCAGCAAATAATCTTATCTGGGATGATATTTTAACTCCTATGTCGTTTATGTAAATGAGAAATAGTGAAGGACCCAATTTACTCCCCTGAGGTACCCCCCTCCCCACCCTAGACTGTTCTGACACTGACCCACCAACCCTTACCCTCTGACTTCTCCCCTCCAAAAATGATCTCACCCGTTGAACTACTCTCCTGTCCAATCCTATAGCCTCCATTTTCCTTAACAGAATACCATGATTGACCCTATCAAAAGCCTTTGATAGGTCAACTGCAATGCAGTCAACTTGACCTCTGTTATCCAAGGCCTCACTGATATCCTGCTGAAAGCCTGCTAGCTGCGATTCACATGAAAATCCCTCTCTGAAACCATGCTGTTTATTTCACAACCACCTACTACTCCCTAAGCATTCCCTTATGAATTCATTCATAATTCCCTCAAAAAATTTGCATATAATACATGTTAGACTGACAGGTCTGTAGCTACTCCGACTTAAACGGAACAGACCAGCCCACACATTAGCTATAAAGTTAGTAAGTAAATGTCGCCGAATCCGTGGCTTAGCCAATGATTAAAATGCCGCCAAAAGAGCGAAGATAATATAGTACGTAAGTAAATGCCGCCAAAGAGCGAAGATATCGTAAGTAAGTAAATGCCACCAAGGGAAGATAATATAGTAAGTAAATAATTCATTCATTCATTCATTCACTCATACGTTTATTTGCAATTGGGGGTGTGTCCCTCGGTGGCAAATTAGATATACATAACAAATAAATAATTGTACATAACAATTCACTAACAATTAAACTGGAGTATTTACACAAATAGTCTTTTCTTAAACACACCTATATGTTTGGGAAAAGGCTCTAAGACTGCGGCAGGTTGAGAGTTCCAATTATCAATGACACGGTTTACGAAAGAATATTTACCATAATTTGTTCGCTGTGGTCGGCCCTTAACTTTGAAAGGATGATCGCTCCTACCCATGTAAGTAGGCTTTTCCATACATTTGCTAAGCTCACCCCATGCTGGTTGATTTGTATACGTGTTGTACATACCGCAGAGTCTAGATTTCATCCTCCTAGCCTCAAGTGATTCCCACCCAAGTTTCTTTAACATACGGCTCACACTGCTCCTGGGATTAAAGTCACTGAGCACAAATACCATTTCCAACTCATTTATGAGCCCTGCTTGATGTGGATCCCAAACCGCCGAGGCGTATTCCAGAATAGGTCTTACAAGTGACAAATATCCTAATTCTTTAGCAGAAGTACTACTTCCTTTTAATACCCTCATTACAAAGTGCAGGGATTTGTAAGCTTTAGGGGCAGATGCCCTCGTAGTTCCGCCCCTTAAAACAACAATAACTAACTAACTGTAAGCTTTAGAAACTACACATCCTATATGACTACTCCATTTCATATCATTTCTTACGTGAACGCCCAAATATTTGCAAGAATCTTCTTCTACAAGTATTTCCGAGCCAATGTTATATTGAAAATCTTGCCTTTGCACTTTCCTTATTTTTATTAGACTACATTTTCTTGTGTTTATTTTCATTTTATTTTCAATCGTCCACTTAAAGACAAGGTTCAGGTCATCTTGAAGTACTGCATTGTCTTGTGAGTCATGTATCTTTCGATATATTACACAATCATCCGCAAACAATAGACAGTCACTGCGAATCCCATTTGGTAAGTCATTTATAAACGCCAAAAATAACAAAGTTCCGATTACGCTGCCCTGAGGGATACCCGACGTTACGGTAATTTCATCCAAGAGTCGGCCTTCAACATTCACTTTCTGGGAACGACCCGTCAAAAATTCTTGGATCCATAAAATTACTCTTCCATCAATCTTCGTCGAAGCTAATTTATGGAGTAGCATGTCATGCGGCACGACATCAAATGCCTTCGCAAAATCTATAACTACGGCGTCAACTGAAACTCCATCGTCGAACAATTCGCTAATATCTTGAAAAAGTGATAGCATCTGACTCTCGCATGAGTAACCTTTCCGAAATCCATGTTGCCTATCATTAAACCATGATAATGTTTCCCACTGATCCCTCAAGTAGTCGCAATTGAGATGCTCCATCTGATTACAAACGATGGACGTAAGACTAACCGGCCTGTAGTTGCCCAATTCAAGTCTGCTCCCTCCCTTAAATATTGGGACTACCGTAGCTCTTTTCCAGTCATCCGGGATTTGCGCATTGTTTATGGACACATTAAACATCACCTCCAAGTATCGTGCCATGGCCCTACCTCCTAGTTTAAGTACTTCACTAACAATATTATCAGGACCCTTTGATATATTGAAACGTAGTTTTTGTATTAGCTTTACAATTGCTGACTGGTTTATTTGGAACAGGGGAGCCCCTGATTCGTCGTTAAGGTCCAACACACAGCTATTGGATTTATTGAACACACTACCGTAAAAGACATTTAATTCATTAGCAATGGCCTGTTTCTCAGTAATTAATTTACCGTCACCGGACATTATCATCGACAAATTACTTGAATTTCCCTTTCTTCTCCTAACATAACTGTAAAAATTTTTCCACCCATCGCCTCCCGAACCAAGTAAACCTTGCATATAACTGTCATGAGCAGCCCTCTTTTTTAAGACGAGCTCTGTTGATAAGGACTTAAATTTCAACATATAATTGTCACTATCATGTCTTTTATTGTATAATTTTCTAATTTTCCGTTTAAGACTCCTGATTTCCCGTGTGTAATACTCAGGATCTGGGTTTTGTTTCAGTAATTTAAATGTAACAAATTTATCAATAGCGCTATTTAAAATTTTCAAAAAGTTAGTCCACAGGATATTAATGTGATTTCCTTCCGATGCCCATCCTACAAATAGCTCATTCAAATACCCCTGAAATTCGCCCTGATCCACCCTGCGATACTGGAATATGATCTTATTTGTTACATCAGAGTCTAATTTTGTAATGTCACCGTATCTAATATTTAATTCAACCCCAGAATGGTCACTAATTCCTGGTACTTTCAGACAGTTAATATACAGCTCTACAGGCCTTACGAGATAAACATCTAAGGTATTATTGCCTCTAGTTGGGAAGTTAACTACTTGGGAAAATCCCCCCTCCCTTAAGAATTTGTTTGCAGCGCTCTGAGCTTGACCACAGCTAGTTGACTCACCAGACTAGTCTACTTTGGGGAGGTTTAAATCTCCGGCAATTATTATGCTCTTTTTCATAGCATTACCCGTACAAGTTTTATCATACAGTGTGTCGAGAAGCGAAAAGTTATCTTTCGGTGCTCTATACGCCCGTATCACCTGAAGAGGGAATTTATTCCCTTTATCCGAAATTTGTACACATAACATTTCATGATCCGTATCAGCCCACATTAAGAAGCTAGCTATATTTTTGTGCACACAAATAAATAGCCCACCACCTCGCTTCCCCCGATCCCTTCTGTGCATTTCCTAGGTCCCTTGAATTATTTCATTACTATTTATATCCTCATATGACCAAGATTCAGTAGCAATGACAATGTCCGGAGAATACGTCTCTACAAGATTCCAAAATTCAATTAATTTCTTTCCTCAACTCTGACAATTAACCTGCAGTAATCTTAGAGTCTTACCTCCGCAGCAAATATCCCTAAGTAGCTCCTTCTGTTCCCGTCGGCTGGCAACCTCTGGACCTGCTCCTCCTCACAATGGCCGGCACGAACCGATGACCCTGTCATGTAGGCTCCCTAGGTTGAAAGCGCCCCGTCGATTTAAATGCAGCCCGTCTCGGGCGAAGTCACGGCCACCAATCCAGCAGTCAGCATCTACGTACACTAATCCCAGTTGTGCACAAACCCAGTCCATGTGGTCATTTATAGTCTTAACTCGCCTTAACGGAACATCTCCCCGCCGAACAATGCCACTCATTATAATTTTTGCATTTCTAAACTTGCTTTTAGCTTTTCTGCCTAGTTCGTAGAACTCCCCCATGATGTAATCAGCTGTAGCCCTCTTCTTCAAATCGTTCGTCCCAACATGGAGCAACAACACTTTAACTTTGTCACAGTCCTCTAAATTTGCTTCTTCCACATGTTGGGCAAGCTGGTCAATTGTAATCCCCGGATAACACCGCACTTTCGCACCTGATTTCCTCGAGATATTCGCACTCCATCGTATCATAGAATCACCCATTATGATAACGTCATCCCCAGTTTGCTCCTGCACGCCCTCTTCCACACTGATCCCAGTAGAAAGCCGTTCAGTCACATCCTCCACCGTTTCCTCTGATTCACGAAGCTTTGTTCTAAATTCCTGTATTATTTGATCCCTTGCTTTGATTTGCACCCTCAAACAGTCCGGCGTATCACATACTTTACAAAACCAATTCCCGACATCACAATCCTCCTTCTTGACCTTAATACAGCCGAAATGAAACCATTTCTCACATAGTCCTCACTGAACACCGTTCTTCAATGTTTTACTGCAGGTCGAACACTTCAAAGCTGCCACTGGATCATTTGCCTGATTCACATTTGGAGTAACAGGGCCTGGATTCACTTCCACTCCACCAATAACTAACTACGCAGCTATCACTAGGGCTATAAACCACAAGTTACTAGGTTCCGTACGCACACACAAACACCGGAAATCCCGACTACCCTTCGCATACCACAGTCCGATCCTCGCGCGATAACACTCCAGAGAACAACCCATTTCAGCACACCTGAGAGCTCGGGAAAAACACGACCTTTCACTTTGACTGCCAACTGCCGCCAAAGAGCGAAGATAATATAAAATAAGGAAATAAAGGAATAAGAGAATAAGTAAGTCAGAAACTGTAAAGCAGAAAGTAGGGAAATAAAGAAATATGTTCGGCCCTCAATTATGAAGGCAAGCTCTCTCCACAGATAATAAAAGACAAAACTATATTTATTTCAAAGGAGAGGCTAATGTCTACTCGTATTTTACTGAAACAATCCTTCTTGTTTTAAAAGGAACATAACCCATAAAAGAAGACAATCAATAATCCAAGATACCGTACACACACGACATTCACAGCCTTCTGAACCTGTCCGATGGTGCTACCCTCATGACGGTTACTTGAGTAACTATTCCAAACACAGTAAGTAAATCAGAAATTAAGTAAGCCAGAAAGTAACGAAGTGAGGAAATAAGAAAGCATGAGTAAATAAATCAGAAATTAAGTAAGCCAGAAAGTAACGAAGTGAGAAAATAAGAAAGAGAGTAAGTAAATCAGAAGGTACGTACCCAAGGTTAACCTTTACCCCAAACCGTACGGACAGACAAATACTACCAGCCGCAACATTGACAGACAGCGGTTGAACGATTGATAAAAACAAATACCAGCAGCGACGTGACTAACAAAAAAATGTACTAACATAAAACTTTACTTCCAGGCAGCACCAGTTTTTTCCTCCCCAGCAGCACACAGGAGCTAATAACCTTTTATATTTCAGACATCAAGAGGACATGGCCTAAACATAACATTTCTTTTTTTTTTCAGTATGCTGCAGAGATGGAATTACCATAATGTCTGGTATCTGTGGGGCATCCGACATTAAAACACCCTTTGCGACTCAAACAAGATTAAGACGCCAGAGATGAGGCGCAAGACACAGCAATGAGGGGCGTCATAATATGTAAATGGCGTGTCTCATTGTTGAAAATAAGCTCCTCTGCCCACAGCAGAAGGCTTATATTCTCTATTAGAGTGACCACATAATTAGAAGTTAGCATTAAAATGGCCGTCTAAATAATAAAGATAACTATAAGACGTTAGCACATAAGATAAATATAAGAAAACAGCGCGCTTAAGGTCAACACTTAGAACGTAAGCCAAATATAAGAAATTGCGCACGCATAAAGTATACATACAAAACGGTACCGTAACACACATTAAATATAGGAAGTCACCCTAGACACTAGCTATTCTTTTCTTTGTAATATTACTGTATTACCTGTATGCACATGTATTCACACACGATGTCTAAAATGCTTTAACACCTTCTTCAATAAAATTATTACAAATTTCAATCCATCTTCTTACCCCTATAGAGCATTTTTTTTCTTTTCTCAAAACTGTATTACACTGTAACACATTGTATTTTTCTTACCAACTTGTTTTTTATTACCCTTGTATTACTTATGTTCTATTGTAACCATTTCTTTTATTTCACCTTTGTAACACTTGGCAACACTGTAAATTCTTGTAACTCTATACATGCAATCATACCGTTCATACCCTTCATCATCATTTCCCCTTATCCAGGCTCCAGCCGGGTCGGGGTATTTATGGCACTTCTCCACTTTCCTCTTTCCTTCCACAATTCTTCTTCCACGACCTTGTCCCAGTCCAGATTTCTTTTTCTCACGCTGTTCTTCACTGAATCGATCCACCTAGGTCTTCCCCTTGCTCTCTTACCCTTGCACTTGGCCTCCAGCATCTGTCTTGGTATTCTATTTTCCTCCATCCTCTTTACATGTCCAAACCACCTTAGTTTATTCTTCTCAATTCTCTCATTTAGTTTTCCCATCCCAACTTCCTTCCTAACATCTTCATTCCTCACTCTGTCTTTCCTTGTCTTACCTATCATACTTCTTAGGAATTTCATTTCACTGGCTTGGATTCTACTCTCTTGCCTGCTTGTCAGGGTCCAAGTCTCAGCTTGTAATGATTATTACTGCTCCTTGCATTGAGCGTACAAATGTAATGTTTTCTACCTGAGCGGACTATTCGCCAGAAAATACTACTGCTAAGTTTGATCTATGTTGGGCGCCAAGCTGGATACACTGTGTTCCAAGCTAAATTTATATATTTAATATCGACCCCTAGCGTGAGTAGAACATATGAGAAACTCTTAATGACTAGGCCGTGGGATGATTGAATTATCAACCCAGACAACATTTGATTGTGGAGAAGGATGTGGTATTATAACTATTGCTACCTACTGGAATTAAAGAATCTACTTTGTAATAATTGAATTTAATACACTTAGAAAATATGTCAGCATCTTGAATAAAACGAACACTGTTAACGGAGCATACAACTTTAACCATTGCCACGAACAAAATTACTTAATACGCCGGTCGGGAGAATAACGCGAATTTAACTTATTTCCAAATTTATGCTTAAAGAATTTATACTGGCCCTATCGAAAAACAGAGAGTGTGTGTCGTAGATTACTTGTGCTTACCCACGGAAACATTGTTTCCACGTGCTTGAAGTCTCGTAGTGTTGGATGTTCTGCATTGGTGTTGACGGCGTCAGCCCCTTCCTCGTTGATCAGAAGTAATCGTTACAGCTTGTGGTGGAGTCTATTCCATGAACCACAACACGTCGCTTGCCTAAACACTGCAAGACGCGTGGAACCCATGATCTGATGTGATCAGCGGAGTTAGCGTGAATAAATTGTCCCACTTGGGACTAACGAACAAAGTACGCCTTACTGTACCAAGCGTAATGTCTTCTCTCACCCAGCGTCCACTATATGCCTCAATCTTCTCCCACCAGGGTCTAGCTTAACACCGCGGCCTCGCTGCTTCGACCAATCCGCGTGCGTCACGTATCTCGCCATGCCCCTGCTACGTTGCTTCTTCTCCCTTGATTGGCTGGTCACCTTACGTGGCTCTTCCCGCCATGAGACTCCTTCCCCGTATTTATATTTTCCGTTTCCGGGCAAGACGTAAATCATACACGTTTTCTTGCTTTGAAGTGTTCCCTCGGATTTCGTAATTCCATTGTACTCCAATCTATTCCTGTATTGAAATACCCAGTGAGTCACACACCACTCTCCCTTAGCCCTAATGAATAAAATCCCGTCTTTACGTATGAAATGATTTGCCGTGCAACATTATATATTGGAATCATCCAATATAGATACGGATTTCTACTAGTAGAAATCCTATCTGTAATCTTCCAAATTTAAAAGCTCCAAAGAAATGACGTAATAAATATTAATAATAATAATAATAATATGAAATTGAATAAACTGAAATAATTTAACTTGGCCGGATTATTGCCGCGTTTAACAAATATGATATAGTCCAACTAACTTGCGTTAGTGGCATAAACCCCCCTAGAAAAACATGTTACAAGCTGCATAAGTTAATATGGGTACATAGTACATTTTATACATTACCTCCTTGCTTTTCCTTGGTGCTTCCTTATCCCAAACAAGTTTTCTTACACTTTGATAGAATGCATTGCTCTGCCCTTACAACACTGAATTCAATTGTATTCTTCCACCTACTAGTTATTTTACTTTTGTAACATCTTGTACTCTCAATGTTGAATTTATTTATCTTGTATATTTTTCTACACCTTCTAACCATTGGCATGTATTTCTTTTTTCTCTATTTTTGTACGTGTAAAATGTAAATTATTGTCTACACATTTAACAAAATTGTAAATATTTTCATCTTCATCCAAACACTACATTTAACAAAAATTGTTCCACCGTTCAACCCACCCTAACCCAAGTACACACCACGTTACACATCTACACCTTCCACTATACGACCAGGAAAGAGGAACAGGAAAGGACCAAGAAGAAAGAAGAGGACTAACAAGAAGGAGACGACACCACCACGACTTTAACAATCGTTGCGGACAACGATTTAACCAGGGAGGTCTCTTGTTATACCCTGAGGTTCCCACAGGGTACAACTACAACTATCCCCTATCAACCTCCTACTCAGCACGCTTCAACCCTAATCTCACACCCATAGCCATAAAGAAAGCAACAGCTACAAACATCTCATTACAACACTTCCATAACAGACATGGCAAGTTACCTACTACCATGTAGCAATTATTACAACATCATTGCCACACTACCAAAACACAGGCAACAAGTGCTAAGTAGTTCAACTATGTGTCAACTCTCTTAATCAGCAGTAACAGATCCTATAAAAACCCATTTACTCCACACATCGAGGTCTGTCTGTAAAACTACCAGCCCACGTGCAAGCCGAAGGCCCTAGGCGCCGATCAACTGATCCAGGTGAGTGTGTACAAAGGGTATATCCGTAACTATTTCCTTCCCATAAACCACACCTTCAGAACTTTGTAATCATTTATTGTATACCACACTTCACTAAACATAATTAGTGAAGCTTGCTCATCTTCACAGTCACACAATTAAACCTTCTACTTTTCATTACAATTTGCTTTCTGTCTACTTTATTAAACACCTACCACATTTCACCGCTCGTCAACCGATCTTCAGCTTCTGCCGAGTCAAGTTTATCGACAAGCTGCTTGCCTTCATAACATTGCAAGCAGGGCCGTCCTCACGGACACCAGCAAGGTCGGCCAGTCAGCACTCCGCTGTCTAATCAGCTCTGCCGCTCTTCGCTCGTAATTCGCTAGCTACCCCACTTACTTCGAAAAATGGATTCATTAACAATTAATGTTTAGGGATCCTTTCAACCCCCAACAAGTACTAAGATCGCCAAACACTCAAGAGAGCTCAACCCCAATAATTAATTAAGCCATTAAGTTAATTTGCCGGCCCCGTGGTGTAGGGGTAGCGCGCCTGCCTCTCACCCGGAGGCCCCGGGTTCGATCCCCGGCTCAGTCAGGGATTTTAAAACTGACGTGAGGGTTGGAACGGGGTGCACTCAGCCTCGTGAGGACAACTGAGTAGCAGTGGCGACTGGTGGTCACCGTTCTTGGTATACCGCACCATTTACCCCTTACCCCCCCCCCCCCTTTTTTTTGTTTTTCCATGCCTCAACCTTTTGTCAAAATTGAATAATAATAATAATAATAATTATTATTATTATTATTATTATTATTATTATTATTATTATTATTATTATTATTATTATTATTATTATTATTATTATATGGAGAACATTTACATAACTTTTCTAAGAAACACACTTTATCACTATAATTTTGGAGAGGTTATCCCAATAAATTGAGGTCACTAGCCAATTGTTTAGGCCGGGGATATAAGGTCGGATTCCCTTCCTAACGCCACGTGATCTTCCATGTGAAATATTTAGCGTGCTGTCACCGGAATTCGAACCTTGACCGTCCAGGTAAAGCCAGTGCGTCATCCTCCCTCTGCAAGGACTATGTCCTTATACATTAAAAAAATCTTCGTTTAACGCCTGAACACTGCCTACTTGAAACTGCTTCTAGGTAAATGGCCTTCGAATCCCCTCGCCCTCCTAGTTCCTTTTGGCAACGTACAGAGTACATTTCATCTTTACGCTACCTTCTCTTTCTCCCCGTTCTTGACCAGGTCTTAAATTTTACGAAAACAAATAAACATTGACCCGGGTGAGTTAGCTGTGGTCGTTGCGGCATGACTAATGGCAGTCGCTCACATCCGGGAGGCGAGGAGGTTCGAATCCCCCCTCTGGCAACCTTGAAGATGGTCTTCTGTGGTTTCCCATCTTTCTTCCAGGCAAATGCCGAGGTTGGTCCCTAACTATAGGCCACAGCCGCTACCTTCCAACTCCTCGCCCTTCCCTTCCAACTTTCCTCCCCAACGGTACGTGTAGCTCACCCATTGGGTGTCCGTCTCGAAGCAGCTACAAAACTGGCGAGCCGAACATGTCCTCGGACACTCCCGGCACTAAAAAGCCATACGCTAAAAAAAAAAAAAAAAAAACCATTTCCGAAGGATCTCAATTATACATTGTCACATCATAAGTCACGTCCAAACATGAGAAGCGCACTCATTCATAACCAATGTATTAATGCAATTAAAGAAGAGCCAGTATCTCAAAGTGAAAATATCTTCTGGAAAGCGAACATTCGGCCTCAATCAATAAAATAATTATAGTGTAAACTACCCTGACATGTTGTTTCCCAACCTTGGTCTGCCAGGAAGAATTTTACTTGAAAGTAAGTTCCATTCACTTAGATTTCTAAAGGTCCACCTCGTGGCGTAGTGACTACTGGGGCTGTTACTGCGGAGGTCGTGTTCGATTCTCTGCTCCTCCAAGAAATGTAATTCTGGTCTGAGGGTTGGGATTCACTCAACCCCCCAAGAGGCAGAAATGAGAACAGGTGGTTCGATTCCAACCCCAACCATCCTAGAAATGGTCTATCGTGGTTTCCCACTTTCACTCGTACATATCTTAAGACCACAGCTGCCTCCTACCAAAATCTTGGCAATGGTACAGCCATCATAACGACATATCTCATCAGTTCCCACACGCACCAAGCCAGAGGTGGATTTAAGGAGTGAACGATTCATCTTGCTGTTATACATTAAAAACATGACGAAAATAGTGGCTTTAGACAAATTCTTTCACACTTAAATACTCTAAATCAAAATGCACATTTTACGATAACCTACTATTTTGAGTGTTCGGCTGTAGAGGATAACAGAAACAGAGGTAGAGCTATGAGGCGATGGTTAGTTTCAGTGTTGAACGATTTCAAAGTCAGAGATAAAGAAGCAGAGGGAGCCGCATTGTTAACTGCCTATAGGGAATCACGGAGGCGACGTGTTCGCAAACAGAGGCTTGCAGACTGGACTGGACGCTGAAAGGTAAAACAGTCTCAAATGAAGATGTCTGTATATTTGGAAGAATACTACACATTTTTGACAGTTCCCTGAAAAATGGTTTTAAACCACGCGTAGGCTATGACAGTAAATAGTAGGACTTCCAAAACTAAAATAATTTGGAATACAATAAATATTTGACTTCAAATGGCTAATATCACGCAAATTTTTCCCAACTCACAAAACGGACTCTGCGAGGGATCATTCCTCTACCGCCGCAAGGATGGTGTCTGGGAGCTGGATACACTTTGTCAGCAGATACAACTGGGGATGGTGACAGGCGACCGCTAACTTGGGTCAAATTAAGGTAGGACCAGGGAAGGGATTTAGGAGGGAAGTCGGTCGGTCGTGGACCTATTGAAAGGAACTGTCACGGCACTTGCCTGGTGGTGAAAATAGGAAACCACAACAACCATTTTCCGGACGGCTGATGTGGGATTCAAACCCACACTCTCCCGATGCCAGCGAGACACTAGCTAGCGCGTTACTGCTCTCGGCCACCGTGATCGGTAACATTTATTTTTACTCCAAAATATCAAAAAAATAACCCAAATGTCCAATTACTCACTAATTTGGGCCTAGTTTAAGCAAAATTATCCTACCCCGGACCTCCTCCCCCCCCCCTCCTCTCTAAGCTAGGGGTATTCCATACTCTCTAGACTCCCCGGTGTGTTCGCTTACCCCCATGACCTTGCCTTAAATCCGCCCCTGAACCAAGATCACGGGGATACATGACCACGATGCTTCAAAGCCCCTAATTGAATCAACAACTGCAAAGCAACAAATATTCCAAGTGTAAAATTCTACCAGATTTCGGCAGAAACCAATGCCTTTATTTCCTTGCACAAAAAAAATTTTGTAGTCTACATCCCATAGATCGCTTTAATTTCAACTTACTGAAGAAATCCAATGGAATAAAATCGTTTCAACAACGCTACTATCCACTTCCAGTGTTTCACTTAATGTAAACATGTTAATATTTCCGTGGGAAGTAATTCACGCCAAGACGAACTCACAACATAACTGAAGTGTATGAGGCACTGCGCTGGTGTGCCTTCCCTTGTGAGCAGGGTGCAAGTACTGTTTGAAATCAGCCAATCAGCACTACACCCATCGCTAGTCTGTAGCGCGATACCCCATACGGAACTTGACTGGGCTACCTCTTACCCTCCCTCGCCCCGCGTGACAGTGTCGTGCCCTTTCAACGACCGGGATAGACTTGCGGTATACCAAAGTACAGTCACTCACAGCTAAAAGTGTGTACCCCAGAAGAAAATTAGCGAGTTAAGCGGGGTTCGAGCGCCAGCTTCCTGACAACAATCGGCGGAACATGAATGATGATGACAAGCTCGATTTTCCTGTCAGCACTGCTACATACAAGTCGAGAAAATGTCGAGATAAACATTTTATATTTTTATCACTGGTGGTATACCGCCGGTATATGCGATGCATGGGAGAATTCGCCACTGCTGAGTAGCTGTCTGACAGTGAGACAGCGCCCCGATCACGAAAACCAAGATTAACGGCCGAGGGGACCCGACGCGCTGATCACGCGTCACCCCAATATCTGCAGGCCGAATGGCTGGGCAGCGGTCGCTTGGTCGGCCTTAGCCCGTCATGGGCTGGATAGTGCCAGGGGTTGACTTTTTTTTTTTATTAAGTTAATTTTCACACACAGTTAGGGCACTAAATAAACCCCAACCCCTAACAATATACCTTGGGATTTATATGGCACTCCAGAGATGGCTTTTTAAAGGGGCCGCCCTGTGATGAATTTTTGGGGAGCTTACGCATCAACCTTGAATCATCCTCTCCTAATACCACCTACTCCGAACGAGGGCCATCACTGTGGGTGTAAGTATTGCCCGGAGTCCTAGTGCCTTGAACAGGCACATACCCCTCGGCATGCACAGTGATATGTTCGGCGCAAGTATTCGGCCATGCAGGGACCTCCGTTGTGAGGCGGATACTACTGCAAGGGTAAATGGCGCACCCACCTGACGGGATTGAGAATACCGTCTAGGCTTTGTGGCCAGATGGCCAAGTTGGTGGCCCTTCCCCAAGCAGCATGCACGTTTATTTCTAAGGGTCAAACCAAAAATGGGACCGGAAGTCGAAAAAGACCTTAATAAGGCCCCCTATTAGTTGTCTTTTACAACAAGCAGGGGATACCGTGGATGAATTCTGCCCTCCCCATCCACAGGGGGTCTTCCAATCAAAGTCAGTCATGTCAGTCGGTCTTATCGGCCCTGTTAGTCGCCTCCTACGACAAGCAGAGCATACCGTCGTGTATTCTAACCCGCACCCAAATGGGGGATAAGCCACCAAAGACATCTCCATGCCTGAATGGATATTGAAGAAATATTGCAGGAGAGAAATGAATACTCCAACAGGCACATCAGCCGATGACGATGATTTGATTAATCGATTAACCGAACTTCGCTTATTAACATCTCTACTCAAAATTTAAAAGAAATTGAAATAAATCCTTGTTCAGCTTGGTAGTAGTAGTAACTACCATGTGGTAGCAGTGTAATATGTTCATAACGGCAAACTATTACTTGTTATTTATATATTTAGATTTATTATTATTAATATTATTCGTACTTAATTGATATAATTCTTTATTATTATTATTATTATTATTATTATTATTATTAAGTTTAGATTCAAGGCTAACTGAGCCATGGAGATGTTTTATTACACACGATAACTCCAATTATTTTCGCTATTTGAATCAAAGGGATTCGACATATTTCAGTTATTCTACAGTATGTTAACTTGCGAGGTGACCACAGTCATGAGACCCTTTTCTTATTTCCTTAAGACAGATTTTAAAACCGTGGCGAGTGCAATTATTCTGAGTGACAAGCACAGCAGGGGATCTCCGCTGAGTAAGTGAACAATGGACAGCCTGGTACAACAGATTTCAAGAGATTGGTGTCAAAGGAGCTATCTGGCTTCACAAGGTGTGTCTGTAACAAGTGAAGAGGAGTTTATCTTATGTTTTCTAAGAAGGACTCGGGGTCTACTGGAACGTATCTCTGAGACAGAAGACCATAGCAACGGTATTTTGATTGGTCGACGAAGGTTTATTTTCTGTAGGAGTGGGGAGAAAGACGGATGGCACTTGAGGGCTGGCGCGTTTAAGGAAAGAGTCACTCACTACTGTGAATCTTATTGGGAATGAAGTAAGTCATTCATACCGTCTATAGTTTGGACTTGATTGTGCATATAAGACATATTTCTTCGTCTTTCCATGCAATAACGACAATGGTTGTGTTATTGGCCAAAGTCGGTAAAGTGATTTATGGAGTTAGCACTTCATCACTGATCAAGCTAGCAGCTAAATCTACATCAGCGCTGCTCAGTAAATATAATTAACGGAACTTATCTGCTGGGATCCTTCAAGACGTCATTCCAAGAGATGGATCATCGCCCCAGGGACAACTACAAGTCTTAAATATGGAGACCAATTCCTTCGACACCAAGGGCGGCTGGCTCTAACGGGCCAGTGGGCCAGGGCCCTCCTTACCATTGACCTACATTAGTAATTCATTTTATAATCCTTAACGCTCGAAATACTGGCCAATTTGTGCGCTCCTCACTATGAAAATGCCCCAGCATGTTTGAACAACGCGCCACATATCTTGTCACGGAGTTCGCATTGCTGCGGGCTACTCGGGGCCCAGGCCTTGGTGGGCCCAAGGCTCAATTCAACTACAAACAAGGACAGGTCTATTGCGCGTGCGCGCAAACGCTGTTCTAACGTCGGCTATGGGCCCAGAGTTTGCGAGCCCACGGTTACAAGGATGAATAACAATTGGAGCAGTTGTATGGGCTGTGGAGAGAACGTTGGATTGCTGAACTGCTACGTTCAACTCAAACTTACAACATCTATGGCCATACCCTGCCCCTTACCACCCCTTCTTCGATGCGGTTTGAAATGATTCGCAAGACGGCCACTAGATGGCAAACAGGGCACCACCCTGGTGTCATTACAGTAGTTCCAAGGTTACGTAAAACGAGAACTAATGGAAGAATATATCTCCCCATTCTCAAATCTCAATTACTTAATGTTTGGTTACAACAATGGCAGGATTATACACGCACGAAAGCCAGGTTATATTATAGAATTCCACCCACCATCCCTAGACACCCATGGTTTTATAATGGATCTTACACTCGACATCATATTATTACGATTATCCGTTTACGTTTTCATCATGCATTAACTCCGGTATATATGGCCCGCTGTAAGCTTCGTCCTTCGGATCTCTGCGACTGTTCTATGGCAATCGGTACTATTAATCATTTAATTTAATTTATTTTTTTCAATGCCTTATTTATGACACTCACCGTGCCCCCTTTCTATACACGTTACGTTCGTTAGGTTTCCCCCTCCCTCTCAATATTTCTGTTCTCCATCATTCTCCAATTCCTTCTGTTATTCATGCCTTCCATAGATTTCTGCAAGAATGCTCCCTTAAGTTTTAAATTCCATGCCCTTAACCTTCGGGCGGGCGCGCCTTTTGCACTAACACCATTTGGCGCGCTCCGACATTTTGGCCGCTCTCATTCTCGTTCACTTCTCAATGCCAGAAGTGTTTGTTTACATGAATTTCATTGGGATTTCAATTGTTACACTAAAGACACATTACGTGAGCAAATAACTTTTATTTTAGAACGAATTTTATCACATCTGCAAAATGAAAAGGAATAACTCAACAAACATCTCAATGAAAATAGTACTG
The DNA here is from genome assembly GCA_946902985.2 of Meconema thalassinum. Classification (NCBI taxonomy): domain Eukaryota; kingdom Metazoa; phylum Arthropoda; class Insecta; order Orthoptera; family Tettigoniidae; genus Meconema; species Meconema thalassinum. The sequence continues at coordinate 155,078,758 of OX336395.1, read as the reverse complement.
TAAAAGAATAATATTCCAAATATATCACTTGTGTAAAGATTTTATCACATCAATGTGTTATCACACTTCCATTTGGAATTAGACGTCTTCATCTTCATCCTCTACTTCAGGGTGTGCACATGAGTTGCATGTGATTTCTTGGACTGAATGCTTTTTACATACATATTTTGTACATTTCTTGCAGGACATCCGAGTCCGATTGTTCTTAGATCTACCACAATAAAAACAAATTTGTATTTTTGTGGAAGGTGTTACTTCAACCTGATCAGGTTCTTCCTTATACTTTTCTAGAAAACAACGTAGTTCTCGAGGAAGAGAAGTTATTGTGGCCCAGTATTTTAGATTTTCTTCCATGAGGGCAAAACTTAAGTTGGAAACATAAGTTCTTCTCCTCAAATCACTATTCCGAGTATTGGCCTTGAAGATCTTGTAGGAATTAATCCCAGCCACATCAAGAAGACGGTAAAATACCACCATTGGCCACCTTCGAATTGTTCTGGAACACATGAGGTCCACTGTGTCCACCTCTCCTTTGGTGCCGTTATAGTCCTTACTTTGGTGTGGTTTGCCTGTCTCTTCATCAGTTTTACTGTAGTCATGCATCGTAGACATGACGAGCACTGCTTTCTTTCTCTTTGCCACCATAGAGATCAACGTCATATCAGGTTGTGCACCAAACTTGTAACTTCCGGGTACTGATGTAGAATTGCGCTCCACAAACTCTGGGGGAATCTCCTTTTTGTTACTTTTCAGGGTGCCCAAAAAGGTCAATCCGTCCTTCAGCAAATCCTCGGCTAGAGGATCGCTGCTAAAGTAATTATCTGTAGTGACATTTCGATTTGTTTTCTTGATGGGATCTGTCAGTCTGACAACAATATCATGAGGTTTGTTGGTGGTAGCATAAGGGCCAGTTTCTTGCTTTCCACAATAAATTTCAATATTGTACGTATAGAATGTACGAACATCACATAAGGCATACATTTTGATGCCGTATTCGGCTGTTTTTTTAGCCATGTACTGCACAAATCGTTAGCGGCCCCGGAAAGCAACCAGCATTTCATCGACGGTCAGGAATTCAGTAGGAGAATATGACTGTTGTGAATTGTGGACGAATTCATTCAGAATGTCTCGAATGGGAGCTAGTCTGTCACTGTTCATCCGCTCCGTTCGTGTATTCGCATCGTCGAATCGTATACATCTCAATAAAAATCGGAATTGCCTTTCGCTGATATTGTATACCCAGTCCCGTTTGTCGCAAATGGTTCAGCTAGATTCGTACGATTCTCCCTTTTGACCACCATAAATAATAATGCCCCTAAAAAGCACGCATTTATTTTATATCAGTCAACCTAAAATCCCTCTCTGGACTTCAAGTTTCCTTTTCTGAATGTATATATTGGTGTTCTCAACAATACTATCAATAATATCAGGGGTCATTATTAGTGAAAAACATTCGATTTCAGTCATAAAATGTCGGGCAGTTACCTTAGAGCCTGGAAAAGTTTTGATAATGTTCCTTCCCTTTGTTTTTACGATATTTGCTACAGGTTGATTCGCCCACAATGTTTCTCCATCGTTACTGATTAAAAAAAACGAAGGCTCTCGCTATTTTCAGCTTCTTCTTCACCTTAATTATCAATTTCCAATTCAGATCACTGTCGTGGTCGTCCACATGTATTTCTTCAGTCTCGAAATCTGGATCGTTCTCTTCATCTTCCGTCAGATCTTCTAGCTGATCCATTCGTTTGTCTTCCTCTAACTCTTGAAGTTGTTTGAGTCTTCAGTCTTTTGACTGGTTTGATGCAGCTCTCCATGCCTCCCTGTCCTGAGCTAATCGTTTCATCTCTACATAGCTACCACACCCTACATCCGAGGCAATCTGTTTAACATATTCTAACCTTGGTCTACCCCTACAGTTCTTGTCCTCGACCCTTCCTTCCATAACTAAGCTTGCTATTCCTGGGTGTCTTAGTATGTGTCCTACCAACCTATCTCTTCTCTTCATTATCAGTCGCCAGAAACATCTCTCCTCTCCCACTCGCCTTAATACCTCTTCGTTTGTAACCCTATCTACCCATCTGACCTTCATCATTCTCCTGTAACACCACATTTCAAATGCCTCAATTCTCCTCTTTTCTGCTGCATCAATAGTCCAAGTTTCACTTCCATAGAGCGCCACGCTCCAGACAAAGGCTTTCAAAAATGACTTCCTAATACCTAAATCTATATTCGATGTCAACAGATTCCTTTTTTGTAGAAAGGCTTTCCTTGCCTGAGCCAACCTACTTTTTATATCCTCTTTGCTTCGTCCATCACTGGTTATTCTGCTTCCTAAGTAACAGAAGTCTCCTACTTCCTTCAGCTTTTCACCTGCCAATTTGATCTCCATAGAGGTTTCTGATTTATTTCGGCTGCATTCCAGTATTTTTGTTTTACATTTATTAATTTTCATCATGAAGTCCTTCCGTAAGACGGAATCCATACCATTCAAAAACTCATTCAAATCCTCAGGCTTGTCGGCCAAGATGACGATGTCATCAGCAAATCTCAGAGTTGAAATTATTTCTCCTTGAATCTTCACTCCCACTTTAAATTTTTCTCCAATTTCCTTCATTGCTTGTTCAATGTAAAGATTGAAAAGCATGGGTGATAAGTTGCAGCCTTGCCTTACACCTTTCATAATACCAGCTTCTCTCTCATATCCTTCAGCTCGAATGACTGCTGTCTGGTTTCTGTATAGATTGTATATCACCCTCCTATCCCTGTACTTTATTCCAATAGATTTCAAAATGTCAAACAATATAGTCCAATCAACGTTATCAAAAGCCTTTTCTAAGTCTACAAATGCCATGAACGTTCTCTTATCTTTCCTTATTCTACCTTCCAAAATCAGCCTGAGACTTAGTACAGCTTCCCTTGTTCCTACATTTCTCCTGAAACCAAACTGGTCTTCACCCAACTCCGTTTCTATCTGGCTTTCAATCCTCTTGTAAATTATTCTAGACAGGATCTTTGAAGCATGAGTAATCAAGCTGATTGTACGGTAATCTTCACATCTGTCAGCTCCCACTTTCTTTGGTATAGAGATGATAACATTCTTCTTGAAATCAGGGGGTACCTCACCTGTCTCATAAATCCTACACACCAAGTGAAATAACCCGATCAGACCTTCATCTCCTATGCAGCGTAGCAACTCAATCGGTATATCATCTATGCCTGGTGCTTTGTTCCTGCCTAAGTCCTCTAATGCTCTGTCAAATTCTGATCTCAATATTAAATCTCCTTTTGCATCCTCATCAATTTCCTCCTCCCTTTCCATTACATGATTCTCAATCTCCTTTCCCTTATACAAGCACTCTATGTAAGCTTTCCATCTCTCAACCTTTTCTTCCCTATCTGTTAGAGGCTTTCCATTTGTGTCCCTAATATTACAGCACTTAGTCTTCTTTTCCCCAAATGTATTCTTAATCCTTCGATAAGCTGTGTCTACTTTTCCTAATTTCAGACACTTTTCTATACCTGCACATTTCTCTTTCAACCATTCTTCTTTCGCTGCCTTGCACTTCTTGTTAACCTCATTTCTCAGACGTCTATATTCTGCTTTCCCCTCTTCATCTCTTAGATTCTTGTGTCTCCGCCTTTCATCCATCAATTCTAGTATATCCTGAGTGATCCACGGTTTTCTACCTATTCTTTCTTTCCTACCAATGTTTTCTTCTGCGGATTTTGTTATTTCATTCTTCAAAAGTGCCCATTCGTCTGCAATTGAAGTTTGTTTAGGGTTTTTCATTAGTCCTTCCTTTATACTCTTCTTGAATCTTTCGTTTACATCCTTCTCTTTCAGTCTGTCTATTGGCCACCTTTTTGGCTTTTGACTTTTCTTCAGTTTCTTCAACTTTAATCTGCATTTCATTACAACCAGATTGTGGTCAGAGTTTATGTCAGCACCAGGATATGTTTTACAATCCAAAATCTGGTTTCGAAACCTCTGCTTGACCATAATGAAGTCGATTTGGTAACGCCCTGTATCTCCTGGTCTCATCCATGTGTATATTCTTCTATTGTGGTTATTGAATAAGGTGTTAGCTATGACCAACTCATGTTCGGTGCAGAATTCCATCAGCCTGCTTCCTCAATCATTCCTTTCACCTAATCCGAAATCTCCTACTATCTTCCCTTCTCTCCCTTTTCCTACCACAGCATTCCAATCTCCCATTACTATAACATTTTCATCACCTTTGATATACCTCAGAATGTCATCTATTTCTTCGTAGACCTTTTCAACATCCTCATCATCAGCTTGACTGGTAGGCATATAGACTTGTACCACTGTGGTGCACGTAGGTTTAGTATTGATTTTTGCTACAATAATCCGTTCACTGTATTGCTCATAATATTCCACCCGCTGTCCAAGTTTCCTACTCAATATGAGACCAACTCCTGCTTGGCCATTGTTTGATTTAGTGCTAATGACCCTATAGTCTCCTGACCAAAAGTCCTGTTCTTCCTGCCAGCGCATTTCACTAATCCCAACCAAATCCAACCTCAACCTATCCATTTCCCTTTCTAAGTTTTCTAACTTTCCACTTCCTAGCAGACTTCTAACATTCCACGCTCCGATCCGTAGAATGTCAGATTTCCTCTTTGTCACTTCTGTAATGTTAACCCCCTCTCGAGTAGTCCCCACCCGGAGATCCGAACGGGGGACTAGTTTACCTCCGGATTGAAATGTTACAAGGGAGGAGGCCATCATCACATGTAATTATGCATAGAGAGGTGCATATCCTCGGGAATAGCATTACGGCTGTAGTTTCCCGTTGCTTTCAGCCGTGCAGCAGAACGCAGTGTAGCCATTTGTAGGCTTATATTATCAATATCTTAACCGTCTATTAGACTAGTAAAGGATTGATTTATTTTGAAAGGCTGCTACTCCCTTTCAGAATAAGTAAAGAGCAATTCTACTACAAAATACTAACCTTCTACTAACAATTAAATACCAAAATTCTACTAATGAAAAAAATACTAAAGTTTCACCAACAACAAATACTACCACTAAAACAGTCTGTCACCAGGCCCACTCTTGAAGAACTGTACAAATATCCTCAGGTCTGAGGTAATTTTCCCTGAAACCCAAAAGTAAATATTGATTAAATCGTAGGTACTCATAAAATCCTAGAGAGTAAAACCGAGGGAACGAGTGAGATGAAGGACAGTGAAATAGAGGTGTAAAGCATAAATATTTGAAAAATATATCACACTGAAATATATGATATTTGAGCAATTCATCATATAATATTATAAATCAAGTAAAAAGTAAAGAAATAAATACTTACATTGAGTGTGGTGGACGGTAAACGCTCAGCACTGTTAGGCGCGCGGCGGCAATAAGGCCGGTCGAACCTCCTACCGTGACATAGACAACTTGCGTAATGAATTGCGCAATCCCTCTACAAATCTGAGGTGGGGTTGGCCTGCCATCTGACGTCTTAGCTAGTAGTTAGAGAATAGTTAGGGGCGTGGTTGTCCTTCACGGCAGTATAACAATGTAGCGCGTCTTTTTTAAAAAACCCGGCCAATTTGCCGCGTGCGCGCCCGCCCGAAGGTTAAGTGTGACGCTATCATGTTTGTGTTAAAGTAGTAAGCCACTAAGGTACGTCGCTTGGTGTGAAGATTAGAACCTTTCTGTGTCCTTGTATGTATGTGTTACATTTTTCCAGTAATTTTTAGTTCAAATATTGGATACTCTTCACGTGTAATAGTCTTTTTCGAGCTGTAACTGGGTTCAGTGCACGAGTGCTATGCCCATTACCTAACCTACAAAAAAAAAAAAAAAAAAGGAAGAATACTTCAAATGGTGCAGTAACAAAATCATTCATACCTAGTGTCAAGGATAGGTTAAAAAGAAACTTCCCATTAACTAGCAATGTAAATACTTTCTTAACAGGACATGTTAAGATAAATTCGTATTTCTTTCGTTTCAAAATAAAAGACAGCCCATTGTGGGCGTGTGGCAGTGAAGAACGAACAGTTTATCATTTGTTATTTACATGCGTGAAACTGGAAAAAGAAAGACAGTTGTTTAAGGACAATATGGTAAATAAACATAGAAAATGGACGTTCGAAAAAATTAAGCTAATGAAGCATTATATATTATAATATAATTTTATATTTTAATTTAATAGATTTAGAAAAAATGTCAAGCAGTTGAACAGATTCTTAATATTGGTGTAGCTCATAAAACAATAAGTTAATAGATATAGACAGTTCCTAGAACAATATATCACCAAACAAATAGCCATATAACAATAATGAATAATACATAGGTAAATGTATGTTATTAAAATTGTAAACATTTTGTAAACATAGCATGAAGTATTACTTTAATTGTAGTGGAACATGCTGTTAAAAATAAATAAATAAATAAATAAATAAATAAATAAGGTTACGTAAAGAGGTCTCTTCTGGAATTCTGTGACAAGTGTTACCAATTAAAAAATTTTGTTTTTCACCTAGGCCTAGAGTTTTTAACAAATGTCTTAGTGATAGGCTATTATACAGTTCGAATTAAATAGCGATTTAGAGGGTCATTTAAATTATATTAAATGTACAACATAACATTTTCCCTAATGAGACAAAATTTAATGGATATTGGCAAACACCCAGCGTGCTAGCGAGTAATTTTTACTGTGCATGATAATTTATTGTGTGTGCCCTCCCAATCACTAAGACCACCAGCCGCCGCTGTTCGACACGCAACCTCGGTAAGCTAGGCTGACATATATTATTCAAAATCTCTTCTTTTATATTGCTGGCAAGTAACTTCATAGTTTTGGAAATAACGTTAAATTTAATATCGGTCTCATCACTTTTCTCGCCCCACAGGTTAACATAACTTCAGTAAAAGTATTTACTATTTACTATTATTAACTTTTCATATTTTGTTTTTGTGTAGAATTAAATTCAGTATTTTAATCCATGCCTTGCATTCCTTTTTCAGTAGTTAGAAGTACATGTAAGTCATCCCTTATCCCCAATGCAAAAACTAACTGGTTGATTACTTTGATTTCGCCACGGGCTGGGAGAAAGAGGTCTCAGGTGCTCCACTGATGTTAATTTATCATTATTTGTGTTTCTTTTATTGGTCTTCAACACTTTGTTGCGACCATGGCGCCCAACATTTCATTTTGAGAGCACTACTGAAGGTAAGTTCACAATACCAGTGTGTATTAACATGTGTATCAACTCATTTCATGACCTATTACATTTATCATCCAACAGTGAGCAAACCACCATCTTAAAACACATTACAGGTGTCGCCAAAGCGTAGGGCACGAAAACCAGATAGTATTTGTAATTGGGGAACGGTATTATCTTTGTGCTTGTGTTTTGTGGGGGATTTTAATTGTGGTGTATCAGTATGGCTGATAAGGACCAGATGAAGCTTAGGAGTGGTCAACAGTTGAGTGGTGATATGGTAGAGGAGAATGTGGGGGAGGAGAGTAGTCAGTTGGCAGAAGATGGTCAGAAGTTGATGGAAGGGAGATCGGAGGTTGATCCCAATACCAGTAAGGAGATGTCGGTGGAAATAAGTGAAGGCATTATGAGCATGTTAAGGTTGTTGAATAACAAATTAGAAGCCACTAATAATAAACTAGATAATACCAGTCAGGAAATAAATGCTAAATTGGAAAGTCACAGTCTGGAAATGAATGCTAAATTGGATAGTCACAGTCAGGAAATAAATGCTAAATTAGAAAGTCACAGTCAAGAAATAAATGCTAGATTAGAGAGTAATAATCAGGATTTGAGTAACAAGTTAGAAGCAACTAATGCTAAACTTGAACTTAATAACAAGGAGATAAACAGGAAATTGGATCAGAATAACGCTGAAACTAATAATAAAATTGAAGAGCTAAATAAAAAGTTAGATGGAGTCACTAAAATCAATGAGGAGCTGAGTAAAAAGTATGAGAAGGTGAAGCATAGTATTGAAGGAGTGAGAGGAGAAATTAAGAGTCAGTTGACTGAGAAATCTAGTGAAATCATAGCAGATGTAGATAGTAGATTGGGGAAGGTACAAGGCAGTTTGGAGGAGAGAATGAACACTCAGACAGAGAATTTCAAGGTGTTGGTGCAAGTGGAGACCAAACAGGTTAAAGAGCAGCTGGAGGGTGAGATTGAAAAGGTACAGAAAGAATTAAGTAAGAAGGTGGAAGATTTCAACTTAGTGAATTTAGATAGTATTCAGGAAGTCAAGGAGAAGCAAGGAGTATTAACGGACAGGATAGAAGAAAGGGAAGGAAGTAACAGGGAAAGAGTTGAGAATATTGAGAGGAAGGCGGAAAAGAAAATAGCGGAGCTGGAAGTGAGATTGAATAAGGTAAGGCAAGAGGCCGGGCAGGGGAGAACAAGTTTCATAAGTGGTCACGGTTTCAAGGAGGTAGAGCTGGCTAAATTTAGCAACCGTCAGGGATGTCCTATGGAATTCTTAGAAGCCGTGGAAAGCAAATTTAAAGAAAGGCTGGATGAAGGAAGTCTTGAGTGGTGTAATGTGCAGGAAATATTAGACCAGGCATTTGTTGGTGAAACAAGAAATTGGTTTGCCGTATACAAGAGCACTTTCGAAAACTTAGATGATTTTAGAGATAAATTCTGCGATAAATTCTGGAATGAGGCAATTCAGTCACTGCATCGTGAGGCAGTGATGTGCGGTAAATACAACATAAAGGGAAATAGCAGTATGGCTGAATATTTTCTAGGTCAAGTGCTCACATGCAAATATTTGGATGGGTTGACTCAGGAGAAGGATGTTGTCAGACTACTTTTGAGGCATTTCCCATACCGCATTAAGGAAGCTGCTTGTATTCAGAGAGCGAATACAATACAGGAGGTTGAGAAGTTATTAGGGACTTTTGATGCACTGGGAAGGGGTGGCGGAGAAGAACAACTGGTTAGCTATCAAGGCAATCAAGGTCATCAGGGACAGGATGCTAGGAACCAGAGTTTCCAAGGTAGAAGCAGTGGTGGCAGCCAGAATTATCAGAATAGGGGTAACAATAACAATAATAATTTTCAGAACCGTAGTAACAATATGAGCCAGAACAATCAGAATCGAGGCAATAATGGGAATAACCCTAATTATCAACATAGAGGTAATCACCCAGGCTAAGGTAATGGTCCACAAGGTAATCAAAGGTCAGGGAGTTATAATAACTCGAACAACAATCAAGGTTATAACAGAGGTGACCAGGGTAACAATAGCCCTAACAATAGAGAAGAAACAGTACAGAGTAACAATAGTCAGATCAGCAGCCAGAGGGGTAGTGATGACAATGCCGCCACGCCAAATTTAAACTAATACCCGACTGCAATGGTGGGTCAGTATTACAGTCTGTTGTTATTCCCGTCAGTACGTTGATATCTGATACTTATGACCTGGATATGAAAAGTGACTTGTTACGTGAATTTACCGAAGAACCCGAGGTAGTTGAGTCCTTAAATTTGAATCCTGTCGTCGAATTATTCGTGTCGAGGGCGAGTGTGTGTAGTTTGTTAGATAGTGGTTGTGTAAGATCTTGCGTGAGTGCTGCATTTTATGGGAGGATGAAGGACGCTGGTGTGAAGTTTGAAGAGATTCCGATTAAATCGACGTATGTAATTACGGCTGTTGGTAAGAAATCCCACGTGATTTCGAGACAAGTGCTGGTCGATATAGAAATTAATAACCATATTGAGAGTCAAGTGTGTTTGGTCATTCCAAATCTTGTCTATGAGGTCATCCTTGGTTCGGATTGGTTGACCAGGTTTTCTGCTAAATTATGTTTTAAAGAAGGGTGTGCGAAGTTAAGATGGAATGACAATGAGGTAATTATAACGTTTGTTGACGCAGGTAAGAAGTGTAGTGCTTCTCAGGAAGTGTGTATTCTAAGTGAGGTGTTCCCGGCAAGTGATGTCGAGGTAAGTGGGCAGGTATCTAGAGGTGCAGAGCCTGTACCGTCATTCTTTGTGGGCAGTCTACAGACGAATGGTGATCTTGAAGACACATTACGTCACGCTGCAGGGGAGAGTAAATTGGATGCAGATCAGGTTGATCAACTTTATGAGGTTTTATTGAAGAATAAGAGAATTTTTGAGAATAGGATTGGAGAAGCAAATTGTTACGAACATTCGTTAAACGTTATTAATTACTCTGTTTTTGTCGGTCATCGCTATCCCGTGCCTTTTCGTTATCAAGAAATGGTCCAAACTCAAATTGACCAAATGCTGGCAGATGGTATTATCGAGCATTCAAATAGCCCTTATGTGAATTCACTCATTACGGTCCTGAAAGCTGATAGTAAGGTCAGACTTTGCCTTGACGCCCGTCTGCTCAATACGCACATAAGTTTTGACCAGCTGAAATCCTTGTCAATTGAGGAACTGATGCAGAGCTTTGAGGGGAAGCAATGGTTCACGTGTGTTGACCTTAGCTCTAGTTTCTGGCAGGTCCCTTTAAGGAAAGAGGATAGGGCCTTGACAGCATTTTCACACCAGTATAACCTATATCAATTTCGGCGTGTACCGTATGGTTTGAAGAGTAGTTCAGCGGCTCTGATTCGTGCTCTGAATATAGCTCTAGGTAGGGACACAGGTGAGTTCGTAACTATATATATAGATGACATGGTAATCAGCTCTAGGACTTATGAGGAGCATTTAGTTCATTTGAACTATGTCTTCAAGAAGCTGGACAAGGCAGGACTCACTCTTAAACTTTCTAAGTCATCATTTTGTAGGCAGAATGTCACTTTTCTAGGTCATAATGTATCGAGATTGGGAGTAACACCGGAGGTAAGTAGGGTAAGGAAAATACTGGACACTAGTGCACCTAGGAACGCTAAGGAACTGAAGTCTTTTCTGGGCGTGTGTAACTTCTTTAGGAGGTTTGTTGTGAAGTACTCATGTTTGGTGGAGCCATTCAGGGAGCTACTGAAGGCTGGAAACAGATGGTATTGGGATGAAGCGCATGACGAAGCATTCCAGGCTCTGAAGCGTGGATTTGAGGAAGCGGTGGTACTGGCGTACTGCGATACCCTCTGAGAGACAGAGAGTATGTGGTGATGACTGATGCATCCCATATAGGCATTTCGGGTGTATTGTGTCAAAGAGATGAGCAAGGAGACTTGCGAATTGTGTCTTTAGCCTCGCGTGGATTATCTGCCGCGGAGAAAAGATACACAATCACGGAACTGGAGCTTCTTGGAATTGTTTTTAGCCTAAGTAAATTCAGGATGTATGTTTTTGGTGGTAAGTTCGATATTTACACGGATCATCATGCTTTGGTTTTCATAAAAACTTGCAAGTTGAGTTCCAACAGGGTAAGTCGTTGGATATTGGCGCTTCAAGAATATGATTTCGACGTCAAACATATAAAAGGTAAAGACAACATATTGGCTGATATGTTATCACGAGATGTATCCTTAAGTAAGGAGGGCTCGGTGTTGAAAGCTGAGGAAGGCATATTGATATGTGCTTGTATGGATCCAGGCAATAAGCAGTCACTTGAAATATTGAAGAACATGTTGGTGGAACAGAGAGAAGATGTCAATTTGTGTGAGCCTCTGGCTAGGTTGGAAACAGGTGACTCGGCAACGGTGAAAGTTGGACGGTTCACATATATGATGCAGGACGGCTTTCTCGCACGCAGGTGTAAGGATGATCGCTGGGCAATATGTGTTCCGACTTCTTTAAGGGAGGAACTTATATGGTTCCTACACAGAGAACTGGGGCATTTTGGCGCGAACAAGGTGCTCTATGAACTTCGTCATGACTTTATTTGGGAGAAAATGGGAAGGGATGTTAGAAAGATTCTCGCTAGGTGTGACCTCTGTCAGAAATCTAAATTTCCCGTTCGTTATTTATCCGGTCCTATGCAGGCGGTCCTCACAAGTCGTCCCGGTGAACTTCTTTGTGTTGATCTTTATGGTCCTGTGATTAAAGGTCAGTTTGGCTACGAGTACATATTTGTAATAGTTGACGCATTCAGTAAATACGTCAAACTTTATGCATTAAGGAAAGCCACGGGTCTTGCATGTAGCCGACTGATCGAAGATAAGTACATACCTGAGTTTGGCATTCCACTCAGAGTTTTGTCTGACAGCGGACCGCAGTTCACCTCTAAGCACTGGGAAACCAGCATGGAGAAAGTCGGCATCACACACGTTCATTCATCAGTGAGATATCCGCAAGGAAATTCTTGTGAACGATCGATGAAAGAGTTATCTCGACTTTTCCGGGCTTTGGTGCATAACAGACATTCAGCATGGGTGAGTCAGCTTCCCAAAGTTGAGACCTGGCTGAATGCTGTTCAACACGAGAGTACCCGATTAACGCCGTTTGAAATTCATTTTGGTAGGAGACCCCAGAATGAATTAGCGAGAAGTTTGGGCTTAACGGAGGGTAAACAACCGGGGGTGGATTTTTATGTCCAGTTGGCGAAACAGAATTTGACTAAATCAGCAGAGAAAAGAATTCGCCAACAAAACAAATCTAAACATGACTTTTTCAATGTGGGAGATCGCGTCCTATTGAGGGTCCCGAAACAGTCTTGTGCCGTAGAGAAGGTCATAAAGAAGTGGTTTCTCTTATTTGAAGGACCATATGTTGTTTCTCAGCGCGTCGGTAAGTGCGCTTATGTGTTAGAGAATAATGGAATTCGTTTATATGGTACATATAACATTCACTCGTTACGTAAGTATGTGGCGTGAGTTGGAGAGGTGACAGCTGTTACGAAAGGGTGACCGGTGATGAACCTCTAGGACTTGATTTGAATAGGTAGCCTATGTAAGGTGGTATGAAGGCTGTTGATCTGGACTAAAGGTTAGTGGTAACCGTAATTATGAAGGTATGTATTTGGGGAGAGACCGTGTTGGAGTTATCTCAAGGAGATAAGGGTGACAGGAGGAGTGCTCGCTGTTGGAAGGTAAGAGACTGGTTTTAAAGGAAGCTAAATGGGACTCATTAAGCACAGAGATAAGATGAATTACATAGATTTCTATATTTTGATATTATTTCAGTAGAGGTTCACATTGTAATTAATTTTCAGAGATTTTGTGTAATGCAGTCTGTAAGCCCTATAGCTTACGTGTGACGTACGGCTGCGAAAATTGTGTTAATTTACATGTGTATGCGTGTGAGAGGTGGAATTCCCGACATATCGATTACAGTTCAGGAGAAGTTATGACTACACTATATAACATTGTAATTTGGTCGAATCTCCGTAAACTCTACTCCAGGAATTAACCCTCCGAAGTGATATTATTTCATACGTGTAGTATGGAACCGACCCGTAATGTGACATTATTATGATTGTGTCACGAGAAGAAAATTTACCGTGTGTAAATAAAGGGTAAAATATGAATATGTTCTATTTTTCAGGGTATCGATTTCATGTAACAGGCGGTGTTTCCACTATACAAAAACACTTGAACGCACAAGTTGCAAAGGAATACAAAGGGAACAATGACGTGATTATGTTGAAGATGATTGCAAATTATACTTGGACATAGAAGGGTATTATTATATGTTGTATTTTTTGTATGTTGTGTCATATTTTTTTTATATTCGTGTCGGAAGAAAATCAGCACTACATTACTAGGTAATATAGCGTGATCTTCTAGGGCGTTCTGTAATATGTTCATAACGGCAAACTATTACTTGTTATTTATATATTTAGATTTATTATTATTATTAATATTATTCGTACTTAATTGATATAATTCATTATTATTATTATTATTAAGTTTAGATTCAAGGCTAACTGAGCCATGGAGATGTTTTATTACACACGATAACTCCAATTATTTTCGCTATTTGAATCAAAGGGATTCGACATATTTCAGTTATTCTACAGTATGTTAACTTGCGAGGTGACCACAGTCATGAGACCCTTTTTTATTTCCTTAAGACAGATTTTAAAACCGTGGCGAGTGCAATTATTCTGAGTGACAAGCACAGCAGGGGATCTCCGCTGAGTAAGTGAACAATGGACAGCCTGGTACAACAGATTTCAAGAGATTAGTGTCAAAGGAGCTATCTGGCTTCACAAGGTGTGTCTGTACCAAGTGAAGAGGAGTTTATCTGATGTTTTCTAAGAAGGACTCGGGGTCTACTGGAACGTATCTCTGAGACAGAAGACCATAGCAACGGTATTTTGATTGGTCGACGAAGGTTTATTTTCTGTAGGAGTGGGGAGAAAGACGGATGGCACTTGAGGGCTGGCGCGTTTAAGGAAAGAGTCACTCACTACTGTGAATCTTATTGGGAATGAAGTAAGTCATTCATACCGTCTATAGTTTGGACTTGATTGTGCATATAAGACATATTTCTTCGTCTTTCCATGCAATAACGACAATGGTTGTGTTATTGGCCAAAGTCGGTAAAGTGATTTATGGAGTTAGCACTTCATCACTGATCAAGCTAGCAGCTAAATCTACATCAGCGCTGCTCAGTAAATATAATTAACGGAACTTATCTGCTGGGATCCTTCAAGACGTCATTCCAAGAGATGGATCATCGCCCCAGGGACAACTACAAGTCTTAAATATGGAGACCAATTCCTTCGACACGCAACCTCGGTAAGCTAGGCTGACATATATTATTCAAAATCTCTTCTTTTATATTGCTGGCAAGTAACTTCATAGTTTTGGAAATAACGTTAAATTTAATATCGGTCTCATCACTTTTCTCGCCCCACAGGTTAACATAACTTCAGTAAAAGTATTTACTATTTACTATTATTAACTTTTCATATTTTGTTTTTGTGTAGAATTAAATTCAGTATTTTAATCCATGCCTTGCATTCCTTTTTCAGTAGTTAGAAGTACATGTAAGTCATCCCTTATCCCCAATGCAAAAACTAACTGGTTGATTACTTTGATTTCGCCACGGGCTGGGAGAAAGAGGTCTCAGGTGCTCCACTGATGTTAATTTATCATTATTTGTGTTTCTTTTATTGGTCTTCAACACTTTGTTGCGACCATGGCGCCCAACATTTCATTTTGAGAGCACTACTGAAGGTAAGTTCACAATACCAGTGTGTATTAACATGTGTATCAACTCATTTCATGACCTATTACATTTATCATCCAACAGTGAGCAAACCACCATCTTAAAACACATTACAGCAGTAACAGGAAGATGATCTACTGTCAGTGTTGCACAACCCAGCTAGAAGATCGTGGATTCACGGCATTAATGGATCCATGGAACATTCAAATCTGTGGTTTAGAAAGCTGTGGACAAAACATCAACAAGATTTCAACTGATGATGATGATGGTGAGGCTTCCGGAGAGGCCGAGTGCAGGTCTTTCTAGTTGACGCCTGTGGGCGACCTGCGCGTCGTAATGAGGATGAAGTGATGTTGAAGACGGCATATACACCCAGTCCCCGAGTCACGGGAATTAACTCCAGGAGATTAAAATCCCTGAAGGCTCGGCCGGGAATCAAACCCAGGGCTCCTTGGGCCAAAGCCTAGCGTGCTAACCATTTAGCCAAGGAGCTGGACAAGATTTCAACTAATTAGCCTCGATTGATTGGCTACAACCAAATCTTAATTGGCTAAATCTATTGAGGCCAACCATTCAGAACAGGTTCGTACATGCCTCGACTCAGTATTACAGCGACTCCAGCACAATCAATGTCTTCCTGCCACCTGTCTATTTCTTTAGGAACTATCCTTGATGCAGTGTTGAGTCACTGGAGTAGCAGAGTATTCTGTAAAAGAGCAACCAGTTGGAGCTGGGATTGTGCACACCTGAGGCAAGGAAGGGTTAACAACATTTAATCATTTTGCAAGAACAATTTAATAACGGTCAGTCATACAAAGAAGACCACAGTATGTTTGATACAAAATCGTCCTGCAGTGTGATCAGCAACTCTTCAATATGGTGCCCAACACCTGGACAGAGTGGGTGAGAAATCTGAACATCCCTGTACTAATCTGACTTAAGTTCTTACTCGAAACTTTAGGCACACAACTCGTGCTAAGGGTAAGAATTTTCAAAATAGCTTTTGGGTTTTTAGGCCGTATTATATGCTTCTTGATACTCTGATGTTTCTCCAACAAATACAGGTAACATTTTCAAAGATTTGTTTTGAGTGGTTTGAAGCGACACTCATGTGAGGTTTATATAGACTGATGGAATTACCACGAGACATGAAAAGAATTCTACTAATTTCTGCTACACCAATCCCTGACTCCAGTCAATCTAAACCAATTAGCCTTGTTTATGATACAGACCAGCCTGCTTTCTATGGAATTTTATCTTCTGCCAGCCTCCAAATTATATTCCTCCATTTTCCTATTAAAATCATGTGGATGTTTATCTGTATAGACTGGTGTGATGGTCAATGTTGTAGAAAGTATTTTGTGCCTTGAAATCAAATTGAGTGACAGGTTGATAGATTTTCACAATGTGTTATATAGTACTGGAATAACCCAAAACGCCATTCTGAAGAAAACTCAGTTATTGTCAGGGGCGGATCTAGGGGAGGGCGAGGAGGGCGAAAGCCCAGGGCCCCGCAGTCCGGCGGGCCCCGCGCCATGGATTGTTTTAAATTTAATTGATTAATTAATTATACCCAGTCTAGCCATAAATACTGTTACAAACTTTTGACACAAACTGTACAACCGGTTTGGCAGGTAAAGAACTACCAATGTGTACACGTTAACCTTGAACCATTGTTAACTTGTCTGTGAAAGAGGAAGCATCTAGCTCCAGGTTTCAACATGGAATGGGGTGATTATGAAAATCGTGTTGCAGTGATAGCATTACATAAAGTTGGAAAATCTCCAAGTGACATTTTCAAGACGCAGCAAAAGCTGAAAATCAGTCGTATGTTTGTGTACTGGACCATTGAGCGATTCACTGCAACCGGGACTGTAAAGGATCGTCCAAGGGAGGGTCGCCCACGCAGTGTCAGGGCTCTAGCAGCAAAAAAGGCAGTGGCTGCTCATATTCGGAGAAATGCGGTGCGGAAGCAGGTTATCATGGCCCGTGAAATGAACATTTCAAAAAGGTCATTATCAAGGCTTCTGTCAGAGGACCTTGGACTACGGGCTTATCGCCGACGAACAGGACAATACCTTGACGCGCGTCTAAAGAAGCTGAGAGTGCTTAAAATGTCGAAGTCTCCTGCAGCGTTACGCGCAAAATGGTCATCGAAACATCCTCTTCACCGATGAAAAGGTATTCACTATTGAAGAATCTTTCAATGTGCAAAACGACAGGGTTTATGCATCATCATCTCGGGAAGCCAGTAAAAAGGTTCCGAAAGTTCAGAGGGCCGATCATCCCTCCTCTGTGATGGTATGGTGGGGGGTGAGTTATTCGGGCACCACCCCGCTGCATTTCTGCGAAAAGGGTGTTAAAATCAGTGCCTGAGTGTACGAAAGCACCGTTTTTGAGCCTATTGTGAAGAACTTAAGTGGCACATTGTTTCAAAACCAACCCTGGACTTTCCAGCAGGATTCTGCTCCAGCCCACAAGGCTAGGTCAACACAAGGGTGGCTTCAGCGTCATGTCCCCGACTTCATTTCAACTGAAGATTGGCCCAGTAGCAGTCCGGATCATAACCATTTGGACTACAGACTATGGTCAGTGCTTGAGGGCATTGTCTGCAAGAAGAGACACCCCACCATTGGAATTATAAAGCGTTCCTTATTGTCAGCAGTGGCGGATTTCCCCCTGGATGCCCTCCGTTCTGCCATAGACGAGTGGCCATCAAGACTCAGAGCCTGTATCAGTGCCAAAGGTGACCATTTCGAAAAGTGATTGGTGATTTGTGTAAAGAATGCCTGTAAGAACAACAAACTAACAGCAAATTAAAATACTTCTCATAATATTTGCGTTTTTCACTTTTTAAGTTGTAACAGTATTTATGGCTAGACTAGGTAATTTTCAAACTTTTCAAATTAATTTATAATTCATATTCTTTTTTTCAGTGCAGCTATGACCTCCCGTGACGTTTAGTAAGTTTGGATTTCAGTGAAATGATAGAAGACTTCATCCGGGAAAAAAGTCGCGAAGTAATATTTTAATATTTCATAGTTTGCGTAATCTTCTTCAAGGGGAGTTAAAGGTTTCTTTCATATTATTAAAAGCACATGAACTGTAGTGTATTAAAGATATTGTAACTATTCTTTATTTTATTATTATTAGAAAACTATTTTCCATTTGATTTGATATTATTTTTATTTCCTATTGTTGAGGGCCCCACCTTATCATATCGCCCAGGGCCCCACAAGGCCTGGATCCGCCACTGGTTATCGTTTAATATTTAAATTTTCCTTTCGGTATGTTGAACTGCTAAAATATGATAGAAAAATCAACTTAAATGTATTTATTTTGGATGTTTGTGTTTAGTTTTTCAGATATTTTTAGCTTTGAATCATAAAAAATGCAAAAATGCACAGTAAATTGATTTAAAGATTTGTCAGTTTTCAGATTAAACTGGAATATCTCCTAAAGCTGAGAACCGCTACCTTTTCGTATACACACATAATATAGAAGGCTAGTTACAATATTAAATCCATGCTAATACGAGGGGTATACAGACTTTTCAGCCACTCGGAAAGATAACAAACCTATGATACATATTCATACAAACTGTCTTATTAGCTAACATTTTCTTTTATACTCATAATGCAATGCTGTCCATGGGTGGGGTGGTTATTAGAAATCACAAGAGTGAGTCATACCATTGGTGTTAGTTATTGTTGGTTGAAGGGGCAGAACAGCGAGGTCATCTGCCCCAAGTCATACCATGGGCTAAGGGATTACAAAAGACTTTGACAAGGAAAGTTTAAAATGCAGGTTGGGTCAGTTATGCACACAACAGCATATCCATCACATGTTACTGTTATTGCATAGCCGACTAAATCAAAATGCTACTTCCAGATCCACTTGGACAAAGCCTCCTATCTCCATCATATCTTTCTGTTATTGCACAGCCAACTAAATCAAAATGCACCTTCCAGATCCAGTTGGACAAAGCCTCCTATCTCCACCACATGTTATTGTTGTTATACAGCCAACTAAATCAAAATTCACCACTGACAAAGCCTTCTATTTTGGGATCTAGAAGGCAATGTTCATGTCAGAGCCAACATATTCCACAGCGCTGTGCTTTCTATCTCTGTCCTTGCCAAACTGTAGCAAACCTATAAGACAAAGATCATGTAACTAATTTGATGTGTCACTCATGTATACAGGGTGTCCCACCTAACTCTGAGACCTCAAATATTATCGAAATTAAACAAGATGTGAAAAATCTACTTGCTCACGAATGTAGCCACGTCAGGGGGTCACCCAATGGGAGGATATGCACAATCCAGGAAATTATAACAATATCACTTTTAACGCAAAGTTACCTTTCTTTTAATGGAACATACATGTTTTTTTCTAGCAAAATCAAACGTAAACATACAATTATTGATAACAAAATTGGTTTCACTTCTCTAAACCTCGTACCTTCTGAAATAACTAAAGTTGTAGAGGATGGTAAAGACTACTTTCTCTGGGGCGCATTGAAAGATAGAGTCTATCAGGAAGTCCCAACTACAATAGCAAATATGCAACAGCGTATTACTGCGGCATGTGCGGAAATATCTGTGGAAACACTGGGATCAGTACAAAGCTCTCTTGTTCACCGTCTACAGAAGTGCATTGATGCAAACGGTGGTCACAATGAACATCTGCTGAAGTGACACAATTTCATCAGTTAAGATGTTACTGCTTACTTGTGAATGCCTTTTCCGTGCTGGATGTAATTTTAAAACATGACGTTTCTTTAAGCTATACAGTAGGCCACAAGTTTGTTTAGGAATTCGGTAATTGTACCTTCTGTAACTTACTATGTGTACAGTTCTACGCTTGTGTTAAACGTGACAAACAGTGTCTCCATTGCCATCCTCTACAACATTACCGTATATACCCGAATGTAAGATGAGGTTTTTTCCCACTTTTTGTGTTACAAAAATTTGGGGTCGTCTTATATTCAGGGTAATTTTTTTTTATTATTTGCAAAGTAGTATGTGGTGTTGGCATCTTGTAACTCGCAACGAATCAATGCGTTAATGAAGATTAAAATATGGTTTGTTATGTTTAATTACCATGCATATACGAATAGCGTGCATTTTGAGGTTCTAGTGGGCGTGGGTTGGCGACCACGGCGCCCCAGCTGAGTCCGGCATTGCTTCCACTTACTTGTGCCGGGCTCCTCTCCGTCTTCTTTACTGTCGACCTCACTTGGTCAACTCTTGTTCTCTTCCGACCCCGACGGTATTAGGGTATCCGAGGCCTAGGGAGTCTCTTCCTTTCCCGCCTTAATTGGCCCTTGTCTCATCTTTTCTGATTCCCTCCTTCTGCGAGGGGTCAGCCTTCTTTTTCTTTTCAGGTTCTCTCTCCTGCCTTCTGCACAAGGCCCTCAAGGAGGCAGGGTGTATGTAGCCCCACCACTTTTGGTGCACCCTAGATAATGCTACACCCTCAGGGGCTCTCGGCTGGTGAGTTCGGGAGTTGGCAACACCGAGGGATTCCTGAGCTGGGTCCGTTTTCCCCTTTTGTCCCTTACCTTCGGGGCGGACCCTCTCCTCTTTCACTTTCCTATCTCCCTTTCATGGCACTCCTTCCTTCCAAGTCCCTCAATCTGCATTCTTCGAGGATTGAGGGCATTTCTTTTCCTCCTGTCCTTTATTTGCCTAATTCTCCTTTAGTTTTCCATTTCTTCTTCTAGTATGTAGGTTGGTAGTTAGTTTTAGTTTTAAGTTTGCATTTCATTTTCATCTTCACGATCACCCAAACCATCAGGGGCCGATAGCCTAGATGTTAGGCCCCTTAAAACAACAATTATCATCATCATCATCATTTTGAGGTTAGGATTTATGCATGCACGTCAAGCGGATAAATTATATGTTCGAAAGCATACGGAAATATGTTTTAAAACAATCTTTACAAGAACAACCAGTCAGTTTTACGAGCAGTACCGGTAATTGAGTGATCAACGTATCTTAATTTAATGAAAATCCACAGCCTGCTTCCAGTCTCCAACCGGGTCAGGTATGGAATGAATGAAGCCCCCATCTAGCGGCGAGGATATGAACTGTGCCGGCTGCCGAGGCCTGACGCACTCCTCTGGGGCAATGATTAAATGAATGACAGATGAAATGAAATGTTAGTGGAGAGTGTTGCTGGAATGAAATTTTGACAGGGAAAACCGGAGTACCCGGAGAAAAACCTGTCTGCCTCCGTTTTGTCCAGCACAGATCTCACATGGAGTGACCGGGATTTGAACCACGGAACCAGCGGTGAGAGGCCGGCGTGCTGCCGCGTCTCCCATTCTTGAACAAAGAAATTATAGAGTATGTCTTGGAAAAGCGGGCAGAGGGATTTCCGATAACACAAGACGTTATAAAAATGAAAGCACGACCTTAAGGGCATATATTGTGCAAGTTATGAGTTAGCGAGTATTTTTTTGAAAAAATCTGTAAGAGGCAGTTGATAACTAGGCCTCGTCTTATATTCGGGGTCGTCTTACATTCGGGTATATACGGTAGTTATTTCAGAAGGTACGAGGTTTAGAGAAGTGAAACCAATTCTGTTATCAATAATTGTATGTTTACTTTTGATTTTGCTAGAAAAAACGTGTATGTTCCATTTAAAAAAAGGTAACTTTGCATTAAAAGTGATATTGTTATAATTTCCTGGATTGTGCATATCCTCCCATTGTGTAACCCCCTTACGTGGCCACATTCCTGTGCAAGTAGATTTTTCACATCTTGTTTCATTTCGATAATATTTGAGGTCGCAAAGTATAAGGCTACTTAAGGGAAGGTGTGCCTGAGGATTTTCTGGCCAACATAACCAAATAAATACTGTGTGTGTCTAGTGTATTATGCGTTAATCTACCTTTTATTTACAGAAAATGATAATTACTGAGACATATAAGGGACATGTTTGCATACATCAGTTTAATTTAAAAAATCAACTATTTCAGAATTACAATGTTGTCAAAAGATTTCTTATGCTGTCTCAATTGTACAAGAGCATGAAATTGGCAATTCCTTGATTAGAAGGCTGTTTGTACCTGGGATTGTGATATCACAGTCTTGCAACCTTCGTAGGTTTTGATAGTGTTTTGTAGAGCGATTTTGTCTTGTCTTTTTGGACCTGATGAGGAGCGAAACATGTCATCCAATTAAATCCCACCATTAGTTAGAGAAGTGTGTTAATAATTGATGTAATATTTCTATCAGATAGTAGGGTGATAATTAATTGTTACTTTCCACAATTCTGTCAATATATTATATCTTGGTGCAAACAAATTCACACAAAAAATATTCAGTAGAAGAGAAATGCACTCTTTATTTGTTGGTGGTGTGGTGTTAGCCAGACCAATACAACGATCCCCATGAAATGGCAAGGGCTTGCTACAAGGAGTAAAAATACATATTGCCTCCATGCCAGGATAAGTCAGTTCAACACACTGTGACGGGGAATAGGGGGGGTTCTGCTTTGAGGATTCGCAGACCGTCTATTCCTGACCTAAATAAATCGGCAGCCAGTTCCTGCTACCTCCAGCATGGTGGCTTGAAGGGTGTGTTCTTCCTTTTCTACTGTCGACATTTCCACATTGCTTTGTGTTTACTTTTAACCCAGCAGAGAGTACAAATAAAGAAACAATACGCCAAGTGAGTGAAGCAGGTAGTGATAGAGTTGATGTTTTTGGAATGTGCAGTACACATTACATGGGAAGGCACCCAATGTTCTAACCCAGCTGACTTCTCCCGACACTTAAGGACACTGAGTTGTGACAATGGCTTATTTTACACAATTTAATGAGCACATTTAAGAACAAATTTCTGTTATTTCCGTTTGGTCAATGGTTGTTAATTTTACACTAAACAAAGATCTAACCTTGTGGGGTTTGAAGCCATTTTTCAGTGTTGCCTAAGTAAACAAAAGTTTGGTGCTTTTCAGTCAGTCAACACGTATGTACCCAAAAAGAGCTGGGTTATGCCCTAATCCTGAAATAAATTACATGAGATTAATAAATACACTAGGATGACCAGTTTCGATTGTCAAGCGATCATCATCAGATCCAACTCAACTGGTGCAAGAGTGAACACGAAACTGCTCGAAGCTCCAGCCAGGAAGACAACCAGATAAGTAGTAGCCTGTAATATTACAATATAACCATAGTTGACTTTTTACAACCATATAGTCACCCCAAACAGACAAACTCTGGATTTCTATCACCATTTTAACATTTCACCTAACATCAGATATACTCAGTGATTTAGTTGGAAAAAAATATTTACAGGAACTCACCTTATTAATTCAGCAATTTCCAAATGGACTCGTATTGGGTGTCAAAATCAGCGGCCTCGTGTTTCCGACAAGTTGTTTCATCAGCTGAACGTCTCCCCTTTCTTAGCCATGACTTGACATATGGTTGTGGGTTAAATAAATGCACAGGAGGTCCTACGCTGCTTATGAAAATAAGTCCGCTTGATCTTTCAACCAGCAGCCTATTTCTCTTTTCGGTGTGGATCTCATTCATGGTACTGAAAGCTCTTTCAGCTTCTGCTGAAGAGATGGCAATGGTCTGTACAGTCTTGATTAAAGGCATCAGCTCCACTGGAATTTCCTTGGTCTCGACATACTTTCTAAAAGCATTAATGTACCTCCTCTTGTCTGACATGTGGAAAAAGTCACAAAGGTTGCCGACACTCTCATCACCATAGCAGATATCCAAAGTAGAAGTGGAGGGCCAATTATTTTTGTATAGTACCTTTGAATCACTGATAACTTTTGTCATTCTTTCATGTCTCTGCTGACTAGAGCTGGAACCAAGATGAGATGATGTGGACACATTTTCCATAAGCCTGTTATTTAAATTGTTCACAAGACTTCTGAAAAACTGCTTTCTGTCAATTTTTACAACTTTTTTAGAATCATGTAATCCTATGTTTCTAAACTTTTTGTTTTCTGCTGCTTTAAGAACTGTTGTGTAGTATTCTCCAGAAGCTGAGTTACACATAGATTCAAACACTTTTATAGTGCGCTTGATTACATTTTGAGACTCTGTCAGACTTGTCTCTCTTTTCTGCAACTCTAATGACAAATCAGCTAACTCAACAAGAGCATCATACATAATTGCAATATTTTCTAGAAATTCTACACAAGTTAACATATTTTCTAGACCTTGGAATTTTGCCCTTTCTTTGGAGTCTCTCTGGTGGTCATTTTTGGCCTCACTAAAATGTTTTACTAGAGCACTGTAGTTTTCCCAGACAGCTTTTACAGTTCTCTGGCTTGAAACTACCCATCTTATTGTAAATATTTTCCCAATCTTCTTAACTCTTTGTTCCAGTGAAGCAGCACAAATGTTGAGTTCCCTTTGATTTTTGGGAGACATGCTGTATAAAGAATACAATTTGTCAAAGAAAGAATGGAAATGGTTAACACCTGTAACTTCATTCCTTGTATCAGAAACGGCCAATTCCAAGCGATGGTTTAAACAGTGCCAGATTACTATATCTGGAAATAACTTTAAAAACTGTGCTCCAACTCCATTTTTTCTACTTAACATTACAGAGGCCCCATCACATGCTAGACCAACTAAATGTTCTGCCAGAAAGTTTTCATTCATCCCATATGAAGAAAGATTCTTCAATATCTCTCGAGTAATAACATCTGCTGTAGTTGATTCAAGTTCTATCAAGTCCCAGAAAAAGGAAACAACTTCAGAGTTATCTGAAAGAGCACATCTCAAACATAATACTAACACAGATTTTACACTAACTGTTGTTGATTCGTCAATCATAATACTGATTTTCCTCTCATTTTCTGTTATACATTTTGCTATTTTATTTCTCATTTCCTGTGAAATGTGTTCAATAATATTAGCACAACTAAAATTTGTATGAAGAACTCGTCCCACATCTAAACCATTTAATTGTTGAAGTTCAACATAAGCCTGTAGGTCTACGAAGGGTCTATTGCTTTTCGCAATTGAGTATGCTGTTCGATATACTTGAACGGTGGTTTCTAGGTGTTTGACATTCATAGTGTCCAAGCAACTTTCAAATATCTTTTTATTGGATTCTGATTTTTGTAACATAGCTTTTTTGTGAGATTCTGAATTTTTGTGCTCAAATATTTTTTTCCTAAGGCTTGTTTGTTGTTGATTAATATTATTTCCGTTGGGATGAACCTTGCATTCTACCCATACTTTCATTAGCTTAAGTCCTGCCCCTTTAGAAACTCCTAATCCTAATTTACTTTCCTCTTTACATATATTGCAGCCTAAATTTTTATTTCCTGCAAATAACCACTCGTACTCTGAAAAAAAATAATGGTACTGAGACTCGTTCCAACAGTCTGGAAAATCTTGTTTTCGGTAGGTGGGTCCTTGAATTTCACAGTTGATGGTAGAAGGTGTAGAACCATAACCTAGATTCTCCCTTGAATCTGCATCACACGTTTCAGCAACATTTAACCCAGGGTCTATCTCTATACTCACGTCTTGAATGAAACTAATGTTCTCGGAACTCCATTCAGTTTCGTTTTTACTTGAGCCATCACACACATTTTTAGTATTCTTTGATTCTTCATCTTCATCCCCAGCATGTTTTTTTGAACCCAGCCACTTAAGTAAACTCATTGTCACAAGTTGTGACTCACAACTCACTTTCACAGTCACTGGAAAACTTGAAAGGTACTACGGGACTACTGATGTTCATTAACTGCAGAGAGATTCCGTAATATCTGCTTCACAGCAACACATCGAGCAAAACATAAAATAAAACTTGGATTCACACAAACATAACGAGCGGAAGAAAGTTGTTGTGCTCACTTCCCGCTCTCCGTATCCAATAGCAGTGTAGCCAACCTTAGAGAACCAGAAAAACGCCCAGGAGTGTAAAAGCGACCGTATTTTATGAACATAAAACCGTAAGGTTCGATATTAGTCCGCTAGAGTACACCCGTGACGTTTCAGCGCTATGTATAGATTATAAACGATTTTCTTGCTGAATGTAAAATTGTTACTTCATTCTAAAGCGGGAAGATATTTTCCGGAACGGCGTTCCGGTCCAACTAAACCACAGTTAGCATACACTGACAGTTGCATTACCAATACTGCAACTAAATAATTGTACATATAATTGTTCATATTGTAAATATTTTTCACCTGTATTCTTAAACATAGAAAAAAAAATGATGACTACTGGTACATTTACACCATTTGTACATAACTCACTCTTGGTTCTCCCACCTAACACCAGGTACACTGCTATCATTCCTTTGGTATCACACTGAATATAAACCAGGAATGTACCTAATACTTCTTATTTGGAGGTCTTCTCTTAAGACACATAACTCACTGAACAACAAAATTAGAAGTTTTTGAGCTGATGTGTTCAAATTTGGAGTTAGATTTTATGTTGTCACCTCAGATTATGAAATAACATCCTTTAAAGGGCCTCTCGAACACAAATTCTCTGGTCTTGACGAAACTTTGCAGATGATCCATTATTTACATACAGTCTTATATTCATACCATATAGCCTAAATTGTGCCATAATGATGACCAGTGAAACGCATATGTTACAGCAAACTCGCTAGGTTTTGCGATGCTGAGATTCGCCTTAGGCTCGAGAGTGAGTTAGTTAGTTATTGTTGTTTTAAGGGGC
Source organism: Meconema thalassinum (assembly GCA_946902985.2). NCBI lineage: Eukaryota > Metazoa > Arthropoda > Insecta > Orthoptera > Tettigoniidae > Meconema > Meconema thalassinum. The sequence goes on along the minus strand of OX336395.1, from coordinate 155,052,023 downwards.
GGAACTACGTCTCGAGAGTGATGCCAACCTTATTTCAAGGCATACACATGAAGAGAATTCGACATCATATTGGTCCGTATTGACTGATAATCCTATTTGACTAAACTGCACATTTCCGTCTATTCAATACAAAATGTATTATAAAAATTAACTTATTTCACTTTCAGGACATGTTTCGAGCTCTATATAGGCTCTTGATTAGCCAGGTGCCTTCATAATATAATAAAAAACGCTCACTAAAAAACATAAAAGTTCATAAACAAATACATCTATCAATATTCATTAAAATTGACTATGGTAAAACTTAGCACACCTATAGTAAAAATTAACATAGTTATACAGGAGACATCTAATGTTTATAATAAAATTTTGTAGTTGCTTCCTTCAGACTTCACCGTCCCACACACATAAAACGGTGAAGATGTGTCATGCCCGATTTGTTGAACACCATTTGACCAACCCTTGACGACTTGTGGAAACTCAAACAATCTTAGTCCTATTGATGTGGCAAGGTTCTTGCTTTATGTCGGCCTTCATTGAAGCCTCCTCATTAAGTTGAGAACTCATTGAAAATCCTAGTTGTATGTAGCCTGTCAAATAGCAGCATTTCATCTTCAATATGGATCCAGGAGTACGGTATGCATGTGTACCTTTCAGTTGTCTCAAGCTGGAGTTCGTATGTGTGTGGGACGGTGAAGTCTGAAGGAAGCAACTACAAAATTTTATTATAAACATTAGATGTCTCCTGTATAACGATGTTAATTTTTACTATAGGTGTGCTAAGTTTTACCATAGTCAAGTTTAATGAATATTGTTACAGGTATTTGTTGATGAACTTTGTGTCTTTTAGCGAGTGTTTTTTATTATATTATGAAGGCACCTGGCTGATGAAGAGCCTATATAGAGCTCAAAACATGTCCCGAAAGTGAAATAAGTTAATTTCAACAATATATTTTGTATTGAATAGACGGAAATGTGCAATTTAGTCAAATATGCATACACACACCATAATGCATCGAAACCAACTCCCACAGACACCAAAAAATAAGTGTCTTGATGATCTCCGATGGAACATATACCTTACTACAAACTTGATAGTTTAGCAGTGGTAAGAATCTCTAACACCTAGTGAATGACACCGACCGTATTTCCAGGCGTGTGTGCACTATAATATCAGAATGTTGTCTCCGGCGACTGCCGAAACACCTGATAACGTTCAGCAGAATGGAAAATTTGCTACGGTTGCATAAATCTGAGGGCAGAGGGCCTGGAGGGATTAAGAATTTCAACTAACATGAGAACGGCTTCAAATTTATTGTGATATCCGCTCTAACGAAAGCTATAGACCACAAAACTAACAATTTATCTTTTCTCAATTTCCTTCCTATAAGTAGGATGCAGGGATTATTCGATAATAATAACCCTGGCACTACAGCCCTTGAAGGGCCTAGGCCTACCATAAGAGTATTATTCTACCAAGGGACCGCTGCCCAGCCATTTGGCCTTCAGATATTGGGGTGACGCATGGTCAGCGCATTGGGTCCCCTCGGCCGTTAATCTTGGTTTACCGTGAACGGGGCGCTGCCTCACTGTCAGACAGCTACTCAATTGTCCTCACGAGGCTGAGTGCACCCCGTTCCAGCCCTCACGTCAGTTTCTAAAATCCCTGACGGAGCCGGGAATGGAACCCGGGGCCTCCGGGTGAGAGGCAGGCGCGCTACCCCAACACCACGGGGCCGGTAGGGATTATTCGATGGTGGGTAGTATTTGCATATTGTATCGTACTACTATATTGGTTGCCTAACCTTGTGAGGGGAATGTGACGTTGACTTGTTCTCCGAGAATTTTGTATCCTCGTGTCTCGTGCCTGCCTTCCATTTTTCCTCATCTTTTCAGTTTTGCCTCACGAGGCTGAGTGTACACCGTTTCAGCCCTCACACCAGAATTAAAATTTCTTGGCAGAGCCGAGAATCGAACCCGGACCGACAGCCAAGAACGCTAGCCACTACACCACGAGGTGGTCCAAATGAAGATGATTTATCTTTCGCAGCTTGATTCGGGAAGTTCATATCAGGTACTTCAGAAATATCTAGCGAATCTGAAAAGGCTCAGTTTCATTAAACGATGACAGGCAAGCCTACTCATGCCGAATTTATGAAATTTCCGCAAGCTCTGACCTCAGATTTCCAACCACTATCCGGTTAGTCTCTTTCAACAGAGACATTTTCACACTAATTTTCACGAACGAAACATTGAAAGAGATATTGGATGGGACATAAAAGGCATGCTCGTAACACATAGTAATAAGCCATTAATTCCCACAAAAATAAATACAAGTTGAATTAATATGACCAGCTGAACAAATTCGAGTGCTAAGAGTTAAGGCTCACGTCAACTCACAGTGAGGACCCTCCCTATCGTGGTGGCCGCGTTTCGAGCAAGGCGCTTGTAGCAGCGTAGCGCCCAACTAGTTTAACACATTTACACTTTTTAGTGTATTTATTAATTTAATACTTAATTAATTTAATACTTACATGAATTTCAGAGAAGTTTCTGGAAACGCTGTCCTTCATTTTCTAAACACACATTGCACCAACGTAGAAAGTTTAGGTACACTCGCTGTAATTCATCCTCACTGATATTTCGTATCTGTGCAGTTATTTCGTTCTCGAGAGCCTCCCGAGTATGCGGATTGTTTCTGTACACCTTTTGTTTGAGGTTCGCGCACAAGTAAAAATCACATGGTACTGAAACGTACGAACACATTTACTGGAAGACTTCTTCCTGATGTTTTGTTCTATACCTAACGATGTTCACGGGACACGAGGTAGGCTACAGTACTTCACAACAAGTCTTTATTATTTCAACTAAGGTATCTTGCCAGCTCCGTATCTAATAAATGCAATGCCAGCATTCGGAACTTACCGTCCTGCTCTTGTGTTATAGTTAAATACTAGTCAAGTGGTGATGACTGATCACTAGACCTCGAATTTTTAGGCACCAAAAGTATTCTTTTAGGCACCTAAAATAGGCTTTAAAACTGGTAAATTAGGCTCAATCCTAATTAATATTAAGTAGTAAAAATTAAAAAAGAGAGTGATCAGTTAGGGGAGGTCTTGTACATTTCATAATCTGAGTTTACTAGAGAATATGTAACACTAGCTCAAAATCCTTCTACTTCACCCAAAATGTGAGAAAAAACTTCATTGTTGACAGAGGCTGGAAAACAAGTTTTTCCTGTACAAATAAACAAAAATCTACCTGATCTGATAAAATTAATGTTGTTCAGTGAAATGTGGCAATATAAAACTACAAGTATTTCTCCTACAGTAAGATCACAGATGTCCCAACTTAATAAATACTTTTATACACTCGTTATTGCACTGGGATTAACATACCATATTCACCACAGCATGAGTTAGAGTCAATACACTTGTTGTGAATGCATCATGATATCGATGTGTTATTTAAACACCTCATTTATTTACCGGTATTTACATAGTTTAGATCATTATTCTCCATTTTTGGTCCGTATTGAATATATTCACTAACAAAACTATTAATAATTGCCGTCTTTTCAATACAATGTTGTTGATAATCTATTTATTCAACTGGGCATATGTTTCGTACAGTCGTCTGTACTTCCTCAGCCCAAATACACATTTAGACATAAACAAGTATGATGCACACTATCAATCACATACAATGAAAATAACCCTGACAAAAACATAGTACAGACTAAACATTGATACCACACGTCAAAACACGATTTGTCGCCACAATTGGTCAAAACACATAAAACTTTGTCGGTCCAATATTCTCCCGATAACCTAAAATCTTCTTATTTGATAAAAGCTTAAGAAACTATGCCTGTGTTTCTCCTTGTACAAATTTTGACATGCGTTCTCTAAAACAATGCATTTCTTGCTGCATCAGAGTATGGTGAGACGATGAATGTCTTACGCTGCTGTTTTGCTGAGGAGCGGAAATCAAAAATAGTTCGAGTGTGGAAATCATCTTGGATAAAACAGCACAAAAGTTGGCTTATTGTTTCGATTATGCTGCTGAGTGCAGAGTTGCCGACCAAAACAATCTGATTCCATAGATCGATTTAAATCGCGGATTACTCGAAATCTCCTTCAGCTGTTGAGAACAGCGCGTTGAAGCCAGCTGATCGATGAACTTTCAAATCGGAACTTATATTTGACGGACTAGATACAAATATACCAATATCGTTTCTTAAACAGTTTTCAAATGTTTAAGGGGCACGCGTTCCCCCCGCGTTCCCCTTAAAAAAATGCAGGATTGGCAGGGAATTTAGTTGTCATTCTTTCTCCTCTCCCAAACCCTCTTCATTCTCACTGACCTGGCTGCCCTTTCTTCAGATAATTATGACATATTGTTATCGTTGGTTAATTTTTAGTGTAAGTCTTAGATGTTTATTCTTCAGAATCCTTTTTTCTTCTCTATTTGCAATTTGTTGCATTGTAATATCTAAATCATTTTGAATTTCTTTGAACCAATTATTTTTTGTTTTACTTTTCAAAAAGTACTTAAATATTTGTTTCAGTATTCTATTATCGTGTAATCTCGATAAATGATATATTATTTTCCTGAAATCGGCATCTGCCTTTCACCTAAGGTGATCATGAAGGTCTAGGATTTCAAAACAAGGATAACATTAAAGCAACACAGACCGTAGATATATAAGACAGCTGAGAAAATTCACATGTTATATAGATGATTAACTCCGCGATAGCCGGTCCCAAGCCCGGTTGAGAAAGATAGATAGATAGATAATGCCTTCATTGGTGGCGAAGTTAGGGCTCAAGGCCCTCTCTTACACTTAACCACTAGAAGAGTATACATCTACATGACTTATAATTACAAATACAAATAGCACAAATAATATTAATAGCTATTAGAATAGTGATAATATGAATAATGGTAGAATCATTGATTTCAAAATACACAAAGTAAAGTACCCTTAAATGACGTAACTACAGTAATCCGATCATTCATCTCATTCATTCATTCATTCGTTCATTCAACATTTATCCAGGAAGTCAGCGGGCTCCACCCAGCAAATACTCGCAGCAAGCCACTTTAAACTTGCGATGAGAGGGATTGTCTCTAATGTTCGCAGGTAGCAAATTCCATGACCTGGACGCAGAGATTATGAACGAGCGGTTGTAAACAGCAGTACGGTTTATAGGTATGGCAAGAGAGGAGCCAGATCTCGTATTGTGGTCATGATAGGACGAGAGGTAAGAAAACGATGAAACAAGATAGTTAGGGGTATTAGTGGAAAGTATTTTGTGCAGTAGTGATAACATGTGGAGTTCACGACGCTGGTGCACTCGAAGCCACGACAGCTCCTTATAATAGGGTGATATATGAACATCATATCGCAGGCCAAATATATATCATACACAGTTGTTGAGGCACCGGTCCAGTTTCTTGTTACTGTTGCAGGTTATTTCAGTCAACACAGTGTCACAGTAGTCAAATATAGGTAGTAACAGAGAGCGAATTAGTTGTACTTTAAGTCGAACAGAGAATACGTTACCGAACCGTTTCAGAGGATATAAGCATTAATGTACTTTATTACATGTGCTTATCACCTGTTTAGTCCAATTTAAGGTCTCAGTCATAATAATTCCTAAGTTTGTCACTGAAGTAGAGTAGGGTATGATTTTATTGTTTAAAATTATTGGCGAGATGTGATGATGATGATGATAATTGTTGTTTTAAGGGGCCTAACATCTAGGTTATCGGCCCCTAATGATCTGGGTGATAGCGAATATGATAATGAAACGGAAACCAGAACGGAAATTAAGTGAGACGGAAAATACTTACAAAAAGCAACTCAGATTGAAACAACTCACAAAATGTTCTTACAAAAGGGAATTTAGAACGAAAAGATTCACAAAAGGAATAGAATGAAAAATACCCACAAAATTAAGGCTAGGTTCAAAATACGTACAAAATGCAATGTAGCGTCGAAATACCTACAAAATGCAATTGAAATTCAAAATACTTACAAAATGCAAATGAGATCGAAATTACGTACAAAATGCAATTGAGGTTCAAAATACTTACAAAATGCAATTGAAATTGAAAATACACGATGCAATTCAGATTGAAATATCCCAGTTCCAATCCAAATTGGCGAGATGTCACGTTGCTTGAGGGAATATAAGTTTTTACTGGTACCGATAATAATCACTCGAGTTTTATTTGGGTTTATTAATAAACTGTTTTCATAAGCATAGTCACTAAGCTGTTGTAGGTCAGAATTTATTTTAATAATTGCATTATTGATATCACTCAGTTTTGAATGATAGTAGATCTGTACATCATCTGCATACACTTGCAATTTGCAGAAATTAAGGGCTTTTGATATGTAATTTATTTGGATGATAAATAACAGTGGCCCAAGAACCGAACCCTGAGGGACACCGAGGGTCTTACTTTGCCATCCCGAACTCGCATTTCCCACTATCACACGTTGCCGGCGATTTTCGAGGTAAGAGGAAAAGAACCGGAGTGACACACTATTAAAATTTAGTTCTCGAAGTTTCTGCAGTAGCAACTGAGGGTTGACAGTGTCAAAGGCACTACTGAGATCTAATAATGTCAGTACAGTCACGTCCCGTTGGTCCATTGCACATCTGATATCATCTGTCACTCGTAGTAAGGCTGTCGCAGTGCTATGCCCCTTTCTGAAGCCGGATTGGAAGGGGTTGAGTAGGGAATGCTTTGTAAGGTATTCAGTAACTTGTGTATGAACTAGACGTTCAAGTACCTTGGATAATGGTGGTAGGATGGATACTGGACGATAACCTGAAGGAGAATCAAACTTGGAGCTCTTCGGGATAGGTCTAATTAGTGCATCTTTCCAAACATCTGGGAACACTCCGTTTGTCAGGCAGTAGTTAAATATATGAGTTAGTATTGGCAGAACAGCTCCCAAGACATCCTTAATCAGTGATATAGGAATGTCATCATTACCTGTGGCATTGGATGAAATAGAGTATATCACACCTTTAACTTCATTCGAGCTGACATTTCTAAAAGAGAATTGCTCAAAATCAGACTGCTGTTGTAACAAGGGTACCGGTAGTGAACTTTTAGGGAAGGAGGTAGAGGCTACTTTTGGCTGTGCGAAGTGATCATTTAGAGCCTCTAGCGATATGCTTGGTACATGTTGTTCAACTGTCTTACCTATCCCTAACGCACGTAATTTACTCCATTTTTGTCTAGGGCTGTTGGTTTTCATCAGTTCCTGAAAGTATTTATATTTAGAATTTCTAATTAGCTGCTTGGTTCTGTTTCTCAGAATTCTATATCTCTCAAAATCAACTGCATCATGTGTCAGTCTGTACTGTCTGTATAGTTTGTCACGACTGGCCATAGCAGATCTTACCTCAGCCGTTAGCCACGCAGAAGAAGAGCGGATAATTTTTCCCCCTTTCTTTGGTGCATGTTTGTCAAATATTTCTAGTACCATTAAATTGAATGTATTTACCTTAGAGTTTATGTTCTGAGAAATACGTATATTATCCCAAGGCAAGTTATATGCATCATAGCGTAGTTTATTCTGGTCAATATGTCGTAAGTCTCGTATTGTAATGTAGCGTGGTTTATACTTAGGTATTCGTATAGAATAACATACGTACAATAGATCATGTGAAGAGATGCCAGGAGCAGGAATCTGTCCGTGTTTAATTACTTTCTGAGGTTGATTTGTCACAAGAAGATCAATTAAGGTATGGCTCGTATGGTCAGAGTAATGAACATGATTAGTAGCGTTCAGGGGTAAAACCGTCATGTTTGTGGCGAGAAAAAAAATCAGTAGGCTGTTAACTTCACCAGTCTGCTTTAAAAGGTCAGTGTTAAAATCACCCATGATTATAATGTCGTCGTATGCCGAGGCAAGTCCTGCTAATGTATCTTCAAAATCAGCAGTCTGTCTTATTTTAGGTGGCTTGTATACAATCCCTATTAATATCTTTTTATGGCAGTCTAATTCTACAAACATAAATTCTGGTCGCAGTATAAGTGTTGGGTCAGAAGTGGAAATTATCTTACATTTTAGGTCGTTTCTGTAATAAAGTAGAAGCCCACCACCTATTTTGTCAATACGGTCATGGCGTAATATAGAGTATCCATCAAGGTTAGCTGCAGATGACGGCAAGTCTTTACGCATCCAACTTTCACTGATTCCAATAATATGTACAGTGTTTACTTCAAAAATAGCCTCTACCTCCTCCAGATGTGCTAATAATGACTGACCATTTAGGTGGCAACAATGTAACGACCGCGGGTGGCTCTTAAGCTGCTCTTGCAACACAAGTCCCGTTGAAGCTGGTAGGGACGGGAGAGAAGGGGTGGGCGAAGTTAGTGGAGAGGAATGCAGGTCAATGGTATTGCCGTTGTCCTGGTCAACAAACATCTGAAAGTATGCAGTGGGAAATAAAATTAAGTAAGAAGTAAAATGAGCTTACCTGAGCAACCTGGTGAGCAGATCCACTGACTTTCACAAGCACACACATACACACACACAAATATAAGCTAATTACTATACACATAATTTCTTTCCTAGGTTCACTTGTTCATCCTACTCCCTGCCATGTTGTTTAACTGCATCATCGTGCATATTTGAATTTTGCTTCCATCCTCCCTTAAAACACAAATACGTCCATCTTGAGTCCAGCATTTCTGCAATCCCCATATATCCCGTGCCTGATTTAAGATAGTTTTTCTCACACTTGTGAGTGACTCAGTTAGCATGAGCCCACTGCCCTTAAAAGCTCGCTTCGCCCGCCACACACGATCTCGATCATGATACCGAAGAAACTTGATGGGAGTCTGGCTACACCCTGTAGGGATCTAAACTGACAACAGAAGCACAGGCAGTAGCGACAAACATCAAAACGTGAAGTAACCAGAAGGTGGGCACAGACGCCTAATGGGGCAGCAGCCCCCCCTCCCGTGCTTTGGAGACTGTAGGCCAATAACCTGCATCTCCGAGAAAACATTATTACTGAAACTGCAACAGAGAAAAAACGGACGGATAAAAAGACAACGATCTTTAGCAAGAAATAGGTTACGAAAATTGGATGTTGGAACATACGAACACTGAGGCAAACAGGACAACTAAAACAGGTCTGTGCAGAGATGTTGAAAAGAAGCACTTATGGAACCCACAAGGAACAAAAAAAGGGGAAGACCTAAGGTGACCTAGAAAAGATGCGTGGAGGAAGAGATGAGGGAAGAAGGCAAATCCTGGGCAGATCTACAACAGATTGTCAGGAGAAGAAACCAATGGAGGATCTTTGTTGCAGCCCTTTGCTCCGAAGGGGGACACAAGACATAAGTCAAGTAAGTCCTATAGATGATTATTCAAAATATGAATAGAATCCTTCAGAATTCTCCATAACATGTCTGTGTATGGCTGTTTTTATCATTGGTGATAGATGCTAAAGTTGTCCCAAACTCGTCAATGGCTGCATTTGCATATTTTATGATCCCTATGTGTGGTCTATAGTGGTTTTGAATCAGAAAAAAAAATGTGCAAAATTAATTATTTTTTGATAAATAAATGCAATATTTTGGTTTTCTACAAAAAGAATTAATTTTCTTAAAAATAGTACTGCATTTCTTTGTTCTGGCAGAAAATGATAAACATAAGAAATGCATTCCCTATATTGAGACCTTAAAATTAATGTAAGAAGCGCAACTCATACACAAGTTAATACAAGACAATTTTTATTCATATGGCTCAAAGGCAAAATTTAGAAAATTTTAAGATTTTTGGCATTCTGAAGGCCCCTTAATAAGGTAACGCTGAAAAAAAACAAAAACAAAGCTATCTTACAAAGGAATGTAGTGAAACTTTGGAATATGAAACAACAAGTCAGATGGATTAAGGAAATTAGAGAAGATATGAAAGAATTAGAAATAACCTTGGATGACTTGCAAAACAAAACAAAAAATTAAAAAAAAAAAACTGAAAGATATAAAAATAAGATTTCAGGCAAAAATAGACAAACGTAATACAGTAAAAAGGGTATTTACAGATGAGGAACGCCTGAGAAGATCAGAGCGAATGAAAAGCTACTGGGCAACTCGGAAAGAAAACTTACTGAAGAAGAGGACCATGAAATGATTGACTGAAGTGGTCCAATGAGGCCGTAAAAGCAGAAGGAGAAGAAGAAGAAGAAAGGAATGGGAAGTGTCAGGGGGTTGTCAAAATACAAAATCACATGACATATCGTTTGAAAGGTCTTATTTATTAGGCTTCATAAAATAGATGTTACAAGATTTCAAAGTCATTTCTGGACAGAAGGTTCAAGGGGATCTTAAACTAGCTAATCCTTGAATATTTGAGCGATTTGAGGTTTAGTTAAGAGTATTATCTTCAGTGGCAGGTTGAGACTGCATTGACTTTGGTGTATTCTGTAACGTGGTTCCACTCCTTTTCAGATTTTTCCCTCTGAGCAATGCAGGACAGAAATGCTAGCATAATTTATAATGTGGCGAGAATGTTCTTTGAATTGTTTTGTAAAGAAGTAAACTTATAATTTATATACCATATATGCGCGAATATTACCTGCTATCGAATAATCCCCACACCCCAATTTTAGAAAGGATATTGGAGAAAAACCAAGGTTTTCGATGTGTGATTCTTAGTGGCCATGAGAGCAGGCATCACAATATTATGGCACCACCCTCTAAAACTTCTCAAATGAAACTAATCAATGGCCCTTTGCTTAAAAAAACTATTTATTAATAAATTCACAGGTAAACGATTATTATTAATTTCTGGTTTGACAATGTTTACAGCAGGACTATGGGCTGATTTTGAATATGAATTTTAAAAAAATCCCCCCTCTCCACCTTTAAACTAAAGCATCTGCAGTAAGACATCCATTCCATCATCAACAGTTTTGACTGCTGCAGAAGTCAGTATCTCAATAACATGGTGCGTGCATGCCCGGAAGTAAAGTCAGTCTCCCTCACAAGTCTATGACTTATCTCAGCACCACAAAAACTATCAACTTTATGATAAGATACGTGTTCCACTGGCCATCTTTAGGCTGTGGGAGTCGGTATTGCAATATTATGGTGTGCAGACGCCCAGATGTAAGGTCAGTGTCACTCACGAAGCTATGATCTCAGCACCACAAAAGTTTATGGTAAGATAAGTGCTCTAATGGCTATCATTAGGCACAGTCTAGGCAACTGGGGGAGTTATTACAATGCATGCATTCTCGGAGACGGGGTCAGCATCTTTTAACCTCATATCGTGTGTGGCGAGCCAATGAGATCATTGAAATTTTGAAGGAGAAGTGTGGTACCAACTTTGACTCAAATACCCACATTGCAATTTTTTTCGAAAAAAATATACAGGTAATATATGCATATAGATATATAGATAGATGTATATACAGCCTACATGCCGTATTTCTTCGCATATTCATCGCCAACACATAATTGTTGCGCTCCACTTATCAAATAAATAAAAAATTGGTTGATCAAAATTCATCACATAATCGTCACATAGAACATTCATATTTGTGCACCAGTAGGTTGCACATGCTTCCGCGAGCGTATAACCTGATGTGACCTTGTCAGAAGAAAGAGTCTGTCTCTCTGCCTGCAGACTATGACTCATGCTACATGAGCGACCAGCACGCTAGACAGCACCAATTTAGGAGAGTGAAACTTGTATGGACCCATCGCTTCCACGAGTTGGCCTCAGAATGACGAGATTCAATAAGCTGCCATACAAAGTACTGCTAACCCCAGTTCGCCCACTCAAAAACAGGCCCAACTGCTATTGGCGAAAACTTACGCAAGGGACACCCCGCACCAGACTAGCATCAGCCACCTCCGTGGAAACATCGAAACAATGAAACAATATTCACAATGAGAAAATACAAGAGTTATACGGTGATTAATGTTGATGAAAGTGAAATACACAGGATTACAAATCAAGCAAATAATAATATTAATAACAATAATAATAATAATAAGTAAGCACGCAAGCGTGCAGCAAATAATGATACAGTATATTTAAAAAAAAGGTTTATCTTCTTTGAACTATAATATTCTTCACATAATCATCGCACACTGCTTTTCTTTCACGAATTATAGGCTAAAAATATGCGACAATTATACGAGGAAATACGGTAATTAAGGACACATGGACGAGTTCACGTTGAAACCGAGCACAATAATAACAAGAATTTCCGTGACGAACTAAAGAGCCTACTTTTCTTAAAATTCAAGAAAATGACTAAATTAAGTTGGTAATATCGAAATTTCTAATTAGTTCGAAATACTGTATACCTGGCAAAATGTAGCCTAATAGAGCACTACAGTTGGCAGCCCTGGTGACTGAATATATTCTTAGTTCCATCTCTTAAGGTACAGAAAGTCCAATGAATAGCATGGACGTTACATGCAGTTAAACATTCGATTTAACAGCGCGCGTAAAATCATGTTGGCAACAATGTCATGCATGTAATGGTCAGAAATAATCTGAAATAATCTGATCTATTGTTGTGCCAATTTTGAATGAAATCCATTAGATAGTATAGAAGTTACATGCATTTTAAAATTGGGCCTATCAGCAGGCTTAGACTCATGTTGGCAGCACTGACGTATATTAGTTACTCCAAATTCACCTAGAATGTCAGGTACTATACGTGTGCAAAGTTTAGAGCTATTGGCTTGCATACTTTCTGATATATTGATATTATGGTAACAACAATAGAGACAGCACATATTGACAGTTGGCAGCCCTGGTTGCTCTTAAGAATAAGCATAGTCATATCTGTTATGGTACACATAGCACATACGAAATTTGGTTGAAAACCAAATGATAGTATGGAAGTTACATGTATTTAAAGTTGGACCTCTCAGCAGGCTTAGAATCATGTTGGTAGCACTGACGTATATAAGTTACTCCAAATTAATATAGAATGTCAGGTACTATACGTGTGCATAGTTTAAAGCTGTCGGCTTACATACTTTCTAATATATTGGTATTTGGATAAAATAAATTAAGAGCATTTATTAACAGTTGGCAGCCCTGGTGGGTCTTAAAAATATGCTCAGTCATATCTGGTTATGTACACATACAACATACGAAATTTGGTTTAATTCCAATTGATAGTGTAAAAGTTATATGCATTTAAAAATTGGACCTATCAGTAGGCTTATAATCATTTTGGCAACACTGCCATGTATGGCCTCCTGGAAATTAAACTGCAATATTATTATCTATACGTGTGCCAATTTTGAAATAGCTCTCATTCAAACCTTCCAAGATATCCAACATGGAGCTCAAATTTCAATTGCGATTTTTAGCAGTTGGTAGCACTGACATTTTCAAATATGGACGTGAGATATTCAGGTATAGATCTTTACTCCTACCAAATTTTGTTTCGATTGCTCCAGCCGTTTAGGAGTTGATAGGGGGGGACACACACACAGCCAGACAGACAGACAGAAGGAAAGACAGACAGACACACATTTGCCCGATCTCATAAGTCTACTTTTTCCTCATTTTTGCAAAATGTGAAAAGTAGGCTAAAAATGTCTTTGAGGCTACCTTTATTCCTATACCATTAATCTCAAAGCATTGAAACTCCACACACGCATTTAGTGATATCATCTTAACCCAGAAGAAGAAGAATGGTATGATTCAAATGTTTCTAAAAAAATATTTTTGAGTATGTTTAATCTCTTTAGGTACACAGTTCTCAGACTGCAGCTGACAGAGAAAAACTTAACTGCACACACACGTTGTACAGACTTCTCTTTACACAGTAGGTGAAAGGTTTTATTCATTACTTACTTGATCAAATAAAAGTTAAATACACCCAAACCCCCAAATCCAAACTAATTGAGGCTTTTGCCTGTTCAGATTTGCCAAAACATCCATAATATGTACGTCGTTATTTATTTATCGTATGGCTTTTAGTGTCGGGAGAGTCCGAGGAACATGTTCGGCTCGCCACAGGCTGTAGCTGCTTCTAGCGGACACCCATAGGGTGAGCTACAAATTCTGTTCAATTTCAAGTAGTTCCAACTTTTGCTACCAGATGTTACTGATACCTAGTGGTGAATGATGGAACTATGATAGAGTGTTTCAATGAAATCTAACCAAGAAATTTAGCTTCACACAAGTTTAGTCTGTGGAAGGATCTTTTACATGCCATAAATCTATGACATGGGACCGCCGGATTTACTTCCCTCCGAAGGAAGGCATACTGAAGGATGTTAACGCTCTTAAAAAATCCGACGACTTCGGCCGGATTTGAACCCGCTATCTTGGGCACAGCAGTTCAGCATGCTAACAACTACGCCACCGAAGCCGCTGGCATTAAGATTAATAGTTTGGGAGAAAGGTGGCCTCAAAGAAAATTATTATATTGTGTTCAGTTCTAATGTGAACTCTTTACACGTGTCCTTAACCTCAAACATCACATCGCAGATATATTCTGCTGTATCTGAGAAGAAAAGAATTCCTAAACAGGGCCCTATCGATGACGATGACTAACTCATGTTGAGATGCATATGGTTATGTTCCCAGCTGTAGCTCAGTAGTTCAGTCAATCAATCAACAGCCATTACTAAGATCCTTCACCTTTCTCTTCGTGAACTATACTCTTCTTGGTGGGGTCTTGGTTGGCAGTGACGAGGGATGCCGACGACAGGAGGACGGTGGCCTGCTCTGGAGTGGGGCATGCAATGACAAGCAGGTCGTCGCTGCTGTAACCGCCGTTGGCTAACAGCTGCTGAAGCTGTTGGAACGCAGCCACAATGTTGTTCTGGAACATGAACAAGACTTCAGTTCTAATGTGTCCTTAACCTCAAACATCACATCGCAGATATATTCTGCTGTATAGTTGCCTCACTTTCCTCGTTAACGTGCGGCTCTTCTTTGAAACCTAGCTGAGTGGATATGTTTACATTCCATGTCTGCAGGCATTCACAGCTTAAGGCATAGTGTTGTCAACTGTCCATCACCGTAGCAGCAACTTACTCGGTCTCCACGGCAAGCAGTAGCGAGACTGGACAGAACAGCGTGCAACAGTGCAACACTGGAGACTAAAGTGAGCTGGTATAGACAGGGCTGGCATCAACACCTGGCCTGCACTCCACGTGGATAGATAGAGGAAGCATCCTATTGGTCGAGAACCGTCAGCTATTGGTCAGCAACAAAGAACGATTACTGTCGGCGTGTGCTACTGCTTAACGTTTGAGTCGCCGCACCTTAACCAGGAAAGTGAGGCAACTATATTTGAAAACTTCTGAAGAGACGATTGCTTTTCTAAAATGTAATCAAATTCAAAGCATTCAAAGTTACATAGTAATATTTGACGACAACATCAAAAGTGGTTGTCTGAGTAGCCTGTAGACCCCGAATAAGACCCGCACCCTGATTTTGAAGAACAAAATTTAAAGTAAAAAGAAATACTCAAAATTATGTACAATCTTAACTAAATAAACAGAATAGCATTTATCCAAAATAGTTTCGGAAGTCGTCCTAAAATAACACACATCAAACGATTAAAAATACAAATAAAAGTACACAAACACTTCATTCATCGTCATCAGAAGTACCAACTTCGGAACTTTTATCACCATCACTTTCCCACTAAATGTCGTCATCACTGACATCCATAGCATTCGAAATACTACAATTCTTGAAGCTCTTCCGTATGAGATCTCCCGAGATACGATTCCATGCCGTCAAAATCCACGAACATAGCAGCTGAACTTCCGGGCGCTGAATACGACCAGTTGGAGTCAGTGTGTGCTTATCGGCCGCCATCTGCTCCGTATACAGCTGTTTCAAGGCCGCTTTGAACGGGCGGTTCACGCAGACATCCAGTGGTTGTAGCATAGAAGTCATCCCGCTCAATCACGAATACATGACTCGGCAATCTGCCAATGCTATAGTTTAGATTATTATCTTTGCGGTTGTGTCAAAAGGGACAGCAATCTGAACAGTGGCATCTCCGCTCAAGCACTACATAAACCAAGAAGAATTCTTAGTTTTGCAAAGGCCAAAACATGTTAAGCCCTAGAATATCCAGCATAATTGGGTCACTAAAAGGACTAAATCAGCGTAACTTACAGACATATTAGTTTTTTGTTCAGCAAAATGGTTACTTACCGCTATTAAACAACCAAAAATAGCAAACTTCAAGAATATGTATGATGAAGAAATGTTTTATCTTTATGTTTTCATTCTCTTTCCAAATGAGTGTTTTAATGTTGTTTTTATGTATTTATACCTTTAAGTATTTTAAGAGTGTTGTCTATTTTAAATGCATGTCTTTTAATGGATTTTTTGGAAACTATTCAAGGCTGAAGAAGGGCCCAGGTATGGCCCGAAACATGTCCAAGAAACAATAAACTGTGAAAATTATAGTATTTAAAGGTATTGATTGGGCGGAGAACAAACAACCCCATTTGATACCCTAATACCGTCGGGGTCAGAAAAGAACAAGAGTTGACCAAGGGAGGTCGACAGGAAAGAAGACAGAGAGGAGCCCGGCACAAGTAAGTGGAAGCAATGCCGGACTCAGCTGGGGTCCCGTAGTCGCCAACCCACGTCCCACTAGATGTGAGCCTTTGGGGTGTTTTACTGTCTTAGTGGTCAACGTGTCGGTCTACTAACCCCAAGCTTGCAGGTTCGCTCCTGGCCGTGGCAAGTGATTTTTGAAAGGCGGCAAAAATTACGACACCATGTCATACGATGTTGCCATGTCAAAGAACCCATTTGAATTCAGTAGACCGTGTTCATAATGGCAAAATGAATCTCGGGAGTTTCCGCCAACACAAAGTTCCTCATTTCTCTACTAGAAAGCGCTATAGTGTTCAAGGAGCTTAGATATCTAACCTCCTTGACTTTCATAGTGCTATAAGGAACAACGAAATTCGACATGCAAGCTACCCTTTGGGTGTCAAATAACAAAGCTTGCACCCGGCACCCGGGGCCATACGATATTATTATTATTACTACTGTCTTAGTATTAATGCCAATGAATGTACCTTGATGGGTCTGAAGAGGATGAACTCTGTCTCTCGGTTGGCCAGGTACAGCTGCATGCTCCTCTGAATCAAGGGCAGCTTGGTCTTGATCAGTCTCTGCGTCTCACGTACCAACGCGCCCACGGTGTCCGCGTTCGCGAAGGGCTGCTGTGCCAGGGTGATTTTGGAAGTTGTCACCTCAGCACTCATGTTAAGGAATACTTGTGCCTAGGAAAATGAATAAAACAATATATCAAAGAGCTGAATGGGAAACCCAACCAACCGTTAGACCAGAGGTGTCCAAATAGCAAACTGGCTTCATGCCGGCATGCTTCTGGCAGGGACGGAGGTAGTGGGGGAAGACTCTAATGTCTGTCTCTCTCGCCTTCACGTCTCACTCCCTCTCGTATTGCCTTTTGTACCGGCCGTACGGCGATAGGAGATACGGACTTCAATCACGCTCTCGCTACCACTCTGTACCGGTTTAGGTAATGCAGGTCAGAACGACCTTGGAGTGGGGTCTGGAACTTATCCAGATGGTGGGGTTTTACTGCTAGATGCCCTCCCAAATAACAAGCAGTCATGTTTAAAAACAGTAACAAAGAAATATATTTAAATCAAATGGGGATTACACAGTGGCTGGGGCATGAACAAATACACAAGGGGCCTAAGTGAAAATGCTGGAGGAACCCCTTAATGCTGGTCAACTATGGGCAATGCAAGCCCGAAAGAATTTACTTGTTAATACTGAAATAAATATCCAGGCTCTGGAGAGTGGGAACAAGGAAAGAAAGAACTGCCAACCGTGTCCACAAGCGGGTGGGAAATGTGGCAAGAGACGCCACTGAAGCTACGTTATAGCTCGGCACGAGCCTGCAAAACCTAAGGGCGAATTTAAATTATATCGGCCCAGGAGGGCTTACTGAGCTCCAAACGGCTCGTAAAACAAAACAGAAACATTGCGGCAATGCAATGAGCAAAAAAGCTATAGGCCTAAAAACAATGTGACACGAGGCACTGAACAATGGCCTGGCCAGCTATCGACACTTCAAGGGTTGTGCCGATAATTTGCGTAAGAAGTCCCCATCCAAAAAGGTTTACAAGTTATATACAAATCACATGTATCAAATAATATGGTTCATTAATGACCTCCCTACGATATACTTAATAAATCCCCAGACGCAAAATAGTTATGTTGGCGTCCTTTCTCGGTACCAGAAAACATGTGGTCAGCCGCTAAGGCAAGTTCAGCGTAATAGATGATGCAATAGTTTGCCCAAGCTCAAAATATAAAAGCAGAAACATAGCTTGGCGTATATAATAATAATCCAGTTGGATATTGAAGAGAAACAATTTAGGAAAAGGTAGGCCATGGATGATTGGCTACCGCGTGGTACCACAGTTGTAAGTTCAAAATGTCTAAGGACACAATAGCATCTTAACGCGCACTGATGCGAACAAAATTATTAGTCTATAAAAACTCCATCGGGAGAAAAATAATAAAACAACTCAATCGTATAATTATATTGTTTAACAGTACCTTGATGTTGGCCTCATGGCCACACCAGCCAAAGGGCTAGCCTTCCGAAATGGCCAGCGAAATACACTTGCGACTACATCGTAGCAAGTCTCGAAGAAGAAAGATATCGTCAGTTGGACGCACAAGCTCATATTGGCTCTCCCGCATGCGCACACATATTGACCAATCAGACCACAGCGGCAGTTGCCGCGCGGAGAATACAAGCAGGCTTCTGGAACGTTCTCGCAACATCTGGGAGCTTCCAGTCGCTCGCGGAACCGGAAATACGTTGCATGGCAGAGGCAGGGACGACGGGAGTTTAAAATATTAGAAATGCAGAGTTCAAGAGCCCACCTTCTGGGACAAGCGGCCCAGGTGAAGGGGGAGGGGTGGGGACAAATCATTGTGGCAGTCGTTCGACTGGCACACCTTTGCTGAATCTAGCATCAAACTGTCGTGGTGCAGTGTTCCTTCTCTTGCTAGCTGTAATGTCACTTGAGATTATTTGATCGCGGGGATAAGTAACAGAACATTTGATTAAGGCTGATTGTTTAGTTTTATTTTTAGCAGATTTCAAGAACTTGCAAAACTTCAATCTGCTTTTTATTTATTCGTCAAGCCATTTACAATGTGGCACTCAACTTAAGGATATTTTTAACTCTGTGAAAAATCTGCCTGATTTCTATTCAAAATTACCCCAGTAAGAATATCTGTAATTGAACAGGCAGAGGCCGCACGAGTGTTATCAGCTTTTGGATCAGCGTATGTCTGCAACACGTTTCTCTGCATTGAAATTGACATAATCACGGCATTGCGCTCTGTTGTATGACGATAACCTACAAAACAACCTCCGGTTGATGTTTCTCAAACAATCGCACCGAACATTGGGCATAATGTAAATACGAAATCAAATTGGAACAAGAAAAAAAAAATGTGACAGAAATTGCAATGTCTTAAATGACTCCCATGATACCTTATCAATATTTCTAACCGCTTTAATGCTCAACACGTAATCTTCACATACCACTACGCGGAGAAATGCACGAAACACAATGTACTGTACATGTGTCGGACAACCAATGCATTAGAGGAACAATTTGTTTGTTTACAATACGTCCGGTGCAAAGGCGATCCCAATTTGACTTGTTCAGATGCGCCAGCACTTCCTAACGCTCCAGGAATTAGGACTGCCATAAGAAAGAAAGTAAATTACAAGGACCATCCAGAGATTACGTTTTAAAAAATTAAGTTTTTTAAATAAAAAGAAAACATAGTTATATGAAAATCTTTATTGGCCCCAGATACAGCAATGATTGAGCTATTTTTCAACGTAATCCCCACCAGAATTGAGACACCTGTCATATCATGGGATCAACATTTGTGTCGTAGAAGTCTGCCACCTGGGAATGGAACCAGCGTGTGATATTCGTCTTCAGTTCTTCGCCATTTTCCACAAATATTACGCTCCTGTTGCATGAAATTTTCACTAAGCACCTGCGCCAGGTGGGTACCGAAAAATCTGACCAAAAATGCAGCGCTTAGGAGTTCTGCTGGGAGCTGTTTGATAATCTACCGCACAGTCCTGATCTTGCTCCCAGCGATATTCATCTTTCCTTGCACCTCACTGACGAAGAGATGAAGACGAATATCACACGCTGGTTCCATTTCCAAGCGGCAGACTTCTACGATACAAAAGTTGATCCCACGATATGACAGGTGTCTCAATTCTGGTGGGGATTACGTTGAAAATAGCTCAAATATTGCTGTATCTGGTGCCGATCAAGTTTTTCAAGTAACTATGTTTTCTTTTTATTTAAAAAATGGGGAAACTTAATTTGTGAATGGGCCTCGTTTAATTGAGGCAGAAAATAATGGGCGATTATTTCCCAGAAGAGAACCGAAGGAAATTTGCTATGCTTTAGTTTATTTGCATGTTTTGCTATATATTGTCATGGCATCAGTGATAAATCGATAGATACAGCAGAGTCCCACTATTCCGAAATTATTGGGACCGACATCTGCTAGTGTCAGCTCTACACAGTATTGATCAGCCCATGAACAGTTTCAGTTTAAGTGGGAAGGGAAGGACAGTGACCTTAGACTACTCATAGCGCGGACAATAGACCGTGTTTTGAAAATAACCACCCCTCATCCTAACTATCCCTCTTGTCCCGCATTCCATACTCACGACTCACTGCACTGCCCTCTGTCTAGTCCCATCTATCAGGTGAGTGTTTACTGTAGCGAAGTTTGATGAACTGTGTGCGCTTATTGCCAATTTGTTGAACCGAATTCTCTAATAGCATTTATTAATTTCCTTGTACAGTATAACAATGACACATAGAAAGCCTATGGAGATTTCAAATGAGTTGAGAAAATCCCGATCTGATAGAATGAAAAAGTACTGGAAAGAGCGCAAGAACCAAGCAGTACTACCTTCAGAGAAGAAGTGATTGTGGAACGACTCAAGTGGTCCAATGTGACCAATCAAGATTAATAATAATAATAATAATAACAATACTGTACGTTTTTTTAGTAAAAAAGTAAAAAAAGAACAAACAGTATTTTTCTGAACTCTGTTCGCAATAGGCGGATTTTCGGAATAGCGGGACTCTGCTGTACAGCAACCTTTAACTATTGTTGGCAACACTGGCTAGGAGCAAGACATTCACCATTCGATGGATTATTTATTTATTGAGTTTCCAAAGCATAGAAGGAACCATTTTTTACACAACATATTAGGGTTATAGTTCAACAATTACAGAATATTTACTACTTATATTACATTACAATTATAAAAATAGCTCAATCATTGCTCAAACAATCAAATTCAAACTGCTGAAACAAAGTTTGTTCGATATATGCTAAGACGAACTAAAGAGGACAGGATAAGGAATGAATCAAATACAGGGTGCCAGGGAATGTTCTCCGCAGTGCCTAGGCACTTAGATGAAAGCCGGAGTTAAGTTGGCAGCACGGTTGCTGCTGACAGCGCGGCTGCCGCCGCTTGTATCAAAACAAAACAAACAACAATCAGTCTACTTAGAGATTCCTGTTTCTTGAGCTAATTTGCGTATTGATTTACTTGGACTTGGCAGCATTATATCGGAAATTTCAGCAAGTTTTTTGTCTGTTAACAGCGTAGGCCTGCCTGTTTCTGGTACATCGTGTACTGAGCCGGTCACACGAAATTTACTTATCAAATCCCGAACGGTATCCTGGTTTGAACACTTTGAATTAGGAAACCGCGCCTGAAATTTTTAGTTTTACAGTTTCTGTAAACCGATCGATCGCCTTCACGTAAAACGTATTCCACCAAAAACGCTCTCTCTTCAGTAGTAAACATTACCGACTGTATCCTGTTGCACAATTCCAATAATCTTAACGCTCCCTTACTGCATTCACACTGACACTTTCCACAGAACAGCACAGCTCACACGTGTGTTCCGATATCCTGTCGACCTTGGAGAAGACAAGCTAGTCCCTGGCTGTCGGCGAGTGACCGAAAGGTCTGACACCGCGCTGCTAACTTAACTCCGGCTCTCACCTAACGTAGCAGCGCCTAGGCACTGCGCGGAGAACATTCCCTGACGCACTGTAGAATGGAAGCAGGTTTAAATTTCAGTGTACCGTATTGGAAACATTACAGCGAAGTAGGCCAAGTTGGTAAGGTCATGTACAGCGGATGGAAGCATGACATGAATTTCCCATGTCCAGATAAGAATTGAGTTAGCACAAAGTTCGGAATTAGTACAGTATAACCCCTCAAATCCGAACTAATTGGGGCTGTAGCCTGTTCGGATTTCAATTTGTTCGGATTAGCCGAAAGATATCCATAACATAATGACCAGCCCTCTTTACGGTATAGGACTGCAGCCTACATTGAGCGAGAAAGGCTGGTTTGGCGCAAACAGCGTACATGAAATAGTGAATCTGGTACTCTGGTCCAAAGTCAACTTGACGGCAATGTAGCTAATGTCAGTGAGGAAGAAGAAACTTCGGCAGACAATATGACTTACACTGAAGCTGCATCTGCTGTTGACATCGCATTGCGCTTCGTAGAACAACACGCAGCAGCCACGCCAAACGATGACATCTTAGTGCGACGCTGGCACGCAATTGCCTCCACGGGAAGGTTTTCGTCACTTCTACAATATTGAAGATAACTGATTTCAAGTGAAAGATTAAGTGATATTTTGTGTGTTTCTATTGCTATTTCATTGTTTTAGCAAAGTGATTACCTACGGAATTATAATAACCAACGTTTCCGTTTTTCAATCCAGGATGGGATAAGTAGTCTATGTAGGCACTTTTACACTACGTTAACTGTACTTCTTGTTAATTTTTCAACCAAGTATGTAAAATGCGGTCATATATGATTGTTTTATGACTAAATAAATAAGTTTCTCGTTTTTGCGTGTATTTTTTAAACTTCGACTTGTCGAAAGATCCTTGTTCGGATTACCCAGGATTTCGGATTTCCGGGGTTCGGATATGAGGGGTTTCACTGTATTTTACTTTGAAGTAGACGCTAAATCTCAGGAAAAATATTTTCTCTCATAACAGATCCCTTAGAAGTTTAAGTCAAAATGTTAATCCATCATTCGATAGATTTTAGCACCTTCCAAAAAAAAAATGTTGCCATGTACTCCAAAGGTTAAAATCTGTAACTTTACCCTGTTTTCAAGAAAGAATGTACCTTCTCCAGGAACTGAAGCACAGGATGGGCCAGTTGGTTGGTGGCATGGCTGATGAAGGCCTCGCACGAGCTCTTGAGCTGACGGTCCACCTCCTTACGAGAGTCTACCAGCTGCTCTTTGACCTGCGGTGTGCCCTCCAACAGGAACTCCAGCAGAGCGTTGTTCGTGCCCAGAGAGAACAGTCTCTTACGCTTGTTAAGCAGGCCGAACGCTGACACATAAAACGAGACACAAATGGTACATGGACATCAGGGACTGTTAGCCCAAATAATTTCATTTTAAGTGTATACATCTACATAGGAAGAAAGAAAGAAAGTTCCTTCGCTACACCGAGGAACATCGAATCATGGATATGTTTCTCAGTTCTAGATGATAAATAATAATAATACTTTTATTGCAGTTAAACAGCCATATAATACATTTATATACACTATGTTTGAGCACCTGTGCCGTGGGTAGCATAGTCTTTTATGGACTTTATTCTTTTGCTACATTTTTCTATATGGTAGCGTTCAAATGTGAGTCCTCATAGTTGACATACACATGTGTCATCCGGACCATGGTATGCTTTATTTGTACAAATCAAATGGTGAAAACCATGAACTGCCAGGCATGTGAACATGTGCCTCATCTCAAAGCTAGCTGATGTCCACGCCCGGTCAACCATGGTCCCCATTCCATAAAATTCCAGTGGGATTCCTTCTCTTTTCCTTCCGAGTGTCGTTAATAGGTTTTCCGAACCTCTTGTGCTAGGTAAAATTAGAAGCGTTCTAAAGTCTTCAATTAGGAATGTTTCTCGAGCGAGGAGGTAGACCAGATGCGATTTTTTCGTCTTGGAAACTCCAATCACTTTTTTAACACTTTCAAGTGATGATAGATTCTTTTCAGAGAGGAAAGACCATATGATTTATATTCCGTATGCCAATATTGGCATTATTTTATTATTTAAATAATGCCATTGCTATCTCGAGGTTGAGTGTTCTACATATCTTATTTCGTGCATCGCCCGAACTGCTTGTGTGATTTTTCTGTCACATGTTTTGTAAAGCATTTTGCACTTGTTTGTAGAGTGATGCCTAGGTATTTGAATTCTGTTACTATTTTTATTCTTTTTTTCTGTATGAAAATTTCTGTTCCAGTTGGTACCTTTTCTCCTTGTCGAAACATCATCATTTGTGTCTTAGATGTGTTGATGTCAAAATTATATTCAGTGCACCATTCCTCCATATCTTTTAGAATGTTTTGTAATTTTATGACCTTTGATCCGATCACAATGTCATCAGCGTATGCATATGATACAATATCTGTCTTTTGAGTTATTCTCATTATGTCTTCCGCTGCTTGGGTGCAAGCTTTGTTATTTGAACCCAGAGGGCAGCTTGCATGTCGAATTTTTGTTGTTCCTTGAAGCGCTATGAAAGTCAAGGAGGTTAGATATCTAAGCTCCTTGACACTATAGCGCTTTCTAGTAGAGAAATGAGGAATTTTGTGTTGACGGAAAATCCCGAGATTAATTGTGCCATTATGAACAAGACCTACTGAATTCAAACGGGTTCTTTAACATGCCAACATCTTATGACATGAGTATCATGATTTTTTGCCGCCTTTCAAAAATCACTTATCCCGGCCAAGAGCAAACCTTCAAGCTTGGGGTTAGTAATCCGACACGATAACCACTCACCCACCATGGTAAGCTAGTTCTAGATGATGAATACTTGTTAGCCTTCCTTCCCCCCCACACATGGCGCCGCCCAACCATTTGGCTTGCATGACACGTGGTCAGCGCATCAGGTCCCCTCAGTCGTTAATCTTGGTTTTCACGACTGTCTCACTGTGAGTGCACCCCATTCTGTTAGCCTTTCTAACAAGGTTATACTACAGGCAAGCATGTGTTTACACCACTCACGAATCGAAAGGCAGAGCTCTCGACATAAAGGAAGCAATCGAGATTCACCTAGCCAAACGAAACAATCCCAACAATCTAAATGAACACACTTTTATGGAGAGTTCACCCCTTTTCACTCTACTAAAAAACACACCCTGTCGGAAACTAGACACAACTTAGCGATACAGCCAAGCTAAATAAAAAGGGGGGGAAATAGAGGTGGTTAATAGGTAAATGTTATCTGGATCAGGTGTACTATGTACTTTTTCTGCAATAAACCTAGTACGGTAGGCGCGGCAGTATTAAAGGTGCCGGGACGTCTTCAATAGACTGGGCAGTTCTTAGTTCGAATGGCTTTTTAGTCCACGCGTGGCGAAGACAGTTCCACGGTCTTCAATAGTTGTAGATCTTCCTGTATTCAATAACATACATTCTTATCTAGATTTGGCAACGTCACACAAATAAACATTGCGCTGACCTCAGACAGAACATAGGAACACCTGGGTACAGTCGACCACAACCGGTGCTAGAGTGAACACGAAACTGCTCGAAGTCCCAGCCAGGAAGACAACCGGATAAGTATCAGCCTGTATTATTACAGTATAACCATAGTTGATTTTTTACAACCATATAATCACCCCAAACAGACAAACTCCGGATTTCTATCACCATTTTAGCATTTCACCTAACATTAGATATACTACATTTAGCATACACCGACAGTTGCATTACCAATACTGCAACTAAATAATTGTACATATTGTAAATATTTTTCACCTGTTTTCTCAAACATAGATGTTATAGCCTAAGTGTAATGGATCTGATGATGATCGCTTGATGATCGAAACTGGTCATTTATTGATCTCAACTTCTAGCTGGTATTGCTCCTGGTGAGATTCGTAGGGAGGTAGCAGCTAACAAAGAAAGGCTCCAATCATCTACTTCAGAAGCACATCCCCTCTATGGATACCACCCAGCCACCCGGAGGCTGAAATCCAGAAAAAGTTTTCTCCGCACATCAGTTAACCTTGAGGGGAAAGCGGAGAATGCTAGGATCAAGATGTGGAAAGAAAGAACCAGCCATCTCTCCAACTGGATGGAGCCGAAGGAAAGTCTTCCATGTGGACACCAGGAGAAGTGGACAACCTGGAAATCCCTTAACAGACTCCGTACAGAAGTCGGCAGAACAAAAGTAAATCTTCGGAAGTGGGGTTTCTCAAGCGACTCATCACTCTGTGATTGTGGAAAGCAGCCAACGATCCAACATTTATGTCAGTGTGTCTTATGTCCCTCAAAGTGCACTATGATAGACTTGGTTGCAGCTTCCTCTAATGCTATTGACGTCGCCCAATACTGGGCAAGAATTATCTAGCTTCCGATTTTGTTGCTCAGTGGATTGTTTATATGTGTATATCTGTATATTTGTATAGTAGCAATGTATATATCGTGTATTTTAAAATATCTATGTGTAAAGTCGATACTTCTGACACGAATAAAGAAGATTTATTGATCTCATGTAATTTATTTCAGGATTAGGGCATAACCCAGCTCTTTTTGGGTACATTCGTGTTGACCGACTGAAAAGCACCAAACTTTTTTTTTACACACAATTTGTATGAAGATAGGTCTGTAAACCAGTTACTTTAGAACGTTGTTAACACACAAAGGTAGCTATTTTTGCATTGAAACTGCGAGGACAAGTACAAATCCTGAACAAGAAAAGAACAGCTAGGGCACGATACTTAGTAAAGGACGATAATGAGAGAAGTTATGAAATATACTCAGCAAGTTACCCTAGAACTGAGCAATCAACTATTTGAAGTGTTATATTATACTGTACAACTGCTATTCATGTGGTAAAGGCAGCAATGAGATGCGGGTAGTATCTGTGTGCGGTAGACAGTCACACTTACTTGTGAATAACGCAAATTGTCTCACGCAAAGTTTGTCTTGACCCTGAGACCAAAAATATATCCATGTTAAAAACAATATTCAGGGTGGCCATTTAAACCTTACACCAAAAATATATCTGAAACAACAACAGATATTGAAAAGCAACTTTCACAAGCAGGGAAGGGGCTTATTCAAGTAAATAATATGGGTCATTCTAAAACATTAAAAAATAAGATGTTCAATATAAACTTATGTGTTTTTAAATAGACACCCTGTATTATTTATTGTGCAATTGATAACATAGAGACTCTCATTAAGAATGGCGCTCATTGCATCGCACTAGGTTAATTACATCCCGAGAAATTATAACATGAAGTTGACACTAGAACTAAATGACAGCCACATTAGTTGCACAATCTGAAATGCAAATTTACATTACTGTTAATCACAATGTCATTGATGTGCCGTATTTCTAAATAGGCTAAGTAGGCTGCAGCCTAGAGGGGCAAATTTTCAGGGGCGGCAGTTTGGCAATTCATTCAAAAGCTAAAATGAATTATTTCAGACGTTAATAATATTTTCCGTGCGAATTTAAGAATACATGTTACTTAAAACGATGTTTTAGTCCTTCTTCAGTTTTTCCTGCCTTAGAAGAGTTAAAAACTATCTGCGAACTAGTAGGCCTATTTCTGAAATACGGTTAACTTAACTTTTATTACTTAGTAGTGAGGCAAATACAACAAAAACACTTTCATATGAGGACATTATTCACGAGTTTGCCACTACGAAATCTCGCAACAAAAGCTATGTAAATTTGAACATCAAGATTACGTGGGATGAGTTGTTTTAGAGAAATTTTTATATTTTTCAACAAATAAACCAGTAATTAACTAAATTTTGTGTAATTTCATTTCACCATGTAGGACAACATAATTCAATTGAACACAGTTCTTCAATTACACAAAAGACAATATATAAAAATATGTGTAAAATAGTGATCACTGATCTCCAAGAACAAATAAATTAATTAAGTTCGAAACTCATTTCTTTTTTTAACGAATCTTAAAAGAAGTACGTAAAAAAAGACAAGTACTGTAGATAACTAATTTCGGTATAACATTTATTATGTAAGTCAATAAAATTGTAGTTTTATCTAAACTAAATGAACTTTATGTTCAAAAGAGATGAAAACGCCAATGAAATCTATCCTTTTGTTGTATAAAACAAAATGTATTAAGCAAATCTGAACTTTAGAGGGAGCGGCAAATGGACTTGAGCCTATAGGCGGCATACTCTTAAATCCGGCCCTGGTGCTACAGTATAACAATACCTGTTCTTAAATATTACTTTCACCATTATCAATCAAGTGGGCGGGAAATAATAATACGGTTTCCATGCTTCAACCTCAGCATGTGCAACTGATGCGGGTTTTGTGTATTTCCAGAGTCAACCGTGAGTGGCTGTTAAATGGATAGGTGGGGAATAGATTATTCAACTCCACAAAAATAAAGAGGACCAGGGTCGTAACATTTAAAAATGAATGGGAAATAACAAATTTATTGAACGAGCACAACATGTTTAATTAAAGAACCATTATTAGAAGTACACCGACAGTAGTGGCTACGCGGGCTAAAGCGCTGCGTTAGGTCAAGGGGCCAAGCTCTCTGCTGACTCGGTAGACGCGTGAGTTCGAGCCCCACCGTCGGCTGTCCTTGAAATGGTTTTCCGTGGTTTCCCATTTTCAACACCAGGCAAATGCTGGGACGGTACCTTCTGACTGGCCACGGCCGCTTCCTTCCACATCCTTGCCCAGTTTCATTCACCATCATTCATTTCATCTCTCATTAACTCCTCTCATGAGGTTGGCGTCAGGAAGGGCATCCGGCCATAAAAACCATCGCCACTAAGACTTCCATCGCATCTCATCCCCGACCCCGTTGGAAAAACGGGAATAATAAGGGGTAGACATACATACTATTAGAAGTACATTCATCTGATATTCAGGGAGGTACAGCAAAACATTGAAAATTAGATTAAAGAGGAATTTAAAAAGAAGCAAACGATAAAAACCAAGAAAGAAAAGAAACAAGAAGTTCCGTGACGAACTAAAGAGCCTACTTTTCTTAAAAGTTAAGATTCATGCCAATAATTAATCTATATGGACCTAGGCTATCTAGAATAATTACGAAATTAAGTTGGTAATATCGAAATTTCTAATTAGTTCGAAATACTGTATACCTGGCATAATTTAGCCTAATAGAGAACTACAGTTGGCAGCCCTGGTGACTGAATATATTCTTAGTTCCATCTCTTAAGGTACAGAATACAAAATTTGGTTGAAGTCCAATGGATAGCATGGACGTTATATGCAGTTAAACATTGGATCTAACAGTGCATGTAAAATCATGTTGGCAACAATGACATACATGTATTGGTCAGAAATAATCTGAAATAATATGATCTATTGTTGTGTCAATTTTGAATGAAATCCATTAGTATAGAAGTTACAAACATTTTAAAATTGGACCTATCAGCAGGCTTGGAATCATGTTGGCAGCACTGGCGTAGGCCTATATTAGTTACTACAAATTAATCTAGAATGCCAGGTACTATACGTGTGCAAGTTTAGAGCTATTAGCTTTCACACTTTCTGATATATTGATATTAGGGTAACAAAAATAGAGACAGTATTTATTAACAGTTGCAGCCCTGGTTACTATTAAGAATCGACATAGTCATATCTGTTATGGTACACATAGCACACACGAAATTTGGTTGAAATCCAAATGATAGTATAGAAGTTACATATATTTAAAGTTGGACCTCTCAGCAGGCTTAGAATCATGTTGGTAGCACTGACGTATATAAGTTACTCCAAATTAATATAGAATGTCAGGTACTATACGTGTGCATAGTTAAAAGCTGTCGGCTTGCATACTTTCTGACATATGGGTATTTAGATTTAAAAAAATTGAGAGCATTTATTAACAGTTGGCAGCCCTGGTGGCTCTTAAGAATACGCTCAGTCATATCTGATTATGTACACATAGCACATACGAAATTTGGTTGAAATCTAATTGATAGTGTAGAAGTTATATGCATTTAAAATTTGGACCTATCAGCAGGCTTATAATCATTATGGCAACACTGCCATGTATGGCCTCCTGGAAATTAAACTGCAATATTATTATCTATACGTGTGCCAATTTTGAAATAGCTTCCATTCATACCTTCCAAGATATCCAACATGGAGCTCAAATTTGAATTGCAATTTTTCAGCAGTTGGTAGCACTGACATCATTTTCAAATATGGCCGTGAGCTATTCAGGTATAGATATTTACTCCCACCAAATTTTGTTTCGATTGCTGCAGCCGTTTAGGAGTTGATAGGGGGGGGACACACACACAGACAGACAGACAGACAGAAGGACAGACAGACACACGTTTGCCCGATCTCATAAGTCTACTTTTTCCTCATTTTTGCAAAATGTGAAAAGTAGGCTAAAAATAATACTGGTGATGGAGCATAACAATTGAAGTGAAATTTACTTTCACATATTTTAGTTTTTAATAAAAACAATCTTTGTAATTCATGGATATTGAAGAAATACCATTGTTCACCGAGGAAGAATTAATGAAAGCGATTAATTCTATCAGGAACAAGAAGGCTCCTGGACCAGATGGGATTCCAGCAGAAGCACTTTAAGGAGGCAGCAAGAGCTTGCCCGCGACTCCTTTTGAACATATATAACGCATGTCTGAAGGCAGGCGTTTTTAGTGCCGGCTGGAAGAAGGCCAGACTAGTTCTTATTAGCAAAGGGAAATTGGGGGGGAAATTTGCCTTCACCATACAGGCCATTATGCATGCTGGATACGGCTGGAAAAGGATTAGAAAAACTATTACAGCCTAGAATATTGATGGCAGTTCAATCTGCTGGAGATCTATCTGCCCAACAATACGGCGGGTAGTTGTAGAGACTGCAAACAGAGCTCAGATGGGTAACCACTACCCACGTAAAGTTATGCTACTTGTGACTCTAGATGTGAAGAATGCCTTTAACTCTGCCCAGTGGAGTGACATTTTGGTGGCACTTCAAGATAAATTTAGACTGCCCAGATATCTCTTGCGGATAATGAGGGATTATCTAACGGACCGTATTTTGCAGTACGATACCGAGGAAGGACATAGTACTAAAAGATTAACCGCTGGGGCAGCTCAAGGATCTATTCTTGGGCCAGACCTCTGGAATATTGCAAACGATGGCCTGTTTCGGCTGAAGATGCCCGAAGATGCAATATTGGTAGGATATGCTGATGATGTTGCTGCTCTGATTGTGGCTCGTGATATAGAGCTGGCGCAACTGAAACTTGATCAGGTAATGCGACGTGTCACAGATTGGATGACGGAACATAAGCTGTCATTAGCAGACCATAAAATGGAGATTGTTGTGCTGACGAGAAGGAAAATCAACACTCTTGTACGAATGCAAGTGGGACAGACGATGATTAATTCATCAAGGAGTACGAAGTACTTGGGTGTGACGCATGATACGAAGCTCACATTCTGGGCCCATATTCAAAGAGTGACGGATTAAGCAGCAAATGTCTTGACTGCTTTGAGCCGATTAATGGGTGATATTAAAGGTCCGAAGCCTAGCAAACGATGTCTGCTGATGACAACAGTCCAGTCCATATTATTCTATGGAGCTGAGATCTGGGCTGAGTCCTTACGGTTCGAGAAGTATCACAAAAGGATAGCAGCAGTACAACAGAGAGGAGCAATAAGGATCTCATGTGCATATCGCACTGTTTCAGAGCCTGCTGTTCTAGCGGTAGCGGGAGTAGCACCAATTGATTTACTTGCCTTAGAGCGTCAGGAAGTTTGGCGCACCAAAGGAGAACTGGGCATACACCAGGCAAAGATATCTGCACACAATCATTGTATGGAACGATGGCCACAGAAATGGGATGATGAGACACGAGGTCGATGGACAAAGAAACTTATTCCGCGTCTAGCTGACTGGGTTGATCGAAACCACGGAGAGGTCAATTATTATTTGACACAATTCCTAACAGGCCATGGATATTTTCGGAGATTCCTGCATCACATTGGCGTGGCTAATAGCCCTTTGTGTCATTATTGTGATGAAGAGGATGATGCGCTCCACACATTCTTTGTGTGTGAACGTTGGTCAACACATAGAAGAGATCTGCAAGCTTCTCTAGGGGTAATCACGCCGGTCAACATCCTACAGATGATGCTCCGAAATGATCAAACATGGAATCGGACAGCTATTTACATAGAAGGTGTCCTGCACCAGAAGAAGAGGGAAATGGATGCGTACTGTACCATTATACTCATATTGTTATGATGTATAGTGCAGTTTGAAGTATATGTTGAAGATCAGAGCGATTCACAAGTTGCAAACCGAAGCAGGATTCAGCTGCTCGATTACGGTATTTTCCGAGTAACGACGTGCATGCACGAAGTCAAGCGGAGATGATTACAACATGGCGATCATTGACCCAGTTTATTGATCGGTCACCAGGATTACATTTTTATCAGCAATAAGAAGAAAGGAGAATAACATGCAAGATTTGCAACATTATACGAGACCCTGGAACAGAGCATAATGTGTATTTTGTTATCTATACATGTTTAGTATCTGTCGGAGACATTATAAATTATGATTTACATCCTCCAATGAGAGATCAGTTCGATTACTGTCACGTCTGAGTGGGGGTAGCTTGAAGCTAGGTGGATGGACACACAGACAGCTGTGAGCAGATAAATTTACGGAGCGCTTGAGAACATATCTCTTTTTGAAACTTGAGAACGCGTTTCGTTATTGCAATGTGACGCGATGTTTATATCAAACACTTTAAAGTGCATACAGAGCCAGTGTCGAAGGTCTCTGTTCGTTTCCACGAGATGCAATCTATACCGCTACAAGGGTAAGCAGTATTAGAAACTGTAATCTCAATACAGCAAGCTGCCAGTCACCACAATGAACTTTCGTTTTGAAAAGCAGTCTCTGTTTCCATTGCATTGACATCGAGTGCGCAGCAATGTGATTGAACTCTAAACACTATTCCTCATCGCGAACAGACATATTCTTAATCAAGATGTCAAGAGGAATAAGTTTAGTGCTGTACTTTTCTTCTATAATGGCAGGCTAAAAACGCAGCAGCATGAACGCTACTAGACCGGCATTGTATCGAACATTTCAATGAACTATCGCCATGGCCCCAGTGATGACTGATTCTGATTGTGTGACCACTTGTGTCTACCTCATTAGTAATCCTGAATGCTATTCGCATGGGCAGTCATTCGTCTTTCGTTCATTAATATTTCGGCCCGATATGAATAACGCGATACTACTGAGAAACGAACTGTGCACTGGAAAATGTTGGAGACGTGAAGTAGCGATTCCTGACTATTTACCCAGGATGGGTAAATAGCCTTCTGAACCGGGAAGAACGTGCGGATTGGAGAAGGTGTTCCCTGGTTCGATTCCCGACGACCTGGGGAGTGCTAGTTACAACTAGATATGGAAAAGGTGTGATATGCAGGGCGTATCAATGCTCGCTCGTGGAAATTAATCTATCAACAAGGTACAGCTTACACAACTTCGTCTCTCGTAGCTAAGTGTAGATATTTCAATGTTAATTTATGCCATTAATTTTTAGCATATTAATTTTTGAGTAGTATGTCGGACTGTGGAATTTAGGCATGACGTTTTAATCATGACTGATTTCATAATCGACAGGTTTTAGACTTCCATAAGAAGTGCAACCCATTTTCAGCTTGTATTTAAGTATGTTTAAGTAGATTTCATCTTAAATTCAGTAATATTTCATGAAGCTTTCTTAGGGTAGTGAAGAGGACATCGATAGGCATTTTGTGATTCAGTGTAGTTTATCAACGTGGTGAGCTCTTTATTATGTCAATTTGTGACATTCTTCGCATCGTTAAGACTGTGTTTTTGTTGGGCTACATTTTACTACTGCATCTTCGAAAATTATACATCCGAGTGATTGGTTTATGAATAGAAGACTGATTTTGATAGCAAGTTATGAGTTTTTTGAAGTTTTATTTTATATATATATAGAGAGAGGAGTTCGATCTCTCGTTTTTGTTAGGAACCATTCTTTGTGTTGTTGAAGGACAGAGGCTGATAATGTTTTCTAACCAGACAATTGTGCTAATTGTTATGATTACCATGTCCGGTGGTGTAGAGACATTACTTTGTTTCTCGAATTCATCCGTGCAGGGGTGTACCGAACGTTGGCTTGATAAACTTTCTCTTCATTTTTATTTAACTTGATTTTTTGGATTCACGTTAGCCTCTCGCGTGAAGGCACAGTTGAGATCCATGGTCGATGGAATTTATCAATGTTTTTAATTGTAGTATTTGACTATAATATATCTCTGAAACATCATTCACTGTTTTAACCAGCGTATATCCCAAATTTAATAAATGTATAAATACATTCTGATTAAGGAAAGTCGATGCTATTGCAATCTCTCATAGCATAGGTATTAATTCTAAAAGGATATTTTGTTATTGAGAAAATCCAACTAACATCATTGAAAACTAATGTAAACTATGTATAAATTTAAACAACGATGTAGTAACAACAATAATCGGCTGAGAATGAAATTCGTCATTAAGCAATGAGGGTGATCCAGTTACGTTAAAATATGTATGATTATAACAAATTAATTTTGAATAGAGTACTCAGGGGAGTACATATGTATAAGAATAGAGCCACGTGAAGGCAGTGAAAGAATGAAATAAACATTAAGATATTTCATGGAAACTAACCCATGATAATTGTGATTGAGTAGTCAAATATAAGTTGACTTATTTTCAAGTCTAATTCAGCGTTTTACTACAAGCATTTTGTTGCTGCTTAGAAGCATGCAAACTACAAAGTAAAACATTAAAACATGTATTAAATGATGTCAACCTTAATATTCTGGATTTAATCACCATGCTGACGAGGGTTTTACAGTTATCCTGATCAGTTATTTTGGTGAGTGCAATAATTATTAAAGTGATAGATTACCTCTATTATGCTTTGTCACCTGGTTGGAAAGGACCAATTTAAACATTTTCGAATCAGTTAAAGGAAACTAATGATCTTATTCTAATGGAAGAATGTTAAACTGAGGCTTGCGAAATAAAAAGAAAAAAACACACTTGGAGTGTGCCATTCAATATATTTCAATGTAGATTTTGTACATAAATTATATTGCTAGCTGTAGGATTAGTAATGACCTACCCAAATGCGGAATTAATTTTCAATAATGCTTTTGAGGCATTGCTTGTGCCAAAGTAGGGTATTATCTTAAAGAGTGTTCAACATTATTTTTTTTATGGAGAATACAGTGTGTCTAGTAATGACTAGAAGTTGTATTCAGGTCACTGTGATTTGAGCTTCCGGTTGAAGCTGCAGTTGCTTTTCATTTCTTGTAATATTGTTATAGCAATTTCTGCTATAATGCCTTTGTGAATACATTTTGGAGAATTCTATTTTAATTCTTTTAGAGTGGTACTTTATAGCTGCGATAGGAGGTCACGTTAAGGAAACCATTGCAGGCATTTCAGTATTATTCCACGCTTTGGAGATTATGTTTTTTCTCGTTCTTGTGTTCTATCGAGCTAGATTTTTCTTTTGTTGCTATGGTTTTTCTTGACGTTCCCTCAGTTAGGTGATCCTTGTGCCCCATTATCCCCGTCTCTTGTTGAGTGGAATCTGGGGGTTTTTAGTCGGGGTTTTCAGGTTCTGCAATCCAGCTACCATCGAGGGATATCAACAAGCTGACGGTAGGTATTTCGGGTAAAGTACGAACATCCATAAGAAAAATGAAGAAAGAAGAAGTCTGTATGGCTAAGTAAGCACGACATCACCCTGAAGTAATGCGAGAGCGGTTCCGGGGTGATGAACACATCGTGGGAAAAGGGATGTGGTTTTTAGTGGGTAAGAATCCCACACAACTGTGGAGTGCAGACCCTTCACATGTGTCTTTTGAAGATTTTCCACAGTCCCTGGTAAAAATAAATAAAAAATAATAATTCATAAACAACAATTTTTCGTGCCCATTGCTCACTATATGCATATGTTATTCAACATGCGCACATATAATACCTCCACCGTATATTTTAGCACTGAGAATATTCAAATTGTGATGGTCGGATGACCGCCACACATTTTCGCCCCCGCCTCACCTCCCCCGGGCGGCCATCTTCTGAATTATTTACAAACTTTTAAAATTGGAAACATTTCAAATTCCCGCTGCTCCCCTCTCTATACTGTACTTCCGGTGTGAAAGCTAAGACGAGAAAATTCTCCCATGTTCTCGAAAGAAGGACTGGAAGCGTGGTTGCTTGCCGTAATTTCATTGGTTCACGTGTGTACCTTGTGATACACCTATTGGCCTCCTGATTGGTCCGGCCGCGTTGACCCTGTGTATTATGTGACGTCTAGTAGCCGAGTTTGGCGTCACTATGATTCCACTGGGAGTTGTTGTTCGAGACAGTTCGAAAACAGCGAGCTGCACTATGTAGCTATACGAGAAAAGTGTGACGAGAGGCCTCGGCTCGTGCCGTGTTGGGACAAAAGATACTGTGTATATCTGAGCATTCACTAAACTATTCAGCGTATTTAAATTTCTACTCTCGAATGAGTTTCTTTATTATTCTAGTTTGCTAGCTCCAAGTGCGGGTTTTGGGACATGTGTCCATAAACTTTAAATAACCACGTCATTATTACATGGTGGCCACTCAAATAGGTCAACGATTTTCCAGGAGTTTTCCAGGAATTTTCCAGGAGTAATTCTCATTTTTCCAGATTTAAAAATAAGCGCAAGTGGGGGGGGGGGGCCTTATCGGTTGCCTACTTCAAGACCACAATAAAGCAGTTGTGTTTGGTTTACTTATACAAATGTTGACAAAACTTAGTGGCGATTGCGTTATTGATACACAAGCCTGCACACAAATTATTTAATTGTTGTTTTAAAAAGCCTTTGTGACTCGAATATCCGCTTTAAAAAAAGAGAAAAGAATGCCGCCTGCAATTTTATTGTGGTGAAGTTGTCTATACTCAATATGTTTTACAAAAATACTATCGCGTGTTCTCACACACAGAAACAGGTAGCCTGAGGAAATTTCTTTCGTTAATCATAGAGAGCTCACCCAAAACCGCATCGGGAGTAAGATTTAAGATGGAAAGAGTTTTATAATTAATTAACAGTGGCTATTTTCCAGGAGTTTTCAAATTTTTTGTCATTTTCCAGACCTAATAAAAATCCAGGAGTTTTCCAGGAGTAGTGGCCACCATGTTATTACTTCTACAAAGAGGACGCCAATCTAATTTCTGCGTTAGTTAAACTTGATATTTTCTTTTCATGGACAACCCAATCTAATTAAGAATGTGAACATTTGATATTACAATTTTGGAATGGGGAGAATATGTAAATTTGTATGGCATACCATTTGCATTGTCGTACTGGCCATGTATGATTATTGGCGTTCTTGAGCACGCGGCCAATTATAGGCCTAACATGGATCCTTCATTGCTTTCAGATGCAATATTTTGATATTACGAGCCGTTTGGTGCTCCAGTCAGTTAAATTGTATTCCAGTAAATTTCCCTTGTGCTGTAATCACGTGACCGTGATACTTTCATGTAGCTTCAGTGGTTTCATATACCATGTCCCTGTGTTGGCATTAATTATTTTGCTTGGTCTTATTTACGAGAACTTGATTCTCTTGCTTTCCATGATTATAAGGTTTTGAATATTCCCAAAGGGAATATGATGTAGTTTCCATTTGAGCGGATGAATTATCAATCAATGATAAAAATGGTCCGGTTAGCTCAAACAATGCCAGCGTTTCACCCCAGTGTGCCATTGGGCTCGTCAGTTGGTACAGACACACCTACCAATACGCGTGGCTAGCACATACTGAGAAGGCCATGCAAGACACAAAATACAAGCAGTATTGACGTCACGAGCATGCCAATGAGCTACGGGACCATTTTTATCATTTAAAAGATAATTCATTCTCTCAAATGGAAGCTACATCATATTCCCTTCGGTAATAATCAAAACCTTATTTGGATTGCCAAGGTAAGGCTTTTGTTTTTATGAAAGGGAGTTTGACTCCCGTAGCACATTGGCATGCTCGTGACGTCAATACTGCTTGTATTTTGTGTCTTGCATGGCCTTCTCAGTATGTGCTAGCCACGCGTATTGGTAGGTGTGTCTGTACCAACTGACGAGCCCAACAGCACACTGGGGTGAAACGTGGCATTGTTTGAGCTAACCGGACAATTTTTATCATTTATTGATATTCCAGGATTATAGTGGAGCCTCGTGTTGCCCTAATTCTGGCCATGTATACTTATTTTTCCTCCCGGGATTTTATTATATGATGATGATAATTGTTGTTTTAAGGGGCCTAACATCGAGGTTATCGGCCCCTAATGAAATGAAATGGCGTGAAATGAAAGGATGTAGATTTTTTTTTTTTTTTTTCGTGTGGCCTCCAGAGAGGCCGAGTGCAGGTCTTTCTAAGTAACGCCCGTGGGCGACCTGCGCGTCGGGATGAGAGATGGAATTGATGAAGGCGAATGAAACTGGGCAAGGATGTGGAAGGAAGCGGCCGTGGCCTGTCAGTAGGTACCGTCCCAGCATTTGCCTGGTGTTGAAAATGGGAACCCACGGAAAACCATTTCAAGGACGGCCGACGGTGGGGCTCGAACCCACGCGTCTACCGAGTCAGCAGAGAGCTTGGCCTCATGACCTAACGCTGCGCTTTAACGCGCGTAGCCACTACTGTCGACAACTCACTGCCATGGATGAAGCGAAAATGGTGTTTATAAAACAGACAGTGAGCCCCAAAAATTATGCCTTATTTGAATAAAAAGGAATAAAAGGCGGATGGTAAAAAAGGATAAAACAAATAAGGCATAGTGAACAATATAATACAGAACACAATAAAAAACATAAAACAGATTTAACCAGAATTAAAAGTCGTAACTACACATTAAAACTTAAAAAAGTAACCACTCTCCCTCATGAACCGGATGACGAGGTCAGCTGACGGCCCGTCATCACGGAGAATAAGGGAGAGGGTATTAGGCAGTTTAAGAGTCCCTCGCAGATCGGCCAGATCCACACACTCCAAGAGAAGGTGTGCCACGGTTAGGTGGGCGCCGCAAGTACACACAGGAGGATCTTCTCTCTTTAGCAAGTGGGAGTGCGTAGCAATCCCATGGCCGATCCGGAGTCGACAGAGTACCACAGCTTCCTTCCTGAGAGATCGGAAGGAAGATTTCCACACCTTCGTTGTCCCCTTGATGCCTCTCAGTTTGTTGGGTGGTGGCGTGGCACGCCATGCCTCCTCCCAATGCGACAGGATCGAATGCCGCAACTGAGAGCGCACATCACTAGCAGGCACCTTGTACGGTAGCGAGGGCAGTGCGACTGCCTCTCTCGCTGCCTGATCAGCAAGCTCGTTTCCCGCAATACCCATGTGGCTAGGAAGCCACACAAAGGTCACCCCGGTTCCAGCGTTACGCGAACTGACGAGCTGGTCGTGCACACGCTGGACCAACGGGTGCTTCGGGAAACACACATCGATCGCCTGCAGCGCACTCAGAGAGTCAGTACACACAAGAAAGTGCTGGTGATCGTCTGATAACGTGTACCGCAGAGCCTCTAAGATGGCATAGAGCTCCGCAGTGTACACGCTACAGGCCTCGGGAAGTGAAAAGAGAAACCGACGATCCTCAACCACAAATGCACAGCCTACTTTCTCGTTTACCCTCGAACCGTCCGTGAATACAAGCCCTGATCCCGGATACCGTGTCACCACGGACCGGAACAGCCTCCGATGGACGGAGGAGTCCGTGTCCGACTTGGGGCCGGTGTGCAGATCCAGGATGATATCAGGGCGAGAGACCATCCACGGAGGGGCCTTGCTAGGTACTCGGACGATACAGGAGACAGAAGGAAATCGGAACTGACGGTATAAGTCATCCAAGCGAATCCCCGCCGGCCGAGTGGCTCGGGCGAGCGCATCATACAGCCGGCGATTCGGATTGGAAAACAAACATGGATAGCTTGGATGAAGGGGCATCTGTCGAATTGTTGCAGCATAGGTCAGCAGTACTTGTTGGCGCCTCAGGTGTAAAGGAGGTACGCCAGCCTCGGCGAGCAAGCTGACGACTGGGCTTGTCCGAAAGGCACCCGTCGCCAGCCTCACACCGCCGTGGTGGACACTGTCCAGTTTAACAAGCACTGACTTACGGGCCGAACCATATGCTACACTGCCATAATCTAACCTAGATAAAATCAGTGCTTGATAAAAACGTAGGAGCACCGCGCGGTCCGCCCCCCACGATGTGCCGCTAAGAAACCGCAACATGTTGAGCTTCTTAGCACAGGCAGTCTTCAAACACCGCACGTGTGGTTCCCACGTCAATTTCTGATCGAAAAGGAGCCCAAGGAACCGGTACGCAGCAACAACAGGCAAAGCTACATTGCCCAGATAAAGCTCAGGATCTGGATGGAGGGTGCGCTTTCGGCAGAAATGGACAACCGAGGACTTAGCGGATGAGAATCGAAAGTCATGCTCCAGTGTCCAGCGTTCCACTCTCCGAATAGCTTGTTGTAACTGTCGTTCAGCGACCGCCATATTGTGCGCACTATAATGTAGAGCGAAGTCGTCTACATATAGCGACGGTACCACTGCTGGACCAGCAGCAGCGACTATACCGTTTATGGCAATCGCAAATAATGTTACGCTAAGCACCGATCCCTGTGGGACTCCGTTTTCCTGTATATGATATTGCTAATATGTCCCCCCTATTCGGACACGGAACAGGCGAAGGGACAGAAAATTCGCAATAAAAACCGGCAAGTTACCTCGGAATTTACATTGATGCAGGGTAGAGAGGATGCCGTAACGCCAAGTGGTGTCATAGGCCTTCTCGAGGTCAAAGAAAACGGCGACCAGGTGCTGTCTCCGGAGAAAAGCGTCCTGTATGGCGGTCTCCAGGCGTACCAGATGGTCATTGGTACACCGTGACGCCCTGAAACCACACTGGTATTCAGACAGGAGTCCCCGTTTCTCCAGGACCCACACTAGGCGCCGATTGACTATCCTCTCGAAGAGCTTGCACAGACCGTTAGTGAGACAAATAGGTCTGTAACTCCCTGTCAATTTGGGATCCTTATCGGGCTTCAGGATAGGTATAATGATACCTTCCTGCCATTGCGCTGGAAACACACCCTCCAACCAGATACGATTAAACACCCTGAGCAAATAACGAATGCTCTCATCGTTAAGGTGTTTAAGCATCTGGTTGTGAATATTATCCGGGCCAGGAGACGTGTCCCTGCAGAGCGCCAGCGCTCCGCGGAGTTCCCACTCCGTAAAGGGCACGTTGTACTCCTCCGAAGCGCGGGAAGCAAAACTAAGCTGGAAAAGTTCCGCTTCGCGCTTCAGGGCCACGAACGCAGGGTCATAGTTATCGGAACCGGATATATCCGCAAAAGACGAGGCGAGATGGTTTGCAACGCGATAAGGATCTGTAACCAAGTCATTATCAATGGAAATTCCCGGTACAGTAGAAGATGTCTGAATGCCCGAAATGCGTCGTAGTTTAGTCCACACTTGAGAGGAGGGGGTATGTGCCGTAATAGAAGACACAAACCGTTCCCAGGATTGTTTCTTACTCTGGCGAATAAGAATCCGTGCCTTGGCACGAAATTTCTTAAACGCCACCAAA
The DNA here is from genome assembly GCA_946902985.2 of Meconema thalassinum. Lineage (NCBI taxonomy): Eukaryota > Metazoa > Arthropoda > Insecta > Orthoptera > Tettigoniidae > Meconema > Meconema thalassinum. Next base: position 155,010,160 of record OX336395.1, on the reverse strand, counting down.
TTGGCCATGGTTGGACGCCGACGGTAGTGCTTATGAGCTCGACGACGGTCTCTTATTGCCGCTGCAATATCCTCTGTCCACCAAGGGACGAGTTTGCGACGAGGAGTCCCAGAAAAGGATGGAATGGACTCTTCGGCGGCAGCAAGAAGCACATCGGTGATGTGCTGTACCTCGTCATCGACGCTCCGGCAACCAAGATCAACGAAAACAGCTCGTTCTTGAAACGAGGGCCAATTTGCCCGCTTAAGAACCCAACGACTGGGGAACTCCACGGGCGTCTGGTTCAGAAGGGTAAGAACGATCGGGAAATGGTCACTGTCACAGAGGTCGTCGTGTACATACCAACCAAATAGGGGGACCAGCGCACGGCTACACACACTCAAGTCAATGTGTGAGTACGTGCCGTGCGCGAAGCTAAAATGTGTAGCTTCCCCTGTATTTAATAAGGATAAATCCAACCCTTGAATTAAGCCTTCCACGTCCCTTCCTCTGGGGCAGGAAGATGGTGATCCCCATTGGGGGTGATGAGAGTTGAAATCACCCACGAGTAGGAACGGGACGGGAAGTTGATCAACAAGATCTAAGACGTCATTAATATCAAGGGGTTGGTTCGGTGGAAGGTAAACGTTACAAACAGTTGTCATAGCAGGCAAGGACACGCGAACTGCAAGAGCTTCCAGAGGAGTGGCGAGTGGAAACTCCTCGCTATAGCAGTCAGAGCGAACGAAGGTACAAACGCCCCCGGAAGCCCGGGCGGCGTCTTGTCGCTCTTTAGAGTATAGTCGGAAACCTCTCAGAACAGTCTCGTGATCAGGTCTGAGGTTTGTTTCCTGTAGGCAGACTATACTCGCTGCGTATTGGGCAATAAGCTGACGGAGTTCAGTCAAATGCCTATCATAACTGTTACAATTCCACTGTAACAGTGCCATTGTGTGAACTTAGGGAATAAGTTGGAGCAGCAAGCTACAACTTAGACTCTGGAGAATCTACAGTCACTACGTCGACTATAATCTCCATGTCCTCAGGCGAGGTCAGGGAGTGAATCGACTCGGTGGAAGATTTCCTGGACGCAGTTCGGCGGCGGGGGGATCTCCGTGGGGAGCGCGCAGATCTGGGGACCGAAACGTCCCCAGGCACAGAAGCATCCGCAGGTGTTGGCGCGGATGGCTTCCCCTTTTTGGGAGAAAGGGAATGCGTAGTACGGGGTCCCTTCTTACTCGCCCCCGCCTCTTTAAGATATATAGACGGGTCAGGAGCCGAAGTCCTGACCCTGGTCGACGATGCCGCCTCCGCCGGCTTCGGCGCGGCTTTCGCCGACCGTTTGGGTGGGGAGGAAGACTTCGACTTCCTGCTGTGCGGGCGGAGCAGCCTTCGCTCGCACAGCCTTCGTGCTGGCCGAAGGTGGAGTTGAAGTCACCTTCGGGCTCTCTTTCTGATTCTGGGGAGTAGCTAGAGATGTTGATGGCAGTGGTACATTAGAAGGTTTCACAGTGGAGACAAAAGATGATGTAGCCGGGACCAAAGTTGGTATTATGGCTCTATAATCAATCGTTGGAGAAGGCGAAATCGTGGTATGGTACTTCTTGTGGGCCTCCTGGTAGGTGAGACCATCCAGGGTTTTAATCTCCTGGATTTTCTTCTCACGCAGGAAGACAGGGCAGTTCCTGACCCGAGAAGAATGAAATCCAGGGCAATTAGTGCACTGATATGGTGTTGTGCACTCTTCCGCTTCGTGGGGTACCTTACCGCATGTTCCACAGACGTCAGGGCTCGAGCATCGGGATAACATATGTCCGAATTTCTGGCACTTATAACACCTCATTGGTGGAGGGATATAAGGCCGAACGTCGCAACGGTAACTTGTTACCTTGACTTTCTCCGGGAGCACCGAAAGCTCAAAGGAAATAATGAAAGCACCAGTATCCACGATTTGACCATTGACCTTGCGCGTAATGCGCCGGACATCAGTCACGTGACGGTGCTGCATATACTCCTTGAGCTCCTCGTCAGTGTTCAGAATCAGGTCCCGGTGGAAAATGACTCCCCGGACCAGATTCAGAGACGTGTGCTTTTACACTTTGACAGGGATATCGCCAAAGTGGTCACATTTCAGAAGGTGTTCAACCTGCTCACCAGTCCTAGTCTTGAGCAACAAGCTACCGTTTCTCATCTTTTGTACCTTCTCAAGCTCGCCATAGACCCCTTCTATGTGCCGAGAAAACAAAATAGACTATACCATCTTGAAATCACCCCCATCCGTTCTGGTTGCGACCAGAAACTTGGGGGTGTTAGCACCCAGATTTTCACGCACAGATTGTTCCCAGGGGGTTGATCCCCGTAGGGAATCAAATGTTAAAGACTTGGGTGTAGGACCACCCTGTTTGGGTGTAGGTCCACCCTGGTTGGGGATTTTTCTTCTAGAACCCATGGCCAGATCATCCTCCCCGAATGCCACCGACATCCGATCACGGGCCGTCACAGTAGGCGCTACCCAGCCAGGGCAAGGCCCGCCTAGCTTGGAAGGCATTGCCCGGGGGTCCGATGTTTTACAATGCCGTATCGGCATGTACCCCTTGGCATATACTGGATTTTACAGCTCAGACATTCGGCTGTGCGGGGACCTGCGTAGTCAGGCGGATACTACTGAACGGGTACATGGCACACCCACCTGTCGGCGTGGCCAAGACCGGAACAGGCTTTCGAGCGTAGTCGCTAGCGTAAGTGGCCCATCCCCTAACAGCACGCACATATAGAAATTTTGGTTGCCAGACCCTGAAAGCAGTGACGAAAAGAAGTGCGATATAACCTAATGAGAGTTATACCGCACGGGTGTATGTCTTTTAGAGCTGACTGTCAAACCCTCGAAAGGGGACCGTTCCGAGAAGCCCTTTTAGTCGCCTTTTACGACTGGCAGGGAGTACCGTGGATGTATTCGCTTCCTCCCACCCACTGGCGGTCCGATTCACAAAACAACGCGGAGTCCTTAAAGTATAGCCAAGGTCGCCCCTTTTAGTCGCCTCTTACGACAGGCAGGGGATACCGTGGGTGTATTCTAAACCCCCCACCCACAGGGGGAGGGATTTTATTAGGCCTAGTGTTTATTCTTGTGCCCCTGCCCCTTATGTAATCCCTTTCTTTAGAATATACTCTGTTTTGTTTTTGTTTGAATTTGAAGAACATGATTAATTCCAGTAGCCAGAATTTCTGAACCACCCTTTGGGTAAGTTCCAGAGCTCCACTCCAAGGACCTTGGTCCTGAGTCCCTCCTCCCTAGGGTTAAAGGTAGCATAAAACAAGTAGTTCCGTGACGAACTAAAGAGCCCACTTTTCTTAAAATTTTAGAGATCATATATGAACAATTGGCAGACCTGGCGACTGTAAATATATTCTTAGTTCCATCTCTTAAGGAACGCAATGCACATGAAAAATTTGGTTGTGGTCCAATAGATAATATACACGTTACATGTATTTAAATATTGAATTTATCAGCATGCGTAAAATTAGGTTGGCGACACTGCTATAAATGGGATGTTCAAACTTAAATTGAAATATTATGATCCATACATGTGGCAATTTTGAAATAACTTTATCTATTAGCATGGAAGTTAAACGTGATTCAACATTAAACCTATCAGCATGCGTAGAATCATGTTGGCAGCACTGTCGTATATAGATCATTGAAAATTAACCACATTTGCAAGCCTATATTTATGCAAACTTGAGTTGATAGGGGGGGACACACAGACAGACAGACATTTGCCCAGATCGATCTCATAAGTCTCTACTTTTCCCTCATTTTTACAAAATGTGAAAAGGAGGCTAAAAATCTACCCTGGGGGAACTAAGGATGGCTGTCTCGTCTTACTACGGAGGGCGGAGATATATTGAGATTAGGATAAAAATGTATAGAGTGCATTTTTCAACAGTTGGCAGCCCTGTGGATGCTAAAAGAATGCATTATTAATATCTGCTCAGGTGTGCAAATAATATACCAAATTTGGTTGAAATCCAAGAGATAGTATGGAAGTTACATGCATTCAAAGATTGGACCTATCAGCAGGCATAGAATTATGTTGGCAACACTCTCATGTATGGGGTCCTGTAAATTAGTCTGATGTAATGTTATCTATTATGTGTGTCAATTTTGGAACAATTCCCATGCATATCTTCCGAGATATCCAACATAGACCTCAATTTTAAAATTGTGATTTTTCAGCAGTTGGTAGCACTGCCATCATTTTAATATATGGCCATGAGATATTCAGCCGTAGGTCTTTACTCATACCAAATTTGGTTTTGATAGCTGCAGCCATTTAGGAGTTGATAGGGGGGGGGGGACACACAGACAGACATTTGCCCAGATCGATCTCATAAGTCTACCTTTTCCTCATTTTTACAAAATGTGAAAAGTAGGCTAAAAATCTACCCTGGGGGATCTAAGGAGGGCTGTCTCGTCTTACTACTGAGGGCGGGACACAAATATTCCATGGATTTGGTACTAACCTGCAGTCTTCACTTTGCTGAAGTCCAGACTCATTTCCTTGATGGTGAAGTCCACTTGGAAAGGAGCAATTTGTTCTCTCAAGATGAGCAGGTGTTTGATTTGGAACAGCTCTCCATCGATAGGACTCTGCAAAAAAACAAAACATGAATTTCCTCAAAATATATCTTTATTATTTCTTCACTGCACTTCAAGAGTAAACAGCTTACCCTATCTGCTGTGTAAGACTTTAAAATATGATTGCAGTTGGATTTAAAACCGGAATCTCCCGCCATCCTCCGAAGCCGGAATCTCCCGCAATCCTCCGAAGCCGGAATCTCCCGCAATCCTCCGAACTCGGAATCTCCCGCAATCCTCCGAACTCGGAATCTCCTGTTAACCTCCTAACCGGAATCTCCCGCTATTCTTCCAACCGGAATCACCTGCAATCCTCTGAACCGGATTCTCCTATCCACCAAACGGAAATCTCCTAATACCCTTCAAACCACAATCTCCTGCTATCCTTCCAACCGGAATCTCCTACTATCCTCTGAACCAGAATATCCTTCATACCAGAATCTCCTGCTATCCTTCATACCGGAATCTCCTAAATTCCTTCCAACTGGAATCTCCGGCTATCCTTCATACCAGAATCTCCTGCAATCCTTCCAACTGGAATCTCCTGCTATCCTTCCAACTTGAATCTCCTGCTCTCCTTCATACCAGAAACTCCTGCTATCCTTCTAACTGGAATCTCCTGCTATCATTCATACCAGAATCTCCTACTATCCTCCAAACCAGAATCTCCTGCTATCCTCCAAACCAGAATCTTTTGCTCTCCTCCGAACTGGAATCTCCTGCTATCCTCCAAACTGGAATCACCTGCTATCCTTCAAACCAGACTCTCCTGCTATCCTTTAAAAACCGGACTCTCCTGCTATCCGGGTAGATATACCACAGTTAACATCGTTGATGTAACTCATTGTTAATTTTCCATTACTTTCGAATACAATAGTTCCCTGATATCACTTTCCTCGCTCAATTTGCTCAATTTGAACAGAACTTTGGATTCCAGTAATATGGAAAAACACAACATGTAAATCATATTTAATAATTAATAAATAGAGATTGGAATTTTTCGGTGAGTTGGAAGTGCAGAAAGTGGCATTTTAAAAAGGGAAAATCGGGGTTTTCAATTGAACTTTTCGGTATTTTCACAATCGAGCTTTCAAAATACATTTCAGAAAAAAGACTGGTGTTTTCTGCAGACAAGCTATGGCGCTTATCAGACAACACATTATTATAGCATGAGAAAAAGCGTTCACAGTCTGCATTTGCACACGGCATCCATATCACTTTTAGCACAGATTGTGCAAAATCAGCATAGTTTATTGTCATTCCCTGCAACACAGAAATAATGTCCACTCGTTCATCACAAGCAAGCTTGGTTTTCACGACTCTTTGCAGTTCGCTGTAGCCTGTTAGAACGACATCATCACTTAGCTTCGAACAGAACTGCAGATGTTTCACAGTTCTCGTCAGTCATACATGCAATTTCGGCAGGATCAAACACTCTTGCAGCTTTGCAGAAATCCCGAGCAGGATCACCACTCCTTAAAGTTGTTAGTTTAGTCAAACTGTGTGATGCAGCGTTGGTCATCTCACTTTTCATTTTATGTTTCAAAGTAGCACTGTGAGAAGCTTGCAGTAATTCCATTACTTTGGCACTATGATACCCAGATGCAGCAACCTTTATTGTTTGTTCTATCTGTCTTAGGCGACCTTCCAAAAATGGGACAGTAGGATAGGACTGACCCTCTAGAAAATTAATGAGGTTAACAATGCCACTACCCACATCCCTTACAAAAGAAGACTGTACTTCAGCAGAAATTAATTCATCTTCCTTAATATTCTGAAGAAAATCAACCCCAGCATTTTGCCCACAAAATTCCTCACTTTTCATGAATGCCACAACATCTCGTATGTGTTCAGCAAGATATACCACTGATTCGTACCAAGATGACCACCTTGTAAGAACGGGCATGGGAAATAGTGGTATACACCGTCCTGGGTATTTACTGTCCAGAAATTTCCTGAAGAGATGCTTTCGTTTCCACGTATTCAAAAATGCAGACTTCACTTTCGATACAACAAGCTGCAAATCTTGCAAGTGTTTACCTAACACATTCAACATTAAATTTAGCTTGTGTGCCCAACACTGGACAATCAAAACACCATCACTTAGAATATTTCCCAGTATGTCGAAACATTTTACCATGTAACGTGCTGAATCTGACACAAGGGCCACAACGTCATCAAGCTCAATGTCATATTTTTTCAGTGTGTCCAAAATTGCCCTAGAGCAGGTTTTTGAATCTGCTGTTTCGAGTGTATGTGTGTCACCGACAATTACTTCCACAGAAGCTGAAGACTTGATTGCTTTAAATAAGACAACAAAAATACACTCTTCACGTTTGTTTGTGGTTTCATCACAATACACAACCATTTTCTGTCCTGAAAGTTTGCTCTTAATTTCTTCCACCCTTTCATTCACCATTTCTGGAATATACTTTTCCCTGATCACTTTGGTACAAGGAATATCTCCAGCTCCTGCAACACATTAATATTTTTAAAAATTACTTCCCGAATTTTTTAAAAAAGTTGAATTGTACATACTAGATGACAAGTAATGTTACACCAACTAAGTAGCATATGTACAGTAACCTAAGCTCTACAAGTTGAAAAGAAAAGTTCGAAAATTTTATGAACATCTTGTGTTCTTATTAACACATTCACTACCAGCCGCCACTCAGCGGGGATTTAAACCCACAGGCCAGCAATTTAAATGCTCTTGCAGCCCTTTACACAGCAAGTTAGAAAATTGAACTAGTAGTTCTATAAACCTAAAATGTCACTCTAGTAGACTTTGACTGTATGATATCTGATATCTTCAAACTTTAAATTGTACCACGATTTTGTAATATAATAATAATATGCTAATAGATCAGATGGCCTAACCAACCATACCAATAGTTTTGTCACTAGCCAATAATCCTAACCAACAGTTTTGTCACGTAGTTCGTCTCTAACCTAACTTTCGATTCCCGGCGATGTCACTCCGCAGACGTGGCAGGACTGCGTGACGTAGTCCGAGCCGCGCCATGTTGGATCTCTAACCTAACTTTTGCTTCCCGGCATCGGAAGTTTTAACGTTCGTTCTAAAAACAAACGCCGGTCATTCAAGGTTATACATGCTGCACGCGACTAACAGGAAGAACAAAATGTGGTTCCTTTATCATATGTCTTCAGTCCCCTAAACTTGCGAGGACTGCATAAAATATACAGACCAAACATAGGCCTAATTGCAGTTTGTTCACGCCAGCACTTAAACGCTTTAACTGACAAAAGCCGCGCCCATGAAGGTCTCGCTAAATGCCGTAACCAACTGGTACTGAATGTGTTCAACAGTGAAATTATGTAAATTTACTAACAGTAAAAAAAAAGAAAGAAAAAAACATCTTACCTTCTATGAATTCATACATGAATGATTTCACATGTTCATTTTCCAGCTTCGAAATTGGTATGTTTGCTTTTAAAAATGTCTCTGCTACACGTTTCCCAAGATATTCACTGGTTTTCTTTTTGTTTTGCACATTGTTAAAACACGTGGCAATTGATGTCTGAACGCGAGATGTTTCACCTTCTTTGCGAGAATTGAACGCCGTGACGTGTTTTACAGACGCCAAATATTTTTGGATGGTATCGCTTCTTTCCCAGGACACAAGACAGTTGCAAAACTTGCACATCACGGTACTCTTATCAGAACAATAAAACCCATGCTTTTCGTACTGGAAAGCTCTATCCCTTGCAGATATTTTACGGTTAGGCATTTTGTAGCCTTTCAAATACGCACACACAACGGAATACCTCTACTCATACACACGCTTCTCTCCGTGTAGCTGGCGGCAAATAAAAGCAGGTTACGACTTCAACGGAAGCGATTGTAAATGTCGATAATATCGACCTGCATTCGATAATATAGAACTGCAACTCAAGACTAACCACAATATCTCGAAATCACTCTACGAAAGATCGGTTGTTGCGCGTGATCTCAATACGATTGAAAAAGATCGATTACCGGTAAATTGCTTCAAAATGGGAATTTCGCGCGTTCTTTTCGTTAATTGCACCAAAAATCGCGCATTTTTCGCGAAAACATAGCAAATTCGCGAGATTATACGAAATTCGCGAGCTCAAATAGTTATGAAAAGGGTTGCAGGTTGTATTATTATTATTAATCTTGATTGGTCACATTGGACCACTTGAGTCGTTCCACAATCACTTCTTCTTTGAAGGTAGTACTGCTTGGTTCTTGCGCTCTTTCCAGTACTTTTTCATTCTTTCAGATCGGGATTTTCTCAACTCATCTGAAATCTCCACAGGCTTTCTATGTGTCATTTCTGCAGAAAATTTGTGAGTTTTAAGAATGGTGTTAATTTTATTTTTCTCCTCGGCATCTGTTATCTTGAGTCCAACTGCTTTGAGATCTTGTTGGATTTCTTGGATCCATTTTCCTCCAGTCTTCTTTCCTAGATTTCTCATCACCAGTTGGCGTACAATTCTGTTTTCTGGAAGCCGTAAGATGTGAAAAAAATATGAAATTCTTTTCTTCTTCATTGTGCTGGTGATTGGATCAATCTCACGATAGACAGTTTCATTTGGGAGAATCCTCCAGACTCCCTCAACCTGATACTTTTTATTTATGCACGTTCTAATGATTCTTCTTTCCGTTTTGAGGAGCCGATCAGTTCTTTGTTCATTTTTAATTTGGAACAGTGTTTCACAAGCATAAGTGGCTTCTGGGAGAGTTACAGTTTTATAATGTTGGATCTTAGTAGCTATTGATAGGCATTTTTTATTATATGTTGACCAGGTTAGAGATTGTGCCTTTTTCATTTTATTTGTTCTATTTATCCAAGTTACTTTTTCGTTTAAGTTATGTGTTATAATTTCTCCAAGATACTTAAATTGAGGAACTAGGTTAATTTTATGATCATTTATATAGACTTCATTTATATCTAAGGGTTTCATAGGCATGATCTCAGTTTTTTCAAAGGATATCTGTAATCCTATCCCTTGAGCAATTTCTTGGAGACTAGTGATCTGAGTACAAACCTCTTCCTTGTCTAGTGCAAAAAGAGCCAAGTCATCTGCAAATCCTAAGCAGTTTATTTTTATTGATGGTTTTGTTCCAATTTTGATCTTAGGAGGGTTTTCCGTTTGCCAAACCTTCATGATATAATCAAGAGCCACATTGAAAAGCAGAGGGGATAATCCATCACCTTGTCTGAGACCAGTTTTTACTGTGAAAGCTGTTGATATTTCTCCCCTAAATTTAACTTTCGAATTTGTGTTTGTTAATGTTAATTGAATGATTTTTATCAATTTAGGATGGAGACCGTATGATCGGAGGATTTTTAGCAGTGTCAGTCTATGAATACTATCATAGGCTTTCTTGAAATCTATAAAAGAGATAAAGAGTTGCTTATTTCTGTTTTTGTAATATTCCATTATTAATTTCAGGCTAAGGATTTGGTCTGGACAACTTCTGTAAGGGCGAAATCCTCCTTGATATTCTCCAAGTTGTGGTTCCAGAATGTTTTTGATCCTGTTGTAAATTATGCGAGAGAAAATTTTATGTGTGCAGTCCAGAAGGGTAATTCCTCTGTAGTTATCTGGGTTCGTTTTGTCTCCTTTCTTAAATAATGGATGGATTATTCCTATGGTCCAGTGTGCAGGAATTTCTTCAGTAATCCACATTTTAACTAGATGTTGATGAAGATTTATAATCGCAGGTTTACCAGCATTTTTCCAGATTTAAGCAAAGACTAAGTCTTCGCCACAAGTTTTGTAATTTTTTTGTTCTTTAATTGCGAGTTCTACTTCATTAATGTTTGGAGGATTTATTAAATCAGGTGAAGTTAAAATAGGTGTATCAGTGTTAACTTGCAGGGTTTCCAGTGGATCATCACAATTTAACAGTTTCTCGAATGCTTCTGCAAGGATCTCTGTATTTTCTTGGTTAGAATGTGCTAACTTTCCTGTTTGATTTTTCAACATTAATGATGGAGCTTCAATTTTTTTTTTATATTTACCAAATGTTTTGTAATAATCTCGAGATTGCTTTTTCTTGAAATCGTCTTCTATCTTTACCAGTGTATTTTTAAGATGATTACGTTTCGTTTGTCTGATGATTTTATGGGTTAATTTTCTTTGTATAGTTAGTTCTAAATTTGATTCTTCTGACTTTAGAGCTTGATGTTTTATCCATGCTTGGTGTCTTTTCTCTATTGCTTGATCACAATCTACATTCCACCATTCATGTTTTTTCCTTGGATTTATTGGTGCTAACTCCTCTGCTATTGATTTTAATTTAGTGATTAATTCGTCCAATGTTTTAGTGTTGAGAGATTCTTCTCCTGTTCTTTCACAGTACTCTATATTTTTTATTAAGGTAGATGGATCAAATTTCCTCCTATTGTTATTATTAGGTTTTTTCTTGGCCATTGGAGTTAATTATCTTTACCACATAGTGGTCTGATCCTGAGTCAACTCCCCTTAGAACCTTGACATTGTGAATTTCGCGATGGTGAAATTTATCCATGCAGACATGATCCAACTGCCAATTCACCCCTTCTGAAGTCAGGATGTTTCCAAGTTTTCAATTTATGGGGCTGTCTTTTAAAACATGTTGATTTAGAGATTAATTTGTGGTTTCTACAAATTTCGACTAATCTTTGACCATTTTTATATATATTTTTTTATATATTAATAGTAATTATACATATAAAAGTACGTTTTTTCATAATTCGCGATCGCGAAATATTCCATTCCCTATTAATAAATGAATATTGTGACTGTCTCATCTCTGTAAATGAACTTCTTAGGGACAATTTTTTAAAATTGTAACACCCCGACTTTCCCGGTGATTCACGATCACTTCTTTCTCAAATCTTTGTCTAACCTTATCGTAAATGAGAACTGGTCAGAAGTCACCAGGGTCGAGGCACCTAGATATGTCTCTGATCTAGAATCAAAAGACAGTGAAAGTTTGAGGTAAGATCAGTTATTCTTCCTGGAATCCAAGGTAAAGCCAGATTTGGATACACAGAAATTTTAAAAGTATATTTGTTAATGTTTCCTACGGGAAAATTACTATATATATATGCAGTATATATACTGTATATATACGAGGGTCGAGTCATAAGTCATGGCAAGTATTTTTTTCCTCGCGAACAGGAGACAACACGGAAAATCTACTATATACATTTGGAAATATATGGCATGTACGTATGTATAGTGCCAGAAGATAAATTCTGACATCTGGAGATGCTTGTAGGTAAGTGACAGAACACAGGCCATTGGTAAACATTGTTTTATTATGGTATAGACAGCAAATGCACAAGACTACATACAAATGTCAGGTCTCCACTGGTTACAGACCTTCGAAATTATCACCCAAGTTGTCTACTGTGCGTTGCCAGCGGTGGGGCAGGCGCTGAATACCATTTGCTCCATGTGTATCGCTAACGTGTGACACCTCCTTCCGAAATGCTGTTACGATGTCGTCTTTGTTAGCAAACCGTCGTCCACGTAGTGGATTCTTGACTTTGGTGATTAGATCTTAGTCACATGGGCTCAGATTAGGCGAATATGGAAGAACCACCCATTCCCACCGTTGTAAGCGACACTGCTGTGTGAGCTGTCATGTTATCGTGTAGGATTATGGCGTCGTCCAAGCGATCGATCACCATTATCAGTACATCTTTGTCCATGGACACTGGACGGCCAGGGCGAGGCGAATCGGCAGTTGATACTCTACCATTGTGTGATGCTCTCACTCCCACACTGAACTTGGGGCATGCTCAGACCCACACTGTTGTTTACATACACCATCCAGTGGCATCCTACGCAAGTAGCCTACATACCGTACGTTTCCAAATGCAAACCGTAGATTTTCCGCGTTGTGACCTGTTCGCGAGAAAAAATATAGTTAGCATGTCTTATAATTTGACCTCCGTGTATATACAGGGTGTAACAGAAATGTACGGCACAAAATGCATGACACATTCCTCTCACGTAGACGAAGAAATTATACCTCATTGACTCCAACTCATTAATTATGGTCAACACACAAGAACAGAACGTACAGCATACCACATGCAACTCTTTCTCACAGGAGATGTTCAATATGCCCTCCGTGTGCATTGATACGTGCATCAACCCACCGTCGGTCATAGTGAATCTCGGATGCGCTGATGTATCCCTGGAGCATTGCGTATGGTTTTGCAGCCTTCCATAATATGGGCACGGAGACTTTGAACATCCTGTACTGGGGTTAGATACACAAGAGCTTTCAAATGCCCCCAAAAATTAAAGTTCAGTAAGTTAAGGTCCGGAGAGCGTGGAGGCCAGACAATTGGTCTACCTCTACCTATCCATCTGTCACCAAATCTGTTTAGAAGCCAACGGACGTTAACACTAAAATGAGGAGGTGCTCCATCGTGCATGAAGTAGGCTACAGATCTTGTTGCAGAGCTAAAGGCACATCTGCTAAGTCGCATGGCAACAGGGCCATGTAAAACAAAACACTGGCGGTGCAACTACGATAATGACAACGTAACCAAGAGTACTTATTTTCCATGATTCTAACGTTCAGTTCTTGTGTGTTTGCCATGCTTAATGAGTTGGAGACAATGGGGTGTAACATGGAAACAAAGCGTTTCCAGACCCATGTTCATGTAACATAATTTCTTCGTCTACGTGTGAGGAATGTGTCCTCCATTTTGTGCCATACATTTTTGTTACACTCTGTATATATATATAGGAATGTATAGTTATCAGCACGTTACCGTAAAAAGTAACGGTTACTAGTAACGGTGTTACTCCCCAACACTGCGTTTTCCTATATTTATATTCCAACAGTAATTGAAGCGATGCGCCGAAAAGGGATCTAACCAACATTTTTTCCGAAAGTGAGGTTTCAACGGAATAAGGATCTATATGCACGTTCCTACATAGTGGCGCTGTCATGTGGAAGAATTCGGAACTTGTTGCTGTGCTAGAGGGTGGAGAACTTCCGTCTCGCGCGGAAAAGGGATCTAACTCCAGTCCAAGATGGCGGAGCATAGCTCATTGCTTGTGACGAGTGCATTAAAGCATGAAAATTCAAGTAGGAACGCAATCGTAATGTGAATGAGTGGAAGGATGTCAAGCGCAAACATCTTAGGGATGCTGGCTTGGCATATACATCAAAGAAAGGTGCCGCAGTTCCAGGGAGAAAAGCACCAGAGCCGGTGTCTTTTTGTTGTAAATAAATTCTTTTTTACGTTGTTCGAGGACTGTCTAATGGTCTCAATCATCATACTAGTTACCAATCTGTACATTATGGCACAAATTATACATACATTTTGTTTATCAAAGTTTTTCACAATTATCTCAAAATACAGTTTTTGGTGGTTAGACCCCTATTCGGCGCATCGCTTCAATTTATGAATAATAACCTACACTGGCCTTCCTGGCAGTGATGGCTTGCGAGGCCGATGCCACACTCTGGATGCACATGGTAAGAGCCTCCTGAGACAGCCCCTGGAAGATAGGTCTGTCCACACAGCGGTACAGACGAGACAGACAGACCAGCGTCCGCCGAACGGTGGGGTACCACATACCGTGGAGGTCTGCAGGAGAGTCTGCAAATAACACACATCACCACAAGATGAGGTATGAACATATAACTGAAGAGATTAACTAAGTAACTAAGTTTTTACAATTTCACAACCAAATTACCGTATTTACACAGCTATAGGATCCCCTTTTTATCTGAATTTTTAGTTCCGAAACTTCGCAAAAATCTGCCATAACCTCTCTTATCCACCACTATTCCCTACACCCCAATGACTTTCACTCATCATCATCATGAACCGGCTCCAGTTTCCCGGGTGTGGTGAATGAGCGCTCACCATTTAGTTCTTTCCAAGAAGGTTTCCTCCTCCATGATCCGCTGCACATCCAGACCTCTCCCTGCAAGATCATTTCTAACCGGGTCGATCCATCTCTTCCTCGGTCGACCTCTTGGTCTCTTGCCTTTCAGTTTTTTCTCAAACCACACTAGCTGTTCTTTGTGAGTCCATTCTTTGAGATGACCGAACCATTTCAGCCTGGCTTCAACACAGATCTCATTAAGAGATGACTTTCACTACAAGCAAAAATCTAATCTTAGTATCAAAGAAATATAATGGAATGGACAAAGCAGAGCGAATAAAGTAATAAGTGGTGGAACTTCCATTTGATGAAGTAGTTCTAAATTTCAACACCACACGCCGCGCCGAGTGTATGGTCTCAGCAGATCATGGCAATCAAACAGTGATGCATTACTGCACGCAAATTACACTTACAATACAAGTAAGTTTTAACTGCAAAATTAAATCAAGACCCTTCTGAGAGGCATTTTGGACTTAAACGAGGTTTAAGTAATGACGATCATCCTACTTCTACAGACTTCTTTCGCCTCCATTTGCGTCAGTCTATAAACTGTACTGTACTAATTATGAGGACGTTATTGACAATAAGTTTTCTTACTTTAATGAAAACGGTAAATGGTGAGAAATAAAATACATACGAGCAGAGAGGTGAATGATAACAATAATTATTGTCAGCAAATTATAGAAACGATTACACCGATAGACATTGAACCCGAACTGGATCCTATAATCCTGTCAGTTAATGATGACAGTTCTGACAGAGCAGGCGGTAATGTCGTTTATTATATAACAGAAGAACTGATCAGCTCCTCAAAACTGAAAGAAGAATTATCAGAACCTGCATAAATAAGAAGTACCAGGTTGAAGGAGTCTAGAGAATCCTCTCCAATGAAACAGTCTATAGAGAGATTGACCCAGTTACCAGCACGATGAAGAAGAAAAGAATCTCTTATTTCTTTCACATCCTACGATTACCAGAAAACAGGATTTCACGAAAACTAGTGATGAGAAATCTGGGAAAGAAGACTGGAGGGCATTGGATGAAAGAAATTCAAGAGGTTCTCAAAACAGTTGGACTCGAAATTTCAGATGCAGAGAACAAGAATAAAATTACCACTCATCTTAAGAATTACAAATTTTCAGCAGAAATGATGCACAGACGGCCTGCAGAGATTTCAGACGAATTAAGAACAGTGCGATCAGAACGAATGAAGAAGTACTGGGCAGATAAGAAGAATCAAACAATGCAACCTTCAAAGAAAAAGTGTACATGGAAGACTCAAGTGGTCCAATGTGGCCAATAAAGTTAATAATAATAATAATAATAATAATAATATGTGTGGTTACATGATTCACACACAGCAAACAAGATAGTGAAATGTACTTCCTACATTAGGTCATTTGAAAGTGATTCCGAAACATTTAATGCTCTTGGTGATATATGTATCCTCACCATGCTGAGAGACTTTGGCAGAAGTGAATCTAAATTTCTCAAATACCCGTCTTTATCTCTATTTCACGTGATGAAACGTGTAGATGCAGTAGGGGAGGCAAAGTTGGAGCAAGCCCGATATCTTTTCAGATTGTATGGATATGATCAGTGCCCTGCGCGGATAAACAAAACGTTATCTGCATCCGCGCGACTTTCATCCGCAGCCGTACATTTGTTATCTGAATCTACTGGCATTACAATAATATTTTTAGTTAGATTAAGCATAAAGTATTAAAGCAACACATTTAGACATTTGAGAAGAAGGCTATATAATTATGTCACATGTGCTACCGTATATACCCGAATACACCCATGCTGAGAGACTTTGGTGGAAGTGAATCTAAATTTCTCAAATACCCACCCGTCTTTATCTTTATTTCACGTTATGAAACGTGTAGATGCTGTAGTGGACAAAATCAGACGTGAAAAATTGGGGTGCGTGTATTAATTGAGTCATCCAAATTTTAAAGATATGAATTTCCCGCCACGTGCCGAGTATCCGCTATTATGGTGCTTATTCGAGTGTACTTGTTTATTTCCGTCTAATGGCTTGACCGGTCGCGCAAGCTTAACACAAGCGTCAGTTTCGTAAGTTGCGTGATAACATAGCATCATTAAAGGCTTGATCAAACAGGAAGCAGGCTGCCCGCACAAACTCGGCCGTGCGACCGCTGCGAACTCTGTATTGTGTAATAATGCATCATCCTGGTTAAACAGAAGGCGATCTACCGCGACGGGTAAGTGAGCAGTTGTGATTTTCCACAAAGTCTGCGCCCTGACTTGTTCGTATTCAGTTTGACCACCCCAGTCCACGACGGGCTGAGGTCGTTCTGTTCGTGCGGGCAGCCCGTGTCCTGCTTTGCCGAGCCGAGCCAAACTCGGCGCACGCACCGGAATGTTTAAACATCACTGCTGTTTAAACCATACCAGCAGATCATGTTCTACGTCGTCGTATTTCCCGGTTTTAATTTTCTTGCAGTTTGTGGAAGTATTCCCGGCAGAAGCCAATGCTTTCCATATACAATTTTCAAAAGAAAAATATGTATTGTCCGTTGAGCCACTATATATTTAAACACAAATAGTGCTAAATGTTCCGGCATAACTCAACAAAATGACAGTGTTTCGCCCCGGTGTGCAATTGGGCTCTTCAGTTGGTTAAAGCACACCTCACCAAGACACTGTCTAGTACACACTGGGAAGGCCATTGCAAGACGCATCTGATACATGTGTATCCACGTCACGAGCAAAGCCAGTGCACTATGGGAGTCGAAACTCCTCTCCAAAGCAATTATAACCTTACCTTGGCATTGAATATACAATTTTCAAAAGAAAAATATGTATTGTCCGTTGAGCCACTATATATTTAAACACAAATAGTGCTAAATGTTCCGGCATAACTCAACAAAATGACAGTGTTTCGCCCCGGTGTGCAATTGGGCTCTTCAGTTGGTTAAAGTTATGCCGGAACATTTAGCACTATTTGTGTTTAAATATATAGTGGCTCAACGGACAATACATATTTTTCTTTTGAAAATTGTATATTCAATGCCAAGGTAAGGTTATAATTGCTTTGGAGAGGAGTTTCGACTCCCATAGTGCACTGGCTTTGCTCGTGACGTGGATACACATGTATCAGATGCGTCTTGCAATGGCCTTCCCAGTGTGTACTAGACAGTGTCTTGGTGAGGTGTGCTTTAACCAACTGAAGAGCCCAATTGCACACCGGGGCGAAACACTGTCATTTTGTTGAGTTATGCCGGAACATTTAGCACTATTTGTGTTTAAATATATAGTGGCTCAACGGACAATACATATTTTTCTTTTGAAAATTGTATATTCAATGCCAAGGTAAGGTTATAATTGCTTTGGAGAGGAGTTTCGACTCCCATAGTGCACTGGCTTTGCTCGTGACGTGGATACACATGTATCAGATGCGTCTTGCAATGGCCTTCCCAGTGTGTACTAGACAGTGTCTTGGTGAGGTGTGCTTTAACCAACTGAAGAGCCCAATTGCACACCGGGGCGAAACACTGTCATTTTGTTGAGTTATGCCGGAACATTTAGCACTATTTGTGTTTAAATGCTTTCCATATCTCCTCACACATATTTCAAGGTTAACACTGTCCAATGAGTTGCTGCTGTCATGGCGAGACGTCATGTAGCCCGGTCAGATGATTCACTGGAGACCCACGAACACTCGGAACTGCTGTATTCTTTCACTCGGAACACCGGAAGTATCTTTCGCAGAAATTGGCGAGATTTAATTCTATAAAACAGTCAGTTGTCTCCAGTGAACGTCTTATACTTTAAGGGGATACAAAATCTGATCTATTTAACCGGGAAAACCTCTTATGCAGGAACACTTTACACAGGAAAAATAAACATGTATCTTATGGGACCGATCATGGGACCGAGAATATCGGACGTCTTAAGTGGAAAAACGTTTTATGCGGGAACTTCTTAATCGAGTTTTACTGTATTACAGTGTTAATAGTATACATTTTTGTTTAAAATAAAGTGTCAAAAACAAACAAAAAAGTTTTTTTTTTTTTAAATTTCCATACAAAAATGAGGGTGCGGGGATTATTCGGGGGCGGGTAATATTCGGGTATATACAGTATGTTTCAAATGAATGTTGGTTGGTTCCTCAGTTTAGGGGCTGCGACAACGCGGTCAGATAGCCCTGTGTACTTTGGGTGTGTGTAGAATCTGTCTGATAACCGGTGTTAATTGTGATGACTGTACAGGGTGTCGAGCGATGGCCTTTTTTCAAATTCCCGTATAATTCCCGTATTTCCCGTACGAAAATCCACCAAATTCCCGTATATTTTAGAACCCTCTAAGACTAGAGTTCGCATACCGAATGGCTGAAAAATGAATCTTAAAGCGCGAATCAAAATTGTCTGGCGTAAGTGTAACTGCATTTTTGGAGACACTTCCGCAGCTCACGGGTGATGGCGATATTTAGGCCTAACCCGTAGCGTGAGCAAAGCGCGCGCCCGCGCGCGCGAGTGAACTCTCTCGCAGATGGGATGGGATGCTACGAACACAAATAAAATACCGTTTACCTGAGGAGAGCTGATATAAATGACTGTTTTACTGAGGAGAAGTGATGTGCGCGAGTGACGCTTGGACTCGCGAGAATCGAGTCTAGCAGTTCCGAGTCTGAACGAGTAACCCGTGCGAAGGACTCGAGTCTCCACGGTGACGTCACGATCCGTACTTACGATATAGGACAGAATGCGGCCAAATTCCCAACACTCGCTAAACTTGCAAACGACTTTTCTACTAGTGATTTACAAGAGAAATCGTTTGCAAAATGCACACTATGCTTCATATTATAACGACTAGGTAATGATAAAGAAAGAAATGTAATTTAAAAAATCAAGTTTAAAAAAACCTCCTCGCCGGGAATCGAACCCCAGCACGCTGCGTGAAAGTTAGCACCATTAACCACTCAACCAGAGATATCGATAAGACTAATGGCGTTATCAACAGCGATATATACTACTGCTTAGCAAATTATCACGTTGAAGGAAATTTCTCTTTACTGTATTGCGTTCTTTCTTTCTGTCATCAGTCCACTTCTTGCCGGTTTCCAATTTTGAATATCCTATTGTATCACTGTGCATTGATGGGAAACTAATAATACTTGGCCAAGCCGTACCGACATTACTATATATCGTGTAGTTTCCATATATGGCTCACGGATAACGCTGACAGCGTCCTCGGCCACGATTCCGGACTAGAGTATCTCGAGTTTTACGGTTCCAGACTCGATTCTTCGCGAGTCCACTCGCAGCCCATCACTACTGAGGAGGGTTGAGAGAGTAGAGAATAGGAGTGTCACATCTTCATATATATTATTTCAGTAGTATGCATCCCTCCTGCGGCACTCACAAGCGACCGATCGTGACAAATGAGCATTCAAATGAAAGAGAATAGACATTAGCAGTGACTTATTGCACTATAATTTCATAAATATCTATAATTTCTTTAAAAAAGGACTTTAAAAAAATTGTAAGAAGTGTGTGATTTGCAATCACCGTTGATGTAGGATAATACGCTCCATACTTCCTGTCCACGGGCCACTGAGACGCATGTTTCATGTCATATTAACATTCTGAGGTCTTTCCTTTATAGAACACTATTAACATTTCAGGATAATCATTTCGTTGAAATAAAAACATAACCTTTCTCCTTAAGTGTCTCATTATAAACCTATTGGAGAAAGTGTGGTTTATGAACATGCGAGATTTCTCGCACGGGTCCGCTAGTAATAAATATTTACTGGAAGTGATTGAATTGTATGGTACCGTAACATTATAAGAGCTTCCACGAGATAAAATGGCATCGAAGCTTATGCATAACGAACTTCCGGTCCGCGAATCTCCATTTGATTTTCATTGGCAGTGAAACGTTCGTTCGTGATTATCTTCGTTATTATTTCGGATTGTGGTTTTGTTTTTAGGCGTTCAACTTATGAAATAATAACTAAAGGGTTGGTCTTTCATGAATATTCCAAAGACAAGTGTCTCCAAAAAGAGTAATTAGTAGAACTTTGCATCAGAGACGACCATAACAAACAGCTTGCCTACAAAGTGTGCGATTTGCACATTTCAAACGGCATTGGTCTAATATATCTTAGACTACAATAATTAAGTTGGTGCAAATTATATATGTTATATGTGAGAATATTATTATAATTTGCTATCCAGTTGTTATATTGGCATATTATGCATTAACGTGACCTGTTTAAATGCTAAATTGTGACGTAAGCTACGAGTTGTAGGCTATTCGCCGTACCGGTAGGCCTAATATTTACTAACAACGCAGCGTTTCTTCTTTAATATTTATTTAATCATTATAATTATAATGGCCTATCTATTAACACTTTGTAACGTGTTTTTCGAGGGGTTTTATGCAACTGGCATAAGTCAGTAGGAAGCCATTCTATATTTATTTACGCGGCAAATTGTTCAGCCAAGAGAATTTTTCATGGTAATTTATTATTATTATTAATTTATTATAATTATTATTAAGGTATTTTCGGAGCATTTTATAAAAATTATTAGCATTCAGAAAGGTTTTCTATGTCTTAGAAAACGCTAACAAGCAAATTATTACGAACGACGATATCATAGAAAATTATCTGATTACGGAATTTTACGGAGTTTTGTCAGTTAGGGTATTTGAGAGACATGACTCACTGGGAATTCTAATACAAGCTGATTCCTGTCGAGAAGCATGACGCAATCCTGGGTCGCAAAGTCTAGAAGAGGCGAATTGTTGAAACGGAAAACGACTTCTCCCTCTCGCCCGCGGAGTGTAATGAACCGGAGGAGGGGAAGTGGCGGCGTGCTCAGCCAATCAGCGGAGACAGCGTAAGCTAGGAGACTGCTCCGGAGTGGGGGAGCCGACAGGTGAATATATCGTTCGACGCGCCGTGAGACGAGGACTATCTGTGAAATACTTGAGGAGTATGGGTGCAAGTGCGTGTCGCTCCGATGTTCAGTGGAGTTCGGGACAATCTGTGTAGGACTTGCAGTGTACGGTCGCAAGTGCGTGACGCTCCGATGTTCAGTGGAGTTACCAGTGCGGTTTTACGAGAGTTTGGGTCCGATGTACGGACCATAGAATTATATAATCTACCAGGATATCATCAAATTTCGACGGAGATGACGACGTCCAGGAGACTGTGGGAAGCACACAGCATCATCAAGAACGAGGGAAATGCATTGGCAATTTCCAGGGGTAAGCGCTAATGACGCAGAAATACGCAATCTCTCATTTTTCTTTGTTTTATATTTCATAATTCAGTAACTTCATAGCTTGGAAATAAGAGTAAAATCAATTTATCAGACTCCGTTTTCACGTAATTTTCTATCGGTAATATTCAAATCACAACGCTCCAATTTAAATGTTAAACTTATTATTATTAATTTTGCTATACTTGTTTTATATAATAAATTCATTTCTTTTACAATGCAATCTTTGCTTTCGGTAGGTAGCATTAGATATAGACCAATTCCTTCTCCTGATACAATTGTTTGTTGGGTTAATGATCAAATCATACCACGATCTGAGTGAATAGAGTCTTGAATGTGTTCTGCCAGAGCTAGACGTTGTTAAATACAAATTTAGATTTCAACATTGCATTGAGGTCTTGGCGCCCATTAAAACAACATAGCTTAGGCAAAGGTAAACAGTTACATTTCTCTCCCAACAGTGTGGGCTAGCGAGACCATTACATTTGTCGCTACCAACATGGGGCACTAATTACCATTACATTTGTACGCTCAACGTGGAGCAAAGTAAATACCGTTTCACTTGTCATCCCAGCCTAAGCCTAACTGCTACAATTGTCGCCGACAACTTGGGGATGAAAACCTAATAACATTTGTGGAAGGAGAAGGGTATATATTTCTGTGCCTGTATTTTGGGGGTTATTTGTCTTTATCAGTGTATATCATTATGGGGGATGAGAAAGAAAGACAGATGAGGTTACGTAGTGGTCATCAACTGGAGAATGATGATACGAGCAGTATGTCGAGTGATGGTAGTACCGGGGTAGCGGAGGTAAATCCCGATACTGAAACAGGGAGTGTAGGCGGCCAACCAGAATTAAAAACTTTACTTCTCGAGTTCATGTATCAGAACAAAGTTAGTAGTGATGCTTTAAATGCAAAATTAGAACAGAATAATGCAAAATTAGAACAAAACAGTAGGGAAAATAAAGAAAGTACAGAAGCTTTAAATGCAAAATTAGAACACAATAATGCAAAATTAGAACAAAACAGTAGGGAAAATAGAGAGAGTAATGAAACTTTAAACGCCAGATTAGAACAAAACAGAAAGGAAAATAGAGAGAGTACTGAAACTTTAAATGCTAAATTAGAACAAAACAGTAGGGAAATGAGTGACAAATTCGAACTGATTAGAGGTGAGATCAGGGGGGTGATGGAAGAAAAGGCTAAAGAGATTATTGCAGATGTAGACAGAAAATTAGGAAAAGTACAGGAGGAGTTGGAAATTAGAATCAGTACACAGGCTGAAAATTTAAAAGAACTAGTGCAACTGGAAACACAGCAGGTCAAAAAGCAATTGGGGGGAGAAATTGACAAAATTCAGGTAGCTACTAAAGAGGTTAAGGAACAGCTGGGGGGTAGAATTGAGAAAGTCCACTCACAAGTAGTTGCAGAAGTAAATGATTTAAGAGAGAGTAATAGAGAGAGCATTAGCAAGATTGAGGAGAAACAAGCAAAGCTATATGATAAAGTAGAAGAATCAGAAGGAAACATTAAATTAACAGTAAACAGTATTGAGAGGAAGGCTGAGGAGAAAATTGCAGAATTAGAATTAAAATTAAAA
Organism: Meconema thalassinum; assembly: GCA_946902985.2. Classification (NCBI taxonomy): domain Eukaryota; kingdom Metazoa; phylum Arthropoda; class Insecta; order Orthoptera; family Tettigoniidae; genus Meconema; species Meconema thalassinum. The sequence continues at coordinate 154,986,777 of OX336395.1, read as the reverse complement.
GCTAGGATCAGGCAAGAAAATAGTCAGAATAGGCCAGTTTTTGTGAATAGCACACACAGGGAGGTAGAACTGGGTAAGTTCAGCAATCGACAGGGGTGCCCAATGGAGTTCATGAACACTATAGAAAATAAATTCGGGGAGAGGTTGGAAAATGGTAGTATTGAGTGGTGCCAGGTAGTTGAAATTTTAGAACAAGTCTTTGTGGGGGAAACGAGGAATTGGTTTGCTGTCTACAGAGACAAGTTTACTGATATCAATGATTTTAAAATGAAATTCTGTGAAAAGTTCTGGAATGAGGTTATTCAGTCGCAGCATCGTGAGGGAGTAGTGTGTGGTAAATATAACCCTAAAGGAAGCTCCACCATGACCGAATACTTTTTAGGGCAGGTATTAGTGTGTAAATATCTGGATGGCTTGAAGGAGGAAAGTGATGTGGTAAGGTTGCTACTTAGGCACTTTCCCTATAGGATCAAGGAGGCTGCTTGTATCCAGAATGTAAAGACTATATCACAAGTAGAAAATTTGTTAAGCACATTTGATGCACTAGGGAGAGGGGGTTATGAGGACAATTTCAATAGGAACCAGGGTAATAATAATAATAGACCTAATGAAGCCAGGCATCAGGAAGTTCAAGGGAACGGTGGCGAAGGGGCCAATGCTCAAAATAGAAATAATAATAATCAGCTAAATCAGAACAGAGGAAATGGCTATGGTAATCAGTATCAAGGGAGGAACAATGATTACAGGGGAAATCAAGGGAGAAACAATGATTTCAGGGGAAATCAAGGGAGAAATTATAATGACAATAATTACAACCAGAATAGGGGTCAAGGAAGAGGACAGCCTAGTGGTAGTAATATACAGCCAAACAATGACAACACAACTCAGAACAACCAGACCAGTGCAGTAGTAACTAGTACTACGGCCAGCTGTAGCGGTTCTTTAAACGCGAACCAGGCTGCGAAGTAAGGTCAGAATCTCAGTCTGTAGCATGCCCTGTCCATACAATTATACAGGAACCCTATGACCTAAATGTAAGAAATGAATTATTACATGAACTAAATGATGAAGGTATTATTCAGGAAGTGGTTAGTAAGAGCCCCATAGTTAAATTTAACGTGTCCGAGGCGTACACAGATGTTTTAATTGATAGTGGTTGTATGAAGAGTTGCATAAGTAGTGCATTTTATGATAAAATGAAAGGAACTGGAGTAAATTTTGAGGAGATGCCAATTAAAAGCACTTTTGTTATCACAGCTGTTGGGAAGAGGTCTAAAGTAATTTCTAAGCAAGTTTTAGTAGACATTAAAATTAATAATCATGTAGAGAAGCAGATTTGCCTTGTAATTCCAAATTTAGTATTCAGTGTTATCTTGGGTTCAGAGTGGCTAAGTAGAGTGTCTGGTAACTTATGTTATGATGTAGGGAGTTTGAAATTTAAATGGGGAGATTCTGAAGTAGAAGTAGCGTTCAATGACCATATTCAGAGAAGTAGTATTGTAGGTGTGATTTGTACTTTAAATGAGATATCGCCAGCCGTAGAGCGGGGTTCTCCATGTTTTGTGGGCAGTGTGATTACGAACGGAAGTCTAGAGGACTCGTTACGTGAGGCTGCATTTCAGGGAAATATAGAGGATGAACAGTGTGTTCGGCTCTATGATGTGTTATGGTGTAATAGGAGAGTTTTTGAGGATCGCATTGGTATGACCAATTGCTATACACATTCATTGAACGTTATTGATAGGTCAGTATTCACAGGACATAGATATCCTGTACCTTTCGCTTATCAGAGTGCAGTTGAGGCACAAATTAATCAGATGCTTGAAGATGGGATTATTGAGCACTCGAACAGTCCATATGTTAATTCTTTGATCACGGTACCCAAGACCGACGGCACTGTTCGTATTTGTTTAGACGCTCGTTTGGTTAACAGTAGAATTAGTTCAGATCAGCTGAAATCTATGTCAATAGAGGAATTAATGCAAACATTTGAGGGGAAGAAGTATTTCACTTGTGTAGATTTGAGTTCCAGTTTTTGGCAAGTGCCACTTATGTACGAAGATAGACCATTTACAGCTTTTAGTCATAAATATAATCTTTATCAATTTTGTAGAACACCTTATGGGTTAAAGAGTAGTTCAGCTGCTTTAATTAGGGCTTTAAACATCGCATTAGGGGATGACACAGGAGAGTTTGTAACCATTTACATAGATGATATGGTAATTAGTTCACGCAGTTTTGAGGAGCATCTACATCATTTAAATATAGTTTTTCAGAAGTTAGATCAGGCAGGGTTCACTTTGAAGCTGTCTAAGTCGTCATTCTGTCAGTCAGAAGTGACATTTTTAGGTCATAGAGTGTCGAGTAGAGGTGTAACACCAGAAGAAAGTAGGGTTAAAAAGATACTTAACGCAGAGGTGCCACAGAATGTTAAACAGTTAAAAACTTACCTGGGAATTTGCAACTTTTTCAGGAGGTTCGTTCTTAAATACTCAGGGTTGGTAGAACCATTCAGGGAATTGCTTAAAAGTGGGACTCGGTGGAGATGGGAGTCCAAGCATGATCAGGCTTTTAGAGCGCTGAAGGAAGGTTTTGAGAAAGCTGTAGTGCTGAAATATCCGTTAAAAGATAAGGAATATGTGGTTATGACAGATGCTTCACATATAGGCATTGCTGGAGTATTATGTCAGAAAGATGATGAGGGTAATCTGTGCATTGTATCTTTAGCCTCGCGAGGACTGACTGCAGCAGAGAAAAGATACACGATTACTGAGTTAGAGCTTTTAGGTATTGTTTTCAGTTTAGGGAAATTTAGAATGTATTTAGTAGGGGGGAAATTTGAGATCCACACAGATCACCATGCATTACTGTATATGAGGACTTGTAAACTCAGTTCTAACAGAGTTAGTAGGTGGATTCTTGCTCTGCAGGAATACGAATTCACAGTAAAATATATTAAAGGTAAAGATAACATTCTTGCAGACATGCTATCGAGGGACACTAATTTATGTAGGGATTATCCTGTGGTTAAAGCAGAGGACGGTATTTTAATATGTGCATGTGTGGACAGTAGCAACAGGGCATCGTTACAGACACTGAGAAATATGCTAGTGGAGCAACGTGATGACGTTAAGTTAAAGGAGCCACTGGCTAGGTTGGAAATAGGTGAAGAAGAGTATGTGAAAGTAGGACGGTTCACGTACAAGATGCAGGATGGGCTTCTTGCAAGGAAATGTAGGAATAATCGGTGGGCAATATGTGTTCCTGCCACTTTGCGGGAGGAGCTAATTTGGTTCATTCATAGGGAATTAGGACACTTTGGTGCTGCCAAGGTCTTCTATGAAATTGGTCGTGACTTCATTTGGAGTAAAATGGGAAGGGACGTTAGGAGGATTTTAGCTAAGTGTGACACATGTCAAAGGAGTAAATATCCAGTTAAATATTTAGTGGGGGAGAGATCTGCAGTTCTCACCAGTAGTCCCGGCGAACTACTGTGTGTGGATTTATTTGGCCCGATCGTTAAAGGACAGTACGGCTACGAGTACATTTTTATAGTTATTGACGCTTTTAGTAAGTATGTCAAGCTATATCCGCTAAGGAAAGCCACGGGACTAGCGTGTAGCCGTCTGATCATTAATAAGTATGTACCTGAGTTTGGCATTCCTCTCAGGATACTATCTGACAGTGGACCACAGTTTACTGCAAAGAAATGGAGAACCAGTATGCAGGAAGCTGGTATAACACACGTTCATTCCTCTGTAAGGTACCCTCAGGGTAATTCTGCAGAGCGTCCATTAAGGGAAGTGGCTCGTCTTTTTCGAACTCTAGTGCATGACAAGCATGCGGCCTGGGTTGGACATCTTCCCAAGGTCGAGACTTGGCTGAATTCTGTCCAGCATGAGAGCACGAAATTGACGCCATACGAAGTTCACTTCGGAAATAGACCACAAAATGAACTAGCGAGGGTGTTGGGATTAAATGAGGGTAAGCAACCGGGGATGGATTACATTGTCCAGTTGGCGAAACAGAATTTATCTAAATCAGCACAAAAGAGAATTCGCCAACAAAAAGAAACTAAATTTGACCTATTCGAGCCGGGAGACAGAGTCTTACTTAGAGTGCCGAAACAGTCAAATAAGCTAGAGAAAGTCATGTCCAAGTTCTTTTATCTCTACGAGGGCCCATTTATAGTTTCCAAACGTATTGGCAAAACAGCATATGTGCTGGAGAATAGTGAGGGAAACAGATTATACGGGACGTATAATATACATAGTCTACGAAAATATGTGTCATAAAGTGAGTGTGTTTAGCTGGCGAGCCAGCCTATCAAATGAGTAAGTGTGGTATTTGGTGCGTGGGAGGAATCTGGTCTTAAGGCAGGCGTATCAGAAGTCACACAGGGGGGTAGTATGTAAGTAAATGAGAGTTTTTAAGGTACAGGGAAATATGACGGGATTGTCGGATGCTGTTGAGCACTAAATTGTCTTGATGCACCAAGGCCATTTTTGGCAGCGCTGATGGGTTCCCATTTATCTCCAAGAGATGGGGGAGCGCTTGAATAGGGCTTGTTAGCTTAAGGCGTCCACGAGATAAAAGATGGGCCATCAGAATGCGAGACAGTCCTTCATGAAACTCATACATATCAGCACACGTGATTTCTGTTTACGGCCTCGCCATGTAAGATTTGTTAGTGTGTAATTTAAGATAATTTGTACAATGGTATTATTTGTGTGAGGAGAAATGGTCTGTGTTGAGAACTAGTATTAAGTAGAATATGGCGTACGGGAACTTAACAAGACAGGGCGATTACGGCACAGAAATATTTGGTGTTATATGTAATGCGCATTTACTGTTTTTTTTTTCAGAAGTCAATATTAATTTAATCTACTTTAAAGAGAGATTAAGTATTATGGTCACGAGGCGCTGCCACAATAGTGTGATCGTGTGCCCAGTGATAAGTGGAATTAAATGTCACCATAAGGAGGGGACCTCCAGTGAAATTAGGAAGTTCTATGGTGATATAAATATATCAGAACACCTTCAATGCGTGTGATATGACATCATAAATACATAGTGCTCACACATTAATTATGTCTATTTCTCCAACATAGAGGAATTTGAGAGGCGGAAATATCCGTGAAACACTATTTTATATGAGAAATATTGGACTGGTTGCAAAGTGCAATCCGTAGTGACAACAAACTTTGACGCAAAGTGCGTGAAGAAAAATTATGAGTGTATATACTGTATCTGTAATTTAGGGTGATTTCATTTATGTAATATGTATTTTGGATGGGGTTTATTAACGTGTCTGGGATAATCGGATAATGGACCGTCGTCACGGTAAATCATCCGATGATCCGAGGCGAATATGTAACGTGTTTTTCGAGGGGTTTTATGCAACTGGCATAAGTCAGTAGGAAGCCATTCTATATTTATTTACGCGGCAAATTGTTCAGCCAAGAGAATTTTTCATGGTAATTTATTATTATTATTAATTTATTATAATTATTATTAAGGTATTTTCGGAGCATTTTATAAAAATTATTAGCATTCAGAAAGGTTTTCTATGTCTTAGAAAACGCTAACAAGCAAATTATTACGAACGACGATATCATAGAAAATTATCTGATTACGGAATTTTACGGAGTTTTGTCAGTTAGGGTATTTGAGAGACATGACTCACTGGGAATTCTAATACAAGCTGATTCCTGTCGAGAAGCATGACGCAATCCTGGGTCGCAAGGTCTAGAAGAGGCGAATTGTTGAAACGGAAAACGACTTCTCCCTCTCGCCCGCGGAGTGTAATGAACCGGAGGAGGGGAAGTGGCGGCGTGCTCAGCCAATGAGCGGAGACAGCGTAAGCTAGGAGACTGCTCCGGAGTGGGGGAGCCGACAGGTGAATATATCGTTCGACGCGCCGTGAGACGAGGACTATCTGTGAAATACTTGAGGAGTATGGGTGCAAGTGCGTGTCGCTCCGATGTTCAGTGGAGTTCGGGACAATCTGTGTAGGACTTGCAGTGTACGGTCGCAAGTGCGTGACGCTCCGATGTTCAGTGGAGTTACCAGTGCGGTTTTACGAGAGTTTGGGTCCGATGTACGGACCATAGAATTATATAATCTACCAGGATATCATCAAATTTCGACGGAGATGACGACGTCCAGGAGACTGTGGGAAGCACACAGCATCATCAAGAACGAGGGAAATGCATTGGCAATTTCCAGGGGTAAGCGCTAATGACGCAGAAATACGCAATCTCTCATTTTTCTTTGTTTTATATTTCATAATTCAGTAACTTCATAGCTTGGAAATAAGAGTAAAATCAATTTATCAGACTCCGTTTTCACGTAATTTTCTATCGGTAATATTCAAATCACAACGCTCCAATTTAAATGTTAAACTTATTATTATTAATTTTGCTATACTTGTTTTATATAATAAATTCATTTCTTTTACAATGCAATCTTTGCTTTCGGTAGGTAGCATTAGATATAGACCAATTCCTTCTCCTGATACAATTGTTTGTTGGGTTAATGATCAAATCATACCACGATCTGAGTGAATAGAGTCTTGAATGTGTTCTGCCAGAGCTAGACGTTGTTAAATACAAATTTAGATTTCAACATTGCATTGAGGTCTTGGCGCCCATTAAAACAACATAGCTTAGGCAAAGGTAAACAGTTACATTTCTCTCCCAACAGTGTGGGCTAGCGAGACCATTACATTTGTCGCTACCAACATGGGGCACTAATTACCATTACATTTGTACGCTCAACGTGGAGCAAAGTAAATACCGTTTCACTTGTCATCCCAGCCTAAGCCAAACTGCTACAACTTATTTAACCAATAATCATTTTATAATTCTATACATATTCCAGGTATTGCAAGAAAGCGATTTGATAACGCATGCGGCTCTACCTTAAAATCCAACCATGCCCAGTTTTCATTACCTATGGATGATATTACCGCAAGTTAATAAACCAAACAACTGGCAACATATTTTTTAATGCTCATTTACATCTTCACCCTAGTCTACGTCAAGTACCATACGGTAATCACTGAAAGGGTAGGGGGGTTATGACCCCAATTTCACAAACGAACGGACCTCATTTTGCATGAATTATGGAACTCTAATCCTAATGGAGGTATGGATAGTCTGCATTTAGAAATATGTTAGTCAATAATTTAAAACAAGATGCCAGAAAACTAAATACAAAAAGCTGCGTGCCTACTACGGTGTTAAGTTGCTCCGTGAAAAAAATACACTTCGCCAAGATTATACGTCAGCGTAGCCATTGCGCCAGAAAGCCAATTCTTCTGATTACAAAGAATTTCCAGGGCAATGACGATCGTAACTTCTTCCAACTTAGGAGTCTCAGCGACCCCTATAGTGTCGAGGCAGGAAATAGCACGGGTCTCTCGTGAGGAAGAGTTGACCACTCTTTGATTTTTTCAGCCATAGGATACGAATGTACAATTTTCGGCAGTTGGTGCGAAATTGCAGCACATCCGCGTCTGGAATTTTCTAATATCTTGATCTGTTAGCTTCATTAAGGGCTGCTCTTGTCGAGAAACCCAGGTCTCCTCTGTGAATAACAAGGCGGACTGATTCCTGTATGTCATTGTCAGCAACGAGCGCGGAGCGCGTAGCCCCACGCGAAGAGGCACTGCCATCACGATGGCAGCGGTAGAGGGTACGGCCGGCGGTCGGCCAGGCAAAGTATGCATTCGACGTTGGCTGGGTTCTCATCCCGCTCAGCGCTCTATCGGTGGCGCAAATTACTGGTGGCAGCGCGGTCTGCAGGCGAAATAGAAGATTGAGCGGGAGGACTCTACCGAGCGTTCGGGGGCTAAGAAGTCGGGCATTATGAGACTATTCAAGATTTCCCGTATCAAGTGCGAATTTCCCGTATAATTCCCGTATTTTTCCCGGGTCACAAAAATTCCCGTATAATTCCCGTATTTCCCGTATCGCTCGACACCCTGCTGTATTAGTGTTTGTATCTGTTTTCAATTCAAGTAAGGACTGCAGACATTGATTTTTTTTCAAGTAGTTCCTACTTTTGCCGCCATACGCCACCATCAGCGACTACTAGTTCAGAACCTGGTTACCAGACGCCACTGCAGTCGGCTCTTGGCGACGAACGTCGGAACTTAAGAGCATTTGTCAAATGTTTAACCTAACCTAATTTAGCTTCATGTGTAATTAGTGGAAGGTTCTTCAACATGCCACAAATTTATGACATGGAACCGCCGGCTTTACTTCCCCAACGAAGGAAGGCATACTGAGGGATTTTTAACGCTCTTAAAAAATCCGACGACTATGGCCGGGTTAGTACCCGCCATCTAAGGCACAGAAGCTCAGCATGCTACCAACTACGCCACCGAAGTCGCCCCAATGAATGTTATACAGCCAGAATTGCAACCCTTTTCAGTTCGGAGTGTTAATTGTGCTTAATGACATAATTTGATTGTGTTTGTGTTTGAGTCTTCAGTCTTTTGACTGGTTTGATGCAGCTCTCCATGCCTCCCTGTCCTGAGCTAATCGTTTCATCTCTACATAGCTACCACACCCTACATCCGAGACAATCTGTTTAACATATTCTAACCTTGGTCTACCCCTACAGTTCTTGTCCTCGACCCTTCCTTCCTTAACTAAGCTTGCTATTCCTGGGTGTCTTAGTATGTGTCCTACCAACCTATCTCTTCTCTTCATTAGCAGTCGCCAGAAACATCTCTCCTCTCCCACTCGCCTTAATACCTCTTCATTTGTAACCATACCTACCCATCTGATCTTCATCATTCTCTTGTAACACCACATTTCAAACGCTTCAATTCTCCTCTTTTCTGCTGCACCAATAGTCCAAGTTTCACTTCCATAGAGTGCCACGCTCCAGACAAAGGCTTTCAAAAATGACTTCCTAATACCTAAATCTATATTCGATGTCAACAGATTCCTTTTTTGTAGAAAGGCTTTCCTTGCCTGAGCCAACCTACTTTTTATATCCTCTTTGCTTCGTCCATCACTGGTTATCCTGCTTCCTAAGTAACAGAAGTCTCCTACTTCCTTCAGCTTTTCATCTGCCAATTTGATCTCCATAGATGTTTCTGATTTATTTCGGCTGCATTCCAGTATTTTTGTTTTACATTTATTAATTTTCATCATGAATTCCTTCCGTAAGACGGAATCCATACCATTCAAAAACTCATTCAAATCCTCAGGCTTGTCGGCCAAGATGACGATGTCATCAGCAAATCTCAGAGTTGAAATTATTTCTCCTTGAATCTTCACTCCCACTTTAAATTTTTCTCCAATTTCCTTCATTGCTTGTTCAATGTAAAGATTGAAAAGTATGGGTGATAAGTTGCAGCCTTGCCTTACACCTTTCTGAATACCAGCTTCTCTCTCATGTCCTTCAGCTCGAATGACTGCTGTCTGGTTTCTGTATAGATTGTATATCACCCTCCTAACCCTGTACTTTATTCCAATAGATTTCAAAATGTCAAACAATTTAGTCCAATCAACGTTATCAAAGGCCTTTTCTAAGTCTACAAATGCCATGAACGTTGATATTAACTTAAATCATCATCTTACATTTGTCATGAGATACCATAACGGAAAATATGTGTCATGACATCCGGGTTCTAGTAATGACATTCAACAAGTTTGGATTATAATCCAAACATTATCCGCAGTTTATCCGCTATCCGCACTGCCATGCAAACTATATCCACATGGTGAAAAATGTTGCAGATATCCACATATGCGCAGGGCTTTAGATATGATCTGTGAACTTCCTGTGTTCCGAAATGTGTGCTGCTCAGAGGAGCACCTGTTGTTATATTTCTCTAGGATAGTGTTTCATTACATTAAATGCCAGTTCATTTTCCGGACGAAAGAAATTTCCACGGAACTAAGATCCAGATCGTCTTCAAAATCAGCGAGAAAAATAATGAAGATATCTCCTGGTATAGGTAACTTCTACTCTTCTTAGACATGTATTTTAGTGTGTTCTGGACAGTATTTTAATATGTTCGTATTTCCTTGAAGATTTGTTTCTGTCATTCACAACTTGCTTCGTGTTTAGTGCAATACTTCTTTTAATAAACGAGCCAGACTGACCGTCCACCTGCACGTGCAGACCAAGGAACGCTAGTACCATCTAGCGGCTGAAACGGTCAACCACCGGAGTTCCACCACTTATTACTCTATTAGCCCTGGACAAGGTATCAGATATGGAAATGCAAACTTTATTTTTATTTAAACTTACGGAGGTAGAATGCATCAATTAGGGAATGAGTGATGATGCTGAACGAGCACATCTCGCCAATATTTGTAAACACAACCAAGCACGTATTATTCATATGTTTCAAATTAATATACCAATATCGTGCCACACAAACGCCGACAGTTCTTGCAACAGTGTTTAAAATGAAACTGAGAAGAATCACAGCTAGCAGAAATTTTATTTTTTATGAATCAGAGAAGAAGACTGCCACAAACGACACTTTGAAACGCAAAACAAAAGAACGCAGCAAAACAAACTAGACGAGATATGAAACCATAACTTTCATTGGCGGATTTCAAACTTGGCGCTCATGTCGGGTAAAGCGTCAGATCTCCAGACTTGCTGCAGCTGTCCGCACAGTTGTGGTACACGATTTAACAAGCACAGCCTCACTGCTAGAAGAATGAAAAGTGTTTTAGTCAATAGATTACCTAGGCAGCTGAAAATTGTGTCTAGCTCTTCAAGAGTAATCGATGGAGAAGAACAGGAGAAATAAAATACACAGGAACACACAGGTGTAGTAGGAGCCTATTGGCTCACAATTTGATATCCTGCCCAATCGTGTACGGTACATGTACGGAAAATGGCGGTCTATTTTATGTTTATCCCCCTTATTTTTACTTATTACGATTATTTTGAGAAAGGGAGAGAGTAAAAATAAGCTATTTTACATCAACTTCTTGGGACTTTCCTACTCCCAATAATTAAGGAGGGGTACTTTAATGTGTTCCTTGGTCCAACACCCTCAGGGGTTTTTTGATTTTTTGAAAAACCTTCATACCGGAAGTAGTTATAAGGGCTTAAGTGAAACTCGGCATTGACTCACACCAATAATATTAAGAAAGCACACAAACGTGCAGCAAAAATTAATACAGAATACTATATTTTTTTAAATATTGGTGTTTCATCTATGGACCTTAAAATTATTCACATAATCATCACGCCCTGCTTTTCATTCACAAATTCTATGCTAAAAATATCAGACGATTATGCAAGCAAATACGGTAGTCTACTAACGGCAAGAACTTACAACAATAAACATCACTATTGACAATTGCCATAAAAATGTTTCATTTGATCAACACATTAAATCACAATTGTCTTATACTATAAGTTTGACCTTGGACGCTTAGGAACGAAAACGAGAGAAGAATAGAGGCTTTCGAAATATGGGTTTGGAGGAGAATGGAGAGAATAAGTTGGAGGGACAAAGTTAGAAATGAGGAAGTATTAAAGAAAGTAGGAGAAGAAAGAATGATGCTAAAGAAGATAAGGAAAAGAAAAATGAATTGGATTGGACACTGCATAAGAGGTGAAAAGTGCATTAGAAGGGACAGTCCAAGGTAAAATCCGAAAATGAAGAAGAAGGTTTCAGATGCTGGTTTCCATTAACCCTCTTAGTGCCAAGCCATTTCCTGAAATATTTGCCAAGAATGCCAAGCCATTTTCAATGGTCATGCAGACTATTTGAAACAAAATCATAAATACCACATTTCCAACGATAGAATCGTTATTTTTGCTTTGCATTATAACCAATACCTCATTCTTCCATACATTATGTTCATAAAAGTAAATACAGCATCTAAACCTTTTTAATTGAGGTTATTCTGATAATTGTTCAATTTTTCGTGTGTGTAAAAAATCAGGTTTGAGCCTAAATTAAGGACACCTAAGAGTCATATTCGCAGAAACACTACGTTTACAGCTGTAGAAAGTTCTTAGATACATCTGTAGGCAGAAAACTTCAACAAGAAGAAAACAACTGCCCCGCAATTTTGGCGGGAACATGTGTGATTGGGGGAGCGCAAAAAGAGGGCATGTATACAAACTCAAACCTATCGCGCAACGGACTTGGAAGGAAAAAAGTAAGCACCAAAGAGGCAAGCTTGAAACCTCACCTTTCGAACAGTATGAAATAATCATGGACATATGCCTATAGAAATCTACAAATACAAGATAAACAGCGTGCCGATTCAATTGGCTTTAGCACTTTTGGCGCGAGCCGATCTGATCGGCGCGTGGCACTGAGAAGGTTAAGATTGATAAATCTTATGAGCTGATGAAACGTGCTGCTGAAGACCGGTTAAGGTGGAGAGACCGACCCTGAGGAAACCTGCTATCAGGCAGATAAACTGATGATGATGATGATGATGATGATAAGTTTGACTATCACTCACTTCCTGTTCTCGACCTGGGTTGGTCCGCAGCGTTGTCGCTGTTGATGCGAGCCACTTCCTGCGATGTGGTCGACCCTATGGAAGCCAGCGATGCCCTGGACTCGGATCTCCGCAGAGCCTGGTTCGCTTGTTCCTGGAGAGACTGTGCTATGCTCTAAGGAAAAACCAGAAACATCAAAAATACTCACACATATTAGAACAGTATATAGTAAAATAAAGAAATACTGTCTGTTAGGTAGTCAGCCCGAAGGCTGGTTGGATCCTCAAAAAGCACTGCCGTTACGTTATGTGAGTAGATACCCCAAAAACCCAAGGCAGCGCTATATTGAGGCGTTCTAGGCAAGAAGAGGAGTGAGGTAGTTTGCCATTGCTTTCCTCACTGAGTCAGAACAGTACTCCTAACCCTATGAGTAGAACCTTTCACAGCATTCACAGGCACTGACTGTGCCCCGAATGCCATTACTAAGCACCACCCATACCTCAGTAGCTTCCATATAATCACAGCCATGAGTGAGACTGAGACATCGGTGAAAAGCCACTTTTTACTCTAGCCTGTGCCAACTGACAAATGCAAATGTACTGTATTCATCAAGAGATGGCAAACTACGCGATACAAATCCAATTCATGGGGCACTTAGAAAAAATGGACCAAAACAGACTAACTTATAAAATTCACACATAACAAAACAACTAGACCAAATTGGTACAACTAGACTGGGAAAGACCTGAAAGAATTAGGATCTCCAAATTTACTAGACCGAACTGAAATCAAGAAACTTGCACTCACATGGAGTTTCCAGGAAGATGATAATATACTGTATATGGTTCATGTAACAAAAACAAACTCGGATTTTTTAAGAGCTTTAAAAATCCCTCAGTAAGCCTTCCTTCAGAGGGGAAGTGAAGCCGGTGGGCCTATATCATAGAATTATGCCATGTAAAAGAACCTTCCACTAACTTCAATTGTGTTAAGCTAAAATTTGTAGGTTAGATTTGATTAACCCTATGTTCCAACGTTCGCTGCCAGGTGCAGGTTGCAGTGGCATCTAGTAGGCAAGTTCGCGGCTAGGTGTGGTTGACGGTAGCATTTGGTAGCAAACTTAGGAACTACTTGAAATTGATTGTCTGCAGTCCATACCTGAATTACAGATAACACACACTAATACAGCCATCACAATTAACACTGGTTATCAGACAGATTCTACACACACCCTAAATACACGGGGCTACAGGACCATGTTGTCGCAGCCCGTAAACTGAGAAACCAACCAACAAGTACAATACTACAAAAATAATCTTTTTAGCAATTATTTATTTAATAAGCATGTTTTAGTCTGTAACATTCAGTATTTTTTAGTTTCATATTGGAAAAATCAATGTTTTATTAAAGTCTATACTAAAGTGTGTGTACAAGCTGATGAAGGGAGATTGGTTGGTTCCTCAGTTTAGGGGCTGCGACAACGCGATCATGTAGCCCCGTGTACTTTCCGTGTGTGTAGAATCTGTCTGATAACTGGTGTTAATTGTGATGACTGTATTAGAGTGTATTTTTTTTTGTTTGTTTGTTTTTAATTCAAGTAAGGACTGCAGACTTTGAATTTTTCAAATAGTTCCTACTTTTGCTGCCAAACGCCACCATCAACGACTACTAGTTGAGAACTTAGCTATTAGACACCACCGCAGTCGGCTCCTGGAAACGAACGTAGGAACCTATATAATTTAGCTTCACACAGGTATAATTAGTGGAAGGTCTTGAACATGTCATAAATCTATGACATAGGACCACCGGATTTACTTCCCCTCCAAAGTAAGGCATTCTGAGGGATTTTTAACGCTCTTAAAAAATCTGACGACTTCAGCCGGGTTTGAACCCGCGATCTTGGGCATAGAAGCTCAGCATGCTACCAACTATGCCACCCAAGCCGTCTGGAGGGAGATTAAGGAACTCACGAAACATGTCCCTATGAATGTGAATTGAAAAGGCGGACAATTTAGAATTAACTAAGTCAATACGGACCATTATGGAGTTGATTATTCCTGGCATAGTAACTATGACGAAGGCGAAAGGAGGGTACACAAAAATTCTACATGTGTCTTTTGCGAGGGTAGGAATTCAGCATCAAATTCAAATTTATGGCAGTAGCAGTAATCAAACTCGCATCTTCTCAGTCTCGCCTCACGAGGCTGAGTACAGCCCATTCCATCCCTCAGAATAATGAAAATCCACAGCCTGCTTCCAGTCGACCGACCAGGTCAGGGATGGAATGAAGCCCCCATCTAGCGGCGAGGATATGAACTGTGCCGGCTGCCGAAGCCTGACACACTCCTCTGAGGTAATGATTAGGGCTCGGATTTTTAGGTAAATAAAAATATTTTTATGTAAATTCATATTTTAGGCATTTTTTCTATAAATACATAAATTCCTGTTTTTCACTTATTAGCACATAAAAAGACCTAATATTTTCATTTTTTTTTAATCAGTATGCTACATCTTGCAGTTTATTGCATTTTTGTTCCCTGTTACTTCGACGGGGGAGAACCTGTGAGCTATCTAATCTTCATGCAGAGCGTATGTCAGCTTGCAACTGTGTTATTCTTAACTTGCTGCCCCGTGCCACTCACTGTGGAGCCAGGGATTTCCTTGTCCATAGCCATATTGCACCACTTCCTAGACCTTACCCCCTCCCCCTCCCCAGCTATCTGGAACCAGTGTCATTTCTGGCAACAAGTTATCGTCTGCAGATAATTTTACTTCTGATGGGGGCGTTCTGTTCTGCAAACCATGTGGGAAAGCAATCAAGGCGGAACAGCGATCTCAAGTTACACAACACCTCAAGGACAAGAAACATATAGCCGCAGTTTCGCGCCTTCAGAATAAGTGTTTCGCGATAATCGTCGGCCATTTGTGATGGACAACCTGAAGATGTATCTCGTTGTGTATTGTAATTCTTCAGTAGTCAGTGAGACATAGAATAAATTGCGTTCGTGAGTACTGCATTCACATTAATGAAGTAAATTATTGAGGGTGAGCGAAGGCAAGGTAGCCGTGTCAGTAGATTTACTGGCACGTTAAAGATCCCCTTCGGGGCAAAAAATTCCGGCACCCTGGTGTCTCTAAAAGCTACAGTAGTTAAAAGGGACGTAAAACCATTATTAAAAATCTAAATTTTAATTAAATATTTTTACTTTTTTGTCACATATTACAGTTATTTTCAATACATAAAATATAAATATTTTCCCGATTTTTAGCACCTAAAAATCCGAGCCCTAGCAATGATTAAATGAATGACAGATGAAATGAAATGATACTGGAGAGTGTTGCTGGAATGAAATTTTCGACAGGGAAAACCGGAGTACCCGGAGGAAAACCTGTCTGCCTCCATTTTGTCCTGCACAGATCTCATATGGAGTGACCGGGATTTGAACCATGGACCCAGCAGTGAGAGGCCGGCGTGCTGCCGCCTAAGCCACGGAGGCTACTTCTATCCCTCAGACCAGAATAAAATTTCTTAGCAGAGCCGGGAATCAATCCCGGACCTCCAGGGCAACACCAAGAATGCAAGCCACTACACCATGACGAAGTGGTCGGGCTATCAATATATTCCAGGAATTTTAATACTCAAACTTCCAAACTCAAACTTGCACTATTAGCGCAAAAGCCTTCTTTCTCATTTATAACCATTTTCGTCAATGCAAATGCCAAAACATAATATTATGGTACCTCCATCATTTCCAGCTTCTCAGGATAAGCCAAGTCTCCGGGTGCAGGATGATACTGGAGAATGTCGGACTGGAGGTAGCAGTGAGCTCGGAACACCAGTCGCTCCTGGACATCCTGCAGCAACTGCCACGCCACACGACCAAACGCCTCCAATGGACCGGCTGGAATATAAGATTATACTCAAGTAGGTAAAACAGGATGGTTTGAAATTGAACATGGATTAAAACAAGGGAGTGTACTATCACCATTGCTATTCATACTGGTGTTGTCATTTGAGTCTTCAGTGTTTTGACTGGTTTGATGCAGCTCTCCATGTCGCCCTGTCCTGAGCTAATCGTTTCATCTCTACATACCTACCACACCCTACATCCGAGGCAATCTGTTTCACATATTCTAACATATTCTTGACCTCGACCCTTCCTTCCTTAACTAAGCTTGCTATTCCTGGGTGTCTTAGTAAGTGTCCTACCAACCTATCTCTTCTCTTCATTAGCAGTCGCCAGAAACATCTCTCCTCTCCCACTCATCTTAATACAGTACCTCTTCATTTGTAACCCTATCTACCCATCTGATCTTCATCATTCTCCTGTAACACCACATTTCAAACGCTTCAATTCTCCTCTTTTCTGCTGCACCAACAGTCCAAGTTTCACTTCCATAGAGCGCCAGGCTCCAGACAAAGGCTTTCAAAAATGACTTCCTAATACCTAAATCTATATTCGAAGTCAGCAGATTCCTTTTTTGTAGAAATGCTTTCCTTGCCTGAGCCAGCCTACATTTTATGTCCTCTTTGCTTCGTCCAACACTGGTTATTTTGCTTCCTAAGTAACAGAAGTCTCCTACTTCCTTCAGCTTTTCATACTGGTGGTGGATGATATACTAGAGGCAACAAACGAAGCTTACACAGGTAAAAGAATTAACATAATCCTATTTGCTGATGATGTTCTGATTTCGGAGAGAATAAGAATGTAGTCTAAGAAAAGCTGGATGTACTAAAGGAAAATATTGAGTAATGGGAAATGAAAATCAGTGTCGAGAAAAGTAAGACAATGGTAATGACAAGAGGTTAGAAGGAAAAGGGATTGTTAAAATTGGAGATGTAGATCTGGAAGTACCTAAGAACACTGCAAATATTTAGGAAATGAATTGATGGAAAATGCAAGATTGGATATGGATATGATGATGATGATGATAATTGTTGTTTTAAGGGGCCTAACATCGAGGTTATTGGCCCGGATATGGATATCAATATGAGAATACAATGTGGGAGTGTTTTCTATCATCAGGTCCGGAGATTAATTTGAGAAAAAGACATACCACTGAAGGCCAAAGAAGGCCAATAATGACGCATGGAGCAGAAACTTGGCCGACGACGAGAAGAGATGAAAAAAGAATACAGGCAGCCGAAATGAGATTCCTGAGGAGTATGATAGAGACGGCCGGCACTATGGTGTTGGAGTAGCACGCTTGCCTCTCACCCGGGTTCGATTCCTGGCTCCGTCATGGATGTCAAAAACTGACCCAATAACCTACTATTTTATGAATAATTTTTTTTGAGACTATCTCGATATTTCGAAACATATTTTTGGCCAGTCACTAGCCGAATGGTTCATGCATCATATGCATGTCTAGTATGCTTGGTTATTGGGTTAAGTAAGTGATATGCACATAGTGTTACCCAATGAACAGCTAATACAGCAACGTGAGCCAACAAGTGGGAATCGAATGGAATTTTTCGAGGTTAGAAGACTATATACCATAAAAATATTTACGTTTACGTCTTCTGTCACTACAGTAATGAACCAAATTAAGTGAGTGTCACAAAGGCAGTTTAATAAGGTTGATTTCTTATATTCATAACATCATTTTTATTATCATCTTCTTTCTAATACATGGCATTTAATCTATTTGTAAGCACAAGTAACTGGGGAAGGAAAGATGAAAGCAATGGTGTTTGCAGATGATTTGATGATTTGGGGAAACAAGGAGGAGGAGGTACAGGAACAGTTGGAAGTGTGGGAAGGAATAATACAAGGATATGGGATGAAATTTAGCATAAATAACAGTGAGATGGTGATCACAACAAGGAAGAAGGAAAGAACCACAACGGGAATAACAATTGGTGGGGAACAGCTGAAGAAAGTGGAGAGTTTCAAGTATCTGGGAAGCCTGATACAAGATAATGGAAGAAACGATAGAGAAATAAATGAGCGGGGGAGGCAGGCAGAAGCATTTCGGAGGAGTGTGAGAAGCATGTTATGGAGCAAGGATGTCCCTCAGAACAGCAAAAAGATCATATATCGGACGTACTATGTCCCTATCCTGACGTATGCCTCGGAGACCTGGGTTATGAAAGGAAGGGATAAGAGCAAAATACAGGCCAGTGAGATGAGGTTCTTGAGAAGCAGTATTGGAGCTACAAAGATGGACAGAATAAGAAATGAGAGGACCAGAGAATTAATGAAGGAGGAACCATTACAGGATGGTATAGAGAAATCTAGACTTAGATGGTATGGACATGTAAAACGAATGGAGGAGAAGAGAATACCCAGGAGAGTACACGAGACGAAGTGGGAAGGAAAGAGACCGAGAGACAGGTGGCTGAAGGGGATGGAAGAAAGCGTGAAGAAGAGAGGAGAAGACTGGACAAGGGTGGAGGCTGAGAGATGGTGGGAAGACAGGAGACGTTGGAGAGGCTTGTGTTCCAAACAGACCCGGCCAGTGGCTGGAAACTGTGCAAGATGAAGAAGTAAGCTTTTCATTTTATTTAAATTCAAACAATTTTTGTAAGGGTATCCATTTCTATTTTGGCTTTGGTAACCTAGTTTAGGATTTTAATATCATTCAAATACGCTAGAGAAGGTATCAATGACATACCGAAACATGTACGTTTAATCATTCATTAAACATCATTTTCACAGTATTGATAAGACGGATTACAATATTTTTTAGTATCTAAACTGAGCCCTCAAATGCTACACATTATTTATTGTAATGCGCACAAATGTGTAATTTAGTATGAACTATACATTTCAACATTGTGTTTTGCATAGTCACTTATTAAACTGACTCTTTTCCAACATATTTCCATATGGTATCGAGCACAAAGGAAGTGCAAGAAGAACTGATTATATGGAACCACTACTTTGAAGAGTTTGATCTCCAAGTCAGTGAATCTAAGACTGTAGCCATGAAAGTCAGCAGACATGGAGGGAATACAGATTTACAGCTGAATGGAAGATCTCTGGAGAATGTTCCAAAATTCCAGTATCTGGGCAGTGTAAACGACTGTAAAAATTCAACTCGAAGTGAAGTCCTAAACCGTACACATAAGGCTGCCCAATTCTACAACCAAATAAGATATCTACTGTGGTATAATCAAGTACCCCATAAGGCAAAACTAACCATCTTCAATACATACCACATTCCAATCTTGATGCATGCATTAGAGACGTGTGCCTTGACAGAGCTGGAATCAATCATTGTCTAAAGGCAATGCCTTGTCGATTCAACCATTGTCTTCTGTCTTCAGCTTGTCTTTTCATCTCACAGTAGGAACCACATCCTACATTTTGCATCAATACTTGAAGGAATTGCTTCCTAGGTCGACCTCGTCCCTTCTTTCCTAAGACCTTTCCTTCTAGTAGATTGGTTAGAAAGGTATTATGACGAACGGTATGTCCAATGAAATTAGCTGTTCTTCTATGTACTGTTACCATCAGCTGTTTCTTCCCCTGGATTTTTCGCAGTATACTTTCGTTTGTTCTTTTATCAGTCCAACTGACCTTTAGCATTCTCCTCCAGACCCACATCTCAAACGCTTCAAGCCGTTTCCCATCCTGTTCTCGAATTGACCAAGATTCACATCCATATAAGAGTATGCTCCACACAAATGACATCACAAAATTTTTCCTAATCTCAATATCTAGATGTATATTGGTCAGAAGAGTTCTTTTGTTGCTGAATGCTTGTTTGGCAAGCGCTATTCTTCTTCTTATCTCTTTGCTGCAGCGGTTATCATTTGTGATTAAACTTCCGAGGTAAGGGAAACTGGTGACTTGTTCCACTACTTTGTTAGCAAGACAGAGCAAGAAAACAATCAAATTCAAGCTGCTGAAATGAAGTTTGTTCGATCTATGCTAAGACGATCAAAAAGGGACAAGATAAGGAATGAAACGAATAGAATGGAAGCAGGTTTACGGCAAAGTGGGCTAAGTTGGTAAGGTCATGTACAGCGGATGGAAGGAACAAGAATTGCTAAAAAGCACACCAAAATGGTTGTGATTGGGAAAAGACCTGATAGAAGACCGAGGAGATGGATCGATGTGGTTGAGAAGGACATCTCCGTAAGTGGTCTTCAGTGGAATAGAATCCAAGAGGAGGAGCTGTATAAGGATAGAGGAAGGTAAAAGAGGTTCGTCACTAGCACCTGGGAAACTGAAAATGATTATGATCGAGGACAAAATTGTCCACGGAGCTCACACGTGTTAGATGCTGGCTCATGGTCATTCTTGTTTGTACACAGTAGATGGTGAAAACCATGTATAAACAAGTCTAGTTATTATTTATCGGATGGCTTCTAGTGCCGGGAGTGTCCGAGGACATGTTCGGCTCGCTTCAAGCGGACGCCCGTAGGGTGAGCTAGAAGTTCCGTTCAATTTCAAGTAGTTCCAACTTTTGCCACCAGATGTCACTGAAACCTACTGGTAAAAGTTGGAACTTTGATAGATTGTTCCAACGAAATCTAACGTAGAAATTTATCTTCATACAAGTTTAGTCTGTGGAAGGATTTTTTACAGACCATAAATCTATGACATGGGACCTCCGGCTTTACTTCCCCCCCCCCCCCCCCCGAAAGAAGGCATACTGAAGGATTTTAGCACTCTTAAAAATTCCGATGACAGCAGACGGTTTGAACCCTCTATCTTGGGTATAGCTGTCCAGCATGCTACCAACTACGCCACTGAAGCCATCGACAGCCTAGTGAAGACATGCCGCATATCAAAGTTGGCAGATGTCCATCTTCGGCCAATCACTGCCCCAGTCGAGTACAATTCTGGCCATATTTCTATTCTCTTTGTCAGAATTCTTTTCCTTAGGCTGTCAAACACTTTGGTGGATTGTAAAAGAAATTGAGACCTGATGTCTTCTATTAAAAATTGTTGGAGAGATCGGCATCTGCCGGTATCGACCTCCATCCTGATCGATAGGCGCAACTAGCGCCCTCAACTAACTTTTAAACAGTTTCGCTTTATGATCTGTTCATGGCACAACGCATTTAAACAGTTCATGTATTTTGTGTTAAATAAATCAGTTGAGTTACATTTAAACGAGCGTTACATTTCATTGCCGCTTTAAAACCTCTAATAGGTTATGGACCCAGAACGATTGGCTCAGATTTAAATTAACTGAAAACTGAAAACAGCGAGATCAAGCGGAGACACAAAGAGAAGAACGCGTCGAATCGGCAGACATCTTGCTCACTCGAGAAACTTCTGGACGTCGACAAAGCGAGAAGGAACAAGCGCCGTCTTCTCGAATATTGTGTGCTTGATCGTGAGTGAACAGTGAAAAAGCCAATTGCGAGTGTTTGGACAATAACACGCGATGCGAATTTTGGCTTATTGCGAGTGTTTTGGAATATAACACGTAACGCAAGAAAACGTGCTTAACGTGCGAGTTGTGTACAAAGGTGCGCGACACGAAATTCCGTAGGCCTATTTGCGAGTGCTCCGGACAATAGCACGCGACGCAAAGTGTATGGCCGGTTGTGAGTGTTTCAAACAATAACACGCGGCACAGCAAATTTATTGTGAACAATCGTGAGTGTTCCGGACATTAACACGCGGCACGATTGAAGTGAGACAATGAATTCAAACGGTGTAGTGCGCATCGAGGCCTTAGGGCGCGATAATTACGACACCTGGAAAATGCAAATGCGCGCCATTCTGATAAAGAATGACGCGTGGGGTTATGTTAACCGCAAGATCGTCAAACCCGAGCCGGGTGAGGACAATGCAGCCCAAGTGACCCAGTGGACGACTAGGGATGAAAAGGCCATGTCAGACCTAATCCTATCCATCGGACCAAGCCAGCTCAAGTTGGTGAAGAACTGCAGGTCATCAAGTGAGATATGGCAGAAACTTGAGGATACGTTTCAGTCGAAGGGGCCGGCTCGCAAGGCCACGTTGTTGAAGAGTCTAACCTTGCAAAAGATGACTGAAGGTGGCGACATCCGTGAGCACCTCAAGAACTACTTTGACTGTGTCGACAAGTTGGCTGACATGGACGTAGTTATTAACCCAGACCAACTTACCATCATGATGCTGTACAGTTTGCCGGCAAGTTTTGAAAATTTCAGAATTGCCATCGAGAGCCGGGACGATCTACCGAAGCCTGAGAATCTACGTACGAAGATAATCGAAGAACATGATGTCAGAGTTGCCTCGTCAACACCAATGGAAAATCAAGGCGCCATGTACGTGAAGAAGAAAGGTCCTTCAAGGAAACCACAGTCGAAGCCTCAAACCAAAAACCACGGCTACTCCGGTGGTAAGAGTGACAAGGAGAAATCGCTTCCGTTCAAATGCTCGAAGTGCGGAATCAAGGGACATAAGGCAGTGGACTGCAATGTCAAGGTCAACAAAAATCAGCTGTCGGACGCGTCACTCTTATCAGTTGAGGAACCTGATACGTGCCAGATCGCGACGAGCAGTGTCGAAAACCTGTGGTGTCTCGACAGTGGGTGCACGTCTCATCTGTGCGGTGATGCGACTGCGTTTACAGAGATGGACAAGGGCGAGACTGGCAAGCTGAAGTTAGCGAGCAGCGCATCCGCAGAGATAAAGGCCCGAGGGACTGCAAAAATTGCAACAAGTGTAGACGGTAAAACTTGCAACGTTACTCTCAATGAGAATTTGCACGTTCCTGAGATCCGCACTAATCTCTTATCAGTCTCGAAGATGACAGACCGTGGTTTCTCGGTTGTTTTTGGCAAAGAGAAGGCGGAAGTTCTTGACCAGAATGGACTGACGAGGTTAGTTGCACAGCGCAAGGACAATCTTTACTATGTACAGGGCACCCCACTGGAAAAATGTAGAAACGCAGTGTCAGAAGACAAGCGCGACGAGAATGTGGCGCAGCTGTGGCATCGAAGGATGGGTCACGTCAACTTTCGTGATCTAGATACGGCAGTGAAGAGCGGATCCATTCGCGGTGTGCAACTAAAAGGGAGTTGTGGAGATCTAACGTGTGACATTTGCACGAAATGCAAAATGACTCGAATACCTTTCCCGAAAGAGTCAAATCGTGTGACCGGTAAGCTCGATATTATTCACACAGACGTTTGTGGCCCTGTGGGTGTTGTGTCGAACGGTGGATCCGAGTACATGATCACATTTACGGACGACTATTCGAGATGGACAGAGGTACGGTTTATGAAGAGGAAGTGCGAGGCGTTGCAAATGTTCCAAGAGTACACAGGCTTTCGTCGAGAAGCAGCACGGTCTGAAAATAAAGTGCGTGCAGTCCGACAATGGACGTGAATATGTCAACAGGGAATTTGACGAGTTCTTGAAATCTGAGGGGATCGAGCGCCGTCTCACAACACCATATACGCCTGAACAAAATGGTGTGGCCGAGAGGAAAAATCGGACCCTTGAAGAGGCAGCACAATGTTTACTCCTGCAATCTGGCCTACCGATGACATTCTGGGCGGAGGCGATCAACACCGCAAATTATCTGAGGAACCGATGTCCAACCAAAAAGCTAAACGGGAAGACTCCATTTGAGCGCTGGTTCGACAGAACTCCGACTGCACACTATTTCAAGGACTTTGGGAGCAAGGTGTTCTGCCTGGACAAGACCCCAAACAAGGGGAAGTTTAGCCCTCGCTCAAAAGAGGGAATTTTTGTTGGATATTCGGAGCAGTCGAAGGCTTACCGTATCTGGATGCCTGAAACGAAGAAGATCGAGATCACGAGAGACGTTGTTTTTCGTGAGGAGATGACCGCGCCTAAGAAATCAGTCGATGATCTGTTTCCGCTTGACTCTCCGGACAAAGTACGCATTGAACCAGAGGATCCGATCCATGAACTGGAATTCGAGCTGGTGTCGAGAGACGAAGTTCTGGCAGAAAACCAACCTGATGTTGCTGAATGGGAATTCCCCGATGGCTTCATAGGCTTTCCTGCCGACGATTACTTTGTTGAACCGGAGATCCAATCCGACGAGCAACAAGCGGCATCATCTAGGAGAAGAGGCGGATGGCCTCTTTTGATTAGAACTGGAAAATCTGGGCGACCCCGCAAGGACTACGGTGATCGACCAGGGGAAGCGGCTAACGTCGCTGAAATCCCAGTGACCCAGGCTATCTCCGGAGAGGACTCACCTGTGTGGATCGAAGCAATGTCAGAAGAAGCAGTTTCACTTATTCTGAACAATACGTGGAAGCTGGTCGACCGTCCCAAGGGGCAACGTGTGATAGGAAGCAGATTCATTCTCCGGAACAAGTTTAACCCTGACGGCACTATCAGCAAGCGGAAGGCGCGCGTGGTAGCGAGGGGTTTCACGCAGAGACCAGGAATAGAGTTTCACGACACGTTCGCTCCAGTCGCAAGGCTGAGCACAATAAGGACTGCGGTGGCGTTAGCTGTACAAGATAATCTAAAGATCCGACAGCTAGACGTCAAGACGGCGTACTTGAATGGAGAAGTCGAGGAGCAAATCTTCATGGAAGCCCCGGACCACTTCGAGGACGTTCTTGCCCATACCGTTCAAGACGAGTCGGTTGACGAGACTGTGCGAAAGACCGCAGATGAGATGATGGAGAAGTTGACCAATCGTGACATGGTGTGCTCACTAAACAAAGCGTTGTACGGACTGCGACAGGCAGGACGCGCTTGGTATCACCGTCTCGAGGAAGAGATGAAAAATCTCAAGGCGACTCGCTCAGATGCAGATCCATGCATGTACCACATCGGACCGGTCGAAGATAGGATTTATATAATCATCTATGTCGACGACATGATGATCATGGCTCGAGACGACAAGAAGATCGACGTGGTGAGAGACTTTCTGAATACCAAGTTCGAAATCAAGGACTTGGGGGACGTGCGGTATTGTCTGGGGCTGGAGTTCGAGAGGAGCACCAACCAGATGAAACTCAGCCAGAAAGGATACATAGACGAGGTCCTGGAGAGATTCGGAATGGCAGAGTGCAGGCCTGTCACCACTCCCATTGATCCAAGTACGAAGCTGCAGAAGGAAGACGTGAACCCTGGCGTACAAGCGGAGAGCGTCCCCTACCGACAGTTGATAGGAGCTCTAATGTACCTGTCAGTGGGAACGAGGCCGGACATATCCCATGCAGTCAGCTCTCTCTCTCAGTTCAACGACTGTCATGGACAGCAGCACTGGAAGGCTGCAAAACGTGTCTTGCGATACCTCGCTAACACACGTGATCTCGGCCTCATGTACTCCAAATCCAGCGGTCCAACGGTGATGTACGTGGACGCTGACTGGGGAAACTGCCTGGTTGATCGAAAATCGTACACCAGATACGCGTTCACACTAGGCGGCGCTGCAGTGAGTTGGGAGTCCAGGAAGCAGCCTACTGTGGCCCTGTCGTCGACGGAGGCCGAATACATGGCCTTGACAGAAGCAACCAAGGAAGCTCTACACATGCGGAAACTCCTGAAAGACTTCGGAAAACCGATAGATGTTGTCCCAGTGAAGAACGACAATGTAGGTGCGCAGAAGCTGACGTCGAATCCTATGTTTCATTCACGGACGAAGCACATCGACATCAGGCACCATTTCGTCCGAGATGCCGTGGCCAAAAAGGTGGTTTCAGTGGAGTACACTCCAACAGATGAGATGCCGGCCGACATATTGACAAAAGGATTGTCAAGGCCCAAGCACGAGAAATGTGCTCAAAGCCTTGGCTTGAGACCACATGCACCAGGATGACTCCGGCTGTTGGTCGAGGGGAAGTGTTGGAGAGATCGGCATCTGCCGGTATCGACCTCCATCCTGATCGATAGGCCCCAGTCGAGTACAATTCTGGCCATATTTCTATTCTCTTTGTCAGAATTCTTTTCCTTAGGCTGTCAAACACTTTGGTGGATTGTAAAAGAAATTGAGACCTGATGTCTTCTATTAAAAATGATTCTCTAAATGCTACACATTATACTACCATATTAAAATTGAAGGACATACGGTTGTTCTGCACATGTTCCTCCAACATCTCTAGCCTGAGGATGCTGCACACCTCAGCCAGTGTCTCCAGGTGGTTGATGTGGATGATGAACGGCCGTAAAGTGTCGTACAGAGTAGTGCACAGCACTTCGAGGTACGTCCTGCAAACAGTAGGATTCACTTCAACCAACTCCTCCACGGCATATTTTCTTCAGCTATCACATCACGAGAGAAAAGCATATCACTTTAGGGGCAACAATAACCAAGTACAAGCTTCATTTACTGCATATGTTTTTCAGCAATCTGAAGAAACAAAAAATTAATGTGTTATAAACGCATAACGGAAATAGAAAAAAGAATTGTATATACTTTTAAAAAAAAAACAAGGACTACACGTTTCCCGCCTTAAACCCATGTGCGCTTGTTACTGGAGATTCCTAACATGCAAGCACTTATTTTCAATTTCACTCGCTTTTGCGACATTCAAATTTAATATGGACAGTGGAATCCCCAATTCCTTTGCTATATCCACGCGCTTCCAATTCTCAGTTTCTTTAACAACTTTTAACATTTTATATTTTTCGGCAATCTTAACACACTTCCCCTTCCTTCCGCTCATCTTAACATATGCGCGATACCACAGCCACTGCCTGTATGATCAGAGATCAAGGTCATCATAACACAGATAGCGCTTTCTACTTGCAAGAAGCTGTTTGAACTATTTCATTCAAATCAAGTGTAATATCTTGATATACCGTGTTTGCTCGCGTATATCTCGGCCCCCTCCCCGTATATCTCGCACCCCATTTTTTAATTTGAAATTTCAGGGGGAAAAAAGTACTCGTATATATCTCGCATTCTCTGACGCCGTCATATAAATGACCGTAATAACCTTGAGGTAGAAACACGTTCGATTTTAGCGCGCCACAACAGTCATCATTGTCCATGAACTTACTTGAAGCGATACCTTAGCGCGATTTGCGCGCCACAACAGTCATCCATACGCAATGTTATCGTTCGTTTTGGCAGCAGAGGTTTCCTTTATTGTTGTCCGTCAGTTGCCTTGTAGGCATCAGTAGGCCTACCAAGCTTCGAAGATAAAGGAAATCTGTGCTATACCACTCGCGTCAACATGCTCGTATGCGCAAGTAGGCCTACTGTTACATCGCAGAGAAACCCACTTCAGTCTTCTCGAATCTCAATGATTTAGTCTTCTACGCATTGCGTCGCATCAGAGCTCGGCCGCGTGCAAGAACGTGTAAACATGCGGCGCGGCGTGAGTGTTATAGCATGCAATACATCGTTAGTCTTCGGCCGCGTTCGGCAAGTTCGAGCTCGCTCATGCATGTAGCGAGGAATCGATATGGAAAATGATCGATCGTATCAATCGCTAAGCTTGGCTAAGCATCTGCGCTCTAAATTCCTTTTCTGCATATGACGTCTTTTTCATAGGTTCTTAATGTCGCATAACCACAATGAATAGAAATAAATGGTGTCGACGGACATTGTTGTGAAGAGCTTCTTGAAGACGTGCATCGGAAATGCATTATACGGAAGTCAGGATGAAGCAGTATGGATGATGACCAGAATGATGCACGCGAGAGTACCTCGGAGTTTGGCAGCAGTGACAATGAATAGGGTGAGTACTGTATGCCAGTTGCCTTGTTTCAATAATGCAAATTTTGTGCTTTTTCGGGAATACGGTCATTCCCCGCGTATATCTCGCACCAAAAATTTTCACACATATTTTCGGTCATAAAAGTGCAAGAAATACGCGAGCAAATACGGTATTGTAAACATTAACTTAAGGTGTATTTTTAATGTGTAGCTCTTCAGAGGTCAACACGATTGTACCCAATGAATGGGTGGGGTACAAGATATACCGTATTTCCTCGCATAATCGTCGCCACCGGGTAATCGTCGCACCCCACTTTTCAAACACTAAAATAGGTTTATAAAATATCATCACATAATCGTCGCATAGCATATTCGTATTTGTGCGCCAGTCAGTTGCGCGTGCTGCCGCGACTTTATAACCTGGCACGACTTTGTCAGAAGAAAAATATATCGTCTTTATGCTTGCGGGCTATGAACTGTGACGCGAGAGGCAAGCTTCGTCACTTAGCACATTCCGCGAGCGTATAATCTGGCGTGATCTTGTCAGCAGAAAGTAATCTCGTATTTATGCCTACGGGCTATGAACTGTGACGCAAGCGGCCACCGCACATTCCGCGAGTTTATAGGCCTAATCTGGCGTGATCTTGTCGAGAGAAAGTATCTCGTCTGTATGCCTGCGGTCTATGAACTGTGACGCGAGCGGCCAGCGCACATTCCGCGAGCTTATAGGCCTAATCTGGCGTGATCTTGTTAGCAGAAAATAATCTCGTTTTTATGCCTGCGGGCTATGAACTGTGACGCGAGCAGCCAGCCTCAATACTTAGCAGATTCCGCGAGCTTATAGGCTTAATCTGGCGTGATCTTGTCAAGAGATAGTAATCTCTTCTTTATGCCTGCAGGCTATGAACTGCGACGCGAGCGGAAAGCGCACATTCCGCGAGCTTATAGGCCTTACTGGCGTGATCCTGTCAGCAGAAAGTAATCTCGTATTTATGCCTGCGGGCTATCAAGTGGGACGCGAGCGGCCAGCGCACATTCTGCGAGCTTATAGGCCTAATCTGGCGTGATCTTGTCAGCAAAAAGTAATCTCGTATTTATGCCTGCGGGCTATGAACTATGACGCGAGCGGCCAGCGCACATTCCGCTAGTTTATAGGCCTGATCTGGCGTGATCTTGTCGAGAGAAAGTAATCTCGTCTGTATGGCTGCAGGCTATGAACTGCGACGCGAGCGGCCAGCGCACTTCCGCGAGCTTATAGGCCTAATCTGGCGTGATCTTGTCAGCAGAAAATAATCTCGTTTTAATGCCTGCGGGCTATGAACTGCGACGCGAGCGGCCAGCCTCAATACTTAGAAGATTCCGCGAGCTTATAGGCCTAATCTGGTGTGATCTTGTCAAGAGAGAGTAATCTTTTCTTTATGCCTGCAGGCTATGAACTGCGACGCGAGCGGCCAGCGCACATTCCACGAGCTTACAGGCCTTACTGGAGTGATCTTGTCAGTAGAAAGTAATCTCGTATTTATGCCTGCGGGATATGAACCGCGACGCGAACGGCCAGCGCACATTCCGCGAGTTTATAGGCCAAATCTGGCATGATCCTGTCAGCAGAAAGTAATCTCGTATTTATGCCTGCGGGCTATGAACTGGGACGCGAGCGGCCGGCGCACATTCCGCGAGCTTATAGGCCTAATCTGGTGTGATCTTGTCAGCAAAAAGTAATCTCGTATTTATGGCTGTGGGCTATGAACTGTGACGCGAGCTGCCAGCCTCAATACTTAGAAGATTCCGCGAGCTTATAGGCCTAATCTGGCGTGATCTTGTCAATAGAGAGTAATCTTTTCTGTATGCCTGCGGGCTATGAACTGCGACGCGAGCGGCCAGCGCACATTCCGTGAGCTTATAGGCCTAATCTGGCGTGATCTTGTCAGCAGAAAATAATCTCGTTTTATGCCTGAAGGCTATGAACTGTGACGCGAGCGGCCAGTCTCATTACTTAGCAGATTCCGCGAGCTTATAGGCCTAATCTGGCGTAATCTTGTCAAGAAAAAGTAATCTCTTCTTTATGCCTGAGGGCTATGAACTGCGACGCGAGCGGCCAGCGCACATTCCGCGAGCTTATAGGCCATACTGGCGTTGTCTTGTCAGCAGAAAGTAATCTCGTATTTATGCCTGCGGGCTATGAACCGCGACGCGAACGGCCAGCGCACATTCCACGAGTTTATAGGCCAAATCTGGTGTGATCTTGTCAGCAGAAAGTAATCTTGTATTTACGCCTGCGGGCTGTGAACTGTGACGCAAGCGGCCAGCGCACATTCCACGGGCTCATAGGCGTAATCGGGCGTGATCTTGTCAGCAGAAAGTAATCTCGACTTTATGCCTGTGGGCTATGAACTGTGACGCGAGCGGCCAGCGCACATCCCGCGAGCTTATAGGCCTTATCTGGCGTGATCTTATCAGGAGAAAGTAATCGCGTCTTTATTCCTGCGGGCTATGAACCGCGACGCGAACGGCCAGCTTCGTCAGCACGTTCCGCGAACTTTAACCTGTCGTTACCTTGTTAGAAGAAAGAAGCCTAACTCTGCCTGAGGCTGTGACTCACGCTACGCGAATGACTGGCCCGTGCAACAAATAATAATACAGTATATTCTTTGAACTTAAATATTCTTCGCATAATCGTCGCACCCGGCTTTTTTCCACGAATTTTAGGCTAAAAAAGTGCGACGATTATGCGAGGAAATACGGTAAATATGTAAACACACTCCTGGAAAAAATTACATGTATTAATTAGATTATCGCAAATAATGGGACAGGGCAAAGATGAAGGTAATGTTGTTTGCAGACGATGTTGTGACAAGGAAGTGTGTTATCCCCTATACTGTTTATAACTGTCAAGGATGAAATCCACAAGAGTGTGAAACGAAGAATAGGAAGCAAGGAGACTAAGGCCTTACTCTTTGCAGACGACATAGAAATAGGGGAAGAAAATGAAATATAAGTGCAAGAACAAGTCACTGTATGGAATCAAGAGATAGAGAAATGAAATGAAAATCCACAGCCTGCTTCCAGTCTCCGACCGGGTCAGGAATGGAATGAATGAAGCCCCCACAAGAGATAGAGAAATATGGATTGAAAATAAGTGTGGAGAAGAGTAAGACTGTAGTGATGACAAGAAACAAGAGAGAAGGAAGGCAGAATATTGAAGTCAATGGAAATCTACTGGAAATGGTAAAAAGCTTTTAAGTATTTGGGGAGCATACTCACAGAAGATGGTACAATAACTGATGAAATTGGAAAGAGAATCCAACAAGCTAATGGGTTTTACCAGTGTATAAGAGGTTTAGTATGGAACCAGGAAGTCCCTGAGAAATGCAAGAAAGTTCTATTCTCAATGTATTACACACCAATTTTGACATATGCAGCAGGTACTTGGTCCACAACATAATGCTATGAAAGCCGAATCCAAGCAGCCGAGATGAAGTTCCTTATAGGAATAATTGGGAAGACACGGAGGGATAAAGTCAGAAATGTGGACATTAGGGAGAGAACTGGGTTCTCAAAACTGCAAGACAAGATAGAACCAGTAAGCTGAAGTGGTACGGACACATGATGAGACTGGAAGAATATAGAGTACCAAAAAGAATATTTATGGAGAAAATACCAGGAAGAAGACCACGAGGAAGGCCTAGAAAGAGGTGGATAGATACAGTGAAGGAAGTCATAGAGAAAAGAGGAGTAAAAGAAAAACAAGTATTGAAAGAAGGAAATGAATGGTGGAGAGATAGACAACTGTGGAGGTCCTTGATTCGCAACCCTACCCAGGGAACTGGAAATAGGAAATGAAGAGGAAGAAGAAGAAGTTGTGATCTGGGGTGAGGACGGAATGGAGGTACAAGATCAGTTAGACGTAATAAATGAAAAGATTGAGCAATGGGCATTGAAGATAAATGTGGAGAAGAGTAAAACAGTGGTGATGAGTAAAGGTAAGAAAGAAGGAAAAGGAGTAATCAAAGTAGGAGATAAGGAATTGGAAGTAGTGAAACACTTCAAATACTTGGGAAGTGAACTGACTGAAGATGGAAGACTAGATTTGGAAATTAGCAGAAGAATACAACTCGGGAGTGCTTTCTACCAACAGGTACGGGGACTAGTACGGAACAAGGATATACCAATTAAGACTAAAGAAGTTATGTACAAAGCAGAAACTTGGACAATGACTAAGAGAGATGGGAGCAGAGAACAGGAAGCTGAGATGAGATTCCTGAGAAGTATGGTTCAGAAAACGAGGAGAGACAGGGTGAGAAATGAAGATATACGGAAAAAACTGGGAGTACAGAAACTAAATGATAAACTGGAGCAAAACAGATTGAGATGGTTTGGACATGTCAAACGGATGAATGAAGTAAAGCTACCAAGACGAGCCCTGGAACGACGGATGACAGGGAAGAGAGGACGAGGAAGACCAAGAATGCGTTGGATAGACTTGGTGAAGAATAGCATTAGAAAACGGAACCTGGATTGGAACACCGTGTCGGAAGAGGAATGGTGGAACGATATTTTCCCCCACCCAGTGTCAGCTGGAAAAGGGGAAATAAAGACAATCATGATGAATGAGGCAGCTTAGGATTACGCGTTTCGACCCTCAAGTGGCCATCATCGATCCTGATCACCGTGTAGCGGTTCAAGTTTACACTAGATAATTAATTAATTTAATTTAAGTTGCTACTACAGTATTGTAGTAGTTTGTCTTGGTTGTATTACAAAGGCTGATCAATAAAGACGATACTGATTTTTTTCCTGTAGCTCCCGTGATAGTTTCCATTCTGAAACATAAATATTTGAAAAGAGTGGGTTGTTATGTACAGGGTGTCAGGGAATGTTCTTCGTTAGGTGAGAGCCGGAGTTTAGTTGGCAGCACGGTTGCTGCTGCCACTTGTGTCAAAACAAAACAAACAGTCCACTTAGAGATTCCTGTTTCTTGAGCTAATTTGCATATTGATTTACTTGGACTTCGCAGCATTATATCGGAAATTTCATCAAGTTTTTCGTCTGTTAACAGCGTAGGCCTGCCTGTTCCTGGTACAGTGTGAACTGAGCCGGGCATACGAAATTTACTTACCAAATCCCGAACAGTATCCCGGTTTGGACACTTTGAATTAGGAAACCGCGCCTGAAATTTTAGTTTTACATTTTCTGTAAACCGATCGCCTTCCCGTAAAACGTATTCAACCAAAAACGCTCTCTCTTCAGTAGTAAACATTACCGCCTGTATCCTGTTGCACTATTCCAATAATCTAAACGCTCCCTTACTGCATTCACACTGACGCTTTCCACAGCACTGCACAGCACAGCTCACACGTGTGTTCTGATATCCTGTCGACCTTGGAGAAGACAAGCTAGTCCCTGGCTGTCGGCGAGTGAGCGAAAGATCTGCCAACTTAACTCCGGCTCTCACCTAACGTAGCAGTGCCTAGGCACTGCAGAGAACATTCCCTGAACATTCCCTGAAGCTGAAGCAATATGGTGTAGATGCACTACCTCGTGCAACAGTGTTTAGATGGTTCAAGGACTTGAAAGAAGGCCGACTTGGGGGCCAGGTGTTCCGGCTTCTGCTGTGACTGACGTCAACATCAACACAGCTGCTGTGATAGTCCATGAGGATCGGCGGATAACATTACGTAACCTCAGTGCAGTGTTGGGAATTTCAAATGGCAGTGCTTTTACGATTATGCACGATCATCTCCATATAAACCAAGTTAGTGCCCGATGGGTGCTGGGTGCCGACATCCTCATGACAATGCACGACCTCACGTAGCAAATCAAATGATACTGTTTCTGGCTCGATTCAACATCACTTGCATACCTGCCAACCTCTCAAAATGAAAAATCGGGAGATCGACGCAGCGGCGATTTGGGGGGTGGATGCAATGCAACATAATACATACACAGGCTAAGACATTACAGCAAATAATATAAGTTACACTATTAAACTGTACATGACTAACATGATATGACATCCCAGTTTACAAATGTACATAAGACTGAGTAATTTTAAATTCTAACTAGTCTCTCAAACAAGCATACCTTTCTTTTGACAACACTCAGGCATACAAAACTAGTGACGAATCGAAGATCATATAATTGGTCGTTGTTGCAGGTTACTGTGGCTGATTTTGCCCTCTTCAAAAAGGTCTTGCTATATTCTTGCTCAAAACACTTCCCTTTCTGAATCGACTTCAGAGTTATAAGTTTGTCCAAAGTCTTGTCGGAGAGAGACTACCTGAACGGCGTTCTTGTTTTTTTGACAAGACTGAACATCCTCTCACACTCTGCATATCTATGCGGAATGGTCAGAATGGAAAGCATAACTTTAGACAATTTGTCATACTTGAGTACCCCACCACTACATTTCATTTGGCCTACCAGTGCCCACTTCACATCAATTCTCTCTTCTTCCTCAATAGATATCACATCTTCAAGTTGAAAGTTACAGAATTGGGAATGCACATTTCTGCAAGGATGGCCGACGTTTTTGTTCTGGCTGAGCCATATCTCCCGGCAATTTTTGAGTCTGGGAACATCTTCCTAAATAAAAGACCAGCGTGATCGGAACAATTGACGGGGAGGTTATGTTCAATAATAAACGATGTGAACAATACTTCTGCACATGTTATACTGTCAGTGTCTTCCTCCTTACACTTGAAATAATCAAGTTTCTTGTTTTTCCCAACACACTGTACATTGTCTTTATGTTTCTTTGAGAGCACATGTTTTGAAATGTCCCCCTTTCCACCATGCGGGATGCTGAAATCACACATACAGACACTACAAAATGCAAATGTTGCGCCTCTTCTTGACTCAGTTATATGCGGAAAGTCATCTTTATATAAACTTTTAAATGTAACATCATATTTCTTCGCCATATTACCGAGGAACCGACGCAATCACTCAGATCGAAAAATCACAATAGCCTACAGGCATATTAACTCCAACAACATCTAACAAAGTTATACGCAAATCATATAATTTCAAGTGTGAAACAGATACAATATTCCGCAGCATACAATAACTCTCACCCACATGTGATTATGCAAAACACCTAGGACCAAGCGCTGAATTAACCATCGACGATTTCAAACAAGGACGTATTCGAAGCCAACTTTTTAAAACAGCACAACGCAACGCAGGAGTTTGTACGCAGTTGTCGATTACCGGTATCGATACAGAGCGATACTGCGGTATCGAGATATAACTTCAAAACACGTAAAGTCGATCCGTTCGATAGACGACTGGAGTGTCATCTCGCACATTCAATCCGAAATTATGCGTGGGATTTTTGAAAAATCAGGAGATTTAATACGTTAAGCGGGAGGGCGGGAGAAATGGTCTGAAATCGGGAGACTCCCGCCTAAATCGGGAGAGTTGGCAGGTATGCACTTGTGTACCACAACCACCTTATAGCCGTGATCTTTCCCCCTATGATTGTTTTTATTCCCATCACTAAAGGCAAAGCTTAGGGGCATTTTATTTGAGAAATCTGAAGCAATGCTCAAGAAATGTGAGGTGATTCTCAAGGACCTGACAAAGAATGGTCTGCAACATATATTCAAGGACTGGCCGAGACGCTATAATAGTACATTATGCAACGAGCCTATAATGGCTATAATTAAAGACATACAAGTGTCTTAATTACCATTATAGGCGAGTTGCATACGACTGTTTATGTTCGACGATAATTATAACTTTATTATATGTTTTAACATAAATATTCATAATATCTGTTGACAGTCAGCCACTTGAATTTTGAGACCGAAGAGCGAGCGCTGGGTGTGATATCTCTGTCTTTCAAGATCTCTGAACGACCGACGCATGCGCCCTGTGTGCTTGCAATGCCATATTATGCAGGCCATATGTTTACATCTGCCGTCCCTCAGTAATATTGTCACCGGAGCCGTTTGAAGGCAATGCGCTGTGTAGAAATTAGGGTTGGTGATATTAAGGTAATGCTATTTCTTGTCTCATATTCGCCAGTTTATTTACGCGAACATATGGACGGTGCGTATTCCATATCGGTAATTTATCATAGTTCGATGTTGTGTTTATGTCCGACATGTTGGATTTTGAGTGCATGCGCGAAGGTATCGTTACTTAATTGATCAATGAACGAGCTCTGATTGGCTGGAGAAACTGTATCGTAATGAAAAACAGTGTTATAATGACCATCATTATGATACAGTTTTCTGACACATAATAGTGAGGGTCGAACATAAAAAGTGCATTGAAGTAGGAGTGGACTACTTTGAAAAAGATCTTTTAAACATCGAAATGGAGGGAAAAACATTTTTGAAGAAAAAAAAACCAGTCTGTCTTTGTTGATCCACCCTCGTATTTCAACGGTGAATCCCATTTTTGTCTTGACGGCTTACTTTATGAATTTCGTAATAAAATGTTAAAAAAAAATGGATATACATGTGTGTACAAATAAAAACAATTAGTAGAAAGTCAAAAAGAAACATGAAGCTAGCATGCACTATCAAAATACTATTTGTACGGTACTTACTCGACTTGTGAAGTCAACAACGTGAAGAAAGGCTAAAAAAGGGCCAGTGAGACAAAAAAAAAACACCAAAACAGGCAAAATAGGACAAAAAAAACAACCATTTTCCGTCCTACAATGACCCAAAATGAACATAGGTTATGTTGGCCTTGTTCATGGAAAAAAATAATGGCATACCTGCCAACTTTTGAAAAGGGCTATCAGTAAAACTCACGCGCGACAAAAAATAGAACGATTTTCGATATACCCCCGGCTTGACGAAAATAATAATACTTCTGGGCTACAAAATACAATAATTCATGCTTTAAACAGGATACTTCAATGAAATCATATCTACTTACATAATTTGTAGATGAACATAACAATCCAGAAGAAATCCATGTTAATCAGCAGCAGGCGTGGTGAATATTGGTTTGGAGCACACATAACAGGACTTCCTTGATAGATTAAGC
Organism: Meconema thalassinum; assembly: GCA_946902985.2. Classification (NCBI taxonomy): domain Eukaryota; kingdom Metazoa; phylum Arthropoda; class Insecta; order Orthoptera; family Tettigoniidae; genus Meconema; species Meconema thalassinum. The sequence continues at coordinate 154,949,766 of OX336395.1, read as the reverse complement.
TGATATACGATAATTGAAAAAGGCTTTACACAATAAAACTTGTTTAACGTAACACAGGCAAGAAATAATATAATACACACTGCAAATCACATGCTAGTTCGACTTTAAAGTCATGGTTGTGGTCTTTTTAGCTTCCTGCAAAAAGTCATGAGAAAATGTTTTGTCATAACAGCGACCAGAACTCCTGGTCTTCAAAATAGAAATAGACTCCAGAGATTCATTGGACATGGATGACCTGAACTGTGTTCTATTTTTCTTCACAAGGCTAAAAACACGTTTACATTCTGCATTGCTATGGGGTATGGTGAGAACAGAGAGCATTACTCTAGAAATTCGGTTATACTTAAGAAGTCTATCGGCTCCACGAATTCTTGATATTTGTGCCCAATTGGAATCACTTGCAGCATCTTGATGTGCAGCCGAAGTGTCATCTACCTGAAGAGCTGTGAACTGCCTCTGAAGGTCATTCACCACCTCATCTGTAGTTTCATTCTCTTCCTTGCATAACATGATAGGAAACTTTTCCAAGAAAAAACGAATGGAAGAAAACTGTGCATCTTCAATTTTGTCTAACCTAGCAACTTGAGCATTCTTTAACAGGTCATCCTTGAGTGGAAACTTGTTGATGATGTAGTCACAGGCAGTACAAAAGTAGTTTCTCACTGATGGAAAGAAAAGGGATTTATCTGTATCCGGTCCGTTCTGAAGGCACTTAACAACTTCAGATGATGCATTTTTTGCCATTTTATTTACAAAGCATGTCGTTTTCGTGCGACCACAACTATATTTCTTTGCAACTTCTGATGTTGGAAACATCTTAAATAAAGCATCAGCATGATCAGCCGCACTTAAGGGCACATTGTGTTCCACCAAAAAGGAAGTAAACAGACACTCGGCCCTAATTACGTCACTGTCAACGTGAAGAAAGAATATGCACATGGTAGAAATAAAAAACAAACACACACGTGGAACGAATGTAATTAGTCCAAGGAATACAGGAAACTGCGAAGCACGAAGTTATAGCACAAAAACTCGAACGCTTCATTAAAATATGCCATAACCTTAAAAGACGAAAACATTCAAGGAACGCCAACTTCGCGAACAATGAACAACTCACGTGGTCAAAGCATATGGTTTAAATCGCAACGAGCGAACGGAGCGGAACAAAGAATATGCGAAGCAGAGCCTGTCGACACCTAAGATTCACATGGAAGAACGGTTATCCCGGCTTCAAATTCAATTACAATGAAGACACAAACATCACACGGTTAAAAGTACGAATCATATCAAAGAACGAGTTATCGACTATCGTGGACTTGCCTTCGACCCACGCAAACAATCGATTGTACGGAAGTGTGCGGTATTATCGAATGTAAATTATCTTTTCAAATTTTTGTCCGCGAAATCGTAAAATGACACCGTTCATCCGTAAAACCGTAAAATGCTGCAATTTCCGTAAATTTTACGGATAAACCGTAAAAGTTGGCAGGTATGTAATGGATTTTTCCTCAACTTCCGAGAGAAAATATGTGCGTTTCAACAAAACATTGAAGATATTCCTCAAAGTAGCAGAGGAACATTCTTTCTCTTTTGATTGTTACATGTACTTACGTTAGTTGCGGCGTGGGCAGGCTGAAGAACTGGTAGAAAAGTTGATGCTCGTCCTGACAGATGTGCACCAGGAAAGCACAGCCACTCCTTACCAGGGAGCAGTGGTCCCCCTTGTGAGTGACCGATAGCTCGGTGATAGCCGTGCCCACACTCGCACTGAGCAACAGCTCCCTCTGCTGGAAGAAGCACTGGTGACACTCCGACAACAGCAGTTCGTACCTGCAGACCATACAAATATAATGCCAAACCGGGCGATTCTTTTGCTGGAGCGGGGCCGGCAGCCAACAGAGCGCGCACCGCGGATTGCGCACAGATGGAAACCGTATTTAAGTACATTACTTAATGGTAAATTCACCAGCAAATCATGATTAAAGAACTTACCTATCCACAGGAGATGCTGAGTGTGTTCTCCTTCAGGTGACAGACAGGCGTTGTACTGTGTAAATAAATTAGCGTTTACACATTGTGATTCCCATCTGTTGTGAGGGATATCTGCTGAACATGGTGGCCACTCAAATCGGTCAACGATTTTCCAGGAGTTTTCCAGGAGTAATTCTCATTTTTCCAGACTTAAAAATAAGCGTGAGTCCCAGGGGGACTTTATTGGTTGCCTACTTCAAGACCAAAATAAAGCAGTTGTGTTTGGTTTACTTATACAGATATTGACAAAAATTAGTGGTGATTGAGTTATTGATACGCAAGCCTACACACAAATGATTTAATTGTTGTTTTAAAAAAACCTTTGTGACTGAAATATCAGCTTAAAAAAGAAAAGAATGCCGCCTGCAATTTTATTGCGGTGAAGTTGTCTATACTCAATATATTTTACAAAGAAAACTATCGCGTGTTCTCCCACACAGAAACAGGTAGCCTGAGGAAATTTCTTTCGTTAACGATCGAGTGCTCACCAAGAACCGCAGCGGAAGTAGGATTTAAGATGGAAAGATTTTTATAATTAAATAACAGTGGCTATTTTCTAGGAGTTTTCAAATTTTTTGGCATTTTCCAGGAGTTTTCCAGGATTTCCAGGTTTTTCAGGAGTAGTGGCCACCATGGCTGAAGTATATTGTTCTCCAGCTCCACTAGAGCATGGGTAATTATCTGTACACTTTTTATTTTAAATTGCTCCACAATTAAACGGCAAACGGGCTTAGGTCCGTGCTTCGATAAATTATAGTAAACTCGCAGGAGGGTACAGAAATAGCTACATAATGTAACTATGTAACTTCACAGAAATAGCTACATAATGTAACTATGTAACTTCCAAAGTTACTGTCTGTCAGCTGAAGGAGAACATTTTTAGTATCTTCTGTGAAACGATAAGTTCTAACCTTGAACTGGTGACGTGAGGTCATCCAGATTCCCAAGAAATAAAACAAATATGTGCTTCTTTAATTAAATCTTGCAGCTGTTGTTTATGTTACCTTCTTATCAGTGCGCCGACACTACACACACACATTGATGAAAGTTCAGAGACTTAATGACTTTAATGACCCTGGTTAGCTCGCCTCCGCCTCGCGCAACCCAAGCTTGGTTGGCTGGTGGAAGGCGCGCGTACCCGGCAGTTGGCCTCCGGCCCCGCTCCAGCAAAAGAATCTCACTGTACAAAAAGTGTCAAACTTATGGCCAGTTAAAATACATTTAGATTCCGAGAATTGAATTTTCAAGACTGCAATTATGAGAATTGATGTTGCTTATTTTAGGAACTGCGACATTGTGGTCATATAGTTCCGTGTATTTGGGAGTGGGTGGAATATTATGGGATAACCTGTGTTATTGTGATGGCTGTACTAGTGAGTGTGTATGTGTGAATTGGCGATATGGTAGGGAAGGAGGCGGCTGTGACCTTAAGTTAGGAGCTATCCCTGCATTTGCCTGGAGTAGAACTGGAGGAACCATGGAAAACCACTTTCAGGATGGCCAGGGTGGGAATCGAACCCTCCTCCTGTCAGTTTTGCCTCACAAGACTGAGTGTACCCCATTCCAGCCCTCAGACCAGAATCAATATTTCATGTGCCACTTTCAATTTATTCACGGCCTTCTTTAATTCTTTGATTTAGTTTCAAAACATCGACTTTTTTTCCGCTGCTTCAGTCAATGACAAGCTTGAGGGCTTGTTTAATAAGATGAGATTTTAGATGAATTATCCTTCAAATGGACCAAGTTACAGTGAATTAATGGAAACAATGTTAGAGTGATATTCAGGTCTCTAGGCCCCGTATTGACTGGTTTGATACAGCTGTCAATGCTTTCCTGTCCTGAGTTAATCTTTTCATCTCTATATACTGTAGCTACCACACGCTCCATCTGAAGCAATCTGTTTAATATATTCTAACCTTGGTCTAACCCAACAGTTCTTGTCTTTGGTTCTTTCTTCCATAGCTAACTTTGCTATTCCTGAGTGTCTTAGTATGTGTCCTACCAACCTATCTCTTCTCTTCATTAGCAGTCACAAAAAACATCTCTCCTCTCCCACTCGTCTTAATACCTCTTCATTTGTAACCCTTCTGTAACCCCATCTGAATTTCAGCGTTCCACTGTAACACCACGCTTCAATTCTCCTCTTTTCTGCTGCTCCACCACTCCCAAGTTTCATTCCCATGGAGTGCCACGCTCCAGACAAAGGCTTTCAAAAATTACTTCCTAATACCTAAATCCAAATTCGTCCTAATACCTAAATCCAAATTCGATGTCAACAGATTCCTTTCTTATAGAAACCTACATTTTATATCCTCTTTGCTTCGTCCATCAATGGTTATTTTGCTGCCTAAGTAACAGAAGTCTCCTACTCTTTAGCTTATCACCTGCCAATTTGGAGACTATAGGGTTTTCTGGTTCCTTTCGGCCGCATTCCAATATTTTTGTTTTACATTTATTAATTTTCATCATGAATTCTTTCCTCAAGACATAGATTTATGGCATGTAAAAAATCCTTCCACAGACTAAACATGTGTGAAGCTAAAATTTCTAGGTTAGATTTCGTTGGGACCCTCTATCAAAGTTCCAACGTTCACCACTAGGTATCATTGACATCTGATAGCTAAAGTTGGAACTACTTGAAATTGAGCGGAACTTGTAACTCACCCTATGGGTGTCTGCTGGAAGCGGCTACAGACTTTGGCGAGCCGAACATGTCCTCGGACACTCCTGGCACTAAAAGCCATACGATAAATAAATAAAATAATCCTCAAGACAGATTTCATACCATTGAGCATTACTAGGAGTATTAGTGGATACTCATACCAATTTCAAAGATAATATTTGGGTTATCTCAACAATATTATGTTTGTTTTTATAATCTAGTGCACTCGAATATTCTTGGCAGAAAAATGTCCGGTCCGCAGGGGATGAGACACGTCCAGCTATCCGGTCACCCATGAGTTAAAGGGGTCCAACTCAAAAGATTTAGACGGCTTTGGTGGCATAGTTGGTAGCATGCTGAGCTTCTATGCCCAAGATTGTGGGTTCAAACCCGGCCCAAGTCGTCGGATTTTTTAAGAGTGTTCAAAATCCCTCGATATGCCTCCCTTTGGAGGGGAAGTAAAGCCGGCGGGCCCATGTCATAGATTTATGTCATTTAAAAGAACCTTCCACAAACTACAATTGTGGGAAGCTTAATTTATAGGTTAGATTTGATTAACGCTCTATTAAGTTCGAACGTTCGCCGCCAGATGCCGGTTGCAGTGGCATCTAGTAGCCAAGTTCACAGCTACGTGTCGTTGATGGTAGCAAAAGTAGGAACTACTTGAAATTGATCGTATGCAGTCCTTACTTGAATTAAAACAGATAACACACACTAATACAGCCATCACAATTAACACCAGTTATCAGACAGACTCTACACACACCTAAAGTACACGGGGCTAGATGACTGCATTGTCGCAGCCCCTAAACTGAGGAAACAACCAACCAATCTACTACTGGGAATGAAATGTGGTGTTGTTACTCACTCCTGACTGCGGCTCACTCTCTCCTCGATTTGGGCCACCACTTGTTTCACCTTGGGAGCCGAGGCCTGAAACTTGCCGTAACACAGAGCGAACGCCGTGTCTTGGTTCGTGGGATCAGTCTGCGAGCCTGGTCTCGGCGCCAGGACTTGCTGCGTGGCGTGCTGGAAAGTGTTCACGATGTACGACCGAACCAGCGAAACGGCGCGAGATAGGCAGTGCCGGTACTTCACCAGGTATGCTCCCGTCTCCTTCCATTTACCCTGTACATCAACAAAAGTTGACCAGATTTTAAAAAATAACAATTGAAGAAATACACTGGAACAAATTGCAAACAATTGAGGTTTGATAGATAACTTTCTGTCAATCAACAAGAGTTTCTTCCTCATTACTTCATTTCCCGGTTCCAGTGATCTGAGTCGGGAGCTCCATACTTTTCTGTCTCTGCACCACTCGTGTCCTTCTTCCAGTGTATCTTCCACCTTCACCCCTCTGTTCTCAATGCTCTCCCTCATTGCATGGTGTCCACAGAATTTTCAATTTGGGGCTACATGACCGCGTTGTCGCAGCCCCTAAACTAAGGAACCAACCAGAATTTTCAATGTCAATTTTCCTGACTTTTCCTGATCATTTTTCAACAAAATTCCTGACTCGCGAAATCACCGTAACATCGGAAAAAAACTTTATTGAGAAAATATATATATATCTTTTTTATTTACAGCCTCCACCATCCCCACAGCTGCCCAACACTCGCCTCTTTATTCATTTAAAATACAAAATAAAGTAAATTATAATGCAATAATACATAAATCAAAGTACTTCATAACTTAAACTATAGTGATGGGGTCGCCACATCCCTACGCCAACGCCAAAAAACGTACTAAAAATAGGTAAAAGAGGTTTTTACTATGATGTACTGTAAAAATGGAAACTTACCATAATGTCCAGTGAGTTATTGCTTTTTATCTTCAGAGATTAGTTGAACTAGTAACATCAAAATATGGCTGTAAATCACAAAATACTGTATGGTTAACATAACATTCGTAGCATGCTGAGCTTCTATGCCCAAGATAGCGGGTTCAAACCCGACCGAAGTCGTCGGATTTTTTAAGAGCGTTAAAATCCCTCAGTATGCCTTCCTTCGGAGGGGAAGTAAAGCCGGCGGTCCCATGTCATAGATTTATGGCATGTTAAAGAACCTTCCACTAAATACACCTGCGTGAAGCTAAATTGTATAGGTTAAGAATGTAAACAACGCTCTTAGGTTCGTACGTTCGTTGCCAAGACCTGACTGTGGTGGTGTCTAGTAGCTAAGTTCTGAACTAGTAGTTGTTGACGGTGGCGTTTGGTGGCAAAAGTAGGAACTATTTGAAAAATTCAAAAGTCTGCAGTCCTTACTTGAATTTAAAAAAACGGATAACACACGCTAATATAGAGTAAAGCCATCATTACTTCCGACTTGACGTTTCAGTGTTAGCCTAGTGTTATCTAGCGGTCAGAAGGAAAATCACTTTAACTAGACAATCACAGGCATCCATTCAAATCGATATATCACGATATAATGAGTTTTGTTCGTGATATCGGGATTTAGTGAACGAAACTCTAGTCTAACACTGAAACGTCAAGTCGGAAGTTAAGGTGGCTTTACTATAGTCATCACAATTAACACCGGTTATCAGACAGATTCTACACACACCCAAAGTACACGGGGCTACATGACCAAGTTGTCACAGCCCCTAAACTGAGGAACCAACCAACATAAAATTCCTGACTTTCTAATACTTTTCGCCATTTTTTCCTGACTCACGCCATATTTTCACACTTTTTCCTGACTTTTCCTGACCAAAAACAGCATTCCTGACTTTTCCTGTCTGTGGACACCATGTATCAATCTACCTCATCCTCAGCCTTCCCTTTTGACGCCTTCCCGTGACTTTCTCAGTAAATAATCGCTTCGGGACTCTGTCTTCTCCCATTCGCATCACAAGTCCATAACATTTTAGTTTACCGATCTGGATCAACAAGAGTTTATGCCTAATTAAATTAGGTGGGCAAATGAGATTCCTCCTGGAAAAAAAATCTTGTCGCATTAATTATTTGGCATGTCCGAAAGTAAGTTCAGTTTATATACGTTGCCCTGGCATCCCTGAAATTGCAGTTGGGCGCATGCACGGTAGTTGCTCTGAGTCAAGGAGAAGGAGATTTTGAGATCAGTGTCTTTCGTTTACACTTTCAATGTTGATTGAAAACCCTGCCACTTGTGAGATTAGATCTATCATTCGTTTTCTGAATGTGAAGAAAACTAAACCAGTCAACATTCATAGACGAGGAGAAACGAAAGTAGAATACAGGCAGCCGAAATGAAATTCCTGAGGAGTATGGTACAAAAGACTAGGAGAGATAGAGTGAGAAATGAAGACATTCGAAAGGAAGTGTATGTACAGAGATAAATGATAAGCTGGAGCAAAACAGATTGAGATGGTAGGGACATGTGAAAAGAGTGAATGATGAAAGAACGCCGAAACAAGTGATGCAAAGACGGATGACTGGCGAGAAAGGACGAGGAAGAGGATGGATTTGGTGAAGGACAGTGTGAGAGAACGGAACCTGGAGTGGAGTTCAGTGGTTCAAGAAGGATGGTAGACAGACAGAGTAGTGGAGGGGCTGGAAAACTGAAATTGATGATGATGAAAGGGGAAAAAGCGAGTGAATAAATGTACAGGAGATGGATCCAACAGTTCAATGATGTCAGCTTTAAAGTAAACCAAACGGGTTATTGGTTAGATGCTTCCGTATTGACTTAAATAATTCTTACCGATTTTCTCGCACAATCGTCGCCACGGCGTAATCGTCGCACCCCACTTTTCAAACACTAAAATAGGTTTATAAAATTTTCTCGCATAATCGTCACATAGCATATTTGTATTTGTGCGCCAGTCAGTTGCACATGCTGCCGCGACTTTATAACCTGGCGCGACTTTGTCAGGAGAAAAGTATCTCGTCTTCACGCTTGCGGGCTATGAACTGTGACGCGAGCGGCAAGCTTCCCCGAGCGTATAATCTGGTGTGATCTTGTCAGGAGAAAGTAATATCGTCTTTATGCCTGCGGGCTATGAACCGCGACGTGAACGGCCAGCGCAAATTCCGCGAGCTTATAGGCTCTGGCGTGATCTTGTCAGCAGAAAGTAGGCCTAATCTCGTCTTTACGCCTGCGGGCTATTAACTGCGACGCGAACGGCCAGCGCACATTCCGCAAGCTTATAGGCCTAATCTGGCGTGATCTTGTCAGCAAAAAGTAATCTCGTCTTTATGCCGGGCTATGAACTGTGACGCAAGCGGCCAGCGCACATTCCGCGAGCTTATAGGCCTAATCTGGCGTGATCTTGTCAGCAGAAAGTAGGCCTAATCTCGTCTTCATGCCTGCGGGCTATGAACTGTGACACGAACGGCCAGCGCACGTTCCGCGAGCTTATAGGCCTAATCTGGGGGATCTTGTCAGCAGAGAGTAATCTCATTTTGATGCCTGCGGGCTATGAACTATGATGCGAACGGCCAGCGCACACTCCGCGAGCTTATAGGCCTAATGTGGCGTGATCTTGTCAGCAAAAAGTAATCTCGTCTTTAAGCTTGCGGGCTATGAACTGTGACGCGAGCGGCCAGCGCACATTCCGCGAGCTTATAGGCCTAATCTGGCGGGATCTTTTCAGGAGAAAGTAATCCCGTCTTTATGCCTGCGGGCTATGAACTGTGACGCGAGCGGCCAGCGCACATTCCGCGAGCTTATAGGCCTAATCTGGCGGGATCTCTTCAGGAGAAAGTAATCCCGTCTTTATGCCTGCGGGCTATGAACTGTGACGCAAGCGGCCAGCGCACTTTACGCGAGCTTATAGGCCTAATCTGGCAGGATCTTTTCAGGAGAAAGTAATCTCGTCTTTATGCCTGCGGGCGATGAACCGCGATGCGAACGGCCAGCGCACATTCCGCGGACTTATCGACCTATTCTGGCTTGATCTTGTCAGCAGAGAGTAATCTCGTCTTGATGCCTGCGGGCTTTGAACTGTAACGCGAACGGCCAGCGCACATTCCGCGAGCTTATAGGCCTAATCTGGCGTGATCTTGTCAGCAGAAAGTAGGCCTAATCTCGTCTTTATGCCTGCGGGCAACATCATTAATGAATAAAGTCAAAATATAGCTCATATCTTAGAGACCTTGAACAACATCGACAAAAACGTCAAGTTCACTGTTGAGTCCGAAGTCAACAATGAAATTAATTATTTAGATCTAACGGTACCAGAAAAAGCAATAGACTCCATTATAAAATATACAGGAAATCTTCTCAAACGAGCACAACTATACGTCATGACTCCAACCACCCTGGAAGTCATAAAAAGGCAACATTCACCAGCCTCATAAACAGAGCCCTAAGTCTACCTTTGTCCCAAAAGGATTTGCAACAGGAAATAGAGATCATCCATCAAATAGCAAACATCAACGGCTATAGTTTTAACTACATCAATAACCTTATTCATAAAATAAAAAATAAACCGAAAACTACATTGGTCAAAATTGAACCCGAAAAGAAAAAATTCGCAACCTTCACTTATGTGGACCGAAGCATTTATAACGTTTCTAACATCTTAAAGAAACACAAATTAAATATTGCCTTCAAAACCAACAACTCTATTTTCAAAAAATTTTTCAATTCAAGTAAAATCAATCACACCAACAAATATTCCAAATCGGGCATATATGAAATCAAATGTAATTCTTGCCCAGCAAATTACATGGGCCAAACAGGTAGAAGCTTTCGCACTCGTTATAATGAGCATTTTTCAGCAATAAAACATTAAAAAAATTCCGGCTATGGCATCCCACATGGAAGAAAGTAAACACAGTTTCACCAGCTTAGAAAACGATGTTAAAATATTGCATTACGTGTCCAAAGGCAGTCTGATGAATATTTTGGAAAACATACACATCAACGTGTTCCCAAGGTCCAATGCATACAAAAACTTGAATGAAATCAATTTTGATACCAATGTATTGTTCGATACAATAGCAGACCACCTCATTTCCAAAAAATTAAAACCTCCATAGATAACAGTAAGGTCTTTGACATCGGTATTCCCGCCCCACACCGAGCCGCGCCGGTTATTTTCACTCCGCGCAGTTCCACCCCTCCACCTCCCACTTGCTCTCCTCAACCTCGTCAGGCAGCAGCTGACTCTGCTCACAGTACAAGTAGATCAGATGTATACACACCGGAACACAAGCAGCTTGACACTTGACCTACCTATATCGCATCGCCCTAGCATTCACGTCGGTAAGTTAATCAATCATAATTTGCTCCACGCAACTCTTCACTTTTATATAATATAATAATTTCTTAATTTTCTCAACATTTTCTCTTCAGGTGTATGAGCCGATCACCCAGCACCATATCATGACATAGACGCTTTGCATTTCAAATCGTTCCCACGTAAGTCCAATTTTTTCAGGGCTGTACTTAAGATTAATTATTTTTTTGGTAAATATAGTTCAAAATTTCAAACCACCGAATGATTTCATTTCAGGTCCTTGGAGCTGTTAGTACAAGACAGCATATCCATTTAATGGGTCAATGCAAATTCCAGTCAATTAGTTGAATGAGTTTTTCCCTGGTTTCACATCTATAGCCACATACCAGCGCACTTTCAAAGAAAGTACCGGAACCAAAGTTTCCACCTCGTCATCATTTTACTCACCAGTATTGCAAGCTATTTGGGTCATGGACACTAGCAAAGGCTCATTGTTTTGCTTGACACACAAGTGATTTATGACTGTGCATTTGACCATCACACACTAAACAAGAATGTTCATAACTAGTGATTACATATTTAAGTGACTGTAAACAGCAGGAATGTTTTAATTGGTCATAAGTTTGTCATGTTTTTAATTTTTTAATAGTTTTTATAGTGTTTTAATATTAGTGTTATATGTTTCGACATGGACGAGGTCATTGTTCTGTGCTATGATGTTTCCTAATATTTATTGTAAAGGGCTGAAGAAGGAATTGGCATAAATTCCGAAACATGTACCCATGAGACGCTAACTTAGAATTAAATGTGTGCTGATTAGGCGGAAACTTTGCAACTTGTTATATTCAATTATGAACTGTGACGCGAGCGGCCAGCGCACATTCCGCGATTTTAATGGCCTAATCTGGCGTGATGTTGTTAGGAGAAAGTAAATCTCATCTTTATGCCCGCGGGCTATGAACCGCGACGCGAACGGCCAGCTTCGTCAGAACATTCTGCGAGCTTTAACCTGTCGTGACCTTGTTAGAAGAAAGAAGCCTGTCTCTGACTGCAGGCTATGACTCACGCCAGACTCACGCCACGCGAATGACTGGCCCGTGCAGCAAATAATGATACAGTATATTCTTTGAACTTAAATATTCTTCGCATAATCGTCGCACCCTGCATTTTTCCACGAATTTTAGGCCCAAAAAGTGCGAGGATTATGCGAGGAAATACGGTAATTAAAATTATTAGATTCTACCTACTCAATATATTTATTTCAATCAGAAATTTATTTGTACATGTTTCGAGCCAAATTACAAGAGATTTCTTCAGCACGCCTTATTGTGTCAATATCTTAATAGATACAAGGTCCACCTCCTGGTGTAGTGGCTAGCGTTCTTGGTTGTAGCCCCAGAGGTCCTATTTTAATCCCCGGCTTGTCTAGTTGTTTGATCTGGATCTGATGATGTTTGTATGTTTGTTGAACGAAACATGTCATTTTTGGTAACCCACCTTATAATCTGTGCAAATAACTAATCACATGCAGATGCAAGGAAGGAAGCTTGTAGTTTTACGAGACCATTAATCTTGCGATCATGAGCCATGGGACCTCCTATTTACGTTGAATCCGAACCACAGGACATGGCATTCCACTTCGAAAATCTCACATGCATTGACCAAGAATCAAACCCAGCTAGACCACTGCGCCACCCCGCCTCCATACACACATGCAAGCCAGGAGTTTGTTTTAGACGATTACCTTTGACCTTGAAGCTTGCGGGTGAGCTTGTACAGTCACTCTCTATCCCTCTCTTTTCACATTTGTTACCACCAGTCTGATGTAATGGAATTCCCAACTTGAACACATGACGACACCACCGTGCAGACAGTACAGTCCACGTCAAAGTATTGTGTGACACGGAAGTACACGTTACATAGTTACAAACAGAACGCCATTATATTTGCCAATGACTGCACTTCAGCAGTAGTGTGAGATAGCTTTGTCAATCATCTGACCGCTTGGGGCAGCTGACAACAACACAGGTACTGTAGTAACTCGCCTCCAGACTTCCATTATGATTTTTCACTCGTCTAAAACAAACGTCCGGCTAGTAGGCGTTTTTTCCGGTAGAGTAGGGTATAATTTCTGAGGGACTCAAAGTTGGTAAAGACAGCTTTGAAGCCATTTTTCAGTGTTGCCTCGTTGACAATATTACTGTAACTTTTCAGTCGGTCAAAACATTATAATCCTAATTACTGGGGCATGCATGTCCCTCGAACGTTAATAGAGCAACGCTGAAAATTAGCTTCAAGGCTTTCTCCAAGGCCCACCCAGAAATAAGATTTCCCTATTTTTTAAATAAAAGAAGGTTGATAGACGGATTCTTCGGACAATAATCAATACAAAACACCAGGTTGAGGGCCAGTGAAGACTTTTGTCCAATTCAATACTTTACAAGGAAAATGAATCTATCATTGACACGATGCGAAAACGAAGGTTTGTGTTTTTTGGACACATATCCCGCTTGCCAAATACTAGACTCCTGAAACAACTTTTTTACTCTTTTTGGAACAGTAAAACAAAAATCACATGGTTTAAAGAAATACAAAGGGATTTAAGACGAATTGAAAATTACTAAGCATCAAATTGAACAGAAGAGAGGAGAAACGGCTTCTGAATAACAAATAGACTCAACTAATATTAAAAATTTCACAGCGTAAGCAATATGTTATATCTGCAGAAGAACGGGCTGCAAGATCTTCCAGAATGAAGAAGTATTGGGAAAGAAAGAAATTATCAAGAATTAAGAATTAAACTTAGTATTTGAAGACTTTGTATATAAGGTTTGATTTTTGGTGCTCCAATGTGGGCGTAAACAGTGTAAATAAATAAATAAATAAATAAATAAATAAATAAAAAGAAAACCGAATTACACGAAAAACTTCATCGGCACCAGATACAGCAATGTTTGATCTATTTTGCAACATAATCCCCACCAGAATTGACAACCCTGTCATACCATGGGATTAACTTTTGTATTCCTGTGTCGTAGAAGTCTGCCGCCTGGGAATGGAACCAGCGTGTAACATTAGTCTTCAGCTCTGCGTCATTTTACGCAGATATTGCAATCCTCGTTACATGAAATTGTCCCTAAGCAACTGCACAACGTGGGTGCCGAAAAACCTGACCTCAAAATGTGGCTCTTAGGAGTTTGGCTGGGAGCTGTTTGTTCATCCAACGTACAGTCCTGATCTTGCTCTCAGCGATTTCCATCTATTCTTGCACCTTAAGCACCTTAAGAAACTCCTGTCCTCCGGTCAGCCTTTTTACACTGACGAAGAGATGAAGACGAATATCACACGCTGGTTCCATTTCCAAGCATCAGACTTCTACGACACGGGAATACAAAATTTGGTCTCACGTTATGACAGGTGTCTCAAACATTGCTGTATCTGATGCCAATAAAAATTTTCATGTAACTACGATTTCCTTTTATTTAAAAAATAGGAAAACAATTTCTGGATGTGCCTTGTATTATTGTTGTTTTACAGTTATCATGTTAGTATATTGCCATGAGTGACCACTCACATTGGTGCTCATGTACTCCATACATTCATCCAATCTGTTGAGGATGCCCACGAATGTCTCACTGGCGACAGACAACGTGGGAGAGGTCAGTCGATGGGACAGCACGTCTACAGCCGTGAAGTAGCGTAGCCTACGACTCACTTCTTCACATATGTTGTTCAACTTGGTCTGCAAAAATCAATCATTGGTTGTATAAAATATCTGTATACATGGGAACAGATGAACATAGGCTAGATATATTTTTAAAAGTACTCGAGAATCCACCTAGTCAATACATTTAATGTTTCTTAGTGAACAAATGTTTCAAGTCTTTTTTTGACTCATCGTCAGCACTTGTGACAATAATATAAGCATCACTAAGCCATGCTTATTTATAAAAATATACAACTTCTTTATTAAAAAATGCATTATGAATAAAATGTTAAAATCAACCACTGAAGCCACCTTAAAAGACAGCAGCCTGTCGTGCTGCGGAGATTGTCTTTGTCCCTAATAATGGACCCAACTCCCTCCCACCACCATTACTAGCAAGTATGAATATGTTAGGATACGCACCTGATCGGCCAGAAGCTGCTCGCTAACTTGGTGAAGAGACTTGGTGCGTGTCGACACTGTCTGGTACTGCTCCGTCAGATGGTTCAAATCCGCTAGTGAAGCTTCGATCTGTAATCATAAAATTAAATAAATCTAACTATTTTCGGTTTCTTACAATCCATACTGCTCACAATAATAATTTTATTTAAAAAGTTTCAGATTTTCTCCTTTCAATGTTAATTATTTGTACATGTTTTAAACATCTTATCTTCATCAAATTAAACTGTCAATAAGGACATGGTTCTTTTCATGTCATGTCATTTCGTATAAATAAACATAATTACAGTATGAGAGGCATTTTGTCTCGATGTTGGATGATAAATTAATAAATCAAGCTGATAGCTGATTGAATTTGTGGATCCATAAATATTCATAAAATACCAGTTTGGATTATTCTAAAAATAATTTTCTCCCCAAAAGCTGAAGGAATTAAATTAAAGGAATTGGGTTGAATGTGTAATGTTATATTTTGAAATGTTCTTAAAAATTTAAATGTTAAAAAATCAGATCTGTTACAATAACTATTAATAATAAAAATGTTCTTAAAAACTTCAAAAATGTGTTCAAATGAAATCAAAAAACGTATATGAAGCTTGTTAAATTCATCTGTTAAAAATCCTTAATATTATAACCTATTCTAATTTCATTAAATTTGTAAATAATAATTTTCAAATGTCTGATAGATCTTAAAACAGTTTTAAAATTGGTTCTTCTAGTTGTATTATGAACAAAAAATTCCTCAAGCTTGCAAAGAATACAGGCACGGTGGCAAACTTCGCCTTGAATTATGTTGTAAGGATGTTGAAAATAGGGTATGGCTGCCATGATGTAGTAGTAGTGTCCCGCATAAATGAGCTCGATCAATTTAAATGTGAACGTTGTGAGTGTGTATTTAGGTTGTGTACATGTCAATCCTTAATTGTTAGTGGTTCACTCGTCATGGAAGAATCTGTGTTATCTGTGTTTTTCAGTTATCTGTGAGAGTTCAAGCCTGCATTAAGTTGTGAGTGTGTGTTTAGGTTGTGTACATGTCAATCCTTAAATGTTAGTGGTCCACTCGTCATGGAAGAATCTGTGTTATCTGTGTTTTTCAGTTATCTGTGCGAGTTCAAGCCTGCATTAAGTTGTGAGTGTGTGTTTAGGTTGTGTACATGTCAATCCTTAAATGTTAGTGGTCCACTCGTCATGGAAGAATCTGTGTTATCTGTGTTTTTCAGTTATCTGTGCGAGTTCAAGCCTGCATTAAGGGCCGTTTTCACCAACTCTGTACTAATGATTAGTAGAGCTCGGATTTTTAGGTGCTAAAAATAGGGAAAATATTTATTTTTAGCCTATTTTTATTTTTGAAAAAATAGGCTTATGAGATCATTTTTTGTCTGTGTGTGCATATGTGATGGTGTGTGTCCCCCCATAATAACTTCTAAACGGCTGTAGCGATTTCAATGAAACTCGGTAAGTTCATAGCACTATTCCGGATGACCCAACCATGCCCTTCAAATTTTGTTACGTTTCACCAATCCAACATGGCAGTTGTGCGAAATATTTCACCAGCATTCAATATCTCCGAAATTATTACCGATATCACCCTGGAATATTTTACGGTTATAAAGAGAACTACTAGAAGTTCACCTATGTGACTTTTGAAAACCTGGTAACTACAAAACCAACATGGCGGCCAAGCGAAGTTGCGACTTTTAAATACACGTTTCTCGCGATTTAACCAGCCAAACGCAATAAAACTTGGTACAGTATATGTTTATACACATTGTACTGCACCGACATATAACTTCATTCAATTGTTTACATAACCTCACGATAGCGGCTGTGCGAAATATTTCACCGGCATTCTATATCTCTGAAACTATTAGCGGTATCACCCTGAAATTTTGTACGGAGATAAAGGGCTCTACTGGAAGTTCATCTATAAGACTTTCAAAAACCGGTTAACTACAAAACGAATATGGCAGCCCAGCGAAGTTGAAAAATTTTAAATACAACTTTCTCACGATTTAATGATCCAAACGCAATGAAACTTGGTACAGGAAATATTTATACACATTGTAATGCACTGGTATCTAATTTAGTTCAATTGTTTACATAACCTCAAGATGGCAGTTGTGGGAATTTTAAAATTAAGTTTTTATTTCTTGTGTCGTATTCATGCGATCGAAGTGAAAGTTCGAATAATGAACCTACGCAATAATAGCAATACAATAATACATATAACAATCCAACATGGCGACCATCCGAAATATTTAGGCTAGATGGATCTCAATATCTAAATTTTAAAATGTCGTTTTCACTTCTTGTGTCCTAATCATGCGATTGAAGTTTGAATACTACACGTACACAATAATCTTCATGTAACAGTACTGTACATGACTCTAAGACCTACATATATAAAAATCCAACATGGCGACCATCCGCAATATTTAGTGGTTCTCAACAACTACGAATCTATTCGTACAATCATTCATGGTTCCGTATTGATTAAAAGTCAAATATAAAGGGAACAGAATTCCGCCTGATCAATACAACACTTTCAGTTAAGGGGCTATATTAAACCCATTTGGATGGTACATGTTTCGAGGCCTCCCTTGGCCCCTTCATCAGCCATACATATAAACATATTGTCAGTACCATTATCAGAATAAAATTGAAAAGGTTAAAACTAACATGAGATAACAGGATGAAAATAAAACATAAAAACCATGAGGACAGTGTACAAATAAATTAAGTAAAACTTATCCTAAGAAAAAAATTTCGACTATCACAAACAAATGGAAAAACACATTAAAAAACAGTATATGTTAAAATGTGAACTTAAAATGTAATTTGTGTGACTCTAGTAAAATTTTATAGTTTTGATAAAGTAAAATAGCAGAATTCCGTGCCCGAAAATCTAGGGAATTCGATCCATAGAAAAAGTTAAAAATATGTAAAAAACTGATAGTCATGTATTGTTCTTCCCACCAACGATCCATCATATGAAGTCAACAATGTCATTTTATGACTATCAGTTTTTTACATATTTTTAACTTTTTCTATGGATCGAATTCCCTAGATTTTCGGGCACGGAATTCTGCTATTTTACTTTATCAAAACTAGAAAATTTTACTAGAGTCACAAATTACATTTTAAGTTCACATTTTAACATATACTGTTTTTTAATGTGTTTTTCCATTTGTTTGTGATAGTCGAAAAATTTTTCTTAGGATAAGTTTTACTTAATTTATTTGTACACTGTCCTCATGGTTTTTATGTTTTATTTTCATCCTGTTATCTCATGTTAGTTTTAACCTTTTCAATTTTATTCTGATAATGGTACTGACAATATGTTTATATGTATGGCTGATGAAGGGGCCAAGGGAGGCCTCGAAACATGTACCATCCAAATGGGTTTAATATAGCCCCTTAACTGAAAGTGTTGTATTGATCAGGCGGAATTCTGTTCCCTTTATATTTAACTACGAATCTATTACAGCAATCAAACTGAATTTTTGTATGTTGATAGAGGCAATTAACATATGTAGGATATATGAAAATAGGCTGTATAGTTCTTCACGGAACTTCTTGTTTAGGTATTAAAAATACCTGCAATATGTGACAAAAAAGTAAAAATATTTAATTATAATTTAGTTTATTAATGTGAATATAAACAATATGCAGTACTCTCGAATGCAATTTATTATATGTCTCACTGACTGCTGAAGCATTACAATACACAACGAGATACATCTTCAGGTTGTCCATCACAAATGACAGACGATTATCGCGAAACAGTTATCGTGAAGGTGCAAAACTGCGGCAATATATTTCTTGCCCTTGAGGTGTTGTGTAACTTGAGATCGTTCTTCGGCCTTGATTGCTTTCCCACATGGTTGGCAGAAAAGAACGCCCCCATCAGAAGTAAAATTATCTTTAAATTCTGCAACAGACGATAACTTGTAGTTGTTTTTACTTTAGAACTGCCTTACACTTCACAGTGCCAGAAATGAACTGCATGTGAGTGACACTGGTTCCAGGTAGCTGGGGGAGGGGGAGGTCAAGCAGGTTGTGCAATATGACTAAGGACAAGGAAATCCCCGGCTTCCACAGTGAGTGGCACGGGGTGACAAGTTAAGAATAACACAATTGCATTTTGACATACACTCTGCATGAAGATTAGATAGCTCACAGGTTCTTCCCCATTGGAGTAATACAGAACAAAAATACAATACACTGAAAGATCTACCATACTGATTTTTAAAAATGTAAATATTATGTCTTTTTATGTGGTGAAAAGCAGGAATTTATGTATGTATAGAAAAAATACTTAAAATATGTATTTACATAAAAAATATTTATTTACCCAAAAATCCGAGCCCTAGTGATTAGTTAATTCCTATGTAACTTAAGTACGTGAGTTAATGCGTGATGATCATTGATGCATTTCACGAGGCCTTTCGGGTTCCTAATTACTTAAATGCGCTTTACGGCTCTCGCGCATGTGTAGACATATGTTTTATCTTGGAGAATCATGGCGGACAGATCAAGAAGCACTCGCCTTTGTTTACGATGCTTCCTTGAGATTTTCTGGAACAATTATAAAGAAAGGGAAATACAGAAGACTATATTCGTAGCAAAAGCTTAAAATGATGTGAACAAAGTATTTAGGAGAACTGGCAGTTGTGTGTATACATTAGTTACCTAAATAGCATGCGTTCTTCCCATTGTCTTCGTAGCGTAAGCGGTTGTGTTGTGGATTCTGACTCATTATGCAGAGCTGGAAGAGTTCAAATTCCAATTCCAATATGCTTTTTTCTTTTTATACGAGGGCAATTCAGAAACTAACCTCCGGTTGATTGAAAAAAATACACCAAGTTAAGTAAAAATATTTCAATATATACATCTTACAACTACATCTTTGCACTATTTTTCGACATAGTCTCCATAACGATTGAGGCACTTATCGTATCTCTTCACAAGCTTTGAAATTCCTTCTGCATAAAAATCACCCGCTTGTGCCTTGAGCCAGCCTGTGACCGCATCTTTGAGCTCTTCGTCGTCATCAAACCGCTGGGACCCGAGCCATTTCTTCATATGCATGAAGAGGTGATAATCGCTTGGCGCCAGATCTGGGCTGTAAGGTGGATGGTTGAAAACGTCCCACTGGAAGGACTCAAGAAGGGCTGTTGTTCTGCGAGCAGAGTGCGGACGGGCGTTATCGTGCAAAAAACGATACCGGAAGTCAGCATACCACGGCGTTTGTTCTGTATAGCCCGTCGTAATGTTTTTAGTGTTTCACAGTACACGTCTTGATTAATGGTCGTCCCACGTTCCATGAATTCAACCAACAACACCCCTTTGGCATCCCAAAACACCGTTGCCATCAGTTTTCTGGCAGAAAAATCTTGCCGGGCTTTTTTTGGTTTGGTAGGCGAATCTGAATGTGCCCACATCTTTGATTGTTCTTGGCTGTAAAAAAACGTATAACAGCACGCACTTCACATTTGGCGGGATTTTCTATTGCAGCACACATTTCAAACTGCCACAAAAACTAAACTAGCGCAGGTACGATGTTCACTCGACTACGGCTTGCTGCCGACTGACCTGCTGAGCGCGTGAATGCACAGATGGCGCGCTACTCCCCCCACTACCCGCACTGTGACCAATCGGAGGTTAGTTTCTGAATTGCCCTCGTATTTGTATTCTTCCTTCTTGGTGTTAACCTGGGAGTGGTGGCTTTGGTGACCTGGCGCAAATTCATTTTGTTAGAGTGTGCAAGTTTCTGAACTTAGAAACCTTGGCTACCACATACCTCTGCCAACATTCTTTGCCGTTAGTTTGAGGTCAGTAACATTGAAATCAAAGGTGTTCATTCTTAGAAAGAGGGATTATTGTCGAGTGGTGCGTGTTAGAGAACCCCATAGTTGACTTATTGTAAATATTGGTTGGATTGTTCCTTGGTGTTTGATTTACCTAATGGGCACATCGTAATAATTAGCTCCATGGACTCATTGGGTGTATAAAAATTGTTTCATAACCTGTGCTAGTGTGGTATCTATGGATTCATGTGTATTGTTTGGTAACCTATGCTGTGAAGCTAATATGCATTTATTTTCAATAAAATATCATGCAATTCAGTTAATAAACCCAGTAACTTAGTAATTTTGTTATGTATAAAGCATATTATGCGCCTATAATGACATATGCAGCAGGAACTTGGACAATGACTAAGAGGGATGAGAGCAGAGTACAGGCAGCTGAGATGAGATTACTGAGAAGTATGGTCCAGAAAACGAGGAGGAACAGAGTGAGAAATGAAGATATACTGAAAGAACTGGGAGTACAGAAACTAAATGACAAACTGGAGCAAAACAGATTGAGATGGTTTGGACATGTCAAACGGATGAATGAAGTATGGCTACCAAGACGAGCACTGGAATGACAGACGGCAGGGAAGAGAGGACAAGGAAGACCAAGAATGCGTTGGACGGACTCGGTGGAGAATAGGATTAGAAAACGGAACCTGGATTGGAACACTGTGTCGGAAGAGGAATGGTGGAAGGACAGAACAAAGTGGAGAGGAACCATATTTGACCCACCCAGTGTCAACTATACCGAACGTCAGGTCAAGACCTAAGCGGTGGTCTGTGAAAAGGCTAACGCGCAAGGAAATAGTTCCCAATTTTTCTGCTTGTTTTTGCAGTACAAGATGTTTCAGCGCATGTTGCTATGTTTCGATAAACTGGCTAGATTACTTTTAAGAAATTCCCTGGTATAAATCTATGAAAAAATTATTCATTTTCTCGTTAACTGGGAGCTGCACCAACCTTGCTTTTCATGGGATTAACTGTGTGCGCGAATATTGCTTGTAGTGGTATTTTATACGATAGGCAGAGTAAATCGGTACGAATTTGATATTATATTATATTTCGTTCTGTATAAACCTTGTTTGAGCTGCAAAAGAGTAACCGACTCATTCAATGTTGTGGCAAATCAGGTTCAAACGTTGGCAATACTGTTTTGATTGCACGGACTTCATGATGGCTCCTTCAAGTAGACAACATGTTCAAACTGCAGCTGTAAAGCTTGAATCACCAACAAAATACTTCAAAAATAATAAAAGTGGGGAGAAGTTCAGTAAAAGGTGCAAACAAATGATTTTAAATGTATATACTGTAGTAGGTTGAGGGATGACAATCCAGAGTGGACAGTAGAAGAGTTGGTAAAGAAGACTGCATACTTGACTGGCGTTTCGACATACAGTGTTGACTCGGTGCGCGCTGAATTCAAAGCTCATGGTGAGTCTCCGGCGAGAAGTCGGCCAGCATCACAAGGAAAGGGAGTTCATGTGTCACAGTATTTAGCATTTTGTTCTGTGTGGAATTTGTAGGAAAGTGCTTTCTTCTTTTTCTCAAGAATGAAATTCCAACTGTGACGAAAGTGACAGTGAAAGTTAATGGTGATAGTAATAGTAGTGAATCATCTGACGGCGGTCTCAGTGGAATAGAAGCAATTGAGGAAGATTAGCGACATCTGTAAGTTATATACACATGTTGTATCCTAACATTTAATCTTATTCATAGGAGATTGTTTACTTCTTAGTAGCCTATGTCAGCTCAACCGAAAATATATAGCCTACTCGCCATGTTTTGTAATGACATTTTGATGATGGCTAATACGCATATACACCTGACAGTATTATTTTCCTATCCGCGGTATAATTATTATTTTGTTTTATAATTACCCTCCACTTCACGTTACAGTTAAGTCTTTGTACTAACAGTAGATCATTCTGCCTTCTGATTCTCAAGAGTACGTGCCGTAACCCTTCAAGGAAGCAGCTGTTTCTCCCTGTCAACTTTCGATCTTTTGCAAGGTAAGATGGTGACGGATGACAAATAAGCAATTAGTTGGTTCATAGGGTTCAAGGACACACGTCATTTCGTCTTCTTATATCACTCATCGTTCATGTGTCATTCCTCGCCTAACACAATGTTATGTTTTAAATAATCGCACGATAACATAAAACTGCAAGCATCCTATTTTTATTAACACAGAGCCTCGGGTTTCGACACGATAGGAAAACATATTTGGTTCAGTGAATATGCCGTGGATAAATTCATAATTGAAGTGAATCAAAGGTCCGAACGCAATAAAGTCTTTGTGGTTAAGGTAGATTCAAACACTCGATGAGATGCGCGCCATGTTGGAAACACAAGACGGGACAGAGAGAGAAGATGCGCAGAGGGACAGAGAGAGAAGATGCGCGGAGGGATATTTTCCTCAGGTCTTGACCTGTAAAGGGAAAATGATGATGATGATGAGAGCAAGTTCCGTCATAAGGGTCAGAAATACCCCCCGCACCACCTCTCACGTTGCAGCAACCAGCGCCACCTTTTCAGGGTTAAACATGAATGATCTTTTACGATTTCATTGTCACAAACATATTTTATATCCATATGGATGAAAGTTCGTATGAAACTCGGAAACAAACCGCCACTGAGGTATACCCGAGGTAGAGTTCAACTGTTTTCCTCCACTTTAACAATGCTTTAGAGAGTCGAGTGGTCAGATTTGGCCATTTAACAAATTCCTTGTTAGTGGTAAGTTAACGAGCCTTTCTGTTTGATGAAATGCTCGTCCAAAGTTAAATAACCATTACTGATGAATTAAGGGATAATTGACGTTGGTGAAAACGGCCCTAACACGGATAATCAAGAGTGCACTGTATTTACAAAATTACCTGTGCTAGGAGAGAGGCACATTCATCTCGCCTTTCTGACAGCTGCTTACAATATTCAGTGTATTGGACATCATCCTCCTGGAGCAACTCTTCCTCCACTTGGGAGTACCAGTTCAAAAACTGAAAAAAGGAAGAATTAAGTTGAAGAACAGTAGCATTATCATGTTGGCAGCAATTTTATAATATTTCCTTAGAAACAAAATTTAATTGCATTTCAGACCTGGTTAGCACAGAAATATCTTACAGACGAGATGAATATAGGCAGGCAGGAATGCGAGACCGGACGATGAAGGGGGGAGAGATAACGAGGGGCTAACCCGTATAAGGAAAATTCCTTTTAGTATAGCCAACGAATAGTGACAGAAGTTGTACGAGGGCGGATACTTTTAGACCTAGATAGTAAAGAACTTGGCTATTTTAAAAAGTAGCGTCGCTACCCTTTCGTTACGTAAAATTAGTAAAACTCATGGGGGAAAAAAAATCTTAAACTACTGAAATTAGCCAAAATATCTGTGGTTTATTTATTTAGCGTATGGCTACATCACAAAATGTACAGTTAAATAATAATACAATCATAAAGATAATTATAACAGACTACAAACTAATATCAAGTCCATGAATATAGTCCAGTGATCCCTCCGTCATCACCAGGAACTCTGATTGGTCGCCAGCGAAAGCTCTCAAGGGGCATTCGTGCACAACATGGAAGACCGTCTGCTTTTCAGCACCACAGTCACAGCTTGGAGACTCTCTTTTCTTCCACTTGTATATAAGGTCTGCACATCTTCCAGTGTTGGTTCTTATTCTATTAAGTATTGACCAGTCCTTGCGTGGTAATTCAAAACCGGGTGGCTTCGTTGATATGCACGGCATCTTCAATTGCTCTGCTGTTGCGTTAGTCTGCCATGATTGCCTCCAGCAGTCATCAGTATTAAAGTTGTTGACATCTAAAGTTCTCGCGGTTTCAAGGGGTGGATGACGAGATACGACGTCAATTGCTGTGTGCCCCTGAAACATTGACGAGAGCGAAGCCTACCTCTTCTGCGATGTGGTTTGTTGCTTGGGCTTCACTCGGAACAGTTTTTCCGGGAACCTTCGAATTATCCAAAATATAATTCGAATTAACCACGATTTTTTAGCATTGATTGTATATAAAATGCTAGGGACCAAGAGAAAAATTCGAATTATAGAAGTTCGAATTAGCCACGTTCTACTGTATAACAATTAATATTTCCAGTGCAGCAGTGATAATTGACAGTAATTTCAATTCCTAATGACCCCAGGAAGGTATGTAAATCATATATTTTCAAAAATCTGCCAGATACAAGTGTAAAAGCCAGGAGTAGGTACCAGCAAGAATTAATATTTAAGTAACAGTTACAAGTAATCATATTATTACAAGTAACAAGTTACTCCTCAACACTGAAACTCACCAACAGTCCAGCCGCTGAGTGTCCGGCTCTGACGTTTGGCGATGGCGGGAGAAGAGGGGTAAAGAGAACAATATAGCCAACATACGGCAGTGAGAAGCTGTTAACAGAACCTTGAAACTTGCCAATTCTTCTCTAGCGTCTTCACTATGTAGAGTGAAAGTCCCACACCCCATTTGCAATTTTATGCATAATTTTGTTATTTCGACATTTTGGGTTACAAGACCTAAATTCTTCGATCGCAGTGGAATTCCGCCTATGTTGGCGAACTCGCTCACTACCATGAAGCATGTTGTCACCTGTACCAATCAGCGGTTTTCCCGGTAAGCCGGTCTTTAAACTTAGCTCAAAGTTGCCAAGGCTCTCTTCTGTAGTCCAGGTGCTCTGAGTGTTAGTGCAGGTTTGTTGTTTTATTGTCTCGTGTGTGCACACTTACTGGTTAACTGAGTGTAGGTATATTTAACATTGGTACTGTAATATGGACAGTGGTTCGTCAGAATTATATCAATAACATGTAAAATATTTTATGCAGTCCACGTTGTTTTATATTTCGCGGTACAGAACCAGCAATGCTGTCTCCCTCCCTCATGAGAAACGTCAGAGCCGGACACTCGACGGCTGGACTGTAGTCTGTAAGACTCGTAACACGCATGCTGCTGTGCCCTCTTTCCAGAGTACCCAACAAAGACTTGCTCATCATCATCATCATCTTGCACAGTTTCCAGCCACTGGCCGGGTCTGTTTGGAACACAAGCCTCTCCAACGTCTTCTGTCTTCCCACCATCTCTCAGCCTCCACCCTTGTCCAGTCTTCTCCTCTCTTCTTCACGCTTTCTTCCACCCCCTTCAGCCACCTGTCTCTCGGTCTTCCCCTCGGTCTCTTTCCTTCCCACTTCGTCTCATGTACTCTCCTGGGTATCCTCTTCTCCTCCATTCGTTTTACATGTCCATACCATCTAAGTCTAGATTTCTCTATACCATCCTGTAATGGTTCCTCCTTCATTAATTCTCTGGTCCTCTCATTTCTTATTCTGTCCATCTTTGTAGCTCCAATACTGCTTCTCAAGAACCTCATCTCACTGGCCTGTATTTTGCTCCTCTCCCTTCCTTTCATAACCCAGGTCTCCGAGGCATACGTCAGGATAGGGACATAGTACGTCCGATATACGATCTTTTTGCTGTTCTGAGGGACATCCTTGCTCCATAACATGCTTCTCACACTCCTCCGAAATGCTTCTGCCTGCCTCCCCCGCTCATTTATTTCTCTATCGTTTCTTCCATTATCTTGTATCAGGCTTCCCAGATACTTAAAACTCTCCACTTTCTTCAGCTGTTCCCCACCAATTGTTATTCCCGTTGTGGTTCTTTCCTTCTTCCTTGTTGTGATCACCATCTCACTCTTATTTATGCTAAATTTCATCCCATATCCTTGTATTACTCCTTCCCACACGTCCAACTGTTCCTGTACCTCCTCCTCCTTGTTTCCCCAAATCATCAAATCATCTGCAAACACCATTGCTTTCATCTTTCCGTCCCCAATTACTTGTGCCACTCGGGTCATTATGTCATCCATCACCACAATGAAAAGTAACGGTGACAGTGCACTTCCTTGTTTCAGGCCGTTTCTTTGTTCCAACCAGTCAGATCTCTCTCCTCCCACTTTCACACAGCTCACGCTTCCCTTGTACATCTCCTTTATCCTCTTTATAGTCCATTTCTCTACTCCTCTATCCTCCAGGGACTTCCATACTTTGTTTCTGCATACACTGTCATATGCTTTCTCAATGTCCAGGAAGGCCATCAGTAGATCTGTTCCATATTCATAGTGCTGTTCTTGTAACTGCCTTACAGCAAAAATCAAATCCACTGTGGACCTTCCTGCTCTGAAGCCATGTTGTTCTTCCCTCATCCCTCCTTCCATCCTTGTCCTAATTCTCTTTTCCAAAACTTTCTCGAAGATCTTTGCACAATGACTCATCAGTGTTATTCCCCGATAGTTTCTGCAATCTGTTCTACTACCTTTCTTGAAGATCGGGACAATGATTCCTTTTTTCCAGTCCTCTGGGGTCTTCCTTTCCTTCCATGCTGTCCTCATCACTCGGTACAGCCACTGTATCCCCACCTCTCCTGCTGCTCTCACCATCTCCACACTCAACTCATCCACACCCGGTGCCTTCCCTCCTTTCATCTTGTTCACTGCATCTTCCACTTCTTTCCATGTTAAGTCCTTTTCTGTTTGCAGTTCATCTTCCTCTTCCCCGATTTCTTCCTCCTCACCATCTTTTCCATTTGGGTTCAGAAGTTCTTCAAAATATTCTTTCCACATTTTCTTCAGTTCTTCCCTATTTTCTATCTCTTGTCCCCTTTTGTTCACCATTCTAACATAATCCGTAGGATCCTTCCGCCTCTTATCTTTCACCATCCCATACAGGACCTTTTTTGTACCTTCACTATCCTCCTCCATCATCTTTGTCCACTCTTCCATCCACTTCCTTCTCTCCTCAGCCACCACTCTCTTCGCCTCCTTCTTTCTTTCCTGGTACTCTTCCCTTGTCTCTACCGTCCTATTTTGATACCACCTCCTAAAGGCTCTATTCTTTTCCCTTACTATATCTTTTGTCTTCTCATTCCACCATGGTGTTTCCTTCCACCTCTTCTTACTACTTGTCCTCCCACATACTGCTTCTGCTGCACCCACTAGTGTCTTCTTAAATCTAGCCCATTCCTCTTCCACCCCTCTTTCTTCATCTGTTGGAATTCCTTCCTTTACCATTTTGAGGTACTCGACCCTTCTATCCCCTTCTTTCAGTTTCCATATCCTTATACGTCTTTCCTGGTTCTCAGTCCCTTTCTTCTCCTTACTCCCTCTCAGGTTCATTACCAGTAATCGATGGTCGCTATCCAGGTTCTCCGATGGTATAACCTTGATGTCCGTGATGTTCTTATTTAGTTCTTTCTCATACAGTATATAGTCGACCACCGACTTCCTGGTCAAGTCATCACTGTACCATGTGATTGTGTGGCTCTCTCTTTTCTTAAACCAGGAGTTCCCAACTAGCAGGCTGTTCCTCTGGCAGAAGTCCAACAGTCTCTTTCCTTCCTCATTTCTTCCACCCCAACCCTCTGGTCCTAGAACACTCTCATAACCTTGTCTTTCTCTTCCTACATGGGCATTGAGGTCCCCCATAACAATCATATTTCTTCCTACCAGCTGCTTCTGCAATTCCTCTTCAAACTCCTCCTTCTCTTCAGAAGCGCAGCCTACTTGTGGAGCATATACTTGCACTATTTCTACGGTCTCTCCCCTCAGTGCTACTTTCACTTTCATCATCCTATCACTTATTCTCCTCACTTCTTCTTTCAAACCATCTCGTACTACTACTCCCACTCCATTCCTCTTTCCCTCTTCGTTCCCACTCCAGTACAGTCTATAGCCTTTTCTCAGTACTCTCCTTCCTTCCCCTTTCCACTTTGTTTCTGCCAATCCCAATAAATCCAACTTCCTTCTTTCCATCATATCCACTATCTCCTCCACCTTCCCCGTCAGCGTTCTTAGGTTTAAAGTTCCAAATCTTAGTCCGTGTGTACAGCCGTGTCGTCGTCTATTAAATCCATCCTGTCCGAGGCTCGTTCCATTTTTGAAAGCATTGGGTTTAATCCACGACTGGCTTGCTGGGCCTATCGTAGCTTCACCAGAGCCCCGTTAGCCGTCACTTTTCAGGGTTCCTGTAGGACCTTCACAGCTACCGTAACGGTCCCGGGGCACACGAAGTCCCCACTGTACTTCGCCCCTACAGGCAATCCCCTACTTTGTGCCGTTGCCCGTCTCCCACGACGTGGACGAGGGGTTGGACTTATGGGAGACCAAAGACTTGCTATTTACTGGAAATTCTCTAAATATTGAACTAAATATGTTTATAAGGAATTGAAATAGTTATTATTGTGTATGTCTACCCCTTATTATTCCCGTTTCCAACGGGGTCGGGGATGAGATGCGAAGAAATACTATGTGGCAAATGGTTTTTATGGCCGGATGCCCTACCTGACGCCAACCTCATGAGAGGAATTAATGTGAGATGAAATGAATGAAACCAGGCAAGGATATGGAAAGAAGCAACTGTGGCCTGTCAGAAGGTACCGTCCCAGCATTTGCCAGGAGTTGAGAATGGGAAACCACGGAAAACCATTTCTAGGACGGCCGACAGTGGTGCTCGAACCCACATCTACCTAGTCCGCAGAGAGTTTGGCCTCATGGCCTAACTCTGCACTTTAGCGAGCATAGATACTACTGTTAATAATTGAAATAGTTATTATAATGTGTATATTTCATTAAATTAAGTAACACATTAAGATGCGTTAATGTTGGCAAGTAAGGATTAAAGTAGAATTCAAGCCACAGAAATGAGATTTATTAGGACTATGAACCAAAGTACCGGGAGAGATAAGATCAGAAATGAGGTACACAGAGCAACAGCTGCCATCAGGGTCCCTGTTACCAACTTTCTGGGGAAACGCAGACTTCAGTGGTATGGCCATGTAGTGAGGAAGGATAGCTCTAGAACAGCCAAGAAGTACTTCAACCTGGATGTCAGAGGGAAGAGACCAAGAGGAAGACCAAGGTGACGATGGATAGAGACAGTTCGGTCAGAGGTGGAGAAGAATGGTTTTAACTGGGATGATGTCCAAGAACAAATGGTGTACCAAGATCGGGCAAAATGGAGAGCACTTGTTTGCCACACCCGGGAAACTGGAGATGGAAAATGATGATGATGATGATGAATGTTAGCAAGACTGTAGCATAGGTTCATTATGGTGGCGCCAAATGTTTGCAGCGTTAGCTGGTAGAACTTCAACATTTAACTCGTCACCCATCCCCTGCCAGCCGATTCAGACACATTTACCTCACACTATCACCCCTTCTGTTCCACACCCCCGTAACAGTCTAAGGGAGTGCAATTCGCATACATCTACTCCACTGTCTGAAAGGCACCATACTGGAAGAGCTGCGCCACCCGGCCTATCAACGATAAATTAAGATCTTGCATTCACAGGATTTTGAATATGTTTAGGTAGTTACGGTACCAAAAGAAATAACTTGAAACGCTATTCAAAATATAGTTATTTATTTATCGTATGGCTTTTAGTGCCGGGAGTGTCCGAGGACAAGTTCAGCTCGCCAAAGTCTGTAGCTGCTTCTAGTGGACACCCAGAGGGTGAGCTACACGTTCCGTTCAATTTCAAGTAGTTCCAACTTTCACTACCAGATGTCAATAATACCTAGTGGTGAAGGTTGGAACTTTGATATAGCCTTCCAACTAAATCTAACCTAGAAATTTATCTCCACACAAGTTTAGTCTGTGGAAGGATCTTTTACATGCCATAAATCTATGACATGGAACCACCGCCTTTATTTCCCCTCAGGAGGAAGGCATACTGAAGGATTTTTAACGCTCTTAAAAAATCCGACGACTTCGGCCGGGTTTGAACCCGCTATCTTGGGCACAGCAGTTCAGCATGCTACAAACTACGCCACCGAGTGAGACATCACTCGCACAATAAATTTTTCTTGAGAACTGAAATAACTCAAAATACCTTCTCTAATGATGAAAAAATAAATCAGGGAACGATGTAGTAATATATGTTTACTCCTCCGTTAAAGTATGATATAATTGGGAGATCCGCCCGATCAATACACAATTACATATATAGGGCTATATTAACCCCATATGGTTCATGTTTTGGGGCCTATTATGATGGCCCCTTCATCAGCCAAAAATACAAATCATCAGTAAAATCATAGGATATGGCTGATGAAGGGGCCATCATAATAGGCCCCAAAACATGTACCATATGGGATTAATATAGCCCTATATATGTAATTGTGTATTGATCAGGCGGATCTCCCAAATTATATCATACTTAAACGGAGGAGTAAACATATATTACTACATCGTTCCCTGACAGAAATGAGGATAAAATCAGATCACTTGCTCAAGAATATCGAGAGCACAAATTAAGAGTTAAACGCATAATTAATGAAGAGAAGGATAAGATTTGGGATGAATTTGCGAAGAAACTGGAGGAAAATACACAAGGTAATAAGAAATTACCATATAAAACTGTGAAAAACAATAAAAGACATCAGGAATCAGTTACAGCTTTGGAAGGAAATAATGGAGAAGTGATAAGAAGCATAAATGAAATCAGGAAATTAATGGGACAGTATTTTGATCAACTGTTAAATGATGCATCTAATAATGACAGTGGGGACACGAACATCAATTTAGGGGCCAATGATGAAAACCACCAAGAACCACCCCCAACCTGGTCTGAAGTGGAAGAAGCTTTAAAAGCTATGATCAAAGGGAAATCCACTGGAGTTGATGAAGTAAGTTCAGACATGATAAAAGCAGCAGGAATTAATGGGATACATTGGTTGTACAGAGTATTACATGCTATATGGAAGGACAATAAGATCCCTGATGACTGGTCTTGATGAAGTAAGTTCAGACATGATAATAGCAGCAGGAATTAATGGGATACATTGGTTGTACAGAGTATTACATGCTATATGGAAGGACAATAAGATCCCTGATGACTGGTCTTGATGAAGTAAGTTCAGACATGATAAAAACAGCAGGAATTAATGGGATACATTGGTTGTACAGAGTATTACATGCTATATGGAAGGACAATAAGATCCCTGATGACTGGTCTTGATGAAGTAAGTTCAGACATGATAAAAACAGCAGGAATTAATGGAATACATTGGTTGTACAGAGTATTACATGCTATATGGAAGGACAATAAGATCCCTGATGACTGGTCTTGATGAAGTAAGTTCAGACATGATAAAAACAGCAGGAATTAATGGGATACATTGGTTGTACAGAGTATTACATGCTATATGGAAGGACAATAAGATCCCTGATGACTGGTCTTGATGAAGTAAGTTCAGACATGATAAAAACAGCAGGAATTAATGGGATACATTGGTTGTACAGAGTATTACATGCTATATGGAAGGACAATAAGATCCCTGATGACTGGTCTAAAGGTGTAATAGTGCCATTGTTTAAAAAAGGAAACCGGAAAAATTGTGAGAACTATCGTGGAATTACTTTGTTATTCCATGGTCTAAAGATCTTGGAAAAAATAATTGCGAAAAGACTATACGCAGACACTTAGAAAAGGCTTTAGAAGAAGAACAACATGGCTTTAGACCAGGAAGGAGTACTATTGACTTGATCTTTGCTGCAAGAATGCTTATTGAGAAACATCTTGAAAAAGGGAACGAATTAGTAATGGTATTTCTAGATATAGAAAAAGCTTATGATAGCATTGCAAGATCAAAAATTTGGGAATGTTTAGAAAGGCACAATGTCCCAAAAGGCTTGATAAACAAGATCAAAATGCTGTATGAAAACACAAGGGCATGTGTAAGAATAGGTAATGGGGAAAGCAGATGGTTCACAACAAAACAAGGAGTCCAACAAGGAAGTTCACTGTCTCCATTACTATACATCACAGTGATGGACATAATCCTGAAGAGAATAAAAGAAGAACAGGGTAATGAAACAAATGCCCTTGTCTTTGCAGATGACGTCATGATTTGGGGAGAAAGTGCCAGAGAGGTACAAGAAAAACTGGATTCATGGGATAAGCTGTTCAAGGAGTATGGGTTGAAAATAAGCCAAGACAGCAGTGATGACAACAGGACTGTCTAATGCAACCATTTACCTGAATAATCAGCCTCTACAAATTGTTGATCAATTTAAATATCTTGGTAGCACAGTGTGTAAGGATAACAACAACAGTGAAGTAACAAATAATGCAGCCTCCTTCTATGCACAAGTTAGAACACTACTGTGGGATAATCAAGTGCCCAGGAAGTGTAAACATATACTGTTTAAGACATACTACATCCCAATTCTAACTTACGGAGTAGAAACATGCACCCTGTCCAGAAGAGAAGAAAGTAGGATTCAGGCATCCGAAATGAAGTTTATAAGAACAATGCTTCAAAGGACAAGGAGAGACAAAGTAAGGAACGAAACAAACAGGACAGAGGCTGGCATAGATATCAGTGCTACAAAATATTTGCAGAAGCAACGATTAGGATGGTATGGGCATCTTCAAAGAATGGGAGATGAGAAGACACCAAAAGCTTATTTGGACAAAATTATCCCAGGAAAAAGACCAGTAGGAAGACCAAAGAAGAAATGGTTGGACCAAATCAAGGATGATCTTGAAGACAAAGGGCTAGACTGGAGAAGGACCCATGAAGACCAACTATTCATGGACAGGAAAAGGTGGCGAGGGCTCGTTAACAGCACCCGGGCGACTGGAGCTGGAATTTGATGATGATGATATGTAATTGTGTATTGATCAGGCGGATCTCCCAAATTATATCATACTTGATTGTCAATCAATACGGAACCATGACTGAGTCTACTACTCCTCCGTTGTCCATAACCCATCCACCTTCCCTTATTTAAATACGACTTACATAGGAACAGTCCAGCTGTGTCTGCCATTATGAGTGTGAATATCGTCAAAAACAGTACCGGTATTGCTAACCCTGCACTTACAGTACTACTGTAAAATTTGTTGAATCCAGACCAATGGCTTTTGCCTAGACCATTAATTAATAGGTAGCAGCCATATATACACCCCTGGTTTTTGTCACGTTCATGTTGGCAATAACGTGTGTAGATTAACTGGAGGGTTTTCCATTTTTAAGTCCGTATTGACGCTTACAATCGAAATAGTGAGTAAACTTTTTTACTCACTATTTCGAATAACGTGTGTGTCTCTCGGTGTGTGCGTATTGGTGACAGTTGTAGAGACCTTATGGACTGTCAAACATGGCTGCCGTTGTCAAGTGAGCAATAAATAAAACACATATTCACATAATTTAGTGTATATTATATCCGGCATATTTGGTGCAGTAGTGGCCAGGGTTAGTAATTTCAAAGCCAGAATAGTTATTGTTATTTTTGTTCTAAGGGGCGGAACTACGAGGTCATCTGCCCCAGAGTAGTTAAAAGGGATGTAAAACCAATAACATTATTATTAGTAATTTCAATTGTTAATGTCCCCCAGATGATGAAATAAAATATAAAATCATATATTATCAAAATGAAAGTAAAAAAGAAATAAGTGATTTTTCATTCATTGTGCATTGAGCTCACGGACAGCTGTGAGTACAGGTCCTGATACCGTGTCCTCACATAGCGTGCCTTCACACTTAGGTCTACTGTCGGTATTATCCCTTGTACCTATTGAAAAATAGGCTATTTGCTTATTCTTTCACAGGATAGAAGATACGCTAAGTAAGAGCGAAAACTGCATAGAAATCAGTCAAGTGGTTCTCGTGTCACCCATACGGTACATACTGCAACAGATCAATAAGAAAACCTGTCGCAGTGGCAGTGCGAAATTTCCCAACACAGGCTATCACAACTGTCAGCATTCTTCTTTCATAATACAGACTATAGAAGCAGAGGAAGAAATTAAAATGAAACTTCACATTAAGAAGTTATTGAAATTAAACTGTTTCTCAGAGGATCCAAGATGTTGTACTCTGAATAACAGCACATCAAATTTCAAAGAAAATGAATTACTTCTAAAAATTGATCCAGCTAGTCCAAACTGGTTTGCCAGAATATTGCACCAGTGTACCATTGGGCTCATTAGTTGGTATGGCACACCACACCAAAATGCTGGTTAGTACATACTGTGAAGGCCACTGCAAGGCTGCTATGAACCAGTTAGTTATTGTTGTTTTAAGGGGTGGAACTTCCAGGTCATCTGCCCCTCTTAACACTCTGATTAAAGAATACAAATTTGGAATTGAATTTAAAATTTAGAGATGGACACCTAAATTTGAAAATATCACCTCAGCGCGGACCACCTCCACAGCGCGTATGAATTATTCCCTCCCCATCAACAGGGGGTCTTCCAAATCAAAGTCAGTCATGTCAGTCGGTCTTGACGGCCCTATTAGTCGCCTCGTACGACAGGCAGAGCATACCGTGAGTGTATTCTAACCCGTAACCCTCTCGGGGGCCCTTGAGGGTGTAGCACTATCCAGGGTGGTAGGGCTACACACACCCTGCTTCCTTATGGGTATTGGGCAGAAGGCAGGAGATATCATGAAAAGAAAAAGAAGGCTGACCCCTCGAAAAATTAGGGTATCAGGCAAGATGAGACAAGGGTCAATTAAGGCGGGAAAGTGAAAGACCCCCTAGGCCTCGGATACCCTAATACCGTCGGGGTCAGAAGAGAACAAGTGTTGACCAAGAGAGGTCGATAGGAAAGACGACAGAGGAGCCCGGCACAAGTAAGTGGAAGCAATGCCGGAATCAGCTGGGGTCCCGTGGTCGCTAACCCACGTCCCACTAGATGTGAGCCCCTGGGGGATGCTATGAACCAGCAGCCTTTTTTTATTCGATCAAGTTCATTCGGAGTACAAACATCCTGGGTCCTTTGGGAAACAGTTTCATTTCAATACTGAAAGCCTAGGCAGACAATGTTTGAATTTAAGGGAGCACAGCTCTTATATTACATTGACACTGCAACAACATAACTTACACAGCACAACCAAACCAGCTGGATGTAAATGTGATCATGCTGTCACAGTTTATTAGGCAATTGTACCACCAATAGGCCTATATTGAGACACCTCGAAAGTAATAACATATTTACCTGCTGAGTTGTTTCTATTTTATCCTTCCCCAATTCCAAGTTAACGAAACTTTGGGCCAGATCGTGCGAAACGTTACTAGATTCTTCACGGACTGTCTCAGGTAATGATGTGCCATTTTCGTCCCCAATAGGAAGCTACAAAACATATTGAGACCATTATTCAGCAACTATTGTCAAATATTGCGAATGATTACAATGAAGACGACAAATATAGGTTACTGTAAACAGGCATCCTAACCTATAAACTGAATACATACATCTGTAGGAACTGGAATACTGCCGACTTCTTCACCAAGTTCTAACACAGCATCCCTCTGATATGTAGTTAGTGGGGCGAGACACTTCTGTTGTCGGTCCCACTCAAGCAACTTATCCTGAACTTTACGAATGTCAACATTTGCCACGTCGCCCATGATAGATAAACAGTGCAACGATAGTGAGCATTATTACTGAAAGAACAGATGATAAATTAAAGAAACAGGACTAAATTTGTATCACACCATATTTCTCTGAAATGAAGGATTAGTTATCCGTAAAGAATGACTCGTCAATTGCTATCGACAGCGAAATACACGTCAACGTAGCACACAGCGAGAACACTTCTGTAAACTCACACAACTGAAATAGGGCAGCTCATGGCAGATCAGAAATTTAGAAATGAAACAAATTTAGCATATTCAATTGTATTCAACTAGTATTCTCAGCTCCTAAAATATACACAAAATACACATAGACTACTATTGATAAACTGCGTCTGCAGTCGATTCAGATGTTCAAATGTTGGTAGGTGCATGCACAGCCTACCACATCCTGTCCATTTCTCCACGTATAAATATTGTGATATTTTATAAAACTTCCTATACTTTTCTGAGTGGTTTTTGTGTTATTTTCTTAGTTATGTAATATGCCAGTTTCATGTTGGAATTGCCATCTGAATGAAATGTACAACTTACAAATAATTGTATACAGGACAAATTTTGCTTCAAAAGTTGCCTGCATGAAACAAGATGGATGTGGCTAACAAGTGAAGTGCTAGTTTGCAATCATTATCTTTATACTGTACATGAAAATCTTAAGGGCTTTATTGGCAACTCAAACTAACACTTGGGGCGCTGCGGTCGGTCTGGATAAGTAGGGTAAAAATACTCAATAACACGCGTTTGATACGGAACACTTTTTATTTTTCGGATATAATCAGTAAATGTGGTCCCTAAAATAATGACAGTGTTATTTTTATTTGTATATATGTATAACTGTGCGATGCACGTGATCTAATTCATGTGTTCCACTGGATTTTATGGGTCAATTGCATGTTATCAAGCATCGGTTGTCTGCTGGTATTTGTTTTTGAGCAGTTCGAGTCATGGCACTGTTACGTTTAAAACCTATATTTGAGTTTGCTCACTGTACTATAGACTCTAGAAATTATTTGTTGCTTGGTAGGGTGAAGGAATGAGCTTAAATTGTATTAAAACTCGGGGGATACAGGAATTGCTTGATTTGGATGGTTAGCTGGTGGGTTTGGTGTTGAATATCGGACTGGTAACAGGTTCTCGCAGAGTATATATTTACCCTGCGAAGTCAAATTAGGCCTATGTGACTCGTAGTAGAATGGCTCGGACATCGCAGAGCGAGGTGATGGCGGTTGGTAGGGTTATTGGAAATGAACTAGGGAGCGGGGAAGGATACCTGACTGATGAAGCTTGGCTGTCCTCGGCTGGTGTAGGCTTGGCTGTCTTGGTACGGCTTGGCTCGGCGTAACAGTGAACAACTCGTCCTGTCGTCAGTGAGTGTAGTGGTGTGTGGTCCAACCCGCCCCTGTTGCCCGTATTTATTTGGTATCGTCACCTTTCGGCTATTGCTATTTGCATCTTTTGGAAAGTGATGAAAACTTATATCCGCAGCCCTCTTATACATCGACTTACAGCCGTAAACTGAGCAATATACTTTGATTTTACTCATTTTGCACCCTATCAACGAGTAAAACGTATTACTTATGTATAAAAACACGAAGAATTTACCACGATCTGCTTTCCAATACAAGAAACCATTTACAAACAGTCACCACGTGACAAATGTACCCTACTTGGTAAGTTTCTCATTTTTACCGCTAGATGTCATATCAGTTAGCTGGAGTTGCCAATAATCATGTGATTAATGCTTTCATAATAATGGCTGCAAAATGCTCATAGGAATATTTTAAGAATTCAGAATACGGTACTTTAATTTTTCTTCTCATTCTTGTTGAATATTTAGCAATATTCCAACGCTGAAAGTTCTGAGAGATCATCATTGATTTTAAATCACTCAATTTTAGAATAATGGATGTCGATTATTTTCATGTGAAAAGATAAGCTTTAATAATAAGGTGGTAAATAATCACGTTTACCTCCTTTATCATTTGTAGCATTGTCTTCTCCCTAATGTATGTTTTGTTTTTTTTTCGTTGTTTTTTTTCGTAGGCTTTTCCCACGGACTCAGCGAGGGATCCCACCTTTACCGCCTCTACGGCCAGTGTCCTGGAGCTTGACATCGAATCGGGTGATACAACTGGGGACGTGGGACTAGTGCCTCACCCAGGCGGCCTCATCTGCAAAGCGAACAGAGAGCCTCATTAGGGATGGGAGGGATGGACAAGGAAGGGGGAAGGAAGCGACCGTGGCCTGGCGGTAGAATAGAATAATTTTCTTGTATTTAGGCAATTAAGAATTGTAATGGACAAAGTCAGAATGCACACAACTATACAAAATCATGAATATAAAATAAATACACTAAATTAAATTAACAACTATATAAAAGACCTAACATAAAACATAGATAGAGTCTTACTTAACAGGGCGTAAACAAATAGTAAGCTTGAGACACAAGGATGATGGAACCAAATTACTTAATGAAACATTGTCCAATGAGGGAATTATTGAATTTGGAGTACCCCAGGGATCGGTTTTGGGCCCACTACTCTTTCTTCTATATATCAATGATATAACACAGAACGTTCATTCACATAAGGAAATTTTGTTTGCGGACGATACAACACTCGTAATAAAAGGTGAAACTAAACAGGTCATACAGCAGTCTGCTGACTCCGTTACAGGAGAGTTAACCAAATGGTCACAAGATAATCGCCTCATAATAAACTATAAAAAGTCAGTATGTCTAAATTTCCACACTATACAGAATAGGAATCCTGCGATGCCCAATATAACATTAAATGGTCATCAAATAGAAAATAAATCAGAAACAAAGTTTTTAGGACTATGGATACAACAAGACTTGAAATGGAATAAACATATACAATATCTGAATACTAAACTGAACTCGATGTGCTTTGCGTTACGTATTTTGAAAACCTGCACTAGCATGCACACATTAAGAAATACTTATTTTGCTTATTTCCATTCATACTTAAGATATGGGATCATATTTTGGGGTATGTCGCCAGATGTACTAAGCACGTTTAGGATACAAAAGAGAGCGATTAGAATTATGGCAAATGTAAACTCTAGAGAATCATGTAGACCTCTGTTTAAAGATTTAAACATTCTCCCACTGCCCTGCATATATATCTTTGAAAGTATTATGTTTTTTAAAAAGAATTTAATGAATAAAGATGTTTTTCTTAAAACAAACAATGATGTTCATAGGCATAACACAAGACAAAATCAAAACATTCATATTTCACACACACACACAAGCATATATCAAAAAGGAACTTTTCACACTGGAGTTAAATTATACAATAAACTACCCCAGTATATAAAACTGGCCCCAAAAATAAAAACCTTTGATAGAATGTTGAAAGCTTATCTGCAGTGCCATTGTTTTTACTCAGTAGTTGAATATTTTAGCGTATAGGAGTGATGGAATCTATAACTATATTTTACTTTTTTAATTTAATTTTAATATCTAGCTGTATGTTGTTGTATTTATAGAATTAAGTTTTCATATTATGATAATAGAGTGAGGTGTAAATAGTTGTGCAATAAGATTGTATCTATTAAGATTTGCTATTATAATAAGTTATAAATAGTTATAATCTTAGTAATATATACCTGTTAGTTCTTTTATTTTATGCATGTAAATTCTGACGTGTCCTATATCAAAAATGTATTGAATGCATGTATTTGATCAAATGGAATTAATA
Organism: Meconema thalassinum; assembly: GCA_946902985.2. NCBI lineage: Eukaryota > Metazoa > Arthropoda > Insecta > Orthoptera > Tettigoniidae > Meconema > Meconema thalassinum. Next base: position 154,909,729 of record OX336395.1, on the reverse strand, counting down.
AAAATCTATCTATCTATCTATCTATAACAGTAATTTTACAACAATAAAATTCCACGAAACTTAGCTATGAAACCATCTATGGAGTTATATACAATAAATTTCTGGTAATTTAGGATGGCATTAGTTTTCACATCCCACCTTGAAAGAGTGTTACTTTTTCGTCAAATTCAGATACTGAATAGAAGCTGTTAGCATAGCGTATAGAAGAGAAAGTGACGCGACTTGTGGATTTTGTATGGTCCAGCCGCTAGGTGGCTCTAGCGTCAGCTAGCGCTGAGTGAGGACGGTATCAATACAAGCAGTTGAATGTTACTTTTCAGTAACTGAATGTTATCAGCTTACACTACGTTGTATTAGACAAGATGATCCAAATATAAAATTCTCCGCACTGAGTATATACAACGCTAACGTCCGTTGTGTTAATTATGAAACATCAGATTGCGTCATAGGTTCATATAATAAGGAAATAAAACATTCTGACGGGGGTCAAAATGTAACTGAATGTGTGAAAATCCTAAAGCTACAGACCATTCACTACTGCACAAATAAAGTAAATATAATATAGGCTAATACAGTATAATGACAAACTCACCCATATAACTTATAGCTCTCAGTTGTCCGAAGCTTTGGACAGCTTACGCGATGATTTTCCAGACTTAGAAGTTGACTGCTCTTTCCTAATTTCTTTCGTACGAAAGAAAAAGCGCACTTCATGAAATGAAAAACGAGTTTTCCAATAAGGTCCAGTTTATGTTCCATACACCATCAAAAAATCACGGCCCTAAAACAATCTCATCAATGCTGTCCTAACACTCATAAAATATATCAACCCACAAATTTGAAAGGGAAGATAATTCCATTTCAACGACTACTTCGACCAGTAAAAGAATGTTGAAGACACTGTCAGACGGTTGAGTTAGGTAACTAAGGGCATTTATTGTGCCAAAGTCCTTTATATTAGTGAAAGTTGCAGCTGTTGTGTCCGACGGCCTTTTCACTTTGAAGGGTTGTTGCACACTTCACACAGCTGATCCCTTTCCTTAGTTGCTTGACAATATACTCGGCTAGATAGTGTGGGACTGCACCAGGCTTCAAACTCCATCTCATTCTCGCCATTTCGACTGTCTTTCCTTCTATAATGAAAGTGTCCGTTTTTATAAGGAAATTATCGGAGCAATGTTTGTCACATAGCCTGCATATGACTTACTTGACAATTTAATGTCTTTCCTCGGAATGGCCTTAGCCCATTTAAATAAATCATCTTCGGCTTTTGGAGGTCTAAAAAAGTGCCTACCTGTTGCAGATGACTTGTCGTATCCAGATCGGCACCCGGGAACAAAACAACACGGCATATTCACTTACACAGTTTTGTTTGACGAATCTTACCAGGTTATAATTCACTCGACAGCACAAACGTAGAGAAATAAGTGTAAAGGCTTACAAATACTAAACACACCAGTGTCATAACGTATGTATTATTTCACTATCGCCTCTTGATCGCATACACTTTTCAACACCAAGAAATATGGACTAAATACGGCAGCATTTCCATGTTTTCAAACTCGCGAGCGCTTAGAAAGTGTCTCCAGCCAGCCACAACCAACCGCTGCGCAGTCTACCGGCGGGCGCAGCAACTACCCATACTAAAGATACGGCAAACTCGGGAGTCGGCACACTTTCTCTTCTAAACGCTATGCTGTTAGATATTAACCATTTTTTGAGAGTTCTTTTGAAATTATTTAGGGACATATCCTTGAATTGATTAGGTAGTTTATTGTATAATTTAATTCTATTATATTTGTAGTTTTCTTGTGTTTTCCTCAGCCTAACATGGGGTACCGTAAGTCTAGATCGTTTCTATTTCTTGTGCCATAAAAGTGTACATTTTTACGAGTTGTTAGTTCACTAAGATTTTCTTTGGTATTCAGTATACTATGATATATGTATAATGAGGGAAGAGTTAAAATTTCAAGATCCTGAAAAGGCGGTCTACATGATTCCCGAGTGTTGAATTACCCCATAACATTGTGCCATATGTTATATGAGAATGAAAGAAGACATAGTATGCACACATCATCTGACTACTACTGACTGACTCTTTAAGTCTTCGAAGTAAAAATATCACTCCTAGTTTCATACATAGATTTTGAGTATGTGTGTTCCGAGTTAACTTGCTATCTAAATATAACCCCAACAGCTTGACAGAGTTGTGATCATTACCATCCAAACTTGAATTATTTAAATGGAAATATATTACTTCTTTCTTGTTACTATTTAGGATAAGTTTATTTGCCTGCAACCAAGAGGTTGATTTCTGAAGCATTTCTGTCCTTTCTTCATTAACATGTATTAAGTCCTTATTGCTTGTTAAGATAGTGATATCATCTGCATAAAGTACTAACTGCAGGGTAGATTATTTACAATATCATGCATATACACAAGGAAGAGAAAAGTAGGTACTGTACCAGTATTTTTCTGTTGAGATTAAATAAATTTTGGTTTGGATATTTTTACGCAGAGCCGCGATCTTTTTAACACGCTAGAATAGTTACGCAAACGGAACTGATACTAACCCGCAACAACTACAGGTGGCGGGGCGAGTTCCCAGTTACGTCACGTGCTAGCAGATGACAGCCAAGGTTAACATTCAGTAAATGGAAAGGGGCGAGATGTATCGCAATATACACGCCGAAAGCGATTATAATGAATTACAGAGATTACAGAGAGGACAGACGACATGGATATGTTATGAATATTAACATACTGTATTACGAAGCTAAATCTATTGAGTTTTCACTCCATAGAAGGCGTTAAGTAGCAGGAATTGCAGTTTTACGTATATAGACTTCGATATACTCTCCCCTCCTTAGGTAAATAAATTTTCGAAAAATTTTGAGGAAATTTATTTCAATTATTCATAAAATCTTGTTTTTCTTCATTGTCGAAGCCATCATAACGTTTATCCGTACCTTCTGATCTTTATTCCTTTAAAATCCCACGATATTTTGGGTTTTCCACCTTTTAAGTCATATCCGGTAATAGTGTAGGTTGGGTACGCTCTGTACCTACCCTTTCTTTCTTTCTTATTTGTCTGGACTACAGGTTTCCAGAACATAATTCTTCGTTACGGGTGTGGTCTATCCCTACCCGTTTCTTTATTTCATCATTCTCTCTTCTTAAATTGAAGTTTTCCTTTTCAACAAAATCAATTATTTATCTTATCTCACAATAGAGTTTCTCTAATTCGCATTCGCACTCGAATGGTTGAGCTCTGTTTCCTTTTTCTACCTTACTATTGTTTCTATCAAAAGTGGATTCATCATCTCTAAATTGTTCCATAACCAGGGCTTGTTCATTTACTTCATCGAAGTTTTCGGGAGGGTAATATACTTTTAAATTCGCTGAGTTCATGGTCACTTCGTGATTCGTTTCACAGTGCCGAATTCTATAGGTATTATTTCTTAAGTCTCTTATGATTTGATACGGTCCGTGGTACATTTTCTGGAACTTTTTGTACACGCGGTTCCCTGGATCCGAAATGGCTGGTCTTTTCACTAACACCATTTCTCCTGCTAATAGTGGTCGATGATACCTCTTGTGCCTGTTTCTTCTTTGCCTTCTATCAGCTTGAGCTTTTAGATGCTCAAAGGCTCTTCTAATCCGTACATCTCTTCCAGGCTGAGCGTCAGCTCGCCTAGGAATTACCAGACTCCAAGGTCTCTCTGGTTGCTCATTCCGATGTAACGTTATTGGTATCTCTCCCGTAGATTCATGGATTGTGTTATTTATACAAAATTCGATAATATCCAGGATATCTATCCATTTCCAATTTTCTTCGGCACAGTATATCCTACAATACTTGGCCGTCTCCCTCATCACTCTTTCCACAGGATTTGCCTCAGGATGGCGAATACTTGACAAAATCTGACGTATTCCAAGTCTCTCTAATTCCTGTCTGAATTCTACACTTGTAAAACAACTACCGTGATCCGACAACAAATTCTCGGGTTTTCCCAGAATAGGTATCACTTTTTCTTTGCGTCGTTTTAACACCTGTTTGGTACTAGTCTTCTGTATGGGAGCAAGGACAACCATTTTTGTGAAAACATCCATAGCCACCATTATGTGTCGATTTCCTCGCCTAGCCTTTGGCAAAGGTCCGAAATTGTCAATAGAGATAATTTGACCTGGCCTCTCGGGCAACAATGGTATTGGATTTTGTCTCAACAAAAACGCATTTGGCTTAATCCTTTGACATAGATCACATGTCTTGAGCGTATCCCTTACAGTCTCTCTCAGTCTCGGCCATACAAATGCTTCTTTCAGCATCGAGACTGTTTTGTCGACTCACATATGTCCAAACGATCTATGAGCTAACCATACCATTTTCCTCTGCAAAATCGCAGGTACTACGATCCTTAATCGTGTATGGTCAGAGTCCACAAACTTATATAACAATCCATTAAAGAATGTGTAATCCTGAGCTATCTTATTAGCTTCAGTGTACGCCGGTGTTCCCCTTATCAAACTCCCTTCAAAGAAAGATATGAGCATGTTCATCCATGGAACCTCACGTTGTCGTTGACCAATGCTTCTTAACTCATTCAGAGTGCGCTGATCCCTGTCTTCCAAATCAATAGCCATTACTTCCTCTTCTGTGGACTCTGGCTGTCTACTTAAATAATCTGGAACTACATTTTCTTTCCCTGGGCAATACTCTATATTTACGTCGAACTGTTGAATGTATAAAGCCCAACGCATCAACCTTTGACTGGATAAATCCGTCTTCATCAAAAAGGTTAAGGCTTTATGATCCGTCCTTAATGTGACTTGAATCCCATATACGATCTTTCGCCAATATTGCAGCGCGTGCAATATCGCTAACTGCTTGATCTCGCTGATTGTATAATTTTTCTCGTGTGGTTTCAGTCTTCGACTTGTGAAAGCTAGATAATTTTTCTTCTCAGGGTTATCCGGGTTTTCCTGATATAGCATTGCCCCTATTCCAATCTGGGATGCATCTGTTTGTATAACAAATCTCTGATTAAAATCAGGATATCCTAGCTTCACATAATTTAAGAGCATTTCCTTGGCCTCTATAAATGCTTTTTCTGTTTCTTCCGTCCATTTTCACTTGCCCCCCTTCTTCAGAAGGTCCTGTAGTGGTGCAACAGTTCTGGTGTATGATGGACAATGTCCTGAGAAAAATCCAATCAATCCAAAAAACTGGCGAACCTTTTTCACCTTCAAAGGTCTGGGAAAATCTCTTATCGATTCTAATTTGCATGGATTTGGTTTAACACCATCCTTATCAATCACATGTCCCAAAAATGTAACTTGTCTCTGACAAAAATTTGATTTCTTCAAATTGATCTTAAAGTTAGCCCTTCTTAAATCTTCCAATAATTTCTTTAACTTTCCCAAATGTTCCTCAATGTTTTCTGAAGTAAGCAATATGTCATCCACATAACGGATAGTGCAATCATTCACTTCCTCTGACAGGTTACGATCAAGCGCTCTTATTAAGGCAGATCCCGCGGTCTTCAAACCAAACGGACATCTCTTGAAGCAATATGTTTGTTGGTCGAACTGAAATCCAGTTAAGAGACTGGTTTTCTCTTCCAGTTCGAGATGATGATACGAAGAAGTCATGTCAATATTTGTGAATATCTTCTTGCCTTTAAATTTCCTCAGTATTTCTTTTATGGGTGGTGCCAAATAATTTTCTGGTATGATTTTCGCGTTCAAATTTCTGGCATCCAAACACACCCTTACTGAGCCATTCGGTTTACTCACAATTACTAATGGACTAACATATGGTGTCGCCATCTTTTCTATAACACCTGCATCACTCATCTCCTGCAGTGTTTTCTTCGTTTGTGGGTTATGTTTTTCTGCAACCGGGTATGGTTTTTGTCTGAACGGTGCCCAATCATTTACTTGAAAAGCGTATTTAAAATTTTCAATCTTCCCTTGCTTGGAATCAAATACGTCCCTGAAATTTACTAGTAATTCCTTTAAATTTTCCTTGTTTTCGAGGTCAACTTTAGCTTCCTCTATTTTTCCTGACAGGTTGGTTTCGAACTCAGTTTCCAAACTATCCTCAAGTTCTATATTTAGGACTTCAAATATCCTTTCTATGTCCTTACAACCTTCTTCGTTCACTTCTTCCACATGCCATACCTGTTCTCCTATTTTCGCATCCTGTTCCTGTAAATTAATGTTTTGTTCGTCCACATCCTCTCTTTGAATCCTAATGCAATTTTGTGCTAGGTCTATGATGACCTTGTTCTCACGGATAAAATCAATACCTAATATGACATTATATGGCAATTGATTTACCAGCAAAAAGCATTGCGAAATTTCAGTGTTACCTATGATCAAATCAATGTATACCTGAAATTTACATGTCAAAGATTTTTCAGGAATAATTCCCTTAATCTTCACACTTGAGGTGGGAATTTTCAATACGCGGCCTCTTGTTTCCAATTCATTTAGGAGGGTTTGCGTAGTTAAACTTATGGTTGATCCAGTATCAATTAATGCCCTGACCAGTAATCCTTCTATCCTTAGCATGATGATAGGTAGTTCTCTTCTAATAGGTGGGATTCCTTCCACATCCTCTTTAATTAGCTCATCTGGTTTTGCTATCCAATTCACAATCTCTACCTCCTCCCAGCTCCTGGTATGTTTCCACTTTTGATGATTCAATTTTGAAGTTTTTTTTATCCTGAGGGCTTCCTTTCCCCTCATTCTTCAATTGAGCTTGTAGCTCCAAGCTTTGAGCTCCTTCTAGTCGGTCGGGTGATTTTCGGTTCTTTATTGCCTCACTCCAACGGACTCTTTGTGTTTCAGGTTCGTCTGTTCGTTCATTCATGTAACGAAGACCTTCCTGATATCTTTCTTCTATTTCGGCCCGATATTCATCATTTCTGTCTTCCGGCCTCACATTCCTTCTGGGATAATTTTCCCATCTCTTTCTGTTATCCTGCCTCTGATTATTATTGTTATAGGGTCGGTTCTCTTGTTGCCTATAACCCGTATTCCTAGGATTCCTTCCTCGATATCCTCCTCTATAGTATGGCTGTATTCCCCTAGGCTCTTGATGTCCATATTCTCGACCCAGTCCCTGAGTATCAGTACTAGTGGACTGATTTCTGGTCGATAGTTTCTCTCTGTTTTCTTGACTGCTGGCCATATGTACCTGTTCAGTCTGTCTTGGATGCCTGGGAGTAACGTGTGAAGTCGTCATATCTAATTGCCGTAAGACGCTCTCCACTTCCACAGCACTTCTGGCTTTAGATGAGATTAACAACCTCTGGATCTCATATGGAAGTTGTCTTGCAATGGCGGCACACAGGTCGTTCTCAGCAGGAGCAATGTCAAGTTCCCGGAATTTACACAGCTGAGCGGTGAAAAATTCTGAATATTTAGTTGGGGCATTTGTGCTATACTTCCTAGAGTAAAGATCTAGCCTCAGATTCTCTTGGACATTTGCTGCCCAATATCGTTTCAGAAAAGCTTCTCTAAAACCTTCCACCGTGTCAAATGTATATCTGAAACTCCTGAACCAGGTGAGACAATCACCTGCCAACAGCTTCTCAATTGCTCTCAGTCTCCGATCCTGAGGAACTTTCATTTCATTCAAGTACTCTGCGACCTCCTTCAACCAGTATTTAGGAGTAATGGACATATTATTACCCGTGAACTTCACCGGTCTGTCCTCATTTGACTTGATGATATTTATTATTTGACCATTTGTTTGGTTCATATAAGGGGTAGACATCGCCATCGGATATCCTGGGTTCTTATAAGGGCTCTCCCCTCCTAAGTCCCTATCTTGATTTGTGTCTCGTTCATGAGGATCTACCCATCCTCTCTTTTGGAATTCATCCTGACTTTCAAATTCTAATTTCCTTTCTCTTCGGGCACTTTCTTCATTAGCCATGAGTTGAATTTCCATTTGACTATTCTTGTGTTCAGTCCTTTCCAACCGGGATCCTAATTCATTCTGAATTTTGTCTTGATTCTTTTTGAGTTGGAATTTCTCTTCCCTGAAACTATCCCTGATTTCAGCTAATTGATCTTCTACCTCTTTCTTGATGACCATGACCTGTTCTTTTATAATTTCTGGCTTAACGTCACCTATGGTATCTAGGTCATCTCGTATTTCCTTTATTTTTTTCTCCATCTCCTTTTGTCCTTTGACCAGATTTCCCTTAATTTCTTCAAGCTTTTCATCAGTTTTCCCTTGATTTTTATATAATTCCGTTAAGTCATCTTTGACAAGTTTTACTTCAGTATTTGTTTTTCCTACTTGTCCCTTTAAGGTTTCCATGGTTTCCTTGACCTCATTGATACCCTTACTTATTTCCTCTATCTTCTGGGTATTCTCCTGATTTTCTTCATTTCGTTGCTTTCTTTCTTCCTGGATATGCTTCTCGTATATACCTAATCTTTTATTTATTCCCTCCTCGTGCTTCTTTAAGTTCTCATCTACCTGCCCGGTAAAATGATCAATCTGCTCTTTCATACCCTGTACATCTTTGTGATTCTGACTTTCCATATCCTTTACTTTGGCCTGAACTTTATCGACTTTTCCCTCGAGGTTTCCTATTTTTTTCTCAACCCCTTCGAATCTTTCTCCTAACGCATTGAAACTTTCTTTTATCTCCTCCCGGGATGTTTTACAAATCTTCATATTTGACTCTATTTGATCCCATAACTCTGTTCGCACCCCTTGGATCTGGGTTACAAGTTCATTTTTACATCCGTCTACATTCTCTTTACAGTTTTTTCCATGTTATTTAATTTAGTTTTTATAGAACCAAAATTATCTTCTAAATTTTTTAAATTTTCTTGACATTATCTTGGGAATTTACCGTACTTTCCTCTAAGGTCTTTATTTGGCCTTGCAATTCTGTCTTAAGTACATTATTTTCCTTTTGAATTTCACTTGCGATTTCCCCTTTGAACTCTCTTAACTTACTCTCCAACCCCGTATCAAAACCGTGAAATTTGGTATTCATTGTTTCTTCTAAAACCTTGGATTGTGCTACAAAATGGTCTGAATTTTCTGTTTTTAAACTATCCAATTTACTTTCTATCTCAGCCTTCAGTTCATTGTTCATTCTTATACAGTCGGCCTCGATAGCTTCTAATTTAGTTCCCATGTTGTCACTATTAGTTTTTAAAAATCCTAAATTGTGATTTATGGATTCGAACTCTTTTTTATTTTCATCCTGTTGGAGGCCCAATGTATTGTCTATTTTTTCGAATCTATTGTTCATGGCCTCCAAGAGCCTTTGCATTTCCTCACTTAATGCCATCTTATTAGAATACAGTGGGCTATCATGCCACATCGCTGGTACATGCTTGAGAGATGGTAATCTGAACCATTGTGTCCCAATTTTCAAAATTTTTACCTTAGTACGGGTGTTTACTAAAACGTACCCTATTGATATACTCATTCAATGTCAAAACCTTGATGGAAGTATTTAAAAATTCAAAATTTCGAAAAACCTTTTTTTTTTTAATGAAAATTTTGATTTTTCAAGAAAACTCGGGTTTTCCCTAGGAAAACTCAGCCCTGCGTACTGGGCGCCATTTATTAGTGTTTTTTGGGGGGGGGGGTATTTATATTTAATCAGGGCTGCTCGGTGTGAGTTTCCAGGGACCCACGCGGTCAGTTAACATTATGTGTTGTAGCTATTCCTATCATTACTTTACTTTACACGATATGACCGTCTTAAGTGTTCCTCTAATTATTAATCCAAGCACAGTACTTTTATGCCCCCCTGTGCCCTTTTATCAAGAAATATGCAAATCACAGTATGCCAGCAATGCTCAAATCGGGATTTTCGGGGTTTTGGTATGTTCTCCCACTCTGTGACTTACACATTTTGGATTAAATAGAGGATACACTTCCAAAATAAAAACAAAATCAACTCCTATTATAAAACATTTAATTAACCAAATATATGGCGCTACAAACAAATAAAACACATAAACTACTGACCAATCCTTCTAACTTGTTCAAAGTGAACAAGGAATACATAAAATCAAACAAATGTTATATTAAAATACATGGTTTCCTTAAAACCAACAAACTTATAATTCTTTTCACTTCCATAAAGTATCCCTTTTAAAATTCACTACAATCACGAGCTCCAATGGCTCGATACTTTCCAGTATAAACTGTGTTATTCTTTTACACACCTCAATATCTATTTTATGAGTTTCTTATAATCAAAACAATATATAATCTTATTCAAAGTAATTGTTACTCCTTTACTTAAATTTTTGGGCTTTCCACAATGTTCTCATGTTACCACCTCTCTCAAGTTAACAAATTCACTACAGTGATTGGGAAAAATACTTGTGCACTCCCGAGTTATAGAAGACTACTTGAACAAAGTCAAAAATTATGATCACTCCCGAAATCTAATTGTCTTCATTGAACTCGTGAAATCCTACATCAATATCTCCTTACATTAGGGATTTATATTTATTATTATCTGTCTTAAAAGACCATCTTCTCATATGAAAGCAAACGATCTGAACGTGCAAGCGGTAACTTTCATCCACAAGAACCTCGGTTCGAATCCCGGGTCATTAACAAATTCTAAACACTCATGGTTTATTATTACTTCAAACAGACGGTTCCCCTGACCTACCATACTTTCAATAGCGAGGGGTTGGACCGTGACACTCGACTTAATTTATTGCCCGGGAAGGAGACCCTCAGTATCGCCCACACGGGACCGCTCTACTCATGCTTTAAAACAGCTATTTCTCAAACACAGTTCTCTGAACAGACCTGGCGTTTCTTTCATTCATTTTAACAACATTATTTAGGTTCATAGACCACTTTCGTAACCTTGGCATTTATTAATTATGAAGTGTCATCATTGATGGGTAAGAATAATTCAATACAACAACAATATTTAGGGGCTTCAACAACTATACGAGTCTGGGTTCGACTCTCTCAACTGCCTCGGGAACCAATCCCATTCTGGAGGACTTTAGAACAAATTAGCGGCTTAGGGCGACCTCGGTCTAACCTGCGCTCATCAATACAATAATTCGCACCCTTATACAATGCCTCGTGATCTACATCACTAAATGGAGGACTTATCATAGCTCAATTACCTCAATCAACTGTCCCTCACAATTAATTTGCCAAGTATAACTAGGTTCAACGCCTTCCTAGCGTGACAATTTACTTTAATGCACTACATTGCGCTATACATATCGTTAAGGCCTAGCGTCTTCCAAAGAACTGATAAATTCAAAATCATCATTTGATCTATATCTCAAACTTTCATATTAATCCTCTCCCGTGACAATAATCGCTATACTTTAAGAACATGTATTCACACCATGTCTTTATTCCTTTACAAAAGCTCAAAAGCTATTACTTTCATATAATTCAACTTAATCTTTATTTATATAATTTATATTATTATTATATTTTTCCGCTTGCTTTCATAACATTTATCAAATACACTGATATTTTATTTCATACATTTCCTCTAAAGATTTATTCATTTCACATAATCATTTTAGAATTCCTCAATTTTTATTTGTTCAGATCGCGCTCTTATTCTGTTATTTGTTATTAAAAACATCCCTATTTATCATTCTCAGGTGGATTGTACACAAATATTCCCCCAACACATAACATAATGAAAATAGTTACTTACATGTTCAGACGGTCCACTACCGTGCTTTCCAACGATGTTTCATTTTTGCCCACTATTTGTGATTACACCATCGTGCTCAAATTCATTTCATACACTGACATATCTTGACACACATATACTTTATATACTTTAAACACTGGTAACATTTTAAAATACTTCGGTATTCTTCTATTACACACAATAAAATCACTGAAAAATTACTATCTAACACAAATTTTATATATTTACACTACACTGATTCTAATCACTGAGGCTTTGATTAGGCCTTGCACACGTGATATTTGCTTCCCCGTCTCCAAGGGTGAACTAGTAGATGTCGGCTTCCTATCTGACCAGAATATGAAAGTCTCGAACACTCTACCCCTCCCTGGAATGGTACTTCTTCAAATCCGGTTTCCTGACGATCGGCTATTATTATTATTAGCTCGAACTGCTTCTTTCTAGACCCTATTAGTTGTCTAGCGAAAGTCTGTCTTGTTCACGGTCTCCCAAATACTCTATCGGTGACCTATTATTTTCTAGCATCTAATACTCCTCGTAACTTAGTGCTTTTTATAGTTCGTTCGTTTCCTTGAAACAACGTCTTGAATTTACTTCTCCTTTCTGATTACTCAGTTCTATAATTCCTCTCTTTTCAGAATACTATGCGGACCTTATTTTGTCCGACCCTGATCAGGTTCTTTTAACGTTGATAGAATGTTTGTTTCGCTGTTATGGTATTTCAAAACGTTACGATACACTTGGTCGTTTAAATAAACTGTTATTGAAGACCTATCGGCTATTCTTTAAGTTCGCAGCCTACTTCGACTGTAATACTGAACTTTTCACTGTAAGACTGATATTGGCGGAACTAAATCCTGTATTAGGATTTTCCTAAGTCTTCACACGGCAATACTTTGATGATACTTCTCAGCCACTCCCCTCGGTGTCTCGCTGGTGATACAGAGTATCACGACCTCTCGAGGTCTAGTAAGTACTGCATGATTAGCCTGGCCCTGCCAGGGCTTTTATACAAATCGGCGACAAAAAGATAAATTCTACGTCTTTTTCGGAACCGACTTTTGAAGAAATGGTCGCACACTATTAAAAATTATATCTCTGGAAAGCTCGTTTTCTAAACGTAAACTGACTTCTTTGCACATGAAAATCGATCGTGCAGTTCTGAGATATTAAATAAAATTTAGTCTTCAGCTGTGTGAGTGTTACAGTTGATTTTTAATTTCCCCCTCCTCGGGTCTCGGGAAACCCCCAATGACGTATGGCCACGTCTGCACTTCTTTCCTGGGCATTTATTATAACATCTTTCTCCACACAAAAATCTCTATTCCGAAATGATTCACAATGCTGTATTTCTTTAGTTAATTTTATCCTTGCAAATGGGTTAAATCTAATTATTCTTCTTCTGGCACAGCTGCGCGGTTGCCATTTTACTGCAAGGTAAGGGCGATTTCCAAAACACGCTCTTCGTCACTTGCTCGGAAAATTCCACTCGTTCTATTTATATTCGTGACTGGCTCCTTATCAATGCGTCATGCATGATCTCATTTCCTGGCCACCTGGCTCCAGTTTATTTCACAACGTTATGCTAGCCTTCTTGTATAAAATCTTTCTATGTTCCTCTGAAGACTGTATATTTCCTTCCTTCCTTTTACAAAAATACATGGATTCGACCCCTTGAACCAATGGTACATGGGTTCAATACTACCCTGAGGAGTGCGGGTATGCTCAGGCAGTGGGAGTTTTATGTCGTGAGAATAGACGACAGATTGATTCTTGTATTCAACCGGTCAAGAACACTCGGACGTGAAAAGTACCGTGAATAAGTGAAGTGCGTTTCGTGCAGTGTTATACACACGCAAAGTAAAGTTACGAGAAGGAACATGGAGTTGGAAATATCAGCGATGCACATCATACAGAAGACTTGTTCTTCAGAATAGCCTATCTACAGTGGAACTTCATAAATTAAACGTCGCAGTGGAAAAACAATTCGACATAGAGATTGTTCTATATAAATTAGCAACATGTTATCGAGTCTGGGGTCAGGAAGAACGATTACGCAGTTTCATAAACTTGCTATCATGAAGTGCTTAACTACTAAAGGAATGTAACAGACAGAGTAGTAACGAATATCATGAGTAACTATGCAATAGAACATGTATAAGAATTATACAGTTCAATACCACAAAGTCAGCTAAGGGAATTCTACAGATAGCACTCTGAAATGGAATACTGTTACAAATGGAGAGATCTTCAACCAAGAGAGCAGGTGTCTACGATCGCTACGAACGAGATCCTAGGGTTGTCCAAGAGAGATACCTTGATTATTCGAGGAAGGACGAGCGGGGAGAAGGAGTTGGTTTTCCCAGTTCGATGCTAGGTGGTTAGGATCTGTCAATGCGAGACCTCCTTTTTCGGGAAGGACTAGAAGTGAAGCTTCTAGTCTAATAAGAAAATGAACTTTACTAAGTAGGAACAGATTGAAGAAAAATGGAATGACATGACAGGTGAGAGGTTATGTTATAATAAAAATAAGTGAACTTTGTAAATTTCACTGAAAAGTGAACATACTGCCAGAGGGGCAACAGAGAAAAAAAAAACATGAGAGAGAAGAGCTAGAGTGGCAGAGGGCAAATGACTGAAATAGGACGAACACAGTGTCCTGATGAAGTTTTAAGTTTGACCACTCGAACTCTAGCATCTCTGCCATGATAGCATTTTATAACACGACCAGTTTTCCATACAAGAGGAGGACTTGGGTCTTTGAGAAGAACCAAATCACCCTCCTGAAGGTTAGGCTGAGAGAGCTGCCACTTGTTCCTCCTTTGGAGCGAGTGAAAATACTCAAGTCTCCACCTCTTCCAAAATTGAGCTTTAAGGGATTCTATCTTTCTCCACAAGATAGGCAAAGACAGATCAAGTTTACGATCAAGCAACGGAGGAGACGCAGCTAAGGAACTGCCCACCAGAAAATGACCTGGAGTCAAAGGAAGGAAATCACAAGGATCGTTGGAAAGAGGAGAAAGAGGTCGTGAGTTGACAATTCCCTCAATGAGTATAATTAAAGAATTGAATTCTTCGTAAGTTACAATACTAGAGCCTAGAGTTTTCTTTAAATGATTTTTTGTGAGTTTCACACAAGATTCCCATCGTCCGCCATGATGGGGAGCGTAAGGAGGGATGAAATGCCATTTGAATTGGTTTAAGTGCGAGTAATTGGAGATTTGTTCTTTCGCACGAGGGGAACAAAGGGCTTTATACCATTGCTGCGAAGCTCCAACGAAGGTTTTGGCATTATCAGAGAAGACTTCTGAAGGAATGCCTCTTCGTGAAATGAATCTAGAGAAAGCGGAAAGAAAGTATGAGGTGGAGGCACTAGTTACGAGCTCAAGATGAATAGAGCCAGTGACCATACAGACAAATAGAGAAACGTATAGTTTTCCAAGGATTTTCCTTTTAGCACTGGGGTGATTTTGTTGATACACAAACGGACCGGCGTAATCAATGCCGGTGAAGGAAAAATGCCTGCAGGGAGCTGAACGAAATGGGGGAAGGTCAGCCATGAGTGGCTGATTAGGTTTAGGCTTAGCTTTGAAACAAGTAATGCATTTATGTATAACAGAAGTGACTTCGTGTAAACCATTAATAGGCCAGTATTTTTCCCGTATCAAGCATAGAAGGGTTCTAGAACCAACATGCAAGTTTTGATAATGAAACTGACGAATGATTATCCGAGTAACATGATGTTTAGACGGAAGGATAATAGGGTGCTTTTTTTCATCGGAGAAGTCAGAAAGAGAAAGTCTGACGCCCACTCTTAACAAACCATCGCCATCGAGAAAAGGGCATAAGGCAAAAAGCCTGCTGTGTTTCTTGAGAGTTTTACCTTTAGACAATATGTTTATTTCGACTGAGAATGCCTGTCTCTGGGTGAGCCAAAGAACTTTGATGGTGGCAATTTGCAGTTCAACAGCCGAAAGAAAAGGCTGAGGGAATAGAGGTTGATCTAGTACTAAAAATTTCCATCTGAGCACATAAGCAGTGACGCGCACTAGTTTTTGAAAAGAAGAGTAACGTTCCAACAAGGAAGGAGTGTTGGCAGTTACAAAGGCAGAAGCTTTTTTGCTGATTTCAGGAATATCCTCTAACGGGAAATTAGAGTTGGAAGGTCGGTTTTGAATTCTTTCAGAAAGCCATGAAGGGCCGTGCCAGTACAAACAGGATTGAGATAGTGACTTAGGTGAACAACCACGAGAAATGAGGTCGGCGGGGTTGTCTTTGCTAGAAACATGGTTCCATTGTTCTGGTTTAGAAACAGTTTGAATTTTCTCAACTCTGTTAGCTACAAAAGTTTGCCAATTAGAAGGAGGTTTAGAAATCCATGCCAAAGCAATAGAGGAATCTGTCCAAAAATATGTGTGCGAGAACTTACAGTTGAGTGTTTGTTTGAGTTTGTTAGCTAATTCGGCAGCAAGTAGTGCGGCACAGAGTTCAAGACGAGGTAATGAAACGGGTTTCAAAGGCGCAACCTTAGATTTAGCACATATCAAATTGGAGAAAAAGGGGGAGCGGCTTACAATGTAAGCACAACATCCGTATGCTTTGGTCGAACTGTCAGCAAAAAGGTGCAAATCCAGGACAAGAGAGCAAGAGAACGGAACTAGCACTCTAGGAATGTCTATTAATGAGAGATCACAAAGACTGTGCCGAAAGGTAAGCCACTTTTGTAAAAGCAAAGGAGGAATGGGATCATCCCAATCCGAGTTCAATGACCATAGCTCTTGCATAAAGATTTTAGCTAGAACAATTACGGGTGCAATGAACTGAAGCGGGTCATATATCTTAGCTATTTCTGATAGCACTTGTCTTTTGGTTTGTGGAGGTGAGGAAGACAAATTTACTTCGTAAAAGAATGAGTCAGCTTTAGGATACCAGTGTATTCCCAAAACTTTAGTAGCATCCTCCAATTTACAAAGCTCTACTGGAGTATCAACAGGACATTGTGGCAAGAGATTGGATAGAAGTTCCTCAGAATTTGAGTTCCAACGATGAAGTAAGAATCCTCCTCTGCTAAGTAAAGTTTTTAAACTTTGAGAGAGTTCGATAGCCTCAGATACATTCTTGAAAGAAAAAAGAAAGTCATCAACGTAGAAGGAATTTTTCAACAAAATAGGAGTTTCAGAAGTAAACAAGTGACCATCTTGGTCGGCAAGATGTTTCAAAGTACGAATGGCAAGAAAAGCCGATGGTTTGAGCCCATACGTTACGGTTTTTAATTTAAAGATCTTGATGGTTTTGGTAGGAGCATCACGCCAGAGAATTCGTTGAAGATTTTGTTGTTCGGAATTAATCAGAATTTGTCTATACATTTGTTGTATGTCGGCTATGATTCCAATTGGAAATAGACGGAAATTTAAAAGAATAGACGGGAGATCAGACTGAATGGCAGGTCCAGATAGGAGAGTGTCATTTAAGGAAATGCCATTGGCATCAGGAGCAGAACCATTAAAAACAACTCTTATCTTTTCTTTGGTGGAGGGATTCTTCCAAACGGGATGGTGATTTAAATACACTGAATCTAAAGAAGGGTCGAAATCTTGAACAGTCTCCATATGGTTTGAAGCTTCATAATCCTCCATGAATTCAAGGTATTGTTTGCGAGTGGAAGGATCTTGCTTGAGTTGATTCTCAACTGCAAATAAAGCTTTAAGAGCTTTCGGATAGGAATCACATAAAGAAGGAGGAGAAGGAATGCGTGGCATTGTGACAATAAATCTGCCATCTGGGTTACGAACAGTGGTTTCTAAAAAATGTTGTTCACAAAATTCTTCCGTCAAGGGTTAATATTTCATCTGGTATCTACGCCCACCATACTAAATTCTGATGAAAGAGAAGGAGTAGATTCAATGGACTCGATTTGCCAAAATTTTTCCAGACGCTGATGAAGATCTGCATTAGTGAAATGGCATTGAGAGGAACCTTGAACAGTTTGAAGAGGAATATAACCTGTGATAAGCCAGCCAAATTTAGTATGGTGGGCGTAGATACCAGATGAAATATTAACCCTTGACGGAAGAAGATTTTGCCAAAATGTGTTAGCGCCAAAAAGAATGTCAACGTGAGAGCTTTTATAGAATTGAGGGTCAGCCAGTTTTAGATCAGAGGGAAATTTCCATTCGTCAATGGAAAAAGAGCGACTGGGAGTAGGACTGCCAATACTCGGAATGGACAGACAGTTTAGATGAAAGTTAGTGCCATATTGGACTGAATCTTTCACCTGCAGCTTGACATAATTTAAGGAAGTAGACTTGCTGTTGTTGATACCAGATATTTCAATATTGGTGGAGAGTGATTTGAGACCTAACCTTTCAACTAATGATGAGGTTATGAAGTCATGAGTTGCCGCATTGTCGAGCAAGGCTCGTACTAAGTGCCAATTGCCGGAAGAATCTTTAACTTGGACCTGGATCGTAGATAACAAAACTTGAGCACTACGCCATGAGGGGGTTGTTTGATTGTAGGATTGGGCAACGGTATTTACAGTAGAAACAGAAGAGCTAGGTGGAGAAGCATCACTAGTGAGGCTCAACGCAGGTTGGGCACTAGGATTTGAAACTGTTCCAGGAATAGACCGTGGCTTTTCGAAGCGGTGCAAGGTAGAATGATGTCTTAGCTTGCAATGCATGCAAACTCCTTTTGAAGGGCAGTCCGCTAAGATATGCTTTGAAGAGAGGCAGTTGAAACAAGATTTGGTTTGCGACACAGCTTTTCTACGATCATCAACTGAAAGGCCTTTGAAGGTATTGCAGAAATATAAAGGGTGCAAATTATTGCAAAGAATGCATGAGGTTTTATTACCTTGTATAGAGAAAACATGAGAATGTGAAGCTTTTTCCGAGAAATGCTTGATGGGTTTACTTTTGCTGACATCGGTGGAACCTTCAGCTTTATTGATTAAAGCAGAAAGAATTTGACAACGTTTCTTTATGAAAGAGATCAACACTTTAAATGTGGGTTCAGGTTTGTCCACTAAATCGGATTCCCATGCTTTACGAGTATTAAGGTCAAATTTGGAGGTAGTGAGATGTATAAGAAAAAGATCCCAATGTTCAACAGGTTGTTTAAGATGTTCTAGGGCTCTTACATGAAGTTCAACGGTGTCTCCCAGATTTCTAAGGGATGATAAATTATCAGGGCGTGAAGCGGGTAAATTAAACAAGGCGTTCATATGGCGTTGAATTCTAAGTTTGGCATTGCCATATCGCTGCTGGATGAGGTCAATAGCTACCGAGTAATTTTCGGTTGTGAGAGGTAAAGCTTCAATTAACTTTAAAGGAGGACCCTGAAGAACAGACTTTAAATAATAAAATTTTTGAATCTCAGGGAATGATCTATTATCATGTATTAGAGAAGAAAAAAGTTCAAAAAAGGAATCCCACTGTTTTTCCTCCCCTGAAAAGGTAGGAAGTTGGATTTTAGGAAGAAACGGTTTGCTAACTTCGGTGTTTTGATGGGTTGCTAATTGCTTAATTAAATCCTTAGCTTCGCCATACATATTGTAATACAGTTCTTCAACAGAACTACGATCCTGTTCTTGATCAGGTTCGATTGTTTCAATTTCGGTTTGCAACACATCATACTCTTGAAAATGTTGCTGATAAACGTTAAAACGTTGAACTAGAACGTCATAATTGTGATCATCAAAAGATTTGGAACCTAAAAACTGCTGAAAACGAGTAAGTTTATTTTTACAAGCAGTTCTTTTGGCTACAAGCTCCTTAGGAAGAGACATGGCGGAACTTTGAGTACTTTCACTCACCGATCTGCTAGACTGCCGAGCGTCTGTAGTAGTAGTAGTAGTATTGGTACTGGTAGAGGTGGTAACAAGGGACATCTCCGCTCACCCCAACACAGCTTTCATAGCGATAGCTGAAAAATACAATTAGCATTAGTGACAGAAGTGAAAAGCTGCAATAGCTTATCGAATGGCTTGGCAACCTGTTTCATACAATAAACAATTATGAAGGTTATTTAAAGGTCCCGGGTTTCGGCACCAACATGGTTAGGATCTGTCAATGCGAGACCTCCTTTTTCGGGAAGGACTAGAAGTGAAGCTTCTAGTCTAATAAGAAAATGAACTTTACTAAGTAGGAACAGATTGAAGAAAAATGGAATGACATGACAGGTGAGAGGTTATGTTATAATAAAAATAAGTGAACTTTGTAAATTTCACTGAAAAGTGAACACTAGGAGGGTCAACAGCATTTTGGAACCAATGTGTCGTTTGGAGTAGGAATGGTTGTGTATTCCAATATACACGTACTTCAGGAAGCCATCATACGGTAGCTGGGAAGATTTTCATTATGTAGAGAGTAGATTTAGAGATATTCGTGGAGTAACCTTTTTCACCATATTTTCATGTACAGTATGATGACGTTTCTGTTATTTTTTAGCTATTTGTTTACCAAGATTTTGGTTCTATTACGAATGCATCTTTCGCTTTACTTTTGTTATTTTCTATGTTTTGAATTTAATACTTTAGAATTTCGTCTATTTTTATTTTGGCAATTCATTATGAAGATATTTAATGGTTGAGAAGATATTGCGTTTACAAGAAGAATATATTTTCGAATGAAACTAATGAACATTCCACAGGAAACATTCAGGAATAATTTTTAATATTTGCTCAGTATAAGCTACGAAGAAATAGAAGAGTTTCTTTTGATAGTTGTAATAATACGTCGATTTGAAATTTAGATTTGAACTAGATGAGATTCTTGAATTCGGTATTAATATTTTTACTACTCTTTGTGAGAAGTCTTCAATTTTTGAATGACATTTCTTGGTTTAGAATCATCTCAGTTGTTCAGATTTTCATTGATCTGATATCATTGCTAGATATTTCCTGAGTTGATATTTTCTAATGGTTTTTATTAAATTCAATTAACATTTCACATAAACTCCATGATGTAGGATTGATCGAACTTCATGAAAGTCTGGCACGTTTCCATTTTTGAGACTGAATTGTTTTGAGTCTTACTGATACTAATACTCACTGTTTTTGACGGTCAATTTTTGGATAATTGTATTTCTATTACGAGATAATTAAGGATGTTACAACGGAGTATTTCGAATGGAGTTAAACATAAAACGATCATGAACATTTATGATATATGATAATTCTTAACACAGAATTAATGTTTGAAAATTTTTGAAGTGGTAAAGGAATTTACAACATATTTATATCAAACAATTAATGGTGGAATGAAGATTGTGATATAGCAATTCTACGCCAGCATACAGTTTGGTTGAAGGACCAACAACAACAAACTGAAAGTTCTAGGGAAGAATTAATCAATGCTAGACGGTTAACGGCCAAAGAAATCAGGAGGGTTAAAAGAGAATATCAGAAGGAAACATTTCAATCTATTAATGAAACTTTCAATCGCCATATAACAAGAGAATATTATAGAACATTTAAGCAATACCAATCAAAATTTACTCCCACTACTCTTTTGATGAAGGATACGAACGGGCAGGTGGCCCATAATGATTATGACAATGCAATAATTTTGGCTGATTACTTCATAAAATTACTTAATAGTGATGAACCTGAAGATTCTTTTGAATTCGATCCCTATCCTAGAAATAAAACACCTCTGGAAAAGATCATACCGCCGGTTTACGATGAAGTGCGTACAGCGATTGATTCACTTAAGAAGTTTAAAGCTGCAGGATAGAATAAAGTAGTAGCAGAACTTTGGAAGAATGATAATGTACATACTATTCATAACTTACATAAACATCTTATTGACATTTGGAATACAGAAAAATTGCCTGAAAAGTGAAATATTGCAATTATACACCCCATACACAAAAAGGGTGATAGATCAGATCCTAGCAATTATCGAGGAATATCGTTGCTGGATGTCACGTATAAGATTTTTTCAAAGATTTTATATTCCAGAATTCACGAACAACTTGATAATGAACTTGGTGAATATCAGGGTGGTTTCCGTCCAGGACGAAGCTGTCCAGATCAAATTATCAGTCTCAGATCGATTATAAAACATCACAGGATTAGGAGCAAAAATTTAGTGATAACATTCGTTGATTCTTAAAAAGCTTATGATAGTATCCAACGCGAATCTCTATTAAATTTGGTTTACATCGAAAACTTGTTAACCTTATTGCGGTCACTCTTAAGAATACTAAATCTAGAGTTAGGTTTAGAAGTGAAACCTCTGAGTCATTTGAAATCCATACTGGTCTTCGGCAGGGAGATGGATTATCTCCATTGTTGTTTAATTGTGTGCTGGAAAAAAAGTTATGCGTCAATGGAATAAGGTTTGTCCACCGAATGTTAAGATTGGAAAAAATATTCCACTAAATTGTCTCACCTTTGCAGATGATCTGGCATTATTAGCAACTAGTATCGAAGAAGCTAAATTCCAGGTAGAGGAATCGGAACGATTAGCAGCAAAGGGTGGGTTGAAAATTTCTTTTGAGAAAACAGAAATGATGCCATCTTTTCAAGTTGACACATCACATATTGTACTGCATAATGCCCAGAAAATAAAGATTGTGAAAAATTTAAATATCTTGGTGAGATCATCATTTGGAATGCCAATGAAAGAGCATCAATAGATAGTAAAACACTAAAATTGCGAAGAGCACAACAGATTACCTGGCCAACATTTAAGAAACAGTCTCTTTCGATTAATGCTAAACTTCGACATTACTTCTCCGTCGTTAAGCCAGAAACAACATATGCAAGTGAAACTTTATTTAAACTAAACACCCGATCAACAACTGACAAACTACAGAAGGTTGATAGACGGATTCTTCGGACAATAATCAATAAAAAACACCACGTTGAGGGCTAGTGGAGACTTTTGCCCAATTCAATACTTTACAAGGAAAATGAATCTATCATTGACACGATGCGAAAACGAAGGATCGCCTTTTTATGGTCACTCATCCCGCTTGCCAAATACTAGACTCCTGAAACAACTTTTTGACTTCTTTTGGAACAGTAAAACAAAAATCACATGGTGTAAAGAAATACAAATGGATTTAGACGAATTGAAAATAACTTAACATCAAATTGAACATAGAGAGGAGAAACGGCTTCTGAATAACAAATACACTCGACTAACATTCAAAATTTCACAGCGTTAAGAAATATATCAGCAGAAGAACGAGCTGCAAGATCTTCCAGAATGAAGAAGTATTGGGAAAGGAAAAAATTATCAAGAATTAAGAACTGAACTTGAAATATTGGAAGACTTTGTATATAAGATTTGATTTTGGTGCTCCAGTGTGGGCGTAAACAGTGTAAATAAATAAACAATTAATGTATTAAGTTGAGTCAACAAGTGGTTGAATGGAATTATAATGTGGTAATATAACATCGTCGAATTTTATGAGTAGTGGTGGAATTATGTATGAAGTAATGTGGAATATGGTGAGAATGGTAAAGTTATTGATGAATTTATTGAAATATAATGCGAGCATTTTTTTTTTGTCGTGTAGCCTCCTGAGAGGCCGAGTGCAGGTCTTTCTAGTCGACGCCCGTGGGCGACCTGCGAGTCGGGATGAGAGATGGAATGGATGAAGATGAATGAAACTGGGCAAGGATGTGGAAGGAAGCAGCCGTGGCCTGTCAGAAGGTACTGTCCCAGCATTTGCCTGGTGTTGAAAATGGGGAAACCACGGAAAACCATTTCAAGGACAGCCGACGGTGGGGCTCGAACCCACGCGTCTACCGAGTCAGCAGAGAGCTTGGCCCCTTGACCTAACGCAGCGCTTTAGCCCGCGTAGCCACTACTGTCGGTGCGAGCATATTGAAAGTTGATTGATTAATAGGGATGTAGCGGGAGAAAGTTCGCGCCAGATAGCGCTCGTGTAGTACTGGGTAAGCGCAAGGCGATCGTCTTATGTTTCTCCCAGTCAGCTGCGAAGAATGTATAAATTGTGACCGAGTTTTCTAAGCTAAAGTAAATTATATCTTCTTTAATTTTACTCCAAGACTATATTAATTAATTCTATAGGTATATCTCCTAATATATTATGGACGATTTTCAGCGTTTAAGCGTTAAACAGCTGCAAAATGAGCTACGGACTAGAGACACTAAGCCCGGTATTCATAGTCGCCAATTATTTTCAATCTCCGATTGAATCTCTCATTAAGTGCAGATTTCAATTCATAGACGTCAAACAATCAACGATCGTTGCTTCACCCTCAATCTCTGATTCATGAATCTGTGATTGACCAATCTCCGATTTTTATGTATTCATAGTCGTTAAATAATCGTTGATTATTTGTCAAGTATTCATAGTCGAACAATCTCTGATTATTCGTTGAAATAATCTCCGATTCATCAATTACGGTCCCGACCGTAATTATTGGTGTTGCGTTGCTGCAGACAAAACGAAAAGATAACCTCAAAAAACCTACACGTTTTCGTTCGAAATGGATATTGTTGAGTATATGGTGGAAGTTATGAAGAGGAGCTAGAAGTTATGGATGAAGAGAACGTGGCAGAAGTGAATGTTCGCGCTCCTAAGCGGTACATCAGAGATTCTCAAAATCCAATGGAGTTCTATTCTGAGTAGGAATTTCTACAACGGTTCCGCTTCACTAAAGATTCAGTTCAGAACTACATTCTGCCACGATTTGAAGAACCTCTCCATAAATATAATAACCGTGGACTGCCAATTGCACCAATTTTTCAATTGCTGCTTGCCCTTCGATTTTATGCCACAGCGTCCTTCCAGGTATGGAAATGTTATTTTTGAATATGCATGCATTGCATAACAAAACCTTCATTAATAATACATGCAAAAACCTTGTTTTAACTGTATGGTGGTTTGTAGGTTGTTGTGGGTGATTTGACTGGAATATCCCAGGCAACTGCAAGCAGAATCGTAGCTCGTATTTCAAGACTACTGGCCCAACAGTTACCACATTACATAGCAATGCCTGGCACTGCTGCGGAACAAGCCACAACAAAACGTCTCTTCAGTGTTTTGCAGAGAAGAAGGGATCATCCAGACGACAGGGCATACCGAATATTTTGGGTGCCATAGACTGCAGTCACGTGAGGATAACGTCGACAAAACTCCAACAGATTGGTGAAGTGTTCCGAAATAGGAAATCCTATTTCTCTTTGAATGTCCAGGTAGGCTAAGTGAGAAGCAAACAATAGTGTGTTACAATACCACTGCTTAAAGTTGGGAGCTACTGTTAACTGTCAATGTCCGTTTTTATTACAGGCAGTTGTTGGACCTCGGATGGAATTTGTCGATTTAGTACCCAATTGGCCAGGTAGTACACATGACAGTAGGATATTTCAAAACAGCCGCATTCGTCACCGATTCAGCACAGGAGAATTGCCTGGAGCTCTGTTGGGTGATTCAGGCTACAGGAGTGAACCTTTCATGTTCACTCCATTTCTCGATCCTGAGACAAGACCTCAAGTATGGTAAGTCTTGCCTTTTCTCCTGTAATTCTGTGGATACAGAATTTATATCGTACATGAGAATTTAGGCTACTGAAATTTGGTTTATGATTTAGGTTGTCCTCTTTGCAGGTACAATAGAGCCCAGAGGAAGGGGAGAAGCATTGTTGAAAGAGCTTTTGGAGTGTGGAAAAGACGATTTCCTTGCGTTTCTAAAGGATTGGCCACTAAGCTTGAGACCACAACATCCATCATTATTGCCCCAGCTGTCCTGCATAACATGTCTCTAATTGTGAATGATATTTGGACCGAAGACGAAGAGGAGCACCCTGAAGAAGTGCCTGTACAACCGGCATGGAATCTCCCTGCAGATGGTCTGGCAGAAAGACACGAGGTCTTGCGTCTGTACTTTCAAGATAATAACTAATATCGTAAGGCCTCGGGTGCCGGGTGCAAACTTTGTTAATTGACACCCAGAGGGCAGCTTGCATGTCGATTTCGTCTTCCTTTGAACGCTATGAAAGTCAAGGAGGTTAGATATCTAAGCTCCTTGATACTACAGCGCTTTCTAGTAGAGAATGGAGGAACTTTGTGTTGGCGGAAAATACCGAGATTAATTTTGCCATTGAACACGGCCTACTAGCACACGCAAACAGAACCTACTTCAGAGGCCATAAACTCATCTTCACAAACCATTCCAGTTCCTCCTTCCATGCCGCCAACTCTCAAATACATGAAAGGCACTCAAACAGCTTTATCAATCATCCCAATTCCACCTCCCATGCCTTCAATCCTCAAATACAACAAACCAACTCAAACAAAAAGTCAAACAGATCTCCCCTCATCTCCCTCGACCACGCATGCTACTGACGCAGCGCCAGTTGGCCATACTTCAACTAAATCTCCCGCCCACAAGTCACACTCTTCCCCAGCACAAGCGTTGTACAAAAAGACTCCCAGCAAATCAAAAACACCAATTCAGGCGTCGCGACGCCGCCCCACGATCATCCAACCCGCTGCAACCGATGTGGCAAAAATCATCGACACACTGCTTGTACGGTACCTAAGGACAGCCCCACGTGTATACACTGTAGGGGCAATCACGCGGCGTTCTACTTAGGGTGCAAGTATATAAAAGACGCCATCAAACACAGGCAAAAAGCATTCACCAGGCATCGAACCCGTTCCGACATTCCATCACTTCTCTGACTCCAAACAGCCCCTCCCCCCCCCGCCCCCCCCCCCCCCTCTACAGCTCAGCCCACCACTGCACTCTCACAGCTACTCCAACTACTTTCACAACTCTCTGCCGTTACACTAACATAGCCACGATCGAACACAGGACTCCGAGATCGTTAGGTGCCTGCCTGGGGATTGGGCTTAAACCTGATCGCCTGGGATGGCGCCGGACGGGCCGGGGAGTACACAATAGCCCATAAATATAACATACCATAGCCCAAAAGAGTAATATATACTATTTTTCAAACAACCCGAAAAGGGAGCGAAGTTGAAGAGAAATAGCCTACGTGAAATAAATCATTCATAACAACTACTGTAGGATTGGTGACCAGTTGCGCCTATGTTCCTTAACTCTCAAACGTAACCATCAACAATCCTCAGTTATACTCCAGGCTAGTTCCTCTGTGACTGCATTCCTTCCCGAATTTACACTTACACAAACCATTTACCACATCAAATCACAAAATTACTACCCGGAAATACCCTAAGCAGGCAAAAAAAAACTACCAATCACAGCCCAGCAAAGTTACCCGCCGAGCCAACACGTTCAAATACAGCCATTCACAGCGCACCAGCTAGCTCACAACTCATTACAAGTCATTCTCATCTCATTTTACCCCAAATTATCAGCGAGGCTTATTAAAATCGATTTATTTTTTTAACAGAATACCTACTAAAGGTCTATCAACTTTCATTCTAACCAAACCAACCCACTAGAGAGGTCTGTTCTTCCTTCCTAAAGTACATCAATCTAATAACTTAACATTTCAACTCAAAATTTATTATTATTATTACTAAGCTGAAGCTATTGCAACGCCGGACATGGCGCACGCTACATACTAAAGCCAGAACACCAGGCTAACAGAGCTTGTCTGCTATGACAACTGTTCATTCCCCGAAACCTATGAAAATGAAAATCCACAGCCTGCTTCCAGTCTCCGACCGGGTCAGGAATGGAATGAATGAAGCCCCCATCTAGCGGCAAGGATATGAACTGGGCCGGCTGCCGAGGCCTGACGCACTCCTCTGGGGCAATGATTAAATGAATGACAGATGAAATGAAATGATAGTGGAGAGTGTTGCTGGAATGAAATTTTGACAGGGAAAACCGGAGTACCCGGAGAAAAACCTGTCTGCCTCCGTTTTGTCCAGCACAGATCTCACATGGAGTGACCGGGATTTGAACCACGGACCCAGCGGTGAGAGGCCGGCGTGCTGCCGCCTAAGCCACGGAGGCTCACCCCCCCCCCCCCCCCCGAAACCTATAAAATAATTAAATCTTTTCTATAATACAACTTATACCATAATGGCAATTTAAAACCATTTATCAATTTATACATGCAGCCGCCGAAGCGATTGTCGGCTTGCGGAGAAAAAACTTAATTATTATATTAAAGAACCATATTATATTTACAAAAAGCCTCCGTGGCTTAGGCGGCAGCACGCCGGCCTCTCACCACTGGGTCCGTGGTTCAAATCCCGGTCACTCCATGTGAGATCTGTGCTGGACAAAACGGAGGCAGACAGGTTTTTCTCCGGGTACTCCGGTTTTCCCTGTCAAAATTTCATTCCAGCAACACTCTCCACTATCATTTCATTTCATCTGTCATTCACTTAATCATTGGCCCAGAGGAGTGCGTCAGGCCTCGGCAGCCAGCACAGTTCATATCCTCGTCGCTAGATGGGGGCTTCATTCATTCCATTCCTGACCCGGTCGGAGACTGGAAGCAGGCTGTGGATTTTCATTCATTGTATTTACAAAATAAATCAAAATTCACCTCCCGTAAAATAAAATACACCAGACAGAGAAGCGAGTTGTCGCAGCGGTAGCTGGTCTCCTAGCGCCGTTGGCCTGCTCGCTTCGCTCGCAGCCAGCGGCTTCAAAACCGATTAGCAACACGGCCTACTGAATTCAAATGGGTTCTTTAACATGCCAACAACGTATGACATCCATGTCGTGATTTTTGTCGCCTTTCAAAAATCACTTACCACGGCCAGGGGCGAACCTGCAAGCTTGGGGTTGGTATTCCGACACGTTAACCACTCACCCACCGTGGCAAGCACTATCAAGATGATGGAGCGTAATGTGGCTTATCTTCATCGAAAAGGAATTTTAAAGTTTGGCACTATTGTTATGAAACTTCAGTTCAATAGAGCAGGCCTTCATGTGTAGGCTAGGCTGATGTTCAATGTTTTTAAAGTGTAAACTACTGTGACTGTGATATTCACGTTGACATGTACTGGTATTCGTGATGTAGTAAACCAAACAATACTTCGTGTAATTATAATACGTATTTAATTTTCAAAAGTTTCACATTCTTTGGCATCAAGTACTCAGGCATGATTCTTTCACATTAATGATAAACGCGACAAAAAATATTTTGAAGTTTTTGTGCGATATATTTACGAATCATTGTTTCTGGTTAAGATAATGTTCGCGAATTAAAGCGATAAGGCCATCTTAAAGCGAAATTCAATTACTTCGCGATAAGCGCGATATTACAGCGAAATCTGTAGTGAATAAAGAGCTTGAAATGTTGTTCCAAGATAATGTATGGAAAGAAAGGGAAGAGCGAACAGAGACTCATCAACAGGACAGAAATATCTGTTATCTTTAATGCTCTAGAAAATCTCTTTAAGGCATGACATCAAAGAAAAGGGTTTGACTCCATGCTTCTTGCGAAATGAAATGCTTGGAATATATTTCTTGGGGTGGCTGGTAATCCCACACCAGCTTGTCTTCTCACCGCACTGTAAAATCCTGGAATCCGTAATGATGTCTACAAGCAGCACGATTGACTGGTGTATTTCAGCTTCATGGTCAGGTAAAATTTAAAAAAGTGATCACAGACAGTAGCGAAGATGGGTCGCTCGACAAGTGTTAAGGTGCACAGCAGAGCTACACAGTTTGCGAGAGAAGAACTTAATGCCATTGTGTCGAAAACAAAGAACTGTATGTCAAGGGAAATCAAACACATGTTTCGTTCATACCGAGACGAACACTTCCCAGATATGTCAATCTCATTGTATCCCGAGCCTGTATTGAGTAGATGGGAAAGTTGGTTTAAAGATGCCTCTTACATACATGCAAATGTAGATATCAAACACTCATTCTTCAAACAGTTGTCACTGAAACCAGTACCAGTGGTAAACTGGTTGGCAGAAATGGAAGATGCCAGATTTTGCAAACTGGTAAAATCCCAAGCAGTATTAGTTTTTGAAAATTGCAAGTTTATTGCAGACTTTATTTTGGAATTAGAAGGGTATAATTAATATCCTATTCTCAATTGCTTGTTTGAAAAATAACACAACTGAAGGATATAATGAATGTAATTGCTTCTGGCCATGTTGGTGACCTAGTTAGTAAGATTATTGAAGGGTTTAGTGAATTGTTGAAAGGTGAAGCGACTTTCCTCTTCCAAAATGTTAGTGTCTTAGTTGTAAAGAAAATTGAAAAGCACATGCCCCATGTGATACTAACATTTTATTTGTTTTATTTGTTTCATCCAACTAATGTAATTCAATCAAACTATACAATTGATTTGTCACTGAGGGAAAAAGTACAAAAACTGTCTGGCTTTTAAATGTTGAAGCAGTCTGATATTATTGCTGGATACCTTGCTTTTAAAGATATTCTGCGAAAACAAATTGGAGAAAATCATGGTCAACAAGTTGAAATAATAAATTGAAGAAAATCCTGGTCAACAAGTTGAAATAATTCAGTCACTGCTAGCATTATAATTAATGCACCTGAACATTTCAAATTCTGTTTTAAAATCTATTTGGGTTCCCTGTTCGTCCGTTGGTGCAGAGCGTTTTTTTTTTTTTTTTTTTTGAAGTACAATTTGATTGTCAATGACAGGAGACGACTAATGAAAGACAGCTCCATTGTAACATGTGCTATGTTATCTTTTTACAAAGTAAGGAATGGGTAGGATGGCTCAATGATACTCTAATGTAAGTGCTATGTCTGTAATCATAATCAGGAATATAATAAAATAATATTGGATGCTTACTACTAATTAATACATCTACCATTCATATAAATAATTCAGAACCACAATAATGAAACCTCTCTCTCAAAAGTTTAACAAAGAAGCATAGAGAATTCAACATACCCACACACTTGACATTTGTAGATTACAAGAGCATTTGACAGGGTAAACAGAGTAAAATTATTACATATCTTGTATAAATATGAAGTATCACAACAACTGATCGAAACAATATCTAAACTATATACAAGCAGTCAGAGTTAACAAAACAGTTACAACTTGGAAACCAATCAACAGAGGAGTACGACAAGGTTGCAGTCTTTCCCCCCAGCTTTTCGTCGTATACATGACTGCCCTTATAAATGATTGGCGACGTCTCCACCACGGCAGTATCACAATCAACAGAAACCGGAAATTAGACACGCTTCTATACGCTGATGACCAAGTACTATTCGCCAGCACAGAGGACGACTTACATCGTTCCATACATCATCTCAGTAGAATAGCCACTGGAAATATCTTGAGAAAAAACAAAAGTACTCGCTTTCAAGGGCAAAGAACCAATTCCGAGTAAAATCTGCCTCAACAACAAACTGTTGGAAAGGATAAACACCTTCAACTACCTAGGCTACTCTTTATCATCCGACAATGATGCAGATATTTCTAATAAGATCATAAAGTATAATAAAACCATACGCACAGTGAACTCGGTAATGAAACCGAAAACGAGATGAAACTTGGATCACTGCTGCTGAGATGAAGTTCATGAGACGCACAGAAGGATACACACGTTGGGACCACAAAAGAAATGAGGACGTGATTAAAGAACTAAAGACAGAACCTGTATTAAACTACATAGGAACCTATAGGAAGAACTGAAGAGACCACGTCAACAGAATGCCTAGGGAATGTGTCCCAAAGCAGATTGTACGATACCAACCAAACGGGGTTCGATCTATTGGACGTCCAGCTAAAAGATGGAATGAGACCGTAACAGGTCACCTGGCCTAATACTTGACGTGACAGATGATGATGATGATGATGATGATGATGAATAATGGATCCTTTAATGATTCATTTTGGAATCTCATTAAAGCGATACGGAAAAATCTATTTCGTGAAATCGTTTAAACATTAGTGCGAAAAAATCATGCCTATACACAAAGCTAGAAACAAAATACAGCATTCATTAGCATTCCTGAATTAAGACAAAAACGAGAGCTAAAACAGAACTAAGGATGTAACTAACGTCCACTGAAAACTGAACAATGAACACTGAACTACTTGGTGGACTTCTCCTGGGCAGCAGTTAATTCGAACTGCAAGATTTCCCTCTTGATCTTAAACAGCTCATCTTCATGTTCCATTCGTTTCCTTTCAAACTCCTTCCGCATCTCAAACAGGGCTATATCCTGAGCTTTCAGTCTCTCATTACGATCTTCGTCCATTTGGAGCAGACGTTCATGCCTCTCAAGGGCGTGGGTTGACGATGAGCTAGGTGATAAATTAGTAGGCCTAGATATTGTCCTGTTTCGAGCTGGAGTCTTGACTTTCGAAGTGGAGGGGTGGGAATGTTTGCTTGAGGCAGGAAAGGAACAAGAAGGTGAGACTGAAGTTGAAGGCGATATTGGACGAGGAGGGAAAACGATGCTGTGAGGGACTGATGGGTGGATGGTAGGTTCATCTGGAGACATTGCTGCGTTTAGCACAGAATCAACATCCACCACTGGCAGCACCAGGTCCTGTATTTCCACAGCTGACGCCACAATCTGCTCTTCCTCGGTCATATCAGATGATATGACACAAGGAGCAGTCTCCATCAAATGGGGCACCAGCAATTCCATCTCTGTATCTATGCCCGCTGCTGCGGGAGGAGGGCCGCCCCCAGTAGCCATTGTGGCCTGCTTTTCTTTGGTCTTTGCCGTTCTATGCTGGGCCTTCATGTTGGTCCAAAGTGTCTTTAGTTGCTTTGAAGATCTATGTAAATAGACAGGTGAAAGCACCGCGGTGCATAACCTCTACTAACCCCAAATGATCAGTAATGCTTACCGTCTCAGATATGCCGGTGGACGTATTAAATTCGTCAGATATAGTTTCCCAGGCTTTCACTTTACATTTTGCGCTCATATTATCAGTTTTCTTATTTTCAATAACGGTTATGAAGTTCTTAACTAACTCTTTTAAAATTTATTTGTCCCGGAGTGTAGTTTGCCGAGTTTCTTAGTGGCTTCCATCCTCTTCCAACTAATGTAATTCAATGAAACTATACAAATGTTTCGTCACTGAGTGAACTAAATGTACAAAAACTGTCTGGCTTTAAAATGTTGAAGCAGTCTGATATTATTGCTGGTCAACAAGTTGAAATAATTCAGTCACAACTGCACAAACTGGGCTTCTTCTCGGCTTCTCCCAAGGGGAGAGCGTTCCATTGAAAGATTACCGATCACTTTCCCGATTGTCACCGCCTTCTTCGCGCTGGTTTTGATACCAAGCGATAACGTTCTCATAGTAACTCAAATAATCTATGATTGAAGCTGTAATTCATGAATCAGAGATTGGCGCAAATAATCGGAGATCGACGAATCAATGATTCATGAATCACAGATTGTTGGACGACTATGAATACATGCGACGAATAATTGGAGATCCACACATAATCACTGATTCAGGAATCAGAGATTAGAGAGCAAATAATTGACGACTATGAATACCGCCCTTAAAACTAGCGGGAGGAAGGAAGAATTAATGTCCTACAGCGGTAATAACAAAATTCTAACTCGCTTTATTATTCAAATAATGAATATGATTCAGCATGCTTTCTCCTAAAGATTACAATTACTAGAGTATTGTAGGCCTATATTGATAAATATATCTCCATAAGACTTAAATCATAAACAGAGATTTAAATATTCACTTGCTCCCCCTGCTTACATACTTCGATTCATGTATTTTTTTAGGTTGATAGCTTACATGAAACTGTCGTGTTTTAAGGTAAACATAATCAAAGAAAGTTGATACCGGTAATGTGTACCTCGAAAATGTATCGCAACGTTTGGTTCTTATGTAATTTTGTCAATTTCTCAATAAGAATCGTTCCCTTACCCCTGGAAAATGACTTGGGGGTACAATTTTTTTAAAGTTTGAGAATCCCTGCTTTAGAGCCATGAACTGTTTACATTCATCTGACTATGTCTCAAGAATGTACTGTAGAAGTCAGTCGCTACCACATTCTCCGTCGGGCAGATGGAAGTTGACGATTAATTCTGATTTCAAGAAACCAACTATAATACGTTTGTGACTGTTAATGTTGCGACATTTATTCTTGAAGTATTTGACCGAGTAGCCTATTGATGTCTTTGAAAATGGGAGTCAGAAATGTTACTTTCATTTCTTCGTGTATATTGACGATTTCTTCCCGTACTTCAATGGAGATGATTTCTGCAGATTCCGATTTTGTAGGCTTATCGTGATAATCCGGCAATTTTCTTGTGTATGGCCTCTTCCTAAATAATTCTTTTTGTTGTGTTCGTGGTCCACGGAAAAACGATGGAACAGCGCCCGGTTTTTATCTTGCTCTCTCACCTTCAAATACAAACGCATAAATTCAGTGGTTGTTATCGAAATGTCTAATCAGTTTATAGGTACAAAACAGGAATTATTTCCCTTTGTAAGTCACACTAATCCAACACAGTTTTCGTGAAGTCATCGGGTTGTAAATTATGGAAACACACTTTAATATATTCGGTCAGATTTTTCTCACCGAAATTTTTCCTTCTGATAACATGTTACCATTTCTTCCTCATTTCTTTATTTTGTGGAAATTGGTGAAACGAAACGAGCTTCCCTGATTTTTGCAAAGAGGAACACTGCAATAGCTCGGCCTAGTCACGAAAATAACAATTTAAACAACTTAAATTCGTACATACTAGCGGCATGAGAACACAGGAGACAAATGAAGAGCGCCGTGCGCTTACCCAGTACAACAGCAGTGCGCTCTGTCGGTGCTAGTTCTATACATCCCTATTATGATATAGGTTTTTTTTATCGTGATTGAGCACGAGCAATGTTGTCAGAAACATATGTAGGAATATTTTTGTTCCACGAAGGAGTTTTAAGAATTGAAATTTGAAGTGAAGGAATTCATTCATTAAAAAATGGATCATGTTGAATTATTATTACGAATCGTAAGTGAAGCTTACAATGATACTTTTGAAATATAATTATGTAGTATTACTCACGGATGATACAAATCACGTTTGCTTAGCTTAATAGCTTGTCAAATAGGACTTGATGTGACGAAGAAATAACCATAACATTACGCTAATGAGATAAATATAATTGGATGACGTGAATCTCGCATGGATTCAGATATGATTAAATCTGTATTGTGCCCGTTCAGACCGAAGTCCAACAACCACATTTGCAAATTCCCGAAATCAGTTTAGCACGAGATAAAAAATATCTCAGGGTCTATATGGGCGAAAATTAAGAATCAAAAGCTGGCTTCACTGATCTCGGTAATATGCAAGCAAGGGAGAGAGAAGGAAAAATTAAAATACCACAATTTCCTAAAAAGATCCCATTTTTATTATAAAGTTAAAATTTAAATTAAATGCAAATCATCATCATCAAAATAATCACACATAAAACGTCAACACTAGAAAAATGATTTCCTATCCTAAAATAATTTTAAACACTCGAAGTTTGATGACCAGAACATTTTCAGTCCATCTGGCATCAAAGTTATCGATTTATGACTTTTTTTTATTTACATAAGGTGGTCCAGAGTAAATTAATAGTTCGTCTGACCCCTGTCACTATACACTTTTCACTTTCGCTTATGTTTCGAAAAACAAAACACCATTAACCATTTACCAAAGATCAATGTCCTTTCATAATGTTCAAGTTTGACAAATCATGTTATTCCAATGGTAAAATATAGTCTCATTTGAATTTCAAGAAAAATGTGTTTCTCAATAAGACCGTGATTATTATACACAATTATTTCTTTTGCAGAATTATTTCATTCTGTTCTTCATTTATTTCTTATTTTAATACCAATATTTGACCAACATGAATGTCAAATATTAATATTGTTTGGCACATTCATGATGTTCCACAGAACAATAATTAATTTATATGTTCATCGTTTTAATTTCATTTGGTTGTTTCAAAAATTATTATATTAACAAATTCACATTACCATAAGTTGGTTCTTCTTCTTCTTCTTCTTCGTCGCGAATGGGTCTCTTAGGACCACGCGGAATCAACAATGGTTAGCCTTTCTTGCGGCCCAGTACTCCTTCATACGCAACGAATGGGTTTGCTTCCGTTGTGCAGACCAGATATGGTGGTATGGCCGTCTTTCTTCCTCCTCGAAACCCCGTGTGAGTGCAAGTGTTCTGATGACATTTCGGTCTAGGAGATTTGGCGATCCTAATTCTTGCAAGTCTTTTTCAGTCTGTTTGTACCAATTTGATCTAGTTGTTTTGTTTTTCAAGTATGTGTGAATTTTGTGAGTTAGTCTATTTGGGTCCATTCTTTCCAGGTGCCCCAAGAATTGGATTCGTCGCATACGCATTTTGTCTGTGATTTTGGAGATGGTTTTATATATTTCAGCATTTGGCTTTGGAAGATGAACACCATCTATGATTCTCGGCCCTAAGATTTTCCTCATTATTTTACGTTCCTTCACTTCCAACTGATCTCGAAGTGTTCTATGTTGAAGAGTGAGAGTTTCTGAAGCGTAGAGAGCTTCGGGCCCGATCACTGTTGTATAATGTTGAATTTTGCATTTCCAGGAAAGACTCTTTTTGTTGTAAGTATTTTTCGTTAACTGAAAAGCAGTTTCCATTTTTTGAATTCTTGTTGTAATGGACCTCTTCTCATTACAATTGTCGGTAATCCATTCACCCAAATATTTAAATTCCTTCACACGAGATATATGGTCAGTACCAATTTCAATTTCAGATGGGGCATTCTTTATATCTGTCATAAATTTTGTTTTATCAAATGAGATTTGCAATCCAATTTCCTTTGCTTGTTCTTGTAGAAGTTCAAGTTGGTATTGCGCATCAGAGATGTTTTGGGCAATTAATTCCATGTCATCAGCAAATGCCAAACAGTCTAATTCTATGCCTTTAAGTTTTGGTCCTATCCTATGCGTCGGTGCACCTGCTTTTCGCCATTCTCGTACAACCTTCTCTAGTGCACAATTAAAAAGCAACGGGGACAATCCATCTCCTTGTCGGACTCCTGTGTCAATGGGGAATTCTTTGCTCAGTTCTCCCATAAATTTAACCTTAGATTTGGTTTCCATGAGTGTTTCCTTAATAATATTTGTTGTCTTTTGATCTAATCCAAATTCTCTGAGTATTTCGAAAAGGGATTCACGGTCGAAGCTATCATACGCCTTTTGGAAGTCAACAAATGTAATGACATAGTGTTTGTTCGATGTATTGCGGAAATATTTCATTGAGTTTTTTAAATTGATAATTTGTTCCACACACGACCTGCCTTTCCTGAAGCCACCTTGGTATTCACCGATTACTGGATCCAATTGAATTTCTGCACGATTCAGGAGAGCTTTAGACAAAACTTTGTATGTTATGGATAGTAATGAAATTCCACGATAATTGTTGGGATCCGTCCGATTTCCTTTTTTGTGCAAGGGATGTATGAGTGCCATCTTCCAGTCAGCGGGGATTTTTTCAGTTCGCCAAACTTCTTCTAAAATTTCTTGGAGTTTTAAAATGAGATTTTCTCCTGCATTTTTCCACAACTCTGCAACAATTTGGTCTTCCCCCGACGCTTTGTTGTTTTTCAATGATTTAATTATCTCTCTTATTTCCTGAACGTTGGGTGGATGAGAATCTTGGTTTTGTTGCGTGTGTATAAATGTGAATGTTTCTTGAGGTTTCTCACAATTGAGCAATACCGAAAAGTAGTTTGCAAGGATTTCATAGTTTTCTGTGTTACTATGAGCAATATCCCCATGTTCATTTTTGAATTGAAGTGATGGAGGGGAATATTTAGTGAGCTTCTGGCGAAAAGTTCTATAGTAGTTTCTAGAATTATGTTGTTTGAAGTCAACTTCTATTTCTTGTAATATTTTGTTGTCATTCTGCTTGCGAATTCTTCGTATTGATTTTGTGACTGTTCTTCTGACATCCTTCAGATCTTGCAGAGTCTTAGGGGTTTTGTTGCAAGACCAATTGTGCCATGCCTGTTGCCTGAGCCTTACAAGGTCATCACATTCGGCTGTCCACCACGGATGTTTGCTTGTTCTCATGTGTGGTGCTATTTTCTCGGCTGTTTTTATTAATCCTGCTTGGAGCTGTTGCCAGTTTTGTGGATTCAATTGTTGAGTCTCGTTTTTAAATTTATCATTACCTTGAATATTTTGAACATCATATTTACGGGGTGGGATTTTCTGAGAGAATCTCCTTTTCTCTGGAATAATATTTAATGAAAATTTTGTAGGGTAATGGTCAGAATCCAGAGCTAACCCCTTAAGGACTTTAAGTTTCATTATTTCGAGAGTATTTACTCTGGAGATCAGCACATGGTCCAGTTGATATTCTCCTAACAGTGGGTTAGGTGACACCCACGTCTTGGACTGAGAGGTTTTCTTTTTGAAAAATGTTGATTTGAAGAATAAGTCATGGTTCTTGCAGATTTTAAGAAGACGCATACCATTCCGATTGGTCTGATTATGTCCTGACCATTTACCTACCCAATTTCTATATTTTTTTTCTTTGCCAATTTGGGCATTAAAATCACCCATAAGTATTTTAACATGATTCCTCGGGATTCTTTGAAGTATATCATCTAATTGGTTCCAAAATTCTTCGACTTTTCCTACAACCTTTCTGTTGGTGATATTAGTTGGGGCATGTCCATTAATGAGAGTGTAAATTTTGTTTGCTGATTTTATTGTCATGGTGGAGAGACGACCGGAGGGAGAGTGGAAGGTTGTAACTGAATCAAGTAAGGAATGATGGACTATAAATCCAGTACCAAATTGTGGGCAATTTTTCATAGCTCGTTCTCCTAGCTTCCCTTTGTAAATCCTGTAACCTTCAGAATTGAAAGAATATTCATCTGTAAATCTAGATTCTTGAAAAGCAATAATCTTGATTTTACGTTCTCGTGATTTGTCTAAAATGGATTTGAGTTTCCCCATCTTCAAGAGAGAATTTACGTTAAACGTCATTAGCCAAATCTTTGACTTAGGTTTAATTTTTCTACGGGGTGTCGAGGCACTCCGACTTACCTCATCGTACACGTCTGTGGTCTCCCCAGAATCCGAATAGACCACTTGCGGTTTTTCAACCGTGGGATTTGACCCACTGGGGTAAGTTGTTTTTGAACGTGCTACATCCATGTTGATTAACTTGGATTAGGGATTTGACTAGAATTGAGGTTCTAGTCGGGTTAAGCTCAGAGTTCCACTTCTGAGTGTTATTAATCAGCCGCCACTAACATGTGGAACAGACGCTGTTGGAGTATCGCCACTAACATGTGGAACCGTCATACCCCTAAGACTGATATATGGCCTCCATATACCTTTTACTCATTAACCCGAGCACTGGGTTGCCCCTTCCGCCAATTATGCTGTACCGAAAGTTACCTTCTCCACCATAAATACCGTTGAGGTCTTCACCGTTACCCTGGTAAGGGGCCCATACATGGTACTACCAGTCGGGCCAACTGGACCATGGTTTTTTTAAGAGGTGTTACTCCTCTATCACTCACCTTTTGTCCTGGCTGGTGACAGGCAGAGCCTGGCTTCCCAAACAATGGGTCCAGGTTGGCAGGTTTCATAAGTTGGTTCAATATTATCAAATAAACTATTTATTCTTCCATTCCTAATGATATTATTCTTATTATTATTCGTTTTATAATCACATTATCTTACACAATCTGATATAGTTTTGAACAATTACCATTCACAATTAATTAATAAATTTAATTCATTAACAGATTAATTATTATTATTATTTCCCAACAACAATTAAGTTCAAAAATAATTTACAGCAATATGAAGTTATTATTATTATTAGTAGTACATTAATTATAATAGGCATCACTACTCCTATCCAATTATGGCATGAAGATGATCAACATTTAAGAAATTCAATTTATTCTGATATTTATTTATGCACTCTCAATAATATGTTATTCACTGCACAGGATCCGGTAGGGTTTGATCAAATCTAACAATACTTTATTTCATAGGCGTAAAATATAGAAATTTGGATAATTGACTCAGGCATCATCGAACAGAATTCCACCGACAGTACTTGGATAAGACAAAAATATGGGACGGTTACACGACCTAACCAAGGCCGCACTAGATAGACAGGCCACAAGGTTCCGGCCGTGACGTCACAGAAGTGGCCCACGTTCAGCACGGCAGTGTACGGCCCGCTCTCACTGTCACCAGGATATTGTTCATTTATTGAACCTTATCGATGTATTTGAACAAGCCCTCAAATGTAGTTGTATTTAGGCTTGTGTACTACGCGAGTTTTATGGGGCGGGGAAAAGTGGCAGGGCAGTTTATGTACCAATATTACCTCCAATTGACATTTCCTTACGTAAATTTGAGCTGACAACTGCCATTTGTAACCGAACACAGTTTCATGTAAATCATTAAAAATCCACAGCCTGCTTCCAGTCTCCAACCGGGTCAGGAATGGAATGAATGAAGCCCCCATCTAGCGGCGAGGATATGGACTGTGCCGGCTGCCGAGGCCTGACGCACTCCTCTGGGGCAATGATTAAATGAATGACAGATGAAATGAAATGATAGTGGAGAGTGTTGCTGGAATGAAATTTTGACAGGGAAAACCGGAGTACCCGGAGAAAAACCTGTCTGCCACCGTTTTGTCCAGCACAGATCTCACATGGAGTGACCGGGATTTGAACCACGGACCCAGTGGTGAGAGGCCGGCGTGCTGCCGCCTAAGCCACGGAGGCTTTCCCATGTAAATCATTAAAACCCATAATACCTATAAAAATAGTTTTAATATTTCTAGGCAAATACATGATAGGAATTCACAATAATAGGCTGGAACCTTCTTTAAAAATTAGGGTTCTGCTTAAAACTTATCTAACAATCCCTAAGGTTTCAATTTATTAATTCTTCTTTTCTTTGGCGATTTATGGGTGTCCTTACTTGAGGATTTCTTCTTCTTAGCCATGAGTTTGTCTTCGATAACTTTTCTATAGTTATTTATTAATATATTACAAAATATGCCTATACATTTGTCAACAAAATTTTTAAAACTACTTCCACAATCACTGCATGTTTCAAACACCACGTTTTCATTCTCCAGAACATTGTTGACAATCAAAATCAGAATGTTTCTTTGAGAGTCGCATTGTAAAATCATCGATTCATATTTATCACTTATAAGTATATTAAATAATTTAAATTGTGTGATCAAAATGTTAACAATAAAATCAGATGGATACTTCAAAGCTCCCCTGTCGATTACATTGAAATAATAATTTTCTTCTGGCTTTAACACATCTGACGTTACATTATCATTATTTAACAATAAAACATCTTGACAACTTCTACATGTACAGTTTTTCATAATTATTTTACAAATATATCCTCCAATATAAACTAGACCTAACAAAATATTCTCAGATACAATAATATCATTAAACTCAACCTCCACACTTTCAAAATGTGAAATTTCTGTAGTTTTGGAGCTTTTACAATCTGAACTCTTGCAATCCACATACTTACTTAATGAAATATCACTAATAGGGATATCTGCGTGTTTAGCAGAGTATGCTTTTATTACCGTTAGGGCTTTTAATTTTCGTTCTGACTCAAGGACTTGTTTCACTGAAATATGGTAGCAGGCACCACTCATTTGCCTATATTGCCCAAATCTTGCTTCTAATTCATCAGTCTGAAATTTTCCTAACAATACATACTTGAATCCTAAACTTGTTTTCAAGAAATGTACTAACTCCAAAATAGTTTTTACAGTGTGAACTAAAGCTGTTTGAGTTTCATTAGTAAGTTTTCCATGACGAGTCTCTTTTTTGGTCTGATTTCCCCTTGAACATGCAGATTATACCACCTAATTAACCAGGTTAAAAACTTGCGCAGAAATAAAACATTGTCATCATGAACTGAAAATATTGCGTTACAATGAGGGTCGTTAAATCTATCGCCTTTGAAAGCATGCTTAACATTAACAATCTTCCACCACTGAAGAATTATTTCTAAAAATACAGCTGTGCTTTTAAAATCGTTTGTATTTTTTATTTTGTCAAAGTGTTTTAAAGCGGCGACATTTTTCTCGTCGAACAGTTTAGAACAAAGGTTTACATTTTGTCGCTCTAACGACGTTGGGTACAAAACGTTTTGGTTTAGGCCAGGAGCAAGCTTAACTACATTATTCTCTTCTCCTCTATGCAGCTGTTTAAGGTGACCAACACTAGCAAAACATTTTTTGTCTGACTCAGGGTTGTCAAACTTAGGAAACACAAAAGTTTGTAAGTTATCAGCTTGGTTAAGCCAGTTATTTCTTAAGCTTTTAAATAAATGAAAAGAATCAAACATTACAAAAATCTTTTGCGTTTCGTCAAATGGGTTTTGAAAAGTGGTTTGTAAATTGCCTTTGCATAGCTTTTCAAACACTTTCCTGTTAACACTGTTATTATCCGAAATTATGCACACTACCTTATAACCTATATCTGTTAATACTTTAAGGACTTGCAAAGTTAGTTCTTCTAAGAAATGTGACGTTAGGTTCTTACACGGAAACAAACCAACAACGTCTTGATTTCGTTTAAGAATTGATGACAACATAAAAGTTTGTACAGTTGTAGCTAATGTAGTGTTATTTTCTCCACTTTTACTACTTAGAGCAACTCCCTCTACCTTTCCACCTTTATAGTTAAGCTCAGGTTTTACATAGACTTCATCCAGCAACAAGTTACAAAATCTTTCATGTTCACTTAACAATTTTAGTTTCTTTTTCAAGTAATTCCAATGCGAATCGTCTATACCCGAATTTCCCGTGCCTAGTTTTGCAGTAAAAGACTGTAAATACACAGTGTGAGGCATTGTAAGGAACGTTGACTGTCTTATCTTCTTATATGCGCCAGGGAATGCGAAAAATATTGAAGCGAACCATGTTATGAGTATACAGGAGTAAGACACTTTCTTTGCAAAGGCTAAGTTTAACTGTTCCTTGCAAAATTCTATTTTATCACTAATTACACAGTCATCAACTTCACTTTTAATTTCGTCGATTATTTTGTTCACAGTTTCTACTTTGTCGTGGACAGTCACTTTTGAGTCACAA
Organism: Meconema thalassinum; assembly: GCA_946902985.2. Lineage (NCBI taxonomy): Eukaryota > Metazoa > Arthropoda > Insecta > Orthoptera > Tettigoniidae > Meconema > Meconema thalassinum. The sequence goes on along the minus strand of OX336395.1, from coordinate 154,866,989 downwards.
GCAGGACTAAACAGGAAGTTACAGATACTTCTCAAATTCGACCATTTTAACATCTTGCCTCTGTCACCTAATGCACGTATAGGGTTACCCTTGATCAAAATATCATGCTTTGCGGCTTTAAAATCAAGAGTCTCGTTTAATGTTAAAGAAGTACCAATTTTCAGAACATTTTCCTCAGTCATATAAATTTTTAAAATACAGTCTTTGGCTGTCAAAATTGACAAAAACTTTGTCAAAATCTAATTTGCATTTAATATCTTTAACGTGCTCGAAGTCCTTGATCCTATCATCATCTTCTTCAGCTTTTTTTTCTTTCTTCTTCCCGTTTTTCAATTTCTTTTTGTCTTTGAATAGGAGTTTTCCTCGGTGTTGGAAGATTTTTTGACAGATAGGCTGGCACATTTTCAAACTTAGTAGGAATAGCATCGTTTGCGAGTTTCAAATGGTCACGTTTTACAGTTAAAATGGACCCATCGGGTCTTTTAACACAATCCTCTCTAATTATGAACCTTTCGTCGAAGCGTTTTATGCACACAACAGAGCTTGCCGAAGGGACAAATTCGGATCGATGGATGGCTAAGATCCACTTTTGTTTCCGAACCAAGTCAATGGGGAATTTAAACACTGAAATATTAAGTTGGTTTGAACCGTAGTTGCTTCTACAACCAGGTACACAACACGACGTGGGCATAATTCACTATATTCACACACGTTTCAATCATTAAATACCATTAAATGCGTCATTGCTGCGAGGTTCATCTCAGCCTACAAGTCACTGGTGATGTGGCGAGAAGTGAAGCGTCCGGCTACATGTGTGACGTAGCGACCAAAGTGGAGGGGGAGCCTTGTGGCCTGTCTATCTAGTGCGGCCTTGACTCAACCCATCTTTTCACAATAAGCAAACATGTGCTTAATAACAAATTCAACCTACAACCACATTAAACTTGGCATACATTTCCACACAACTCATAAATTTATGCCGACACTCATGCCACATAATATTCATCCATTATAATAATTACATTTTATAGTTCATTTTCCTTTCACATTTGTGTAATATTTTCGTCATACCTTCCTTCGGAGGGGAAGCAAAGCCGGCGGTCCCATGTCATAGATTTATGGCATGTTAAAGAACCTTCCACTAATTACATCTGTGTGAAGCTAAATTGGATAGCTTAAAAATGTAAACAACGCTCTTAGGTTTCTACGTTCGTTGCCAAGAGCCGACTGCGGTGGCGTCTAGTAGCTAAGTTCTGAACTTGGCCTAGTAGTCGTTGACGGTGGTGTTTGGCGGCAAAGGTAGGAACTATTTGAAAAATTCTAAGTTGCAGTCTGTACTTAAATTAAAAAACAGATACACACACCAATACAGCCATCACAATTAACACCGGTTATCAGACAGAAGCTACACACACCCAAAGTACACGGGGCTACATGACCGCGTTGTCGCAGCCCCTAAACTGAGGAACCAACCAAGACAATCTCATGTATTTTATCCAAGCACCACTTAGTCCTTGTGCAAAATCAATGTCTTCTAAAAGTAGTTCTAATTTCTCCTGGTCAAAATCCTTCCCATGCCTACATTTAACAATAATCCACCCTAGTTTATACACATTTGTTATTAAATATCCTACCGTTCCTCTATTTCTTGCTTCATTCTTATTTAGTGCATACCGACAGTAGTGGCTACGCGCGCTAAAGCGCAGCGTTAGGTCATGGGGCCAAGCTCTCTGCTGACTCGGTAGACGCGTGGGTTCGAGCCCCACCGTCGGCCGTCCTTGAAATGGTTTTCCGTGTTTTCCCCATTTTCAACACCAGGCAAATGCTGGGATGGTACCTACTGACAGGCCACGGCCGCTTCCTTCCACATCCTTGCCCAGTTTCATTCGCCTTCATCAATTCCATCTCTCATCCCGACGCGCAGGTCGCCCACGGGCGTCACTTAGAAAGACCTGCACTCGGCCTCTCAGGAGGCCACACGAAAAAAAATAATTCGTGCATTTTAGAAATGTGTCATCATAAAAAAAATCAATGTCTAACTTTCATTAGATTACATTGACCACAAATATATATTTATCTAATCAACCATCATAGTTTATTATTATTATTATTATTATTATTATTATTATTGGAAAAATACTTAAACGTTGCAATATTAGAAATCATTAAACCCTCTACTTAAATAATTATTTATAATTTTTAACTAATATTATATTATTATTCCAGAAAATTTTATGAGGTGTTGAGGGTGTGAGTTTGGATCAGCGTTTATTTTGAAATAGGTTGATTTTGACAGTGTGACTGAGTTAACCAGAAAATTTTGTTGAGGTTGTTGAGGTGTGAACCTGGTTCAGCGTTTATCTCATGAATGAGATTTTAAATGTTTCTATTTGACATTTAAATTATTTATTAAATTACATGAAGCAATTGAATACTTAAGTTATCATTTTAATTATCTGAATAATTTGAATTATTTAATTTTTGAATTATCTGAATAATTCATGATTTCTCAGAATTGCATAAGCGTTTACATCCTATAGAAAATGACTTCAGCAAAATTTGCACTAGAAAATACTAGTCGTTAATTATCCTACTAATCATAACGTAAGAACATAATCGTCGATTTGAAGCGTAAATAGTGTTGATATTTTATACGATAAATTAAATAATGAATTCACAATTACATACAACTAGTAATAATACATGCTCAGAGCTCAGCTCACGTTATTCCTCCGATGTTTTATGGCGATGCGTGTCCTTGGCTGACGTCATAATCCAATGGGTTCCCCAATATTCCACCGGTATGGCAACCTCCCCTTTGGTCATCTGCGTCACCATCTGTTTCATTTTCGGTGTCCACCATTGTCTTATCCATTCGTGATTTAGTGATCCATATCCGCGTTCAAACTTACGCACTTATAAAAGTCTCGATTACTTTCACGAACGTTTGACATTATAACTTGTATTATAGAAAACATTTCCGTGGTTTCACACGACTTCTCCACATTCTTGAAGTTCATTATATAGTTCAAAATGTAATGTTCCGTCTTTAACCAAATATGACAGTTTTGACAACAGCAACTGGTTTCACCGGAAATACTCTTATAATCATGGAGTGTTGGAATTTTCGTAGATGCATGTTCTAAGATAATCCCTATGCGAGTAAAAGGATATGCTCCTAACCAACGTTGAGCAACGTTGGTCTCGCTTATGTAGACTAGCCTGTGTGCCGGTAATGAGGAATGACTCAAGCCATATCCACTACTGCGGTTAGGTCCCTCTAATCTCCTATAACTGGGTAAGGATATTCTCCCACGCAATCTGTACCAGACAGATGGGCCCAGGCTTCGTAGACTAACAACTCTTGAATGGTATTCCGTGAATATCATAAGTGCCTGTCCACTGCATTTCATTGAATGGTTAAGTCCAACATAGTCTTCACAGACTAAGTCCTAACGTCGTTCGAAGAAAATACTGACAGCTTAACAGACTGACATAGTAACGTAGACACTCGGCGTAACCATAACTCAGCGATGGCTTCGGTGGCTGAAGTAAGATTGACTTCGGTGGCTGAAGTAAGAATGACTTATTGAGTGCTTGGAAGTGCCTCTTTATATATGGTTCCGGACCGAAGTGTATGGTCGCTGGCTTTGCAATCAAGCGTGCACGCCCCGCTCTTCCTATGCTCGGGCTTATTCCCTCCAAGTCTTCTTACAAAATGCGCTTTTATAAAAATGCTCATATATTCCGTAATTCTGGTCCGATTTGCTTGAAATTTCATTTGGCGTGAATATGAATCCATAGCCAATAATTCTTGATTGGTTTCAATCCTCAAATATACAAAATCCATATTACCGTCAATAAGTTTCGTAGATTCTTCCGTCGGCGCCACAGGTATCCTTCTTGCCGTGACCTCTTTTCTGCGCGGCGAACTAGCTCACTCAGCGCGCTCTTTAAACATAAAATATGCGCCCCGCTGTCGTTATACAAAAATGGTATCACGGAAGCATCCGTAGTTCGGGTACAGTATATAGCTGTCTATAATTTTGAATAATGAATACGTGTATAAAATAGGGTAAAGTGATATTTGATGAACAGTTTAGTGTGATTTTCACACATGAGTTAAGAACGTCAGGTGCAAGAGTGTATCAAAATTATTAAGATCATTGACGTAACATTTATTTTGAATTTTTGATTGTTGTCATTTTCTTCGTTTGTCTTCGATTAATAAATATTTTATATTTCATTTTAAATTCAATCCGATGTGGAAATTTATATTAATTAAAGGATGAGTTAGGAATTCAGTGTTTGATATTTTCCCAACGTAAGTTTTCAACCACGAGAACTTTCTTTGATTCTCGTGTTCTCCGATTGAGCTAGTTTATTTTTGTGTTTCCATTGATCTTTTTCTTAATGCATTCTTACATCTTTGTTTATCAATATTCCTGGTTGATCTTGTTGGTAGGATTTTGGGTTTTTCTAGCCGTTTTTTTTTCTAGTTTCTACGATCCAGCTTTGTCATCGGATTCAAAAGGTTCTGTCCACGAGAACTGTACCCGTAAAATTCGAGAAGTTACTTGCTGGGAATTTAAAGCACAGCTGGATCGTAGAATTATGGAAGTATCCGGCTAGACAAACCAGCTCTTCGGGGTAATACACAGTAGTCTACGATCGTGTTATGGATAAAACAAAAATACACTGGTGGTAAGGTGAAAAACTTACCTTACATCTCGGGGTTGTGTAGGAAAAAGGGCTCCTTACCTGAATTAGGATGTTCCATAACACCGTCTCTGATTATAGTTAAATTAAGACACTCGACACAGAACTTATAAAACGAAATAAATTAATTTACAAAAATCCTAAAATAAAATAAATAAAAATTTCCTATAAAAATAATGTAATTAATTAATAATTAACACACATACACGTCCTTCAATTCATAACACTGAATTCACACGACTTGCCACATGTTCTGGTTACATTTTGGGTGGCCTATGCCATTTACAGATCGATAAAACAATTAGGACAAAGTTATGGAGAGTCTGACATTCCTTTAAAATAGTAAACATAGTTCCGCGTGTCGAGAACGACACCTGTTTGCCGTCTCGTCTCAATGACACGGGTTATTCAACTCTCCCTTCGCTAAAATGCACACCTGCAGTCTGCCTTCTCTATTATATAATCGAGCCTGGGATTCAACAAGCTGCTTACTCGTTCTACACCTGCTCTCAACTTCCCGTTTCATTTTAACAGTGTACAGTATTAGACTAGTTATTATTTACACTAGCTATAGTTTAGAAGTTCCCTCTTCTATCTTCTTTCAAAATTCTATACCGCGGTAGTCTGAATTAGGTTTAAAGTCACTCTCGGTCCAATATGACCAATCATCTAAGATAAGTTCATATGATTATTACTCAGTTCCAGGTTTAATAAAGTTTTAATAATAGTTTAGTGAACAAAGATTATTAACGTTTCCCAAATATCGTTCCGCCTACTCCGCTTCTATCTTTCCCTCTATATCGTGAATCTACTCACACATAGGAGTTCTCATTAACTCTACTCAATACAACAATGCTTTAATCTCCACACAATAGTACTACAATGCACAAATACGACAAACACCTTCGTATTCCAACAAATATTTCCTCGCAGTCTCCTATACTTCTAGATACGGTAGGAATCCTCCTCGTATACTCAATAAACAATTCTTACAACCTCAATACAATTGTTTCCAACAATTCTTCTGAAGTACTTGCATTAATTCCAACTAGCATTTATCTTAGCGTGGTCCATACAACTGCTAACACTGTCAACAGCAAAATCTGTTCTTATGACTTCATTTGCTCTCAAAACGATCATGGAAGTTGCTTATGAAAAATCTCCGTAGGTTTTCTAAATAATGTTACTTTGTTATCAATTCTTTGCTACCATACATGTAATAAAAATACATAAATGTGTTTCACCATACTCATATTAACTTCAAAGTTACAAGGTTGCAATATTACGTTCACAATATAACGTAGCATTACATTTGTGTATAAATAACGACAAGTGTTATTTAAGTGTCCCATAAAAATCAATCACGACAGGAATAGACCATATCTGAATTCCCTGAATTCCGCCGTTGGATAATTTATTCCAAACGAGAGAGCATTCCCGAAGTCACATTACCAAGTTGATGGAGTTCCTGAACGAGGAGGTAGAGGGCGCTGTGATCACACAGAAGATCAGAGGAGATATCACTTCACTCGAATCCTTCTCAGGCACTGCCGCGACACTCCATGTGAACACAAAGTCAAAACGGACGGGCATGAACACAAAGAAAGTGTATTCCGAATTCTGTGTGTTCTGTGAGACTCAAGGCCACTGGGCCCAGAACTGTGTGAAGATCCGCAATGTAGCTGAGCGGATTGAAAAGTTAAAAAATGCCAACCGATGCTTCTTGTGCCTCAATAAAGGTCACAGTGTGAAGACCTGCATGAAGAAGAGTAAGGTATCATGCGCAAAGTGCAAAAAGAATCATCACATTTCCATCTGCACCGGAGAACATCCCGCATCAATATCCGTGGGGAAGATTGACGTTACTATGCCGCAGTTCACTTATCTTCAAACGGCGAATATTTGGATCACAGGGCCCACCGGACTGAGAAAACGTACACGATGCATATTGGATGCTGGCAGTCAATCAACCTTCGTAAGCCGAAGTCTGGTAGATCAGCTTCAACTGAATATCGTGGGACACAAGGATTTGACAGTTACCGGTACCGGATTCGAGTCATCTCGTCACACATCTTTAGCTCGCAGACTCATTGACCTCAACATCAGTGGACTATGCACGGAGGCTGCTCTGCGTATTTCTGCATTTGAGAGTGACAACGTTTACTTGCCACATCCGACTGTTCCACTCGACGTCCAGTCCCTGTCACGCTTACGAAAATTGAGACTTGCTGATCCCAAGGATGACAACAATGAACTTCCTATAGAACTTCTAATAGGTGGAGACCATTATTGGAAGGTGATACTGAGACCGTCTAGTCGAGTCAACAACCACGATGACTTTCCTAACGTCCCATAAATCGAAAAAAATTACCGTGAGGATCAGGTGACCTTCCATAAAGGCTAAAGCGGCACGAGAGTCCGTAGTCCACAGGGATCGTGGTACATGGTGACGATGGTCATAGACCGCCTAAGGAAAGGTTCACCTTAAAACTAGACTGAGAAAATAAACATCCAGACTTATGTAAAACACCGTGAAAATGTATTAATATTCACAAACCCCTAGCCTAGTTCGGAGGGTTATAATCGGCTAGTCCGCAAGCTAATAAATAAACAAAAATAAAGAGCAGGTCCCTACCTGAGAAGACACGGAAAACCCTCGCGAAAGATCTAACTCACAATAATAAAGCAACAACAGCAACGCTAGGAATATGGTACAACGCAAGTCCCTAGTTCAAGTTACAAGATCAAGCTAATATCTGAATTTACATTTAACAGGGTAGCAAAACAAATCTAAGTTAGGATGCTTCTGTCCCCGTTTACCCGGATAGTAGGCTGTCAGATATCCGCCCCCTCAATCGGATTGCCAACAATCAATCGCACCAGCTCAGCTACATCAATGAAAATGGCACTGACAGATACTACCGAGGTTTGAACACAGAAGTTACCAAAAAAAATTATTGTGGAACACACCAAAATAGACGGGGTTTCATACTTACTTTTACTTACCTCTTATAAATATCTCGGGGATTGGGTTGACAACAGGATCCTTAAAGTATGCTCTCACAATAACCTTCACCATGACATTTAAAAATGAACCAGAACGAAGACGAGAACTCTGAACTGTACAAAAGCTTTATTTTCAAATAAAGAGTATGATTCTCACAACTCAACAAAATAAACGTGGCTATCAGTAGCCTATGTCAATCTGACTACGTCCTCCTAAAGGACTTGCAAATTTATCAAACAATATGTTAGCTCCCATGAGCTCAAAATAACGTAACATTTTATAACACATTTGGATTGGATGAGGAAGTGAGGACGAGACATATATATAGAGCACTTGGTTTCCTTTTAATAAACATGAGAATTGTATTTATAGTCGCAAGGCCAGAGTGTGGACGACCTCACCCGCTGATAACCAGTTGTTGGGACAGCTGCAAGCTACCCTCCAACCTGTTGCATACTTGTCAAATGGACTCCCTTCTCACATGCTACGTTACGTAAGAATACAGCTCTCTTTTAAAGCTATAAATGTCTACAAGACAACTCATACATATTGACGCAAATCTTTCAAATGCTTAACTCACATCCCACTGGATTATTTTAACTATCCTTAAACTTGTTAAGTTATCATCCAAATGTTTAAAAAGCATAGTTTAGAGTATGAAACACACTCTTAAATGTTTATAACAAAATCACATAAATTATTTATAACAATTAGAAATTGTTTATAATATTGTCGAAAATAATTACAAAAATTTTTAAACACGCCTTTAACATTACTTTCGTTCCACATTATTGTCAAAGATATTTACATTTATTATTTACAATATCAACATTTAAATTATTTAAATTATTAATTTAAGAAATACATTGAACCACATGTTTTATCCGGTTGGTAAATTCATAATCGTGTTTAATATAATCGACCAATGAAGGTTAGTTATACATGTAAATGTCACAATCTGGTTTAATAAAGGTTGTAATAATTTTAATTATTTGTGACGGTAATCTTCATTCAAAATCTTATCTCAAATTCTTTCAAAACTCTTGTTAATTATAACAGTAAATTCACTTGATTAATTTTCAACGAACTATGACAATACACTCTAGCGGAAAATACTTCGCTTACAAAATAATGCACAAACTGCATTCAAAATAGCCCAAAATTCATCATATATTAATCTATATGGCATTAAAATCTTCCACAGCATTTACAAAAACCTCCCCTAACACAATCTTTATCATCATTAGTTACTGTGGGAATCTCCTTCATTTATTTAAGGGCATTTATACATCAGCGACTTTCAACATGTCCGCTGCACTATCGATTATACATTCATAGTTCCACTTAAAAATTCTTATATCAATAATTGTTTCAAAACTGTTGTCATTTAAACTTCGTGGATTTCATTCATGAATCGAAATGAAATAAAAATTTGCCAATCACAAACAAATTTAATAGTGAATACGCTTATATACGCCTGTCTGGTCTATCAAAATTTAAGATTAACATCTTCAAAGAATTTGTAGTATAAAAATACTATCATCAAACAAAGTGCGACTAACTGCAAAATAGTCGAATAGAATCCAATTAGACTGGGGAATGCAAACATCATTATATAAATCTCTATATGAGAAAAAACCTAACACAAGTTTCACGAATTTAATGCATTCAATAATTCATAATTAATGTTCATCTTTCACAAAATTGCCCAAGATGCAATGGTCGTTCATGACTGACGATAAATGTCTGTGTTGCAATCAATACAAATAACGACTAGTATTTCCAAGATCGTCGACAACGTACTGGATTTTAACGCTCTAAAATCATTTAAATGTTCTTCCTTCTTGATGATGACAGAAAATTGGTCAAAGTAATTAAACTGGGGTAGAATTACTTTAATAAAGTGACACGCTGTCTGAATTTAAATCTGCCATAAAAATCATTAACTTACAGTCAAATCGTGACTACAAAAATAAGCAAATTACTGAAAAATCTAAATATCAGTCTCAACTGATTCAAAATCATTTAACTATGCCCATGACATAACAATGTCTTAATAAAACGTCGAAAAAGGCATAACTCATCAAGGTGTACTGAGAATAGGAATCTCAAACAAGAATATCGGGCAAAAATACATGAGGACAAAAATATGGGAAAAATGGTTGCTCAAATATTGCTAAGAAACTCAAATACAATAAACGTTCACGACTACCTTATCTGCCGATTGACGTTCCAGAGGAAAATTCCCCAAAGAAGACTGTTGATGGATCCATTTCACCAAGTTAAAGCTGAGCTCCATCCTCGAAACCAGAAACAGCACCATCGGAGAATCGAACTGCTTCACGAAGACGAACGACATCCTTCCGGAAATAATCTTCTTTGTGAGTCGGGACAACCCTGACCTCTCTTGAAAAATCCCTGAAGTTCCAGTTGAAGATCGCCATGAAGTTTTTGTATAAATTTCCGAAGAAATATTCATATTCAGAAAGTATGAAATCATTTCTATTGCTGTTTGATAGTATTCAGCCTTTACTCACGAAACATGGGTGTAGATGGTTATTTACCACATGTTCGCTTGTATGGAATAGCAATTAGCGAAGTTCCATGCTGCTATCTTACTCCGTTGAAATATGTCCCAATTGCATTAAGTCCTTTAGCCTTCCATTTTCTCTTCGGTAATAGTATTAGAAGAACAAACTGCCATATTAGACCGCTCCATAATATTGTAGCGTTGTGTCACAAAAGCAATCTGAAGTCTCCCTATTTCACTAGCCGGGTCAGCCGTAGCGTAGAGTCTGGCTATACAAAGTGTTTCTCCTGTGGCGAGAAAATCACTTTTGTCAGTCGTCTAAAATTGTCAATAACTTCCAAAATACTTCCTCGAAATTGTTCAGCTTTTCTACAGTCCTTACTGTAGCAATGCACAAGAGAATTAGCTTATAGGCGACCGCTAACTGTTCACAGCTAATCTTGTAGAAGTGTTATAAGGGTCGTTTCAACTTCACCTAGATTTACTTCACAGTAAACCTGCACTGCTTGTAAGTTCGACTCTCGTTTAATGCAGTGGCTTCGCCACGCGTTACAAAGACGACTTTTTCACTAATAATCTCACTCGACGTTTCACTGAAATGACTATTTGAGATCTGACGATTGAACTGTCAGACGATTGATAATCTGAGAATGAGCGAATGAGGCTCCTCTCTTCTGCGCAAGGCCTTTTATGAACTTCATGAGGGGCGTATCTATCCCTTCCATCGCGTGTTACTGCGTCATCGCTAGAAGTTCCAACTTCGTCAATACATGACGGATTTTCATAATTCAAAAACTGAAAATAAATTTCACCAAAATTCCAGATCAATGCCTCTACTGCAAATGGATTTCCACAATTCTGCATTCCAAAAAGTAATAAAAATACCATAGTTTTAGCAATCTCCGTCTTCCTTCAGACTATCGTTCATTGGTTTGAGCCTCCCCTCCAATAGCATAATTTCTTCCTCGGCAGAATTCCACGTTTCCTGCGACTGCGTCGTACATCTCGGATCCTTCTCGAATAAATGCTGACGTCACTGAGAATCTCAGCTCAAGTAGCCTGCTGGCATAACGTCTGCGTCATCCGTGCTTACGTCATGACTACCCACGTCATAACTATGACAGCCATAACTTTCGCCATAATTTCCAAAATAGCCACCGTGGTCTCTATATAATTCAATTACGGGGGCAGTACCATTTCGACATTTACATTTAACGTTAATTCATCTAGCTAAGTCCTATCAATTAACAAAATTTACGGCGATGACGTCCGTAAAAGAAAACAATTACATCCAAAAGCTAAGTGTACAGCCATGAAAAACAAACAATTTAATTATGCTTAAAAACTATGTGCTAACAGCACACACAAAGGTAACATGTAGGATTTATACACTTGACATCATAAATAAGTAATGAAATAGACAGAGTAGTTTTATTAAGAATTCCTGCCTGCACCTTGGTTTTCTCTTTGTAAACCATAGTCATCTAATGTGTATAATTACGGTGACGAATGCGTAGTTGAGACCACGTCTGACATCGCATGGCCTGAGCTCCACAAGCTACGAACTCTAGGTTCGCGCATGCTTCAGGTCGCTACAAAAATGTCCACTGTCCTAGTCATTTCCTCACAAGGAAATTATCTTCAACTGCACGGCTATGTCAACAGTTCCAGAATGCAAAGAACAAAGTTAGATAGAAAGAATCGTTAGTTAGCCTCGTTTTACAACAATTATGAGTCTTATTATTAAGATGTCGGTTTATAGGTTTATCGTAGGTTTATGGCGAATAACATTGACAATAGCCTGGGCACGGAGTGTCTCCACTGAGATCATTCTCCACCAAAAAGCCTCGACTCAACAGTCGGAATATAATCAACGAGTACAACAACTCGGACACACAATAACACGGGTTACCAGCAGCGCTAAGCTCGCGTTCAATAACTCTGGGATAGGCCTGTACACAACAGTTACCTTCCAATAACATCTAGTCAACGGGATCAGTCCCGGACAAGGCATACTCAAAATACCTTCATACAATATCATTCTGCTATAACAGGGTAGCCTTCACCATACTATAGAAAACCTTACATAACTGTACCTGTCAGACGACAGTACACGCAACAGAGCGTTGAACTAACAAAAAACCATCTATAAAACATGTGATCAAATACAAGAGTGGAAACTAATTTCCATAAGCAAAATAGCAATGAAAGGAAGAGCGAATACAAATCGTACTCTGTCCTTGTCAATAGTAGTTTTGTCTCACAATGAAGCAGGCGTGCTTTCAGGTCACTGGGTTACATAACCAGTTTATTCAAGGCCGGCGATTTAATCAATATAAACCTGCACCTGGCCAGTTCATAAAAAAACTTAACCATAGGTTACGGACTTCTAAAGAGACCGTGTATAAAACACACGCAGTAAATCTGAATATAACAATGTAATTCCGTCTTTCTACCAAAGACGTCTAAATGAAAGTAACCTTACAATAACTGAAGCTCTTTGCTTTAAAAAATACAATTCAGTAGTTGATAATACATCAAATAAAAACGTGTCTCGCATGACACAAGCAAAAAATGATAATTGTGGCGCAGATTCACACACTAGATCTGCTTAATGATACGTTGGGAACTGAGTTCGATGCTAGGCAACGAAACATTCCTTCTAGTTGTTAGGTTCAAACTTGACCAAGAATAGCTTCTGAGCCTATTCAAAATGAAATATAATGCATTTACAAAACTGGTAGTTACAGTCGACTACCTAAATGATACGACCGTTCTAACGGCAGTCAGGGGGCATAACAAAGGATGGCTGCGAAGAATGCAGTCAATTAATAACCATGGCATCTGATTGCCATAACTAAAGTCAGCAAAGACTTGAAAATTACCCCAAGTAGGGTTGAACAAAATAGCCTCAAAATGACTACGATCAGGTTCAGCAAAAGGTAGGCATTGACGTGCTACGACGTTCATCAAGCTGCACCAGGGCTGACCAAAATGTCTGACCCCAAGGGTGTCTCACTCTAAACTGAAATAAATAACATCTAACTAATCTAGTTACATCCCTACCTAGAAAGATAGCTGACACTGAGTGCGGTTGGTTCACAAACTACATTAAATCTACTATACCACCAGAAACTAGAACAAGGAAGGGGTGTGACAAAAACTCACGAAATGGAGGAGCTCTCACTCAGCTCTCTATTCCACAACAAGGGTTGTACAAAATCCTCTCTGGCTCTCTGGATCGGTATCCTCCTCATCAGGATTCCCATCTGGACTCCTCCAAAGACCAGGGTTCGATTTGTCCCTGTCGACATCTTCGTGGATATGCCTGGAAACGGCATTTTTGGCTCCTTCCTTCTCGTTCGTCGTCCTGGAAGTTCCACCATCATGCTGGTTCCCGTAGAAACGTCACCCTCATACCGGGATGGTATTAGCCCATGGTGACTGCTTCAATCATGGTGAAGAAAAGTCCAATCACGTGGGTAGTGAAATAAGTTACGTGATAATTCATCCTCTCACTTTCAAAATTATAATGTCCGTCGTGAATGTTATAGGCTTCAATTATAAAATACGACACAGCCTTAATTTTGCAGATGTGGTTTAGCATGTGAGCTAACACTGTTTTATAATTCTGCACGTGCTAGTGACGCTACTTTTGTATCACGCAGCATCCGTGAATTATACGTCGTTTTTAAAATGAAATTTCCACTTTGGCAATTTAAATATCTCATACAATTATAATCACACTTATTCAGGATAATTGTAACACTATTACCTGTATATTTCCACTAGGCATCTGCCCTCCACATATGCGTGGGTAAAATGTGGTGTTACAGCAATGTTGTGCAATACACTATACTTGCCAATAATTATTTCCCAAACTTCTTCTTTAGTTCACTGGGCTTCAACAACAGTGAATAATAGTATTAGCGGGCTCGATGGCACCTTATAATCACTTTTAACGCTAAACAGCGGATATTCTTCTACGTCTCGTAGGACAAATGTAATTCCACGCCTACACAAGGCGGATTCTCAAGACGCAGTGCAAGGTACTGGGTGTCTCTAGAAAGTAGGTCGTCAAAAGGAAGTCGTTGAGCGACTACTTACGTTCCTTTTTGCGTATCTGCAAGGGTATTACCTTACCTAAAGTAAAAATAAACATTCTCCAAAATGTTTTAATAATGCAGCATGACGAAATAGAATATTCTGAGTCTTGTGGAAAGATAAAAATTAATTAATAAGACCTCAGATAAATAATTAGCAGTTTACACCAAAGTCAAAAGTGCGATTCACCGCTACTTCAAAAAGTATCGCGTGATCTCTCAGCTTCACGTGGCTTCCTGGGTGTGTTCAAAAGTACAACATCCCATCATAAATGCTCTGTCATAAAAAATATCACATGAACCATAGCTCAGCGGGTTCATCTGCCTCTCCGTCGTTTCAAATAAAATGTTGGGATAACATTTTTATTTCCTTTGAAATTCATTCAAGAGTGATATTTTTTTTAGATTGGCTGCGTTAAAGGTTCCAATGCGCTCTCCTGTCCTAATGTCTTCGATTACATAACTTCCATTGTTCAAAGGCTGTCGGATACGACTAGGGCCATAATACAAGGATATAAATTTTCCATATATGCGGTCTATAGGACTAAAAATTCCGGGTCTCCTTATAAGGATAAGGTCTCCTTCTACTAGTGGTTCTCTAAACCTCTGGCGTCTAGTTCTTCTCAAGCGCTTGGCAGCTGGTCTGTCCATAGTCTCTCTCGCAGCTAAAAGTCTGCTGGCATGTGATGGTTGTAAACAAGGTGGATTTACAATCACACGATCCCATATTCTCAGCGGCATCTGGTTCAAATGCAAGACCATAGGTATTTGACCAGTGCTCTCATGTACTGTTGAATTAATACATTTTGCCATAATAACAAGGACTTCAGTCCATCGCCAGTGTTCTTCTTGACAATATAATCGACAGAATTTTGCGATAATAGACATCACGCATTCTGCTGGGTTGCTCTCTGGATGGCGAATAGATGATAAAACATGACCTATTTCAAGCTCATTCATGGCATTGGCAAATTCTGCTGAGGTGTACTGTGATCCGTGATCAGTCAACAGGAATTGTGGCTTTCCTGCCTCCGGTATCACTTGACGTCTAATCCTCTGAATAATCTGATGTGCAGTAGCTTTTTGAATCGGATGAAGCATCGTATATTTCGTGAACACATCAATAGTTACAACGATGTATCGATTCCCACGACGAGCCTTAGATATTGGGCCATACAGGTCCTGTGCATATAACTCTCTAGGTTGAGTTGGTAGCATTGGTCTAGGTTGTTCCTTCAGCAAGTGCGACGTGTACTTGTTCCGCTGGCATGCGTCGCAAGCACGTAAACACTGTCTAACGGTGGCTCCTAACCCTTTCCATGTAAAAGACTCCTTGATGGTTGCGATGGTTTTGTCTGTTCCACCATGTCCAATGGATAAATGTACCATAAGAATAACAGATTCTTGGTATCTCCTAGGAATAACTGCACGCAGTTGAGTGTGGTCCTCGTCTACAAACTTGTATAAGACACGATGATAAATCAAATAATCATCTGCAACAGCAGCAATTCTTGCATAATGATCATCCTGTGGATCCATTCTTCGTTCTAGGAAACGGATAATATGTCTGAGTTCCTCCTCAGGTCGCTGTCCTTCAGGTAGATGACGAAGTCGGCGAAGGTGTTCCTCGCATTCTCCCTCGATGTATATGGCATTAACAGTAGCTTCGGGATTCCGGCTGAGGATGTCGGCCAACACATTCTCTCTGCCTGGTCGATAAACTATTTCCAAATCGAACTGTTGGAGAAACAGCGTCCAACGTGTGATCCTGTCGCTTGCCAGTCTTGTTCTTAAGATGAAGGTTAACGCATGATGATCGGTTCTCACAATAATCCTCTGGCCTAACAGAAGTTTCTGCCAGTATTCAAGTGCGTAGACAATTGCAAGTGCTTCTATCTCGGTCGTGAAGTAGTGAGATTCATGTGCTCTTAAACGTCGGCTTAAGAAAGCGATGTAATGACGTTTCTTCTCATCATCCTCCTGCAGTAAAATGGCTCCTATACCCATGGCAGATGCATCAGTTTCTAGAATAAAGTTCCGAGAATAATCTGGATATTCTAACTGAATTGAGTCCACAAGCATCTGTTTAGCTCTCCTGAAAGCTATCTCGCATTCATCATTCCAGTTCCACCTGCAGTTCTTTTTCAATAATCCTTGCAGTGGTGCAACAGTCTCGGAATACTTCTCACAATGAGCAGCAAAGAATTGGAGAATTCCTAAGAATTGTCTCACGTGTTTCACGCGGGTTGGCGTTGGAAATGCAGCAACAGTTCTAATATTTGCCGGATTCGGTCTATATCCTTCTCCATTGATTATGTGTCCTACGAATTTCACTTCTTTCTGAAAGAATCGACACTTGTCAAATTTGACCTTAAAATTCGCCTGTCGAAGATTCTCAAACACAAGGCGCAATGTCTTTAAATGCTCTTCTTCTGTTTCTGAAGCTATGATTATGTCATCCACATAACATATTACTCTCTGCTTCACTTCAGGAGTCAGCTTGGCATCAAGTGCTCTGATTAATGCGGCTCCGGCATTTTTCAATCCAAATGGTAGTTTTCGGAAGACATAAGTAGTCTGATCAAACAAGAATCCAGTATATTTCTGAGTATGCTCAGATAATCTGATATGGTAATAAGATTGAACCAAGTCCAATGATGAAAATATCCTTTTTCCTTTGAACTTCCTGAGAATGTTCCTAATCTTGGGCGGTCTGTCATGCTCAGGAGCTAGGCGTTCATTCAAGGCTCTGGCATCAAGACAAAGTCTCAAGCTTCCATCTACCTTAACCACAGGCGTTATGGGATTCAAGAAAGGAGTCGGTGATTTCTTGATTGTGCCTGCTGCTTCCATCTCATGGATCTTCTTAGCAGCTCCTTCGAGATGTTTCTCGGCAATCGGATAGATCTTTTTCTGGAATGGGGAATCATCCAGTAACACAAGATCATACTCGTAGTCTAATATCTCACCAGGTGTGGTGTCGAATGTGTGTTGTGCTTGAGTCTTCAGTCTTTTGACTGGTTTGATGCAGCTCTCCAGGCCTCCCTGTCCTGAGCTAATCGTTTCATCTCTACATAGCTACCACACCCCACATCCGAGGCAATCTGTTTAACATATTCTAACCTTGGTCTACCCCTACAGTTCTTGTCCTCGACCCTTCCTTCCATAACTAAGCTTGCTATTCCTGGATGTCTTAGTATGTGTCCTACCAACCTATCTCTTCTCTTCATTAGCAGTCGCCAGAAACATCTCTCCTCTCCCACTCGGCTTAATACCTCTTTGTTTGTAACCCTATCTACCCATCTGATCTTCATCATTCTCCTGTAACACCACATTTCAAATGCTTCAATTCTCCTCTTTTCTGCTACACCAATAGTCCAAGTTTCACTTCCATAGAGCACCACGCTCCAGACAAAGGCTTTCAAAAATGACTTCCTAATACCTAAATCTATATTCGATGTCAGCAGATTCCTTTTTTGTAGAAATGCTTTCCTTGCCTGAGCCAACCTACTTTTTATATCCTCTTTGCTTCGTCCATCACTGGTTATTCTGCTTCCTAAGTAACAGAAGTCTCCGTCTTCCTTCAGCTTTTCACCTGCCAATTTGATCTCCATAGAGGTTTCTGATTTATTTCGGCTGCATTCCAGTATTTTTGTTTTACATTTATTAATTTTCATCATGAATTCTTTCCGTAAGACGGAGTCCATACCATTCAAAAACTCATTCAAATCCTCAGGCTTGTCGGCCAAGATGACGATGTCATCAGCAAATCTCAGAGTTGAAATTATTTCTCCTTGAATCTTCACTCCCACTTTACATTTTTCTCTAATTTCCTTCATTGCTTGTTCAATGTAAAGATTGAAAAGTATGGGTGATAAGTTGCAGCCTTGCCTTACACCTTTCTGAATACCAGCTTCTCTCTCATGTCCTTCAACTCGAATGACTGCTGTCTGGTTTCTGTATAGATTGTATATCACCCTCCTATCCCTGTACTTTATTCCAATCGATTTCAAAATGTCAAACAATTTAGTCCAATCAGCGTTATCAAAAGCCATTTCTAAGTCTACAAAAGCCATGAACGTTCTCTTATCTTTCCTTATTCTACCTTCCAAAATCAGCCTAAGACTTAGTACAGCTTCCCTTGTTCCTACATTTCTCCTGAAACCAAACTGGTCTTCACCCAACTCCGTTTCTATCTGGCTTTCAATCCTCTTGTAAATTATTCTAGACAGGATCTTTGAAGCATGAGTAATCAAGCTGATTGTACGGTAATCTTCACATCTGTCAGCTCCCACTTTCTTTGGTATAGGGATGATTACATTCTTCTTGAAATCGGGGGGTACCTCACCTGTCTCATAAATCCTACACACCAAGTGAAATAACCTGATCAGACCTTCATCTCCTATGCAGCGTAGCAACTCAATCGGTATATCATCTATGCCTGGTGCTTTGTTCCTGCTTAAGTCTTCCAAAGCTCTATCAAATTCTGATCTCAATATTAAATATCCTTTCGCATCCTCATCAATTTCATCCTCCCTTTCCATTACATGATTCTCAATCTCCTTTCCCTTATACAAACTCTCTATGTAAGCTTTCCATCTCTCAACCTTTTCTTCCCTATCTGTTAGAGGCTTTCCATTTGTGTCCTTAATATTACAGCACTTAGTCTTCTTTTCCCCAAAAGTATTCTTAATCCTTCGATAAGCTGTGTCTACTTTTCCTAATTTCAGACAATTTTCTATACCTGCACATTTCTCTTTCAACCATTCTTCTTTCGCTTCCTTGCACTTCTTGTTAACCTCATTTCTCAGACGTCTGTATTCTGCTTTCCCCTTTTCATCTCTTACATTCTTGTGTTTCCGCCTTTCATCCATCAATTCTAGTATATCCTGAGTGATCCACGGTTTTCTACCTATTCTTTCTTTCCTACCAATGTTTTCTTCTGCGGATTTTGTTATTTCATTCTTCAAAAGTGCCCATTCGTCTGCAATTGAAGTTTGTTTAGGGTTTTTCATTAGTCCTTCCTTTATACTCTTCTTGAATCTTTCGTTTACATCCTTCTCTTTCAGTCTGTCTATTGCCCACCTTTTTGGCTTTTGACTTTTCTTCAGTTTCTTCAACTTTAATCTGCATTTCATTACAACCAGATTGTGGTCAGAGTTTATGTCAGCACCAGGATATGTTTTACAATCCAAAATCTGGTTTCGAAACCTCTGCTTGACCGTAATGAAGTCGATTTGGTAACGCCCTGTATCTCCTGGTCTCATCCATGTGTATGTTCTTCTATTGTGGTTATTGAATAAGGTGTTAGCTATGACCAACTCATGCTCGGTGCAGAATTCTACCAGCCTGCTTCCTCGATCATTCCTTTCACCTAATCCGAAATCTCCTACTATCTTCCCTTCTCTCCCTTTTCCTACCACAGCATTCCAATCTCCCATTACTATAACATTTTCATCACCCTTGATATACCTCAGAATTTCGTCTATTTCTTCGTAGACCTTTTCAACATCCTCATCATCAGCTTGACTGGTAGGCATATAGACTTGTACCACTGTGGTGCAGGTAGGTTTAGTATTGATTTTTGCTACAATAATCCGTTCACTATATTGCTCATAATATTCCACCCGCTGTCCAAGTTTCCTACTCAATATGAGGCCAACCCCTGCTTGGCCATTGTTTGATTTAGTGCTAATGACCCTATAGTCTCCTGACCAAAAGTCCTGTTCTTCCTGCCAGCGCATTTCACTAATCCAAACCAAATCCAACCTCAACCTATCCATTTCCCTTTCTAAGTTTTCTAACCTTCCACTTCCTAGCAGACTTCTAACATTCCACGCTCCGATCCGTAGAATGTCAGATTTCCTCTTTGTCACTTCTGTGATGTTGACCCCCTCTCGAGTAGTCCCCACCCGGAGATCCGAACGGGGGACTAGTTTACCTCCGGATTGAAATTTTACAAGGGAGGAGGCCATCATCACATGTAATTATGCATAGAGAGGTGCATATCCTCGGGAATAGCATACGGCTGTAGTTTCCCGTTGCTTTCAGCCGTGCAGCAGGACGCAGTGTAGCCATTATTTGGCTTATATTATCAATATCTTAACCGTCTATAAGACTAGTAAAGAATTGATTTACTCTGAAAGGCTGCTACTCCCTTTCAGAATAAGTAAAGAGCAATTCTACTAACAAAAATACTAACCTTCTACTGTACTAACAATTAAATACCAAAATTCTACTAACGAAAAAAATACTAAAGTTCCACCAACAACAAATACTACCACTAAAACAGTCTGTCACCAGGCACACTCACATGCACCCTCACACATCACAGTCTACTGAAACAATGAACTATAACTAATAAACAATGCAACTGCTACCAGACACACTCACACACCACAGTCTAATAGACTAACTACCTACTTACAACTAAAACTAACTACATACTTACTGTACTGTTATTTGAATTGACAATATTTACAAAATGCAATTTAGTTAGAAAATACTTACAAAATGTAATTTAGATTCAAAATAGTCACAAAATGCAATTGAGAATAAAAATACTTACAAAATACCCACCCTACACAATATTGGCATTTATCGAAGGATTGATTAATTATCTTAATGTCTTTCAGCAATTAAAATTCAAAATACTCACTAAAAGGCCCGGCCACCTGCATTGAAAGACTTACTAAAAAGCAATTTAGATTGTCAATCTTTACAAAATGCAATTGAGGTTGAAAACAATCGCGAGATGTACTTTAGATCGAAAAAAACTTACAAAATGCAACGTAGATTAAAAATTAATTAAAGCTCTAAAATAAATATAAAACAGAATTGTAGCATGAAGTTATCCTGAAGAAGTCGTTTGATTAGAACGACTACAGTATGTAACGTGTTTTTCGAGGGGTGTTTATGCAACTGGCATAAGTCAGTAGGAAGCCATTCTATATTTATTTACGCGGCAAATTGTTCAGCCAAGAGAATTTTTCATGTTAATTTATATATCCCTGTATTCGTTCAATATTGCCTCAAGATCCTCACTTATGGGTGCTGATAACGATTCTGCCTCTTCGTCGGCATCTAGTGTCTCCTCAATTTCCTTGCCATTTAATTCTTCGACTACGTCGACTTCGGATAGGAATTCCAGTTCTTCTTCAATTAGGCTCATCTGAATGGGTTCGTTTGGCTTGAACTATACCGTATTCCGTCCCATGTCAATGATTCCATCATATTTTCTAATGAAGTCTGCGCCTAAAATGGCATCATGATGCAGGCCCTTCATTACAAGAAATTCGTGCAAGTACACGTGGCTCGAAATCTTCAGAGTACACAGAATCTGGATTTTGCACGTTACAACGCGGTCAGGTATGACACCTCTGACTCGTACAGCTGAAATAGGCAGCTCTGTCACCTCAGAGTTTGCTTTCAGTCTGGCATGGCAATCGGCGGAAATTACACTAATCATCGCCCCAGTATCGATGAGTATGACTACACTGACTTCATTCAAGGTGGCTACGATCTTGGGTAGACGTGTTAATTCATAATTGTAGTTCGTCGTTCGTCCAACAAGTCTTCTTGGATTGGCTCCCAGAGTAATATGGTGGCAGTTACTCGGTGCTCAACCGAACAAGAATCTATTGATATTTCGGCGTTTTTTTTTTTGTCCTGGCGAGAAGTACTGGGCTGGTTCTGCTCCGTCTCCTGCGCCGAATTTCTATTTTCCCTCGAAGTAGGGTTCCGTTCTCCCTCTTCTTGGATCTGCAATTCTCTCAGTTGTTGGAGGTACTCACGGCTCTCCCGTGCTCTTCCTTTCCAATCAATGTCTGGCTGGTATCTAGGGTCTCGATTCCTGTCGTATCCCCTACTATATCGATAGTCTCTACGGATACTTCCGTGTTGCTGATTTCTTCCTTCATTCCCTCGGCGGTTGTTTTCATGACGTCGGTTGACGTCCGTCCTTCGGTCGATCGCCGGTTCCAATGACTTCGCCGGTCATCTTGTTGATTTCGAATATAAAGAGTGTTGTTCCATTCTCTCCTGTTATAACTGTAGTTGTTATCACGTCGCCCAGAATCCTCTGTGGTTTGCGTTTGTTGTGGCGTCTGGCTCACTTTATCAACAGTCGTCAGATTCAGATGTCTATCCTCGCGCCTATCAGCCTTCTACTGACGGTGTGTAGGAAACTGTTCTGTGTTAGCATCCAACCTTCGCAGTATCTGGTCACACTGCTGGAAAGTGGATGCCCCTGCAGCGATCAACACACGTTGTACGTCCGCAGGGTACTGCCAAACAATTGTGTTCACCAAATCTTGTTCTGACAACGGAGGCTGAAGACAACGAAGCTTCGCAAGCTGTATTGCGAAGTAATTTGCATAACGATTAGGTGTATTGGAACTGTACCTTCGAGTGTATATCTCAGCTCGGATGCTCTGCTGGATGTCGCTCGACCAATATGTTCTTAATAACGCTTCCTTAAAGTCCTAGTAGCCTCTAAATGAGTATCTGAATGCTCTGAACCAGGTACCGGCTTGTCCCTCTAGCAGTCGCTCTATAACTCTTAGTTCCCTCTCTGGAGTTACCATAGTATCACGTAAGTAGCTTTCGACATTGGCTAGGAATTCCACTGGAGTAACACCACTTCCAGTTCCTGAGAAGCGAGCTGGTTGCTCCTCTCTTGAACGAATTATGGTGACATTTCCCTGCGTATGCGCGGGTCTGAACGTATTTTGCATGTAACTCTGCGTAGGAGTGTTAGTCTCATGACTAATTCGATTAGATGCTGGTTGAAACGGATGAGCGTCAAAGTTCAAGGTCTGACCTTGCGCTGAATTAGTGAATTGTGACGGTTGCGATTCCATAGGCGCGCTGGGTTGGAAATGGGTAGGCATCATTCCTCCTGATTGAGATATAGGCGTTTCCTGAGATTCTCCCATCTGTGGGTGTACGTGTCTCTCTCTAGGAATC
Organism: Meconema thalassinum; assembly: GCA_946902985.2. Lineage (NCBI taxonomy): Eukaryota > Metazoa > Arthropoda > Insecta > Orthoptera > Tettigoniidae > Meconema > Meconema thalassinum. The sequence goes on along the minus strand of OX336395.1, from coordinate 154,843,663 downwards.
GTCTCGAGTCTGTCCAGACGTCTTTCTATTACTTCAAGTCCTGGGATGGTTCTGGCTGCGACTTTGTTGCCTAAGTCGTTCAATTGCAGCTCGATCCTGTCGACCTTTCCCTTGAGGTTTGTGTCTACCTCGCGTATGGCCGTCCTAAGGTTATAACTGAGGTCTAACCTCTCGGTCACCGCGACTTCCTCAAATCTTTTTTGTAAGGAATCGATCTCTCCTTCAACTCTGGACATATTTTCTTGGATTTTACCCACATCGTCTCTAACCTCGGCTACCTTAGCCTCGACTGTGGTCTCGTGTTCGTTGAGGTCACCTCTCAATAACATGAGGTCAATTTTGTGTTCCTCATGATGAACATCAACTGTCTCACGTAGACTGGCTACGGTTTCCGTCAATTCAGAAATGTTTCTCCTGTTGGTGTTGAGTTCTTCTTTAACCTCCATCATGCCATCAACGATAGTCTTCACGTTGTTATTAACGGCATTGGCAGCTCCTCTCATCAAGATTAAACCAATGTTCATGGTTGCCATGTCCTTTTTCACATTGCCGATAAATCCCTCGACGTGATCTAGTCGAGTCCCGAATTCTTCCCTAGTATGTTCCAGATCTGCTCTCATGTCTATCTGGACTTTATTCAAGGTTGTCTGAATTTGAGCTGTGTGCTCCTCCAATCGGTTTTGCACATCCTCCCTAGCTCTATTCATCTGGTCGGTTAAGCAATCTACGCACTGGTTAGCCTCCTGATGGTGTCATATGACATCAACCCTAACAGCTGCTAAACCTGCCGTCAGATCATTTCTCGCTTCGACCCTATATGCGTCCATGTCTGCCCTGACTTGAGTTAAATCAGTCCTAACATTGTTTACAGACTGGGTGTTAATCTCTAAGTCCTGTCTTACATTGTTGACTTCCTGTCTAACCTGGTCCACATGACCACTTACAGTATTTACAGCCTGAGTATTCTGACCTAAGTCAGCAGTAATCTGTTGAAGATTGGCATTCACACCTGCCAACATCTCCCCAAACACACGACGAATAGTTTCCTCATCCATAGATAAGAAATATATGAGAAAGTGAGGGATCAATTTCTACTGGAACTTACAGCTATGATTAGTTACTTGGTGGTATAAAGCTTGCTTTATTTATATGAATATCACGAGTACAGCTGGAGTATGCAAACTAAGTGCTTCTACATTTACAAAGACAACAGTGAGCAAAGCAAAGTATTACATTTACCTAGGATGAGGCATCATCAAAGAAAATCCTATCCTTCATTTATCTAACACTAAAGCCTCACCCCATGGACTTCTATCAAACATGAATGCCATGCGGTCAATTGATCTGCAGTACGACTTTCTAAGTTCGTCCCAGTCCTGTCAATTTACCATTAATCAACATTAAGATCCTCAAAAATAACATGGTACTGAGGGTCACCACGTTAACGTCGGCACATGAGTTGGGCGCCATTTTATGAGACCGTCTAGTCGAGTCAACAACCACGATGACTTTCCTAACGTTCCATAAATCGAATAAAATTACCGTGAGGATCAGGTGACCTTCCATAAAGGCTAAAGCGGCACGAGAGTCCGTAGTCCACAGGGAACGTGGTACATGGTGACGATGGTCATAGACCGCCTAAGGAAAGGTTCACCTTAAAACTAGACTGAGAAAATAAACATCCAGACTTATGTAAAACACCGTGAAAATTTATTAATATTCACAAACCCCTAGCCTAGTTCGGAGGGTTATAATCGGCTAGTCCGCAAGCTAATAAATAAACAAAAATAAAGAGCAGGTCCCTACCTGAGAAGACACGGAAAACCCTCGGGAAAGATCTAACTCACAATAATAAAGCAACAACAGCAACGCTAGGAATATGGTACAACGCAAGTCCCTAGTTCAAGTTACAAGATCAAGCTAATATCTGAATTTACATTTAACAGGGTAGCAAAACAAATCTAAGTTAGGATGGTACCATTTCGACATTTACATTTAACGTTAATTCATCTAGCTAAGTCCTATCAATTAACAAAATTTACGGCGATGACGTCCGTAAAAGAAAACAATTACATCCAAAAGCTAAGTGTACAGCCATGAAAAACAAACAATTTAATTATGCTTAAAAACTATGTGCTAACAGCACACACAAAGGTAACATGTAGGATTTATACACTTGACATCATACATAAGTAATGAAATAGACACAGTAGTTTTATTAAGAATTCCTGCCTGCACCTTGGTTTACTCTTTGTAAACCATAGTCATCTAATGTGTATAATTACGGTGACGAATGCGTAGTTGAGACCACGTCTGACATCGCATGGCCTGAGCTCCACAAGCTACGAACTCTAGGTTCGCGCATGCTTCAGGTCGCTACAAAAATGTCAACTGTCCTAGTCATTTCCTCACAAGGAAATTATCTTCAACTGCACGGCTATGTCAACAGTTCCAGAATGCAAAGAACAAAGTTAGATAGAAAGAATCGTTAGTTAGCCTCGTTTTACAACAATTATGCGTCTTATTATTAAGATGTCGGTTTATAGGTTTATCGTAGGTTTATGGCGAATAACATTGACAATAGCCTGGGCACGGAGTGTCTCCACTGAGATCATTCTCCACCAAAAAGCCTCGACTCAACAGTCGGAATATAATCAACGAGTACAACAACTCGGACACACAATAACACGGGTTACCAGCGGCACTAAGCTCGCGTTCAATAACTCTGGGATAGGCCTGTACACAACAGTTACCTTCCAATAACATCTAGTCAACGGGATCAGTCCCGGACAAGGCATACTCAAAATACCTTCATACAATAACATCCTGCTATAACAGGGTAGCCTTCACCATACTATAGAAAACCTTACATAACTGTACCTGTCAGACGACAGTACACGCAACAGAGCGTTTAACTAACTAAAAACCATCTATAAAACATGTGATCAAATACAAGAGTGGAAACTAATTTCCATAAGCAAAATAGCAATGAAAGGAAGAGCGAATACAAATCGTACTCTGTCCTTGTCAATAGTAGTTTTGTCTCACAATGAAGCAGGCGTGCTTTCAGGTCACTGGGTTACATAACCAGTTTATTCAAGGCCGGCGATTTAATCAATATAAACCTGCACCTGGCCAGTTCATAAAAAAAACTTTACCATAGGTTACGGACTTCTAAAGAGTCCGTGTATAAAACACACGCAGTAAATCTGAATATAACAATGTAATTCCGTCTTTCTACCAAGGACGTCTAAATGAAAGTAATCTTTCAATAACTGAAGCTCTTTGCTTTAAAAAATACAATTCAGTAGTTGATAGTACATCAAATAAAAACGTGTCTCACATGACACAAGCAAAAAATGATAATTGTGGCGCAGATTCACACACTAGATCTGCTTAATGATACGTTGGGAACTGAGTTCAATGCTAGGCAACGAAACATTCCTTCTAGTTGTTAGGTTCAAACTTGACCAAGAATAGCTTCTGAGCCTATTCAAAATGAAATATAATGCATTTACAAAACTGGTAGTTACAGTCGACTACCTAAATGATACGACCGTTCTAACGACAGTCAGGGGCATAACAAAGGATGGCTGCGAAGAATGCAGTCAATTAATAACCATGGCATCTGATTGCCATAACTAAAGTCAGCAATGACTTGAAAATTACCCCAAGTAGGGTTGAACAAAATAGCCTCAAAATGACTACGATCAGGTTCAGCAAAAGGCAGGCACTGACGTTCTACGACGTTCATCAAGCTGCACCAGTGCTGACCAAAATGTCTGACCCCAAGGGTGTCTCACTCTAAACTGAAATAAATAACATCTAACTAATCTAGTTACATCCCTACCTAGAAAGATGGCTGACACTGAGTGCGGTTGGTTCACAAACTACATTAAATCTACTATACCACCAGAAACTAGAACAAGGAAGGGGTGTGACAAAAACTCACGAAATGGAGGAGCTCTCACTCAGCTCTCTATTCCACAACAAGGGTTGTACAAAATCCTCTCTGGCTCTCTGGATCGGTATCCTCCTCATCAGGATTCCCATCTGGACTCCTCCAAAGACCAGGGTTCGATTTGTCCCTGTCGACATCTTCGTGGATATGCCTGGAAACGGCATTTTTGGCTCCTTCCTTCTCGTTCGTCGTCCTGGAAGTTCCACCATCATGCTGGTTCCCATAGAAACGTCACCCTCATACCGGGATGGTATTAGCCCATGGTGACTGCTTCAATCATGGTGAAGAAAAGTCCAATCACGTGGGTAGTAAAATAAGTTACGTGATAATTCATCCTCTCACTTTCAAAATTATAATGCCCGTCGTGAATGTTATAGGCTTCAATTATAAAATACGACACAGCCTTAATTTTGCAGATGTGGATTAGCATGTGAGCTAACACTGTTTTATAATTCTGCACGTGCTAGTGACGCTACTTTTGTATCACGCAGCATCCGTGAATTATACGTCGTTTTTAAAATGAAATTTCCACTTTGGCAATTTAAATATCTCATACAATTATAATCACACTTATTCAGGATAATTGTAACACTATTACCTGTATATTTCCACTAGGCATCTGCCCTCCACATATGCGTGGGTAAAATGTGGTGTTACAGCAATGTTGTGCAATACACTATACTTGCCAATAATTATTTCCCAAACTTCTTCTTTAGTTCACTGGGCTTCAACAACAGTGAATAATAGTATTAGCGGGCTCGATGGCACCTTATAATCACTTTTAACGCTAAACAGCGGATATTCTTCTACGTCTCGTAGGACAAATGTAATTCCACGCCTACACAAGGCGGATTCTCAAGACGCAGTGCAAGGTACTGGGTGTCTCTAGAAAGTAGGTCGTCAAAAGGAAGTCGTTGAGCGACTACTTACGTTCCTTTTTGCGTATCTGCAAGGGTATTACCTTACCTAAAGTAAAAATAAACATTCTCCAAAATGTTTTAATAATGCAGCATGACGAAATGGAATATTCTGAGTCTTGTGGAAAGATAAAAATTAATTAATAAAACCTCAGATAAATAATTAGCAGTTTACACCAAAGTCAAAAGTGCGATTCACCGCTACTTCAAAAAGTATCGCGTGATCTCTCAGCTTCACGTGGCTTCCTGGGTGTGTTCAAAAGTACAACATCCCATCATAAATGCTCTGTCATAAAAAATATCACATGAACCATAGCTCAGCGGGTTCAATACTTGACGACAAGCCAATACGCCTCTCAGACACGTTAGTACTGCTTCCTTCTAGATTTGGATGGATTCTGAGTGGAAATAGGTCAGGAATTACTGTCTACAGCGTCAACGTGCACCACATTCATGCTGATAATCACCCATCTGTCGAGGACGATGATATACGACGATTTTGGGATCTAGAGTCCCTAGGAATAAGGGAAGATCAGAAAAGGACCCTCACAACGAAAGATGCCACTATTCTTCAAGAATTCCACGATTCGTTTCACTTACAAGACGGGCGGAGGGTAGTATCCCTACCGAAGAAAGAAGATCTGGTCTTACCCTCAAACCGTAAGAACGCTCTAAATCGTTTTCACACATTGCAGAGAAAACTTGCCGTTAATGCCCAGTACAAAGAAATGTACCATGCGCAGATGATGGACTACGTAAACATGGGACATGTTCAGCTGATCGCTACAGAGGAAACTACAAATGATGTATACTACCTGCCTCATCACGCTATCAAGAAAGAGATAAATGGCACAGAGAAATGGAGGATCGTCTTTGACGCATCATCCCACGAGAGAGATGCACCGTCCCTCAATGATGTTCTGGAAACAGGCCCTAATCTGTTACCAGAAATACTGTCCACGTTGATCCGCTTCCGAACTTACCGCAAAGCCATAGTAGGAGATGGAACTCAAGCTTTCCTTCAATTATGCCTGGATACTGAAGACCGAGATTTAACAAGATTCTTCTGGTTCAATGTGGAGAAGGATGAACTTGGAAAATGGCAAGCAAGAGATGATACAGCCGTCTATATATTCACTCGTCTACCATTCGGCCTTGCTAGCAGTCCCTTTCTTCTGTCTGCAACTCTCCGTGAACTAGCAACGAGATTCAAGGATCAGTTTCCGTCAGCAGCAGCACTTATGGATCAAATCACTTTCATGGACGACTTTGTTGCGGGAGCTGAAGATGACAACAGAGTTATCACCTTATATTACGAGGTGACAGGTCTACTACGACAGATACGGATGCCGATGGCAAAATGGGCAACAAATTCTGGACCATTGGAAGGTATATGGAGAGCCGAAGGACGTGAAACGAAAAGGGAAACCGGAGTACTAGGTGTACGATGGGACACAGAATCAGATTCATTACTCTTTGACCATACAGATATCACCGACAACCTTTCGCAGGATCCAGGAACCAAACGAAAGCTATTGAAAACGACCGCAAAGTTCTACGACCCTCTTGGATTACTTTCACCGGTGTCCATAGTTGGAAAAGTTCTCTTCCAAGACACCTGGTGTAGGGGCATAGCATGGGACGAAATACTTCCACATGACATTGCATTGCGATGGCAGCTGTGGATAACCAGCCTCACGGATCTGGCAAGTGTGGTCATTCCAAGATGGATTGGTTTATCAAGGACAACATCGGAGACTTCACATGTCCACGTGTTCTGCGACGCTTCGGAGCGGGCCTACGGAGCTGCACTGTATGTTCGAACTTCAGCCGACGTAAACACTTACATACACCTGGTCTGCACTAAGAATAGACTGTCTCCAGTCAAGAAGGTTACACTCCCACGACTAGAACTACTGGCCATCTTAGTGGGTTGCCGTCTTCTGAGGTATTTCTGCCAAGCAACAGACTTTAATGTCACCACATCTACTCTGTGGAGTGACTCCATGGTCGCTCTAGGTTGGATTAAAAGCGACGCAAACCGTTGGAAGATATTCATCTCCAACCGAGTGACGGAAATTCAAGGCATCCTGAGTCCAGCTCAGTGCCGGTACTGCCCGAGCCAGGATAATCCAGCCGACCTCTTGTCACGAGGAATATCCACAAAAGCACTACAGTCTTCATCACTTTGGTGGCACGGGCCTGTATGGCTAGCCGATCATCCTAGCTCTTGGCCCCACAGCAGTGTGCCTAACGCCTCACTTCCAGAGACTCGCAAGACGCATCAGCAAACACTTAATGTCATTACAACGGAACCTCTCATCATTGCTTCCAGATTCAGCAGTTATTGGAAAATACTGCACATAATGGGTTGGATTTTACGCTTCTTGAACAACATCAGACAGTCGGAGAAAAATTCTGGGAATCTCACTGCACGTGAATTAGAGGCTTCCCGATTGTGCTGGATACGTACAGTCCAACGTGAGTGCTTTTCCGAAGAGTACGACGCTCTGACAAAAGAGAGAAACTTGTCTTGGAAGTCCAGGATTGCCCGCTACAACCCCTTCTTACAGGACGGCCTTATTCGACTGGGAGGGCGCCTCCACCATGCAGACCTGCCAACGCAGCAGAAACATCCTATAGTACTCGATGGTGCACACCACTTCACTAAGTTGTTGATCCTCCAGACTCACATACGGCTACACCACCTTGGAGTACGAATCGTTCTCTCTGTACTACGCGAAGAATTTTGGATCCTCAAGGCACGCCAGGCTGTCAAGAAGGTCATCCACACGTGCTTACCGTGTAAGATCGCCAGAAGCCAACCAGGTAACGAGATCGAAGCCCCGTTGCCTCCAGAACGTGTGCGACATACTACGCCATTTGCAGTTACGGGTATGGATTTTTCAGGGCCACTACTCGTTAAGGTGGGGAATCTCGTACAGAAATCATATATTGTGCTTTTCACATGTGCGACTACAAGGGCCTTTCTCCTTGAGCTGGCTTTGGACATGACTACGGAGACGTTTCTGATGGCTCTCAGACGATTTGCGGGACGAAGAGGACTTCCAAACACCATTTACTCAGACAACGCTAGAACGTTCCAGGCAGCACACAAAGAAATGACACAACTCAGCCAAGTCCTCACTGACCCACGAACGAGCCAGCACTTCACCCACAACGGAGTCCAGTGGAAATTTATATCCCCACGGGCGGTTTGGTGGGGAGGCTGGTGGGAAAGAATGGTGGGTACGACTAAAAGATGCCTTAGAAAGGTATTGGGAAAGGCTCTGATTAGTGAGGACACACTCCGAACTCTATTGGTAGAAGTAGAAGCCGCCATTAACTCCCGACCCATAATCCAAGATGGCTCGGAGACACTGACTCCAAGTCATTTCCTGACTGGGGCACGGCTGACTACCCTGCCCAACATCTCCAAACCCACGACCCGAATAGACCTGAGCAAGGAGAGGAGACTTAGAGAGAAAATGCAGGAGGACTTCCTCAAGAGATGGAGGAATGAGTATCTTCTTGATCTGAGAAGCTACCACGAAGTACGCCGCCCAAATGAACAGGCGAAGGAGTGCCGAGCAGGAGATATAGTACTACTACAGGACGACATGTGACCTAGACACATGTGGCAGAAGGCGCGAATAACTGAAAGGCGACCAGGCAGGGACAACAAGGTGCGAACCTTCATCCTTCAGATGGCCAACGGGACCAAGATTAGTCGGCCTGTACAGCTGGTCTTCCCTCTCGAGATAGACCAGGGTGGGGAGGATGTGGAGGACCGAGAAGATGGACATCTTTGGCTTATTTCATGTATTTCTACTTTGGTTTATTTCTTGTATTTATTCTTTATGTTTGAAGCTCTTTGATATAAGTTAGTGTAATAAAAGATGGCTGCTAAGTAAGACGGTTCTGTCGTCCCCGGGGAGAGAGCTCTATACATTGGAACATTTCTGAACTTTGAAATTCCCGCTTCCCCCTCTCCTTACCAGACTCTCTTTCGGCTAAAAAATGGCTGCTGTGGCCGTGTGTACGCTGTGACACATCCTGTTGGCTTCCTATTGGCTCTGCCAGTGCTCACTCTGTTACACAGTTGGATGATAGTGAAGCATGCTTGGCGTCTGACGCCAAGAGTTGAATTTGGAGCCATGTAGCCGACCACCAGGAATTTATTGGCAAATGGGCCAATTACAAAGTACTGTGGACTGTTCCTTTTAGTGCATATTGCGCCATCCATTTTGAGCTATTTCACTCCCGATGGAGATTTTTCTTTTATTAAATATTTTCGTGTCAGTGCGGGTGGAAACCAAGCGTCCATAGACTTGGAACTTTCATATGTGGTGCCACAAATCTAATCTATTAGATACTGAAATTTATGTACCTAATTCAAATTTGAATATCCAGCATATAATGAAGGGATTTTCTCCGTCTTATTTCCGAAACTCTGGACTGTTTCGCATGTTGGCAAAACGCTACGCATTTTCTTCAGCACATGGTAGCCACAATCCGTAAGATGTATGCGGGACGCCAACCTCATTGTTTGCGTTAAATTATTTTTTGGTTTAAACTTCAAAAGGACAAATTTGGAATACTATTACTCATGTAATTTTGGTGGGATTTAGTTAATTGTCACGGCGACATGCCCTTTGAAATGTCGCCCGTTATGGTTGGTCCATTGTTGGCGTGTTTCTGCACGCGGGCCTTGCTAACCCTAGTTTTCCTCCCCTCTCTGTGTTTGCTCGTAATGCTGTTTTATTATGAGCCGTTTGGCGCTCAGAAACCTTCCTAGGTTATTTTATTTAAATGCACTCCTTGACTGTATCACGTGCTCGTGATAACTGACTAACTTCTATGGCATCAGACAACTCGTTCTTGCCCGCTCGCTAGCCCCTCAGTTTGGGCATTTGATTAAACATTTTGGTCCGCTCTCCTGAGCCAATAATTTTCCTTTTTGGTTAATTTAACCCTTAGGCCTCGTGTTGCCCGGGAAAGACCAGCTCATTTAATGGGGACCTCCAAACCTTTTCTTAGGACCAGTGCTTATATTTATGTGTTCCCCCGCCTTCTGTTGTATCCCTTTATTTTAAATATACCTTGTTTTATTTGTTTTCTAATTTGATTACATGACTATTTCCTTTGGCCAGTAACTGAAAACCACCCTCTACGTTAACCAACCCAGCCTTCCGCTCCATGATCATTCTGATCAAGCCCCCTCTTTCCCTTGGTCTTCCAGGTAGCCTAAACATTTAGACCTTGGGTCACTTGGGGGGCTGTCCTGTCTTCCTTTCGGGGGAGTTACGGGACAGTAAGTGTTAGCAGTAGCGTAATTGTCGATTTTAGATTTCCGCTGCTGTGCCTGCCCTGTGTTCTCTTGGAGGATATTTTGGTTACCTTCCTAGTTATACTTTCCTGTTGTCATGTTTTTTTTATTGCTGGGGCAAGTAAATGTAACTTATGTAATTTAAAATCAGTAAGGTTAGGAAACCTTGATATGTTGTATGTGTATGCCTTGTGCATTGTTTAATCTCTGTCTGTTTCCTTGTATTCATGGTCTCGTGCCAAAATGGCGCGCCACAAATGCCTTTGGCGAAAGCTGTGAAGCTTATTACATCTATTATGATGATGTGTAAATGAGGAAAGTCTCCCTAGTGCTTGGTGAGCTCGGTGGTTGCTGCCTTATTTCTTTCTCTGCTGAGTTGCTTCTGCAACTGGACCTCGCCGTGGTGAGTAATTTTTTTTCAGGTTTTTGATTGTCTTGGATACGTCGGTATGATTTGTGTTCTCGCTGGAATACCTACTGTGGTTTGGGTCGACAGGGTCGTGTGACTTTTCTGTTCGATTCCAGGCACAGGGTGTACATTTGTACACTATGGTGTGTGTTACTTGATTCGGGTCTCCTGAAGTGGCATGTTAGGTTTCTTCGATGTAAGGTGGCCTATTGATGAAGTTCTGTTTTGTGCCGAGGCTACAACTTCATGTTGTTTATTATTGGTCTCATTTTTAGGGTTGAGTTTCTTTATGGTATTTTGGCGAATCATAACTTCATCCTGTAGTTCCGTTATCTTACTTTCAGTGGGAGGTTTGTTGTAATTCTGTTGTCGATCGTTATGGGTTATATAACTGGTGCACTTGGGTGAGTTTTGAGACATGATTGGAGTATGCTACGTGTGTGAGCCGTTAGTACGAGTGTTCCTCCCTGGTGTAAGTGATGCAGATATTGTCAAGTTGGTACTTCTGAGTTGTTCTACCTTTTGTCTTGAGTTACTGTAAACTTTTCCTGTTAGCCTGACGCAGTGCCGGCGAAGAAGTGTTGTTGCTTTCGGTCGTTCTATTCCGGGTTTTGGTTCGTAGAGCCCCGTGAACTTTGGTGCTGACATCTATCTTGACGTGATCGGTAGTCAGTCCGACTTAGTGCTGGTGTACTGTTCCAGCTGACTTGATTTTCTGTGTGAGACAGCTACAAGAAAAATGTAGAGAACAACAGAATCCTCTCTCCTTAGTCTTTTATGACTTGGAAAAGGCATTTGATTCGGTTCCAAGACCAGCCATGTGGGCAGTGCTGAAGTGGTTTGGTTGCCCTCAGCGTTTTGTAGATCTAATCAAAGCTCTCCATGATGGCATGACAGGTCAGGTTTGCCATCAGAATAAGATGTCCGATGAATTTCCCATTACCCATGGACTGAAACAAGGATGTGTACTGGCTCCAACGCTTTTTGCGCTGTACTTGGCTGCAATGCTTTATGATTCACCCACAAACATCCCAGGTGTGGAGATCAAGTATCAACCTAACTCGTCTCAGCTCCTTGAGGAAAACTCAGGTTACTAAGGTTACTAACATGTTGTATGCAGATGATGCTGCGTCACCAACTCTCACACCAGAAGAGCTGCAAGAGTCAGTTAACTGTTACAAAAGTGCATATGATCGCTTTGGTCTTACCATAAATGTCAATAAGACTAAAGTCTTGGCACAACCTTCACCAGGCACACCTCTTCCTCAGTTCAATATCTCCATTTCAAATTTGCCATTAGAACAGGTTGACCACTTCTCGTACCTGGGCAGTACCATCTCTGTGAGCTGTACCTGTGAGCAGGATGTGGATAAGAGAATTGGCGCAGCCCATGCAGCATATGGACGATTAGCGCACCGGGTCTTCATGAATAAAGATCTGTCCATGAGTACAAAGCTTATGGTGTACAAAGCAGTAGTCATTTCTACACTGTTGTATGGCTGTGAAACGTGGACCCTTTACCGACGTGATCTTAGGAAGCTTGAGCGTTTCCACCTACAAAAACTTCGATCAATCCTGAGGATTAAATGGGAAGACCGCATTACCAATATTGCTGTTCTGGAAAAGGCTCAAATCAACAGCATAGAATCATCCATAATAGGTCACCAATTTAGATGGATTGGTCATGTCCATCGGATGGATGATGTGAGATTACCTCGTCAAATGCTATATGGTGAGTTATGCTATGGCACCAGACCTCATGGTGGTCCTAAGAGGCGCTACAAGGACCAATTTAAGCAGACCCTGAAATTGACAGGTCTTGATTCACAAACCTGGGACATGCTGGCTGAAGACCGCTCAACTTGGCGCCGTACCATCTCGGATACTGTAAAGACGTTTGAAAGGGATCGACGCATACATGAAGAGGCCAAGCGTCAAGCTAGGAAACTTCGAGCAGCCCAACGACGTCCTCCTCCAGCAATTCTATGCGACTTGTGTGGTCGCTTGTTCCATGCCAGGATTGGACTCTTTAGTCACCGTAAACACATCCACAAACTGGACTGAATGAAGAAGATTTATACTCGGATTCGAGTTAAAGCCGATGATGATGAGAGTGGACGTGAGTTCCTGTTCTTTAGAATTTCTTGGGCGTAGAAAATTTATTTTTTATTTTTCAGTCGGTGACACATGGAGTTGAGTTGTATAAATGATTTTTAATTCAGCGGGCCACATTTTCTGGAATTTGGTTTTGTTTGGGGAGCTGTTTGTAAGAACGCGCTGGGACCTGGTGTGTGTGGATGGTTGTTGCTGTTGGTTATTTAGGGTTTTATCTTTGTGTTTTTGGACTTACCGTGTGTTTCCTTGGGTAGGTGCCTGTCTCCGTTTGGTCCTCATGTGTCCTCCGGTGTCATGGTGTCTATCCTTTTGGTCGACTGGCTTATTGCGTCCTTGTTCGGTTATGCTCGGCATGAGGGATTCTCCCCTCTGGTGTGTAGGTGTCGGGCCTTGTTCGATCATTCTGTTGTGGTTCCTGTCTACAAGCGTCGATTGGTTGTTGGTACCAGTGTTGGAGTGTTGTTTATGTTTTAGGGTTTTTGTGTTCTTGTGTTTTGTGTTCTGTGATTGGCTCCTATCGGCTAATGTCGATTTGTGTGTTGGTGCCTTTGTTCTTGATGTTTTCTGTGTTTGAATAAGCCAGGATGGTGTTCCCTGTGCTTTGGTTGAGGCATGTTAACCATTTCAGGATGACTCATTCCCTGTGTTTTTTTTTTTTTTTGAATAAGTAAGCCAGGAGGGTGTTTCCCTGTGCTTTTATTTGGTCGTGTTGGCCAGTGTAGGAAGGTTTATTCCCTGTCCTTTTGTTGTAGCCCAGGATGGTCCATTCCCTGAGGTTATTTTGTGGTTCAGGATGGTTATTCCCTGACCTTAGTGGCCTTGTTGGTCGTGCGCAGGATGTTGAATTTCCTGTCGCAAGTTGGTACCCTTGTGAGGTCTTTTGATGAGGTTAGGATTGCCTCATTTGGTCGTCAAGTGTGTATTGTTCGTCAGGTTGTTGGACCGTTGAGGTCGTGCTTGGTCGGTGTGGTGAACCGAATCGGGTAAAGGATGATAGTATTGCCTGAGTTTGCTCGGTAATTCTTGTGGTGATTTAGTGTTGTGATCGTGTGGCCTGAGTGAGCTCGGCTACGCAAGATGCCTGTGGAGCAGTTTGATGGTGTTTCAGTGTTGGTGCTGATAACGCCTAAGTGGATTTTAACCTAGCGGGAGTGGTCAGTATTTGTCTACGTAGAATTCTGGTCCTCTGCAGTGAAGGTTAGAGATGTCGTGTCAGTCCATGCTCTCTCTGACGTTTGATGTTGTTCGGGATGGAGTTTCACGTACATTGATATTTGTCTTTCAGGGTAAATTTTGAATTTTATTTGGTGTGCTGATATTGGCTAGTGGTCCTGGAGCGTTGCTTTGTTTTTTTCTAAATTTTATTGCCTTATAGGTATTGGTCCTGAGTTTCCGTTATATTTCGAGCAGCATTTCCTGATTTTGTCTTTGGGTCTTGTTGTATCTCCTTTGGTTTCTGTGCCCACTTGATTGGCGTTCCTTGGAGTAAAGAGCCTGCTTGTTGTCAGTGCGTTTGAGACAACTACTTTTAATTAAATGTAAATGACTGTACTATTTGGGCCACTCGGCAGGCATGTTGGTAAGTGACCCTGTGTTGGTCTACCGTAATGAGTGTCGAGTCACCCTGTCACTCTGGGAGCTTTCTGTATTTTACGTGGCGTATCCGCTAATTTATTTTCTGATACTTAGCATGTGAATCTTAGGATTTTGGTCGGGTAAATAGCTTGGTCTTTCAGACATTTAATTTAACTTGCGGTTTAAAGTGGGAAGTCCTCCATACCCCTAATTGATAACATTTTAATGTTTGGTCCTGAAGTTTTAACTGGTGTTAATTTCTTAAAGTTAAATTGTAACTTAACCTTGCTCAAGCGGTGCGTGCGTGTGCTTTGGTCATGCCAAGTGGTGATAAGAGAGGCTTTCGTCTCAAGTGAGCACATAGTGTGCTGTGCCCTTCTTCCAATAGAGTGTTGTTCCCAAGTGAGTTCTTCGAGTGGTCACGTGCACCTGTGACCCTCCCCCTACTATCTTCGCTCCTGTTTGTGACAGGAGGAGTTCGGCTCGACTTGTCCTATCGAGTCGCCCACTGTGTGGAAGCTGTCTGCTGCTGGTTTTTGGTTTGTTTCAGCAATGCTCCTGTGTGATGGGTGCAAACTTCACACTTATGGGGGCAGTGGCCTGAGGGCAGGTTCGCTGTTGGCCCCGACGATTTTCTCCATCTGGTAGTGGTTTCTGGCGGCTGATGGCGGTTCGGAAGAGGATACCTACCTGGTCGTCCTGGCCCTGCTGAGCATCTTGAAGATACGTACTGGACTGGTACACCGGTATAGCTGGCAATTTGGGAGGAACGTACTCTTGTTGGTGGAGCATGCGTTACATGAGAACATCTGCGAGTGACTACACTACTGCTCTGTGCAACCTTGAAGTGTACTCTAGGGGCACGCCCCCATGTCAGCGCCCTCCCCTTTCACCCCTTGGTTTTCGTTAGCCGAGGGGAAGACTGTGCCAGTCGTTTCGACTGACACAATGTTTTGTCCCCACCCCCTCTCCACCGGTTCTGTCGTCCCCGGGGAGAGAGCTCTATACATTGGAACATTTCTGAACTTTGAAATTCCCGCTTCCCCCTCTCCTTACCAGACTCTCTTTCGGCTAAAAAAAATGGCTGCTGTGGCCGTGTGTACGCTGTGACACATCCTGTTGGCTTCCTATTGGCTTTGCCAGTGCTCACTCTGTTACACAGTTGGATGATAGTGAAGCATGCTTGGCGTCTGACGCCAAGAGTTGAATTTGGAGCCATGTAGTGTGAAGGTGAATGTGGTCGGCACTCGGTAGCCGACCACCAGGAATTTATTGGCAAATGGGCCAATTGCAAAGTACTGTGGACTGTTCCTTTTAGTGCATATTGCGCCATCCATTTTGAGCTATTTCACTCCCGATGGAGATTTTTCTTTTATTAAATATTTTCGTTTCAGTGCGGGTGGAAACCAAGCGTCCGTAGACTTGGAACTTTCATATGTGGTGCCACAAATCTAATCTATTAGATACTGAAATTTATGTAATTCAAATTTGAATATCCAGCATATAATGAAGGGATTTTCTCCGTCTTATTTCCGAAACTCTGGACTGTTTCGTATGTTGGAAAAACGCTACGCATTTTCTTCAGCACATGGTAGCCACAATCCGTAAGATGTATGCGGGACGCCAACCTCATTGTTTGCGTTAAATTATTTTTTGGTTTAAACTTCAAAAGGACGAATTTGGAATACTATTACTCATGTAATTTTGGTGGGATTTAGTTAATTGTCACGGCGACATGCCCTTTGAATTGTCGCCCGTTATGGTCGGTCCATTGTTGGCGTGTTTCTGCACGCGGGCCTTGCTAACCCTAGTTTTCCTCCCCTCTCTGTGTTTGCTCGTAATGCTGTTTTATTATGAGCCGTTTGGCGCTCAGAAACCTTCCTAGGTTATTTTATTTAAATGCACTCCTTGACTGTATCACGTGCTCGTGATAACTGACTAACTTCTATGGCATCAGACAACTCGTTCTTGCCCGCTCGCTAGCCCCTCAGTTTGGGCATTTGATTAAACATTTTGGTCCGCTCTCCTGAGCCAATAATTTTCCTTTTTGGTTAATTTAACCCTTAGGCCTCGTGTTGCCCGGGAAAGACCAGCTCATTTAATGGGGACCTCCAAACCTTTTCTTAGGACCAGTGCTTATATTTATGTGTTCCCCCGCCTTCTGTTGTATCCCTTTATTTTAAATATACCTTGTTTTATTTGTTTTCTAATTTGATTACATGACTATTTCCTTTGGCCAGTAACTGAAAACCACCCTCTACGTTAACCAACCCAGCCTTCCGCTCCATGATCATTCTGATCAAGCCCCCTCTTTCCCTTGGTCTTCCAGGTAGCCTAAACATTTAGACCTTGGGTCACTTGGGGGGCTGTCCTGTCTTCCTTTCGGGAGAGTTACGGGACAAGAATAAATCTTATCAAACATCAAAGTGAAAATACATAATGTAAATTTGGAGAAATAAGTTGCTCAGATGACATCACAATACTCTAACTATATAATAATGCTGGACACTTCTACCTTGTCTGAAGACTTCTGAAGCTCCAAGAAGGCAATGTTGAAACCAAATCCGTCCACGCCATTGAAAGAACAGTGACCTCTGATAAGGAGGGATTTCCTCTCTGGAAAACACCCATCTCCACCGGACATCAAACTGCGTCCCTCTCGTACATGGATTCCAAGTTTCAAGCAATTGTCGGGCCTACTGTCGACCAAAATATTATGTGTACTCGAGTTTGAAGGTTGTTTGTGAAGTAACCAATAGACCTACATAAAATCCAATAACATCATCATTTTCGTCGTTCTGTTTTACGTTAGGTCATGTAGGTTTGGAATTTTTAAGTTATATTTTAATATTTTTTATCGCTGTTGGAACACAAAAAGTGCCCGTTTTTAAGCGTGTTTCAACCATGCGTCACATTTAAGAATTATCATCTCACAAACCCGTCATCAGATCGAATCGAAATTTTAACACAATATGCATTGGAATGTTGCGTAACTGGTTTATTAATTTCAAAATTGTGTGTGCCAAGAAACAAAGTTGTTATCATTTTTGTAAGGTAACTTTTTCTCGTCTCGGGGTGGTTGGAAAATGTAGTTCTTGGTTGCGTTGTAATCCTTATACATCAAAAAGGTATGCCGTATGATTGTGAAATACGTAAATTAATTCACTTATTTTATATCGGTTTGTATTTGTACGGGGAATTAAGACATGTTTCACCAGTTAGCCGCTCCGGTGAAAGCTGTACAACGTTGCCAAGATGGGCTCCAGACGCGTCATGGCGCGCCTCCCCCGGAAGTGATGGGCTCCATTTCAGCAACGCTGTACAGCATTTCCCGGAGCGACTAGTTGGTGAACCATGTCTTAATTCCCCGTACAAATACAAACCGATATAAAATAAGTGAATTAATTTACGTATTTCACAGTCATACAGCATAAGCTTTTGATGTATAAGGATTACAACGCAACCAAGAACTACGTTTTCCAACGACCCCGAGCCGAGAAAATGTTACCTTACAAAAATGATAACTTTCGTTCTTGAACACACAAAATTTTGAAATTAATAAACCAGTTAAACAACATTCCAATGTATATTGTGTTAAAATTTGGATTCGATCTGATGACGGGTTTGTGAGATAATAATTCTTAAATGTGACGCATGGTTGAAACACGCTTAAAAACGGGCACTTTTTGTGTTTCAACTGCGATAAAAATATTAAAATATAAATTTAAAAATCCGAACCTACATGAACTAACGTAAAATAGAACGATGAAAATGATGATGTTATTGGATTTTATGTAGGTCTATTGGTTACTTCACAAACAACCTTAAAACTCGAGTGCACATAATATTTTGGTCGACAGTAGTCCCTGACATTTTCTCTTTTCCTGATGATGAATCTTAATTCGCCGACTCCATTCGAACTTCCAGATTATATTCGAGCAATATTTTCGATGTAGTTCCATAGTTACAAATAAAATTTGTAAATTGTGGATTGAATCACAACCATAGTTAGTAATGTTCATGTAGGTGGTCAATGAATTATAATAATTGCTCGTGGTCAGAAAGTACATGATTTTACATTAATTGTACTGGATAGAGATGTACATAATGTTTCATGTGTACTTGACTTTGTAGACATTCTACATGTTGTACATAGTTTTGTGGTTAACTAACGTTGCTCCATGTTGTCTAATCACAACTCTGCATTAACATATCCCAGTCGCATAAAGTTTCTATTCCATTATCACTAACATCTTCATAATGTTGAACAATGTTTCTTCTATATTCATGTTTGCAGTCATAATAATGTTCAAATAATCAATGGCTTCAATGTTCATACAAGACACTGTTACTTGCATTGTCTTCTGGAATGAACTATCGTTCGCTGCTAACTTGCAGAACAAAAATGCTTCTCGTATCGAAATGCGTAACTTTTCTTGCAGTAAATTTATACTGTATAAATTGCCTTAATCGTCAAATCTGCGACGTTGAAACTTAATAAAATGTTAGTTAATATTCAATAGTATTACTAGAATTCACTTTTATATTAACAACTCTGTAGAATAGTTCAGAAATGTTCACTTATCTCTCGGCTTAACTTGCACTAGATTTGCAATGAGCGCGGCCGTACATTAACTATGCCAATCGGCGCTGTCTCCTCGAATGGTGCAACACCGAACTCGGCTTTACTTCCTCAGGATTAAACACTCCCAGTAACACGTCTGTCTTCGACGACTTCTCTAGGCGTAAGAACGCTCGTTCTGAGTTCCCCTTCTCCAAATCGAACTTCTTCCAGCGCCATTTTAACTCCGGCTAAAATAAAAAGTGCGTACCTGAATAATTCTAATTACAGTGTACTTCTCACTTCCATCGACTTTCAAAGTACTGATAATATCCTCTCGTAATTTTCTTCAGTATTCCAAACAATAAAAAAAAGTATTTCTTGGGGCTTAACTGGAATAATTAATGATATTTATTAGGTAATGGTGATATTCTCTTCCATAAAACCTATTCTCATTGGCTGTCAGCTAATATCCAATGATGCATTTTATAACAATGATTTATCATTAATCCGCGGTAAAATACTCGTTAATCATGCAAGTTTTCACCTTGCTATGATCTCTCGAGCGTCACAAATCACGTGATCTCGCTCTCCCCTAGGCTGAGCTTGCTAACAAAACTAGTTTGGGTCTCGTTCCAGCTCGAAAAATATCATCATTTTTGTCTTAAAACATTCAAATTTCGGGTGCAGTACCATTTCGGCATTTGCCCGAAGACGAAATGGGAAACCACGGAAAACCACTTCGAGGATGGCTGAGGTGGAAATCGAAACCCCTCTACTCATTTGAACCACCTGAGGCTGAGTAGACCCCGTTACACTTTTCAAATTTCCTAACAGAACCGGGAATCGAAACTTGGACCTCCGGGGTGGCGGCTAAGCACGCTGACCACTACACCACGGAGGCGACCCTAATGTATGTACCGGTAGAAAATTGATAAAATGTATTCCATTAATAGATTTAAAATTTTAAAACATATCTTGCGATGGTTTTTCACAGGATGAAATATGGCTCTTTACTGAGGGAGGCATGGCTGAAATTTGTTGTATTTATTCCTTGCTTGTTTGAAAATTTTATATATGGTATGATGAAGCTGTTGGTCTTTGATAAAATATTGCTTACATATATGGTGAAGTTCAATTACAATGGGTGTTAATGTATGCGATGGTTTTAAAGAAGGGGTTATGGAAAATAATGCATTATTGCAAGATATCACCAGATAGGCTATTTACATCTACGTATTTTTCAGATTTTTTTAATAGTACTGTAACATCAATTTTGAAGCACACATTGTTACAGATTGATTTTTAATACTTAATAAAAAATTAGTATCAAGGAAATATTAATCAACTTTGCTCGTAATTCAATTAGTCTTAATTAATTTTATAAGACAGTTACTGAAGAGGGCCACAATGTAGCCGAAACTGGTATAATATATCATATTTTCAAAACTATTTATTGACTAAGGGGTATACATTTAATAAATACTCATGGTATATAACGTCAATAAGGAAACCTTCTTAATATGATTAATTTCATATCATTACGTATGGATAATTATGTTTTTGAGCTGAGGGCCTATCTTGGATTAGCGGATGAAGTTTTGCGTCGACAAGTTGACGACCCCTACCTGTTTCATTATCACCCAACTTTGGATTTAGCTGTTCTTCTCCCATGATGAGAATTGAGAGGATTTTGTAGATGTGTACGGAGATGCCCCGATAGTTATCATCCGCTTTGTGGCCTTTCTTATGAAGTGGATGAAGTAAGGCAGAGGTCTAGTCTAGTCACTTGGAAGTTTTTCAGTACCGGTATCCCAAATGTCGTGTATGATGTCCGTTAGTTTATCCACTCCAGTGTCACTAGCAAACTCCTAGAGTTCAGCTATTATTGAGTCTTCACCCAGTGCCTTATTGCTCCTCAGAGATTGGATAATCTGTCTGGTTTCCTCTTTCATGGGTGGAGATGAGTTTGGATGGACTTGAATATTATCTCTCATTGTTGTTGTTGTTGTTGTTGTTTTTTTAAGGGGCAAAACTACGAGGTCATCTGCCCCTCTTAGCACAGATTAAAGAATACAAATTTGGAATTGAAATTAAAATTATGAGGTGGACACCTAAATTTAAAGAGACCTAAATTAAAAAACAAAAACAAAATATTAAATAAAAATAAAAAATATAAAAATAAACAAAAATTACGGAAAAACAAAAACATCATCATTCAAAAACGAACAAGTCAATCTCCCATTGTGAATCTGGATCATGGGACATCGCAGTTTAGAACGGATTCGCAAGGACCTGGCAATTTTCATTGTCACTAAGAGCTAATTTTCCATTGGAATCTCTGAACTATAAGGTCGGAGGGTTGTATTTTCTCAAGTTACGGTACTTTTTAATTTTCTATGAAAGTCGCGTGTATTGTTCTTCTTGAAATCCTGCTCAATTTGAGCCAGCTGGTGTGTATCAAAAGCGCGTTTAACACTGCGTATGGCAATGACTTTTGCTGTACATTTTCTCTCATTCAAGGAGTTTGTCCGATTGACTTGGTTCTTTAGCGAGTTCCATTCCTCCCAGGCAAACTGTCTTTGCATTATCACTGCATCGTAATCATTGTTCCACCAAGCATGCTTCCTGCGCCTAGTTAGCCGGACAGTCTCTTTCGCTTTCGACCAGCGAGGCGCAGTTGTCCCCAGATCTCTATATCCACCGATTGTAGTTTCTGCGTGAACTCATGGTTTGATCCTAGTTCTTCTGTATCAAATCTTTAATTTGCTCATGCGCACATGATACACAACCTTTCATGCAACATCAATAAAAAATAACCTAGCCCGAAAAGAGCCAAAACGATTGGTCTGGATAAAGATTAATGCGTGACAGAAACCAGGGGGGTGTATATACTGTATTAGCTAAGGCAGTCCTGCGGGTCGCGCTACCTACCAAATATTGGTCTAGATGAAGATTATTGAGGGGATGGCAATGCTGTATTTGTCCATAATTCAGGCGTATAATGGCGGAATCAGCTAGAATTTTTAGTGATCTAAATCGGGGATGGCGGGCGGGTTATAGACAGCCGAGGGGTAAACATCTATTACTAAATCTTTAGATTTTTCTAAGACTTTTTTTTTCATCATTAAAAATGATATTTTGGCTAATTTCAGTAGTTTAGGATTTTTTGTAGGATTTTCTCTCTTTCAGGAAATTAATAGGCAATATTATTGTCTATTAGAAACAAGGAATATTTTCATAGCCTATACCGTATTTTGTCTTTTGATATGCCGAGCATAATAATGGATTCATCTAAGAGATTAGTTTGTCTCGTTGCATAGTGGCTAACATTCTTGGCTGTCATCGCGGAGGCCCTAGTTTGATTCCTGGCTTTGCCAAGAAATTGTATTCTGGTCTGAGGGCTGGAACGTGGTACACTCAGCCTCGTGAGGCAAAACTGGGAAGAGGCGGGTTCGATTCCTACCTCAGCCACCCTGGAAGTAGTTTCCCACTTCTACTCCACTCCAGGTAAATGCCGGGATGGTACCTACGTAAGGCCACAGCCGCTTCCCACCCAAATCCTACCTCAATTACAAATACCAACACTAGTATAGTGACACAGGTTATCAAATTCTACCCAAGCACTCGGGGTTGCATGGCCACGATGTCGCAAAGCCCCCTTAAAGAATCAACAACAATTAATTATTGTTGCTTTAAAGGGCGGAACAGCGAGACGAAGGTGGATGCCTAAATATCATTAAACGCCTAAAATTAATAAAACGAATAATTATAATAAACAAAAATTCAGGAAAAAAAACAAGTTCTCACCAGGCTTGCGAAGTAACGCGTTACTAATAACGGTACATTTTTACGGTAACGTTACTATATTAAATTCACGAACGAACTGTAACGCCGTCAATAATATGTTACTTTTAACGGGAACGTTACTAATTACATTCACTAACAAACTATAACGCCGTCGCTAATAATGGTCAATTTTAACGGAAACATTACTAATTACATTCTCTAACGAACTGTGACGCTATTACTAACAAAGGTTACTTTTAACGGCAACGTTACTAATTACATTCTCTAACGAACTGTGACGCCGTTACTAATTACATTCAGTAACGAACTGTTACGCGACTACTTTTATTAATAATTATTGCTGTTTTAAGGGGCGGAACAGCAAGGTCATCTGTCCCGCGGTTACCTTAATCGCATTAACGAAAGCACTCTGGTTCTTTTTTTTTTTTTTTTCAAGGCGGAGCAATGAATCAATATCACTGGAATTTTTCAAAAAATATGTTTTGAATATTATTCATATTTATTTTAAAAAATATTTATTGTTATTGAAATGTTAAGAGCATTTTCTCTGAAGGAAACATTAACAATGATTTATCCAAGTCTCGCTTTTACCTCGGACTCGAGAATAAATAACTCATCTTACCTCTTTAACTGCTGTTGCTTATTTTAGGGACTGCGACATCGCGGTGATATAGCCCCGTGTATTTTTTGTGTGGTATAACCAGTGTTATTGTGATGGCTGTATCAGTGTGTGATTTGTAAAGTGGGGATAGGATTGGGAAGGAGGCGCCGTGGTCTTAGGTTAGGAACCTTCCCAGCATTTGCCTGGAGTAGAAGTGGGGAAACAACGTAAAACTACTTCCTGGATAGCCGAGGTGGGAATCTAACCCTCCTCTTCTCAGTTGTAGCCGAGTGTACCACGTTCCAGCACTCACACCGGGATTCGAACCCGGACCTCCGGGGCGTTAGCCGCTACACCACGAGGTAGCCCCCTCTTTAACTGGCAGTATCTAGGGATTCTAGATAAGAGAATTGTCTAGACGTCTGGACCCAGGTGACCAGTTATCATTAGGATATCACGGGCCGATAACCTAGATGTTACGCCCCTTAAAACAATATCATTAGGATATGGTTAGACATGGATTTGGTGAAGAAGTGATCGTGGGAAAAGTTAGGTTATAACAGTTTTATATTTTTTCCCTAAGGAATTCATTGAAGAGTCAAAAATCTAGAGAGATGAGACTGTTACAATAATCATTAGTAATTCACATGATTGAGAAGGAGGCGGCTGTGGCCTTAAGTTAGTAACCATCCCGGCATTTGTCAGGAGTAGAAATGGTTAACGACAGAAACCCACTTCCAGGATGGCCGAGGTAGGAATCGAACATTTCTCTTCACATTTTTGCTTCCCTGTTCCACCCCCTAGACCAGAATTAAATTTATTGGCAGAGCCGGGAATCGAACCCAGACCAACAACCTTGAGTGCTTGTCTCTTCACCATGAGGTTGAATTGTTTGAGCCTTCAGTCTTTTAACTGGTTTGATGCAGTGGTCCATGTCTCCATGTCCTGAGCTAATCGTTTATTCCCACATACCGTAGCTACCAATTCTTACATCATGGAGATAAACTAGATGTTAGGCCCCTTAAAACAAGAATTATCATTAACATTATCCGAGGCAATCTGTTCAACATTATTCTAAACTTGGTCTACCTCTACAGTCTTTGCCCTCGACCCTTCCTTCCATAATTAAAATTGTCATTTCTGAGTGTCCTAGTAGGCTATGTGTCCTACCAACCTCTCTCTTCTCTTCATTAGCAGTCACAAAAAAACAACTCTTCATTTTGTTACTCTATCCACCCATCTGATCATTCTCCTTCTGCTGCACCAACAGTCAAGTTTCACTTCCATAAAGCATCATGCTCAAGATAAAGGCTTTCAAAAATGACTTTCTGATACTGAAATTATATTCAATGCCAACTGATTTCTTTTATGTAGAAATGCTTTCCTTGCTTGAGCCAACCTAATTTTATATCCTCTTTGCTTCATCCATCACTGGTTATTTTGCTTCTTAAGTAGCAGAAGTCTCCTACTTCCTTTATCTTTTCACCTGCCAATTTGACGTCTATAGGGGTTTTGTTGATTATGGAGAAGCACTGGGAAAAAGGAAAATACATAATCTTCATTTTTCTAGATATTGAGAAGGCTTATGACAGTATGCGGAGAAATACAATCTGGGAATGCCTTCATAATAGATCAATACCATGTGCTTTAATATATAAAGTCAAGATGCTATATGAACACTGCCAGAGTTGTTCAGCAAGGCAGCGCACTATCACCAATTTTATTCATTACTGTAATGGATGAAATAATGAAGAGAGTTAAGAGACTCAATAAGACCTCTGAGTTTAAAGCTTTAGCGTTTGCAGATCATGTAATATGGGGTGAAAAGGAGGCTGAAATACAACAGAAGCTGAATGATTGGAATGCTATATTCAACTAATTTGGTTTGAATATAAGCCAGTCCAAAACGGTAGCGATGCCCGTTTGTCGACAAAACATCTGTACTAACATCACTCTGAATGGAACAAAGTTACAACAAGTACATCAGTTCTGTTACCTTGGCAGTGTAGTGTCCACAGATAACCATCTGCAGAAATCAATAGTCGAGTTCAACATGGAGCACAATTTTATCATCTCGTGAGAGGGCTTCCTTGCGATAAGCAAGTTCCTTTAAGATCAAAACTAATACTATACAATAGCTTCTTTATACCTGTTACTACATATAGCTTAGAAACTTGTACCCAATCCAAGAGAAATACCAGCAAACTACAGGCGGTGGAGATGAAGTTTTTAAGAACTATGATTCAGAAGACAAGGAGGGACAAAATAAAAAATGATTAGATACCGTACACCATCTTGTTCAAGTAGAACAATCTCTTAATGAGATCTGTGTTAAAGCCAGGCTGAAATGGTTCATCATCTCAAAAGAATGGACACACAAAGAACAGCTATAGTGTGGTTTGAGAAAGAACTGAAAGGCAAAAGACCAAGAGGTCGACCAAGGAAGATGTGGATCGACCAGGTTAGAAATGATCTTGCAAGGAGAGGCCTGGATTTGCAGCAGGTCGTGG
This sequence comes from Meconema thalassinum, assembly GCA_946902985.2. Lineage (NCBI taxonomy): Eukaryota > Metazoa > Arthropoda > Insecta > Orthoptera > Tettigoniidae > Meconema > Meconema thalassinum. Next base: position 154,817,875 of record OX336395.1, on the reverse strand, counting down.
AAGGGGAGCCATTCTTGGAGAGAACTAAATGAGAGCGCTCATCCACCACACCCGGGAAACTGGAGCCGGTTCATGATGATGATGATGAGGGGTTTCCGATTTATTTTGGCTGGATTCCATTATTTTTGTTTTATATTTATTTTCATCATGAATTCTTTCCTCAAGACCGAATCTACACCATTTTCAAACTCATTTAATCTTTTAGTGAATCGGCTAAGATTACAATGTCATCATACTTAAATGTCTTTTTTTAATGTATATAATGTTTAGTACAGTAAAATTTTGTATTCAGAGTAGGGCAGGTACTTTTAATCGATTAATGTCAGTTATAAAATAATAGATTAATCGAAGCAGAAAAGTAGATTAATTGCAACAAGTAACAAAGTATTGTGCGTTTTACGATTGGTCAAATAATTAATGGTTTTGTTGATTAATCGATGTACTGTACTTCGATAATTTGACTAGGCTCTCACAGAAGCTAAACAGACAATTAAAATATATTGTGCCCAACACCAAGAGGCCATGTTAGGTTGACGCGTGTATGGATATGGCAACATTGTATGCAACCGACCTGCGGTTACGTCACGCAAGCGACATATGTGTCCACGTTGCAGGTTCATTGACCAGCGGTTACATCACGCAACAGGTGACTGATTAACGCCAGAGCGCGTGCGCGGAATATCCACGTGACTGCCTCAGTGCGGCGGTGAGTTGTCGAGACTCATATGTGGACAGAGAGAATTTTGTGTTCTAAGGAAAAGTATCGCATCCACGCGTAAGGTGGATTTATCTATCGTGTGCGGGATGCCTTGCAAGTGACGAAGAGCATGGTACGGCTTTGTGGACAACGGGAGCGCTAGAATACGAATCTTGAAACCTGTGAATATAAAATGCACTGGCATTCTCATTTTTATATTTCGGAGTTATGCAAAAAGGCCCTATGGCCATGTATGACTGGCTATATTAGTTCGTGCTTTTCTACCTAGCAGAATGGAAACTTACTGCTCAAGTCGCTTGGCAGAGGCTTGTTATGAACTTGTGTATTCGAAGGTCGAGGCAAGCATTTAAGATCACAGCGTTTCGGCAAGTACAATCTGTGCTAAGTTGGTCGTAATTGTACTAATCCTTGAGGAGTACAGAACATTATCGTCGCGGTGGACTCGTGGCACTACTCGGGGTGGAATATCACCATTTCTGTTGAAATAGGATAAGAGCCGTGTACCACATAAGGACTTGTGAAATCCGTCATGGAGCCAGAACTTTTCCTAACGTGCGCAAATTTGTTGCCGTATTATTTCAATCCGAACTTTTTCTCATTTAACATGGGTAACTAGACCGCCACGAGGAGGCTCGATGGGATGATTTAACCACCAATGGGAAGATGCAGATTTTTGTGGGAAGCCGCATTCGGACTGAAATGGAACGGTACGGGGAGTTCCGAGCCCGAATTCGGGGGGCAAGAAAATCATCTTACTGGAATATGGAAAAAGAAGAAAGAAAATGGGGAGGACGATGGAAAACGTGGTACCCTGCTTCAAGATCCAGATTTGTGCCAGGCTTGTTCCACAATTATCTAACCACTTTTCGACCAGTCCGGGAGCCACGCTTCTCCTTATTTAAGTAGAATGGGTAGACTATCTACTCATTTTAGTTAGCCATTATACCAGTCATGTGATTAATTAGTTAATTATTTAATTAAGTAGGTAATGAATAAGTCAACATTCTGAGATTAGTTAGCATGCTTTTTGGAACAAGAATTTATAACTTGATTATCATTATCAGATGCTCACAGCACTTAGGTGAATTTTAAGGGTGGAATTAGTTGTCATGATGCTAGTATGGGATTTCATCGTATTTCAGTTCAAATCCAATTACAATATTTTTATTTTTTTTCCTCACAAGCTTTAAGTGGACGATCATTATCGTTTGATGATTATGATGATGATTACATTTGCTTCACATCGTAATGACCTTCGATATTCTCAAATATTTAGGAAAATTCTTCGAATATTTCTGCTTTCTGACAGATGCATATCATCAGTTCGAATTTGATATCTAATTGATTATGGTAGGCCAGAAGGGTTTTCGAGTAATGATATTCATCTATGGTATAGATTTGAGCCATGCTACCCTATTTTCGATTTTGGATCACACGTTTCTAATTATAGGAGATAACGTCTCCAATTTCAGAGATCGTTCTTTATTTTCAGTTCGAGTTTGAATTTGACTTTGAATTTGTTTTTTAACACGCTCTGTTCATTTGACTTTGTTATTCAAACACAAAAGAAAATCATTGGTGTGCTTTCTTATGTGCACAGGTGATCCAAGTGAATGATAGATAATAACTAAGAAAAATACAGTCAGATATATCAGTAGTGGTCGATACTATAAAAAAAAGATGAATCATAAGAATTATATTCACATATTCTGTGAAGAATTACTAAGTGGTAGCCTGTAAAAAAATAATGTAATATTGCAAAATAAACAAAAAATGGATTTATAAGATAAGCTGACTACAGGCATTAATAGTTGAAACGTGGACCTACTTTTTTTTGTGAAAACTAGTCAGTGTATAGAGTCGTGCTGATGTATAAATGTCACCATGCATTGATCGTGATGGCAGAATTGACTTATTACTAGAAGAATTTTCGTTATCAAATGAGACCACGTAATTTCTTAAATGGATAATGAATGATAGCAGACCTGATACGCATTGTTGGGAGTATTTTTTTAAATCTATACATAATTTTGTCAACGTCGTAATAATTATAGAAAGGTCTGATGGATATTTAAATGGCTGAATTGATGAATTTATGAAACAATTAAATGGTAAATAATTGAATGGATAAAGAAAGGATTTGTAAAAAGGAATGGAAAGAGTTTGTAAATAAGTAAATCATTAATTGATGGACACATGGATAATTATTATTAGACAATTATGTCATGAACAATTTATCCGTAAACAATTTGAAGCTTGGAAACTTGTGAACAGTGCAGTTTTTTGCAGACGAATAGTTCATTTTTGGAGCACATGCGAATTAAGCATAAATGATTGATCATTCCACATATTGTAGAAGATCATTGACGTTTGCAATTAACTCCCTAATTAAAAATATTATGCACTGATGAACTGAATTTACCACAAATAAGATTAAATGAAAATGTTGTAAATATTAGGAAAATATAGTTGTAAAATAGATAATCTAATTAAATGTAAATTTGTTAATATTATGAAGTTGATTGAAGGTCTGATAGAGACTTTAATTATTTAGTTATTTAATTATTTTTGATTGCGGTTGGCACTTAGGTTGGTGCAATTTGAGGTCATTCTTTTAGCTAGAATGGAGATCCATATGACTTATTTCCAGGAGATTTAATTTTTCCTAAATTAATTTGTCCATCCTGAATATGTTGTAATCTGGTCACGTAATTTCACATTTAATTAATTGAGGCACCATATGATGAACAATCTGGGTGTACGACAGTTCCTCATAGTCAAATTGGACACTATCTAAATTTGTATTTTCAGTCAGAAATCACTTTATCAAATCTCCTAATTTCATTATATCCAAGGTTAGGACCGAGGAGATTCATTGACCCTATTCAACTAAATTTTCTTTTTCTCTCGATATGAGTTTTAAATTATTTTTTTGCAGTCCACAGCAAGTATAAAGTTAGATTGAATCCTTGAGGTAGGATAGGACTGGATATTTTATTTTGGTTGTTACTTGTTGGTTTGTGGGCTGAAAATAAATGAAACCTTTTTGATTTTATGAACGTTTTTGCTCTTCTGATTTTTACTAATCTGTATTTTCTTTTCAGTGTTTGGATTGATTTGGATCTAGGGGGAAATTGATTTTCCCAGGTATGCCTCTCCTTTTAACCACACCGAGATCACTCGAGGTCTCATTCCACCGGCATTTTTTTTTTGTGTGATCAAATTGCACCTAGATCCCAATCAGGTTTTTTGTATGCTTTGATTCCGTTTTTTTCGGCGTGTATCGCGATGTCCTTTGCCGGGCCATCCGATCCACTGTCGATGGACGGGGACATAGGTCATACAAAATGGCGCCCAAACGTGTTTGGCCACGAATAAGAGAGATCGTACCACGCGGTGGTGTTGCAAAATAATATGCAACCAGTAAAATTGGACAACCAGAGTGCGTTGTGTTTCCATTGGCATTTTCGTTTGGATAACTCAATTTTATTGGATTACCATGCTTGAGATGTTTGAATGAGATGCTAAGGATTTAACTTTTTCTTTCGTGATGATCTAATTACCTTTTGTAATTGGACGTTTTTCTTTGGACAGTACAGATGGAAAAATCACAAGTATTTACTGTTGGATGTTATGTTAGGTCTCCGTTCTTAATTATTTGTAAATGTCTGGTTATTAGTAATCAGAAATGGTTCATTTATTTAGTTCATAACCATAAATTAATCACATGACTGGGTATGGTAGAAATTGTGGTGCAACCTTGGTGTTTGGTTATTCTGGAGAGTCTCCTTATATATTATAGATATTTTTGTGTATTTATGTCTACTGAGATGGAGAAGTTGCGGAAAATGTTCGCTGAATTCAAAGAGGAGTTTAAGAACGATGTTAAACAAAGTCAAATGGAATTGGAGGGCAGGTTAAACCATAGTTTGAAACAAAATCATGAGGAATTAAAAGAAAGTCACTCTGAAATTAAACAAAGTCATTCTGAAATTAAACAAAGTCACGCTGAAATTAAACAAAGTTATGCTGAATTAAAACAAAATTATAACGAATTAGAGAAGAAAATTTCACAACATAGAACTGAGGCAGCGGCTCAATCGTTACAAACCAAGAGCGAAATAATTGAGATACGTGAATTGATAGCTACAAGTCAAGTTCAGACAAACAACAGCATGGAAGCTAAGATAGACGCATTGAAGGCTACGATGCCAGATAATTTAGTGGAAGGTATGGGAAAGATAGGAAAGAATGTAGACCAAGTGAACACTCAAGTCAAGATTTTAGAGGAAAGGCTAGACCAGAACATTAAAGGAATGGGAAAGGATCTCACCTCACACGTGGACAAACTCAAAGAGGATAGTCAAAAGGAATTAGGAGAAGTTAGAAAAGAGTTGAAGGAAACTTCTAGTCATTCGTGACGATATAACGACACAGACAGGCAAGGTGGAAAAGAGAGTAGTTGAAATGGAAGAGAAAATGGGAACGTGAGCTCAAGACGTTGACGCGAACAGGAAGTAAGTGGATGAGGAGATCAGAAGGATTAGTAAGAAACTCACAGAAGCTTCTGAAGAAAAGATGACACAAGGGGCGAAATTAGACTCGATCAGTACCGGATTAGATAAGGTCAAGGAAGATTTGAATGGGGGCAATTTCGTCAATTGCGAACAAAATGAAGATACTGGAAGGAAGTCAGCTAGATCGGATAACGCGTATAGAGCAAACATTACAGACAGATAACACACCCAGATTGACAGAAAGTAATGAGCCAGAAAATAGTCCGGAGAGGTGGTATAGAGATGCAGAATTGACACCTGGTAGATCAAGCTATGCGAGTCCTGTTACGATTATCAGAACACAAGATGATAAACCGAAGAGATTTAGTGGCGTAGGAGTCATTACACCAATCGAATTCCTACATGATCTCAGAGATTATTTGGACGAACATCGAATCCCGAGGGAACGTGAGATTCGGGTAATTGAGAGGTCACTTGAAAACCAAGCTTTGACCTGGTTTAGGGCGTTCAGGTGCACTTTCTTGAACTTTGAAGGATTTGCGGCGGCATTTTTAAAAAGGTTCTGGAGTTCAGAGGATCAGCTTAGTATAAGGGCCGAACTGTACTCTCGAAAATAATCGACTTCAAAACCAACTCAATATGCGGCGTATTTTAATACACAGCTCGCCAGACTTCAATTTTTAGAACCCCAAATAGCTGAGGAAGAACTTAAACAGGCTATTAGACGCCAGTTCCCTGTAGAAGTCCAACGAATGCTTATAATGTCAGGGGCAAACAATTTAAAGGTGTGCGATGAGATTCTACGGAAACTAGACCACACTAGTGCATTGATGCATCTGCGAATGGAAAACCAGCAGGTTAATCTAGTGGTGGCAGACCAGAAAGTTCAAACCGAGCCACAGCAGAGGAGAGAGTTCCAAAACTCAGGAAATTGGAGGGGTCAACAGGAGAACAGAGGACAAGGTTATACGAATAGAAGGTGGAACCAGGATAGACCGCCATACAATAGGCAATACCGATATGGAGATGCTCAGGGGAGGAACACATGGCAACAAGGGAGAAACCGATACCAAACGTATAGTAGACAATGGGGAAGAAATGAAGATGGAAATAATCGGACGGATCTGGGAGATAGACATGCGGAAAGCCAGGAGTATATGCAAAGCAAGAGAGAAGCAATGCAAAATAGCGAGGGGCAAGAACAGACAGATCCAGGACCTCGCACGAGTGGCGTGAATACAAAAAAAACGCCGAATTCCAAAAATCAGACCCAATAGATTCCATAAGTTCACAATTCACCATTGAAATAATCGATATACATCAGATAGAAGACGACGACCTTATATATGATGAAGAAATCCCGAGGAGGAAAAAGACCTAACTTCCGTCAATTGAAATATTTATTGGCAAACTCAGAATGAAGACTTTGCTTGATACGGGAGCGATGGTCAGCATAATTTCAGAAGCATGTTTTGAAAACATCATGACAAATGAGGATGTTACCTTATTACCTGTATCTGGAATGAAAGTCAGAGGGGTTATACCAAACAGATCAGTGAATTGTAAGTTACAGGCATTAATTAATTTTTCGATAGCGGGCAGGACATTTGAGCATGTTTTTATTGTCTTGAAAGACATCAAGTTCGACGCGATCTTAGGCGCAGAGTTCTTGGTAGAACACGGGATTGTAATCGACTTGAAATCTGGGATAGCTATTTTCCGGGATGATGGAGGAGAGAAGAATGAGGAGATTGATTTGAAACATGAACACGAAGCATTCCAATGGAACACCATGGATAGCATGATTAATGAGACGGAAGTGGATGCGAATAAATTACACTACGCCATCAGGGAGACATTAGATCAACCCATCCTAGAGAGGTTTAATGATATGATCGAGGAGTTCAAGGACATTTTTGATGCCAGACCTGGTCTCATTGACAACTGTGAGTACCACATTAGACTTGAAGATGATTCTCCGTTCGAAGGGAAATTGTATCCAATCCCAGAAAAGTGGAATGAAGAGGTAGGAAAGACCATTAAAGCCATGGAGGAAGATGATTTGATTCAGAAGATGGCAACGCCTTATTTTAATCCATTAGCGGTTGTAATGAAGCAGGATTGTAAGCTCCGGATTTGGCTCGATGCCAGGAGCCTAAATAAAAGAATTTTACCTGAATATGATAGGCCACCCAAAATCAGAGAATTGTTAAGGCGATTTAAAGGGAAAACTATATTTTCGACTATCGATTTAACGGTTTCATATTATCACATCCGTCTATCAGAAGATAGCATGAGGTACACAGGATTCATGTACAATGGCATTACATATGTTTTCAAAAGATTACCGTTCGGAGTGAAAAATAGCGGACCGGTGATGGTGAGAGCGCTAGACGCGAATCTGACAGAGGAGGTGAAGAAGGACGTATTATGCTACATAGATTATCTCATAATAGCTTCTATCACTCCTGAGGAACATATTGAACATCTACGGAAACTGTTTCTAAACTTGCGACAAGCACATTTCAAGGTTAACTTCAATAAATGCCATTTTTGCCATTCGGAGATCATGTTTTTGGGGCACGTGATAGATGGAAAGGGCTATAAACCTAACCCCAATAAAATAGAAGCGATTAAAAGCTTTCCAAGGCCGCGGAAGGTAAAGCAAGTCAGACAATTCCTGGGAATGTGCCAGTTTTTCGCGACACATTGTCCCATGTATTTTGAAATCATGGCTCCACTCCAAGATCGAAAAAAAATGAAAGTGGGATTGCAAGTGTGAGGAATCCTTCAACAAGGCAAAAACAATGTTGGTGGAGAATATCAAACTCGAGTATCCCGACTTTGAGAAAACCTTTTACCTAGAATCAGATGCGTCACGCATTGGCATTAGTGCTGTGTTATTCCAAGTGATGACAATCAACAGCGCCACTACTTGGCATTCGCTAGTAGGAGGCTACGTGAGCCGGAAAGAATCTGTAATAATTATTGTAATGTTTCTTGTACAAAGGGATTGCATGAATGAATGCTTGATATAGGATGTTAGAGTGCGTGTCTGTATGGTTGTGGTTGCTGATTTATAATAGATTAGTGTATTGCTATTTTTGTACGTGTTTGCTGTTTTTGTTTTGTTTATAATTGTAAATTTTATTGTTAATTATTATATTGTCACTAGTGGAGTCTATCTGTCTGACAATAAAGAATACATACATACATACACCATCACGGAACTAGAAGCTTTAGCGATTATTTACGCTTTGCAATGCTGGAAGAAAATCTTGCTGGGACACAAAACCATCATAATTACGGATCACAAAGCTCTGCAATTTATGTTAAGGACCGATATAATCAGCGATAGAGTAGCCAGATGGACTCTCTTTTTACAACAATTCGATGTCTCGATCGTTCATCAACCAGACAAGAGCAACATTATGGCAGATATATTGAGCAGAAACCCAACTGAGGTTGTACATGTGAATCAAGTAGAGGTTTCCCAAGAAGATGCGGAGACTTTGGAGAAATTAAGGAAGTTGCCTCAGTCACAGAAGAGATATAATCCACTTAGATATCTAACCTCCTTGACTTTCATAGCGTTCAAAGGAACGACGAAATTCGACATGCAAACAACCCTCTGGGTGTCAATTAAAAAAGCTTGCACCAGGCACCCGAGGCCATACGATATTAATATTATTATCCACTTGGAACAATGTACAGATTTTTAAAAGGACGTATGAGTAACATCGATCCGGAATACGAAGCGACGGCTCGGCTGGCTGATAATTACGTCATCGTAGATGATATTGTATGCAAATTTGTTGTTGAGGATCATACCGTTTTGAAAGCTGTTTTACCTCCCAACCTGATCGAACGAGTGATATGGGTGGCACACCGACCCATAGGGCATGGTGGAGTGGATAAGACCGTTCATCTATTACAGGAAAAATTCACATGGGTAGGGATGAGAAAATCTGATTGGAACATCCTGAAGAAATGGGATGATTGCCAGAGGAGCAAATTTGCCTCACACTTTTTGAGGGAGAAACCTCGACCTATGTTACCGACGGAACCACGTGAACTATATTCCACTGACATCTACGGTCCTTTGCCAAAGTCTAAAAGGGGAAACCAATACATACTGGTTACAATGCACGTTTTCACAAAATATGTTATGTTCCATCCCATACAAAAAGCGAAATCACGATATGTCATTAACAGGCTGGAGAAAGGTCTGTTTCATACTATGGGAAACCCACCTATATTATCTCAGATCACGGTACGCAGTTCACGTCCGATTTATTCCAGCAAGCTATGATTAGGATGAACGTAAAACACATTCTTAGTTATATCCGTCACCCAGAAGGAAATCCAGTTGAACGCGTGATGGCGGATATTGGGAAATTTTGTCGCCTATATTGTCACCAGAGGCACGGTCGTTGGATTGACGTCTCGCCTATTTTGGAATTTTGTATTAAGCACTCGCATGAAAGCACTCGCCAAATTCCCAAAGTGCTACATTTCAACATCAAACCAATCCGACCATGGGGCAACATTGTCAAGACACCACCCGACTTGGAACCGACTCGGGAGAGAAGAATTCATATTGCAACTGAGAGACTTCAAATTCAAGCAGAGAAGAGGAATAAGAGGAATGAGAAAGGAAGATACAATAAACCCTTGCAAGTGGGAGATCTAGTATTGATACGCCGGCCGATATCCTCAAATCTACCTCAGAAGATATATGGGAAATTTGCTAGAGTGTTCTACGGTCCATACCGAGTACAGCAAGTGTACGGGAACAACAGCTACGACATTGCAGATATTTCAACGAGGAACAGGATTGGAAGATACAATGCTGCCAATTTGAGGAGATATTACCAATGAGGCATGGTTGAGCACTTGGTGGGCACATGACGAGAGCGTATAAATTGTGAAAAATGAAATCGACAGCCTGCTTCCAGTCTCCGACCGGGTCAGGAATGGAATGAATGAAGCCCCCATCTAGCGGCGAGGATATGAACTGTGCCGGCTGCCGAGGCCTGACGCACTCCTCTGGGGCAATGATTAAATGAATAACAGATGAAATGATAGTGAAGAGTGTTGCTGGAATGAAATTGTGACAGGGAAAACCGGAGTACCCGGAGAAAAACCTGTCGGCCTCCGATTTGTCCAGCACAGATCTCACATGGAGTGACCGGGATTTGAACCACGGACCCAGCGGTGAGAGGCCGGCGTGCTGCCACCTAAGCCACGGAGACTGCCGTATAAATTGTAATAGACTGAAATAAGCTCATTTATTCGCTTATTTCATGGGGAAGAAGGAGTATGTGCCCAACACCAAGAGGCCATGTTAGGTTGACGCGTGCATGGATATGGCAACATTGTATGCAACCGACCTACGGTAACGTCACGCAAGCAGTGGCGTGGCGTGGAATTTTTTCGAGGGTAAGCTGTGAAGAAGACTGAAAGTATTGGCTTACACCATAGAGCAACTTCAGCACTTGGTTCTAGCGACGCCCTTTTCAATGTAGAGGTTGATATCTGAAGTAGCAACAACTACTCAATCGTACACACATAATTATGAGACCTTCACATTTAAAAAAATGAAGAAATTGTAATGCAGCACAGGTCATTATTCCCTTTTCAATTTCAGGCATGCCAATCCATGTAGCTGTATTAAGGGCGGAGTAAATTATTCAGCAGGGTTGGCGAGCTTTTCTGATCGTGTGTCATTTGACGATTGAACAGTGTGGCAGTTTGTGCTTTTGTTGTTCGCATTTCTTGGTCTAAGGAGCTAAATATTCAGGTTATTACCTGTCAATTTTCTATTATGACTGGCTGCGTGGCTCAGCGGCAACGTTCTCGCCTGCTGAGCTCAAGATAGCGGGTTGGAAGCCCGGCGCAGCCAGTCGCAATTTGAGGGTGCGTAAATGCGAAGGAGGCGTGTAAGTAGATTTACTGGCACGTTAAAGATTCCCTTCGGGGCAAAATTCCGGCACCCAGCGTCTCTAAAAGCCTCAGTAGTTAACAGGGACGTAAAAACAATAACATTATTATTTTATCATTTTAATGATCTTGTCGACTTCGTCGTTGCGCTGGGATCTGGCGTTACGTTACCGTGACGGGACGAAATGTGCCCAGATGCACTGAGGTGTGTGACGTCATGGTTCGGATTCCACGTAAACAGGAGGTCCCGTGGCTCATAATCACAAGATTCACGGTCACGTAAAACTACAATCTTCCTTTTTTTTGTGTGACGTCATAGTACCGCTAGGTGCATGTGTTCCCCGACTATCTCTACTTCGTTAGTATAAGACAAAAATCCCCGATTCTTGGATGTCACGGGTAATCTCGAGAACCACTGGGTGGATTTTGATGCGGTTTTCACCATTCTGTAAAGGATATCTCGAGGGAAGATTCTGTAGAAAATAATTTATGTATGATCAAAGGAAGCCAAGCAGTAACGATTTCAGTGAAAAAGTCGAAAACAAACTTGGCATCCGTGCGCTTCTTAAGCTAACGCTGGGCAAACCGTTAAAAATATCAATACACTATGAGCGTAAGAATTGATCAGCATGAAAATGTCTACAAAAAAGTCCGGGAAAGCATATATCTATCTTCAATACATCGCCTACTATAAGTGTTTTAGACTGGATGGAAGGGGCACGTCCCCGCGCGCTCTGGTGAGCGTGCGGCATCCCGCGCGCTTGACCTTGCTTTGCCCTTGGTTTGCACTTGCCGTTCGCGAGTAATTTTAAACAAGATAAGCAAGATAAGTATTATGCAGATATTTTTCTAACATGTCAAGTGTCTTTGGCTTCGAGCGAAGCGAGAAGCCTCCAGCCTTTCTAGCATTTTTCAGCATTTGTAGAATTTAGAATGATACAAAGTCTAGTCTTTCAGACTCATTGTCACTTTTTCTATTATGGGACCTAAGTGAACATTAAAATAATAAACATGCTACTAGTAATAGATAACCTTATGACATTGCATTGCATGTTCGGATAATATTTCTTTGCAGATATTCCCCAAATTACACTGACGTAGGCTTTCACGGCCAGCGTAGGTATCTTCAGAGTAGCCCAACAACCCGACAAGTTGCTCTGAATATCATTCAAATTAGGCCTATTTTCAAAGAGTAGGTTTAAAGGATAGATCATTTTAAATGCACATCCGTATAATTTTAATAATATTTTAAAGACATATCACATTATTTAAAAAATAGTTGTTGCTTATTGCATTAGAAAAGAAGTTGCCATTGATGCAAAAAAATTATTACGTAAAGCACGATTCAAATATAATAATTTGAAAAATATGCATTTCAAAGGAAAGCATTCACTAAATTATTGAGATAATTTCTTAGAAGCAAGCGATTTCTCCGACGAGAAATAGAAATATTAGAAATGAAGTGAATATGTATTTGCCACCCCTGTTGTGCAGTCTCAATTTTGAAATATCCATGCACCAAAGAGTACAAACTAAAAGGATATTAACGCAGGCTACTACTCGCTAAACATGATAATTTATGACGTACCGTACGGTAATTTGTTCAACTATACACTAAAACACAATAATATCTAGTTACGGTACCGTATACTAAATTTTGCTAATTGCACTCAAAAACATACAGTTGTGAGTATACCGGACGAAGCAGAATTGCAACAAACGCACCCATCAAAGGTGGGGTCTGATGGTCAGAAACTTTCTCCGCGCGATGGAGGGTGGGGACTAGGGAGGCGCGCAGTGCAGGTGTTCCATGCTCACGAGGGCAAGCTCGGTAAGCTGTCCTTACCGAAGCATACCCTGTGACTTGTTTTGACGTCAGCCCTGTGGCTTTGGAACGCCACACCCCCTGTCTTAGCCAATCAAGGACGACCTGACGTTCTTAGTGTACCACTCCATCGGCCATAGTGGTGTTCCGGGCCAGAAGGCTCCTAGATGTACACGAGCCGTTGTCATAGCAACCAGCCGCGCTCTATCTCTTCAGATTAGTGGTGGGCGATCGTGAAGAACTAGGGTAGAGAACGAGGAACTTCATTCAAACCGGCGATTTTGCTGTTCGTCGCGCTTTAGAAAGTCATAATATAAACTTCATTTTTATGAGAATATGCTAGGTAAGCGGTGCTTACCCCGTGGCATTGGAGAAAACGCCACTGCACGCAAGCGACATATGTGTCCACGTTGCTGGTTCATTGACCGGTTACATCACGCAACAGGTGACTGATTAACGCCAGAGCGCGTGCGCGGAATATCCACGTGACTGCCTCAGTGCGGCGGTAAGTTGTCGAGACTCATATGCGGACAGAGAGAATTTTGTGTTCTAGGGAAAAGTATCGCATCCACGCGTAAGGTGGATTTATCTATCGTTTGCGGGATGCCTTGCAAGTGACGAAGAGCATGGTACGGCTTTGTGGACAACGGGAGCGCTAGAATACGAATCTTGAAACCTGTGAATATAAAATGCACTAGCATTCTCATTTTTATATTTTGGAGTTATGCAAAAGGGCCCTATGGCCATGTATGACTGACTATATTAGCTCGTGCTTTTCTACCTAGCAGAATGGGAACTTACTGCTCAAGTCGCTTGGCAGAGGCTTGTTATGAACTTGTGTATTCGAAGGTCGAGGCAAGCATTTAAGATCACAGCGTTTCGGCACGTACAATCTGTGCTAAGTTGGTCGTAATTGTACTAATCCTTGAGGAGTACAGAACATTATCGTCGCGGTGGACTCGTGGCACTACACGGGGTGGAATATCACCATTTCTGTTGAAATAGGATAAGAGCCGTGTACCACATAAGGACTTGTGAAATCCGTCATGGAGCCAGAACTTTTCCTAACGTGCGCAAATTTGTTGCCGTATTATTTCAATCCGAACTTTTTCTCATTTAACATGGGTAACTAGACCGCCACGAGGAGGCTCGATGGGATGATTTAACCACCAATGGGAAGATGCAGATTTTTGTGGGAAGCCGCATTCGGGCTGAAATGGAACGGTACGGGGAGTTCCGAGCCCGAATTCGGGGGGCAAGAAAATCATCTTACTGGAATATGGAAAAAGAAGAAAGAAAATGGGGAGGACGATGGAAAACGTGGTACCCTGCTTCAAGATCCAGATTTGTGCCAGGCTTGATCCACAATTATCTAACCATTTTTCGACCAGTCCGTGAGCCAAACATCTCCTTATTTAAGTAGAATGGGTAGACTATCTACTCATTTTAGTTAGCCATTATACCAGTCATGTGATGAATTAGTTAATTATTTAATTAAGTAGGTAATGAATAAGTCAACATTCTGAGATTAGTTAGCATGCTTTTTGGAACAAGAATTTATAACTTGATTATCATTATCAGATGCTCACAGCACTTAGGTGAATTTTAAGGGTGGAATTAGTTGTCATAATGCTAGTTTGGGATTTCATCGTATTTCAGTTCAAATCCAATTACAATATTTTTTTCCTCACAAGCTTTAAGTGGACGATCATTATCGTTTGATGATTATGATGATGATTACATTTGCTTCACATCGTAATGACCTTCGATATTCTCAAATATTTAGGAAAATTCTTCGAATATTTCTGCTTTCTGACAGATGCATATAATCAGTTCGAATTTGAGATCTAATTGAGTATGGTAGGCCAGAAGTGTTTTCGAGTAATGATATTCATCTATGGTATAGATTTGAGCCATGCTACCCTATTTTCGATTTTGGATCACACGTTTCTAATTATAGGAGATAACGTCTCCAATTTCAGAGATCGTTCTTTATTTTCAGTTCGAGTTTGAATTTGACTTTGAATTTGTTTTTTAACACGCTCTGTTCATTTGACTTTGTTATTCAAACACATAAGAAAATCATTGGTGTGCTTTCTTATGTGCACAGGTGATCCAAGTGAATGATAGATAATAACTAAGAAAAAATACAGTCAGATATATCAGTAATGGTCGGTACTATAAAAAAAGATGAATCATAAGAATTATATTCACATATCCTGTGAAGAATTACTAAGTGGTAGCCAGTAAAAAAATATGTAATATTGCAATATAAGCAAAAAAATGGATTTATAAGATAAACTGACTACATGCATTAATAGTTGAAACGTGGACCTACTTTTTTTTGTGAAATCTAGTCAGTGTACAGAGTCGTACTGATGTATAAATTTCACCATGCATTGATCGTGATGGCAGAATTGACTTATTACTAGAAGAATTTTCGTTATCAAATGAGACCACGTAATTTCTTAAATGGATAATGAATGATAGCAGACCTGATACGCATTGTTCGGAATATTTTATTTGAATCTATACATAACTTTGTCAACGTCGTAATAATTATAGAAAGGTCTGATGGAAATTTAAATGGCTGAATTGATGAATTTATGAAACAATTAAATGGTAAATAATTAAATGGATAAAGAAAGGATTTGTAAAAAGGAAAGGAAAGAGTTTGTAAATAAGTAAATCATTAATTGATGGACACGTGGATAATTAATATTAGACAATCATGTCATGAATAATTTATCCGTAAACAATTTGAAGCTTGGAAACTTGTGAACAGTGCAGTTTTTTGCAGACGAATAGTTCATTGTTGGAACACATGCGAATTAAGCATAAATGATTGATCATTCCACATATTGTAGAAGATCATTGGCGTTTGCAATTAACTCACTAATTAGAAATATTATGCAGTGATGAACTGAATTTACCACAAATAAGATTAAATGAAAATGTTGGAAATATTAGGAAAATATAGTTGTAAAATAGATAATCTAATTAAATGTAAATTTGTTAATATTATGAAGTTTGTACAGGGGAAGGCTGGGTTTGGTTACCCGGAGGCCAAAGTGGCCTGAAGACGATTAACCTAGTACTATTCTATGCGCTCAAATAAAACATGGACTCGAACAGCAGTAGGTAAAAATAAATATATTTCAAAAGGGAAGTGAAGTACAATGCCGAAAGGCCAAGGGAGGGAACACTTAAGTACACTCCTGCGTTTCAGAAAGGGGAGGCCAACATTTATCCCAATACTAATGGCAACGCCGCATTTATCAACTGGTCACATTTTGTGACTACATTTCACTAATGAATATTTTTTCCTTTAAAACACTTTTCAAAAAATAGCTGAAACTAGAATAACTTTAACAACCAAGAGATGCTTCATAACATAATTTCAAATTCCATATCAAGATGCATTTATAAACAGCATGGATGCTGTGCTTCTGCGGCCATTTTAACCAACCAAGCTTATGCCATCTATGACAAACGAAAACAAAGGGCCATTTGTCATTTTTAAACTATCTGGTTCCCATAACCAAAATCCTGACAATTACATTTTAAAACGTAGAGTTATTATTTTCTTGTTACATAAAGATCGAAATCAGTATTATTAATTTTAACGGGAATGTTCAATCTTCAGATCCCTTAACCTACGCATGCGCTGCACCCTGCATTTTAAGAGGCTTGTTCCCTAACAAACATTACAGTAAATGAATAAATAAAACATCATGGGCCCACTTTAAATAATTAAGAAAGAAATTGCACATAAAAATAAACAAAATATCTTAAACAAGAAATGCTCGTAACAAGCCAAAGGAAACTAAAGTTTATATCATAAATGTGCAGCGCGAGGGACAAACGCCACTTGCCCTCAACAAGCTAAGCTAAGAAATATCAATATTTGTCCGGAATGCTGCAATCTTATGCCGGACAGCAACGAGTTTCCACATTTTAATAGATAACAGTTTTACCTTATGTATGGCCTAAATAATATGGCCCGAAGCTGCCACTCACGTCCTTTATAGAATTTCACATGATGTAGTTTTAATGATTTCGGCAGTGGCTCCGAGACAGGCCACGCCAGAACGTCTTGCCTCTGCAGAATCACATTGAGAAGTCTCTTCTTTCAAGCTTGGCTTGGCTTCATAACAATCTGGCAGCCATCTTGCGCATGCGCAGATCTCCTTTTTGAACCAGTAAACAACTGAAGATCGGCCGGCACAACATACATTGCCAACCTCATGATTTAATTTGTCTCTAAGACCCTTATGGCCGAATCAAGTTTCAGAACTCAAGTTAGTTTGGCAACACAATCAGCACAGATGTGTCAACCACTGATTGGCTATCCAGTCTTATGTTAATTTAATTAGAGAGCGCCAAATTTAGAAATCTCAACAATGCACAAAACAGTCAACTATGGCTACATTCTATCAATGTAGACCGGAATACTTTGCTAATATATTTTCCATTAAAAATATAATGGTATTTAAATTGTTTCAGTCTTTCTTCCTTTTCCCTGAAATGATTCACAATTTATGACCAGGGGCGCCGGCAGAAGAATGGGGGGGGGGTCACATGGGGGCGGCGACGGGGACGGCGGAGCACAAGGGGGGGCGGCGGGGGCGGCGAAGTATTGTGAGTCGAAACCAATCGGCTCAAAGTTGATTGAAGGTCTGATAGAGGCTTTAATTATTTAGTTATTTAATTATTTTTGATTGCGGTTGGCACTTAGGTTGGTGCAATTTGAGGTCATTCTTTTAGCTAGAATGGAGATCCATATGACTTATTTCCAGGCGAGTTAATTTTTCCTAAATTAATTTGTCCATCCTGAATATGTTGTAATCTGGTCACGTAATTTCACATTTAATTAATTGAGGCACCATATGATGACCATTCTGGGTGTACGACAGTTCCTCATAGTCAAACTGGACACTATCTAAATTTGTATTTTCAGTCAGAAATCACTTTATCAAATCTCCTAATTTCATTATATCCAAGGTTAGGACCGAGGAGATTCATTGACCCTATTCAACTAAATTTTCTTTTTCTCTGGATATGAGTTTTAAATATTTTTTTTTGCAGTCCACAGCAAGTAATACGTTAGATTGAATCCCTGAGGTAGGATAGGACTGGATATTTTATTTTGGTTGTTACTTGTTGGTTTGTGGGCTGAAAATAAATGAAACCTTTTTGATTTTATGAACGTTTTTGCACTTCTGATTTTACTAATCTGTATTTTCTTTTCAGTGTTAGGATTGATTTGGATCTAGGGGGAAATTGATTTTCCCAGGTACGCCTCTCCTTTTGACCACACCGAGATCACTCGAGGTCTCATTCCTCCGGCATTTTTTTTGTGGGATCAAATTACACCTAGATCCCAATCAGGTTTTTATGTATGCTTTGATCCCGGTTTTTTCGGCGTGTATCGCCATCCGATCCACTGTCGATGGACGGGGACAATATTGTATTATATATTTTAAATAATGTACCTTCTTTTCAGCAACTATGCTAAAACAT
Organism: Meconema thalassinum; assembly: GCA_946902985.2. NCBI lineage: Eukaryota > Metazoa > Arthropoda > Insecta > Orthoptera > Tettigoniidae > Meconema > Meconema thalassinum. Next base: position 154,799,349 of record OX336395.1, on the reverse strand, counting down.
AGTAAAACAAAAATGTTCCTGTCCTAAATTGTAACATTGCACAAGAAATCAAAATCTTTGCTGAAAACCCTTAGTTTACATTTTTCGAAACCCTTCCCAATTTGATTGACGTTTGTCCATCCACTGTTGCCGACTCTTATTTGGTTATTGTTAACATAAACAAGCAAGGACACTTTGTCTATTCAGGCAAAAAGTAACTTTTATAGATTTCTATACATCATTCCGAAAATAACCTTAACTCAACTTAAGAAGTTTAAATGCGAGGTCATCGCTTATCTTGTTTCTATTAATCAATTCTTTGGTTGGCCGATTAATCTATTGTTCGGTTAGTCGATTGAACGGTCAGTCAATCGATCGATCAAGTTTTTTTATTGAAATTAATTGATTATTATTAAATCAACCGAACATAGCTTATTACCAGATCTAATATAGAGTGTTAAATTAAAAACTATTACACAAAAATAATAATTTTAATATTCTATTTAATCACCCAGGTAAAATAAATGTTTTTGAATGTATTATGAATTATAAAACAATATTCTATATTCTTATTAGTAGATGGTTCAAATATTTGCGTGGAAGCATACTGGAGTCTGAAATACATCATAGCTATAGGTGGTTTGTGGTCTGAAACATGTGATAAATGCAAAATGTGTCCAAAATGTTTCGGTCTACTTCCGGGTTCTACGGCGCAGAATTTAGCAATGTATTTTATTAGCGATGATTACTTTTCTGCAAATGAATGCCGTATTTTCGACCGTCTATAACAAATAAATTTTAAAATGAAATAGTGGTGTACAGTATACGGTAGCAAGAACAGTAGAACTGCCTATTTATTCAATAGATAAAATTATCACGCTTATAGCGGCTTCAGTGGCGTAGTTGGTAGCATGCTGAATTGCTGTGCCCAAGATAGCGAGTTCAAACCTGGCCGAAGTCGTCGGATTTTTTAAGACCGTTAAAAATCCTTCAGTATTCCTTCCTTCAGAGGGAAAGTAAAGCATGCGGTCCCATGTCATAGATTTATGGCATGTAAAAGATTCTTCCACAGACTTGTGTGAAGCTAAATTGTTAGGTTAGATTTCGTCAGAACGCTGTATCAAAGTTCCAACGTTCACCACTAGGTATCATTGATGAATGAATGAATGAATGATGGTGTGGCCTCCGGAGAGGCCGAGTGCAGGTCTTTCTAGTCTACTTTGGATTGTCAGGTTAGCGAGTTGTTGGCCCACTGCGCCTTAGTTCAGTGGAGGTGCTCCGCAACGTAGTCCCTGGACTTACTAGATTTTAACAGGGTTATCGCCCTTCTCCTATGTGGACAATCCCGTCCACTTGTCTCTGGTGTTCAAGACCTGCTAGCTCGGGTTTATACCGCCCCATCTCGGTCCCTGACTGCACTCAGCGAGTCATTCAGTATTCCCCCCCTACAACATGAACTTGTCAGCCAAGAGTTGCCCAGGTGCACACAGTTACAGCCCAAGCCCCCTGTATGGCCTAGGCCGAGGGGCCCTGTTAATACTATAATATTTATTATTGTTCAATGGGGTCTTCATCACCATGGGTCGCTTTGCTCTTACTACACTAAATAGGGCAATTTTTACCCCCCAATAAATGGTAAATAAAACTTTACTCTAATAACAATTTTGAATTTACAATTCTAATAAAAATGGACAAAAGCATTTATCCAAGTGGTTATTCATGTATTGAATTCAAAAAAGGCAATTTGTATGAAAATATCAGATATACTGTACTAAAAAGTTTATTATTTAAATGATATACCTTGAATTTCCATGTAATTTCAACTAGTATATTAGGTTGTGAAGTGGTCTTTGTATGACAAAGTCAATCAAATGTTATTTATGAAGTCTACTAGAAGACCCGTGCTGCTCCGCAGCATTCACTTCAATCCTACAGCACTTCTGTCCATATGACATTTGCATGTGTTCATGCTAGTGACCTGAACAGACATTTAACGTACCGTCGCTTTTGGGTAAATGATGAAGTAGACTTATGAGATCAAATGTCCTCTGTGTGTGTGTGTGGCACTATTTACCCAGCGTAAGCTTAAAAGGCGCACGGACGTGAGGTTCCAGACGCAATTCTGAAAAGACGAGGTGAACAGCTAACTCCAAACACATAAGCTATACTCTTCTCTGAAGTACTTGGGTTGGCGACCACGGGACCCCAGCTGAGTCCGGCATTGCTTCCACTTACTTGTGCCGGGCTCCTCTCCGTCTTCTTTCCTGTCGACATCCCTTGGTCAACTTTTGTTCTTTTCCGACCCCGACGGTATTAGGGTATGCGAGGCCTAGGGAGTCTTTCACTTTCCTGCCTTAATTGGCCCTTGTCTCATCTTTCCTGATCCCTCCTTCTTCGAGGGGTCAGACCTCTTGTTTTCTTTTCATTATATTTCCTTTACTCTTTAAGATTCCGCACTGTTTCTTGTTAATTGGCTCCCGTGTATCTAAATTCCATTGAGCGATTTCTTTTGCATCCATACTCCATTTTGTAGGTGTTTTCAGACTACGTTGCATTTTTTTAGTCTTTTCGATCTACAGTAAATTGCATTTTGCTAGTGTTTTCAACCTCGATTGCATTTTGTAAGGATCGACAATCTAAATTGTCTTTTAGTAAGTCTTTCAATATAGGGGATGGGACTTTTGTGAGTATTTTGAATCTAAATTGCATTTTGTATGGTGGTCATTTTGCAGGTATTTTGATTCTCAATTGCATTTTGTGGGTATTTTGAATCTAAATTACATTTTGTAAGTATTTTAAATCTAAATTGCATTCGGTAAGTATTGCCCATCCAATTGAGTAGTTTGAATCTACCATGCATTTTGTAAGCATTTTCAATTTCAATTGCATTTTGTAAGTATTTTGAATTTCAATTGCTCTGCGTGTTTTTTTGGAATCTGAAATGCGCTTTTTTCAATCTAAATTGAATTGTGTATTTTCAATTTCAATTGCATTTTGTAAGTATTTTGAACCTCAATTGCATTTTGTACGTATTTTCAATCTCATTTGCATTTTGTAAGTATTTTTCAATCTATTCCTTTTATGAGTATTTTCGTACTAAATTCCCTTTTGTAAGTATTACCGCTCTCCATTTTGTGAGTAGTTTCAATCTGAGTTCCTTTTTGTAAGTATTTTCCTTCTCACTTAATTTTCGTTCTGGTTTCCACTTCATTGTCATTTTCGCTATCACCCAGACCATTAGGGGCCGATAACCTAAATGTTAGGCCCCTTAAATCAACAATTATCATCATCTCTGAAGTATTAACTCGACACGACGCGACAGTTTGATGCTGGCTGAAGGTAGGGTGATAGGTCGCTGGCAAGCTCGTAAACTCACTCTGAAGCTAGTAATTTAAATTTCCACTGAATGGAGATTGCTTGAAGAAATGAAAACGTAAAAACACTTACAGTGGTCGATGTGGGAGCTGTCGCGATCTTTCCTGCAGAACTTTTCGTGCTGAACAATTCTCAGAGTATATCTATATTTTTAACGGTTTACCTTAAAATGTCATAAATATATTTTTCTACCTAATCCTTCATCTTAATCGAGAAATCCTTCACAGAATGGTTAAAACCGCATCAAAATCCACCAAGTTGCTCTCGAGATTACCCGTTACATCCAAGAATTGGGAACTTTTGCTTTATACTAAGTAGATAGAGATATCCACACAATTTAATGCTACAGCAGTACAATTTGGTGATCTGTCTACTTATGATACCAATGGTATACATTTAAAATAAAAGATGGGTCTCTTATTTTTGAATTTAGAGATGCACAGTAACTCTTGGGTAACATAATTATAAAAGTGTGCAAATTAATAGAATTAAATTAAATAATGTTAATAAGTCATAATTTCTTTTATTCAAAATCATTTTATTGACGAACTTCTTTTGTTATCCTACTTGGTCGAGTTTCCTCTCCCGTGGAATTACACCTTTTCCCATAAGGAATTGCGTCTGGAAACTTTCAGATTATTGGATTCCGAGGGATATGTGAGCTGGGTCCGCTTTCAATTTTTCATTGACTTTAGAATTTAAGTCAGGTGATTTCAATGAATAGTTCATGAATCTTTGAATAGTTCAATAGCGTTCATCAGTTAAAAGACCCCAAATCCCTCTGCTCTAAATTCACACGTAAAGTAGAGTGAAGTAATAAAAACGAAACGTATGGCATCTTGCATTTGCAAGGCTCCTCTGTTAGTGGAAATTCTAAAAAATCATTTTAATTTGAGTTTCTTAAATTAAAATATAATTAGGAGTCTTGGTTAAACATTTGAAGTAATTTCATCGCCTTGTAAACATAGGCCTACTTAGTGCATTAAACCGTGAAAAGTAAAAATGCAATTTTGGAAAACTGACATCGAATCTAATAATTTGCACACCTCTGTAAAGACAGCTATCGCCTCCACCACTACGGATAGAATAGTGAGTCAAGGAGATTGATGAAAAATGAAAAGATAACTCACACAGAAGGAATTAATATTTATTAAGCTGTAAATTTGATTGAGTATATCTTAGTTATAGAACTGAGGGAATGAAAGAACAGGATGTAGGATAGTAATCACCGATGTAGGACAATATCACTTTTTTTTTTTACCATTACCACAGGACAGTTATCGTATTAGTGATTCGGACGTCCTTGTATAATTGTTATTTAATCTGTGCCCCGTTTGCTGAGGTCTGTGCTTCTCCGCAACATTCGTTACGACATTTGCTGTTCGCTTGCCTTTTGGTTCTATTTGAACTTTGACGTCAAGAAAGGATTTTGCTCGCGATAGTGCGACATACAGTTGTCCGTGGCTAAACACCGGTTGAGGTAGATAAATGCCTACTTGATCTAGTGTTTGACCTTGAGCTTTATTGATAGTTATACAAAAAGCCAAACGTACTGGAAACTGCCTCCTTTTGAAGGAAAACGGCATAGAAGTATCTGATGGCGTAAGGTCAAGGCGAGGAAGTAGAACATTGTTTCCAACATTTACGCCAGTAATAATTTCCAGGTGTAAGCAATTGTCATGCATCTTCCGAACCAACAGTCTAGTACCGTTCAACAGACCTTGGGTAACATTAATATTTCTCAACAAAATCACAATAGATCCTTCTTTTAGTCGAAGGATATGAGGTGGCAATCCACTTATGTCTAAGCTGTCTAAAAATTCTGTTGGGAATTGTAGAAGTTCACTCTCATCTTCAGTAATTACATTATTCACACTGATGTAAGTTCTCAATGATCCTGGGATTAGCTCTAAAACTTTGTCATTGATTTTTTTACAGTGTTCATTTTTAGGTGCTAAAATCGCATTTTTTGAAAAGCGTGAAATATCTTTCAGTGTGGAAACTCCGTTTCCATATATTTCAGTGATGATATCAGTTTTAGCAATGATGGAGGGTGGTAAGTCGACTAATTCTGAATTTTCTCCATCGACGTGAGGGTATTCACCGTTACCAATTTGTATCAAGAAGTTTGCAAAGTCACGTTGATCTATATCCGTTCGCATATTTTTGTTGAGTTAAAAAATTTTGAATAATGGCCACAAAGGAGAGAACCTTACTGACATTTGGACCGAAGCTGCTCTAGATGCGTGAGGCACAACAGGAAATACCTGCCTGAAAGCTCCACCTAAGATGATAATTTTTCCTTCGAAAGGCACGTCGTTATTCACGATGTCCTTGAGCAGCCGATTTACACCATCAATGCGTGCTTATTAGCCATAGGGGCTTCATCCCAAATGACAAGTTTTGCTGAACGAATATAAAAAGCTTCCTTGCTGTTAACTTTTATTCCTGATACTGAACTTTCATGTAAATGTAGAGGTAACTTGAACTGGCTGAGTACAGTGCGCCCCTGAGGTAGTAACATTGCTGCAATACCAGTCCATGCAACAGAAACTACATTTAACCCCAAATTTGTGTAACTGTGAATCAAGCATTGGTAAAGAAATGATTTCCCGGTGCCCCCTGGACCGTCAATGAAATATGCATTACTCATCCTTTCATTGTCGTTTTGTACTAACCCCAACATTTCTGTAATTATAGCCGTTTGGTTTTCATTTGCTTGGTTTATCATCCGACTTAATTGATCCTCATTAAGTGTTGGATAATTCATTGGTAAATTTGTCCGAGTGAAATTATCAATAATAGCTGGCAATTCGAGAGAAGTAATGGGAAGACCATGGAGCTTTAATGTATTAGAAATATGTATAAGAGTGAACTGATATGCAATGTTAGGTTCGTGAAACTGCAGATAATCTTCTGATAATGAATTCTTGAAAATGTCCCATAGCTGTCTTACATTTGAAGGGGTCTGAAAGATACATATGTAAGAAAACTGTTGTCGTAACTGAGAAGGCATCTGAAATTGTGACGCTTCTGCCAAACAACGCTGCCATTCAGAATCATCAATCAGCACACCTCGCTCCTTAGCTGTTTCTTTAAAAGTAGAATAGACAACGGTTTTGTATGTTCGTAGATCCTGGAAGCTGGTAGCACCAATGACGTGAAGCAATAACAGGCGTAAATAATACCTTTCTGTTTCTGTAGGCGAAACATTATAGATTCTGCCTATAGTTTTTGAAACATTTTTTTTCTTTGCCACTGGCAGTTGCTCTTATTCCAGACGTAATGTACTGGTGTTTCAGGATATATATACGGACTTCTGGCTTGCGAATCTTGATTTAACTTGAACCACGCTTGTAATTCCGTATTGCGCAACTGTGCTTGAAGTAAAATATCAGGAGCGTTATCATTTTTTAAATAGATATTTTGCAAGTTTGGCAAGTGAACTGGTAATCGCACGATAGAATGTGACTGTTCATGCATGTGAAATGAAAATATCCTGTATGCGGCTTCTGTTGGACCAACATATCTAGCATCTAGAAAAGAAGTAATTTCATCGTAGATCACCGTTTCGCCTTCAGGACATATTTTAACATTGCAGCAGTCATGACCTTTATACACATGCTTGTGGATGTATTTAACACTCCGAACACTCAAGAATATTTCAACATTAATATGAGCTTGAAAGTAAAATAAAAGAAATGGATTGTAGGGAACTATGAATCGACTATCGATTTCAATGTCAATACCTCGAATTGTTTTTACAATAATCCGTCCATTATTTCTTCTCCTATACGAAGGATAACCATTGGCGTTATCTTTGGTCTCTTCCTGAAACTGTTTAGGGAAATCTTTCTTGCATACGCCATCTTTCATACAGACTGAAGAAGAATTCAAAGATCCGCAAGGACCATATGACGCCTTACCAACTCGTATAGCGCTTCATCCTTGAGATCTGGTATTTCGGCTGACACCACACTGTCATTGTCAGAAATTTCTCGAAACTTACTATCTTCCGTTAACGTTAATAGTAATTGGATGTGCGGGAGACCTCGTTTTTGAAATTCCACTGTATATAGATATGCTTTTACTTTACCGAAAATTTCCTTAACATTAATCAACCGTAGCAATTCCTTTACTTTGCAATGGAAAACTCTCACTACAATATCAGGCCTATTATTAGCCGTTTCCCAAGGATGAATGCTGTTAAGTATTTCTGGCCAGCCCGCATTACAAGTGAATGTAATGAATAAATCTGGCTTTCCAAACTTCCTCACTATCGCCATCGCATCCTGATAATTTTGCATCATATTCCTTGGGCTACCTGTAAAAGAAGATGGCAAAACTACAATACGACCGACTTTGAGATTTTCATTTTCTGCTCGTACATGCAAGGCGTCTGCTAAACCGGCATATGTATCAACTCGCAACTTAGTTTGTTGATGACGTATATATTTTAACCGGTCACCTTCCATACGACAGAAATAATCCACGAATAGCTGTTGAGTCAATTTCCAAGCGTTAATAAGGGGATTGAAATCGAACTCAGCTCCTAGACCTCGAATGGCAATTCTGTACAGAATATACTCACGCATTGTGACAGTATGACGTATTTTAGTTTGTCTCACTCCAGCAGTTGGCATTGAAATGTGCCAACCAGACTCTCCGCAAGGCCAAATCAAGGTATAACACATAGGATCACAGTGCATACTATCATAATCAACATTCCTCAAGCCACCTTCTCTCTCATATACTGCAATGTGTCGATGAGATGGTGGAGCTCCATCAACAGTTCCAAATACAGCAGCAATTTCTGAACATGTGGGGTCATTATAACGTCTTGGATCTGAGGAAGGTTCGTGATAGAAACGCATTACCAATTCCATTTGACGACGATTTTCTTTTAGAGCTGATTTTTTTCTCTTCACTTACTTTCTCGTGCATTGTTTTATAAGAGCGCACGTAAGGATTGTGCTGATCTAGTAAACGATTTAAAAGACTGAGGGTATCTTCTCTCAGTTCGTGATTAGCATCATTCAGTAGCCTTAAATCATTTGCCTCTGAAAATTCTAATATGTATAATTGGCCATATGAACTGTTTTCCTGTTTTCTGGCATATAAAGGGGAAATTCTATGATGAATGACACCATTGATTTTGAAACAGTAAGGCCCATGGCTCGGTAGTAGCTCAGCAGTAGCACCAAAGGATACAAACGACATAGCATTATTATACTGCCGAACATTTTTCTTAATATTTTTACTGATTTCGTCATAATTCGTAAACAACTGCTTAATTTCTGGAAGTATTGTGTATGGTGGAAGTTTCACTTTGCCATCGCTACAACAAAAAGAAAAACGACCACTTGTATTTTTTTTTCTTTTGAAAAAGTATACAGCTGAGCAGTAGTGACAAATGTTACACAGACTTCCAATTGAGAATGGTTCTATGTAGGGAATAGTATCAAAAATAGCACATCGATAAGTGGCTGAGAACGGTTTTGTGACAATCTGTTTCTGATATCGATTTGAGTCGCGTAGTGCTCGTTTCTGTTTCTTGTAATTGACGTTTTCGACCATACTTGACTCTGAGTTAGCACTGATATCTAGGACGTCATAGTGACCGTTCCGGCCATCTCCAGAATACAGTAAGGAAATTATTCTATTTGGTGGCGTATTTTCGGCGTTTACAGTATGCGTTTTATTATTAGTAACTATGTTAATATTCATTTTGTAAACTTGAGCAGCGGCAACTAACTCAACATGACCTCCATGAATACCATTCATAGACATATGCATTTTGTAATCATCGCTCGTATTGATAGCAGTTTCGTACATATCGCTGTTGTCAACAATAAAGGAAGAATACTTATTCCAATTGTCTGTAACATGTTGAAGAATTAGTTTTCTAACCTTTGTAAATCAACTCTGACTGTTGTACACACAATATGCCAATGTCCTGAACAGACAATTTCCGTCACCTTTAATTCTTATCACATTTTGTCTCTGGCTAACTGGTTCTGAGGTTCGCTTCCGACACGATCCTGGGGTTTTACTCAACGCAAACCCACTCTCAGTTTGAAACTGTAAATCGGCCACTGAATCGAGTGACTTGGCATCCACGTTCTCAACTGAGTTAGCACTGATACCGGTATTTAAGACGTCATAATGACCGTTCCACCCATCCCTCGAGTATAAGAAATTATTCTATTTGATGGCGTATTTTCTGCTTTTACACTATGAGTTTTATTATTAGTGATTATGTCAATATCCATTTTGTAAACTTGAGCAGCGGCAACTAACTCAACATGACCTCCATGAATACCATTCATAGACATATACATTTTGTAATCATCGCTCGTATTGATAACAGTTTCGTACATATCGCTGTTGCCAACAATGAAGGAAGAATAATTATTCCAATTGTCAGTAACGTGTTTTACAATTCGCTTTCTAACCTGTGTAAATGAACTCTGATTGTTGTACTCACAATATGCCAATGACCTGAACAGACAATTACCGTCACCTTTAATCTTTATAACATTTGTAATTGAGTGTCGCCTAACATTCATCATAATATGATTCATTGTTTTGATTGAGCACACAACCTATAAGGACGAATAATGAAACGAAAAGAAGACAGTTTGTAGCTGGTGAGACCAAAGACTATATAATTGAAAGATCGGATACACAATACAAAATGGTGGTTCCAACATTCTACTGTAGCGGCATCTTCGTGAAATTAGTTGTCTTTCGTATACAGTAAATGTTATCATTCAAAGAGATGTTGACATGCCAGTGCCATTAGCAAAATGGCTGCTGATTGTGCATGAGCATTTCAGTCTCAAAGTAATCCATTCTTTGAGAAGTTTTAATTAAATTATGTGCACAGAATCCCCTTCTGCTTATTGTATGGACACATGCGACATTAGCGCCCGAGTGGAACAGGTAGAAGTTAACGATATCATGTATGGTTACGCGCGACATTAGCGCCCGAGTGGAGCAGGTAGAAGTTAACGATATCATGACGTAATATCATGACGTAATAGGGATGTAGCCGGAGAACGTTCGCGCCAGATAGCGCCCGTGTAGTACTGGGTAAGCGCAAGGCGATCGTCCTATGTTTCCCCCAGTCATCTGCGAGGAATGTATAGATTGTGACCGAGTTTTCTAAGCTGAAGTAAATTATATCTTCTCCAATTTTACTCCAAGACTATATTATTTAATTCTATATGTATATCCCCTAATATAATATTCTGGACGATTTTCAGCGTTTAAACGATAAACAGCTGCAAGATGAGCTACGGACTAGAGGCGCTAAAACTAGTGGGAGGAAGAAAGAATTAATAGGCTGCAGTGGTAATGACAAAATTCTAACACGCTTTATTATTGAAATAATGAATAGGAGTCAGCAAGCTTTCTCCTAAAGATTGGTTGGTTGGTCCTTAAGTTTAGGGGCTGCGAGAACGCGGTCATGTAGCCCTGTGTACTTCGGGTGTGTGTAGAATTTGTCTGATAACCGGTGTTAATTGTGATGACTGTAATAGTGTGTGTTATCTGTTTGTTAATTGAAGTACTGCAACTTAGAATTTTTCAAATATTTCCTACTTTTGCCGCCAAGCGCCACCGTCAACGACTACTAGGCCAAGTTCAGCACTTAGCTACTAGACGCCACCACCGTCGGTTCTTGGCAACGAACGTAAAAACCTTAGAGCAATGTTTACATTCTTAACCTATCCAATTTAGCTTCACACAGGTGCAATTAGTGGAAGGTTCTTTTTTAACATGCCATAAATCTATGACATGGGACCGCCGGCTTTACTTCCCCTCCGAAGGAAGGCATACTGAGGGATTTTTAACGCTCTTAAAAATCCGACGGCTTCGGCCGGGTTTGAACCCGCTATCTTGGGCATAGAAGCTCAGCATGCTACCGACTACGCCACCGAAGCCGCCCTCCTAAAGATTACGAATACTGAGTATTGTAGGCCTATATTGATAAATACACACATCAAAAAAAGTTTTGCATCACCTCGGTTCCAAGAGTTCCGGAACCGTTAAATACAAAGGGAATAGAGATCAACACAAACAACATTTCAGCTCGTTTTATTGCTCATGAGACCCACACATTGCATGTTGTACCATCATACAGCTAGACTTTCAGCATTTGTGGTCCAGATTGCAGTACACACCACTACCTCTAATACCCAGTAGCACGTCCTCTTGCATTGATGCATGCCTGTATTCGCCGTGGCATACTATCCACAAGTTCATCAAGACACTGTTGGTCCAAATTGTCCCACTCCTCAACGACAATTCGGCGTAAATCTCTCAGAGTGGTTGGTGGGTCAAGACGTCCATAAACAGCCCTTTTCAACATATCCCAGGCATGTTCGATAGGGTTCATGTCTGGCGAACATGCTGGCCACTGTAGTCGAGCGATGTCGTTATCTTGAAGGAACGCATTCACAAGATGTGCACGATGAGGTCGAGAATTGTCGTCCATGAAGACAAATGCCTCTCCAATATTCTGCCGATATGGTTGCACTATGGGTCGGAGGATGTCATTCAGGTATCGTAAAGCCGTTTCGGAGCCTTCCATGACCACCAGTGGCGTACGTCGGCCCCACATAATGCCACCCCAAAACATCAGGGAACCACCACCTTGCTGCACTCGCTGGACAGTGTGTCTAAGACGTTCAGCCTGACCAGGGTGCCTCCAAACACGTCTCCGACGATTGTCTGGTTGAAGGCATATGCGACACTCATCGGTGAAGAGAACGTGATGCCAATTCCGTGGGGTCCATTCAGCATGTTGTTGGGCCCATCTGTACCGCGCTGCATGGTGTCGGGGTTGCAAAGCTGGACCTCGCCATGGACGTCGGGAGTGAAGTTGCGCATCATGCAGCCTATTGCGCACAGTTTGAGTTGAAACACGGCGTCCTGTGGCTGATTGAAACGCATTATTCAACATGGTGGCATTGCTGTCAGGGTTCCTCCGAGCGGCAATCCGTAAGTAGCGGTCATCCACTACAGTAGTAGCCCTTGGGCGGCCTGAGCGAGGCCTGTCATCGACAGTTCCTGTATCTCTGTACCTCCTCCATGTCCGAACAACATCGCTTTGGTTCACTCTGAGACGCCTGGAAACTTCCCTTGTTGAGAGCCCTTCTTGACACAAAGTAACAATGCGGACGCGATCGAACTGCGGTATTGACCTTCTAGGCATGGTAGAACTACAGACAACATGAGCAGCGTACCTTCGTCCTGGTGGAATGACTGGAACTGATCGGCTGTCGTACCCCCTCCGTCTAATAGGCCCTGCTCATGCATGGTTGTTTACATCTTTGAGCAGTTTTAGTGACATCTATGAACAGTCAAAGGGACTGTATCTTGGATACAATATACACAGTCAACGTCTATATGCCGGAGATCTGGGAACCGAGGTGATGCAAAACTTTTTTTGATGTGTGTATATCTCCATAAGACTTACATCATAAATAGAGATTGAAATATTCACTTGCTCCCCTTGCTTATAAACTTTGATTCATGTCTTTTTTTTTTAGGTTGATAGCTTACATGAAACTGTTCTTATGTCATTTTGTCAATTTCTCAATAAGAATCGTTCCCGTACCCCTTGGAAACGACTTAGGGGTACAATTTTTTTAAAGTTTGATAATCCCTGATTTAGGGCCACGAACTGTTTCCATTCATCTGACTATGTCTCAAGAATGTAGAAGTCAGTCGCTACCACATTCTCCGTCGGGCAGATGGAAGATGACGATTAATTCTGATTCCAAGAAACCAACCACAATAGGTTTGTGACTGTTAATGTTGCGACATTTATTCTTGAAGTATTTGTCCGAGTATTGATGTCTTTGAAAATGGGAGTCCGAAATGTTACTTTCATTTCTTCGTGTATATTGCGATTTCTTCCCATACTTCAATGGAGATGATTTCTACAGATACAGATATCATAGGCTTATCATGGTAATCCGGCAATTTTCTTGTGCATGGCCTCTTCCTTATTTTTGTTGTGTTCGTGGTCCACGGAAAAAGTGATGGAACAGGGCCCGGTTTTAATCTTGCTCTCTCACCTTCAAATTCAAACGCATACATTCAGTGGTTGTTATCGAGGTACAAAATATGAATCATTTCCCTTTGTAAATCACAGTTACCCAACACAGTTTTCGTTAAGTCCTCGGGTTGAAAATGATGGGAACACACTTTAATATTTTCGGTCAGATTTTTCACACCGAAATTTTTCCTTCTAATAGCATGTAACCATTTCTTCCTCAATTATTTATTTTGTGGAAATTGGTGAAACGAAAACTGGCTTCCCAGATTTTTGCAAAGAGGAACACTGCAATATAGCTCAGCATAGTCACGAAAATAACAATTTAAATTCGTGGATATTAGCGGCATGAGAACATTGGAGACAAATGAAGATCGCCTTGCGCTTAGCAAGTAGAACAGCAGTGCGCTCTATCGGTGCTAGTTCTATACATCCCTATTAGGAACTCTCAGTTAATATCAAGTTCGATTTATTATTGGAGCGGCGTTGAATATCATGATACGGTGTTAGTCGTTGTCGCCTAGCGACAATATGTCCGTCAAGTCGTTCGAATATTCCATTTTCGTAGGACCTTGAAGGAAGTAATATTCGATATATTTTAATACTCGAATGATATAATCAAGTAAGGTGGGTATCAATCGAGAGTGCTTGACAGGCATTACATTTTAAGACAACAAACGTCGTAGTAGCGCAAATACTTCCCGAGATATTTCAGTTTTAGTAAAGGGTGAAATTTTTTGAAAACTATTTTAATATATAAGATAATTCAAGTTGGAGTTGTGGATTATTATTTATGTCTATATTGCTCTTGGCTCATTTATGGTTAAAATTTATCTCGACTTGTCTTCTACTGTAAATTCCAAGTTCTATTTTGGAGGCTTCTGTTTAGATTGACCTTAAATTAATGGAAGAATGTACTATATTTAAATGTATCCTTGGACGTTAAAATGTCGGATATTATCACTTTGTTGTCCCAAGTGTGCTTCGCGATCGCATCAAGGGATTTCTTAGTCGGCGAATGACCACATTGCACAACGTTTACTAAATTGAATATCTGTTATGTATGAGGACCATCCAGAAATTAAGTTTCCCTATTTCATATATATACAAAAGGAAAAACAGATCAAAAGTTTCTCTCTCGATACGACAGATGCCTCAATTCTGGAGGTGATTATGCTGCATCTGGTGCCAATCAAGCTTTTCATGTAATTAAGTTTTCTTTTTATTAAAAAAAATACGGAAACTTATTTCTGGATGGGTTTCGAGCAATTTGCATATTTTAATACATATATTTGTATGTTAGGTTCTTCTGTCTTAGTTTTCTATAGTACAGTATTTTGTAAATAATACGATTAATTTTATATGAGCGAAGTATACTATTTGGCCCTTTTTTTTTTTTTTTTTTCGTGTCGTCTCCTCAGAGACCGGGTGCAGGTCTTTCTATTCGACGCCCGTGGGCGACCTGCGCGTCGGGATGAGAGATGAAATTGATGAAGGTGAATGAAATTGGAGAAGGATGTGGAAGGAAGCGGCCGTGGCCTGTCAGAAGGTACCGCCCCAGCATTTATTTGCCTGGTGTTGAAAATGGGGAAACCACCGAAAACCATTTCAAGGACGGCCGACGGTGGGGCTCGAACCCACGCGTCTACCGAGTCAGCAGAGAGCTTGGCCCCATGGCCTAACACTGCGCTTTAGCCAGCGTAGCCACTACTGTCGGTGCTATATTAGATGAGGAAGGGAAAGGGAATAATAACATTAAGGTCAAGAGTTCTAACTTGTGACAACATAAATAGTGCATTTTGAGCCATTTGCATTTATTTGCAAGTTTTCCTTAAATACTAGGAACTGATCTAATGTCTACTCTTAAACGGCGTGTTGTTCGTGCAGTTGATATTTGGCCCTAATCGCTACATATAATACTGCACAACACCCTCATTTTTAACACATTTTCTACCAAGTTCTAAATTTGAAAATCACAGATGTTATAAAATTCTAAACTCTGAATTCAAAATGCGAGTTTTTGTATTTTTAAATCTTAAAAACCACGAACTCATCATAGCATGCAGGCCCTGGGGGAGTAATGACCTGCCCACCTGAACACCTTGGGATACAATACCTAAGTGAATAAGGAATAGGAAAATATTTTGGAAGGTAAATGAAATAACCATACTCGAACAACACAGCAAAATCAGTTCAAATTGTTTATTATAATAATAATAGTGAGGAACCATAATATTTTTAGCAATTACTGTTGCTTAATTTAACTTAACGTGGACTTCAATAATGGTCCTTGAGGAGACCAGTTTTGGTTCAGTTTCTTATTTACAGATGACACAACTTGCCTTTTGGTGAAAGGTATTTTATACAATAGTATTATCATGCTGCCATTTAAAATATAAGTGCAGATTTCTTATGTACAGCATAGGGTAACATTTACATATATTATTTACACACATTTGCTTAGCAATTTACAGAGAGAAAAAAATTCAAAATATATTACTCTTTCAAATTCTTTTCTACGTATACAAATAGTTTTAACAAGATAATCCTGATCATATGAAGAAGCTCTTCAGTGCCGCATAACAAGGATGTAAATTCTCATTACATATAAGTCCTGAAAACTTCCACATCATGGAGAATATATCGACACACTTGTTTTATAAAACTGTCTGGCATGTTCAACTAATCATGCATTCTCTGCAGTGTAACATATCATCTACTATTAAACTTTCTCAAATGTGTCTATTTCATTATGTTTAAAAAACATTCAACAACTAAGTCTATTCTTGAAAATAAGACAAAAAAATATGACTATTAACTGCAAAACATTACTTTCACCAGATCAATGATATGACTGGTTTAAAACAGAACAGCTCAAAACAAACATGAGAAATGCACCTGTTATTTAAACTAAGCAATATTTAGGCCTCAGTTCCTGTCTTTCTTTCAGCTTCATATTTTAAGAAGATTATATTTATATGTAATTTTATGCACACACTTTTGCATGTGTGATTGGCTCATTGAACTACAGTACTTGGTAATGCAGCAAAGCTTCAAAATTATCAACAAAAGGGAACAGGGAAGGCAATATGCTGTCTCAAATCTGCAATCCATAATATCCCCAGTGTCAAAATACTTTATGAATCACAGAGACGATGGACAGTTATCGGAAAATGCTAAATGACTCTCGGCAAGTTGTGGCCGATTCTTGAAAGGGGGGGGGGGAGAGAGAAGAGAAAGAAGTATTTAAAAATTAAATAATATGTCACTTTTTCATATATACATAATTACATCTAAGACAAACAAAACACTAATCTATTTACACAGGTATAATAAAAAACTATATTATTTTAGCACAGCCATAGTGACATTTTCCATCTCTAAACATGATAACATGTGTTTTTAGGATGAGGCAGGAAACAAAAACTCAAGAAAAAGAAAAAAAAATACTGAATACGTTACACATACGGTGTAGGAGTAGACCTGAACAGTGAAATGGTCAGATTAGTAGCATATTGTTCAATCTTTCTGTAACTTTAGGGCCATCTATGAAGGTTTAGGTTCAGAGACACCTTAAAGCTGTCTCATTCATATTAGCAAATCATTCTGAACATACTACCCACAATCACATACAGACAGGAAGAAACAGCAAATTATTTACCAAAATTCTCTTTCAGTTTACTGTGCAGAAGATTGTATACCACACGTATTGATAAAAATACAATCCAAATAATTTTTATATTAAAAATCATAGCCTCAAAACTAAGTACTATTATAAAGCTGGTGCAAATTTGTGTGCTACTTTGAATTTCAAAGTCGATTTACTGTACAATTTACAATGTTACTCAATATAAAACTTCAATCTTCCGACACATGGTTGTAAAAAAGTAGCATACAAATCTGAATTATTCTAATGCAACTAATTTTCAAGTTACTCAATATTTCTTTGACAAAAAACCTTTTATTTTATAAGGCAAGTAATTGAAAGCCCATATGAGACATTTAAAAAAAACATTTAATCATACCTAAGAAAATGTTTATTTTATTACTGAATGTGTAAAATCTTGCCTAAAAGTCTCACATTTAATATTTTTGTGCCTACCTGTTCCAGAGAACATTTATATAAAACCCTTAAATGCACTAAATCCACATCTTTTCCCTGCTATCCCCCCCCCTTTTTTTTTAAGATGTTGGAATGATCATACAAACTTGGGAACATTTTTGCACATTTTTGCACAAATGATTGATCTCAGAGCTTGTTTAAAAATGCTGAGATATTGAGAAATTTTCAAAGCTATAGCCTACAATGAGAAAACAACATTAAAAATACTTTTTAATTTCCACACTAGTCAATCAATGCTATTCAGTATTGAAAATACATTTTTAGGACGTAAAAGTCTTGAATACTCTACAAATTTTGTTGAATGGAAATTTGAACTACAGTGTACATGCCTGTGTTCACAATGACCCGGCACAAGATATTCACAGCATAAGGAAATAGTTTCTAGGCATCAAATAATAGAAATTATATCATCCCACACATATGAGATAATACATATAAGTTATTAAGGATTGAACAGACTATTATTTATTATCAAACAGGGTCACAATTGGGGAAGAAATCTTTGTATCTACCCAAAGAAGGTAATCTATATACTTTATCACATGCAGATTTCTAACTTCCTTTCCAATTTTGTAAAAAAAATGACAGACTATGAGATATTAATGGGCCAAATGTCCGTACCATCGTCTCCCTCCCAACTGAATCAAATTTGGTGCAGAAGTAGCACTAGCTCTCGGTAGAATTTCATTTTCCACTTAATATAACTGGACACATTCGTGCTAACCAACCGAAAAGCTACCACTAATAGATGGCTTAGGGAACAATGATGAATTGCTTCTAACATTCAATGTTGACTGAAAGTTATCATGTTTCTAGTTATTTTCAACTCTTCTTCAGCACTTATTTTACTTTAACGATAAAATATGTAGATATCGCCATTATCTACAATTCGATTTTAAATCCTTTTCATATAATATGTGTACGAAGATATTTCATGAAATGTGCACCTTCAAGTTATATCTAATAATTTATTATGCTGTTTCAACCTGAGTATTCCACATCAAAGAACTATCAACAAGAGTACAGCTGTTACTAAAGGACTAATGGTGATGTAATGAGGACTTGAGCCTGCAAGTCTCTCCCCGCTGCTCTTGCTGAAGCAATGGCACACAAACTCTTGTCACTTCATAGATGGCCCTTTCCCACTGGTCAATCAATGCGCCATACATTCATTCACCATTGCAGATAAAGCTTGCAGAAGAGAGAATGTTCATTTTTTAAGCTAGGAAGTTTTGTATAAAGCATATTATTTACCTTTAAGAAGGAAGCCTTATATCATGCTATAAAAACAAACAAATCTTGCTCTTAATACAAATAATCTCAATAAACTAATCATGCAATAAATAATCAGTTATGAAGTAGTATTGTATAAGAGAGAAAATGTTTTTCTTTTTTATTACAATCAAGAGAGATTCATCAAGGATATGAGAAAAAGCAGAGTGATATGTTCAGCGTGCAAAACTTCGTACACTCGTTAATCACTGCAAGAAACAAGCAGGTAACTTGCAATTACTATTTGAATATTCTTTTTCTTTTTGCTTGATCCACATAAAAAGTGATTAAATAACATTATTTTCACTAGAGAGATATCTCAGGAATCAAAGGTGCTACTCCACTAAATGGGAACCAGCATAATTTGAATCCTGTTCACCATCTTCAACCTCATTCGCTAGCACCTTAGGTGTGAAGAACTTACTAGAATAAAATCTCCAGTCCGAACATTATTGTGCTAAATTCTTCAACTGTTGCAATCATCAAAAACAAGTGATACAATCGTAATAATCACACTTTATTAAATAATGAAAGCAATGCACAGGTTGTCTTATAAAGACACCGTAATTTTCTGCACCAAGTTATCTCGATGTAAAAACAGCAGCGACTTTCATAAATACGTATCTGCAAAAAAAAACGATTTGACTTAGCACAGACACACTAGATCTTACTCGAGAAGAAAATCAGCCACCCCATAAAAAAAGACAAACTTCCCAATTCTCGCAGCAGGAAATGTCTTTGCCACACATCTTTTGCAAACAGGAATTTTTATTTTGTGAAAACTTGTTGCGTTGATATAAATTATTTAGATGCCTTTCGTTGCATTTTTTGTGTATTTTTTTCTCTCTCACTAATAGTCTTTGAAGACTTTCCTTATGGCACTATATGGAGACAATTCCTGTTGCTGCTAATGTGTTGAGTGGTGACATATTCCTTGTGCACAGACCTAATCGAACGAACCCAAGTTGCCCCGTCGACAAGAGGCAAAGCACATTACGAGACCGATCCGTTGGAAGGTGGTTGGCTGGATTGGTTTTTGTTCCCTTGCTGTTGAGGGTTGTTCCCGCCGAGTTGCGCCAGCGTCTCCTGCGACGCATGTGCCTTCAGGATGGTGTTCTCGAGCTCTAGCTGGTTGATCCTGTCCATCAGCTCGGCTATCTTCTCTTTGAGGACCTCCACCTCTTCTCGCACCGCAAACATGAGGTGACTCTTGACAAGATCCTGCAACACACAAATTACGGCAATTAGAACAACTCATCAAATACAATAACACACCTAAAAGAGAGTTAAAAGCACGTAATCCCTTGATTTTAAAAATATCTCTACAATGGAAGCTTGATTTCTGTCAATACAGGAGTGATATCTGTTTAGGTGTACGAACATACAAAAGAGTGCCTGTTCCCGAATTCTAGTTTAGGGGAAATTCATTTAACCCTGCAGCATTGGCGCCCTACATTGCGTTGGCGCTTAGTCTCACAGACCCGTTTATTCTTTTTAAAATATTACGGTATCATAAATTATAACCAACAAACATTTTTAATTATTTAATTATTTTAAATTTGAAACAACAGCATTTGTAAATTAAGGGTTCCCGTCAGGTAACAAGTAACGTTATTTACATATCGGGCCGTTAACCTCTAAGTTAGGCCCCTTAAAACAACATCATTTAAATATCACACAGTCGGTGTTGCACGTAATTTCTTAATTAGATGATGATTGTGATGATTTAGGTACCGGTATTATTGTTTTAAGTGGTCTGACATCTAGGTCATCGGCCCCTATAAAGAAATACGTTAGTCTATCTGTTATTATTTAAAAAAAATGGGCCGGTCATTTATGGCCAGTCGTAAGCGCATGAGAATTCTTCTTAAAGCCCAAGTAGAACTCTGAGACCACTGAATATGCACATGCGCTGCCGAGGACTCAATGCGTACTTTATTTGCATTGATCACAAAGGTATGAATGCTCACTGTGAGTGGAGACACCACTGTGCACGCAATATGTACCGGTCAAGAGGGAACGGCCCACATATATACTAGGCAGTGACATACGAGTGTCGTCACCTGATTAACAATAATTGATGATTAAAGTAATACGTATTTCACTACAACTAGGACAATATAATAGGATGGTAAATATTTCATCAAGGTTACAAATAGGTAATAAATTGAGAAACTGAATGTTTATTCTAATAAATTAGTCAGGTTTGTACACGTACAGATTATCACGCATACTATAATAATAATAATAATAATAATAATTATTATTATTATCTATCGTGAGCACACTCAATATGGTAAAATCATACCAAGTACTGGTCAATGCTTACAGTCTGAATAAATTGCTCACGTCAAGCTGATGTCCAAATTATGGCCCAAAATCACCCACCACCTTTGACAAATGTGGCTAAAATGAAAATTGATTTGAGGCATTCATACTCAGGCTACGTATGTGGATTTTGTCAAATTTTTGCCTGAAAGGCAGGACCAAGAAAAATGTCCATAATTGGCACATAGTTGTGTAGACAGATTTGTATTCTTCCAGTAGTTTTATAAATGCTAGTTTTATTGTAGTCTAACCGGATAAATTCAGAGAATATGTCCAGAAGTTAAAAAGTTTGAACTTTCTAGCAATTAACGCATTAATTCCAATTACGATGTTGGTATAGATGCCATAATCTGGCATTACCAACTATGTTCAGCGATAGATTATTACTTCATTTTCGAACGACTACATACCACATTGATAGAAAGGAATGCATAAGTAATGCGATTGCCATCTTCGCCGACGGTCATGGGCTGTCAATCAAGTTCTAATACGACAAAATGATACGTAAGAGACAAAAAGATCCCCGGAATAGGTTTTTTAATGAAACATTTCTCCTGCACAAGGGTATTGTCACCCTATGTTTATTTAAAAAACACACAATCTCATCAGTAACGGCAGAACAACTACGTAGTCACATGCGTAAGAAATACAAAGAATGTTCAAGCATAATAATATGCATTGGCTAGCAGGCACCCTCAAGGACCTCACTGAAATCAGCATTGACCCACTAACAACGACACGGACTGCATTTGTAATTTATACTCTTTACACACAAACAATTTGTTTCAAACTTACACATTACTGTCGACCAAAATATTATGTGCACTCGAGTTTGAAGGTTGTTTGTGCAGTAATCAATAGACCTACTGTACATAAAATCCAATATCATCATCTTCGTCGTTCTATTTTACGTTAGTTCATGTAGGTTTGGAATTTTTAATTTATATTTTAATATTTTTTTTAAATCGCAGTTGAAACACAAAAAGTGCCCGTTTTTAAGCGTGTTTCAACCATGCGCCACATTTAAGAATTATTATCTCACAAACCTGTAATCAGATGGAATCCAAATTGTAACAAAATATACATAGGAATGTTGTATAACTGGTTTATTAATTTCAAAATTGTGTGTGTCCAAGAAAGAAAGTTATCGTTTTTGTAAGGTCTATTGGTTACTTTACAAACAACCTTCAAACTAGAGTGCACATAATATTTTGGTCGACAGTAGGATAATAAATAAACTACTTGGTCTCTGAAGGGATAGTGGCGAAGACTTGTTTTAAATGGCGAACATCGAGGTCATTTGCCCCTCGTAGTACACTTACTTGCAAATTTGGAATTTTAAGAATTTAGACATGCCAAAATATGTCTAAAATAAATAAATTTGTATATAAGAATAAGGATGAATAACACCAGACTCACAAAACAAATTTTCAGTCATGTATACAAAAGCAAGAATGGTAATCAATGGATACAAAGTATAAAACGGGATATATGAAAGAGATGGAAGTAACAATAGATATTATTCAGGACAGACCACCTTTCAGAAATATGATGAATTTTTTAAGGGTTTTCAGGAGAAGGAAAAGAAGAAGCTGGTTAATATCTGGACGGAAGAGAGAAGAAGGAGACAAAGTGAAGTAAAGAAGAACTACTGGAAGGCAAGAAAGAATCAAGGAAATAGAGACAGTGAATGCAATGGGTTATTTTACGCGGTCCAAAGATGGCCAAAATCGAGGAAAGAAGAAGAATTAATAATAATTATTATAATTAATAATTATTATAATTATTATATTAAAAAAATAAGTTTATGGTCACATACACAGAATGGATGACAATAGCCTAACAAAGAAAATGTTAAGCCCGGTTAGAAGAAATTTGTAGAAATGAAATCATTCACAATGGATTAGAAACTTAATAAACAAACAAATTTGCCGAGAGACCTAAACGGAAGAATACAGTATGGACAGAATAACACCAAAGAGAGCACAGTGAACGGATGAAGCGAAATTAGGAAGAAAAGAGGAAACATTGTGCTAAATAAGTTCTAACGTGCTCCTCGGTTGAGCAAAACGAATCAATAATAATAACAAAAAATAAGTTCACAATTTAAAAAATGGAATAAAAAACTCATTCTTAACAAACAACAAAAAATAGCATTATTTCCTAGAGTCACAAAATTACGCTTCCAATTTAGATCTGTCGTCATAATCCACTTTCTTCCATAAAAAGAATCCGCAGCTACCCACACATCACCTGTTAGGTTGAGGTCATCTTGCAGATTAAGATTACTTCGTAGGTCTGCATGATCCACATCTCAGAGAACAAACAATTATTTTTACGAAATCAGATGAATGTGCAATGTACCTGAGTATCAGAAACCATGACGTAGCAGGGATCTGGTTGACCCCTCTGGCGAATCTCAAAGAGACAGCTTTCGGAATCAGATCGCTGGTAAGCAGGGTGAGAAACCGACTGCATAATATCCAACATGGCAGCGACAATGAAGACACCCTCCCTTCCAAAGCAGAAGAAAACACAGCCAACTTCCTTCGCAGAGGCAAGCAGGAAAATCTGTTATCGATCGCGACACAACACACGTGCGGGCACGCACACTCAGAAAAGACAAAACGCTCAGTTCAACTCTGCTATTCACAATGCACTGTTCTCGTTCAAGGCGTCCCACAGTCTGGTGCTACGAGCACTGAAGCTTACATACTTATATCAGCAGTGAGGCCGAAGGTCGAACACTAGTTTTATTGTAAAAAAAAAAAAACAAGGCCATAAAATGTGGAGTTGCAGCCAATGAGAATGCTTGCTGATAAGACAAGGCTGCCTAGCGATAACCGGCCTAGCCTGGGAACAGCAAAAACAACTGATATCACAGCCAATTACAAGCTTTCACTTATTTACACTAGATCGAAAACGCATACTAACATTACAAGAAAACGAAGAAGAAAGCCATGATCTGTCCAGCAGTAATACAATGTTGACCATCAGTCAGGTCCGGAGATTTAAGGTTCGAATCCCGGCGTTTAGAGCAGTCATCCCGAGTTTCTTTTTTCACGCCGCACATAGGCAAATGATGGTAGCTTACTTTTAAGTCCCAGGGTACCTATTCCAATCCCTGACTCCCTAGATTTTTCTTACATAATACTGAGACAGTTGGAAAAGAACAAAGGGATGTGAACTGGAAAGATGAAAAAGAGGAGCCCGGGATAGGTGTACACAAGTTCCCTAAAGAAAACGGTAGGGCGAGAAGAACCAAGTCCTAGTTTTCATTTTAGGGCTTGGACATAGCTCCGTGTACTTAGGGTGTGTGCATAGAATTTGTCCGATAACATGTCTGTAGTAGTGTGTGTATCTGCAATTCAAACGAGAACTGGGAAAAAGGCAGCTGTGGCCGTGGAGTAGACGTGGGAAACCACGGAAAACCTCTTCTCAGTTATGCTTCATGGGGTTAAGTGTAGCCCGTTCCAGCCCTAAGACCAGAATTAAATGTTTCGGCAGAGCCGGGAATCGTACTCAGGTGTGACAGCCAAGGATGTTAGCCACTGCGCCACGTTCACTTTCATACACTAAACGAGGTCGTGAAAAGTGCATGCCAGAATCTAACACGGGTCATCGAGATAAGAACATATATGGTATCAACCATAATCGAGCGTTATCTCCAAACAATAATCATTATATCTCAAGAACATAAACCGCCTTAAAACTTCCAAGTCATGAACCTGTAAGCCTACACGATAAGATGGGATTATGGAATACGACTGAACAATATGCGGTAACTTTCCACCCAAACACCCCATGGATTAGCACGTATTTACATCGCAGTGTAAACAAACGATACTTTTGTAATGGCTAAGACTTGGATAATCCTCTTACATAATTCACAATAATCGGCGAAAACGTGAGCAAATGATAAGAGGGGGAAGGGTGTAGTCAGTTAAAACAGTAGTGTACACACACACACACACACACACACACACACACACACACACACACACAGTAGCACATGGTTCTCAGTACTTATAAAAAAGGGGAGTGTTTTCCAAATATACTCTTAGTTTTATTGCTTAGTAATTAATTGCAATAATTGCTTGATGAATTCCCTTTCATCGAATAATAATAATAATAATAATAATATGGCCACAACTACCATGGTGTAAAGCTGTAGCCACCTAGGCGATGTACTTTGCAGTGTCGACATTCCGTTTTACACTGCCATCTGGCAGGAGAGCCACAACTCTATTGGACGACCTATAGCTGAGATTTAATTAATTCGGGAGTACAGTGAATCCCCCCGTCTTCTTCAGGATTCAAACTCGCGATCTTGAAATCATGTCCAGCTCCATGGTGTAGGGGTGGCCGCCTGCCTCTCACACGGAAGCCCCGGGATCGATTCCCAGGTTCGATCAGGGATTTTAGAAACTGACGGAAGGAAAGGAAGGAAGTTTCTAGATTTACGTGACCGTTAATCTCGCGATCATGAGCCACGGGACATCCGTTTTACGTGGAATACGAACCACAGGACATGGCAATTTACTTTGAAAATCTCACATGCATTGACTGGGAATCGAACCCGGCCCGCCGTGGTGGAGGCCAACAGCTAAGCTTGACCGCTGCACCACCTCGCCCCTACTGCGGAAGGGCTATAAAACCAATGTTAACAGCCGAGCAGACCCGACGCACTGACCACGCATCACCCCGCAGTCTGCGGTTAAATGGCTAGGCAGTAGACGCTTGGTTGGCTAAGGCCCTCCATGAGCTGGATCTTGGGATCATTAGGCGAACACCGACTCACTGAACAACAAGGTAAAATTATATTGGATAAGTCCTATCTGATGGACGAGACTACGATTTATTGAAATATTTTTAATATAATAAGCACCTGGAGTATTAACAGAAAACATATTGGGGGTTTTGATCTTTAATAAGTCTCCACAGAATTCCATGGCTAAGTAAGACAAAAACTTGCTGACACCACTCCATATGGTATAGCTCGGGGGTAAAAAGCATTTATCAGTTAGATATCATATTTATCAATTTAACCTTCAACACTATAGATTTTATCACGTGATACGAATGTACTTCTCTAGCAAAGGTCGAGATGATGCAACTAGCGCGCTGTCGTTAAGACAAAGCCGCGGTCAGCTGTTCCGACATGCGCTGCCAAGAACGTTGCAGTACAGTAGGTGCAATGTGAAGATGTTACATAACACTCGCGGTACTGCTTGTCCCAAGTTCCATTCCTAATTAATTAAGGTGCTTTGTTGTAGATTCGTTTTAGGAACTCGAGACATCGTATTGGTCATCAGACTCATGTACTTGGATGTGTGTTAAATTTGTCCAGTAACCTGTGGTCACTGTAATAGTATGAGTAAACCTGGAATCACAGTATTAGGTTCTAGGATTGGGGTAGATGCTCCGGGACTTCAAGTAAGGTACAATTCACACCACGGTTTTTGCAGTCGTACAGAGGACCGCGGCGAACCTCAGACATGTGCAATATTGATGTGAGAGTTGCTTTCCACGCAACTGAAAACTCACGTTTCACGGTTGTGAAACCGATACTGACTGGCCAAAAACCGTGGCGTGAACTGTACCATCCCGGACATCGATAATATATAGAGCTACAGCCGAACTGAAACATAATATTTGATTTTATTCGTCTATGTGCATTACAGTCGAACCTCTCGAATCATTACGGGGAGTCAAAATAAATTCGAGTTATGGAGATACGTAGCAAAAATGTTAAATTTATGATATAGCGATCGCAAAATTATGTGTAGGCTTACAACATGGTTGTAATAAAAACGGATGTTAGTGATAATGACAGCTTTAATTACATTATCTAAGCAAGTTAAATTTAACAATACAAAATGCAGACGGATTTTTATCTACTTTATCATGACTTGAGAAGAAATCCGCCATCATCTTTCTGTTTCATTTTCTGAGAACGAGCTTCCGCCACTAAGTTCTAAACCACATTCAGTGATGTATAAAAGAAGTTGCACTGTAAAATGTGCGTGAATGTGCCAGATAAAGAAGAAGTTTAAATGCCAGGGATATAATTTAAGCATTGAAATATAAAGAAATTCGAATCTGGATATGCAACTGTACAAACTAATGCAGAAGGCAGTAGTTCTTTCAACAACCCGAATCGTTCAGAAGTTCATGGGTAGCGACTTTCCAGCTTAGATGTGGCTGTTCCAGTAACTATACTTTGGTTCCATGAAGCCCGTATAGCTATGTTGTGTTGTACCAGCAATGTGTTATATGTACTGTATAAAACAACAGTAATAATAATAATAATAATAATAATAATAATAATAATAATAATATAAATCATCCTTGGTTTTAGGAATCTTGAGTGTCTGTGACGAGTAATAACTAATGAAGTATTGAGAGAGCGCATCAAGAAATTCGCTTAATATTAGCATTCCAGCATTTGCCAGCACTAAAAAAAAATCGCCGTTAATTCTTTTCGAACGTCATTTCCAGTCCAACATGGGCTCTTCCAATTGAGTCATGCTTGTGGGTCGCTGATCCTGGAAGCTACCTAATTGAAGAGGTAATGAGGCATGAGGAAACCAGCCAAACTCTCCCCGCAATAGAATTAGAGCCAATTTATGGCAGCGATGTGTTACAACCGCTGGCGGCTGAAATGAAAGAGGAGATAAAAATGTCGCACGCAAACTCGGACGGAATGTTTGAAATATCACTTTCACGCTCTTCAAGAGTACAATATAATTCATCTAACAGAGAAGAAATGGTCGAGATATGGTAAGCTACATAGACCTTTAGCTTATAGGGGTAACGAGATTGAGAATCATGCAATGGGAGGACTTTGATGAGGATGATAAATAATAATAATTGCACAGAAGCAATGTTAGCCCAACACCGACTCCGATGGGATGATCACGTGATCCGCATGCCAAATCATCGCATGCCAAAACAAGTACTATACTCTGAACTTCGTGAAGGCGTTCGGCGCTATGGAGGTCAGAGAAAGAAGTATACACATTGATTCAAATCCACCCTGAATAAATGTATCATCAATGATAGTAACTGGGAAATACACGCGCTGGATCGTCCAACATGGAGAAACACCATTTATCAAGAGATTGCTGTTTTGGAAGAGAAGAGACGAAGCACTGCAGCAGAACTGCGTACGAGGGAAAACAGTGTGAGATCTTGAGATGGAATGGTCCTTTGCCAGCTGGCTACTCAATATAATAATATGTGTGTCATCACTGCAGTAGAGTGTGTAGCTCACGGATTGGACTGATCAGTCATCTGAGGAAACATCAGCAGGAAGTCTAATATATACTCGCTCGCGAGTGAATGCCAATATTATATATAATATTGGTTTTACGTCCCTTTTTACAACTGCGGCTTTTAGAGTCTCCTGGGTGCCGGAATTTTGCCCAGAGAGAAGGGGGTATTTAACGTGCCAGTGAATCTACAGATACGGTTCCTTCGCATTTAAGCACCCTCAAACGCCAACTGACTGCGCCGGGAATCGATCCCACAACCTTGGGAACAGCAGGCGAGAACTTTACCGCTGCGCAACGCAGCCAATCATGAGAATAATAAAGGAGATTTAATATTGAGATCAGAATTTGATAGAGCATTAGAAGACTAAAGGTACCTTCTGATTTTAAGAAGAATGTTACATCATTCCTATACCGAAGAAAGCAGGAAAGATGATAGGCTATAGAAAGTAGGTTGGCACAGGCAAGGAAAGCATTTCTACAGAAATCTGTCAACTATAGATTAAGGTATTAGAAAGTAATTTTTTAGTCTTTGGAGCGTGGCACTCGATGGAAGTGAAACTTGGACTGCTGGAGCAGCAGAAAAGAGGAGAATAGAAGCATTTGAAATGCTGTTACAGGAGAATGATGAAGTTCAGATGGGTAGATAGAGTAACAAATGAAGAGGTATCAAGACGAATGAGAAAGGAGAGATGCTTTTGACGACTACTAATGAAGGGAAGGGAGATCGGTAGGACACATACCAAGACACCCAGGAATAGCAAACTTAGTTATAGAAGGAAGGGTTGACGGAACTATTAGCTAAGAACAGGGAGGCATGGAGAGTCAAATGAACAACAACAACATTGGCACAGCGAAGGAGTCAATTATTACAGGAAATATGACAGTTTGAACATAGAATTCACTGAGGGGCGTGGTGGTGCGGTGGTCAAGCTGGCTGCCTCTCACCAAGGCAGACCGTGTTCAATTCCCGGTCAATGCATGTGAGCTTTTCCAGTGAGATATCACGTCCTGTGGTTCGGATTCCACGTAAAAATGGAGGTCCCGTGGCTCATGGTCGCGAGATTAACGGTCACGTAAAACTACAATCTTCCTTCATTGGCGAAGGTTGTGTGCCTGCTGTTAGGCCCAGGGATCTATTTGATACAATATGCCCTGACGTCCTGCTCGGTTAATAGAGTGCTCTAAAGCACAGTGTATTACGTCAGACTAGAGAGAGAACCCCCCAACCATGAGTGGGCTAGCTAGAGGATCAATGACTAACTCCCCTCCACTGCTCCGCCAGACAGACAACAGCTGAGCAGCTGGGAGGAGTTCCCTTCCCAACGAGGCGCCATGCTGTCTAGTAGTAGTAACAGCTGCTAGTACCCCAGCGCGACACTAGGCAGCGCTCTAGTCGCAAAGTTAACGGCATGCCACCGCAACTTCGTCTCAGGTGACATCTTTAGTCCAGGGCACTCACTATTCGAGCCTGACCACGGCCGTGGCCTGACACAAAAGTTTTCTGACACCTCGAGTCCGTAACACTATTCGAGTCCGACCGAGTTTAAAGGGCTTAACATCTACGTAATAACTCCGTTAACGGAGAGAAAGAAAAATTGGAATAGATAATAAATTAGGTTCAACGTCCCTTTTAATTATTATGGCTTTAAACACGCCGGGTTACATTTAATTCATAGATAAATAAATACCGGCCGCGGTGGCATCTGGAGAGCGTGGGTTCAAATCCCACCTCGGCCGTCCTGAAAATTGTCTTCGTGGTTTCCCATTTTCATCACCAGGCAAATGCCGGGACGGTTCCTTACAACAAGTCGCACGGCCGATTTCCTTCCAAAATCCCTTCCCTGGCCCGTCCTGAAAAGATAATGCATTGGCCATTGGCTGCATTAATAAATAAATAAAATTAACCTCCTTAGTCAAAATACATATGTCTCTCTCTTTCTCATACACGTTATCAGACAAATTCCAAAATATTTATAATTATATTCTCTGGTTTAAGAAATATAATTTCCAAGTAATTAAATTACATTATTTTACTTTACTGAAATAAATCATCTCCTAGACCACCTCGTAGTGTAGCGGCTGGCGTTCTTGGCTGTCACCTCGGAGGTCAGGGTTCGATTCCCGGCGATGTCAAGACATTTTAATTCTGGTGTGAGGGTTGGAACGGGGTACACTCAGGCAAAGCTGAAACGAGGTAGGTTCAATTCCCACCTCAGCCCCCCATTGCTACTCCAGTCAAATGCTGGGATGGTTCCAAACTTGAGACCACGGCCGCCTCCTTCCCAATCATATCCCCAATTTAGAAACACATACACTAGTACAGCCATCACAATAACAAATTACACATGGGTCTATATGACCACAATGTAGCAACCCCAAAATAAGCAAAAAAAAAAAAAAAAAAGTACATCAATAGAAATGTCGAGGTTGTAAAGGTTAATGATCGGAGCTCGAGGCACCATTCCAACATTATTGGAGGAGGTATTTAAAATATATAAAGTCTTATCTCAATTTACTGTGATATACAAGGTCATTATGTGTGTGTGCGCGTGCGCGAGCGCCAGTAAACACGGCAAGCTAAGCCGGCTGTGACTAGCACAGGTCGCGGCCGCGCGCACCCGGTCCAGCCAGCGATGGTGCGCTCCGCTGACTCATATCGTTAGTACACACGTGTTTTGTCATTCATATGGACGTGTATCTGCAAAGCTTAGACGTTAGTGTTGCACGTTTAGTGAGTATTGTGATTACTGTGATTGTTGGTCATGCCTAGACACCAATTCACATTACGCGAACGTGTGTATATCCCTAATTCATATAGGCCTATGAAAAGCAGAAAATCTTGTTCTGAAACAATACGAAATTTGAATCAAGTTTCCAGGAAGACCTGTGCCTAATGCCAGTACAATTAGGAGGCTCGCTAAACGATTCAAGGAAACAGGCTCCGTAAATAATAAAAGAGTTTACAGACATTCTTTCATCATCGACAGTAGTGGCTACGCTGGCTAAAGCGCAGCATTAGGTCATGGGGCCAAGCTCTCTGCTGACTCGGTAGACGCGTGGGTTCGAGCCCCACCGTCGGCCGTCCTTGAAATGGTTTTCCGTGGTTTACCATTTTCAAAACCAGGCAAATGCTGGGACGGTACCTTCTGACAGGCCACGGACGCTTCCTTCCACATCCTTGCCCAGTTTCATTCACCATCATTCATTTCATCTCTCATTAACTCCTCTCACGAGGTTGGTGTCAGGAAGGGCATCCGGCCGTAAAAACCATCGCCACAAAGACTTCCATCGCATCTCATCCCCGACCCCGTTGGAAAACGGGAATGATAAGGGGTAGCCATACATACAGACATTCTTTCATCAAAAGATATCATGTGTGTTACAAGAGATGGAGGACATTTTCAGCATCGCCTATGAGCTCTGTATGTACACATTATTGAACATGTTTGGTAAAAGTGTGATAGTGCGCGTTAGTAGTTACCACGACACAGAGGTTCGATAGCTATAACGAGGAATCAGCCAAACAGTCAGTGAACATGTCTAGGAGTTAATATGTTTCATTTAAATATGAAATTCACCTGTATGTTTAAAACACTTTGTGTTATTTCACACTGTCATTTGGCGACCTCTGCTGAGAGGAAATTGAACAAAGATATCAACCCTCACCCCCTCCAAAACAAAAATAAAAACCAATCTTGACTGCAGTGAATGTATTGTTCCAACTGATGAAGGAAATTAATCTGACTTGTGGTAATCAATTGCACAGCGCAAAACAAGAAGACTTAACTGGCAAGGTTACAAGTCGCTAGCTATCATAATCCCACACAGTCTCCACGATGCGTTCACATGATCGGACCAGCTCCTACACCTTGGCTGCTGTGAACTGCTTGTAACCGGCGCAGATAAGCTTTATCATACGCGACAGTAGTCAGATAAATAGGAAGATAAAACACATACAAAGCACCCACCTCACATTATCTAGTGAAAGTTCATGCGGAACTAATAGCTGGCTACTCGCAACACATGCCAATGTATACGATCTTCGCAGGTTAGCGACATCGTCGTCAGTGTTTTATTTACGAAAGCTAGTGATAACATGCTAATGAGCCTCATGGACTTATGAGAGCACGGGCTATCTATTAAGATTTCTGTGCCCTAAGTCCTGGGTTAGATCACCGGCTGTGCGAAGAAATGTGAAAATGTATCAATGTTCAATGGTTGCTTGGTTCCTCAGTTTAGGGGCTGCAACAACGCGGTCAGGAAGCCCCGTTTACTTTGAGTGTGTGTAGAATCTGTCTGATAACCGGTGTTAATTGTGATGGCTGTATTAGTGTGTGTTATCTGTAATTCAGGTAAAGACTGCAGACGATCAATTTCAAGTAGTTCCTAGTTTTCCTACAAAATCTACCGTCAACGACACCTAGATGTGTACTTGGCTACTAGATGCCACCACACCCGGTAACCAAAGTTGGAACTTATACAACGTTAATCAAATTTAACCTACAAATTTAGCTTAACACAATTGTAGTTAGTGGAAGGTTCTTTTACATGCCATAAATCTATGAGACGGGCCCGCCGGCTTTACTTCCCCTCCGAAGGAAGGCATACTGAGGGATTTTAAACGCTCTTAAAAAAGCCGACAAGGTCGGCCGGGTTTGAAGCCGCGATCTTGAGCATAGAAGCTCAGCATACTACCAACTACGCCACCGAGGCCGCCTGTTCTAGGCATTGCGTTGTGTAATTGTTATCTGCGTAACTATGTGACGAATGGGGACTCTGAAACGACATCACGCTAAACAGACGACGTTCAGCTCATGATGACAACTTTCAAGTTCACACGAGCTACGGTTTGCGCCAACATGGTGACTTTGAAACAAGACTGGCAATAGTGAATACGGTCCTAAATCAACACAACAGCAAGAAATTATACTATACATATACATATCAGAATGTTTGTAGTTGTGGGGGACAAGTGGTAAGGTTACATTGCTAGTAACATACTTAAGGTGACGCGGACTACATAACACCATGAGTTCAGTTATTGGGGGAGGGGAAGCTAAGAGAGCTTGCTGTTTTACGCAACCGTTAATCTCGCGATCATGAGCCACAGGACCTCCATTTATACGTGGAATCCTAACCCGAAGACGTGATATTTCACTTCGAAAATCTCCCATGCTTTGACCGGGATTAGGGGGGAGGGTGGTAATGACAAGGTTACATTGTTAGTAACATATTTAAAGTGACGCGGATTATTTTCAGACACACAACACCTGGTGTTATAAAAGGAAGATGGACACGGAATGGAAATGTGACCTTAGTACAGGCTTGCATATTTTAAGGTATGTGAATTAATCGTTATTATTGCGCAGAGGAATGTTAGCACAGCACGTGGCAGCCACCACTTGGGGGAAACTCGCTCCCTTTGTGTATTCCTTACTCTGCCCTCGAGGGGGGTTCTCTCCCTTTCAACAGCTGCGGGCTAGGAATGTAACTGGAAACCAAGGGCACCCTCCTTCTTCACTAACACACCCTCCTCTGTTTCCTTTCAGTCAACAGCACGTGAGCTCCAAACAACCTCTAATGGCCACACTTTACATTCTGGTTATTTCTCGAAGCTCTCAACATTTGGTTCAAGATGGCATGGATGTCGTACGGACCTTGATGTTCGTTTGTTTGATGATGTGTCTTGAATTACCGCCATATTACTCAGTTGTATGAGATTTCAAACAGTGCGTCGTTACATGCGGATGCAGGGATGCAGTTACATGTGTTCAAGTGTGAGGTTTGGATGTGAGTTACAATGTTCAGAAATTACTTTTAGTTCAATTTAATTAAAAAGCCATGGTGAGACAAAACCATCGGTCGTTACTAGGTTAGACAACTGTCTAGCTAGATGAAACGATTGGCCGCTACTACTGTAGCTTAGACCGCTGTCTGGATGAAAATGACTACTTGTACCATAAGCAGGTGGGGTCTAGGGCGTGAGCCTCAGGTTAGGTTGGTGTTTGTACGTAAAGCTTTATTAACAAATAGAATTTAACATGTATACATTGTTTAAACCTTTTAGTTTCGTCCACGACGGTCATGGATGCCGCCATTTTGTGTCTAGTGTAAGGAATCGCGATCTATACTACAACCAAAAATTCAAGTTGGAACAGCAGGTTTCTTTTTACTTTACGTACTAATTACACCTGCTGGCCATCTCTTGATATTATTGTTGCTACTGTTGATTCGTACGTTCGTGGTCATTTAGTTAAGGGGCGGAACTACGAGGTCATCTGCCCCTCGTGGTCATTTAGCCCAATGTACTTGGGTGTGTGTGGATTCTGATGGCATGAGCTGTACTGATATATTTGCAATTGGGGATATGGTTGGAAAGGAGGAGGCCGTGACTAAATTAGGTACGATACTATCCCAGCATTTACTTGTGGTAGAATTTAGAAACCACAGAGGTGGGAATCTAACCCACTCTTCTCAATTCTGCTTCACACGGTTGAGTGTACCCAGTTCCAGCCCTCAGCCCAGAAAAATTTCTTGGTTATTATGGGCGACATCTTTGAGCCATGAGCATAGATTAGATTACAGTACTTGGTTGTGTATGAATTTGTCTGAGAACGTGTGTTTCTGTGGTAACTTTAGAGGTGCGTCTAGTTGTAATTATTCGAGTCAGGGATGCCGTAGCGCCGGCATCCGAACCTTCAGTCTCAGGACTTGGTCCAGCTCTCAGTTGCAGTCGTAGTGCATGACCCAAAGCGCACGGCTACGCAGTGGGATAACCATGATCATCATCATCATCATATTGAACACTTATTAATACTACTACGTTCCATCCTTTCTGTTCGCTATGGACACGCCTCAAAACTTCGTCAGTCCCCACACACCTGTCTTCCAAATCCTAGCCACTGTGGTCAGAAACTCAACACAACGCAATATAGAATTCAATCACTTCAAAAGCTCGCTAAGATAGAAGTTCATGATTAAAAAAGGGTCTGCACATTCATACACATAAGACATAGGCTACTAACAAAAAACGCAATAGTTACGGTATAGAAGTTTAATCGACTAATGAAATAAAACATAAAAATAGTTGATTTAAAAAATCAGACTAGTCACAAAGTTTAATTTTAAAAACATGTGTTAAATACATAAGCCTAAGGGAGCAGAATCTGATGATCACTTGACAAACGAAACAAGTCATCAAATTAAGCCCCTCCCCCATTTGCGTGAGATGTGTTTTTCTGTAGAAACAATTCATGTATTTTATATCAGGCACTAGGAAATTAATGGTAACTCCCCACGCAATCTAATTGGGCATACTCGTGTTGACGTACTGAAAGGCATCTAAGTTACTAATAGAAACTGCTAACTGGCTTCTAATATCTCAATAGAAACACAAAGCTCAAATATATAATATAGGCCCCTATTATTATTATTATTATTATTATGGTAAGATCAACCGAATAAACCGTTCACATGAAGAACGAAGTTCTGTAGAAACACTCTTCATATTGTATGGTCGCATTATAGAAGAACCATTGGCACAGCTTGGAACAACGTCGTCTTTATGTAAGAAGACGTGGCGCTCCTTATTCTCATAACGGGAAGTGAAGCCCTGGTAGCGGAAACCCTCCAAGCATGAACAAGAGGTGTTTACACTAGTTATTTTACGAGCCATTCAACAACCCGAGATTCCCACTCATTGCTCCAACTGCATTGATCGATTCTATTATACGAATTTGATTATGTTGCTAAGTCTTAACATAACAAGCAGCTGAATGGGTCTAGACTTCAGCAAGAAACACTACTCTACGTAAACAACACAATTACAAATTCATGTACTGCAATGCTTTATGAATTATATAATCACAAATAATTATAAAACCAAATGCTCTTAGCTGAAGGACATCTTGGCCAACCGCTCCGTGTTTTCTGATCTGTATTATTGTGGTAACTAACACTGTGCGTATTTATTTAGGACAAGCACTTGTCTGAAGGGAGTGTGGAAAAACTCGGGAGAGAAACCACACTCAGGATGGTCACTGTCAGCACCGGGATTAGAACCTTCGATCTCCAGACTTCCACCACACCCTTGCAGTCGCTGTGCGCAACTTAACACGCACCGGTACGTTGCGGGGTGAGTCCAGCAACTATACTCTGCTGTTGTTGTAGAGTCTTCAGTCTTTTGACTGGTTTGTGCAGCCCTCCATTCCTCCCTGTCCCTGAGTTAATCGTTTCATCTCTACATAGCTACCACGCCTTATATCTGAGACAATCTGTTTAACATATTCTAACCTTGGTCTACCCCTACAGTGTCAAGATCTTTAAAGCTCGACAGTTGACATTTCCTCAGTGCGCTGTGCGGTAAGGATGTCCTGGCACGTGCTAGGCCATGCTCAAGTCTAAATGAGCGAGTCACTAGATAAGATATTATGTAGAACGACATGACGTATTCTTCCTTCAGAGATAACAGCTGTTTAGATGCAGTCCAATGACTCGAAACCCTCATGTGGATAACACATCGGAGCTTATAATAAAATCTGCTCTTATTCGAATCCCTAAAGCCCTCTAGTTTCACTTATTATTATTATTATTATTATTACTACTGTATAATTTATATTATTGATTTAAGTCAACTAAGGAGCGCATACGACTACTGTCGACCAAAGTATTATGTGTACTCGAGTTTGAAGGTGGTTTGTGACGTAACCAATAGACATACATAAAATCCAATAACATCATCATATTCGTCGTTCTATTTTACGTGAGTACATGTAGGTTTGGAATTTTTAGTTTATATTTTAATATTTTTATCGCAGTTGGAACACAAAAAGTGCCCGTTTTTAAGCGTGTTTCAACCATGCGTCACATTTAAGAATTATCTCACAAACCCGTCATCAGATCGAATCCAAATTTTAACACAATATACATTGGAATGTTGTATAACTGGTTTATTAATTTCAAAATGTTGCGTGTCCAAGAAACAAAGTTGTTATCATTTGTGTAAGGTACCGTTTTCTCGGCTTGGGGTGGTTGGAATATGTAGTTATTGGTCGCGTTGTAATCCTTATACTTTAAAATACGTAAATTAATTCACTTATTTTATATATGTTTATATTTGAACGGGGAAATACGACCTCGCCTCGCTCGGCAGTGGTGGGCTCCATCTCAGCAACGCTGTACAGCTTACCCCGGGGCGGCTGGCTGGTGAATCATGCATTATTTCCACGAACAAATACAAACCGATATAAATTAAGTGAATTAATTTACGCATTTCACAGTCATACAGCATAACTTATTGATGTATAAGGATTACAACGCGACCAAGAGCTATATTTTCCAACCACCCCGAGCCGAGAAAAAGTTACCTTACAAAAATGATAACTTTGTTTCTTGGACACACAAAATTTTGAAATTAATAAACCAGTTATACAACATTCCAATGTATATTGTGTTAAAATTTGCATTCGATCTGATGACGGGGTTTAGAGATAATAATTCTTAAATGTGATGCATGGTTGAAACACGCTTAAAAACGGGCACATTTTGTGTTCCAACTGCGATAAAAAAAATATATATATAAATTAAAAATTCCAAACCTACATAAACTAACGTAAAATAGAACGACGAAAATGATGATGTTATTGGATTTTATGTAGGTCTATTGGTTACTTCACAAACAACCTTCAAACTCGAGTGCACATAATACTTTGGTCGACAGTAGTTCCTTTCGATGCTCTCTTGACCCTGACTAATTATTAATTTCACTCCAGTGTTGGGTGACGGGGACCAAACGTTAACCATATCACAAAATTTGGAACGAACTTGGACAGCAAAGAATAAAACAGTAGACTAAAACGCCCAAAGAGGAAAAAAAACAAACCAGGAAAGTGGACAGAAGAGAGAAAGAGGAAGCATAGTAAATATAGCCTATGAGTGGTTTTGAAAGGGACAGAAAAAAAAACACCATGAAAATTGATTGTGTCTTAACGCTCTCCTTAAGGGGGAATTAACGAAAATAATAATAAAAATAATAGTAATAATAATACTAATAATTAATTAACCACTAGGTCCTATCGCCTATTTGTTTCACATTTGGTGACAGACAAAATTAAATATCAGTCGAAGGATGCCGACAGAGTTTCGAATTCTCAGATCGCAATGGAAAGCGATACGACTAATTTGGTAAGTAGATCGCCGAGAGGGCACGACCAAAGCATTGATCCCATTATTATTATTATTATTATTATTATTATTAGTCACAACTTCGGATATTTAGATATTCCGAATGTCAAATGAAAACATTTTTCCACGCCTTACACTAAGCAAACCGAGTCTAACTTAAGATTTTCACTTCTGAATTGTTGGTTTACCATTTCTAGTCCTCAAAACACACCTGAGCTTAACGTATTGTCACTCAAACAAAGAACAAATGATCTGCGAACTCGATTGACCAAAGTCCCAACGGTGGATTTACACGCGAACCTTTACAGCGGTGTTAGGGATTGTAAGTGGCCAGCTTAGAAAGGAAACTGATCTCCAGGTTTTTCAAGTGACCTAATGTTTGCTTTTTACTTGTGCATACTGGAGAAATGTAGTTCTCTAATTCATTCATATGAGGATTTATTTTCAAGGGCTGTTAAGTGCTCAATTTTGAAAATACGTACTTCAATGCAAGTAAAAAAGGCCGGTTAAATATAACAAATTATCACTTATTTACTAAGCACCTCTAACATGGTTAATGATGTAAAATGTTGTGGTGAAAACAAAATAAGTTTTTACAAATTCTCGTAGTTTCCTTCCAAACACGTGGAATTTAGTTTATACAGTATGTTGACCATCACAAGACTGAACAATATATTTTAAGATCAGATCCAATGGGTGGACGGTTTGAGGAGGAAATAAAGAGATTTACCATCTGAGATTTTCAAATCCTCTCCGTTTATTCATCATAAAAATTGTCCACCGTGTTTCTCTTCTGACGTCAAGGTTTATTCCAGGTTTTGGACAAATATGAAGGTTTTCTCTACATTGTCCCGATCGGCTGGCCATCCTGATTGCTCTCCTCATTCCTTCGTGTATTGCGTTCTTTCATTTGAGAGTCTTGAGTAGTAGAATGTGTCTAATCTGTGTCATTGTGGTGTCTGTAATAGTATTTGTAATCGAGGGGAGTAATGGAAAGGAGGCGGCCGTGGCTTGAAACAATAGAAAAATCCCAGCATTTTCCTGGACTAGAAGTGGAAAAACCACTTCCAGAATGACAGATTGGAATCGAAAACCACTTCCTAGTTTTGCCTCACAAAGTTGAGTGAACTGTTCCAGTCCTCAAACCGAACTTCGAGAATGCTAAGTCACTGCGCCAAGAAACTGTTGTGATTTGCCTATTAACTCGAGAAAGAAAGAGCTTATCTCTCCCTACAATGAAGTCCCTGTGTAACGTTCTCTCCCCTCACACCAACCGATCCTCCCCCCTCCCCCAAACACATATGTTACCACTCGAACAACCTGCAAGGGGATGTGATCCGATTAGCTTTTAACTTTTAAGGAAGGGGAAACAAACCCATCTCTCATGCTTTATACCACATAGTTAACACGGCCTGGTGCAATGGATCGACGACCTTACAAGGGCGTACCTTAAAGGAAGATTGACTTTCACATATGGCAGAACATCTCCCTTGCCATCCTTTGGTACCCGCATATGCAGTAATTGTGTGTCAGCTGGCACACGCTAAAACAAACTATATTTTCACCGATACTTCAGGCTCAATCAAGACTCCAATTAAATGGAAGGTATGGGGTGGTGGTGAGTATTGCCATATAGCTAGTGCCTGTTGGGAGAACTAATTCGTGCCTTACTTTGACCAGTGTGCCTCGTAACTCTGTCAAGGGCTTTTGGGATTCCTATGCACCATTATTATGACTCTTTTGGGATTTCTATCCACCGTCATTATAACGCTTTTGGGATTTCTATCCACATGTATCATGTGAAATAATATCAATTGATGAATTTGCTAAAACTACTCCCGTTAGTCCCCCAATGGTAAATAAGAAAACAAACCCTAAAGCTCATATGGCGGTGCTTTTTGAGGATAGAATTCGCTCTGGGCTGACTTCATAATACACAAGAGTATTTATACCCATTAACCTATTACTTCGATTCTCGAACTTTTATCTACAAGGTTTGCACCATTTGCGTAATACACGGCCTTATTTCTCATCGTTCCGGTCATGAAAATCCAATTCTTGGGACCAATTTATTTCATTCCTCACAATGACATGGTGGCTGCTGATCGTTAGGGAAACGCATCTAAACTGTCAAGTGTTTGTTTTAAACGAATGATTCATTGTGATTTGAAATAAGATTCTGTTCTACTTTTCTAAATTGATATTTTATTTTCTCGTTCATTAGTGTATATATATATTGTTTACATTAATAAATCTAAGCTATTCCAAACTTTTGTTGAACTGTGTACCTTTCGTCTCTTCCTTAAACTCCGTCGCCAAATGACCACTAAAGTTGAAAGTGAAAATGAAAATCCACTGCCTGCTTCCAGTCTCCGACCGGGTCAGGAATGGAATGAATGAAGCCCCCATCTAGCGGCAAGGATATGAAGTGTGCCGGCTGCCGAAGCCTGTCGCACTCCTCTGGGGCAATGATTAAATGAATGACAGATGAAATGAAATGATAGTGGAGAGTGTTGCTGGAATGAAATTGTGACAGGGAAAACCGGAGCACCCGGAGAAAAACCTGTCTGCCTCCGTTTTGTCCAGCACAGATCTCACATGGAGTGACCGGGATTTGAACCACGGACCCAGCGGTGAGAGGCCGGCGTGCTGCCGCCTAAGCCACGGAGGCTCTTAAAGTTGAAAGTACTGTTTATTATTATTGTTACACGCGCTGATACGAGAATCAGCTGTGGCTGGAATTATGTAACTAACAGTGACCTCGTCAGGACCACTTCTACCAACAAGAGAAAGATCAAGTGTCGAGTGAGACCTTGAGCAGTCGTGGAGTCAAAACTCATCTCCTCGCCGTATTGTGTATCGGGGTTTATGACCAACACCAGGCTCAGATGTAAAGTTCACCTTTGTTGTGCACGACTTGTTAAAATTCCAAGGTTACACACGACGCACACACACACACACACACACACACACACACACACACACACATTCTTGAGGTGTGCCGCTGGATTTCCACAGCGCTTATGTTGTGACTATTAGGTCGTTCTATTGTATGTAAACATGGTCTTCGCATATAGGGAATCCCAATTAGTTAAGGCTATTAATGTTGTTACAGCGGCTTCGGTGGAGTAGTTTGTAGCATGCTGAGCTTCTATGCCCAAGATCGCGGGATCAAACCCGGCCGAAGTCGTCGGATTTATTAAGAGCGTTAAAATCCCTCAGTATGCCTTCCTTCGGAGGGGAAGTAAAGCCGGCGGTCCCATGTCATAGATTTATCTTAAAGAACCTTCCACTAATTACACCTGTGTGAAGCTATATTATAGGTTGAACATTAGAATGACGTTCTTAGGTTCCAATGTTGGTCGCCAGGAGCTTACTGCGGTGGCGACTAGTAACCAAGTTCAGAACTAGTAGTCTTAGACGGTGGCGTTTGGCGGAAAAAGTAGGAACTACTTGAAAAATTCAAGTCTGCAGTCCTTACTTGAATTAAAAACAGATAACACACACTAATACAGCCATCACAATTAACACCAGTTATCAGACAAATTCTACACACACCCAAAGTACATGACAGCGTTGTCGCAGCCCCTAACCTGAGGAACCAACCAACCAACCAACCAATGATGTTACAAGTAGTGAAGTGTACAATCTGTTACAAGTAGTGAAGTGTACTATCTGTAAGGGGATCTTTTATGTCAGATCCCTCCGTGAGCCAGTGATCGAGTGTCCACCTCATGACCTAGAGACCCGAGTTCACGACTTCCGGGAATTTTGAAGGACGCCAAAAAAATTCACGACACCACTAGTCGTACGATGTCGGCTCGCAATCACAAGAGAAAATCCATTTACTCTCAGCCACAGGTTGATCAGTAGACATCTCATTTTCACTGCCATATGGCCGAAACCTGAACAGATCGCCTCAGTGGCTCCAATTTGAGACCTAAGTCACTATAGCTGAGGT
The DNA here is from genome assembly GCA_946902985.2 of Meconema thalassinum. NCBI lineage: Eukaryota > Metazoa > Arthropoda > Insecta > Orthoptera > Tettigoniidae > Meconema > Meconema thalassinum. Next base: position 154,756,786 of record OX336395.1, on the reverse strand, counting down.
CATACGAGTATTATTATTATTAAGGTAATTTTATTGTTTCGGGTATTTGAATTTAGTATATTAACATTAACCGTTCAATATAATTCAGATCCCCTTATTATTATTATTATTATTATTATTAGTAGTAGTAATACAAGATAATTCAGATCCCCCATTATTATTTCAGGAATTTGAATGTAGTATATTAACCCATTATAGTGCCAGGGGACCGATATATCAGCCTAGGAAACTTCTGCTAAAATTTCACGAGCCAAACTATCGGGCCTGTTTTTTTCTTTATCATTATTTCCAGCCTCGTAGTGCTATCAGTGTTGTAACCAAGACAGCGCGGGAATCATTCTCTCTTTCGATATATCGATGTCTTGGATGTTCCGTGAATAACAGAATTCTTAATAAGTAATTTTTGAACATGCTAACTTTCGACGCGTGGTATCTTCTTACGTCGTAGTATTTGTTTAATTATGTTGAGTTAATTAAGATACATGAATATGGCTACCTATTTGAATACAGAAGAAATAATAATTAAGGGTGACCGCTTCCGCGCTGACAGTCACGGCACGCAAACAATGGAAATATTGGCAATAATTCCCCCATTTACGACTGCATAGTATGTGAAACAAATAGTACGAATATGATTAGGTCATGTAGGAGGCTATGTAAATGAGTGACTGACAATGTGAGATTGCGTGCGTAGTCACGTGACTTCCAGATCCACCTGAGCGTACAGTATGTTTCCACAGCCCACCATATCCAGCTGGTAAAACACACGGCAGTCTGAGGCGTATTTTTAAAACATACTTGCCAACTTTCCGAATTACCTACCACTGCCTGTTATATTCTTCACTTCGGCAACAAACCCTTGGACAACAGAATACTTGTTACAAAACGCAAAACTATCTCCTTTCCTTTTCAGCATAAATGGGAATTCCAAAGAGCAGGTTTCCCTTAACCCCTCATAGTACTGTGTTTCCATTTTATTTGCTGATGATTATGGCTAAACCCCACAACTATAAGCCACGGGCATAGTTCACGTTATTTTATAACGTCAGCTTCGCAACTCTTACTGAAAAACAAAGGGAAACTATTATCGAACGAATCAATCCTTCAACCACAAACAAATCGATATCGAACTACTAGGAGTCAGAAGCAACATTAAGGAGCACCGTGTTCATGATCGATCAAAGACAATTCGGAAAATTACAAATCAAAGCGTTGTATCGAATATTCGCCGGTCACACACCATCTATCGCCGACCTGCTGAAACTCGTCCTGGTGGGAATTGGGAAAGAAAAAAAAAACCGATCACTGCTCGTAAAATATAGTTCATCCGTAAACCTGTGTAAAACATTGCAACTCCGTATATTTTACGGAAAACCCGTATAGTTGATACGTATTCTAATTGTATTTTCGTCCTTGCTTTGAGCTGTCATTCGCCGTTTACCTCATCCAGTCTTATGGTCTGGGCGAGGTTCAGTTTGTTGTATTATGGTGCTGTTAAGACCAATCCCAGTAAATTCAGCATTATCCATGGGAAAATAGATCGACGGAGGAAACCATTGCGAAATATTTTTAAATATATTATTGCATTAATAAAGTTCATCTGACAGGTGGAATAATTTCCTGTATTTTAGGAGCTAGGACAGACATTCCAAGATTATTGTACATTTAAATTGTAAAGCCTTACAAGCTTGACAAAAAAAAATACATTTCTAAAACGTGATTGCTTCCCTTGGTAATCTCCCCCCTCCCTATTATATCAACCGATTTATATCCTTTGACGAGGTAATAGACAGGTGATGGTGGTTGCTGTTCTCGCAATACTTCTCGCAATACAATTATACGAATTGGGATATATATATTTTTTTCAAATTAAGAGGTACCGTGGACGCTAAAATAATATACGGCCAAATATAAATATATGAAAAATAAAACAAAATGATTATTAATTAAATTCACAATTAAAAGAATCAAACAAATAAAACTGTCTTGTTTCAAATTACAAAATAAGATCACAAAATTATACTTTTAAGCATAATTTTGTAGCATTTATTTTTTATCGAGAATTAGTTATTGTTTGAAGAGGCGGAACTACGAGATCATCTGCCCCTTATCAAGAGTAAAGAAAGAAAGAAAGAAAGAAAGAAAGAAAGGTGTGGCGGTGCGATAGCTCAGCACGTAGCGGCAGTAATGGCCAGGAAACTCGCGAGCACGCGTTACGACTGTGCTGACCTCGACAGTGCTTGGCAAGCGGTTCGCCGGCCATTCCAACTACACAGCGCTTCCTAGTCTAACATCGCTACAAATTACATTATACAGGCAGTTTAATCCACAAAAACTGCAATCTAATGTATCTTTGGTCATACTTATTAATGAATTGCAATTTGGTCCCACCGACAAAATTCGTTACCGTAAAATAAATCTCCCTCGACTGCAGCAATATCGTAAATCGTAAATGAACTCAAATCGATATAAAGCACCGTATCCAAGTGAAATAGCAGTCAAAGTCGGAGGATGAGAGGCGGCTTCGGTGGCGTAGTTGGTAGCATGCTGAGTTTCTATGCCTAAGATCGCGGGTTCAAACCTCGGATTTTTTAAGAGCGTTAAAAATCCCTCAGTATGCCTTCCTTCGGAGAGGAAGTAAAGCCTGCGGGCCATGTCATAGATTTATGGCATGTAAACGAACCTTCCACTAACTACAATTGTGTGAAGCCAAATGTGTAGGTTAGATTTGATCAATGCTCTATAAGTTCGAACGTTCGAAGCCTTCATAGGGAGGTCATGGTTGCTTGAGCTTTTAGTTCTCGCAGTAAAGAGACACAGGCGCCCTTCATAAAAAGGGAGGCAGCGCACATGATGTTGAATTTTGGGCTTATGCCGTGTTTATTATATTAAAATTCGACGCGTTTCGTATTCCCGATTATTCCTGACGAAGAAAGGCATGGTTTCTTTCGAAACGCGTCGAATTTTAATATAATAAACACGGCATAAGTCCAATTCAACATTATGAATAATAATAATAATAATTCCGCAGATATTAATCTAACGGAAGCTGCTGCGTTTTGTGCCCTCGTTGATAGATTTAAGGAAAAGGGAGAAATAAGACAGACAATGCCTACATGACTACATTGTGGTGCAAACTTCCTCCCACAAAATTTTTCATGTTAATGTTCGCATATCCTTTGGATGGGGTAGATGGCATCGTTGCTCCACCCCTTAAAACAATAACTAATTCTAGTCTTTGGGCCTTTCATCATAAATTCCGGCTCTTTACTCATTTTCAAAGGGAAAAACGAAAATTAGCAGAAGATTTCAAGATCCCAGTCAGACCAGTCCCTAGTACACAAAATGTGTGTTGGGAATCTGTCCTCGCAAACAGATTTGTTTCCTACCTGTCATGTCTCACATTGTGTGCGCGCTCATTACAAATACGTACCCAGGCCATTAGCACTAATGATTAAGACGGTACGTTTCTAGTGTGCGATTTCTTAATGTAATTCCATTTAAAATCGACGGGTTCTATATCACGTGAACGACAAAAGAATAAGTTTCAATGGAAGTCAGTATTCTTGAGTTAGGTTATAGTTACGTTATAGACCACCATGTTGTGTGCTACCGTATTAGGTTAACGATGAGAAGTTAGTTATTGAGGTTTTAAGGGGCGGAACTACGAGGTCATCTGCCCCTACCGATGAGAAGGATGTGGACCATGGATGATCAGCAAAATATCGGTTTCAGTGCCTGTATGTAAACATGGTGCCTAAAACATGAAGGCCAACCCAACAGCTAAAAAACCTAACTATAATAATAAATTTATTGCGCACAATGTGCAAAGTCTGTACATTACGTAACTCAAGAACAGCAAAATTGAGTTAGTGATACTCTTCTTTCTTGCACTTCATAGCGTGGTAAATATCGCACTGTTCACTGCATGGAACACGTATACTGTCCTGACTGGCTTGGTGAAAAGATTTCCTGGCACAAATACGATGATGAAAACATTACTTTAAATAATCAAGTTAGTAGTGATGGGGGGGATCCTACGATTTCAACCTTAGTAACTCATTTAAGATAACGCGGATAAGTACCCTAATGCTAAAAGCAGCAGCATGGAAGTGGAATCTCCTCTGATCATGCTAGAATTAAGAGAAACATTTGAATGTTATGTACGCCGGCCGTGACCCTGTGAAGTGAGTGTAGGGAAGTTTGGTTGTGGATCGATCGCCAGCCCGCCAGACAGACAGAACAATGGCTGGCTGGCTGCTGCCTTGGCAACCAGACTCCCTCCCGCCAGCCTGCCTGCTTCCTCTACACCTGCGAGCTAGAGCAGAAGAAACCGCGTCCCGTCCCTCGTCACAACACCGCTGCAGATCCAAGTGAATTATGAACACCATGCTCCTGTCACCCCTTACAATAACAATATCCTCGAGATGGCTGCTTGCCTCTCACCTCTCGATTCCCGGTTAATACATGCGAGATTTTTCAAAGTGAAATGTCACGTCCTGTGGTTCGGATTTCGCGTTAAAATAAAAAAAGAGGTCTCGTGGCTTATGATCGCGAGATTAACGGTCACGTTAGGTCCGTAACTCAGTAACGGAGTGACGTAGTATGTTACTTGACTTTTAATTGTAAACCAGGGTATTTGTTGTTTTAAGGGGCCGAACATAGAGGCCATCTGTCTCTCGTAACACAGCTGAAATACCACAATATGAAAACTGCGTAATTTAATTAAAACAAATAAAAAAATTAATAATAACAAACCATTATGAACAGAATTCCTAAAATTAATACTCGTTTGAAATTAAGAAAATGAACAATTTCTTTGAATCACATAATACTTGTATTATTAGATTGCTGACCGTATCCCACTCTCTCCCATGAAGCAGATGACGAGATAATCTGCCATCGTATCATTGGCTAATATAAGAGAGCTTATTCTGCCAACCTAGGTTTCTTCGTAGATGAGCAAAATCCACACACACGGTTAAAAATGTGGCCCACGGTGAATACGGTTCCACAAGTACAAAGTGGAGAGGGGTTTTTCCCTTCTTATCAGATACGAGTGGGCGGACCTTGCATTACCAATCCTCAATAAAAAATGACTGACTCCCTCCGTGATAGGAAGGAGCTCCGCCACAAACGAGTAGTTTCTTTTTATTATAATTCTCAGTAACTTTAAAGAATGAATATATCTAGCTGGTGCCTCCATTGGTCAAGGTGGAAGTGATACCGGCTCTTTAGCAGCTCGATCCGTTAACCCATTTCCAGCAATCGTCATGTGATTCTAGCGTCAATCCGTTTTTCTATTTCATCCGTAATTTAATTTTGGAACATTATCGACGTATGAAATAAAAGCCACAGACATTATTCAATCCTCCTTTTGAAGCTAGGAACAATATACATTTTGATCGAATTATCCTGCACTAAAACATTTCAACGTCATCAGGGAAATTATAAATACAAAATATTATTTAAAACATGGTTTACTTTATTTTCTCCCTTTTCGATATTGCTAACATCCTTCAAATTAATTAAATTTACTGATGACTCCTGCTACTATTATTATGTTTATTATTTAATGTAACATGTTTTTAACCATCAATGAGGTCATCTTCAGCATGGGTTGCTTTGATGCAACTTAACATAGGGTAGAAAACGAAACACACATTATAGTAAGCAAAATATAAACCCTAACAATAACAATTTGAATTGCAATTCTATTAAAATGGACGTCCTTACAATGCCATTTAAGAAAGATGTTGTTCAGGTATTAAACTAAGCAATTTGTATATACATTTTATCCTATAAAATAATACTGTATTTACATGTAATGTAGGTTGTGAGGTGGTCCTGGTTTAAAGTCTATAATAATTCGAGTTGGTTTTGTTGATAATTGTCATTTATTAATTTATGTTGTTCTTGGTTTATGTTACGTTAAAATGTTGTCTCGTCTTGTAGCAAGTTCCTTGTTGTATTAGGTTGCTTCTGTTAACCTTGTCCTTATATTAGTCGAATAATGTATTTAAACGTTTCATTTGATGCTTAGATACGTCGATACTGTCTCTGTTTTCATACTTAAACTTAATATCCTAAAAACAAACAAAATATGTTTGAGGAGCATCATGAGGCAATTTAATTCCGTATTAAGGTAACTATGCGTTACTTCACAACAACTGTGTTTCAGTTACTTTCACACGAATTAATTCTAACCGTAACTAAAATAACTTTTTGTTGTCGTTAGCGACGGCAATTTGGTCACTTTAAAAATGTACCTATGATGTAATTAGCTGGTGTATACAGTAGTTATAAACTACGGAAGTGGTTTACGACACATTTGAATGCACATACTATTAAGTGATTCTGTCAGTTGTACGAGAACCTAGATGAAAGACTATAAGTTAATACTGTACTTCCTCTTCCCGGTAAATCCGGAACGTTACAACCGTATCTAACAAGGGCAAGAGCTAAGCCTATGAGTACCCACGGTGTGGCGAGCACAATCGCTGCGGAAGTCTCATCAAGTCATCACACGAAAACAATAAGAGTATTCGGAAACTAAGAGGAATGTGGTAATGGAGAGTTAGTTGGCTACAGTAATTCTTGAGCTGCTCCCACACATGAGCATTTAGTCAAGTTGCAAGTCGTTCAATAAGTTCTTGCAATATACTTGTCTGAATTGATTGCAGCAATATTTTAGGATGATAGTGGTGACTATTGCTTTTAGGGGGCGGAACACTGAGGTCATTTTCCCCTTGTAGCACTGTTATTCCACAAATTTGGAGTAGTCCATTGTAAACATCTCATTAGCTCTCGCCAGAAATATGTCTCCTATTCGTCCTAATAACTCTCTATTCGTTGCTCTTCTCCTGTAACACCCCATTTCAAATGCCTCAAATAATTATAAATTTACGGAAACAAACAAAATATAAATTCACGATTTGAAAAACAGAGTTTACATTTTATTTAAAATCAAAAAGGAGTCTCAAAAATACCACTTTGTCCTACCGACCCTCTCCTATAAAGCGGATGCCATCAGCAGCCACCTCATCTCTGTTAATATGAGACACGCTTATCTTGCAGATTCATTATTCTACGTAGATCTGCAAGATCCACACACACTCGATTGATATGCAAGGCAAGGTGAATACAACTGCAGATTTACCAAATGGGGGCCCTCCCGTTTCATCAGGTGCGAGTAAGCAGACCTAGCATGACATAAAATAACGGACCGGAAGGAGTTCCACCATACTAGAGTAGCCTATGTAGTTTCCTAAATCGCTTTCAATCTACTAGGTAACCCAGAATCTTAACACAGCAGACCCTCGATAATCCATGCACGAATTATGTTTGTGAATCATCCATGCACCAACGAGGGGTGAATAATCCATGCACCAACGAGGGCTTTCTATTTTGGACAGGTGAAATTTCATGCGGCGTTTCAAGACCGGGACGGAACATCCACAGAATATCTAAATTTACACTGGATGGACTTAATGCTAGAGTTTTTGTTTAGAAAGACGATTAGTCCCTAATTTTACACACCAAGGCATCGGGTTGTACCTGTGTTTTGTTCGAATGCGATCACTCACTAAAGTGAACTATTAAAACGTCCGAAGTACTTAGTATTTTTAGTTATAACCTGTGTAGTTTTAAAACTTCCAAATTGTATTCTTCATAACCATACAGTGGTCAGTTATTCTGGATTATTTTCAATCCGAATGATCAACAATAGATGCATCAGAATTTCAATAATAATTAGGTATAGATTATCAGACTACATTACCATGCCTAATATCTCTTCTACTCAATGCTTACGAGGATGCCAAATTCCAAGGCGGGTACATGTGTTTTAGAAAGCGCTCAGCTATACTCATAATAAATGGTCGGCTTCACACTTTCGCTTTCCAGTCGCGCTATACACCCACGGTTCTTATGTTCACGCTTATCATACTTCAAATACATTCGAAAAATCGGGATTCCACTATTGTAACAGTCAAAACTATTAACATAAAAAACTAAAAATATAATATAGTGAGCACAAATGCATCGAAACCGATTCTGCTATACACGTACAGAAGATAACGCTGTGAACTAAAAAGATACCAGCTTCTAATTCTTGAAATCTTTGGTGTTCTATTTTCTCAGGACTCTCTCTCTGTTCATGAAAAAAAAAAAAGATATGTCGAACTATGTACTGGACTCCTGTATTATGATTGACATCAGAAATTTATAATACCCTATTTTAATTGAGGCAGTGTGTAAGAGAGGGGGCTATGCCAGAGTTGGGTGGAACTGAGATATTTGGAGTTTTGAGGTTGCTCTCTCGCAGCGTAAACGTGATTCACAGAAACGACATTCTTCACTGAACAAGGGAAGGAACCTGCGGACGTCTTTGATATTATGCACACTGAAAGATGAATGTATACCCTACACAACGGTACCAATAACTCAATTTTGACAAAATTTCGACATAGCCTATCTCACTCACTGCCTCAATTGAAAGAGAACGGCGTGCTTTGCAACTTCATAAACCAGCCTTCGTACTAAATAGAGAGATGGCTCAAAATAGAGATTTTCTCACGAAGAACAGTTGTAGTCGTTTAAGTGTTTGTTGAAACATGACTTATTTATAAATAATAATAATAATAATAATATTTCAAACCTCCAATGAGGCAGATCTCTCATTAAAGACTTAGAGAAACAATAAAGGAAAATATTGCGGAAAATTCTTGGTCCCGTCTGCTCGGAATCTGTATAAAACTGGGAATCTGTATGCAACTGAAGACTCGGGAGCATTATCAGCACGCTGAAAAAAATCAGACACCTTCACCTTCAAGAAAAGGCGATTGAAGTTCTGGAGCCACATTCTTAGTATGAACGATGATAGGTTCACCAAAAGGATTCTCAACCTTGCTCTCTCAATGAAAGTCAAGAATTGAGTGAAATATAAAAAGACCTTCAAGAAATTGGCATTACGAAGGAAATTGTACAAGATCGACTCCAGTTTAGAACATTGATCAATAACCATCGTTAAAAAAAAGAACTACTAGGACCAAGAAATCATGGACGGAAGAACGGAGGAATATTTTCAGTGCCCAGATGAAGAGATTTTCGGAGAAGAAATAACCATCATTGGCAAAATAAGATCTATGGCGCACAACAGATGGGCATAACGATGTAAAAAATAATAATGTTGATACATTTTACGTCCTTCGCAACTGCCACGACCTTAGAAATGTCTGTATCCTCCAAGAGAATCTTCAACGCGACAGAAAAAAATTAAAATAGCGCCGAGATTCAGTCTTCCCGACTTCAAGACATTGAATGCAACATTAGTGGAAAGTTCATTCATTAAGATAATTTTCTGTGAGCTTGTGCTCAGGAGTATTAATATTCCTACCATACAAGGCGTAGATTTTTATTATACATACTGTTCCATTCAGTTATATACACTGTATATATAGGGTTTCGGGTTTGCAATAATCACTAATGTCACAATTGATTTCACTGAAGAGATTCAGTTAGAAACTAACTGCTGTGGAATGTCAGAGAATGTTACTTTCTGGCCACACAATTGATATCCACCTCATATTTCCATACAATGGTCAGTCCGTTATCAGGCGCAAGGGAGAACAATGCTCAATAAAAGTACAAATATGTGAGCAATAAAGGCCGAACAGCTTACAGTAGTCACCCTGGTTAGCAATGATCAGCTATCATTTTGCATCAGAGTTGAACGTAAGTCTCATCTCATGAACGTTGATTATGCTGGTGTTGCAGAAGAATGATTAGACGGGTAGACAGAGTTTGTTATTGTTGTTTTAAGGGGCAGAACTACGAGGCCATCTGCCCCCCTCTTAACATAGATTAAAGAATACAAATTTGGAATTGAATTTAAAATTTTGAGGTGGACTTCTAAATTTAAAAAGACCAAAAATTAATAAAACAAAAACAAAAAAATAAATTTTGAAAATACGGAAAAAGAAACAAAAATATCATTCAAAAACTAACTAGTCGTTGAGTCAATTTATACTGGAAAATTTAGATTGCTGGCCCTAACCCACTCTCACTTATAAAGCGGATAACGCGATCAGCAGCCACCACGTCATCGGCTAATATAAGTTTGTCATCTGCAAACCAAGGTTTCTTCGTAAGTCAGCAAGATCCACACACACTGTTAAAATGTGGGCCACGGTGTGGGTAGAGAGAGTAACAAATTAAGAGGTATCGAGACGTGTGGGAAAGGAGAGATGCTTTTTACCGAATGAAGATAGATGTGTTGGTAGGGCACGTACTAAAGCACGTAGGAAAAACAATAGCTTAGTTATGAAATGAAGAATCGAGGACAAGAACTGTAGGTGTATGTCAAGGATAGAATATGTTGAGCAGATTGACTCAGGTGTACGGTTGGTAGCTATTATGATTAGGTAGAAAAGGGAGTTGCGTTGCATTAAACCAGCCTAAGGTCTGGAGACTCAATATAACTGAAGGGTTCATTCCTAGAACCAGACAAGTCCAAAAATGAAATTGTTCAGAAACTAAAAAAAAAAAAACAGTATAGCTTCATTTGTGCCGAATGAAATAAAAATTGCTTTTAGAGCTACTATTGTCTCACTAACAGCTTTACATTGCACATAAAGGAAATATATTTTTATGAGGATAGTTGAGAAAACCTAAAAGACCTTTGGACTCATCTGTTTTTTGCCGAAATCTTGGTTGAATACAGAAAAAGAAAACTATTTCAATCCTCAAATACGAGTAACTTATTTATTATTTAAATCATAACAAAGTAGACATCATTATTGAATGCCAAACATTCCAGGTAATTAATTAAAAGCATTGGAATTTTATTATTTTTGTAGACTCCCTAATATTTCACACTCGTATATAACCCGACCTGCCTGCTTCTTGGAGACAGCAATAATATCTATATGTAGAGCTGGCCTTGATGAGAAAGAAGATGTATTTTTCTCGAAGAGTCAATTTTTGGAGTTGTTCTGGTTTTTGGAATGAACCCTTCAACTACAATCTTGATAATTTCGTCACAACGGGAATCTCCCAATTCTACTCGTATATTAATCATTAATGTAAATAAAAGACACGGATAGTCAGTCTGAAAGACTGGACTTTATATCATTTTAAATGCTAGCAGCCGAGTACCAAGAAGATAGTGCGAGAACAGAGTTTCAAGATTCTATTTTGTTTCTTCACTGCCCACTTGATTGTTCTCGCACTGCCTTCTTGAAACTCTGTTCTCGCACTGCCTTCTTGGTACTCGGCTGCTACATCGTACTATGACGTCACACACCGCAGTGCATTCTACGTACATTTCGTCCCGTCACCGTAACGTAACGCCAGACCTCAACGTAACGACAAAGTCGACAAGATCATTTAAAATGATAAAACTGTATATTGTTGTTATGAAGTAATATGACCAAGGTCTTGTTTGTGCTCACCTCGACCACATAGAAGTAGCACAGAGCGGAACTGCAGAGAACTTTATATGTAACTAGTGCAGCTGATGACGTGCCAGGTGTGAGTAACCAAAGTGCACGGTTATTGCCCTCGACCAACCCTCCAACAGCAAGACTTCGGGCGAAGAACGCAAGAAGCCTAAGCCGGAAACGAACCTGCAATTTTGCAGTTTCAACTGAACTATCCCCTCCACACACTAGCTATCGAGGCGATGGCAAAAACACTTAGCCTAAGCAGCCGTCTGTGGTCTCGGGGTACAGGTCACTCTGTGGTTAGATTCCCGGCTCTGCCATGAAATTAAATTCTGGTCCGAGGGGTGAGGCAAAACTGAAAAGTAATGGGTAAGATTCCCACCTCAGCAGTCCCAGAGTGGTTCCCCATTGATGGTTTTAAGGGACAGATCAGCGAGGTCATCTGCCCCACGTTAACACAATTAAAATACAAAATTTGTTTATTTAAAAACCGAGGTGGATGCCTAAATAAGAAACAAAAAAAATAAAACTAATAATTATTGCAAACTCTTCTTATTTTAGGCCACGACCGCCTCATTCCTAAATTTAACCTCAATTACGAATGAGGCGTTTAGAAGATTAAAAAAAGGGGAGGGAGGGACAAGTGATGGATGCGAAGCGTAGGAAAATGACCCTTCAAACACATCTCTCTAAGGGTTCTTCTCCAAGTGAAATAGTACGTCACAAAATGAATCAACAACAGTTCATAGCTTATGAATACATAAAATTGCCATTTCTAGGCACCATGTGTTGATTAAAGGTTGCCACGAAAATAAGTGGGGACGTCTCCTCCAGAATGATTTGAAAGCGCCAAATTGGCGAGGCAACAAAAAGAAATCCCCGTCATATTATCGGCGCGGAAAATCGAAGTAGCATTCCCGCTGGTTAACCGAAAATCCCACCGATGCGGCAACGTACACAAGAACTGTCCAAACTCTTTGGTGCGGCAAAATGAAAGTGGCATTCCTCAGTGTGTACTGAAGGTCTCATTGGTGCGGCAAAACCGTAGTGGCATTCCGCAGTGTGTTCTGAAAGTCTTATTGGTGCGGTAAAACATTGGTGACATTCCACAGGGTGTACGGAAAGTCTTACTGGTGCGGCAAAACCGTAGTGACATTCTGCAGTGTTTACTGAAATTCCTACTGGTGCGGCAAAACCTTGGTGGCATTCCGCAGTGTTTACTGAAAGTCTTACTGGTGCGGCAAAACCGAAGTGGCTTCACACAGAGTGTACTGAAAGTCTTACTGGCGTAGTGTGTACTGAAAGTCTTACTGGCGTGGGAAAACCAAGGTGGCTTTCCATAGTGTGTACTGAAAGTTTTACTGACGCGGGAAAACCGAAATAACGTTCTCCTTGACCTGAAAGTCTAATTCACAAGGTATTCCAAATTAAAATAACCCTCCCTCTCTCATATTATAGCGCGCGGAAAATTCCAAGTAGCTTATCATCTACAGTAGCGAAATGACGACTGGCACGATATCCCCTCTCTAGGGTGACGCAAGATGGTGGTGCTATTTACCTTCATGTTGGAGCTCTGCGCCTGACCAACCCCACACTACACTATACCACACCGCACCAAAGCTCGGGCAGACGCTGACTGCGGCCCAGGCGTATCGACCAGCCTGCGGCAGCTACTCGACTCGTCCCGGGCCGCTAGCTTCCTCTACTCCAGACACGCACGTGGTGGACGGCTGTTCAATACTCCCCTCAGGCCAGCCACAACTATAGACCTCAAGTTTTGAGTAATACGTCATGCGGCCAAGCCTCAGCTAATGCTCAGCATTGAGTCCGGATTTTTAATCACATTTTATTTCTTGGTATCTGCTTCAAAACGTTCATGAATTAGGCTCCTAGGACCATCATGTTTAATTCTAATGGTACATCGTTTAATTATTTTTCACAGTGCAATATATGACCTATAGCTTATGATAAATGGCGTTTATTGCACGTTGCGGATTATACAATACTAGGGGACCTGTGGGAGAAATCTCGCATGTGTACTTTTATGCGGGCTTCTTGTTTCGTACTTCTTCACATTGTCGATTTGTAAAATCAGTGTAATTCGTCACTGCTGAGGGTACCGTACTCTTTCATTTAAATGCACAATAATGATACTTGTGAGCGCCCCATGTGTATAGACCACCCGCCCGACGTTACTGTTATGCGGACTGCACGCGAGACAGTTCTACCAGGGGTTATCGTATTGTTTATTTGTTTGTTTAAACACACTTTTTAAAAACATATTTACGTTCACTTTTCAAAAAATTGCAAGATTTTTCTTGTAATATAGAGACTATTTGGTAGATTTAGGCACAAACCGCACCTTCTAACTCCCTCTGGGTTAAGAACTTGAGATTTGTGAAACATACACTAAGCGTTTCGGGTGTATAATTATATGTTTGTTGGTTCCTACGTTTAGGGGCTGCGACAACGCGGTCTGCATATGCTTAGCTCAAAATGCTTACAGAGAAAAGCAGCAGAAAGTATTTATTAAATCAGTGTGTGCCAGGTTATAGTGATTATTCAACTGATGGTGGCTTTTGTCTTCTATTGTCAAGTATACTCTAAGGAATTGAAGTGTGAAAAGAAATAACTTTAACAACATGCAAAAAACGATTGCACATATTACGGCAAAGGAGGGAAAGAAGAGTGAATAAGATTGGCTTATTGTTAGGCGCATATTTTAATAGATTTTGGTGCATAAATGTCCGGTCCCTAGCGATAAGCCTTGAACACTTGTGCCGGTACGAGCGGGAGGGCAATGACTTCCTGTTGAGAATCATCACAGCGGATGAGACAGATGAGCGGCTTCGGTGGCGTAGTTTGTAGCATGCTGAGCTTCTAGGCCCAAGATCGCAGGTTCAAACCCGGTCAAAGTCGTCGGATGTTCTAAGAGCGTTAAAAATCCCTGAGTATGCCTTCCTTCGGAGGGGAAGTACAGCCGGCGGTCCCATGCCATAGATTTATGGCATGAAATAGAACCTTCCACTAACTACACTTGTGGAAGCTAAAATTTGTAGGTTAGTTTAATAACGCTATATTAGTTCCAACGTTCGCCGCCAGATGCTGACTGCGATGACATTTAGTAGCCACGTCCGCAGCTAGGTGTCGTTGACGGTAGCATTTGGTAGCAAAAATAGGAACTACTTGAAAAAATTAATCGTCTGCAGTTCTTCTACCTGAATCACAGATAACACACACACTAATACAGTCATCATAATTAACATCGGTTATCAGACAAATTCTACACACACACAAATTACACGGGGCTACATGACCGCGTTGTCGCAGCCCTTAAACTAAGGAACCAACCAGACATGGATGCATCACTCAATGCCACCTCAATGCCATGAAAACATCCCAGACACCAGTTCGGACAGCTTTTTAAAATTGATTTCACGATACGATATGTGTATCAATGTCGTTGGCGTCTATCTGAAAAAATAGCCAAAGGTATGCAATTTTTCGATACCGTAATGTGATTTCTCAGTTTGTAATACAACTTCCCTTACAACTAAAAAGAAAATCATAACAGGAACGCCCCCTCATAGAAAGTAGGAGTCCCAGACTAAGAGTTTAGCGCAGTGAGGAAGCGGATTGTCTGCAGTGCCATTACCCCTCTCTATCTGCAGTGCCATCTCTCTTACAAGCAGACACGCGAGCACAGTTCAATTAGATGTGTGTGATGTAGCACGCCCAGTCACGAAATATGGTGTTCCATCACACTACCGCAACATGCCATACAGCAAGCCGTTAGTAAATACTGCACTGTACTGTACTACGAAAATAATCAATGGAAACTGACGTCAAGAAGAACCATTCCACGTTTTCGGCCGATAACATCTAGGTAATGATTGATTTTATTTCCACGGCTACACTTTAAGAGCTTAAGAGCTCCTGTACAGTAGCGCCCTACATACAATGGAATTAGGGGTCATAAAAATAAAACATACCGGTAAAATTAAAATATGATACATCGTATCATTTATGTGATACCAGTTAAATTTGTACATTATAAAATACGTTGCATACATCATTCACAATATAAGTTATAATAGTCGAACAATGATTGCAGCAATAAGAAGGTAAGTTAATTAACATTGCATATACACACACTATATACAAGAATAATGTATTAACGTAGTACGTAGGTTGTCAGCCATTGTCCTGATGTTCTAACCGATTATAAAAATGTGTGTATGCATGCGAGGTGGGGATTGTTGTTATGATTATTATTATTATTATTATTATTATAATAAAAGGTGGAAACATCTAGGTCATCCGCCCCTAATTATATGTTTAATAAATATAAAAATAAAAACTATTTACTACAACAACAAACTACTAACATACTGTATACTCGAAGATAAAATGAACGAAAGAATAAGGAAAATTAAAGATGGTTATTGTTCCTTGCTGTTAATTCATTTTAGGGTCTTAGGATATATTAGTCATCAGCTCCATTTAAGTGTCGAATTTGTCTGATAACCTGTACTTATGTGATGACCCTGATGACTGTAGTAGTGTGTGTAGGTGTCTTAGGGAAAGGGAGGGAGTATGTGCCCCGAGACTTGAAGTAAGGTACTATCCCCACATTTACCTGAGGGGAGTGCGGAAAAACCCGGGGATAAATCACACTCAGGATAATCGCCGTCAGCGCGGGGATTCGAACCTACAATTTCCGGACTTGGAAATGTTGAGAGGGAACAAACCACGGACGTAAATAAGGGGGAAGCAAATCGATTCCACAAGTTTCAGTAGTTAATTAATTTTAGGCACTTGGGACAGCTTGATCATCAGCCCCTTGTACTTGGATGTGCGTGCCGAGATTGTCAGATAACCTTTTTTTCTGTGGTGACTATTTTCTTTTTAGTCAAGATTGAGTAGGTGCTCCGGGATTCGACTAAGTTACAATCCAGGGGGAATGTAGGATGACAGCACAGGGATTCAATCTCCGGACTTCCAACACCACCTTGCAGTCGTGCTGCGCGAATTAACGCACATGGCTTCGCCGCATGACTCGCGATAAGAGATAAGAAGCAAGATACGAACAACTGTCTCAATCCAACAGGCATATCTGTAATTGCAGAACGTGCTCGTCATCAAGCCACATCACTGATACATGTAGGCACAATCAGTAATAATGACTCATTCGAGAATTCCAATCAGTTTGCATTTTTCTGCCTTAACACTAAAACGAAGACAGAAGAGGTAATCCCTAACATACAAAATTTAAGTCCACCTCGCTGCGTAGTGGCTAGCACTAGAACAGACAACACCGTGACACAGGTTAACATACAACTCCCCCCCACACACAAGGGGATACATAACCACGATGTCGCAAAGCATCTAACGAACCAACAACAACATTCATATATTAAATACTGCAGTACTTGAAAATCTCTGATGGTAACACTGAAAAGTTAGGTAGCGAGATTTTTTATTTTCTTTTATTATTGACTGTTCGTTGGTGACTAAGCGAGAAGAAATCTGCATGGATAAATGGCTTTTAACACAAACCAGAACTCTGTATCAGATAGCATACCTACTGTAAGTAATCGTACTTCCCTTACTACTTCCGCCTAAAATACATTATTTCCGCCCGAAGTATTTTAACTATTTATTTCCCAATATTACTACTTGAAATTGGACGGAACTTGTAGCTCATCCTATGGGTGTCCGCTAGAAGCAGCTACAGCCTCTGACGAGCCGAACATGTTCTCTGACACTCCCGGCACTAAAAGGCATACGACAAATAAATAACCATGTTCGTAAGAAATAAACTGTTATAACTTATCATAATATGAACATGAAATTCAAGAAATTGGTTGTATTAAAACATATTTTATAATACTTTCATATTCGTTAAAAATTAAAATTTATGCATTTAAATCGCACTCTAAACTTTGGCCTCTTTCTTAAAATATTGTACTGTTGTTTGAACTGTAAGGAACAAACAAATACAGTATAACCTCAATATCTCGAATCGTTACGGGATGTTATCATAAATTCGACTTTTCGAACATTCGAGTTATGAACGTAGGAAAATGTCTAATGTGATATAGCCTACTGGTTGCAAAATATTGAATGTAGGCTTACAACATATAATTGTCTAAATTTATGTAATAACAATGGATGTCGGTAATGATGACAGTTTTATTACATTATCTAAGTAATAATACAAAATGCAGACGGCCTTTATCTAAGTTTTTCATGACTTCCAGAAATCCTTGATCTTCTTCTGCTTCATTTTCTGTGCATGAGCTCCCGCCACAAAGCTTTCAACCACATTCAGTATCGTATGAAACAAGTTGCACTGTAAAAATACGCGAATGTTCGAGATAAAGAACAAGTTTAAGTGCAAGGGATATCATTTAAGGTTCGAGATAACAAAAAATTCGAGATATAGAAATTTGAATTGAGTAAAACCACATGTAAATTATAGGAACTTTGTTCTGGAAATGATAATTACTGCGAGTTATCGAAATTTCGAGTAATAGTTCGAGTATCAAGGTTTTTCGCTAAAAACACGTCTGCATAAGAGATTCATCAAAGGTGCCTGACCTGGCACAACTTTGTGCGTGTAGTAGATCTTGCATCAGCGCTATCCATTTATTGTAATGCGTGCTGTACAACCTTACATTTCCATTATCCAGAAATCGAATGGCGTTAACGCAATACTGGAAAATAGGGTTCTCTTTATACACTCACACACAAATTCTGATATTACAAAATACATCCCTATCGACAAGAACAAAATGAAAAGACAAGAGTGGTGATGCAGGAAATAGGAACTATAGAGTTCAAGAGGATTTATGAGATGTACTCACCATGGCTTGCTCGATCTTGTTGTCAATAGCTACGGCACTCGTCCCCGAAGCACTGCAACACAGAGAGAAACACTTATGTCAATATTTATCATACTCTCCAAACACACACATTGTCCAGAACCAAATAGCTAAATATCCGGAATAGTATCCAATAGAATTACACACCAGATGATAAGGACTATTTTGACGCATCACAAAAGTCGCATTAATGCTCCAGAATGACTCCGGCTGCCGTAAAACTGGGATAATACTAGGATTGACGATAAGAACTGGAGTCCTGGGGCCAGGGGCGGTAGAACAGCCCAAAGTAGACAATTGTCCAACTCGACGTACATGTAAGTTTGAATTTTCTGTTCTGATAACACTATGTTTCCAAGTGAAATAGTCTGCAAAACATTATAAAGAGAACATAAAAATATTCTTTTTATAAACATCTTTTTTTTAAGTTTCTCTGTCAGGTTATCAGAGTTATTTAAAGTAATTTTTGTACATAAAAGCATGTTATTTGTGTTAAATATCTTCTGTAATATTTTTCATGTTAGGGCATATACATACTTGTTTTCCTGCCTAATATAATTGGGCACAATTTGTGTTGACCGACTGAAAAGCTTTCTTTAATAGAACTAGGCAACAGTGAAAAAGTCTTATCACTTTTTACTAATTATACACCATATATATGAATTTAGAAAAACAGGTAACTCGCATCGTTACCCTGTAGTCCTATTAACAAACAGATTGTTTGCAAAGACAAAAAATCATTAATAAACTTTCACGGCCGGAACATCAGACATGGTATTCCTTCAGGCCAGATGCACTTCGTGAATTCAGAAAGATAATTCTCGAAACACGAAATGGTGATTTCATTTTGAAAGCGTTCTGACCAGAGACACTGGCTCGCATTACCAGTGCGGACACGCTGCAATACCATGTTCAATTATTAGAGCAAGGACAACCAGTGGCAGCTGTACAGAATCTTCGGCAATGCACGACAAAAGGATCAACAAGTCACATCTGTACAATCCTAAGTGGCTTTGCGGTCATGTAGCCCTGTGTACTTATGTGTGTAATTTGTCTGATAAGCGGCTTCGGTGGCGTAGTTGGTAGCATGCTGAGCTTCTATGCCCACGATATCTGGTTCAAACCCGGCCACAATCGTCGGATTTTTTAAGAGCGTTAAAAAAATCCCTCAGCATGCCTTCCTTCGGAGGGGAAGTAAAGCCGGCGGTCCCATGTCAGATTTATGGCCTGTTAAAGTACCTTCCACTAATTACACTTTTGCGAAGCTAAATTATAGGTTAAATTTGACTAACGCTCTTAGGTTCCTACGTTCGTCGCCAGGATCCGACTGCGGTGGCATCTAGTAACCAAGTTCAGAACTAGTAGTCGTTGGTGGCGATTGGCGGCAAAAGTAGGAACTACTTGAAAAATTCAATGTCTGCAGTCCTTGCTTGAATTAAAAACAGATAACACATACTAATACAGTCATCACAATGAACACCGGTTATCAGACAGATTCTACACATACCCAAAGTACACGGGGCTACAAGACCGCGTTGTCGCAGCCCCTAAACTGAGGAAACAACCAACCAGTTTGTCTGATAACCTTTGTTCTTCAATACAAAATATGGAGTCCGTTTCTTACACTTATTTTGCAGCGACAAATTATCTCCAGTTTATGCTTCTTGCAATACATGGATGAATCCAGGATCTTTCTACGTCTCCTTCCGTAGGAAGCGATAGTAAAATTAATAACAGTTGACGATGTCTTCTTCACTACTAGTATCAAACATTCTCACGACTATCACGTGGCCGTTACTCGAAACAGCATAGACCGTGTGTACAGAACGGGTATCTTGAGTAGCTTAGTCACCCAGTTTCCTGGTATCCAGGCTACTCTGTGGTACACGTCTCTTTTACACACCGGTATTGCACCTACAGTATTTCCACTATTATTACAGTTAAGTGAGCAAGGAACTGTCCTTCATTCATTTCTGCTGAACTATAATCAAATATTTTACGTGGTAGTGTAATGCTGTGATGATTGGTTAATAAAAGGGTAATACTGTACTTCGGGAGTACAAAACTACTTATATTAGCCGAGGTACCTTGTGTAATGATGAATAATAATTGTGGAAACTATGTCCTAATAGAAGTTTCCTCCTCCGCTGTCTATAACCCACCCGCCGTCCCTTTTTATAACGCGACTTATATAATGACATTTCAGATGTGTCGGCAATCAATAATAATAATGTTATTGGTTTTACGTCCCTTTTAACTACACTGGCTTTTAGAGACGCCGGGGTGCCGGAATTTTGCCCCGAAGGGGATCTTTAACGTGCCAGTAAATGTACTGACACGGCTCCCTCGCATTTGCACACCCTCAAATGCCAGCTGACTGCGCCGGGGTGTCGGCAATCGTGGGCGTGATTTACAGGATAAATAAAACGTTGCCAACCCCACACATAGGCCTACGATACCGTGTGGTGTTTGCTTTATGCTGCGATCGCTCCATTCGTTTCGCTTCGCTGTGTTTCTATTTTAAAAAGTTTTTACATTCAAAACAAACCTAACCTGGGGCTAACGCCCCAGACCCCCTTGCTTGTAGTACAAGCAGTCATTTTCGGCTAGACAGACGCCAATAGTATCTCACTCTGCTTCGTAAGCTAATAGTGGTAATACTAGTTCAGTTTTATAAAATTTCCTCGCCAAGGCGAAGAAGAAGGACTCGACTGCGTAGCTCAGCGGTAACATTCTCGCCTGCTGTTCCCAAGGTTGCAGGATCGAGAATCCTAGCGGTCAGTTGGCACCTGAGGGTGCGCAAATGCGAGGGAGCTGTGTCGGTAGATTTACTGACACGTTAAAGATCCCCTTCGGGACAAAATTTCGACACCCCGGCGTCTCTAAAAGCCGTGGTAGTTAAAAGAGACCCAAGACCAATACCACTATTATTACCAAAGCGAAGATAGGATGTTTACCGAGGAGGCGGTTTCGGCGGTTCCGGTTCGGCTTGCTGGAAGTAGATAGGAAACTGTCCGGGCATTAAGGACATGGGGCTAGGACGGATGACGTGCTCCGGAATCTGGTAGAGAATCCTCTCTGGGCCGATATGGTAGGTCATAGGGCTGGGAACATGGAAGGCTACAGGGATTGGCAGCGGGTCCTGGATCTGGTACGACTGCAAGTCATCTTGTGGGCAGCCTTGCGCCATAGCACACACACAATTTAGAAATAAATCACAATTCTGAAAATAGTGCCGAAATTCGACAGCGGATCACACAGGCAAGATGATATTACCGCAACCATAGAAACAAGACTGAGCAAAGAAAGCATCGGCAACAATCCAGATCAAGTTCCACTCTGTTGCCATGGAAAATCAAACAACCATGATCTAGACAGTGTTGAGGATTGTCTAGACACTGCCCCCAGACATCTGGCGGAGAGTCTGCGAACTTTTCTATTTTAATTCCAATATTGAGTGTAAAATGCTGTTGGGAGGGATGGGTAAATTACTTTTTTTATTTATTTTGAATATTAACCATATTGGCTATTTAATAATGGTTTCCGAATTACTTATCAAATAATCCTGACATTGATATCCGCCTTTTTGTCAATATTTAATGTCCCGAAACGTGTTAAGGTCTTGTACATGTTTCAAGCCCTATTCGGCCCTACATCAGCAAGAAATATTTAAAACTAAATTAAATATTCAACAGGTCTTTTTCGTGAGGCTTCCTGAGAGGCCGAGTGCAGGTTTTTCTAGGTGACGCCCGTAGGCGACCTGCGTCGTAATGAGGATGAAGTGATGATCAAGACGTCACATACACCCAGTCCCCAGGTCACGGGAATTAACCCCCGCCCTAATGGCGCGGCCGGGAATCGAACCACGGACACCTCGGGCCAAAGCCTAGCACGCTAACGAATTAGCCATGGAGCCGGCCAGATTTATTGAGTCTTAGAAAAGAAAAGAAAAGGAAAGAAAAACACACACACACACACACACACACACACACACACACACACACACACACACACACACACACACACACACACACACACACACACACACACACACACACACACACACACACACACACACACACACACACACACACACACACACACACACACACACACACACACACACACACACACACACACACACACACACACACACACACACACACACACACACACACACACACACACACACACACACACACACACACACACACACACACACACACACACACACACACACACACACACACACACACACACACACACACACACACACACACACACACACACACACACACACACACACACACACACACACACACACACACACACACACACACACACACACACACACACACACACACACACACACACACACACACACACACACACACACACACACACACACACACACACACACACACACACACACACACACACACACACACACACTCCCGGGTTGACTGGTTGATTACTCAGTTTAGGGGCTGCGATAACGCGGTCATGTAGCCCCGTATACTTTGGGTGTGTGTAGAATCTCTCTGATAACCGGTGTAATTGTGATGGCTGTATTGGTGTATGTTATCTGTAATTCAGGTAAGGACTGCAGACGAATTTCGATTAGTTCCTACTTTTACTACCAAATGCTACCGTCAACGACACCTAGCCACGAACTTGGCTACTAGATGTCATCGCAACCGGCACCTGGTGACGAACGTTGGAACTTTGAGCCTTAATCAAATCTAACCTATAAATTTAGCTTCACACAATTGTAGTTAGCGGAAGGTTCTTTTGCATGCCATTAATCTATGACTTGGGCCCGCCGGCTTTACTTCCCCGCCGAAAGAAGGCATACTGAGGGATTTTTAACGCTCTTTTAAAAAATCTGACGACTTCGGCCGGGTTTAAACCCACGATCTTGGGCATAGAAGCTCAGCATGCTACCAACTACGCCACCGAAGCCGCTGTGAATGGTTCTACTCACAGGGTTAGTACTGTTATTCCTACTCAAGAGAGTAAAGCAATGGCAAACTACCTCACTTTGCCTAGAACGCCTCAATATAGCGCTGCCTTGGGCTTTTGTGGATTCTACTCACATAACGTACGGTGGTACCTTTTGAGGATCCGACCAGCCCCCGGGTTAACTACTTAACATACATGCATACATGATTGTTTACTAATTAAACAATTTGAATTGCTTATAATTATTCCTAGTGAGATTACTGCTACCAGTATGTGATCGCGTTTATCGCCATGTTCCCACACATCAGTTCATTGTTAACAACACGTACCCAGAGCAAATATTTCATTTTCTCAAGACCCTGCCCTATGTGCGTGTGTGTACACACACAAGATAGCTGACGTCTGACTAGTGGGGGAGGTGGGGGGCGGTCGATACCCTCAGCCACCTCACTACAAGAACGATAAAGGAAACCCCCCCTTTTTTTTTTCACCAAAAATATCCATCGGAGTTCCACTTCGTATAATTTAAACAGCACTTCTCCTTTTTTTTTTTGCTTGACAGAGCATTAACTAAATGTTTCAATCATCAGTAATCCGCTCGTATTTAACGAAAATACAGAAAAGAATAAAAATAGAGAGATAGACAATTACAAGCCTCATTTCTTGGATAATAATAGTCTTAAGTACAGAGAGTAGATGGCTTATGGAGGAGACGTAGGAATAGTGACTTGTACAACCAGGCGGAGACACTAACGGACACGATGCGTAAGAGAAGGATTACATTTTATGGCCGCCTCACACGAATGAGCAACAATAGGTTAACCAAAAGGATATTCGTTTACATTAGCAAATTAAAGTGCACCACAAAATGGGTTAAGGAAACAAGAGCAGATCTCAAAGAAGTTGGCATCACTCAAGAAGATATTCTCAACAAAACTCTGTTTCGTAGGAAGGTTGATAAATTTAAAGGGTTTCAGGAAAAACCAAGGGCATCCGGTCTAAAGAAAGAAGGAGGAGACTCGGCGAACCCATGAAGAAATTCTGGGAGGAGAAGAAGAGATTGGCAGATTGTTCAACGCAGTCCACAGAAGGCCAACATCGACAGAATAATATCGTATGGCCTCGGGTGCCGGGTGCAAGCTTTGTTAATTGACACCCAGAGGGCAGCTTGCATGTCGAATTTCGTCGTTCCTTTGAACGCTATGAAAGTCAAGGAGGTTGATATCTAAGCTCATTGACAAAACAGCGCTTTCTAGTAGAGAATAGAGGAACTTTGTGTTGGCGGAAAATCCCGAGATTAATTTTGCCATTGAACTCTGCCTACTGAATTCAAATGGGTTCTTTAACATGCCAACAACGTAGGACATCCATGTCGTGATTTTTGTCGCCTTTCAAAAATCACTTCCCACGGCCAGGGGCGAACCCGCAATCTTGGGGTTGGTAGTCCGACACGTTAACCACTCAGCCACCGTGACAAGCAATCGACAGAAGAAGAATAGTCTAATGTTATTGTTTTCTTACGTCTCTTTTAACTACGCTGCTTCGGTGGCGTATTTGGTAGCATTCTGAGCTTCTATGCTTCACGCGATTTTTGTCATCTGCCAAAACTCCTGAGATGATTACGGAAGTGGGCCTGTGTCCCATCAGGTATTCCGAGGAGCAAGCCCAAGCAGGACCTGCTAACTTGGCTGATGGCAAAGAGTTGGAGGAGTGGGTTTCTTTGTGCGGGGAATGTGGGGAACTCAATTACCACAAGAGAAAGTAGCACGAGCACAAGCACGTACTCGAGCAGATCAACAGCCTTGAACCAAAGGCTCTAGCATTAAACAACATTCATCGACGGATGAAGATAAGCACAGGCTCTGGCATTAAACAACATTCATCGACGGAGGAAGATTTCTATCGATAACTGAAGGCAATCCAAGTTCGAATAATACAACCTCTGTCCGAATAGTTCGGTGAATGGGTCTATATTACGAACGGATTGTTGGCCTACCTGAAACAGCAGTTACTGTCCTTCGAAGCAATCCCCGTGGAAGGTTATGCACTTCTGAAAACAGCTGTACAAGTCCTGGAAACTCCTGGCCTAGCCTTCAATTGGGTCGTCACATTACATTGGATGTCCAAAAACCTGTGGCCCTTCAGGGCTTTTCGACGACCCTGGACCCCGCCATTCCATTCTTCCAACGCTTGCCTTCAGGGTCATACCTCATGCACCAGGTCCAGTCGCCCGTGACGATGGTTTTTAGGACCATTCCATTCCAAGCAAGATTCACGCTTCTCAATGCCACCCGTCGAACATGTGTCCATGGCAGGTTACATAAATTCATCCTACTCACTGCAGCCCGTCGAACAGGTGCGCATGGCAGGTTGCATATATTCTCTGCCAAATTTTCGCTTTCAATTCAGAGTTTTGACGACCCAACTGAAGGCTATCCCTAAAGCAGACTATACCAGGACTTTCCAGGACTTTTACAGTCGTTCTCAAAAGTGGATAACCATCCACGGGGATTACTTCGAAGGACAGTAACTGCTGTTTCAGGCAAGCCAACAATCCGTTCGTAATATAGATCCATTCACTGAACTTTTCGGACAGAGGTTGTATCACAAACAAGAATTAAGTATTATCTACAAGAGACGATCCCTCATAAATGCATACATTAATATTGACAATTATTCCAATGCATCATTTTCCAACTAACAAGAAAACTTGAAAATTTTACGTGATTGTTAATGTCGCGATCATGAACCACGGACCTTCTTTTTAACGTAGAAGCCGAACCACTAGACGTGATATTTCACCTCGAAAATCCCACATGCATTAACCGAGAATCTAATCCGGTTCGTCTTAGTGGGAGGCAAGCAGCTTTACCGCTGCGCTATCACGCCACTTCACTTAGCACTGCACCACACACAAGATAATTGTGTATTATAAAGATTATTAAATAAATATATCAAATTCGGCAGTGTATACGTTGTTATAGTTTGATTTAGGGTTTGGGATATCTCGGCCCCGTATACTAGGGCCTGTGTGTACAATTTGTCTGATATCCTGTTATTGTGGTGTCTATAGATGTGTGCATTTATAATTGAGACTAGGATTGAAGTGGAGGCGGCGGCAGTGGCCTTAAATTAAGAACCACCCCGGCATTTGCCACAGAGTACTCCGTTCTAACACTCAAACCAGAATGAAATTATTGGCCGAGCCGGGAATGGAACCCGGGCACCAAGGGTGACAGCCAAAAATGCTAGCCATTACACCATAATGGGGCCAGTATTAAGTTGTGAGAGACCATGTGTGAGTTTATTTCAGGTATCGTAAAGGTTATATTTCACTAATATTAACGGCCCGAGATAATTGGCTCTCGTTTACGGGTTGACCGACTGCAAAGGAATTTTTACAAGTCTGTCTAACTCCAAGGCATATTACTCCCGTTTCAACGGAGGCGGGTGTGGGGTATGATCTATGTTTATGTGGCGGGTGGACTTTACAGTCAGATGTCTTTCCTAACGCCACCCTCATCAGAGACGTTAAGTTGAGTTAAATAAATTAATGAAAATATTTTAGAACACCAGACAATAAGTGTGTCGAGTCCTTCAAGACGGGTGCAAGTATGGGTTTTAAAAGCGAAAAAATGACAACTCTGTTAAAAAAAAGAAAAAAAAAAAGCTTTGGATCTGGAAATCACGCGTCCCATCCGAAGTGATGTATGTTATATCTACTGAACATGTGAGACATTCGGCTGTTCAATACAAGGGAACTAGGGTATCCAG
The DNA here is from genome assembly GCA_946902985.2 of Meconema thalassinum. Classification (NCBI taxonomy): domain Eukaryota; kingdom Metazoa; phylum Arthropoda; class Insecta; order Orthoptera; family Tettigoniidae; genus Meconema; species Meconema thalassinum. Next base: position 154,729,719 of record OX336395.1, on the reverse strand, counting down.
GTCAGCTCTGAGACACTCGCAACATGTTACATTAGACTAGCATTCTTCGCGGCACACACATTCCAAGTCTGGCTTTTCGTAATGCTTTACCAAATATACACGTGCCATGTGTTGTGCATTTACTATAGATGCTATGAAAATCAGAGTACTCAGATGCTGGTCCCAGGATCAGAAATAAGGTACTGTCCCAGCATTAGTCCATATGATATAGCGTTGTAAGGATGAACCCCGTAAGTTTCAGCTATTTAGTGTACATCTTCGCGGATACGTTGTTGTTCAATCAATTAAGAGATTTGCAACATAGGGAGTGTAGCTTAGTGCGTTTTGTAACAGGAGCTAGGATTATGATAGGAGGCGTGGCCTTACCATTAATTAATACAATCAGAAGGTACGAAGGAAGTTCAGTTTTTTACTATCACTTAACCTATTATCCAGTTTCAAATGAACTCATACTCATCAACAGCCTCCAACATAAACTTACAACACGGAATTTAGAAGACAACAAGACCAGATAAATTTTGAAAAGCAACACGAGCCACGAACAATAAAGAAAATAATACGTGATAATAATCAACAACTCCAATTTGAAATAATAGTATGTACAACTGAACATTTATCCAGAATAGAGGCAAACAAAGAACAAGCAATATTAAACGACGTTAACTTCTTCCACAGACTTCATAAAATTAAGGATTCGAATGACAATAAAACCAATACTATTTGACGACCTGAAAATACTAGTTGGCACTACATGGAAATTTCAAGATACAATAATTAAATAATACAAAATTTTAGTACAGGATATATAGTGATGTAAAATGTCTAGGCATTTATAAGTCGGAGCAAATGTCCAGGATAAATGTCCGGGAAAATGCCCAAAACCCATAAATGCCCAGGCATTTTGGGCATTTACATCTTTTAAAAACATTCATAATGCAACGCTTATATAAATATTGTTTTAGCCATACGTGTATCTACATATATGTATTCAATATATTTATCCATAAAACATGAGTTGAGGCCAAAATAGGCTGCGGAAGTTGTTGTAGGAATTCACTGAAAGAACTTGATTTTGGTTCTGAGGCTGAGCTTGTGCTTGGTACTGCAGATTTGTTGTTGAAATCATCCACTTCAATTATTAAAGGTTCATAAGGGGGTTTTCTTTCGAAAAGGTTTTTCAACCACTGAAGCACTTTTTTTTAAGATCCAGAGGGCACTTAAAACACTTCTTTATGTGCTTTTCCATTTTGTTACAATGTGACTGTTAATAGTCCTTATTACAATATTTACAAGATAAGTTACTCCTTTCCCTTTCAAATTAAAAAACAATCCAAATAGGTCCTTTTTTCTAAGCATTTTGTAATGATTTAATCCAACACTTAAAAATATAAATAACCTAAGAAATCTCAGACTTGGCCACTCAACAGACGGCTCTACTTCACAACACTAACTGGGCTGGGCTGCTGGTGGTAGAATGCCTCGCCAATCTCAAGGCCACAACCACCCTACCTCCATTCCCAAGATCATAGCACAATGGCTTCTCAGGGCCTAGCCCACACACCCTCCTCCCAAATACACCATTCACACCATAATCAAACTCCTACCTAATTTTCCTAAATATAAATGAGTAGGCCTGCAGGCCTAACTCAGTAATACAATGTTTTATTCAAACCAGATATACACAATTCGCATTTAGATGTTATTGACAACATTGACACAGGATACTTAAATTATTATTAGCAATATTCAGGCATTACTAGTTTATCCATGAAATGTACCTTTGATTAATGGTTTTTATTATGTTTTAGATGCTCTAGTAACAATCACAAGTAGTAAAAAGTAAGAACAAGAAGTTTTCTTAAATGCCCAGATTTTGGGCGCTTAAAACTGCTTTGGGCAAATGCCCGGGCAAATGTCCATTTATAGATGTCCTGCCCACTGGGCATTTGCCCGGCCCACATCACTAGGGATATATGATGCAATTTTCGTATTAATTGCTTTTATTCAAGCTCAAATACATGTTTAACTATTTTCATAAATATTTTTGAAAGGGCGTCCATTTCTATTAGGCTTGTATATTGAAAATTGTACTTTAGAGGTAAGTTTTATATATTATATTGTTTTTCATTAAAAAAACACATATTTAGTGTATAAGTATGTTATAGCAATGCAACCCATGCTGATGAAGACCCAATGAAGGGTTAAAAACATGTTTCGATAAACATAGCATTAACAGGTTCGATTCTCGGCTCGGCCAATAATTTCATTCAGGTGTCTCTCAGTAAACTCAATAATACGTCTATTGAACACATTATCAATCATAGTTAATGTCTTGGTTTCAAATACAAGATAGGAGGAAAAGAAATGCCCTCAATCCTCGAAGAATGAGGACTGGGGGACTCGGAAAGAAGTAGAGCCATTAAAGGCAGACAGGAAAGGGAAACGTGAGAGGGTCCGCCCCAAAGTCAATGGAAGAAGGGAAATACGAACCCAGCCCAGGAATCCCTCGGCGTTGCCAACTCCCGAACCCAACAGCCATGAGCCCTTGAAGGTGTAGCACTATTCAGGGTGCACCATAAGTGGTGGGGCTACACACACCGTGACTCCTTTAGGCCCTTCAGTAGAAGGCAGGAGATAACAGGAAGGCGAAAACAAAGAGGTCTGACCCCTCGAAGAATGAGGGGTCAGGAAAGATGAAACAAGGGCCAATAAAGGTGGGAAAATGGAATAGGTCTTGGATACCCTAATACCGTCGGGGACGCAAAAAGAATGTTGACCTAGGGAGGTCAATAGGAAAGATGAAGGAGAGGAGCCCAGCACAAGTGAAAGAATGCCGGACTTAGATGGGGTCCCGTGGTCGCCAGCCAACGTCCCACTAGTTGTGAGTCCCTGGGGGAGGGAAGATGAAATGCTCCGATTTATTTCACTCTTGATGTTTTGAAATAAGCATAAGACGTTTGCTCTTTTCGTGTAAATGCTGTGTTTGTGATCCCGGTCGTTAATGGACAGCTAGGCAACCTCTGACCTTTCCGAGCCCTTATTAGCGAACACAACAGAACAGAAGATCATCAAGTGCCTGGGCGGGTAAAATCAATACCTGGGTATGGCACTACTGTAGCGTCGTAGTCAGTGGCGGCAATTCACTCCGAACGACGCGTTGCGACGTGCCGCCGAATCTGAAGTCGGAAAATAATATATAAAGGATATTTTGTTTTGTTTTACACATATTTAGGGGCATTGCGACATCGTGATCATGTAGTCCTGTGTACTTGCGCGAGTGGATTCTGCCTGATAACCTGTGTCATTGTGATGCCTAAGTTCAAATAATTGCGGATAGGAAGCAAACCCACATCTTCTCAGTTTTGCCTCACGAGGCTGAATGGACCTCGTTCCATCCCACAGGCCAGAATGAAATTTCTTAGCAGAGCCGGGAATCGACCCGGACCTCAGGAGTGAATGATAGCTACGGGGTTGAATTCTTGAGTTTACCTATAAATTGCCAACCTGACTATGACAATGAGCACTGACAATGTTCGTTAATTGTTGGTAAAAATGCGCTCCTGAACGAGTAGGCTTATAACCTACACTGACTTCCCTCTCAACTCATACAACCCACCACCTCGTGGTGTAGTGGCTAACATTCTTGGCTGTCTCCTTATTGGTACGAGTTCGATCCAAGTTCTAGTCTGAGGGTTGAAAAAATGAAGAATTAGGTTCGATCCCCACCTCAACCAACTTAGAAGTGGCTTTCCGTGCTTTCTCACTTCTGCTCCAGGGCAAATACCGGATGGTTCCTAACTGAAGGCCAAGGCCGTCTCTTTTTTTAATCCCAGCCTCCACATGCGAACAATACGTCAAAACTAAATACATACTAACAATGCATTTTGAAATGAACTGCAGTACCTATAATAATAATAATAGCGGCCCCCTTGCGAGAACTCGCGCATCTTCATTAACCATCCGCCCGGCTTTATTGAAATGCGGGCTCGACGCGACAGTCCTGGCGGGGACACCGTCTTGTTTATTTGTTCAAACGCACTTTATACACAAAAATAAATATATTTATGTTGACCTTTCAAGAAATGCATGATTTTTCCTGCACTATTGAGACGATTTTGAGGATTTTGATACAAACCGTACGTTCTAACTCTCTCTGGTTTAAGAGCTTGAATTTTGTGAAACATACACCTTAGCGTTTTTCAACAATCGCATGCCCTGAGCTTAGATCTTTTGACGTCTTGTTTAATACTGCAATCTACCAGTGAAAACGAGAACTCTACTGGACGAACAGCGTCGGATACTTAATTAATAATTTCGAAATGTGATACGATATCAATATCGCGATAAGACATCGTAGGATTATGAATGCCTTGGATTTTTGCCGTCCTTGAAAAAAAAAAAAGGTCAAAATAGAATCTCTCGACCACGAAACGAACCCGAGATTTTGGGATCATGATGTGGAGTATATGAAATGTTATTGGCATCAGAATAATACGCAACACGTTGGATCTGGTCCATGTATGGAGCAATACATTTGTTTCACACGGATATGAATTTGGTCCTAGCGGAAGGTGTACAGACACGAGTGAAAAGTATAATATGAACTTGACAATGGAAGCAATAAACGAAGGTAGATGGTGACAACAAAACCAGGTGTTATCGCACGTAAAAACCTGTGTCGTCACAACGTAACCGGTTTCTGCGTGTGCTTACTGTAAACATAAACATCACAGCTTTGACCCATTTTAAGCCACTAACATGAGCGCGCTCCTACTGCGGTACAGGAGGTACCCTATAGCGAAGCTCGATGCTAAGGTCACCAACCACTAGTCGAGAATTCTACACCGGCCCAATACAAGCCTACCAAACCCACGATCATGTATTTATCTTTAGGCTACAGTCTCAAAATGTTCGCATGAAGAACGAAACACGCCATCCCCTTAATTAGTATTTGAAGTAAGGAAGAAAGAAAGCTTGTAGATTTAACTGACCGTTAATCCTGCGATCATGAGCCACGGGACCCCAAATTTTACGTGGAATCTGAACCACAGGACGTGATTTTTCGCTTTGAAATTCTCACATGCATTGACCGTAGTGAAATGTATGATGTTTCAAAAAGTGTATTATTTGTTTATTTTCAGGTTTATATATATTTATGAAGGTTTATTAATATTATTAATAGTTGTAGTGAATGCATTTAGTGACCTTGCGACCTTCATGGCCATGTTCTCCGTGTATTTGAGTGTGTGGAATCTACCTGTTAACTTGCGGCATGCGATGGCCGTATTAGGGGCTAGGATTTCCGTAGCTAAACTTTTAAGACACCATCCCGGCATTTGCCTGGAGTAGTGGTAAACCACTTCTAGGAAGGTTCTGGTAGGAATCTAACGCATCGCTTCTCAGATTTGCATCACAGGACTGATGTACCTCGTTCCAACCCTCAGACCAGAATTAAATTTCTTGGCAGAGCCGGGAATCGAACTCAGACCACCACGGTGACCGCCAAGAATGCTAGTCACTGCGCCATGAGGTGGTCTTTATTAATATCAACAAGGCAAAAACCTAAAAACCTAGACGATTTGTTGGAGTACAATTACTTGGCCATGAAAACATTCCATGCTGTTGAAGGAGCTCATAGTTCCCACAACAAAGAAGTACGATGTACTTCATATTATATGTGGCAGGGTCCAGGCAGGACTTTATACCAAAAGCTTGCTAATGAACCCAACTTGATAAACTAAGTCGAAACCCCGCAACAGACGCTCCTGGATGATTTGTTGAAATATAAAAGAATAGACGTAGCATGGTGATCAGATCACACAACACGACAAAATCCTCGCCGAGACACTGTGCAATACCCGCCACGAAGAAACCGGTTTCCAGAACAAAACAATGAAATCAAGGAACCGGTTGGCATGTTTTTAAGATGCAGCAGTAGCGTCCAAACTCCAATACAGTATCATTGTACCGAGTACTGGAGCGGGTGTTCGACCTTAATTACGAACGACCTGGTGACCCACATGAGACGGATGTATTCAAGCCGTGGTTGCCTGCGCCAATCTTGGGTGCACCATATCCCTTAGTCGCAAATGGCATATGTATTTATGATCATTCTTTGATCATTTAATGACCAAAAAACGAGCACGGAATGATCTTGCCTGGCGATATACACCTTTCCTACAGGAAGTATAGAAAGCGAATATACGAGTGAAAAATATTGTGGAAAAACCAGGATGTCTACCAAAACCAACTAACGGATTAATAAATACATGTAATTTTTTTCAGGATTAGGGCATAAACCAGCTCTTTTGGGTACATTCGTGTTGACCGACTGAAAAGCACCAAACTTTTGTTTTAAGGCAACACTGAAAAATGGCTTCGAAAGAAAGAAAGAAAGAAAGAAAGAAAGAAAGAAAGAAAGAAAGAAAGAAAGAAAGAAAGAAAGAAAGACAGACTAGTACAATGCTAAGACAGTTACATTAATCTACAATTCGAACAATCTTAATCTCGCTCTTGGAAACAGTAAGTTGACGTAAACTAAAACGAAACTCACTCAAGGAGGGTTATATTTTATTAGAAAGTTTAATTCTTGAGAAGCTAGCACAAACAGAGATACACGGGGCCGATACCTACAATATTCCCAGTCACTAAAAAAAGTAAAATGAATGAACAACCGAAGTTAAGAGCACACTACTACTCTCAAGCAGTGCGATGTATTACCTTTCATGTTAGGTAAAAACGTGGGGGGAAGAGTCCGGTGCCTGTGAGCTAGGCTCCTTTTACTCTATTATGTAGATTTTTATTTTTATTTTGAGTTTTATAATGACTTTATCATTCATTTGACTTTGGCAGTTAGGACGCCTTTGGTCAAATATTTTGTTGTGGTAAAGCTTTGAATTTTGCTTTATGGTTTTAAAATAAGATATGTTTCTTGAAAAAAAAAAAAATACAGTAAGGGGGGTTCGAGAGTAGCCGAGTGCTTTAGCTTACATCTGGATTGAGATTTGCGTGGTGGTGAACAGCCAGGAACCTAAGATCGATACCAGACATGGCGTAAGCTCATCAATGGCGACTAGCGAGTCCCGGGAGTGGCTGCAGGCACAAGTACACTGCTACCCCTTCGGCATCCACATCCAGTCTCAGCACTTGGGTGAAAAGTAAAGCTACAGGAAGTACAGTAAGTAGCCGTAGGGAAATCTATGTACCACTACGTAAGAACGCTGGGACTAACAGACTTTAAAACGACAACTTTCTTTTCTTATAGATGGCAAAAGTAAGATTGTGATAGATATCGGTGTTCCCTTAAAATGTAGTGAATAGAAGATCTGCTGAATTACGTAGTGCGCAACACTTTTTTTTTCTTGGATACAAAATATGTGATATATTCTTGCTAGAGCCGCTTCATGACAAACTGAACACGGCTGTGCTTTACCATCGTTCTAAAAGCCATCGTAATATGAGTACCGTTGGACCCGGATACCACAAAAGGCGGCAACTACAGGTTACACAAAACCTAATCCAATATAGGGAACTGCCATGGAAAGAAGACCCACGGTAATGGCGTTACGCAAAGCACTTCCTGCAAAAGTAACGAGTATTCCCTCTACCGAGAGGCCAGCAAGGTTACTTCCCCACCATACCCTTGAAAGACGATTGTGTCAAATGAAGAGTTATGGGGAGATCGTGGTCATCAACTCCAGTTGTGCGAATTCTCTGATTAACTGTGTTTCTGTGGTGTACTAGGATAAGCTGATAGGTATCACTAAACAGTCGATTATTCCTATCGGAGAGAGTCCTGTTGCTATGGTTAACACGGGCTAGGTTGCATTTGTGTTCTGTTATTTTGCTTTAGTTTTAAAACTGCTTTTTAGAGATGAGACTAGAATGAAATTTATTCAGCCAGCTCAAATGTGCGCGTGTTTTTTTAAAATGTGACAATGACTTGCTCCATTAGAGATATAGCTTGTTGTAAACAAAGTACGCCAATAATGTACTATGTAATATTACGTCGTATTATAAGATTCTTTGTGTTTTTTTGTATCGAACTGCAGTTCAATAGCAGATTAATAAAAGAAAAAGACCGTTCGGTGTACACCTACCAAACCCAGAAATTGTTTCCCTATGTATTAAATAAAAAGACTACGTACTTACAGGAAAAGATCAGGACTGTACAGGCGGATGATCAAACAGCTCTTCGCCGAACTGTTCTCCACCGAGCATTGTCGTGGATTCTTAAGCTAAAGGGGGACCTCGCAGCCTAGAGGATTCAAATCTGTGTGTACGTGTTTTTTTTTAATTGTTCAACCTGATTACGCACACATTTCTTAATAAATCGACGTTCTTTTTATAAGAAATATCTTTTAAATATTCAACATTTTGCACAACCCATCTACCAGGATTGGATAAGTTAGTTCTTTTAAAATTAACCTGTTACATTAACGCACTCAAAATATTAATGGAATCATAGTTATCGGTACCGAAGTAACGCATTGTTACTTTTCCATTACTTATGTATAAAATAGCTGCTTAATAATAAATTCCCCGTTTCTATAATGTGCTTGGTTTGAACTGAAAAAAAAAATGAATTGGTACAAGGGCGGCCAGCATTGAGACGGATCGACTTCATCAAATCCAACATGAATATGACACTGAAGGATATGAAGTATATGGCTGAAGACCAAATCATATGGAGACGTCCATCCATGCAGTCGCTAGGAGTCTACGCCGACTTGATGGCACCTGATCATCAAATCACATTTAATTGTTGTTGTCGTTGTCGTCGATTCATTAAAACATTATTTAGGGGCTTTGCGACATCGTTCTCATTACAGTAGAACTCCTTAGGACTTGCTCGCCTGTTGTTTTTGTTTGAGTCTTCAGTCTTTTGACTGGTTTGATACAGCACTCCATGGCTCCCTGTCCTGAGCTAATCGTTTCATGGCTACATAGCTCGCCTAATAAGTTTAAATCAGAGCACGTCCCTGCACGCAGGGGATTGAGAAGGCTATATTTATTTGTTTGATTGATTGCAACAATTCCTTAGGGACAACATTCAAAAACCTAAAATCATATCTTCTCCAGTGACCTAAGATGACTTATTTCTCAAATCCTTGTTTAACGTTATCTGAGAAACGGTCAGAGGTCACCACGGTCTAGGTATCTACACAATCATATCTCTCATCTAGAATCACAAATTCGCTCCAAAATACTGCCGTTAAAGACGAGTTATGATTTCTGCACTCCCAAGGTTAAAAAGTCAGACTAGGTTAAAGGGAAATGTTACAAAGTACTTACATACTTAATAGACAACGAAAATACACCTTCAGTCAATAACAATGTTTTCCAATAATAGAAACAAAAATGAAGTTGCAAGTCTGTGTGATAATGTGATAAATGTAAAACAATTTTCTAAGTGTTTCTAAAAAAGTAAGGTTCAATACTATTTCTAAAATTTTATCTACTGTAAAACATTTAAAAATAATAAAAAAAATAAAAAAAGCAGATGTTACAAATTTTGATTAATATGAAAAACTGTTTCTTCAAAGACAGTTCAATATAGGAAATGCCAATGTTGTGGAAACTATGTACAGGCCGGACGTTTGTTTTAGACGAGTGAAAAATCTTAATGGAAGCCTGGAGGCGAGTTACTACAGTACCTGTGTTATCAGCTGCCCCAAGCGGTCCGATGATTGACAAAGATGTTTCACACTTCTGCTAGGAGCACAGTCATCGGCAAATATAATGACATTCTGTTCGTAACTATGTAACCTGTACTTCCGCGACACACAATACTTCGATGTGGACTGTACTGTCTGCTCAAGTCTGGAATTCCATAACATCAGATTGGTGGTGACAAGTGTGAAGCGATAGGGTGAGAGAGTGAGTGTGTGTAGGCTCACCCGCAGGCTTCAAGGTCAAGGGCAATCGTCTAAAACAAACGTCCGGCCTGTATAAGTAGGCCTACAGTGTAAATTTTTTGCCATTATTTATTGTCATATGCTAACGTGAAAATATAACTTTATAATCACGTTGCTGTGAAATTTCTAATCAAAAAATTCAAACTTTGTCATTTTTTTTTAGAGTATGGCTTTTAGTGCCGGGAGTGTCCGAGGACATGTTCGGCTCGCCAGTTTTGTAGCTGCTTCGAGACGGACACCCAATGGGTGAGCTACAAGTACCGTTGGGGAGGAAAGTTGGAAGGGAAGGGCGAGGAGTTGGAAGGTAGCGGCTGTGGCCTATAGTGAGGGACCAACCCCAGCATTTGCCTGGAAGGAAGATGGGAAACCACAGAAGACCATCTTCAAGGTTGCCGGCGAGGGGATTCGAACCTCCTCGCCTCCCGGATGTGAGCGACTGCTATTAGTCATGCCGTAACCACCACGGCTAACTCACCCGGTACTTTGTCAATAAGGATCACTTTCTACACATGGTTATTTTCCTGTCACTTCATACTTAAATGCTTGCTGATGTTTTCTTCGAGAGAAAAAAGTGCTAATAATATTTCAATAAAAATAAATTGCTATTTCAAAATTAATGTGAATAATTTTAAAAAAAGGGTAACGCCACTGACATTCATTGTTCCTTTCCGAAAAGTACGAGCATTTTCATTATTTCGTTATTGTTAAAAGTAGGAGCGTTACAGTTATTTAGCAACATCGTAACTTCCTCGTTACAGTAAACGTAATTTAGAAACGGCGTTACCCAAAATCTGCCATCTGAAGTACTACTAGTTGCTTGTGAACTGCCTTGAACTTCGAACTCCGCGACTTACGTTTGTGCTTTGGTTGATTAAGGACATAATTACTGCCGTAAATGCAAAATGCTAGCGAGATGATATGCTGAAAGACGTAGCTGTAGAGAAAGGCGACCCGGAACACCAGGAAGCAGCATGAGGGGGATAGAAGGTTAATTTGGTCCGTGACAAACTATTTATACAGCAGCCACTCCAAGAAGAACGCGTGTGGTCACTTTGCGCAGGTCTCAATCCATTGATTAAACTCTCTTGTCTAGACACGGGAGATGAAATCTCTCACCAGGGAGACTGGGTACGAGCAACCGTCAATACAATCGCAACTCACTACCACACAAATTATCACCTAAAATGCGAAACCAAAACAGGTAAAATATACAAACTATTAACTAGGAATTTTATGAAATGAATCAGCATTATTCTTGCTATTATTTTAATTGAAGGGTTTATAACATCGCGGTGAGTATTTTCTTGGATGAGTATACTTGTACTTAGGTGGAACAAAGCAAACGGGGACTTTTAATTTGGTACCCGTCCAGGCATTTGGCTGAGTAAAAATGGAACACTACATCTAGAATGGCTAGGATGGGAATCGAAACTTTCTGTCCTCAGATGTCGTTTCAAGGCTAAGTAAATTCCGTTCCAACCAACAGATCAATATTAAATTCCTTGGCAGAGCCGGGATTGAAATCCGGTACGTCGATGGAACGTCGAAACCAAGATTGAGGCTAAAGCATTGTGCCCAGTTCTTGTTTAAGTCCTTCAGAAATGACAATTCATGTATGGGGCTTGTGAAAACTTTGTCATCAGACCCGTGTAGTTGGGTATGTGTTGGACTTGTCTGATAGCCTGTGTTACTTTAGTTCTTGTTGTTTTAGGGGCTTGCACATAGTGTCACTGAGCCCCGCGTGTGTGTCATACACATACACAAATTTGTCTGATAACATGTGTTATTGAGGCTTTTGTTGTAGTGTGTGTACTACTTGTAATTCAGTAGATTGGGAAGGAGGCATCCGTGGCCTTGTGTTAGGAACCATCCCTGCCTTTGTCGGGAGTAGAAGTGGGAAACCACACAGAACTACTTTCAGGATGGCTGAGGTGGGAATTGAACCCACATCTTTTCAGCGTTGCCTCACGAGGCTGAGTGTACCCCGTTCCAGCTCTCAGACCAGAATTAAATTTATTGGCAGAGCCGGGAATCAAACCCGGACCCTCGGGGCGACAACCAAGAATGCTAGTCGCTACACAACGAGGTGCACTAAGTGTTACTTGAAAACGGGACTTCCTATTTATTAAAACCTTGTTCCTGTATTTTAGAAATGAAATAATAATAGTGGAGATAGTTCCAAGAATGTGAGAAAGACCTGATGGAAATTGGTCATCCAGAAACGGAAATTCACGGCAAATGCAAATTTCAACAAATGGCTAAAAACTATCAAAATTAAAATCTGGCCCAGGAGACGGCGAGGGTCTCTACCGGAAGCATGAAAGAAGGCACTGATCGATGGACTCAAGCAATACCGGGAGGATGCAAAGGCCGTTAGAAGAACAAGATCCAGCCAATTGAAATTGATGTCAATATGCAGTCCATGAAAGCTGAATCCAAATGTAAAAAATAATGATTACTATTATTTCTTTGTATACCTTAGCTCTCTTATGTCATACGAAACAGAGATACGGTCTGTTCACTTTATCGGCTAAAGGCCTACACCGATAACGCACATCCTTGAATATAATATAAATAACATTTTGGTGAAGAAATGTTTTAATATCATTGCATCATCTGAGATGGATCTTGTAAACAGAATCTTCCGTTTGTCAGCAAGGTGACGCCCAAAGCGTGACGGCGACGCGACGCGTTGGCACGACACTATCTCATGTGCTACGGCCAGTCTGTAATATGGAGCACAGAAAAGTGATAGCAACATGGACTGAGATGGTATTTCTTGTTCTCAACAGGGCCGCAGAGAGCGACCACGGGCCCCTTATTTTTTTTACTCGTTCCGGGACATTATCCTGGAGGCATCAACCCCTCCTGTCCCATAATAATAATAATAATAATAATAATAATAATAATAATATAATTGGTTTTACGTCCCTTTTAACTACTGTGGCTTTTAGAGACGCCGGGGTGACGGAATTTTGCTCCGAAGGGGATCTATAATGTGCCAGTAAATCTACTGACCCGGCTCCCTCACATTTGCGCGCCCTCAAATGCCAGCTGACTGCGCCAGGATACGAACCTGCAAACCTGGGGCCAGCAAGCGAGAACGTTACCGCTGAGCCACGCAGTCAGTATTCCCTCCCCTCCCCCCACCGCCAAAAAAGAAACTCCGTGTAATATAGTATACCTAATTAAATATGAGTTTGTTCTTTCTTTTATAAGTGTAGTACTTTGTGTGTGCTAAAGTCTGAAAATCCTTTGAATCGTTAACTTTGTACCGTAGCAAGCTTTAGAAGCGATTGCGTTCTGAACTATTTTGTTAGTGACCAATACTATTGTGGGGTTTGAAGCCATTTTTCAGTGTTGCCTAAGTTTTAAAAAAATGGTGCTTTTCAGTCGGTCAGCACGACTGAAAATCACCAAACTTTTGACCAGTACTATTCAATTTACTCAACAAGCTACTTAGGCGAGTTCTTGACCTCTTAAAATATAACAGACTTGACTGATTTCCGGAAGTTCCTGCACTGACGTCCACTTTTCCTCACTTGTTCATCTTGTTACCATACATACAAGTGCAAGCTTACTTAGTTCCCACGCGTTGAAGAGTGCGCGATCGCCATATACAAGTCGAAGGTGGTATCGGTAGTTATGAAAGTACTTACAAGGGAACCGCACCAACTCATCACAGATTTCATCCAAATGTTTTCTATACGCAGGGATTGACCAGAAATTTAAGTGACAGAAGTGGGAGCTTCAGATGGCCAAGCGTTAAAAAAAAAAAAGGCACGGGTCGGACGAGGCATGCGCCACGTATCTTTTTTTTCAATAGCAACTATAAAACAACTATGTAACTTAATTAAAATATTTAGTAAATTAAAATCTTAAGTCAATAACCAGTTGTACTTTAATCACAGTACCGGTTTCGGCCACAATGTGATCTTCAGCGGTAAATTATAGAATACGTAAAGAAGCAAGACTTACATACAAAAAATTTCCTTATCAAAGGTTGTTATCAAAATAATTACTAAAATACTAACCGTCTAAAGGCTGAAAAAACACTTAAAAATTTAAAAAATCAGATCTGTTACAATAGTTATAAAATGAAAGATATAAATCTTATTAATAATGTTGAATTTTGGGCTTATGCCGTGTTTTATTATACTAAAATTCGACGCGTTTCGAAAGAAACCATGACTTTCATCGTCAGGAATAATCTGGAATACGACAATGTTGCTAAGAGAAAGCAAGGAAGAACATATAGAAGGTGCCCAAAGATGGACGCCATTATAGCCCCATGTTAGGGACAACGGAAAGCAGCAGTGAATTACTTTCTCAGGGTTCTGATAATAGGTAGCCAGGATTCACTGAGATTGTAGCCGGTGTCGCGGTTGAAATTATCTGGGTGTTTACGTATGATTCTGGGACGATATTGCTTTATACGGGCAAGAACATCCACTCCTTGGAACATGACATCATGGCCAGGTGTTAAAGCATGATCGGCAACAGCTGATTTATCAGGTTGAATGAGCCTGATACATCTATTATGTTCCTTAATGCGAGTGCATATTGTTCTCGAAGTCTGCCCGATGTAAACCTTGCCACAAGTACAGGGAACTCTGTAGATACCCGGTTGTTGCAATTTAGGCAAACTGTCCTTAGTTGGTCGCAGGAGTTGCCTAATCTTAACAGAAGTTCCAAATACAGTCCGTATGTTGTACCGACGTAGGATTTTAGCAATACGATCCGTTGTGTTATGTATGTACGGAAGGTAAGCAGTTCCTCTTACATCTCTTTTCTCAACTGACGTCCTATTATTATTTGTTGGTTTCAGAACCGTAGAAATCAAAGCCTTGCTATAACCGTTGCTCTCAAAGGTGGTTCGCAGGGTGTTAATTTCTTCTTGTAAAGAAGACACTTCACAAATCCTCCTAGCCCTGGTAGTTAGAGTTGTAAGGATACCATGTTTCTGGGCAGGGTGATGGTGAGAACTTGCGTGGAGATATCTATTGGTGTGTGTTGGCTTACGAAAAACGCTGTGTCCTAAAGATCCATCCTCTTTCTTGGTGACGAGAACATCTAGAAAAGGTATTTTGCCTTCAGATTCCTTTTCCATGGTGAAACAAATAGAAGGGTGCTGGAGATTAAGGTGATCCAGGAAATGGCTAAGATTTTCCTCACCTTCCGTCCAAACAACGAACGTGTCATCCACATAACGCCACCAGATCTTCGGTTTGAAAGGAGCCGTCGACAAAGCTTTCTCTTCAAAGTTCTCCATGAAGAAATTAGCCACAACAGGAGAGAGAGGACTACCCATGGCCACACCATCAGTCTGCTCATAAAAATTCCCATTCCATAGAAAGTAGGAGGAGGTCATGCAGTGAGTCTCGACGTGGTGTCTCTGTTTACGAGAGTACCTATTGATGGTGTTATGTCTCTCATTAATGGCTTTTTTCCTGAAGACATCACAAGACTTTTTTTTATCACTGCATGACCTCCTCCTACTTTCTATGGAATGGGAATTTTTATGAGCAGACTGATGGTGTGGCCATGGGTAGTCCTCTCTCTCCTGTTGTGGCTAATTTCTTCATGGAGAACTTTGAAGAGAAAGCTTTGTCGACGGCTCCTTTCAAACCGAAGATCTGGTGGCGTTATGTGGATGACACGTTCGTTGTTTGGACGGAAGGTGAGGAAAATCTTAGCCATTTCCTGGATCACCTTAATCTCCAGCACCCTTCTATTTGTTTCACCATGGAAAAGGAATCTGAAGGCAAAATACCTTTTCTAGATGTTCTCGTCACCAAGAAAGAGGATGGATCTTTAGGACACAGCGTTTTTCGTAAGCCAACACACACCAATAGATATCTCCACGCAAGTTCTCACCATCACCCTGCCCAGAAACATGGTATCCTTACAACTCTAACTACCAGGGCTAGGAGGATTTGTGAAGTGTCTTCTTTACAAGAAGAAATTAACACCCTGCGAACCACCTTTGAGAGCAACGGTTATAGCAAGGCTTTGATTTCTACGGTTCTGAAACCAACAAATAATAATAGGACGTCAGTTGAGAAAAGAGATGTAAGAGGAACTGCTTACCTTCCGTACATACATAACACAACGGATCGTATTGCTAAAATCCTACGTCGGTACAACATACGGACTGTATTTGGAACTTCTGTTAAGATTAGGCAACTCCTGCGACCAACTAAGGACAGTTTGCCTAAATTGCAACAACCGGGTATCTACAGAGTTCCCTGTACTTGTGGCAAGGTTTACATCGGGCAGACTTCGAGAACAATATGCACTCGCATTAAGGAACATAATAGATGTATCAGGCTCATTCAACCTGATAAATCAGCTGTTGCCGATCATGCTTTAACACCTGGCCATGATGTCATGTTCCAAGGAGTGGATGTTCTTGCCCGTATAAAGCAATATCGTCCCAGAATCATACGTAAACACCCAGATAATTTCGACCGCGACACCGGCTACAATCTCAGTGAATCCTGGCTACCTATTATCAGAACCCTGAGAAAGTAATTCACTGCTGCTTTCCGTTGTCCCTAACATGGGGCTATAATGGCGTCCATCTTTGGGCACCTTCTATATATTCTTCGTTGCTTTCTCTTAGCAACATTGTCGTATTCCAGATTATTCCTGACGATGAAAGACATGGTTTCTTTCGAAACGCGTCGAATTTTAGTATAATAAAGCACGGCATAAGCCCAAAATTCAACATTATGAATAGTAACACGGGCCGTGAAAGTCTAAATGACGATATAAATCTTGATTAAAAAAGAGCTTGACGTAAAAACAGTGATGTGGTTATTATATACGCATGGAAATTCGTAGGGTATGACTGATGTGAACATGTATGCGAAATAATATAATATGATGTAACTGTGAAATTACGATAAAAGAAATTGCGTAATTCAACGTATAGTTACGGCAAGGAATAGATTGTTTTTGTAATTATTTTGATAACAACCTTTGATATACACATTTTTGTATGTCAGTCTTGCATCTTTACGTATTTTATAATTTACCGCTGAAGGTCACAATGTGGCCGAAAACAGTACTGTGATCAAAGTACGTACAACTGGTTATTAACTTTAAGTAAAACCACTGTGTATCTACAGTAATGTTCTATCCATACGACACTCTCGTGTACGCCTTTATTGCATTCCCTTCCTAGAAATTTATTTGCCATCCCAAGTTTCCCTTTGCCTTTCCGTTTCATGACTTTTATACAAATATATGAATAGATACAATATATTGAACATTATTTAGGTTTATCTGCAGTGTAAAGTAACGTACCAATAAAAACAAGACAAAAAAAGTTCCCGCATAGGGACTCGACCCCCACAATCCTCGGACTACCGTTCTGTACTCTTTCCGCTGCCAGGAAACTAACATTTAGCAATCATACGTGGCTCATGCATCGCAAAAACGCGCTCCCCTTGTTAGAGATTTTAGGATTCAAAGAAGCTCAGAAGTAAAAACAATGTGAACACATTCTACGAATCTATGCTTTCTCGTGTAGCGGGGATGTAAGTTTTCGTGTTTTTTTTTCCGAAAGATAACTGTAATCCAGGGTCAATGAAGCTGAAAAGTAATTTCGATGGAATGTGCATAATCCACGATGGCTTCTTTCGATCGTCTGACTCACGAGCCATTAAATTAAAGTTTTGCGGAGGCATTGTCGGCCTTGGCGCATGTTTATGACGGCCGTAGCGAACCAGAGAAGTCTATCGATCATAAAATTGATAGAGGAATGTCGTCACGTGCACCGTCACGTTCCTGTTAGCGGCGATCACCTGCCGTCAATTAACAGTCAACTTTATTTGACAGGATCACATTTAATGCGTCAACACTACCGCGCTTCAAAGGGTCACTAAAGTCTGGATCTACGCTCTATTGGTAGATTCCTACACCGCGGATATTTCCCTTTCAGGAATTAATTGCCAGCGGTCGAGATGGGAACTATTCTTTGTTTACTTGTGTCACACGCGTCAGCCTGCTTCGTTGCCAGATGCAGTTGCGCGAGTAGGATATGACTAAGCTCTTGAAGGTGCGCAAATGTGAGGGAACCGTGTCAATAGATTTACTGGCACGTTAAAGATCCCTTCGGGGCAAAAGTCCGGCACCCCGACGTCTCTAGACGCTGCATCATCAACAACAATTTGCCTGATAACTTGTGTTCTTGTGGTGACTGCAGTAGCGAGTGTAACTAAAATTTTCAGGGTCGGGAATGGGGTATGTGCCTTAGGACTTTAAGATACTATCCCGGCATTTGCCTGCAGAGAGTGTGGAAGAAAAAAACACTCAGGATAACCGCCGACTGCGCCGGAATTCGAACCTCCGATCTCCGGATTTGCTGCAGCGCCCCCATCGCGATCGTTGTGAGTGATCTAATTCACACGGCCGGGGTTATTATTCTTACTATGGTTATTATGTTCGCGGGTTTAACGTCTCTTATACCTACTAGGGCTTTGAGGGCCAAAGAATAAAGCTCTTGAGAGAATCTTCAGCATGCCAATACACACCACTCTATAAGAGGGTGTGACAAAAAAACACCCGCTGATTAGAGCTTACATAAACGAACGCATGGTATTATGTCAACGAACTTGCCTGAATTAAGAGCGATGTTGTAAGATCTTGCAACACAACCTGTTGGAGGGACTGGCCAGAGGTCACATATTGGGTGGGGCAAGCCGCGGGCGCGGGATAGCCTGAGTTCAAAGGGTACGAAGCTCTATGGATACCATTATCAAGAAGAGATGATCCACATTTAGTAAGGGCGAGCGAGTGTCACAACAATTAATTTAAAATTAAATCATAATCGCACGAAATCAACATCAGTTGGTCGAAGGAAGGAAGGTTACAGTTAATCTAGGTCATAAGCCACGGGACCTCGTAGAAACCGAACCATATGACGTTTTACTTAAATTCCAAATCCATTAACCGGGAACCAAACCCAGTATATCTTGGTGCGAGACAAGCCACTTAGCCGCTATGCCTCCACCGTGTAAAGGCTCATATAGTGTTCTGCCTCATGCATTTCCTGGAAATGACCACAAAAATCCAAAGATCCAGCATGTATCAGCAATCCACATCGTGTATGCACTTGGCTATACCTACCGTAACTTAAAGGACGCAGACGTAACAACTTTGTCGGCAATTTTTAAGGATGATTTTCAGAGAGAGTGAGAATACTGGTTATAGGACATAACGTACCACGGACATAACGTACCACTGGCCGGCTGATGACCTGCGAAGAGTCAGCTAATGACCTTAAAATATTTAGGAGAGGACATAACGTACCACTTGAAAGAGTGGGAAGTATTTAGGATGCATGAAACCCTAACCGCACGGCCACTTGCTCGGTATTGCTCAATTAATCCTGGTAATAAATACATGGGCAATAATATAACAAACTAATATAAAATATTATAAGTTTTTGGATTCCCATCACACTGTATCCAGGCTTTGGACTGGCAAAATGTTTATAAACATTTTGGCGTGTATAAAATCAACTGTAGTTAAGCTCTGGTCATTTTTCGTTTTTTTAACTATGTTTTATCAATTTTTAAAATTTTTTAAATTGTTTTCTTTTTGGGTTTTATATCCTAGCGAATAGCAAGTACGCCATGTGAAGTTTCATTCCAAGCTCTGCGAATATGAGAGAGCTCTCAAGCAAGATTTCAAGTTTCCATTCTCTTCATACCGCTTCATTATTCTGTCAAACCGTTCATTATACTTGACATATTTCTTCTTTCTCTTTGAACTTTTCAATGTACAATTCGTACTTCATCCGTCGAAGTGCGCACATAAACCGCCCTTATTCGTTGTACACAACTCCATGTTACTATATCAAAATGTTTAAAGCCGTACTGTGTGATCGCCACTAATGTTTATGTGGTAATGAACCTGTAACTGGGATGCCCGTCTGACATCAAGTGGTACGTTATGTCCTAGCGTAAATATTTGGGAATTACGGGAAAATCGTTCTTAGGTAGATAACGACCTAGGTGGTACGTTACGTCCTCGAAAATCAAGTTGTACGTTTTGTCCGGACACCGAGAATACTGTACCAATAAACGTCGGAACGAAAGATACAGGAAACAAGACAATAAAAGATCCGCCCCTAAATAGCTCGACAGAGATCGTACGACTTCGATGACCCAGCCGTAAACCAATCACACCACCATTATTATTATTATTATTAAAACACACCCAGTTAAATGATCCATTAAGGATCATCGCTTACTTTGGACGGAGGCACAATTTACAGATTATACGATACCTGTATTATAGGGTAGCGCCGTGGAAATAATCTATACTGGTTCTGTTCGGTCACCAGAACGACGATAAGGCAGGTATTTGACGTCAATAGCAGACAATCAAGCCAGTGATAGAACTTAGGAACACCTTGGAATGTAGAAATAATCACAGCAAGATACAAGTTAATGATTCAAAACATTATAATATAATCACCAGAAAGAAACAAATAACAGACTGATCAACAGATAACATCCTAAACAAAACTCTACACAGTCTTTGTTCAAGGCTTCGAAAACCTCTTCACGCACTCTGTTTCGCTGGAGGATCATAGTTGGGCAAGCAGCAAAATGAATTTCCACGACCTGGTCAATCGCGCCATGTGAAGCGAACTGCTTACACCCGAGACTGCGAGGATAAAGCGTTCATTCTCCGTTATCTGCGGGAGACAGAAGTTAGCAAACATAACGGCTCAGGCGGTCGCTCTCCGTAACCAGTTCGGCGTGAGATAGCCGTGAGGACAAAAGCGATGTTGATCAATTATTACGTCCTTAGTAAGGAGCCGCATTTATCTAATCTCAGCGAGCAGGAAGTAATCTGTGTGTCCAGATAGAAGGGCCATCCGAGAAAAAAGGCGCCCCCACACAATAGCCGTGGGAAGAAAGTCTCATACCACGACTCTAAAAGGGGAGCTAGTCCGGCGATCAAGGTTCTGTCTGATCCTGGCGCTAGTAGCAGTCATACTCCAAACTCTCTCGAGGCAAATGCCAGGATAGTACCTCATTTTAAGTCCCGGGTCACCTACCTCATTCCCGACCCTAATACACCGGCCACGGTGGCAGAGAGCGCAAACTCGTTCCTTGCTTGCATCGGGTGGAGCGTGGGTTCGAATCCCGCCTCAACCATCCTGAAAATGGCTTTCGCGGTTTCCCAGTTTACCACCAGGCAAATGCCGAGACGGTACCTTTCGATAGGTTCACGGCCGATTTCCTTCCAAAAAACCCTTCCCTGACCCGTCCTGAAAATAAAATTAATGGCCATTGGCTGCATTAATATAGTACATTATGCAACGAGCATATAATGGCAATAATTAAGACACGAGTATGTTTATAAAACGAGCGTAGCGTAATTTCGTACTCGTGCCTCTTCCCTGTCCCTACACACATTACTACAGTCGTCACATAAATATATACATGTTATCAGTCAAATTCAACACACACCGATCTACACAGAGCTGATGACCAAGATGTCCCCAGGTACTCGTGTCTTAAATACCATTATAGGAGAGTTGCATACGACTGTTTAGGTTCGACGATAATTATAACTATTTTATGATCGAACATAAATATTCATAAATAACTGTCGAGATTTCGCCAGTTTTATGTAGGCCTACTCAACAGAGCGCATGGGACGCAGAGAATACCATGGCCTCCTGGAATACCCCCGCTATGACACTAGACGCCACGCAGTGAAATTTAAAATAGAAGGCCGTGGAAGTCAGCGCAGGTGCGATGGTATCCTTACCTAATTGGTCACACAACTGTACCTTGAGCTCTGATTGGTGGGAGAAACTGTTTCATAATGAAAAATAGTGTTATAATGACCATCATTATGATACAGATTTCTGACATAATATTTACAATAAAATTACAGTTACACTACAAATGACCATAGAAAAACACACATTGAATATACACACACAATTACACGGGGCTAATAACCAAGACGTCCCAAGCTCCTAATACGAATTAATAGTAATGAGCCTGCGTTCATTTTAGGGATTTGGGACATCTTGGTCATCAGCTCTGTGTAGATCGGTGTGTGTTGAATTTGACTGATAACATGTATATATTTATGTGACGACTGTAGTAATGTGTGTAGGGACAGGGAAGAGGCACGTGCCCTGGGACTTGAAATAAGGTACTATCCCGACATTTGCCTGGAGGTAGTGTGGAAAAAACAATTCTCAGGAAAGCGGCTGTCAGCGCAGAGATTCGAATCTACGACCTCCGGACTTCGTGCAGCTGCCCACGCGGTCGTGGTTCACGATTTAACGAGCACGACTATGCCGCGTGATGCCTGGATAAACGGCAAGCATGGCGATTACCAATTTGAATCAGTATTATGAGGTGTAGTGAAAGGAGAAGAAAGTCCCATCTTCAAGAAGGGAGACAGGAAGAAATGCCACAACTACCGGCGAATTACACTGATGTGCCACTGTGCTAAGATTTATGAAAAGGTATTGGAGAAACAGATGCGTAAGGAAACGGAACAGCAACTGAGGGAGGAGCAATATGTATTCAGGCAGGGGAGGTCCACTACTGACCTCATATTTGCAGTGAGACATACAGGAGTGTCACTACGAGTATGGGGAGGATTTGGTATCGGCCTTTATGGACGACAGTGTCGTAAGAAACAGAGTATGGGGAGCGATGAGAGCCAAAGCAGTAACGGAGTAATTATTAAATTAGAGATCCGGGGCATCGTGGTCATTAGCCCGTGTAGCCTATAAAGCAACGTGAGCAGCTGTATTAGGGTCCAGGATTGGGATTTGAAATACGGTAGCGTCCCAGCCTTTACCTGGATGCGCCAGGATTCGAACCCCAGTTACTCAGATCAGCAGGCGGTGGCTGGCACTCCGGATAGCAACCCCAGTGCTCTGCTAGACCGAGTGACTGCAGCCTTGAGGTAGCGCACAAACTGATCACCAGCAAGACACTCCCACAGCTTAGCGCCATTACACAACTACAATATACTGTTGTAATTGATTTACACTAAGGGAGCCAGAGACGATAATTCATGTTAAAGAGAATGACGGCACATATCACTCAAGCGTAATGGGCCAAAAGGAGAAGTTATTTTGCTAATACACACCCAAACAAACATTGGAAAACTGTCATAAGGCGTAGTCTGAGATATGCCGAACGCTATTATCCTAGGCTATTCTGAACAGTAATATACATCATTGGGTTCATATATGCAGTCAATATAGTCAAATCTATCTATGCCATTCCAAACTTTGTGTAAAATAATTTTGCAATACTGTACCTGAAATCCTTTATGTAGTGCAGTGCATATTTCCAAGTGTAGATGTAATTTCTTCGGACTTGAAAAAAGTTGGGTCGCAAGTCGCAAGTTATAAGTTCAGCCGAACTTACTGTATTTTCATCACAGTTCTCAAAATGGTTTGACCTCCACCTGATCATCATTCCCTTTCTGCAGGAACCTTCCTTCCGATACGTGTTCACCAACGAAACATGTTCTAATATATAACCTGAATATAAGTGAAAAAACGAATTTCACATCCCCCCTGCTATTCAGACCGAGTTTTTACACCCACCCTCTCAATCGAATACGTCGCAAGTTATTACAGAGAGCGATAAAAGCAGTGCGAATGTTGACGTAGAGTGGGAAATCGTACGAAGATCACAACGAATCTTATCTCTGGCTGGCGAAGTCTACAAACACAGCTGCCAGTGCAAGCCTGCGGACACCATCTGGTGCGAGCCTATGCAGACTCTCCTGAAGTATTATTTTCTAGTGTTGTAGGAAGGAAACGTTCACATGCTGCGCTACGGTAAGCATCAACATTGTGTTTCAATTACTTTTGAGCATGTTTCAGGAAGCGAAAGACCCATACTTTGGAAGAACAGTAATTTAACAATCATACAAAACAGTTGTGACAAAATGGAAATATTACTCGCGTAAAAAGTCTTATTCTAAAAAGCGACCAAACACCTCCCGGCTGGGGCCAGAGGATCAGATTATACAGCTAAAATGTTTTAACTAGCATAGCACAAAGCTCATAAAACTGAGCCAATGTTAATTTTTAAACAGTCCTAAAATTATTTGCGAACAGGGGTTTAAATCAATTAACAGTTGGTACCATGATCCACAGCCAACGAAAAATCTATATCCAAACTTTAGTCCAACGTAACCCCTACAGCTGGCAAAAAAAACAGTGATCGTGGTGAGCGATTTCAAGGGGTGCACAGGGTCAACTCAGGATATCAATTCCGTGTACGCCTACTTGCGTGCGTGAGGAACTGCTGCCTGTGGTATTGTGATGTTTGTAGGGTAAAACTTCACAAGAGGGTTTCACAATGGTTTTGGGACCAATATTTTCGTCCAGACCAATGGTGGATTGAGGGCCGCGTTAGCTAATAGATAACACCCCTGGTTTTTGTCACGCACAGTGGGGGAAGTCACTCATCAATCTTTATCCAGGCCAATAGTTTTGCCTTTTATTTCATGTCGTGAAACCCTCTCGTAAAGAATTCATGTTTGTAGTACCATAGTGTGTTTGTTCGACAAGTGCTATAAGACACGAGCTACGGCACCATTTGCCTGAAGTGTAGAAAACCATAAAGATGGTCCGTCATTAATTGAGATTTGAACCATGGATCTCCGAATGTGCAACTACCCAAATCATCAACGCAGAGCACGACTTTACATTAACCACCATGTGTTCAAATGGGCGATAAGTACATCCAATTCACAAAATCACAATACGTGATTCAACAGTGAATTATGGCACGAAAGGTGTGTGGTGACTGGCCAACCAGTTCGTATAGTGACATAACTGGAATACAGTTGAGGAAGGCGCTAACGCTCCAGCTACTATGTCTCAACTACCAAATGGTACACATTTTTATTGGAACAGTACATAGTGCAAGATTATGTTCAACGTTCGTCCAGATTGTGGTTTAATCCTAACAATTCTATGCTAATTAACTTTCTATGGTCAAGTGAATTTTTTTCCGCATTATAAAGCAAGAACGTTCTAAAAACAAAAAGTGGTACTAGAGGGATCAAATACCAATGAACCTCTTTCCAAACAAAAGAGTGAGAAATGAGATATGTTATTCACATATCGAGAACATTTTAGTGAAATCAAGACATCCATCAATGTTCTGTTCTGCAAAGAGATGGTTATTAGATCCTTATGGAACATCTTCCGAATAAAAACTCATGTAATACCATTTCGCAAGGGCAAATGACCCTGATATAAACCGATCCGTTGGCGGCAGCAATGACATTCACAGCGACAACAGACATGCTGTCTGTCCACAAACGTAAACGCTATCAAACGCACTTCAGGGATTTTAAGAGCATCATATAGCATCAGCCCTTTATTTGGACAAGAACTGTATATCATATAATATTTAATTCCTGCAATTATAGTGCGCCTGAGCAAATGAACCCATCAAGGCCTAACTTTTAATTAAACATTATAGGGTTTTAACATGGATGTGGTTTAGGGCAGCAGATCTACCTGGAATTAGCGTGGGCAAATTTCAGACACCTAGTTACCATGACAACAAGTGCAATCGCACTTAGTTCCAACTCGTTGAATCGTGCGCGATCATACATAAGTCGAAGGCGGTACTTCTAATACGAATAAACACATATCCATGATTCTGTGTTTGGGTTCTGCAACAGCATAATTCATTATTATGCTAAAAGCCATGTCTCGCTTAGTCACATTTGCAATATTGTGTACGGTAGTATATGTGTAATATGGCTATGTCTTTTTAAAATGTGATTTTTCAATATGATGTTCACCGCACCTAAAAGAAAACCTAGCCTAATCCTAGAATTTCAGAGGTAACTTGAGCCCACAATATAATAAAATAAAATTAACTAAAGAAACAAATATCAAAAGAGTTCGACAGCATTAAGGCTTGGATACGACAAACATGGATGCAACCTAATACACAAATATTGGAAGCTTCAACGGATCTCCACAACACCCTCCGTATTTTACCACTACAGTATGCATTCCAGATACGGTAGTCAAATCATTCGCGACGATCAATATGCATTAGCAAGACTAGCCATATTCATGTTGAAGGCGATTCTCCTAAGTAAACTCATTCACTTTATGAATATGCAGTATTTCAAGGCCAAAGCAAGACAACCATACTGCCTCTTTCAAAACGAAACTTCTCAAGATTAATAATTTTAAAAGCAGAAAGGCTCTGTTTTTGTGTTTATCCAAGGACGAAAATGACACGGCAAATAGCACAAGCGAACCAGCATGGACAGCAATACTTACTTGGGGAAGAAATGGTCGAGATACTTGAGTACGACTTCTCGTAGCCTGTCTTGCTTCATGATGGTGGATGGATACCCAACTTGACTTAAAACATCTGCTTTCATTTTCTTGTATAAAAATGGAACAATCGTTGTAGTAGTTATACAATAGAACACGAGTCAATACATTAAAGTGTTTTCTTTCTTTAATAAACAAACAAATAAAATAAAATTTATCACAGAAATCAACAATAACAAAAGTAGCACAGCCTAATTCTGCAACAACACTGTGTCTTCGCTTCCGCGATGATCACAAACTGCACTCGCGTTCAAGAATAAGTAGTAGTACCTCACTTGATAGTGGTATTTATTAAATGCGCATTGCAACAACACCGGATATGAATGTGATATTGGTGACGTGCCAGTAAACCGGAAGGTCTGTTGTGTATATCGTGGACAACAGTCGAACGAACTCCCGCTTCACAGCTTGACTAAGGTGCGACTGAAAGCTTCGCGTTCCTTACGTTTTCTACACTAGTGGCAGCTTCAGCAGTTAGTACGATGGCGCGCCGCTGCATGGCGCTAGCTGTATCGTTCCGCCGCAATATTCCAAGGCCGGATCGTGAGGAGAACGCGAAGCTTCGATTGTCGCGACTTCAACACAGCTGCTCTCAACAACACTGATATTTCAGTGTTATGTTTACTCAGTTAGCTTGTAATTAATGCTCTTTCGAGCGCTCCTTAATAAATTTATTTATTATTTCTTCACGCTTTACTGAAATTATTTCTAACATGTACGGGTTTTTTGGGCTTCAAGGTCTGTCTGGAATTAGCGTGGACGACTTTCCGACATGTAATTACCATACAACAAGACAAAATCCTTCACTTACCTAGGTCAAAAGATTAGAGGACGGAATATGCACCACTGAAGTTAAATGCCGCATTGCTCAGGCAAAACTAGCTTTTATGCAGAAGAGGAGATTACTGAGTATCAGTCGGGTTAAGCTTTCCCTCCGAATGAGAATGCTACATGCTTTTGTATGGACAGTTGCGTTGTATGCATGTGAAACGTGGACACTAAATAAAAATGAAAAAGAACCGTCTTGAAACCTTTGAGATGTGGTGCTATCGTAAGATGATAAATGTGACGTGGAGGGACAGGATATCGAACACAGGGGTTCTCGACATCGTGAACCAACGGAGATCAATCCTACGCACAATCCATAAACGTCGTCTCGCATGGTGGGGTCACACAATGCGCCACTCCAATTTAATGAGAACAGTGGCAGAAGGGTTCATTGACGGAAAACATCCAAGAGGAAAACCTAGAAATACCTTCCTTAAATAAATTCTAAACGACACCCAAGCACAGAATTATAATTCAATGAAGGAAGCGGCAAATGACAGGACGATCTGGACATGTTTTTTATGGCAACTGACCATCTTAGGACTGCAAACCAATGATGATGATGAATTACCATGGCAAGAAGAGCAAGAACACTTAGTTCCTACTCGTTGAAGCGTGCGAATTACTTATATTAATATACTAATAACATTATAAAATGACTATGTTTTGGTGTCGCAACACCATAACAACATACTCGTCTATTTCTTTTCAAATCCAACACGTTCCGGGAATCGTATTATCTGAGACTATTGTCATGTTGATGGTAATTAGTTGTAGGGGCTTGGGACATCTTGATCATCAGCCCCGTGTACTTAGGTGTGTGTTTAATTTGTCTGATAGCCTATGTTACTGTGGTGACCGTAGTAGTATCTGAAATTGTAAATATTAGGGTAGGGATTGGGGAAGGTGCTCTTGGACTTGAAGTAAGGCAGTGTGGAAAAGACCGGAGGGAAAACCACTCTGATGATAACCGCAATCAGCACCAGAATTCGAATCTCCGGACTTACTGCAGCTGCTCATTAAGGTCGGGGGGGGGGGGGGCACTTTTAATAGCTGCTTCATACAAGGGTTTGAAACACAGTGGTCATCAAGCCCGTTTTCTTGCTCGTGTGTCAAATCTGTCCGATAACGCAGTGGGTTTATTTTGTATGGTATTTGTACTGGAGTGCACTTATTTTTAAACGACAGTTTGATGCTTTTCAGTCGGTCAACACTATTGTACTCAGGTGAGGTGGGTTAATCCTTAATCGTGAAAAAATATGGGTTAATCATTAATCCTGAAAAAAAAAAAAGAGATTAATATATATGTAGTTAGTTATTGTTGTTTTAAGGGGCGGAACTAAATATATATGTATTTAATAATCTCTTGCAAATTAGGGATTAGGGATTAACCCACCTCATCTGGGTACATTCGTGTTGACCGGCTGAAAAGCACCAAACTTTCGTTTACGAAGTCAACACTGAAAATGACTTCAAACACTGTCATTTTTTTAAATATTACAATTGGGTTTTTAGGAATATTAGACTACTATTCATGATTGGTCCGTATTGACGGTTTAGTTATAGATTATAATCAATTAACACACTTTGGTTGGTTCCTTAGTTTTTGGGCTGCGACAACACTGTCATGTAGCCCCGTGTATTTTGGGTGTGTGTAGAATGTCTGATAACCGGTGTTAATTGTGATGACTGTAATAGTGTGTGATTCTGTTTTTTAAAATTCAAGTAAGGACTGCAACTTTGAATTTTTCAAATAGTTCCTACTTTGGCCGCTAAACGCTACCGACAACGACTACTAGGCCTAGTTCAGAACTTAGCTACTAGACGCCACCGCAGTCGGCTCTTGGCAACGAACGTAGCAACCTAAGAGCATTGTTTACATTCTTAACCTATAAAATTTAGTTTCACACAGGTGTAATTAGTGGAAAGTTCTTTAACATGCCATAAATCTATGACATGGGACCGCCGGCTTTACTTCCCCTTCGAAGGCATGCATACTGAGGGATTTTTAACGCTCTTAAAAATCCGACGGCTTCGGCCGGGTTTGAACCCGCTATCTTGGACATGATGATGATAATTGTTGTTTTAAGGGGCCTAACATCGAGGTTATCGGCCCCTAATGATCTGGGTGATAGCGAAAATGAGAATGAAATGGAAACCAGAACGAAAATTATGTGAGACGGAAAATACGTACAAAGAGAAACTCATATGGAAACAACTCACAATATGGTCTTACAAAAGGGAATTTAGAACGAAAAGATTCACAAAAATAATAATTGAAAAAGACCCACAAAACGGAGGCTAGATTCAAAATACGTACAAAATGCAATGTAGCGTCGAAATACTTACAAAATGCAAATGAGATCGAAAATACGTACAAAATGCAATTGAGGTTCAAAATACTTACAAAATGCAATTGAAATTGAAAATACACAATGCAATTCAGATTGAAATATCCCAGTTCCAATCCAAATTATTCACAAAGTGCAATTGAAATTCAAAATACTTACAAAATGCAATTGAAATTGAAAATGCTTACAAAATGTACGGTAGATTCAAACGACTCATGTGGATTGACAATACTTACAAAATGCAATTTAGATTGAAAATACTTGACAAAATGTAATTTAGATTCAAAATACCCACAAAATGCAATTTAGATTCAAAATATTTGCAAAATGCCCACCAAACAAAATGCAATTTAGATTCAAAATTCGTGCGAAATGCGGTTTTGGTTGAAAATACTTACAAAATGCAATTGAAATTCAAAATACTCACTAAAAGTCCCGTCTACCTGCATTGAAAGACTTACTAAAAAGCAATTTAGATTGTCAATCTTTACAAAA
Organism: Meconema thalassinum; assembly: GCA_946902985.2. NCBI lineage: Eukaryota > Metazoa > Arthropoda > Insecta > Orthoptera > Tettigoniidae > Meconema > Meconema thalassinum. The sequence continues at coordinate 154,699,738 of OX336395.1, read as the reverse complement.
TGCAATTGAGGTTGAAAACAATCGCAAGATGTAATTTAGATCGAAAAAACTTACAAAATGCAACGTAGATCAAAAATGCCTAAAAAAATCGCTAAAAGGGAATTTAGATGCACGGTGAACCAAGTAACAAAAACAGTGCTGGAATCTTAAAGAGAAAAGGAAATATAAGGAAAAGAGGAGAGGAGAGAACGGACCCAGCTCAGGAATCCCTCGGGGTCGCCAACTCCCGAACTCACCAGCCGTGAGCCCCTGAGGGTGTAGCATTATCTAGGGTGCACCAGAAGTGGTGGGGCTACATACACCCTGCCTCCTTAAGGGCCTTGAGCACAAGGCAGGAGGTAAAAGGAAAAGAAAAAGAAGGCTGACCCCTCACAGAAGGAGGGTATCAGGAAAGATGAGACAAGGGCCAATTAAGGCGGGAAAGTGAAAGACTCCCTAGGCCTCGGATAACCTAATACCGTCGGGGTCGGAAGAGAACAAGAGTTGACCAAGGGAGGTCGACAGGAAAGAAGACGGAGAGGAGCCCGGCACAAGTAAGGGGAAGCAATGCCGGACTCAGCTGGGGTCCCGTGGTCGCCAACCCACGCCCCACTAGATGTGAGCCCCTGGGGGGTATCTTGGACATAGAAGCTCAGCATGCTACCAACTACGTCACCGAAGCCGCTGTTTAACACACTTTCAGTCTGATCAATACTTTGTTTGTTTGTGTTTATTTACCCATTATACGGTACATCCTTCGAAGCATTGGAAATCAACAAAAAACAAAAATGCCTCTTCATTAGCCTATGTGTCTGCGCAGCCAATCAAATTAATAGACATTGAAACCAATAAATAGTTTAAAAAGTATGAAATTACATGTCAATGTTTTAGCTGGTGCTACAAACATTCATCCAAGTGAAGAATTATAAGATGTTCCAACTCGTCGATAAATGAAAATGAAAGTTTACTTCAAGGACATAGGCCTAAACAAGTGCTGCTGATTGACACAAAGAAAAGAATCCCTAATGTTTTTAGTTTTTAGACCATATTTTAGCCCTATTTTATATACGCATGTTGGTCGAGTGCTTCATTCTCACATTATCATCCATTTTCATTCACATGCCACTTCATGCTTTTTTTTAAACTATTTATTGGTTCCAATGTCTATTAATTTGATTGGCTGCGCAGAGACACAGGCTGATGAAGAGGCAGAAATCTATGTTGATTTCCAATGCTTCGAAACATGTACCGTATAATGTGTAGATTAACAAAAACCAACAAAGTATAGACTAGACGGAACGTGCGGTAATTGATTATAATCTATAGTTACAATTGAGACTGGAAAAGAAGCGATCATGAACCTCCGGACCTCATTTTTACGTGGAATCCGAACCACTCGACATGATATTTCACTCTTCAGAATCTCGCATGCATTGACCAGGGATTCCACCCGGTCTTGGTGAGAGGCAAGATTTAAAGGTCACGTTAAACCAAAATGCTTCCTTCCTTCTTTGTGTGATTACTGTAGGAGAGAGTAATTGTTGAGGCATGGGACTCCCAACACTTGCCCTGCATTCAGGATAACTACCGTCATATCTCAGTCCCAGAGGCTTATGACAGAGAGGGTAACGGTCACGTATAGCTATAGCCTTCTTACCTTTCATCATCCTAGTCATGGTAAAATAGAATCTGCAGCAAGTCAGCATCCCTTCTTGCTCCGGTGATTGGTGGTGTGCCTACATGGCAGGCGATTAGCGCTTTGCTCTGTGGGACAAGACTGGTAGGTATGGAATAGGTGGATCCCGTACCACCCCGACATTTGCCCGGACTCAGAATGGCGGCTGTCAGTGTCGGAATCTAACTGCTGCCGCCCATTGCAGTCATGGAACGTGACTTAACGCATTTGGGACGCTGCTGGTAACACATTTTGGGAAAATGAATGCTCATAATACGTAACCACGAACAGTTACGTAAGCATAATAAGATTGTTTTATAATGCTTTTTTAAAGCCCACCCCTTTCTGCTCGCCGGTAAAAAGAGGTACATGGAGACCTAATCTTATGGTCATAATATGGATTATTCGTTTACAGGGTCAAGATTTCTGGGAAAATGTTATATCTAGGGATCTGCTTTCTTTTCAATTTAACAATTCTCTAGTACTTATGGGTAAACTAATTACAATTTAATGATTTTAAATGAATTTTCTTTTTACAAAATCGGTGGTATATCATCATGATTTTGCATCACTTTTAAGGATTTCAAGTTGCTTTCATTTTTAGGATTTCGCGTTATTTTCGAAAGACTTATCGTCTTATGTTAAAAATTATTAAAGAAAGTTTTCCAGTCAGTCAACACAAATTATGTTAAAAAGGAAATTCGTGCTTTAAATCGATGCCTGTCCGGTTTTTTCTTTCACCAAGTTTTTCGGCGAAACCTGTTAGGAATTACCGGTAATACATTTGGAACATGAAGGACTTAAGGAAAAAATATTGGATGTTAATCAATTAACAACATTGTTTTCCTACTAAAATTGCTGCAAAACTTATTTTTAAAATTGAGAAAAAATAACCAAGTTAAGGAAAAAATATTGGATGTAAATCAATTAACAACATTTTGTTTTCCTACCAAAATGGCTGCAAAACTTATTTTTAAAATTGAGAAAAAATAACCAAGCATCATGATATTGCGCTAAATTTGGCGTACCAAATTCACATCTCGATCCCAATTAATATTTAGGACTTAATACAGTTTCCCTGATATTTTGGAGTATACTTAATAAACGGTGATTTTCTTGCGAATGCAAATAACAAAGGCCCTGGCAAAATGTGCTAGCGCCACGCCAGAGATCACATCACATCCCACACACCGAGGGGAAGGGGAGAGAGTTTAAATGCGGGAAATGACGGGGAGAGCCGGCTAGCAGGAGGCACAAATCCTCGATCCACACCGCTACCAGCTCGCTAGCCATAATTGACAGCAAGGTATTTAAAAATCATAAATACATTGGAGGTTTTTTTATTCCACGCCATAATATTTTGAGGAAGACGTTTAATTCTAGGAATCAAGAATATCATGATCATCAGCACCATATACTGTACTTCTCGAATAACATGCCTTATAGCGGCGAAGCGGTAAGGGAATCGCCTACTGGGCCCGGCGTTGTGGGATCGAATCCCGGTGCAGTCAGCTGGCATTTGAAGGTGCTTAAATGCGAAAATCCCGCCGTGTCTGGATTAACTGGCACATTTAAGAACCCCCTTCAGAACAAAATTCAGACACCTCTGTGTCTCTTAAAGCCACGATTATTACAAGGGACGTAAAAACCATAACATTTACTATTATTATTAATTTAGTATGCGGTACGGTATTTAGAAAAGTTGATTATTTATTATTTGTAGGAATGCAGGCGATATGAACGTTTGGAAATTAAATGACTATTTCACTATTTCTATGCAGAGTGTTTAAGAAACTTCCATAAACCACCTCATGGTGTAGTGGCTAGCATTATTGGCTGTCACTCCGGAGGTCCGGGCTCTATTCCCGGCTCTTCCAAGAAATTGAACTCTGACCTGAGGGCTGGAACAGGGCACACTCAGCCAAGTTAGGCTAAACTGAGAACAGGCGAGTTCGTTCCCACAAAAGCCATTCTGAAAGTTTTCCATGGTTTCCCACTTCTATACCAAGCGAACGCCGGGAGGGTTTTTCACTGAAGGCCGCGGCCGCTTCCTTCCCAATTCTCACCTGAATTAAAACTTCACAGTCATCAGTAACACAGGTTATCAGACAAAATTCCACACTCACCCAAGTACAAGACCAAGATGTCCAACCCCTTCAAATGTAACAACTTCAGAAGTAGAGTAGTCCCAAACATTCAAGATAAGAAAGTCGAAGTAGACGAGCTTGGTTCATTTTAGTTATGTTATCTTTAAAATACGTACATATTCTAAAAAGGGGAGCTTATGATATTAGAAATACCTTGGTATGGCATATATCAGACAGAGAGAGTAATGAATATAGAACATTGACAGATGTGAAGAAACTAACACCGCATGTCTAGGGTAATACACACTATATATTATTACGACAGAACACAGATGACCGAAAAGCTCTACAAATCTCAATGCTGAACAATTTCCCTCTGCGAGGAATGTTGGTTGCTGGTGAAAATCAGTCTTTACAGAGTCACGAACCGCTTGATCAATGGTGGAAAACCTATCCAGCAGTGACTTCTTCAATGGATCGAACAAGTGATAGCCGCAAGGAGAGAGATCAGGACTGTAAAGTGGTGTTCATTTGGCCACCGTGAAAATAAACTACGTCATGAAAAAATAGCCTTCCTCGCTAAGTAAATACACCAGACTTTGAGTAAACACACCTATGGGTTTAAAATTATTAATTACCTTTGAATTATTAACTCTTCTGCAAACATTTATTCACAGAAAAATGTATTGATCAAAGGAATGCGCAATTTTAATTGGATTTCTACAATTTATTTAAAAAAAACTATGGTTGCTAACTAGTACTTAACATAATAAACAGCGATATTACTGAGATTTGTTATACTTTATTTTAACAATATTAATATTGTAGCTTTCAGTAGGTCAACACAACGTCATTCCAAATTACTGGAATATGTGAAAAATAACACTAAATGTGATTAAGATTTATATATATTGTTACGGACTATTGAAGAGGAAAAGAATTGATCACATGTAATTTATTTCAGGCTATTTTTCACATATTCCAGTAATTGTTGGTGAGTGTTGACCGACTGTAAGCTATCTTTATTTTATATGCAACTACCAAAATAGATGACAAGAAGGAACCTAACAGATCATTATGGTTTTATAAAATGTATTTAAAGGTTTTAGGATATCTCTGTCATCGGCCCCGTGTAATTGAGTGTGTGCAACTTAACAAGCCACAACCAAGGATGAAAAATGGAATAAGTAGAACAAAAAACAAAACGGGGAAAAATGAAATAAAAGGAGAACGCCTTGTCCTAAGGATTATTTTAAAAGGAAGTGAAGAGAATTCATCAATGAGCGTTAAAAATCCCTCAGTATGCCTTCCTTCAGACGGGGAGTAAAGCCGGCGGGCCCATGTAATAGATTTATGGCATGTACAAGAACCTTCCACTAACTACAATTGTGTGAAGTTAAATTTGTAGGTTAGTTTTGATTAACGCTCTATTAGTACCAACGTTCGCCGCCAGATGCCGGTTGCGGTGGCATCTAGTAGCAAAGTTCACATCTAGGTGTCGTTGGCTGTAGCATTTGGTAGTAAACGTAGGAACTACATGAAATTGATCGTCTGCAGTCCTTACCCGAGTTACAAATAACACAAACTAATACAGCCATCACAATTAACACCAGTTATCAGACAGATTATACACACACACCCAAAGTACATGTTGTTACATGACCACGTTGTCGCAGCCCATAAACTGAAGAACCAACCAGAATTCATTAACATTCCCGTGCCAAGAATCTGCGGTCTTTCACTGACGTAACATAGGATTACATCAGAATAAGTCCACAGGATCTCCCGATAGAGTTGAACTACTTTTATCGTACACAGGAACCCTTTATAACGCAGCTCAGTTTCCAGAAACACGCATTCCACACTCGTTGAGCGTTTCTTAGAAGGGAAACAACACTGGCCTTTCGCAAAAATGAAAATCTGCTGAAGAAACAAGGAACTGAGAGGAATGTCCTACAAGAATTGATCGCAGGTGTAGCAGATGTGATTGTTCTGGCAATTGCCCATTTTGTTTGATGTCTACAATGTTCTGATTACGCTAGTTTTCTTGCTACCCCGTGGTGTAGTGGCTAGCATTCTTGGCAGTTACCCCCGAGGTCCGGGTTCTATTCCAGGTTCATATAAAAAAACACTCTTGTTAAGGGTTGAAACGGGATACACTAAGTCTCATGAGGCAAAACTGAGAAGAGATGGGTTCGATTCCCACCTCAGCCATCCTAGAAGAGGTTTCCCGTGGTTTCCTAATTATCACTCAAGGCAAATGCGGGACGGCTTCTAACTTAATGCCACGGCCGCCTCCATCCCAATCTTAGCCGTCTTTAACGTGCCACTAAATCTACTGACACGGCTCCCTCATATTTTCGCACCTTCAAATGTCAACTGACTGCGCGCCAGGATTCGATCTTGCAATCTTGGCCATAACAGGCGTGGTGTCGCTGCGGTCAAACTATTAGCTTCTCACCAAGGTGGACAGAGTTCGGTTCACGGTGAATACATGTGAGATTAACGAAGTGAATTGCAATGTCCAGTGGTTCGAATTCCACGTAAAAAGGAGGTCTCGTGGCTCATGATCGCAAGATTAACGGTCACGTTAAAAATTGTAAATCGCGCACCAAAACCAGCGCTGACAACGGCTTTCCCGAGTGTGGCTTAGCCCCAGAGTTTTCCACACTTGCATCAGAAAAATGAGCGGCTTCGGTGGCGTAGTTAGGTAGCATGCTGAGCTTCTATGCCCAAGATCGCGGGTTCGAACCCGGATTTTTAAGAGCGTTAAAAATCCCTCAGTATGCCTTCCTTCGGAGGGGAAGTAAAGCCGGCGGGCCCATGTCATAGATTTATGGCATGTAAAATAACCTTCCACTAACTAAAATTGTGTAAAGCTAAACGGTGGCATCTAGTACCGTAGTCAAGTTCGCGGCTAGGTGCCGTTGACGGTAGCATTTGTTAGCAAAAGTAGGAACTACTTGAAAGAATTAATCGTCTGCAGTCCTTACCTGAATTACGTATAACACACACTAATACAGCCATCACAATTAACACCGGTTATCAGACAGATTCTACACACACCCAAAGTACACGGGTCTACATGACCACGCTGTCGCAGCCCCAAATGGGTTATTCGGAAGAAGAAAATAATTGTTAAAAAACAGGTTTAATTAATAACTTTTGTAACCTACATTAAGCCTACGTTAACAGAATCTGCTATCACTGCTTGATAGACGAAACTTGTCATCCAATTAACTCCACCCCTCCATTAGTGTTTTATTAAGTGTATATATAAGGTATGTATATGTTTCAGGCATTAGGCAATTAATTTTAACTCCCCGGTGAATGTAATAAAATTGAACACACTCGTGTTGACGGACCGAAAAGCTTCCACACATAACACAGCAGCATGTTTGTTGCTGACAGGAGATGCACAAGCCGTCGCAAAGACACGTGGCCAATGAGAGAGACCCCTCAAGACCAATGCAGCATACGCATTTCCAGTTGATTATCACCAGGGCTAGGATTTGTATGTATTTACATATTATTTTCATTCTTTGTCGTGTGGCCTCTTGAAAGGCCGAGTGCAGGTCTTTCTAGTCGACGCCCGTGGGCGACCTGCATGCTGGGATAAGAGATGGAATGGATGAAGATGAATGAAACTGGGGAAGGATGTGGAAGAAAGCGGCCGTGGCCGGTCAGAAGGTACCGTCCCAGCATTTTCATAGTGTTGAAACTGGAAACCACGGAAAACCATTTCAAGGACGGCCGGCGGTGAGGCGCGAACCCACGCGTCTACCGAGTCAGCCGAGAGCTTGGTCCCATGACCTAACGCTGCGCATTAGCGAGCGTAGCCACTGCTGTGGGTATAATAGTAATTAGGACACTGGTATGGAAATTATAGGCTTGTTGCACAATGTACTATTATTACACCGAGACATTTTTAACTATTTCCTCTATTTAAATTTTATACAAATATTTCACATATCTCTGACATTGGTACCGTACATATTTATATGTAAAAATATTGGTCCATATTTAGTGATTTTTAATGCAGTATTTGTATATATTTGATTCTTAGGAGTGAAAATATATAGAATTACAAGTTTACCGTTATGCACTTAAATTGTTTTTGAGCAAAGAAAGATTTCTTAAGTATGAGGCTGTAGAAATAGCACAAGCATCCCTTTGAGTCAGGTGCCCGTGCTTACAAAAATAGACCCCGACCTTTAGATGCACAAGTTTACAAAAAATCCAAGTTTTGAGGAAATGTAAAACTAGAATCAGAGATATATCTCCTGTTGATACAGTGAATTTTAAATATGCGCAAACCACCTCATGCACGGTACAGCGAAGCTTCAGCCAATACATATCTCTTTTGCAAGACAACAGAAGAAGCTTCATATCTGAAAATTTAGAACAGCATTTTGTGGCACACTGTTATGGTAGCAGAAATACTGAATGAATGAATGAATGACAAATAAAAGTACCGTAAGTGAACTGAAAAACAAATGAATGATGTCGTTTATGAATCCAGTATTTTTAATTTATTTTTGTAGGCTCTAAAAGTAACAAAATGTAGTGTTTGGAGGTTAAATTAATTTTATTGTACATATTTTGACACTTTTTAGTTTTTTTCCCATATTTTTTAAAATATATTTAAATATATTATATGTCCTTATTTTGACACTTTTTAGTTTTATTGTACATAGTTTTAAAAATATATTTACATATATTATATGTCGTTATTTTGACACATTTTAGTTTTATTGTCCATATTTTTAAAATATATTTACATATATTATATGTCCTTATTTTGACACTTTTTAGTTTTATTGTACATATTTTTAAAAATATATTTACATATATTATGTGTCCTTATTTTGACACTTTTTAGTTTTATTGTCCATATTTTTAAAATATATTTACATATATTATATGCCCGTATTGATGAAGTCTCCGTGGCTTAGGCGGCAGCACGCCGGCCTCTCACCGCTGGGTCCGTGGTTCAAATCCCGGTCACTCGATGTGAGATTTGTGCTGGACAAAGCGGAGGCAGACAGGTTTTTCTCCGGGTACTCCAGTTTTCCCTGTCACAAATTTCATTCCAGCAACGCTCTCCACTATCATTTCATTCCATCTGTCATTCATTTAATCAATACCCAAGGGGAGTGCGACAGGCTTCGGCAGCCGGCACAGTTCACATTCTCGCCGCTAGATAGGGCTTCATTCATTCAATTCCCTGACCCGGTCGGTTGACTGGAAGCAGGCTGAGGATCTATTTCATATGTCCGTATAGACACTTTTTAGTTTTATTGTCCATATTTTTAAAAATATATTTACATATATTATATGTCCTTATTGAAGCCTCCGTGGCTTAGGCGGCAGCACGCCGGCCTCTCACCGCTGGGTCCGTGGTTCAAATCCCGGTCACTCCATGTGAGATCTGTGCTGGACAAAACGGAGGCAGACAGGTTTTTCTCCGGGTACTCCGGTTTTCCCTGTCAAAAATTTCATTCCAGCAACACTCTCCACTATCATTTCATTTCATCTGTCATTCATTTAATCATTGCCCCAGAGGAGTGCGTCAGGCCTCGGCAGCCGGCACAGTCCATATCCTCGCCGCTAGATGGGGGCTTCATTCATTCCATTCCTGACCCAGTCGGAGACTGGAAGCAGGCTGTGGATTTTCATTTCATATGTCCTTATTGACACTTTTTAGTTTTTTTGTCCATATTTTTAAAAATATATTTATATATATATACATATTTTGACACGTTTTAGTACATATAAATCCTAGTCCTGCTTACCGCTCAGACAAGACTACACGTTGTTCAGGACTCTATGGTCGGCTACAGTGCTGGCTGACCTATAATAAATAGATGAGTGTTGTACGTCAGCGGGGGTCAAACTCGCAGCTGCGCCTTGTTATTGATACACTGGCAATAAAAACACAAATGGCATCGTCACGTTCAGTGGTCGTGACCACATCCTGCTGGGAGTGAATTCAGACAAGAGCGCCTGCTCTCAGCTACACCGCCAGTGGCTCAGCTATTTCACTTGAGTAGAATCTGAGCCCAGTGTTGCTAACTGACATTGACTGAAAATCACTACTGTTGGGGAGGGGGGAGAGGAAGTATAGATACTGGAGTTTAGACGTCAATAAAAACGTTACCCGTAGTCTTGTATAGAAACAAGCTACACCAAATATTCCTTGCATTGTAACCCGTTAAAATTTTATAGCTCAATGACCAAAAAAGTGCCGTTTTTTACCAAGTCTATCAGAGCGCTTAGAAAGATCAGTACATTAAAAGTATTAATCAGATCGTAATGAAACTTTAATACGTCTTGAAGGAAATTATTGTTTTAATCTGACGGTTCTAAAAATAGTTGTTAATTTTGTAAACCAACTTTTTCCGGGGCCTGGGTGGTCGTAGCAATATGAAATATGGCTTGTTATGAAACTCATGGCAATGCAAGGCGAAACGAGAAACTACGTTTTATCTAGTAAGTAGTCCACCTCGTTGAGTAGTGGCTAGCATTCTTGGCTATCACCGCTGAGGCCCGGGTTCGATTCCTACCTCAGCCATACTCGGAAGTGGTTTTCCGTGGTTTCCCCAGTCCTAATCAACCCCTCCTTTGTTATCCGAATCCGCGGACATTACAATAATATGTTTATTTTAATTCATTAGATAAAGCGTAAATTAATTATTAAACCAGCACATTTAGACTTTTGAGGAGAAAGTCGTTCCCCTAGGCTATGTATGTCATGGGGTATGTTTAAAATGAACTTTTCAGTTCGGAGTGTTAATTATGCTAAACGACATAATTTGAATGAGATTAGCTTAAACCATCATCTTACAATTGTCATGGAGGAATCATAACCGAAAAAATATGACATGTCATAAACATCCGCGCCCTAGTAATGTAATGATATTCAACAAGTTCGGTTTGTATTCTAAAAACTATCCGCAAATGTAAGTTACTCCAAACAATATCTGCAGCTTATCCGCTAACCGTACAGCCATTTAATCTATATCCGCATGGCGAAAAATGTTGCGGATATCCGCGGTTATCCACATTCTCTCTCTCTCTCTCTCTCTCTCTCTCTCTCTCAGCGTTTATCCCGCAATTCAGGGTCCACTGATTTGCTACTTCTCCATTTCAGTCTGCATTTTCCGGTTTTCAGCCATCATGCATGTCGACCTTGATATTGTCGGCCCACCGCCTTGCTGTCTTCCACGCGGTTCCACCTGGGTGAATTTGAGGAGCTGTTTTAGCGACTGAGTTCTCTTGACTCCTCAGTACATGACCAAACTAGCGGAGCCGAGCTTCCTTCACTTTCTCCACGATCGGAGCGATGCCTAATCTTTCCATACGTGTCACATCGAGTCAGTCCTAGGGTCCATCGGAGCATCTTCATCTCCATTATTGACATCACAGTGACGCAGGCTAACAGGCAAATTCTACACACACCCAAGTACTCGGGGCTACACGACCACGATGTCGCAAAGCTCCTAAAATAATTAGCAACAAACTAGGTAGTAGATTAGTGTTGCTAGATTACAATGTAATCAATGGAGGAAAACTATTTCTGGCGCTAAAAGGATTTTAAAACATCGCAAAACCTCATTTTCATAATCAAAGCAATAACTTCGAAGAACATCTCCAATTGGGGCGGTCTAAGTTGTTAGGAAAGACTCGAAAAAGGAACCGCAGTCGTGATTCCAAGCAGAACCTCTTGCTGTCCAGCCAAATGCTGAATTTCTATTTATCCAAATAGAGTAATATTAAAAGCTTCGCTCATTGCCAGTAATCTCTCTACGAGATAACAAAAACAAAATCGTAAGTCAGGTTCCGACTTTGGCACACCGATTGCTCTGGTATCAGCGCTTTCAGTAAATAAAAAATAATAACAACAGTAATAGCCTGCACCACCTGTAAAACCAGTCAAGTTCCCCACTCAATATCCCACAAATACATCAACTGCAGAAGCCAATTCGTGTACTTAAAATGTACTGGGAAACATGCAGGCTTGGCAACACTGCTGTTGTTGTGAGCGACAAGAAACTGTAGTCATGCAGACTGGAAGAGTTGGATGTTGCATCATAACGGTAAAAACTAGCCAATGACAGGCGCAGAAACAAGCCTGGCTTCATTCGCTACATCAGCATGCGGGTCGCCCGCATCGTGGATACTATACAATGAGTTATCAGGGACACTTCTATATTCTTGCTCTCACGGAGACGTGGACAGAAGTGTTGCCATGTCTATTCATTTACAAGAAGATTTTATTCCTTCCCCCCCCCCCCCCCCCCTTCAAAAGTTTTACAAAATAATATAATAATATGCCTATAATAAGTAAAATGTACTTGTTTCATGGAATTTTCCTTAAAGAAGTATTTAAACCAAACCCCGTGACGCTACAGCACATGAAGGGTCTAGGCCTACCAAGCGACCGCTGCTCAGCCATTTGGCCTGCAGATTACGGAGTGACGCGTGGTGAGCGCGTCGGCTCCCCTCAGCCGTTAATCTCTGTCTACGTGACCGGAGCGCTATCTCACTGTCAGACAGCTCACGAGGCTGAGGTGCACGCCGTTCCAGCCCTCACGTCAGTTTCTAAAATCCCTGACGGAGCCGGGGTCCCCGAGTGCGAGGCAGGTGCGCTACCTAACACCTCGGGGTCGACTAAAAAAAAACATGTATTGTTCTCGAATGTACATCTTATCTTCAAAAACTAGCCTATCTGGTGATATGAACGTAATCATTTTAAGAGCTTCCTTATTGACGTTTCCCTAAATGAAATACCAATGGGTAGTTAATAATTTTACTACACTTTATGTCAATAAATTGCCTTTTTTTTATCGTGTGGCCTCCAGAGAGGCCGAGTGCAGGTCTTTCTAATTGACGCCCGTGGGCGACCTGCACGCAGGCCCGACGAGAGGGAGGGGCAAACGGGGCAGCAGCCGAGGGGCCCGCGAAAGTGGAAAATCCCCGAGTAAACAAATTTACCAAATTTTACGTATTTGCCAACACATGACATTTTATTATGTTCAATGTATCTGAATAAATAGAATATGCTACAAAATACTACCTAAATGAGAACATGTAAATAACCATTATCTTCATATCTTTGTGGCGGCCAGAGAAATAGTAAAGTTTCCACTGTTTATAAGGAGGTTGTTTCTAAATACAGTAATATTTCAACTAATAGCCGCTAAGCTACATGAACCTTCGTAAAGTTTAGTAGGCCTACATAAGATTGTGAAAAGCGTTGAACTCGTTCTTGTGATGAGAGAGAGTAAAATTTTCTCTCAGATACAACAGAAACGACATTGAAAATTTACAATGAACAAAATTAGTACCTTCCAAATAAGTAAATTAAAAAAATCCAAGTATTTTAGTGGGCCTTAAAAATAAAATTGCAAATTTGATATTTACACGATGTCACGGGGACGAAAATATATGGAGGGGGCCCGTACTCGTTCTCCACGGCCCTGCCTGCGCGCCGTAATGAGGATGAAGTAATGATGAAGACGTCACATACATCAAGTCCCCGAGCAATGGGAATTAAGCCCAGGAGATTACAATCCCTGATTGCCCAGCCGGGATTCGAACCTGGAGCACTTTGCGCCAAAGCCTAGCGGGCTAACCATTTACCACGGAGCCAGACAATTGACACACTAATACCCATTTTAAGGGCTTGTGACATTAGCTCATCAGCCCAATGTACTCGAGTGTGTGTTCGATTTGGCTGACAACCTGTGTTTCTGTGGTGACTGTAGCAGTTGTGTAACTTATTAGGGTCGGGAAAGGGGTAGGCGCTTCAGGATTTGAAATGAGGTGGCATTTGTCTCAAAGGAGTGTGGAAAAAAAAAAGAACACCCCAAAAAAGCTGCTGTCAGCGGTGGGATTCGAACCTCCGATTACCTTAATTGCTGCAGATCCCCATCCCGGTCATAGTGAGCGATTCAACACGCACGACTACGCAGTAGGGTGAATGAAACCGAGGGATGACATTCATTTTGGTCTCGGATGACTTTTGAATTTAGTTTTGAAAGCATCTACTGTAATTTGGTGGGTGCTTTAATCACGACAGGAATGGAAGAGAAGAGTATAGGCCTAGTAAGTGGTCTGCAATGAGAGTAGAAAAACAAAACAAAAACTGAATGAGGATGCCTGGAAATAATAAGTATTGCTTCATTTGAGGGGCTTGGACATAGTGAGTATTTACTATCGTGTACTTGGGTGTGTGTGTGTATGTGTGGAATTTTGTCCGATAACCTTAGTCGTAAGTTAAAATCCATCCCGACATTTGCCTGTAGTAGAAGTGGGAAACCACGGAAAATCACTTCCAGGACAACTGAAGTGGAAATAGAACCATACTCTTCTCAGTTTCACCTCACGAGGCTGAATGTACCCCGTTCCAGTCCGCAGACCAAAAAATTTTGGCAGAGCCGGGAATCGAACCCGGACCTCAGGGGTGACTGATGAACGTTAGCCCAGTCCCCAATGTGGTCCAGCTGCGTCTCGAACTTCAATTGGCCCTGACACACATCAGCTCAACACACTGAGTAGAGGCAAGCAACATCCCAGCATGACTCAGCGACATGCGAGCCACCTCACCTTCAACTAACGAACCACTTCACAGGGACACGTTTTGGCGAAAAGGGAGGAATAATCAACCTTTAAACACACGGCGGTTTAATAATGCTTTAGGCCAGACATTCTCAACCTGGTGCTCTTTAAGTGAAGTTTGGAGCTTGTAGTTTTGCGTGACCGTGAATCTTGTGATTATGAGCCACGGGACCCCATTTTAACGTGGAATCCGAACCACAGGACATAGCATTTCACTTCGAAAATCCACATGCATTGACCGGGAAACTCCGCTGAGATCCATTCAATTCAAATTCTGTTGCATGAACCGGAATAATAGTGTTTTCGTTAGGCAGCTTCGGTGGCGTAGTTGGTAGAATGCTGAGCTTCTATGCCCAAGGTCGCGGGTTCAAACCCGGCCGGTCGTCGGATTTTTTTAAGAGCGTTAAAAATCCCTCCCTTCGGAGGGGAAGTAAAGCCGGCGGTCCCATGTCATAGATTTATGGCATGACAAAGAACCTTCCACTAATTACACTTGTGTAAGCTAAATTATAGGTTAGATTTGACTAACGCTCTTAAGTTCCAACGTTCGTCGCCAGGAACCGACTGCGGTGGAATCTAGTAAAGAAGTTCAGAACTAGTTTGTCGTCGACGGTGACGTTTGGTAGCAAAAGTTGGAACTACAGTACTTGAAAATCGAATGTCTGTAGTCCTTACTTGAATTAAAAACAGATAACACACGCTAATACAGCCATCACAATTAATGCCGGTTATTAGACAGATTCTACACACACCCAAAGTACACGGGGCTATATGACCGCGTTGTCGCAGCTCCTAAACTGAGGACCGCCAAGAATGTTAGTCACTACGCCCACGCCACGAGGTAAACAGAGTACAGTAGTAGTAACTTAGTAGTATTTGTTTAAAATTAGCGGCTTGTACATCATGGCTATCAGCCCCATATACATGGTGCGTATAAATTTACCTGATAACCTGTGTTATTGTGGTATCTATAGTATTGTGTGTATTTGTGAACGATGCAAGAACTGGGAAGGAGCCGGCAGTGGTAATAAGTTGGAAAACAATCCCGGCATTTCCTAGAGTAGAAGTGAGAGAAACCATGAAAAATTGAAATGGGATCGATCCCACCTCTTAAGTTTGGCCCCACAGGGCTAAGTGTACTCCGTTCCAACAGTCAGACGAGAATTAAATGTCTCGGCAGATCCGGGAATCGAACACAAGATCTTTGGCACCGGTATGTCAGTGCGTACCCTGGTGGTTGGTTCCTCAGTTTAGGGACAGCGGCAACGCGGTCATGTAGCCCCGTGTACTTTGGGTGTGTGAAGAATCTGTCTGGTTGGTTGGTTCTTAAGTTTAGGGGCGGCGACAACGCGGTCATGTAGCCCCGTGTACTTTGGGCGTGTGTAGAATCTGCCTGATAACCGGTATTAATTGTGATGACTGTATCAGTGTGTGTTATCTGCTTTTAATTCAAGTAAGGACGGCAGACATTCAATTTTTCAAGCAGTTCCTACTTTTCCAACCAAACGCCACCGTCAATGACAACTAGTTCTGAACTTGGTTACTAGATGCCACCGCAGTCGGCTCCTGACGACGAATGTTGGAACCTAAGAGCGTTAGTCAAATCTATAATTTAGCTTCACACAAGTGTCATTAGTGGAAGGTTCTTATGCATGCCATACATCTATGACATGGGACCGCCGGCTTTGGAGTTGTGGCCCAACTGTTGATTCGGCTAGACACACATTCTTGTACAGTATACTGATTGACAGCAGTTAGCGGTGTCAATGTCCCGTCCCGACAATTGCGTCACATTTTGACGCACTTTCTACACTCGACCTTTTCGGGGACGTAATTGTAGCTTGCAGATTAGTGGACCAGTGAACTTTCAAGAACTTTTTGTCTGCTAGCCTTGAGAATTGGCCTACATATGTTGTGGTTTACAACTAAACAGGGCCTTCGAGTGTGGTCATACAGAACAACTTCTATGCCAGGGTCCATGGTTCCAACCGCCTTCCTGGTGGCAAGGGGTCGTAACGTTTGACGTTAACAACCGGCCCGGCGTTAATGCCTCTTTATATCACACCAACGTTATTCTCATTCTTCTTCTTTCCGATGAGGCCTACTAGGGACCACGTGCCAATTTCAATTCTTCACACTTTGTTGTCTTCTCTTCCGTTCCCTCCAGTACTCCTTCATCCGTTCACTATGCTGCTTCTTTCTGTCCTCAGACCACTTCGCACCAGGTTACTTTGGCAATCTTCCTTGGAATCCTTTCATACTTAATACCCTTTTCCTAAAGATCTGTTCACCGTTTCTTCTTCACTTATATTATTTCTTTCTAAATCTTTCTTTACTTCTTGAATCCAGCTAGTTGTTGCCCTTTTCTCCCAAAGGTACTTGAATATCCTTTCTGTTAATCTGGAATCATCCATTCTGTAAATATGTCAAAAATATTGCAATCTCCTTTTTCTTATCGTTTCTGTTATATTTTCTATGTTCCTGTATATTTCATCATTAGATCGTAATTTCCATACTTCTGCTGTTTTCACTGGGCCTACAATTTTCCTCATGATTCTCCTTTCTAGTACTTCAAGTTTATCTAATCTATAGTTTAGTACCAGACATTCACTTGCGTATAGGCATTCCGGTTATTCTCATTATTATTATTATTATTATTATATGCCAACAGACAAATGCAAATGCGTTTATCAATACTGTACATGGGAACAGGCCACTAATCATCATTGCCCTACCATCTTGTCAACCTGTTACGAAAATGATTTGAATGTAAATAAAACCACGGAAGTTTCAACTAGGCAGCATTTTAAAACAACTACATTTCCCCATTAGCAACGAAAAAAAAAAGACATTTTTTTCCAACTTGACAACACTGAAAAAGACCACATTTACTTAGTTGCAACACTTTGGTGCAGCGCACGCGAGATGTGACGTAGGAACACACCACCGTGGAATCAGCACGATATTGGTGCAGACAATAGCAGGTGCACAAGCTGCCAGTTCTCGGAAACTACAACTCGGTCAAACTGTGAGGTCTTTCATCATAAGGAAACAACAATATGCGTAGCGAGCATACATCTGTATCACTGTTTTGTAGCGTTTCATCGAGCTCATGTATGTCACTGTATCTTCCGTAAGGTACAAAGCTACCCAATTAATTTGTGTCGTTCCTACAGAACACTATTAGGAAAGCCCAAATGGAAAATCCACAGCCTGCTTCCAGTCAACCGACCGGCTCAGGGAATGGAATGAATGAAGCCCTCATCTAGCGGCGAGGATATGAACTGTGCCGGCTGCCGAAGCCTGTCGCACTCCCCTGGGGCAATGATTAAATGAATGACAGATGAAATGGAATGGTAGGGGAGAGTGTTGCTGGAATGAAAGTTGTGACAGGGAAAACCGGAATACCCGGAGAAAAACCTGTCTGCCTCCGCTTTGTCCAGCACAAATCTCACATGGAGTGACCGGGATTTGAACCACGGACCCAGCGGTGAGAGGCCGGCGTGCTGCCGCCTAAGCCACGGAGGCTCAGCTGAAAGCCCAAATACAAGTGTAAAATTGAATGGAGAGAGAAAACCGACTCGGTTAGCTGGGCGTACTTATTTATGTATCGTATGATGAAGTGATACATTGCTATTTACAAATACATACAGTAATACATAATTTCAAGGTCGTAGTCTGAAATTATTAATTTATAGCTGCAGATCCAACTGAAGAAGCCAGTCAACAGCCTCTTGAAATAACCTGTGTAGATCTTCCAGTGTACCACTGAAGGCTTTGAGGGGATAATCAAGCGTTATGTGATCTATAGTCTGCTTCTCTTCTCCACAGTCGCAATTTGGAGAGGACTTCCAACCCCATTGATGTAGTATACCTCCACACCTGCCCTGGCCAGTTCTAATTCAGTTCAACAAGCACCAGTGACACCCGCAGGTCTTTCCCAGGGATTAATAATTAATCCATTGTGTGCCAGGGAAGTTTGTTTCCGCCATTGATTAACCCAGGCAACTTTGATATTGAAGTTGTTGGTCAGCAAGCTATCTGCTGTTCGCCACGACGGGAAGTTCTGCATACATTGGTAATAGTGGATTCGTGTTGCCTCTTTTGTTGGTGTCCGGTTCCGTGGCTAAATGGTTAGCGCGCTAGGCTTTGGCCAAAAGTGCCCCGGGTTCGATTCCCGGCCGTGCCATCAGGGATTTTAATCTCCTGGGGTTAATTCCCGTGGCCCGGGGACTGGGTGTATGTGACGTCTTCATCATCACTACTTCATCCTCATTACGACGCGCAGGTCGCCCACGGGCGTCAACTAGAAAGACCTGCACTCGGCCTCTCCGGAGGCAATACGATCGTCACAGCAACGACTGTCATCATCTTAAATGTGGTGGGGGAATGTTACTTCGAGCCGGTAACCATTGAGTATTAGTAGAACCAGGGCGTGTAAAGTAATTTACTTTACACGCCCTGGTAGAACGAATGCATCCTGCGATGAGGCGCATTGTTTGATTGTGCTGTGTGTCAACTATTTTGCTGTGAGCACTGTTAAGCCAGGTAGACACAACAGTATTCCGCGACCGAGTACGAGCGAGCCAGAGCTGTGGATATGAGTACTGTTGCACTGGCAACCAAGGTGGTCCCGGTGAACTTCTGAAGTATGTTGTTCCAGGATTTGATTTTAGCTGGCCGTACTAAAGGGTTACCATAAAGATACAGCCTACCAATAATTTAGCATATTAGTCGAAATATATACCTATTAACTTCTCACGGGCCGTGAAGTGAGTTCAAATATACGCTATTTAAAAACTCTGACCAAGGGTAGATAGCCTATAT
The DNA here is from genome assembly GCA_946902985.2 of Meconema thalassinum. Taxonomy (NCBI): domain Eukaryota; kingdom Metazoa; phylum Arthropoda; class Insecta; order Orthoptera; family Tettigoniidae; genus Meconema; species Meconema thalassinum. Next base: position 154,680,547 of record OX336395.1, on the reverse strand, counting down.
GTCGACAAAGAATGTACCAACATTTATTTCTTGTAGTATTCATAGTAATCCTTGCTGGCGGTAGATATACAGTATGAACTACGAATTGTCAGCGGTGTGATGCAATCTGTTTTCCCGGAGATTGTGGTATTTTTAATACAGTTTCTACTGTATATCGATGAATGAGCTTTGTATTTGCTCATATAGTGTTATGACATTCATACGCTGAACGGAAGAATAGTGTATTATTACAATAGAATTAGTATTATTATAAAAAAAATATTATATTGGCAACTCCAGCTATCTAGCGGTGAAAATAAGAATCTCACCAAGTAGGATAAATCTTCCACATGGTGGCAGTTAGTAATGTTTCTTGTATGGGTGAACAGAGCGTGTTATTAATTTGTTTGTGTTTTTATACACAATTAACGAGTTTTACTCATTGTTAGAATACAAAATGTTTTAAAGCAAAGTATATTGCTCAATTTACGGCTGCAAGCCGATGTATAAGAGGACTTCGGATATAAATTTTCATTATACGGTATTCCAAAAGCTGCAACTATCAATGACCGAAAGGTGGCGATAACGAATAAATACGGAGAACAGGAACGAGTTGGAATACAGATATACGTTGACGTTGTGGACGTTGGGGGAAAGTCTAGCCTCTTAAGGTAGCTATCGGAAATTTATCATAAAAGATCCAGCGACAGAGAGTAGGAATTGTCGCCGCTGTGGAAAATGTAGTGAGACAATTCAACACATAATATCAGGTTGTTCCCACCTTGCCAACACTGACTACACACATCGACACGATCAAGTTGCCAACATTATCCACCATAAACTGGCCATGAAGTACAAACCTATTCAAAGCTCCGTCCCCTATTGGAAATACACACCATCTGCAGAACTCGAAAATGCCACAAACAAGCTCTACTGGGACAGAGGAATTGTGACAGATGTTGCAGTCAGTAACAACCGGCCAGATATCATTGTCATCAATAAAGAACACAGAGGCATTACTGATAGATATCGCATGTCCCAACACTCAAAACATCCGAACAACAGCTGCTACCAAAATATCTAAGTACACAGAGCTGGCAATTGAGGTAAAGCAGACGTGGAAACTTGAGTCGGTGACTACCATCCCAATAATTGTATCGTGTACTGGTGTTATACCCAAAACTCTCCACAGTAGTCTATCAATATTGAATCTGCATCCGCAGATATATATTGAACTACAAAAGGCAGTTCTGTTTAACACATGCCATATTGTTAGGAAGTTCCTTGACAATATCCTGGCCGAATACTCAGCAAGGCTCGATGATCCAGATGAAAATTTAGCTCATCCTATAAATGAAGGAGACTCGTGAAGACTGCGAACACAACATTGATGTGAAGTCTCTGAACAGTATATAAGAAATTATCTCAGTACAGATGGTTCCTTGCTAAGACCGAACCAGGCTGTAACATAAAATGTAGCCGGTATTTGCCGTGATAATGTTGTCAAACAATAAACGATAATAATAATAATAATAATCTAATAGGCCCTAATTACCTGTGACAGAAAAGAAGCAGTGATAAAGCATGTTTGCAACATTGTGATGCACCTGCCTTACATGAACATTGGAACGGCATATTTGTTCAATTTCAATTTTGTTTCAATTCATTCGTCTTGAATCATATTTTCGCCTCTAAAAATATTGGGTACTTTTTAACACCCAGTATAATACTGGACGAGCGAAAATATTTCATACTGAGCACGACGAGTTATAAAATCTTACCAGTCCTGAACTGCTACATCTCCTTGAGTAGAGCTGACGAGTTGGAGAGACAATCAGTCTGTCGGCGTCGACTAAAAGGCCAGGGTCGCAGCGTTAAGTTGGTCAATGCCGCAACCTCAATATAAACGAATATATCACATACCCACACATTGAAAAAGACTGTAATTCTATTCAAATGTTTGATTTTAAGTTACGATAAGCGAAGTGACTACAGCCAGGGGCGTTGTTTCAACCTACGCCAACAATTGGTTCTTATTTTATTTATTGCAAATACGACCAATGCAACAAAGGATGTGGCATGTGACTGATTCTCAGCCCCTTACAGGTGTTTCTCGCCCAGAAGAGGGACGGCCTTATGAGGGCAATGAGCTTTAAACAGAAGTTTGTTCTGGAGTTTCTACTCATTTTGTTTCAGGCTTGTAGTGTCCAGTCTAGTCTGCAAGCCTCTGTATGCGAACAAGTCGCCTCATATTAGCAGTTAGCACTGCGGACTTTGCTGCTTTTATACCTCTAACTTGGAAATCTTTGAATACTAAATCAAACCGTCGCCTTCTTAGACTGCCACTACAGCCGAATTTCGAATTTATTAACATTTTGGGTAATCTATCCACCCCCCATTTTCATGTTATGACCCCACCATCTCAGTCGGCTCATACGAATATCATCATCTAGCGTATTAATTTCTAACCTAGCCTTCATCTCTTCATTACGACTGCCATTACTCATCAATTTGTCCCATCAATCATTCATGTTACTCTCAATCTATCCAGCTCTCGCTCACAAACAGCAACCTCGGTCTAAATACTAAGCGATGTAGAGAGAGATTCTTTGCTTATAACGTCTTTCGTGTAGAATACTGTAGATGTTGTTAAAAAGAAAAGAAACTAATGTAATTACGGGCAGAGCTTTGTTATTATCTTACATTATTTAATACGCTAAGGTTTTATGTTTCACAAAACTCAAGCTCCTAAACCAGAGGGAGTTAGAAGGTGTGATGTGTACCAAAATCTTCCAAATCGTCTCAATAGTACAGGAAATATCTTGCGTTTCTTGAAAAGACGACGGAAATATATTAATGTGTTAATGAAGTGCTTTCAAACAAACAAGACCATGGCCCCTGGCAGAACTGTGTCACGTACAGCCGCATAGCATTAGAACCGGGAGGGTAGTCTGTACACACGGGGCGCACACAACCCATTATGCGAGAGTTCTCGCACGAGTCCGCTAGTTATTTTACTGGGGTTTACTATGAAGAAATATACAAAAATAATTTAAAATATATGTGCAAAATGATGTTAAAAATAATTTTGTAAACGTGACATAGGCTATATCCAAATAGTTGGTATTTTATATTCCTTTAAGTCTCTTTGAAAATATCTTGAGATGGTCAACAGGTTGTGAAGTGTTTTCTATGTGATTAATAAAGTGTCTTTGTGGAGTAGAGCCTGCAAACAAAATGATAAGTTGCCGTAAAAGAAAAGAAACAATGTTATTGGCACAGTACCTTTAAACCACGAGGGACATATGGTGTCGAGAGAAAGAAAGCCGACACCGTATTCTCAATTAGTTGGGCATGATTTTGGGGATGTAAGGTTCCGGAGCGAGGATCCGTTGGGCGTCGTGACGAGCGTGAGTGTAACCAAAACGTCCGCAACTTCGCAACTACACATCCCCCCAAGGACATGAAATGAATGACTCAAGGAAGTGGAGGAGGGAGGATGAATGGAAAACTTTCCCAAGGCTGGACAGGACACGCAAGTAGGCAGGAAGTGGAACGCTGACTTCTTGAGACCAAGTGTGTGAACGGTGTGATCCAGCGCTCCCCTCACCGGTTCGGTTACACCAGATTGGGCGGCTTATCTCAAGACACTCCAACCACGCCATCCATTTATCAAGGCCGATGCGCACATCCGATGAGCACCAAGGTAAAATCTCGACAGGAAGGAAGACAATTTCTACGTCGAAAGTTTTGTCACACACGCCAACGATTCTAATGCTTGGCTTTCCGCAAGTTTGATGCGCCCTTCACCCCCAGCAGCAAGCTAATGAAGAGCTGAGTCAGGCTATTCGAATTATGTCAAAATGCTCCGAAAAAGAACCCAGGTGCCTGGATTATCTCCAGACAGGTGCTCGATTTCTAGATTTCCTCGGGCAAGATAGTGATTGTTTTAAGGAGCGAAACAATCTAGGTCATCTGATTCTAATGATTAGGGCTCGGATTTTTAGGTGCTAAAAATCGGGAAAATATTTATTTTTTATGTATTAAAAATACCTGAAATATGTGACAAAAAAGTAAAAATATTTTATTATAATTGAGTTTATTAATGTGAATATAAACAATATGCAGTACTCACGAATGCAATTTATTACATGTCTCAATGATTGCTGAAGCATTACAATACACGAGATACATCTTCAGGTTGTCTATCACAAATGACCGACGATTATCACGAAACACTTATTCTGAAGGCTCAAAACCACGGCAATATGTATCTTGCCCTTGACGTGTTGTGTAACTTGAGATCACTGTTCAGCATTTATTGCTTTCCCACATGGTTGGCAGAACAGAACGCCCCCATCAGAATAAAATTATCTCTAAATTCTGCAAGAGACGATAACTTGTAGTTGTTTTTACTTTAGGCATCGTAGAACTACCTTACACTTCGCAGTGCCAGAAATGAACTGCATGTGAGTGACACTGGTTCCAGGTAGCTGGGGGAGGTCTAGCACGTGGTGCAATATGGCTATGGACAAGGAAATCCCCGACTTCCACAGTGAGTGGCACGGGGAGACAACTTAACAGAACACAGAACAAAAATGCAATAAACTGAAAGATCTAGCATACTGATTTAAAAAAAATGTAAATAGGCCTATTATGTCTTTATGTGCTAATAAGTGAAAAACATGATTTTATGTAGTTATAGAGAAAATGAAAAGAAGGAAGGAAGATTGTAGTTTTACGTGACCGTGAATCGTGTGATTATGAGCCACGGGACCTCCTTTTTACGTGGAATCCGAACCACAGGACATGGCATTTCACTTCGAAAATCTCACATGCATTGACCTATAGAGAAAATGCTTAAAATATGTATTTACATAAAAAAAATATTTCTTTGCCTAAAAAATCCTAGCCCTACTAATGATTTGGGTAGCAGTGAAAATGAACACTATCCCTGCTTTGTTGTAGTAGTTTAACTTAGTTGTTTCATTCAGGGGCTTGGGACTTTGTGGTCATGTGGCAAGGTGTATTTGGATACATATGTTGAAAACCTGTATCTGTGGTGGCTGTATTGGTGTGTAATGGATGCTAGGATTTGGTAGGAGTGAGAATCTCGATAATATCGGAATTCGTTATTCTCCGTATTAGCGCCAGTATCTATTTAAAGGGGAAAAAAATCACCAGGCTGGTTATGTCTTTCATGGCCCTTCGTCATTTTTCTCTGTGATGAGGTAATTTCCGGTCCAGTCCCTGTATTTTTCTTTCTTGCATGTTAGGCCCGCATACCTCGAACACCAATCAGCTTAAAGTATGTTGGTTCCGGGCCTATGCCACTAGCCGATTATATTGTTTCTTGAAGTTGCGTCACGGGGTGGGGTTCTTATCAGTGCGGCCTTGTTAAGAGATACCGCTGGTATGAGTCCACTCAGCAAGCCGATGTGTAAACTGTTTGTCCAACGCCCACTGGCGGGTTCCCTCTTCTGACGTCATACAACGCCACATTGTCTACTAGTACGTAGTGCCTTTATTTACAAACGGGGACCAGCGACTTTATCACACCGGTACATTCTGAGAAACAATTGTAGCTTAAACGCAGTTTTTCTTCCAGGGAATTTTCTTCGAATGGCACATCTATTGCGCCGCCTTGTGTGGTCTCGGGGTACGTACAGAGACTCAGAATCCAGAGGTCCTGGGTTCGATGCCCGGTATGCTAAGGAATATAATTCTAGTCTGAGGGTTGGAACGGGGTACACTCAGCCTCGTGAGGTAAAACTAGGAAGAAGTGGGTTCAATTCCTATATCAGCTGTCCTAGAAGTAGCTTCCCGTGGTTTTCCCTCTTCTACTCCAGGCAATGCTGGGATGGTTCCTAAGGTCACGGCTATCTCCTTCCCAATCCTTATCTAAATTACAAATACACCAATACAGTTATCACAATAATGCAGGTTATCAGAAAAGTTTTACACATACCCAAGTACACGGGGCTACATGAAAGGCCCTAAAATATCAATCAACAAATAATAGATAGATCCTCAGCCGATACACACTTCTATTTTCAAACAAATCATCCTCGCACAGAACAGAGAAAAAAAAATGTTACAAGTAACGCAAAATTCCCCAACCCTGAAATCAGAGTAGTCAAAATTTGTAAATAAAATATAAAATAAATATAAATAAGATTACAGAAAAAAACCTATTACACCATTTCGAAAATAATTCGAACAAGTATCAATGCTAGTCGCCTCCATGGTGTAGTGGTCAGCGTGCTTAGCTGCCACCCCGGAGGTCTGAGGTTCGATTCCCGGCTCTGCCACGAAATTTGAAAAGTGGTACGAGGACTGGAACCGGGTCTACTAAGCCTCGGATGGTCCAAATGAGTAGAGGGGGTTCGATTCCCACCCCAGCCATCCTCGAAGTGTTTTTCCGTGGTTTCCCCACTTCTTCTCCATGCAAATGCCGGGATGGTCCCTAACGTAAGGCCACGGCCGCCTGCTTCCCTCTTCTTTGCCTATCCCTCCCAATCTTCTCATCCCACATAAGACACCTGTTCGCTTTGCAGGTGAGGCCGCCTGGACGAGGTGCTCATCCCACCTCCCTAGTTGTAACCCCCTACCCGTAGTAAAGTTCCAGGGCACTGCCCTGGAGGCGGGAGTCCGAGGGAAAAGCAAACTTTGGAGGGTAAAACGACTAATACACATTACAAATATGAAAAAGAAAAGAAAGATCAATGCTGCCATGATATATAGCCGGCAAATAAGTGAACAGAATATTATGTATTGCTGTTTTAAGGGCGGAACAGCGAGTTCATCTGCCCTCAGCCTACATAATAGCACTCAGGAAATCAAGAGCGACCTGGCAGGTGTATACAAGCTCGGTGTAGCGTGACGAGTGTGAAAACAGGTTTGCAACTGACGTAAGTCCCGGGTTAGTCCTGGAATCACGTCCACTCAGCGTGTCATGCATTGTTAGTAAACACACAGCCTGCATGCTCACACTCACATTACATGACATATCCATTCCATATCTTCCAATGGAACTTTACTGCCATTTCCTACGCACAAGACAATGTAAACCTCGCTCCAACCAAGTATAGTTTGGAACTATCATGTGGCAGCGGATCCGGAACTCTGTTACACAGCCTGAGGTTGAGATTTAATCTGTCTTATCGTATTCACCAAAATATTTTAGGAACTGACATCGATTCTATCAAACTCGCGAATATATTGCCACTGATACACGAAGGAAACTATTACACCTCCTATTATTGTCCTTCAGGTTTGGATGCCACTTATAACGGAGTAGTTGTTTCATTTAGGGAATTAGACATTGTAGTCAACAACCCAGTGCACTTGAATGTGTGCACAATTTGTCGGATAACGTGTTATTGTGGTGTCTTAAGTAGCGTGAGTATAACTGAAGCTAGGATTTCTTAAATCAGAAGACACTCTAGCATATGGCTGAAGAATAAGCCGGAAATACCACTTCTAGGGTAGCTGAAGTGGAAATGGAAAACGCCCCTTTTCAATTCTTAGTCAGAAGGTTGAGTGTACTCCGTTTCAAACCCCGAACTAGAATCAAATTTACTTTTCCAAGACGGGAATCGAATCGATCCCTGACCTCTGGTGTGACAAACAAGAATGCTAGCCACCAGACCACGAGGCGGTGCCTAGGTATATTTCTTGAAAATTGATTTAATTTTACATCGTTATACCCGTCTAAGGAGCGCGGTTGAACCTATCCAGCTGATCTTTCTTTCTTTCTTTCTTTCTTTCTTTCTTGTCCTCCCGAAATCCCTTCATCTTCTCGTTATGGCTCTTTTTGCGCCTCCGTCCAGGTTCTGTTGAATGTAGCCTAATGTTTGTATGGCCTGAAAATTGACGATTGTCAACTAGTTCTCTGAATATAGATCTGTCCAGCACCATATCACTTGAGATGTCTATTTCCTGAAGGTATTTTTCTACTTCAAGGTGCCAGTTGTTCTTAGCTTTCTTTGGGAAAGTAAGATTTAGAATTATTTTTAGTCAGCCTGTGATCACTCAATTTGAGAATATAATAATAACCTCTGGCACTATAGACCGTGAAGGGCCCAGGCCTACCAAGCGACCACTGCCCAGCCATTTGGCCTGCAGATATTGAGGTGACGCGTGATCAACGCATCGGGTCCTCTCGGCCGTTAATCTTGGTTTTCGTGATCGGGGCGATGCCTCACTGTCAAGACAGCTGCAATTGTCCTCACGAGGCTGAGTACACCCCAATCCAGCCCTCACGTCAGTTTCTAAAACCCCTGACGGAGCCGGGAATCGAACCCGGGGCCTCTGGGTGAGAAGCAGACGCGCTACCCCTACATCACGGGTCCGGCCATACAATTGCAAACGTCTTTTCCTGAATGTGTCCTATATTATTATTATTATTATTATTATTCACAGATCATACAAGGAGTATAGAAGGCCTAGTGAAAAAGGGAAAACTCCCACTCCCCCTCACATACATATTTTATGCTTCACTGGCACAACCTACATCTGCATTTAGTTTTTACAATATTTACATATTTAGAATATTAACAATAAGATAATAGTACATTATGCAACGAGCCTATAATGGCTATAATTAAGACACGAGTATTTTTTATAAAACGAGCGTATGCGAGTTTTATAATTTCCATACGAGTGTCTTAATTACCATTATAGGCGAGTTGCATACGACTGTTTATGTTCGACGATAATTATAACTTTATTATATGTTTTAACATAAATATTCATAAATATCTGTTGAGAGTCAGCTACTGGAATTTTGTGATCGCAGAGCGAGCGTTGGGTGTTATACCTTCGTCTTTCAAGAGCTTTGAACGGCCGACGCATGCGCTCTGTGGGCTTGCAATGCCATATGCAGCCATATGTTTACATCAGCCGTCCCTCAGTAATATTGTCACCGCAGTCATTTGAAGACAATGCGCTGTGTAGAAATTAGTGTTAGTGATTTTAAGGTACTGTGCTATTTCTTGTCTCATATTCGCCAGTTTATTTACGCGAACATATGGACGGTGGGTATTCCATGTCGGTAATTTATTATAGTCCGATGTTGTGTTTATGTCCGACATGATGGATTTTGAGCGCATGCGCGAAATTATCGTTACCTAATTGGTCAATGAACGAGCTCTGATTGGCTGGAGAAACTGTATCGTAATGAAAAACGGTGTTATAATGACCATCATTATGATACAGTTTTAAAACACATAATAGTGAGGGTCGAACATAAATAATATAGTAAATTGTATCCTGTTCACTCACACTCTCACGTATGCAATTTCATCACCTCAATCGCTACCGGGTGAGTTAGCCGTGGTCGTTACGGTATGACTGCTGGCAGTCGCTCACATCCGGGAGGCGAGGAGGTTCGAATCCCCCCGCCGGCAAGCTTGAAGATGGTCTTCTGTGGTTTCTCATCTTCCTTCCAGGCAAATGCCGGGGTTGGTCCCTAACCATAGGCCACAGCCGCTACCTTCCGACTCCTTGTCCTTACATTCAAACTTTCCTCCCCCAGACAACACTCCACACGCGACGGTACGTGTAGCTCACCCATTGGGTGTCCGCCTTGAAGCAGCTACAAAACTGGCGAGCCGAACATGTCCTCGGACACTCCCGGCACTAAAAGCCATACAAAAAAAAACAACAACTCAATCGCTACTTTAAAGTATTCATTCATTCATTTCATCCGGATTCTCATTCACGATCAATCACTCATACAGATTATTATTATTATTATTAATCGTATGTCAGTACATCACTTTACAGTACAATTAACAAAGGTCTAATATCTACAATGATGCTCGCCACGGTGGGTGAGTGGTTATCGTGTCAGACTACCAACCCCCAAGCTTGTAGGTTCGCTCCTGGCCGTTGGAAGTGATTTTTGAAAGGCGACAAAAATTACGGTACGCATGTCATACGTTGTAGGCAAGTTAAAGAACCCATTTGAATTCAGTAGACCGTGTTCATAATGGCAAAATTAATCTCGGGATTTTCCACCAACACAAAAAGTTCCTTTCTCTACTAGAAAGCGCTATAGTGTCAAGGAGCTTAGATATCTAACCACCTTGACTTTCATAGCGCTCCAAGCAGTAATAAAATTCGACATGCAAGCTGCCCTCTGGGCGTCAATTAACAAAGCTTGCACCCGGCATCCGAGGCCATACGATATTATTATTATTATTATTATTATTATTATTATTATCTACAATGATACAAATTATACATAATGATACACAAATATTTACAAAGTTATAGACATATTGTTGATGTAGTCTATCGCCCCTGGGGTAACATGCAGGAAGTCTGAGAAATCACCCGAGTAGGAGCTCAGAGGACACTCTTTAACAATATGCGAAACTGTCTGTTTTGGAGAGCCGCACATGCATGCTGGTGACGTGATATTTCTCCATTTGAACAGTAGATCACCACTCCTGCCGTGGTTGGTCCGTATCCTGTTAAGTCTTGACCACGTCTTGCGGCCGTTGATATGAAGGAAACCTTGGAGCTGCAGAGGTACATTTTTAGACCATTCTGGTGTCCAAGCCTGTTTGATAAGAAAATTATGCTCTCTGAGACTGCTGGCTGTTCTCATTGATGGCTGGCTGGATCGGAGCCTGTTGATTTCTAAGCTACTAATGTCCTCGTGGATTGGCAGCTGATGATTTATTGAAAATTTCTTGTATTCTCACATACGGAAATTCATTTACACAATCAACTTGTTTTCTTCTTTTTTATTTTAAGAACTAGATACGAAAAGACAAGATCTTGGTATCCTCTGGCAGTGTGTCCCATAACCGCGCAGAGCGGCCGTAGAAATCTGACAGGTAGACATTGCTACGGGCGAAGGGCGGAACGCGAGTTACGCATCGTGCTCTCCGAACTGAGCAATATGCCGATATGACAGTCGACAAAGGGGTCAATAGCAATGGAACCTGTGAGAATTTTCTTTTCGAGGAAAATCGAATCAGTTTGTTAGGCTGTTGCCTCGATAGATGGAAGGTCAACTACGTGCGATTAGACTCTGCGCGACGCTGTAGTGGGATGCCAATCAGGTAAACCTACGTTAATATCGGACGAACTATGCATAGGAAGGCCGTCCTGGGTTTAAAACCTCTCAGGTTTCTGTAAAGAAACCCATAACTTAGGAGGGGTTACATCTTGCCTCTTCACTCCACGATCATTTTAAGATCAATTCTTGAAAAATATAATTGATTGAGGAAAACATGAGAGAAGAGTGAATTCCGAAGAAGAAGGAAAAGCTGACGTTGTATTTCTTGTGAATATTCTTAAAATATGAAGGTGTTTTAACTGTAAAGGGGGACACACGCGATGCAATCCCAGTAACCCTAGAGGCTCATCCGGCCACCGCGTCACGCCACCCATGGATGAGTCACATAACTGCTCTTGACTTTCATATTTCTATATTCAAATGAAGAATGCTTTCTCAAACAATTCTCACGAACCAAACACTCAGAATACTTTTAGCAGAGCCGACTTATTTCACCCGGTAGTGGCAGTGAGAAGTTTGCAGCGTTCCAAAACGACTAGATTTACCGGCCGCGGTGGCCGAGAACGCTAACGCGCTATCTCGTGTCTCGCTGGCATCGGGAGAGCGTGGGTTCGATTCCCACCTCGGCTGTCCTGAAAATGGTTTTCGTGGTTTCCCATTTTCACTACCAGGTGGAGAATAAGTTCTGCCCTAAAACTTCCCCATACGGGAGAACGAAACGCATCAGGCGAAAGCCTGGACAAAATAACTGCTGTGGTCAAGAAAATTAGACTGAAGCGGTGCGGGGTAGTGGGCATGAAATACGTGACTAGAAAACCAATGTAGGTAGCAATACATTAACAATTTTTATTTCTAATAATAAATTTATAATGAATAAACCAATTGCACTTAAGTGCTTATCACAGAAATGAACAATTATAAATGTAGCAAAGTGTGAGGGCCTGATGACAGAAACCCAGATTACAGAAAGGTCCATGAAACAAGCTTGCTTGATTGGAGAGAAGTTGAGCTTAACATAAAAAAGGGATGCACTTTATAAAAAAGAGAGAACCATAAAAAAATGATTTAGAGTGTAAAATAACTGGTATGATATAAGTTCTTCATAAAAGTAAACTTATCTTTGAAGAGCCAGCTCCTTAAAAGTTCCAGCTAGCACACGTTGATTTAAAAGTCCTCACGGTTTCTTTAGAAGGAGGCGTACATGGCCTAGAGATATGTGCACCATTGATAAAATGTCAACTCTCTCTTCTTTTCTTGAGAAGGAATGACATTTATAGCTTCCAAGTGATGATCCAGCAGTATTTCGAAAGATGATTCAAAGTATCCCATCCAAGGTGAAGGTGAAGAGTACAACAGCTGGCAATTAGTCTTGCCATCTTGAGTAATACGTCATGGTGCAAATCTCGTGACGTAACTGCTAGGTAGCGTAGAGACTAGTGATGGTGTCATGAGATGCAGTAGCGGTGACCAGCAGGTTGAAGTAATCAGAAGTGGCGGTTGATCAGAAGTGGTGAAGAACGCCAGCAAGTGGCGTCTTAAATAGGGATCATGGAACCCTCTCGAAGCTGGAGATCGCCCGACTGGACAAAGACCTGCCATTGGTCGAACGAAAGTCAGGGTAACGTCAGTCGACACTACTCAGCGGACAGTGGATCAACCAGTAGATGCTCTGTGTGTCGGGAGTGAGGACGCTTGAGGTAGCGAGCGACTGGAAAACTCAAGGTGAGAACTATAATATCTATGAATAAGTGATTGATAACAAGATTATACATATGGTTTAAGCAATTAATACATTTGTAAAGAAATAATTACCATTCGGGGATCTCGGTAACAAGAAATAAAATTTGACCGACAAATGGGCCAAGCTAAACATTGAAAGTATCACAAAAGTGATCACCAGGCAAATGCCGGGACGGTTCCTTTCAATAGGTCCACGGTCGATTTCCTTCCAATATCCCTTCCCTGACCCGTCCTGAAAAGAAAAATACATGGCCATTGGCTGCATTAATAAAATTATTAAAACGACCAGATTTTTATCAGCGGAAAAGGTATGCATTTTATATTTTTTTCCCTCATCTTAAATGACAAGTATTGTCTTTAAATAACTCATCTAATTCTACTGGAAAATCAAAGAGGGCTAAGTCGAGTACCAACCAGATTTCGATAGTGACTGTTATGGCAGAATCTTGGGATAAAAATCTTGGGAAAAGAGAAGAATCAAAACTTGAGGCAGCTGAAGTGTGGTTTTGGAGACGAATGACCCGAACAAGCTGGATGGAAAGAAAGACAAATGAGCTTGTTCTCAACCAAATTCAGGAGAATCGATGCCTGTTGAACACCATCAAGTAAAGAAAAGCAAAATTCATGGGACACATACTCGGACATGACACTCTCTCTCCTCCAGGTAATTTTTGAAGGAAACATTTTGGGAAAGAAACCAAGGGGACGACCAAGACAATCGTATCTCAAGAACAGTGTCAAGGAGATGGAATGTGACTCGTATGCCAACATGAAGAGAACTGCTGAAGACCGTAAGAAATGGCTGCAACAACAAGGCTTTTAGCCTTTAGACGCTGATGATGATGATGATAACAGAGATGCTAGACCCCGAAACTCCTATCCCAGCAGTTAACTCCACTAGCAGTTGTATGGGAGATACAACAAGGCTTGAGAACGAGATTACCCGAACTGCTCTGGGTACTACCGAGCCGAGCCTTCATTGCACTGCAATGTGAACAGACTGTGCGGTACTTCTCGTTCTATCTTAGGCTACTGTTTTAACACATGTCATTTTATTTGATTGGCATCTACAGTAGATATTTGCAAATATGAATTGTGGTCAATTAAAATAATTAACACAGTTTTACATTTCAGGGAAACAAAAAAAACATGGTATATTAATCCTGAAAGATCAGACTGTTATAGATGACGAATGCAGGAACTGCAATACCGGCCCAGAAACCATAGAGCATATTACCAGCAGCTGCAGAATTCTAGCGCCAATATCTTACACTGAGAGGCATAACGATGTTGCCAAAGTCATTCATCAAGAACTCGCCCTAACCCGATCTCTCATACACGACAGGACGCCTTATTACAAATACTCTCCAGAAAGTGTGCTGGAAAACGAAGATTACAAGCTGTATTGAGATCGCACTAATCAAACTGACAAAACAACTCCTCATAATAGACCAGGCATAACTTTAACTGCTAAGAAGAACCATCACACGTACTTGATTGACATATCTGTTCCGAATGACCATAATATCCACCATAAATACAGAGAGAAGATTGATAAATATACTCCTCTAGCTATGGAGGTGGGTAGAATCTGGAGACAAAAAAAAAAGTGACGATTCTTCCTTTCCTCCTTTCTCCCACTGGCCTGACACCTAAATCCTTTTCAGTAAATCTAGCCACACTAAATCTTCCCATATACACCCACACTATTGCACAAAAGGCTGCAATTCTGAAGACCTGCAGCATCGTTAGAGGATTTTTGAATACACAATAGGATTTTCTTGGACCCTCTTGTGAAAAGTAGACGTGGAAGATACCATTAGTGAAAAGGAAAATTAACTGTCAAGCGTCTATGTTGAAAATGTATGCTATATGCTTTTCGAAGTGCGACTTCACTCATTTTCTTGTACGTAATGTACCGATATGAGTCATGTTACCAACTATAAGTTGAGTAAATAAAGATAATAATAATAATAATAGTAATAATAATAATAATAATACAAATAGCAAACACCAGCCACTTGCCACTGAGCTCCATCAATGACATAAGGAGGTTTCGTGTCTCTGTGAATGGTTTAGTTACAAAAAAACTGAGAAAATGGAAAGGAGAACCTTGGCTTGAAGAGAAACCATTGTATCCTTCGGGTAAAGGTTACACCATATGCAGTTAATGCAAAAGGCTGCTCTCCGTGGTACTGCGAGTCTAGTGCGTAAGGTTTGGCCACTTCAGTGATTCTGAACATCTTGAGATCCAGTGCTATCATCTGTGTCTTTGGCTCGCAAGGAGTCCGACGGTGATGGTTTTGTTTTTCTTTCTTATAAATTTCATATAACAATAATAATAATAATAATAATAATAATAATAAATATCTTGCAATCTATTGCAATGTTCGCGATTAATAATAATAATGTTATTGGTTTTACGTCCCTTTTAACTACACTGGCTTCTAGAGACGCCGGGGTGCCGGAATTTTGCTTCGAAGGGGATCTTTAACGTGCCAGTAAATGTACTGACACGGCTCCCTCGCATTTGCGCACCTTCAAATGCCAGCTGACTGCGCCAGGTTTCGAACCTGCAACCTTGGGCTCAGCAAGCGAGAACGTTACCCCTGAGCCACGCAGCCAGCCCATGTTCGCGATTAATCAAATTACCCCTCAGGAGCCGGTGACCTCGCCGTTCCGCCCCTTAAAAAAAGAAAACTAAATCACCCTTCCCTCCCCACCCGCTACCATTTAAAAAAAATATCGTATGGCCTCGGGTGCCGGGTGCAAGTTTTGTTATTTGACACCCAGAGGGTAGCTTGCATGTCGAATTTCGTTGTTCCTTGAAGCACTGTGAAAGTCAAGGAGGTTAGATGTCTAAGCTCCTTGAACACTATAGCGCTTTCTAGTAGAGAAATGAGGAACTTTGTGTTGGCGGAAACTCCTGAGATACGTTTTGCCATTATGAACACGGCCTAATGAATTCAACTGGGTTCTTTTGACATGCCAACATCCTATGACATGCGTGTCGTAATTTTTTCCGCCTTTAAAAAATCACTTACCACGGCCAGGAGCGAACCTACACGCTTGGGGTTCGTAAAATGACACGATAACCACTCACCCACCGTGGCAAGCTACCCGCTACCACTCATTTCACCCCATTGAAGACTTGACCTTGAGGGCATAAAACTCAATTGTCTAAGGTGGCATCATTATTTCCAAATCCACGAGCGGGAATATTTTTTGAGCACCCGGTTTATCAGCACAATCAACTCTTCTTCAACTCCAACGACAACAAAATGTTAAGAGAAGAATACACACTCTTTCCTCTGTCTTGGTGAAATGCCCTGGTGGAATGTTTGTGTAGTTTATAGACAAGATACTCTAAAAGATCTTATCTGATTTGAAGAGTAAAAGAGCTTTAGGGAAATCAGAAATAGAGGAACAATAGGAGTTGACTCAGACGCACGGTAGCGCTGCCAAAAGCAGTATGTATACATTCCTTGCACGGCGTCTATATTTGCACACGTTGGTCTTGAAGTCTTGCGACCGCTGGATTGCGTTTCAATGGGCGAACTCTCCAGCACTGCAGCCTCTACTACCGCCAGTGAAATGTATGGACACATTTTTTGGATAATAATAATAATAATAATAATAATAATTTACAGAGTAAATTATACAAGATCGACTCCAGTTCAGAACATTAACCAACAACCATCAACTAGGACCAAAAAATCATGGAATGAAGAACTGAGGAAGATTTTCAGTGCCCAGATGAAGAGAGATTTTGGGAGAAAATAAAAATTAACTAAATGCTTGCCACAGTGGGTGAGTGGTTATCGTGTCGAACTGCCAACCCCAAGCTTGCAGGTTCGCTCCTGGCCATGGTAAGTAATTTTTGAAAGGCGACAAAAATCACGGCATGCATGTCATACTTTGTTGGCATGTTAAAGGACCCACTTGAATTCAGTAGGTCGTGTTCATAATGGCAAAATTAATCTCGGGATTTTCCGCCAACACAAAAGTTCCTCCTTTCTCTACTAGAAAGCACTATAGTGTCAAGAGCTTAGATATCTAACCTCATTGACAGCGCTCTAACGAGCGATAAAATTCGACACCCAAGCTGCCCTCCGGGTGTCAAATAACAAAGCTTGCAACCGACACCCGATGCCATACGATATTATTATTATTATTATTATTAACTAAATAAGTTCTATCGCGTTGCACAGATGGGCATAACGATGTAAAATAATAATAATAATAATCCAGCAAATCTTTTAGGTTTTTGTCGTGTCTGATGCGGGCTTTCGCCTAAGTGCACCACAGACATAGTGCAAGGCGTACTGTCCCAGCGGTGGTCCGAGCAGGGTGTACCAAGAGCCCACTGATGAGCCTAACTTGGTGCACTTTAACTAAACCCCGCAACCAGATACGAACCTTATAATACTCGCTGGAGTGTAATAATAATAATAACCGCGGAAGTCAACTGTCAATAGTAACAATAATAACATCTAGTAATAATAATAGTAATTATTATTATTATTATTGAACCCAACAATTCTGAGATATTTGCCATCCTAACACGTGTCGACAATTTGAAAGAGCCTTCCAACTCACTCAAAATGTAAACAACAAAAAGTCCATATGCCGTAGTGCAAACATTAGACAATATCAAACGGTGATTAGACCTGAAGAATCATTATATGCAGCAGAATGTGTAACAGAACATATAGCCTTCTTGAAAAACTGGCAGTTAAGGAAAGGAGAATTATCAGAAGAGTTCTTGGTCCAAACTTCAAAAATAGTGCTTACAGACTTCGGAGCAACTTAGGAATATACACTCACACCGAAAATATATCAAATATGATCCGTAATACGCTCACCTCTTCGGATTACCAGATGGAAGAATTTCTAAATGTTTGTTATGCAACTTTCGGTGTCTCCTTTGCTGGTGGAAATCGACAAGGACCTTTTAAAGTATGGAATTTCAGAAACAGACATTCAACTCCGAATACCACACAGACACAGACTTAAACAGGCTCGTCAAGAAGAAGTCACAACTCGACCGAAGCGTGTTCATTCGGATGCATGGAAGAAAGCACACTCCGAAAGGATGAAAACCAGGTGGGCCCTTAAGAAAGCGAAACAGTTGAGATCTCGCCGACTCCCTACTCACCAGCCATGAGCCCTTGAGGATGTAGCACTATCACGGGTGCACCATAAGTGGTGGGGCCACACACACCCTGCTTCCTTGAGGGCCTTGAGCAGAAGGCAGGAGATACCATGAATAGAAAAAAGAAGAAGTCTAACTCCTCGAAAAATGAGGCATCAGCTAAGGCCAATTAAGGCTGGCAAGTGAAAGCCTCCCAAGGCCCCGGATACCCTAATAACGTCGGGGTTGAAAGAGAACAATAGTTGGCCAAGGAAGGTCGTCAGGAAAAACGATAGAAAGGAGTCCGGTACAAGTAAGTGGATTTATTTATTTATTTATTTATTTATCTATCGTATGGCTTTTGGTGCCGGGAGTGTCCGAGGACATGTTCGGCTCGCCTGAGTCTGTAGCTGCTTCCAGCGGACACCCTAAAGGGCGTGCTACAAGTTCCGTTCAATTTCAAGTAGTTCCAACTTTCGCCACCAGATATCAATGATACCTAGTGGTGAACGTTGGAACTTTGATAGAGCGTTCTGACGAAATCTAACCTAACAGATTTTGCTTTACACAAGTTTAGTCTGTGAAAGGATCTTTTACATGCCATAAATCTATGACATGGGACCGCCGGCTTTACTTCCCCTCCGAAGGAAGGCATACTGAAGGATTTTTAACGCTCTTAAAAGATCCGACGACTTCGGCCGGGTTTGAACCCGCTATCTTGAGCATAGCAGTTCAGCATGCTACCGACTACGCCACCGAAGCCGATACAAGTAAGTGGAAGCAATGCTGGACTCGGCTGAGGTCCCGTGGTCGTCAACCCGCGTCCCACAAGTTGTGAGCCGATGAGAGTTAAGCCAAAAGAGAATAATTCCCTGCTTTCACTACTTGCTTGTTGTCATGCCAAATTGAATGGTATTGCCTATTGTATTGTATTATAACTTGTGTGCTATTGGTGTATTTGAAGATTTGAAAATGGTGGGCTCTGATTGGTTGGATTTTCAAGTAGGAAGCTTTATTGTCCTTGAGACAATCCGGAACTCGCCATTGTCCACCACGCAGCAGTTTACGAGTAAGGCTTTATAACAAGTGGGTATTCTCGCCCACAATTCTGGTTTGTTTTCTGCACTCGTAACACAGTTAACCAACT
Organism: Meconema thalassinum; assembly: GCA_946902985.2. NCBI lineage: Eukaryota > Metazoa > Arthropoda > Insecta > Orthoptera > Tettigoniidae > Meconema > Meconema thalassinum. Next base: position 154,661,512 of record OX336395.1, on the reverse strand, counting down.
TCTTATTCCTGCTCGCGGATCACTACTCCTCGGGTCCAAGCTCTGTGAACTTGTGGGGTGAGGGGAGGGCGCAGGGAAGGGGAAGGCGGTAAGAGAAGGGTCTGTCAACAGTCCGCCGTGCATGTCTATTCTAATACTGCTAACATAGGGCCGTTGCTCAAACCACTGTGGTGTTGCGAATGACTGAGTGAGTCACCGACCAATGTATTTGGTTTTGTTACAATGCACGGACCGGGAACCCTCATCACTCGTCACCATCACTCCTCATAGTCCACGATCCAAATTCCTTTCAGGTTCACAGAGCTTAGACCCGAGCAGTATTAATCTCCCGCTCATCGCTCCATGCGAAGACAGACTGAACTTCTGACGAAGACGGGATATCTGTGCATAATAATGCTGTTATATACAACACTTTTTTTTTGGCGTATGATTAACACAATTTGGGAAAATCTACTCCGCTGGCAATGCTATTAGAGGCCAGAATTAGCAAGGTAGCCGGTGGACTATGGGCGTCCGCAGGATTTTTTCCAGGAAAGGGCCAAGTAATATTTTTCACTAGGTGATGATGATACGTACCCCCCTCCCTCTGAAACCGTTGGGTAAAATATCTATGACATGAATGGGAGGAATAGTTTTTTTTTTAGTTCGGAGTTCATGTCCATAGAAGTTCGCTTTTCTCTGTGAATCATAGTCATAATGTCCATTTCTTAAAAACAGGTAAAAAGTAGTTGTATCACCAGGCATTGACAGAAATAAAAATCAAGCAGTTCATTAAAATGGGAATGTTAATCCAATTCGCCGATTTTCTAAATAACTGGAGATATTTTCAAATAATTCCAAAATTACGACGTTTAATAAAACTGGGGAATTATTGCTACATCTAAAACAGTTAACCATCAGTAACTTCAAATATTCTCGGAATTTCAGGGGGGGGGGGGGGCACAGCTACACCTTGCCCCCTCCCTCTCTGCGGGCGCCCATGGGGGGACCTAATCCCCATCATCAGTCAGTCCATCGTTTTCCATTCCTGCTTTATCCACCTCGTTGAGTATTGATTAGCATTTTTGGGTTCACTGCAGTCATTTCGAACCTCAAGTCTCTCTCAATTCTATTCCAGGCCATTGCCACAAATGGCACCTAAATCAAGCCCACGACCACCTCCTACCCAAATACGAGCCCTGATTACAAACACACAAACTAGTATAGCCATGCAGCTTCGGTGGCGTAGTCTGTAACACGCTGCTATGCCCAAGATGGCAGGTTCAAACCCGGCCGAAGTCGTCGGATTTTTTTAAGAGCGTTAAAAATCCCTCATGTCATAGATTTATGGCACGAAAAAGAACCTACCACTGCAATTGTTGGTGTGCAGCAAAATGTGTAGGTTATATTTGGCTAGTACACAACGCTCTATGAAGTTCCAACGTTCGCCGCAAGTGTTAGTGACAGTAGCATCTGGTAGTCAAAGTTGGAACTACTTGAAATTGAACTTGTTGGGAGTCCTTGGACGTTCAATCAAAAATGCCCAGCTTATGGCCATTGGCTGCGATTCATATGTCATCACTAGTGTAGCCATCACAATCGCACAGGTTATCAGGCAGATTCCACACACAAGATACACATGACCACGATGTCGCAAAGCTCCTAAATGAATCTACAACAACAACATTATTCCTCGTTTACTTTCCCAATTCAGCACAGTTGCTTCCTTTTCAATACCGTACCTTGCCAATCTGGATAGAGTGTGGAAACTTGTTCAAATCCTCTGGTTCAAATTCATCGGACGACCGATATAATTTTCAATTAGCAACTACACGTACTAAGTCATGTTCTTCGTACATAAATAGACTCAGAGGCTTGTATTCTCTTCCATACTTGATTGTGATGCGGGGAACAGCGAGACATACTGAGAAACATATAGTTTGCGCAATCAATAACCAATCAGAATGCAGCAAAGAACCAACATACCCAGTCTTTATAGTCACGAACTGCGGATTGGTTGGCACTCAGGAGACTGGTTGTCACCGCCTTTCCGAAGAAACGCGCCGATTTGAAGCGGAACTTCACAGACGTAAAATCAAAACACTTCCAAGACAGTCAGGAGGAATTGATAATTAATCCCACCGCAAGGACTGAGGGCCATGCAGGACTAAGAAACTGAAATCCACAGGGAGAGCGTTACACCTATACAACCCTACAATAGCATCTTACAAGGAAAAGTACTGACTGTCAGACATATATATCTGATCAATCTCATGGTAGGGTCGAGATGAAACCATCCCTCATCACTTCGCCCCAAAAATTAAAATAATTAGAATTTTACAATCACTATTCAGAAAGATCAACCGCTATTCTGAGAAACCATTTGTATGGCATAAGAGGAAAGCTAGGGTAACGTTGTAACGATTATCTTTGAATATTTCCATCAGATGAAATGCTGTATAATTTGGAACATCTTAATGTATCTTCAGTTTTCCTACGAAGATGTCCGTGCACTCGATTCTCAATTGAGGAATCGTTTTGCTGACATTGTTGCACGAAGCTTATACACTTGATCCTACCATTCTGTATGAGAAGAATACACAAGTTAAAAAGAAGTTGACCAGGAGAAAAAAAAATCTTTGAAGATTACATTCCGTATCTTCGGAAAAAAAAAACCACCATGATTGTTACAGGAATCGCACGATCACTGTACGAGGTTCGTTATTTGATGCCAGAGGGCATTATCTAACGAAAGTTGCTGAACTCTTCCAGAAGCTCGGTTTAGAACAGAATCTCCTGAACATTCTTGCTGACACTAGCCACATTGCAGTACCACAACTATTAGAATGCTAACACCTGACATGTCTGGTTTAAAAAACCACATGGTCCAAATTTGTTACACAAGTTATATCCTACTTTATCACTCAAGGAGTGCAAGGTTTGTTGTGTCTTGGGACATCTTGGTGGAAACCAAACAGCTCCAGTTATTTATTTTGCTGTAGCCACCACCACCAAACGATTGTATTGTATACGCCATCATCCAGGACAGTCTCAGTAATTCGGGAATTCTTGTTCATAATAATAAATCCAAATACAGGAATGTATTTGATTATAAATGATATAATTGTTTTGATTGAATGGGAAGTTTTCAGTTTGAATCAAAGCCTGAGTTAAATCAGCGGGTTAACTGTTAGTTACAGAATGATTACTTACAAGCCCCAGGTGTTGGACCTCTTGACGACCGGCCGAGTCTTGGCGACAGCCACCACTTGCTTCTTGCTGGCCGGGACGGGAACGGGGACGACGATGGGCGGCGGCTTCTTGGGGGTGTACACGAACCGCACGGAAGAACCACCGGCGAACTTCAACACGTCATTCTGACTGAGTGCCCTAGCGCGCTGCAAGATGGGTTCACCACGGTCATCGACTATCTGCCGGGACATGTCTCGAGATCAACGACACAACACGACACCTGCAAGTAGCAACTCTCCTTTAACCACCCCAAATACTGAAACATTATTTTTCAACTTTTAAACGAGACGCGTTTCTTTTTCAATTATTGTGGATTTAAACATAGTGTTGCACATTCTAACAAGTAGACGCAAAATAGAAACGCGAGTTTTCATGAATTTTGACCGTAACCCCAATACTAGGCGTCTGCGCCAAACAAGAACTTGTGCGCCTGGAGAGCGTGTTAGTGCCGCTGTTTTATCAAAATTAGACTTCATTCTATGATCTCCGTATCGCTCTACTGTCAGAGTCGTTATTGGCACCTCTTTTAATCAATGTGAACTTCATTTGTGTTTTAAGTAATTCGCAACATTCATTTAGCACATCTTTAATTTAATGTAATAATAGGCCTACTGTGATTATAAAACAGCAATGAGATGCGGGTAGTATCTGCGCTCGCCCGCTTAGGGGCAAAGTGCGCAGTAGACCGTCACACGTTCAATGTGTATTACGCAAATTTTGGCGTGACCCCAGCCCAAAAGCATATTCTTGTTAAAAATAAACATTTGACATTGCAACTATTATGCTCAACAGAACCAGATAAGAGATGTGACAGGGAACCTAGATCATAGAAGTAAATGTTGGTCTATACATGTAGTGATCGAAATGTGGGGTCTCTGGAAACCTCGCGTGCGCAGACGAGGCTTAATTATGTCAAATGTTTCATAAATAGACAAATGAAAGGAAAAATAAAGTTTTCTTTCTCAAAATTTGCCTTCTCTGTGGAGCCGTGCCTGCTTCGTAATTCAGAGTTTCAGTGACAATATTTATGTGCAGGCCAAATATGGTCATTTCGAAAAATCATTAGAGATTTGTATACGTAATTCATCCATGAAACACACAAATTAGCTACAGACAGAACAAGAAAGACAAAGAAATTGCCAAGTCATGTCTTCGTCCAGGAAGTGAGTACAAAAAGCGCACGTTTTGTGATTGTAATTATGCAAGAGACAAATTGCCAGCTAGAGAAATGTGGAGACACGCGAAGCACGAGTATAAAGTTAGTTCCTAGAAATAGTAATGGGAAGGCGTGTGTCCGACTAGAAACACTCGATAATTGGGAGGCGGGAGCAGAAAGTAGCCAGATCCAATGAAATAAAACAGTCAAAATAACAATGATGTAAGTAGAACACATCTTTCCTAATTTCCAGGATACACACGACTTTTATACGTTTTTCTTAGAACAATTTAGAAGACGTGAGAAACCCACGCAATGGGTTTACAAAATTAGGTACAGAATTAACAGTTGGCCACCAAGATCCGGCTGAATGAAGGAATTTCCCACAATGTATCAGGGTTATAAACAGAGTTTCTTCAAGACACCCTTTTCCTTCCCCCTTTTCCTGGAGATCTAAGGGAGAGTAACAAATCCACGAAATATTCTGAAATGTTTCAAGATGAAATGTCACGTCCGGTGGCTCGGCGTATCAATCAATCAATAAATATGCATTAACATATTCAAAGATCATCAAATTAATAAAGAGTGTCCGAAAATTGCCGGGAAAAGATACTACATAATGCTACATTAAAAATATATTTTCCCCTTTGCCGTAAGGTGTAATGAGCTTCTATAATACCAAACATCGTCTTACAGTGAGGGGAAAAAGTACACCGCCTAGCCATGAGGCATTATTTTTATCAAATAAGAGTTCTGCATGTAGTATTTTTGGAACTAATTAAGACAACGTTTTACAACAACCATTTATTCGATTTCAGCTTTTTTTTTTTTTAAATGTCGGATATCACCCATCAATTATTGAAAATGGCTGATTGGAACTTCATGAAACTTGGCAGTTACGAGTAAAGGGAACTGAAATCTAGGAGACACGTTTAATCTCTATCAAAGGATAAGGAACTCTAAAAGACCAAAGAATTAAAATTCTCTAATCAAATATATCGGTATGTTATTGCAATTTGGCAATCCTGCTTTTGGCATGTACGGTAATACTAGTGTTGCTAATTTCGCGACTTTGTCACTACCTAGGTACCGGTACATCTACCGAATTTTCCTGAAATATTTTGATGACAAACATTAAAAAATAGCTTTGTTTATATAGAATGTTAAAAAACAAGCATCCAATATTTTTGAGAGGTGACAATATGCATCAAAACAAGACGGGTTGTCAAGTCTTACTTTCTAACACTTGTTTACAGGAGGCGAGGACCACCATATAATCATAGTTGACACCCCTGGCAAGGAATACATCGCAATGATTAATGAAAACGAAACAAATAATGAAAACAAAATATGAGCAGAGTCGTCGTATTGGTGCTCCGGCAAACAGGGTCTTGTTGTGTAGTTTAAGACATGTTGGTGTGTGTGTGTGTGTGTGTGTGTGTACGTTACTCATAACTCCAGATATGAACCACGGTACTTTAGGCAGAGGAATGCATTACAATGAATGGACATCATACTTAACTGTTCACATCTCAGAAAGTAGGCGTAGTAGCACCCATGTTTACCAAGACATTTTGCCCCGGTTTTGATGTATATTATTACCTCCTAAAATACAGGTTACGTATTTTATCAACAACCTGTATATGGATTTAATGACATCTTCCGTTAGTGGCAAACAATATTTCTTGTAACAAAGAAAACCTATGTTAAGTTTTGAAGCAATTTGTTCAGTGTTGCCTGTACAAACTGCCAGTTTTAACTCTTCACTAGGTCAACACAAATTTGTCCAATTTGATTGGGCGGGGTTAAATATGTACAATGTGCACTCGTGAAAAAAAAAATGGTAACAGTATACAAGGGTGGAATGGTCTGTTAAAATTTTCCACATTAGTGAAATTAGCCAAAATACCCTTTGCAATGATTTATATAATAATTCTGGAAATGATCTAATGAGGGATGTTTACTCCTCCACTGTCTATAACCCACCCTCCATAGCTTTTTAGATCACAACTTACATAGTAAACTTCGAGCTGTTCCGCCATTATCCGGGTGAATTATGGGACAAGAAGCATATTATCCAATGATTAGTCATATACGCACTCCTGGGTATTATCACGCACGGTGGCAGTACTAACGAATCAATAACTTTATCCAGACCTATTTTACCTACACTACTATACTATGCTACTAATGAATAATCACTATTAAATAAATTGCCCATTATTTAATAGTAAAAACCGAAGAGCGCCGGAACAAAAAACGATCAACATTGTGTCCTATTACATTAGGCGGGAAAACATTTATATACCCTAATCTGAAAGAAATTACCGAAGGTATTTACCAAAATAACACGATTTTGTGATAAATATCTTACATAATATTTGTTTCATGTTAGGACATACTGTCCACAAGGACATCCGCCCGGCATTTCGGGAGACCATAAAGATCCAGAATAATAAACAGTGTAGGTACATCGCTGGCTCTACTGTAGGCTACATAATGTATGAAGGGTCCACGGGAAGAAGGGGGAATGCCACTCAAAATGTAAAATCGAGATATCAGCGCGATCTGGTAGGCCTCTTTGCGACGTATCGGAGGCACAATTGTGTCTGGCTAAGAACAATGAGGGTCGTGAGAAAATGACGATTCAAGTTGACGCGTATATATAAGTACATATAGCCTAAGTAATGAAACTTTAAAACTCGTTTTCTGAACATTTTTCATTATTTGACATTCCCCCTTCTTCCTGTGGGCCCTTCATATTATATTATGATACACCATATAAATGGTTATGCAGAATGTTGATTGAAGCTCTTAATATGCCCAAGCAGACCTTCTCAAGATCATCCTGCAGACCTTCTCAAGATCATCCTGGATGATGCCAAGCTCTTTCAGGATGTTCACGACGAACTTGAAGGATGTCTCCCGAGCTCCAAACAGTGAACATCTTATTTCTATTGCTCATCTTTGTTTCATAGAATGTTAATGTTAGATTGATGCTCTTTGTTTAAATATTTTATTTTATTTTAACTGCAGAAGGTTACAAGATAACCGAAACTGGTATTATATTATAATTAGTTCTATATACAGGGTCCTTCACTCAAAGTGGGGCCCGGCCGTGCGGCCCGTGGAGGGTCGGACGAGCACATGGCAACTTGCTGAGTTTGGGGTCGAGAGAGCGCCCGTACGAATCGCATGTAAATAACAAGCACACATAATAACACATAATCAAAGTAAAATCATTACTCAACTTGTTACAGAAGTTTGCAAACGTCCTCCTCCTGCATCTACACATTTCTGGCATCGTCTAAGGTAATTTTCAATCGCACGCATTAGTTCATCTACCGAGATAAACAAATCTCGAGAAAATTGAGGCTACGTTCATCTAGAGTGTGAGGGTTTGTTGCATAAACATGATTTTTCAATTTTCCCCATCAATAGAAATTGAAGCAATAGAATTTAACATTTAGCAATAACACGTTATAACACAATAACAATTACACAATAACCACATACACACGTTTAAACTTATAACACTTATAACTTAAAACAGGCTATAAACAAAATAACGAAGTCAACTTTACTCGGGAAATCATGCGTCGCAACTGTCTCAGCTCCGCGTTGCCGTGTACTCGTTTGACCTTCAGTTCGACCTTCTACCTGCAGCGCTGCGCAGACCGTATTATTGACTAAGGTGGATCATCATTTATTTACCTATTCATAGGTATAAGCATTTTAAATATATATTTCAATTCGGACAAATCACATGGAATATGATGATTTTCATATCAAAACATATAACTACTTGTTTTCCCGCCTAATGTAATTGGGCACAATTTGTGTTGACCGACTGGAAAGATTTCTTTAATAGAAGTAGGCAACACTAAATATGGCTTCTATCATTTCAAAAGCCGATAAGTAAAAAAGGCAATTATTTGAGAATATAATCAATACTGATAACTTGGTGACATTTCAAACGACTTTTTAAGGTAGATAGAGCAGCTTTTGATAGAGATGCTTGTAGAATCATATTTAAAAATTATTTTTATACATAATATTCCTCTGAGAGAAAAAAAAACACGGATGCAGTAAAGTGGATTTATCGGTTTTTGTTCCAACACTTCTCATACTACATGCTTTTTTTTTTCCAGGAATACTTATTATTGTTATCTCTTCTCCTTGGTTTAAAGCTACAAGACCGGAAGCCTGTGGCTCAATAAAGTCCAAGAAGACTGATTCCTCTGGAGTTTCTGACCTTGATGTCCTAAATTTTGTGATATGGTTAACTCTCGGTCCCCAATACCCAAATTGCCTAAATGTAAAATGTAAAATTAAAAAAAACTCCCACAGGAAAGAAAGGAAAAATGATCAGCTAATAATAATAATAATAATAATAATAATAATAATAATAATAATAATAATAATAATATCGTATGGCCTCGGGTGTCGGGTGCAAGCTTCGTTATTTGACACCCAAAGGGTAGCTTGCATGTCGAATTTCGTTGTTCCTTGAAGCACTATGAAAGTCAAGGAGGTTATATGTAACCTCCTTGAACTCTATAGCGCTTTCTAGTAGAGAAATGAGGAACTTTGTGTTGGCGAAAACTCCCGAGATTAATTTGCCATTATGAACACGGGCTACTGAATTCAAATGGGTTCTTTGACATGCCAACATCGTATGACATGGTGTCGTAATTTTTGCCGCCTTTCAAAAATCACTCACCACGGCCAGGAGGGAACCTGCAAGCTTGGGGTTAGTAGACCGACACGCTGACCACTCCCCCACCGAGGCAAGCAATACATATAACTACTATTCAATATCAGCTGGGCTCAAGAGATATTGGGAACGAAAGAGAGCATCGAAGAAGTGCACCTGAGTGGGCTTAAAATAATAATATGATAAAATAAATGACAGTGACAGTTTCAGAAGGACTGTGAAAATCCATCAGGGTTTTATAGTGGATTCAGAACTTAGGAAACAGAGAGGACCTTCATCCGAAGAGAGAAAGGAAGCGCTGATTGAAGGGCTTAAAAATACTGACAGGATGTAAAAGCTGGCAAACGAACAAGATCTACTCGTTACTGAAATGAGAGTGGTTGTTAACACGTAGTCCATTAATAGAGGCTCAATTCGGATGTATATATAGACTATAGGCTATACCCCACACACACATTGTCATATTGGGCAAATTTATGTTAACCGGCTTAAGAGTTACAGCTGATACATGATAGAAAATTAGTAACTTTTGACTACCGCTTGGCGATTTTTTGAAAACTCTGGTTGGCAGCACTGTGCCAAGTCCCCATATTCCCCCACCGCAACTTACTGCACAACAAAGTGACGTTCAGTACGTCTCCAGAGCCGATGATAACATTAAAATCACTGCGATACAAGTGGCACTAGCACAAAACACGGACGCACACAGGACAGCAATCTGTTGAACACTGAGCGACTGAACGCGCCTTGACATTCCTCTACAGTGAATGTTCACTTCATCACCGCCCGCCCGCACTTAACACTCACCACCAACAGAGAAAAATAATTTCTCACTAGTTGGCATCCATTAAAAGGTCACCTGCTAGCACATGTGTCTCAATGATGTAAACGAGTTATTCTCGTGCCACCACATAAAACACTGGGCACTGAGGTAGGTCTGTTGCTATTTTATTTACTGGTTATACCCCGTGAACTTGACAATGCGGAATTGTTTTTATCACGATACCTGAACCTAGTTGCTATTAGTAGAGCGCTGCGTGGATAGACAAAACGTTATCCGCGTCCGCCCCGCATCCGCACGTTTGTTATCCGGATTCGCTGTCATTACAATAATATTTTTAATTTATTAGATAAAGCATCAACAAAGGATTATGAAGGAAATTCGTGTCGTTTAAGTCACGTCTGATTTCACAGTACAGCAAAATCGACCTTTATATGGTTCTAGTAAAACCGGTACTATTGTATGGGTGTGAGAAATGGGCGACAACACAAACTCTTGAAGAACGTATTTGTGCCTTTGAAAGGAAAGTATTGAGGAAGATATACGGGCCCGTATTCAATGTGGACGAAGGAAGATGGGACGGGAGGCAGAAGGAAGACCTCTGCCAACTATTTAAAAAGCAAATATCGGTAGAACCATCAAAGGCCACCGACTTCAGTGGCCAGGGGCATGTTGTTAGAGCAGAATCATCTATTACTAACCGAGTTTTTAACTCCCGGCTGATTGGCAAACGACAATAGACCATCGAAGACATGTAGAGAGAGAGAGAGATGGTGACATAGGAAGAAATAAAACCTACAGCTTCCCTTGGCGATTCTACTGATAGAAGGAGGTGGAACAGCATCTGCAATAAATATTTGAAATTGTGACCAGAAACATGCCTCTCATATGTGATTGACTAGCAGAAGTACCCATTCTTCGAACGGTCGTCAGCATTAATAACCAGACGTAATCAAATGAGCTACTGTTGCAATGGTTAGGGGCTTGGAACCAGTTTGTCGACAAAGATAAATGATTAGTTGAAATATGCTCTGAAACTAATTTACCTAACGTGTACCGGGTACTTCCTGACGTGAAAATAAAATTGAAAACCTCGAAGACGAAATGCAATACACGTCACATAAAAACTGACCCTCACTGTTGTGTCTAATGCGCATCCAGAGGAAGACCCCTTTAATAAATTATAAAGGCTTGTGGTACATGAAAATTCAGGTTTTTTAGCCTCCAATGGCCCAAATTCCTAAAAGCAAAATATTAAATAAAAATGAACTATTTCAATTTAGGAATTTTTGAAAATAATGTTGCTGTTTGAAGATATAAAGACCTTCTGTACGACACATCGCACGTTAAGTCTTGTGAAAAAAATCGAGGGTACCTCTTGACCCCCTTAAGCACATTGATGAATTTTACAGTTTTTGTTGGTTCCGTGATAACCTTATAGCCATTTGCAAACTTTCACAGAAATTTAATAAATGGAGTGGCATTACTTCTTGCAGAAATAGATGGAAAGTTGGATGTACCTTTTTGAGACACTGTTGTCATGGTTACTGGCTTGCATTCCTACGTTAGTTTATTAAATGAAATTAGTTTTCTGGGAATATCTCATAAACTCTTGGTTTTAGAGCATTAAAATGTAGTTTTCGGGGACACTTTACGGCTGTTTAGGGGCCCCGAGGTTTTTTTCTGACACCTCCTGGGTATCGTCTTATCCTCCATTCACCATCTAAGTCTAGATTTCTCTATACCATCCCGTAATGGTTCCTCCTTTATTAATTCTCTGGTCCTCGCATTTCTTATTCTGTCCATCTTTGTAACCCAATACTGCTTCTCAAGAACCTCATCTCACTGGCCTGTATTTTTCTCTTCTCCCTTCCTTTCATAGCCCAGGTCTCCGAGGCATACGTTAGGATAGGGGCATAGTACGTCCGATATATGATCTTTTTTCTGTTCTGAGGGACATCCTTGCTCCATAACATGCTTCTCACACTCCTCCGGAATGCTTCTGCCTGTCTCCCCCGCTCATTTTTTTTCTCTATCGTTTCTTCCATTATCTTGTATCAGGCTTCCCAGATACTTGAAACTCTCCACTTTCTTCAGCTGTTCCCCACCAATTGTTATTCCCGTTGTGGTTCTTTCCTTCTTCCTTGTTGTGATCACCATCTCACTCTTATTTATGCTAAATTTCATCCCATATCCTTGTATTATTCCTTCCCACACGTCCAACTGTTCCTGTACCTCCTCCTCCCTGTTTCCCCAAATCATCAAATCATCCGCTAACACCATTGCTTTCATCTTTCCTTCCCCAATTACTTGTGCCACTCGGGACATTATGCCATCCATCACCACAATGAAAAGTAACGGTGCCAGTGCACTTCCTTGTTTCAGGCCGTTTCTCTGTTCCACCCAGTCCGATCTCTCTCCTCCAACTTTCACACAGCTCACGCTTCCCTTGTACATCTCCTTTATCCTCCTTATAGTCCATTTTTCTACTCCTCTATCCTCCAGGGACTTCCATACTTTGTTTCTGCATACACTGTCATATGCTTTCTCAATGTCCAGGAAGGCCATCAGTAGATCTGTTCCATACTCATAGTGCTGTTCTTGTAACTGACTTACAGCAAAAATCAAATCCACTGTGGACCATCCTGCTCTGAAGCCATGTTGTTCTTCCCTCATCGCTCCTTCTATCCTTGTCCTAATTCTCCTTTCCAAAACTTTCTCAAACATCTTTGCACAATGACTCATCAGTTTTATTCCCCGATAGTTTCTGCATTCTGTTCTACTACCTTTCTTGAAGATCGGGACAATTATTCCCTTTTTCCAGTCCTCTGGGGTCTTCCTTTCCGTAGTGTAATAATAATAATAATTATTATTTTTATTATAATATAACAATATAGGGATAGGGATATAATACACCTTCCGTAGCGCACCAGCACGTGTAAATCGCGTGAAAAAATTCTAGAGTACCCCTTGCCCCCCTTAAGCGCATTATATGTATTGATGAATTTTACAGCTTAATTTGGTTCCGTTATAACATTCTAGCCGTTTGCAAACTATCTCAGTAATGTAATAAATGGAATTGTATTGCGTCTTACAGCAATAGATGGACCTGTGAGTTTCTGTTGCCATGGTTACCGGCTAGCTTTCTTTCATTATTGTATTAAATGAAATTTTCAGGGAATATCTCAAAAACTGTTGGTTTTAGGGCCCCCGAGTTTCGTTTCTCACATTGAGGGGCTGAAAATGAGCTTTGTCTCGCCCGTCTACGCCTATTTCAGCAAGTATTTTAAGGGAGTAGGTCCCCTTTAATGAGAGGTACAGAGAAGAGTTACATCAATGATTAGTGTCGTGCCTCTGAAGGATATCTGTACCAAATTTTACGTTGATCCACTCAGCCGTTCTCGAGTTATAAGGACACAAAAAATTGTCCACAGACAGAAACAATTTATTTTCGCGCGCATCCGTCATAAAACAGTCTGAAACGCGTAAATAACGCAAATTTCCGTAGAAATTCAGAAAATACAGACAAACTTTCATTCTTATATATATAGAGATATGATTATATTATATTTTTCTTTCTTTATCATGGAATATCATTTGTAATGGAATGCATATTCTCTGTTTTTCTGTCACGAGTCTTCATGGCCTGTTGAGTAAAATATGTGATGATGATGATGATGATTATTATTATTATTATTGCATGAAAGCGAAGCCTCCGTGGCTTAGGCGGCAGCACGCCGGCCTCTCACCGCTGGGTCCGTGGTTCAAATCCCGGTCACTCCATGTGAGATCTGTGCTGGACAAAACGGAGACAGACAGGTTTTTCTCCGGGTACTCCGGTTTTCCCTGTCAACATTTCATTCCAGCAACACTCTCCACTATCATTTCATTTCATCCGTTATTCATTTAATCATTGCCCCAGAGGAGTGCGTCAGGCCTCGGCAGCCGGCACAGTTCATATCCTCGCCGCTAGATAGGGGCTTCATTCATTCCATTCCTGACCCGGTCGGAGACTGGAAGCAGGCTGTGGATTTTCATTTTTCATTGCATGAAAGCATTAAAGCAACACATTTAGACATTTGAAGAGAAATTCGATCCCCTATACTATGTGTGAATCGCAAGACAATGTTGACCGAGGTTTGTTCCTCTGAGTAACGGCATGGGCAACCGTGGGTGCCTTACTTAGTCGTCGGATATACCCTCGCAGGCAAGCGCACGTATAAAGGACTTTTTTTAGGCATAAGTCAACACAAATTGAGGGTATTTCCATGACTGGCTTCTCTCACTTCTCTATTATTCTGATACAATCCAAGCCAAAGCAAATAGTGAAATAACAAGAAACGTGAAAGACTCAGATCTTCGAAAAAAAAAAAAAAAAAAACTTTTATAAGTCCAGTTCAACATTGTACTCTAAAATCTATCCGAAAATTTACTCTGAACTTTACAATATCCGCAGCTTATCCGCTATCAGCACAGCCATGTAAACTATATCCACCCGGCAAAACATTTTGCGGATATCCGCATTCGCGCAGAACTTTAGTTATTAGGGCTAACGATCAGAAACGTTTTAGCGATGTCCCGATGGTTGGTTCCTCAGTTTAGGCGCTGCGACAACGCGGTCATGTAGCCCCGTGTACTTTAGGTGTGTGTAGAAGTTGTCTGATAACCCGTGTTAATGTTGTGATGGCTGTATTAGTGTGTGTTATCTGTAATTCAGGCAAGGACTGCAGACGATCAATTTCAATTAGTTCCTTCTTCTTCTTCTTCTTCTTCTTCTACCAAATGCTACGACAACTAGCTGTGAACTTGGCTACTAGATGCCACCACAACCGGCACCTGGCTGCGAATGTTGGAACTTAATTGAGCATTAATGAACTCTAACCTACAAATTTAGCTTCACACAATTGTATTAGTAGAATATTCTTTTACATGACATAAATCTATGACATGGGCCCGCTGGCTTCACTGAGGCATACTGCGGGGGTTCTAACGCTCTTAAAAAAAATCCGACGATTTCGGCCGGGTTTGAACCCGCGATCTTTGGCATAGAAGCTCAGCATGCTACCAACTACGCCACCGAAGCCGCCAGCGCTGTCCCGATAAAACGTTAAAACAGTCGGATAGAAAACTCTTTTAATTAATAAGTTAATTGCAGCCGAATGGCCAGGAAGAGGTTTACAATCTATACACAATCAAATTCGCACTTGAATAAGCATTCCATAATTGTCTATTTGTTTGCTTTTCTTAGTTCATTTAAAGACCATGACCTGTTTTTGCACTGATTGAAGTAATAAAGAAAGCTTTCCAGTCTGTCAACACAAATTTTGTGCCCTATTAAATTAGGCGGGAAAACAACTATTTATATGTCCTAACATGAAAAAACATTACATAAGATATTTATCACAAAATAACTCATTTTTATGTACACAAATCGGGGTATAGTCTACTTAAAATGGACGACATGCTTCCAACGTCAAGCGTTCATCTTCAGATCCTGGCAGAGGTAAGAATCTAACCCACCTCTTCTCAGTTTTGCCCCACGAAGCTGCGTGAACCCCGTTCTAACCCTCAGACCAGAATTCACATTTCTTGGCAAAGCTGGGAATCTAACCCGGACCTCCAGGGCGACAGCCAAGAATGCCGCACCACTAATGTTTTGTTTATAAGCCCTAAACCATATTAGGGATAATTACTAAACGATATGCTGAAAACCCCCTTAAAAATATCTACGAGTTTAAATGTCTCTTTATAACTGGAAGTGGCAACCAAGTAGCGCAAAACATGCATTCCATTAAATTATGTAGATAATTAGTATTGTCTAACTAAGTTTAACTAGCACACGTTGACTGCCAATACACATATAGTTCTCATATTCTATAATGAAATTTAAATAACACATCGATAGAATTTCAACTTTACTCTGTCCTTGAGCCCTAATCGATATTTTGCTGTTTCTTGTTATTTAGTAGTAAAATAAAGGATGAAATGGAGACATAGGCCTACCCTCCAAAAAACTTTGCTTTTGTGTCAGGTCAGTGACGTCTTCATCACGTTTTTCTCATAAATTTTGACTTTTTGTTCATTTTTATTGGTAAGGAAAAACATGATTTCCCAATTTAGTCAGTTTCTTCCTAACCTCCATTTTACTCGAAAACTTATATTTTCCCTTAAGAAACTTCTAGCGCTAATTTTCGAGTTGTTTTGGCAAAATTATTACTCGTAATCTATCAATTTAAATCTTTCACTAGCACAAATAAAGGTTGGTTGGTTCCTCAGTTTAGGGGTTGCGACAACGCGGTCATGTAGCCCCGTGTACTTTGGGTATGTGTAGAATCTGTCTGATATCCGGTGTTAATTGAAAATAAAGGTTAAAAACCAAATTACGACCATTAATGTAGTTTCTACGACACAGAATACCATAATCGGGATAGGATTAGTGGAATATCTATGCTAACCGGTTAGAAATAAGATCTGATTCTTTGACATACTACATGTCCGTATTGATTTACGTAAAATGAGTACAAAAAAAGTCACAGTTTACTAGGTTTTTTCTTCAGTTTTGTATGGCTTAAGGGTTCTTTTCTGCGTGTTTTTTTTTAGTCACGAGTTCTGACGACAAACGCAATATTTAGGAAATATGACTGCACTTTCTCCCTTATTTTACACCCAAATAACAGAAATAGAAACACCGCTTAGGTCGCAAAGACACGATTCCTATCTACCAGATTGTCACTTTGATACGTACACAAATGCACTTGGACACATTTCGTATAAATACAAAACAAAAAAAAAACAGACAATTAAGACTAGCACTGCACAGTTAAGTGGTGGGATTTGTTAGTACCTGGCAGGTCACGTGACGATCACTTTCTGCTGGAAAACCAATGTAATAGTAGTCGCTATACAGACGTAACTTGGCACATTGGAGTAACACTTCACACTGCAACATTCCGATAGGGCAGGGCTCTATCCTCCACGCCTACTGAGCATCACTCAGAGGAAATAAGAATGAGACACACGCTTAGAGACCGGTTCGTTACCTCCGGTGAGCGACTCACTTTGAATTTACTCAAGTAACCTTGAGGGCAACGGAATAAACGCTAAGCGATATGAGAGTACCCAAGAGATTAGCATGTGTTCAAGCAACGCTGCCAGGTCTCTACTTTAATTCAGAATATTTATTTATCATTTTACTGGACTACCTGGATAGCGTTGCTGGCTGCCAACCCTTTCTAGGTTCGAATCCTGACTACGAAGACGATTGTTAAAAGTCTGATTTGGTCTGGTATGGGGCCCCTAGCCTCGTGATGCCAAATGAGAACCTGCTGGATGCTATGGCTGGAGGAGCAGAAATGTATTGGCCACCCTACCGCACTTGAACAACGGTTTAATGATCCCCGTCATAGACAAGGACAATAATCGTGTCGCCGACGTGCATTTTGGATATGGCACTTATTATTACTATTATCATAATATTACTTTCATCTCTACATTTCTACTACGTACACCACAATAACACAGTTTATCAAACAATTTATATCTTTCTTCATCTCTCTGGGGCTAAATGACCACGAAGCCGAAGATCCTCAAATGAATCAACAAACAACATTCCTACATAGCTACCACCCATACAGTTCTTGTCCTCTACACTTCCTTCCGTAGTCCGACTCGTTGCGTAGTGGCTAATATTCTTGGTTGTCACCGCGGAGGCCCGGGTCCAATTCCCGACTCTGCCAATTTAATTCTGGTCTGAGGGCTGGCACGGGGTACACTCAGCCTCGTGAGAAAAATTGAGAAGAGGCGGGTTCGATTCCCACCTCAGCCATCTTGGAAGTGGTTTTCCGTGGTTTCCCCACTTCTACTCCAGGCAAATGCCGGGATGGTTCCTAACTTAAGGCCACGGCCGCCTCCTTCCCAATCCTCATCTGAATTACAGTACAAATACACACACTAATAGAGTATTCACAATAACAAAAGTTATCAGTCAAATTCAACACACACGAACACAAATGCACGGGGCTACATGACCACAATATTGCAAAGTCCCTAAATTAATCAACAAAAACAACGGTATTTAGAAAAGTGTTTCAAAATGTATAATGTAATCCACGATATTGTTCGAGGTTAGTACGTGTGATAAATGACACATTAATGCAGTCAAATTTCGATATCTCGAAGTGCTTTCGGAATAACAAATTATTTCGAGTTATCGAAAAATTCGAGATATCGAAATACATGAAACAATGAGGTTCCATTATCATAATCAACTGTTGCTACGTCATGCTGTTATTGTCACGAGGTCTACTCATGTAGGTTTAGTAACTAGAGTTAAATGTTGCTGTACAAATATTGCAGATACATTCGATTTATTTTACTGTATGTATTTTCGGTTCCTTTCAAAAAAACGTGATTCCACCATAGCGCTATAAATCATTTTATGCCCGGGGGAAAAATCATTCGAGTTATCGAAATATTCGAGTAATAGAACTTCAAATTATAGAATATGCATGACATATAAATTGTGCAGAACTTCGCCGGAGAATTAAAATTACTTCCGAGATATCGAAAATTCGAGATATAGAAGTACGACTTATAGAAGTTCAAATGTTTTACCTATGGATAGGTAAAATAAATAAAAAAAAAAGGTTGTAGTTTAACGTGACCGTTAATCTTGAGATCATGAGCCACGGGACCTCCTTTTTACGTGGAATCCGAACCACAGGACATGGCATTTCACTTCGAAAATCTCACATGCATTGACCGGGAATCGAACCCGGGCCGCCTTGGTGAGAGGCATACAGCTAGACCGCTGAGCCACCACGCCCGGTAAAATAAATATGATCCACCTTTAAGTCAATAATATATTGAAACTAATGATATAATAGTAGTTTCGGTTAGCTTATAACCTTTCTCAGTTATAGTTAAAACTAAAATTATTAAACTAAGAGCATCAATAATAAGCATTAAAATAAAAATAATCAGTATAAATTTTTCAGTAAGCGTTGAATATTCTTTCAATTTATTTATTTATTTATTTATTTATTTATTTATTTATTTATTTATTTTAAATTCTGCTTAAACTAATTTTTAATTTCATATCAATACACGTTATAGAAGGCGGCTTCGGTGGCGTAGTTGGTAGCATGCTGAGCTTCTATGCCCAAGATCGCGGGTTCAAACCCGGCTGAAGTCGTCGGATTTTTTAAGAGCGTTTAAAATCCCTCAGTATGCCTTCCTTCGGAGGGGAAGTAAAGCCGGCGGTCCCATGTCATAGATGTATGGCATGATAAAGAACATTCCACTAATTACAACTGTGTAAGCTAAATTATAGGTTAAGAATGTAAACAACGCTCTTAGGTTCCTACGTTCGTCGCCAGGAGCCGACTTGGTGGCGTCTAGTAGCCAAGTTCTGAACTAGCAGTTGTTGACAGTGGCGTTTGGCGGCAAAAGTAGGAACTATTTGAAAAATTCAAAGTCTGCAGTCCTTACTTGAATTTAAAAAAAAAACAGATAACACACACTAATAGAGTCATCACAATTAACACCGGTTATCAGACAGATTCTACACACACCCAAAGTACACGGGGCTACATGGCCACGTTGTCACAACCCCTAAACTGAGGAACCAACCAACCACGTTATGGAAGTTTGACCATTATGTTGATCGACTGAAAAGCGAAATGGCTTCTAAAACTTATATACTCTTTGCTTCGTCCATCACTGTTATAGAGAGTCGCGATCGACAAACCGACAAGCTGGACAGGTGATAAGTAGCACATTTGAGAAATCCCAAAAGATTAGCAAACACACAAAGTATGAAACTAAAAGGCACACCCACCGGCACAAGGAACACAACAGACACTCCGCACACCTGACTCCACCAAGCACAAACAACCAACACGCATAACCTCCACGCAGTGCACAGCGCTGAAATATTCGCCAACACGCCTTTTTTTGTTTCCTGTCCATTCTTTTATTTTTCCTCCATGTCTTCGTGTTGTGCCAAAATGACGTCATTCCGCCCATCTCTGAGGTTCTTCGACCACATCCCTGGGACAAGCCATCTGCTATCGAGATGACGTCATGAGGCGGGCGACCGCACACAAGGTCAAAATAGTTAAGGCAAACCGAACCTCCGCTTTCTGTTTTGTTTTTCTTTAGTAACGAACTCATTAATTTCGCTTGTCGGCCATTGTCTAGTGGTGCTGTTAAGCTGTTAAAATACTACGAGCCTACAAGACTTCTTTTTGACTCTTAAGTAAATTATAGCGGGGAGGGATACAAACGATTCTGAACTTGGCATTAGCATATACATACAAAACGCTAAAGTGTATGTTTCACAAAACTCAAACTCTTAAACCCGAGGGAGTTAGAAGGGGCGGTTTGTGCCAAAACGGTCCAAATCGTCTCAAAAGTACAGGTAAAATCTCAAATTTCTTGAAAAGTCAACTGAAATATATTTATTTGTTTATAAAGTGCGTTTAAACGAATTAACAAGACGATAGTCCCTTTCAGAATTGTGTTGCCTCTAAACCGCATAACAGTACAGTCTACCAGTACACATGGGACGTACACAAGTAACCGTTCGTAAGAAATGAGTATTAAAAAGAAAGAAAATTACCCGGAGCAGTGATGAATTGCACTCTGATTTCATAAATATCGACAATTTGTTTTAAAAGTTAAAAGTTTGTTAAACTGTGCGTTTAAACAAATAAACAAGGCGATAGCCCCTGCGGGAATTGTGTCGCGTCAAGCACGCATAACATTAAAGCCGAGCGGGCTGTTCAACACATGCCCGCACAGGCCCTCTTAATTATTATTAAATAGATACCGTACCCACTCCGGCTTCGCTCGGGAGTAGTGAATAGAAGGCAAAAGGCTAAGCTTAATTCCTTTAATACACAGTCTACTGTAAGTGTTTTTATATTGCAATTACAGTAGCAACACATTTTTAACGTACTCTAACTTTAAACAATTCAAACTGTTTCATTTAATACGCTTCGGTGGCGTAGTTGGTAGCATGCTGAACTACTGTGTCCAAGATAGCGGGTTCAAACCCGGCCGAAGTCGTCGGATTTTTTTAAGAGCGTTAAAATCCTTGAGTAGACTATGCCTTCCATCGGAGGGGAAGTAAAGCCGCCGGCCCATGTCATGGATTTATGGCATGTAAAAGATCCTTCCACTAACTAAACTTGTGTGAAGCTAAATTTCTAGGTTAGATTTCATTGAAACGCTCTATCAAAGTTCCAACGTTCACCACTAGGTATCAGTGACATCTGGTAGCCCCAGCTCTGGCGAGCCGAACATGTCTTCGGACACTTCCGGCACTAAAAGCCATACGCTAAATAAATAATAATTAAAATGGAGTTAAAATAAGCTCAGTTTTTTTAACATCGAAAATTTGATCGTACTAACAATATTAAAACCATATTTAAGCCTAATGTCACCGTAGACACATCCTTGCGATCATTCAAGGATTCAGTTGGTCTTTAGTTGGTCTTGGAGTATGTAAGGTTCCATGTTCCTGTGGTTACGTATATATTGGTCAGACATGCAGGAGAATCACAACAAGAGTCAAGGAACATCATTATGTCTTTGCCAACCACAGAAGTCTGATGTGGCTTAACATGCCATACAGAATGACCATCGAATTCTTTTTGATAAAACTTCTGTCATATGTATGGAGAAACATTTCACAACTCACACATTCGGGAGGGGATATAAATAAGTAAAACAACCAATGAACTTTAAAAGAGGTGATGGTTATCCCTCAAGTATATCATGGCTGCCCTCTATAGTTTCATTACCAACTTCCTCTTGGTCTCGGGAGGTCATGGGGTAACTCATTGTTTCGATATGGCTTCCTATCTTATACCTTTTATCTATGGAGGCTACATACCATTATTTACTCATTCCTTCTTTCAGTACAAACCTTGCCAAAGGGAAAAGCAGTTGTCTCGAAACTTCAGTACTTAAAATTTCCATTCGACCTAACCCAATGCTATAGGCCTATAATGGATTTCAATTGATGATTTTAATTGGTATGTAATATTTTCGTATAGTTTTATTTTAAGATTCCAAATTTTGAAAATTTGAAAATGAACCATCCAAAACAAAATAATTCCCATGGAATAATGAGATATTTTGGGTTTAATTTGTTGTTGTTACTATTATTATTGTTCTGAAGAAGGGTTTACAACGGGCGTTCTCAATCTATTTGAGACTGTGAACACCGCCCTAGCCCTTATGCCATACCAAATATCCGTGCATCATTAAATCGAACATAATAATAATAACAATAATAATAATAATAATAACCTCGATAAACCGGGGCTCTACTAAAATCTGCATACCAGTATGCAGAAACTGGTTATTTTAGAGACCTGCTCCATAGTTCGTTCATTCCTCAACCTACCGATTCGATGTAGAGAACTCCACTCCATCTTGAAACAAATGCCAATGAAATGGTGAATTGTACCCTATGGCATGGTGAAAATATGCATAATATTAATAATAATAATAATAATAATACGGATTTAGACCACCTAGGGATCCCACTTAATTCCATACAGGACCGCCAACAATTCCGGCAAGCCATCCGACAGGGAGTTTTTCCTGTATCACTGACAGCTAGAAGAACACTGGTGTCAGCAGACCACCATGGACGGAGGAAAGAAAGGTGGCTCATAGTCAGATGATGAAAGAGTACTGGAAGAAGAGAAAAGACAAAGCGACGAGGAGATACGTGCCCCGTGGTCCTCAGTAGGCCCAAACGACGAAGAAGAATAATCATAATAATAATAATGCGATTGAGACGTCATCATTAATCATCAACATCAAAGACATTGAGAATATAGAACGGCAGATACTGAGGAAAATATTTGGACCAATGCTTCAGGTCGGTATCTGGATGAGGAAAAGCTCACAAGAATTGTATTCACTGACTGAACGAATCACCTCACTTGCACGGAAAAGACTCATTAAATTCTACGGACATATAGCTAGAATGGACAACTCCCGACTTCCTCATAGTCAATGGAACCCGACAAACCAAAGTACGCTGGCTAACAGACACCCGAAAGGACCTCACTATAATCAACATTGGCCCAATAACAACGACACGGACTGCAGATAGACAGAAAGTAAATTCATATAAGTTTCCACCCACGTTTCCTACGGGACAGAATTTGAAACTCAAAGCTGCATGGACACAAGAAAGAAGACAAGCACATAGCGAAAGGATGAGGAAGTTTTGGGAAGATAAGAGGAACAAGAGGACGAATGCTAAATAATGGTTCTACGTGCTATTTAGACGGCCAACGCATTTAATAATAATATTTATAACAATTATAATTATTATAACAAAAATAACCATAATGATATTGCAAATGACAAGCATGCTCCTCATTGTCCTTTGACTATCTCTCTCTCCCTTAGAAGTGCTGAAATAACTAGGGATTCACCGCTCAGCAGGCATGCTGAAACTGCTTGCATTACTCATGCAGATAAGATACATTTACGTATGGGCAGTCGAGTCGAATCATCATTTTTCGTGTTACTCGTAAAACAGGGATGTCCAATTATTTTTACGGTAGAAAAAAACCTATTTCACGAATTTAGAACATTTCTGACTGTCAAAACTTGTAATGAAAACACTATTATTCTGCTTCATGCAACATAATTTGAATTGAAGAATGGATCTAGGGGAGCTTGCACTTTATGGATCGCAAGACGAGAGCACCAAATTTCATTTCAAGAGCACCAGGTTGAGAACGCCTGGTTTACAGTAATTAAACCCGAAACATGTCAACAGAACAATTTTAAGTTTTTAGTGCACAATAAGGTATTGACTAGGCGGATAGATAAATAGTTTTGTTATCTTTTTTATGAATATAGTATTTTAGAACACATATTTTGTATTTTTTAGAGCATATTTCCATTTTAATGCACAAATGCACGCAGTTTCTTAGAACATCAACTTCCGAGGTTTAGTGGCGAAGAAGCAGTGAAAGGCTGTGGATCACCACGAGGTCCTCTAGCCTTGGGAACCATTACATCATCACATAGTGTATTATGCAGGTTTCGCAACAAAGCTGTGTCTCAGTCAACTACATCATTAGACAACACGCGAGCTTTTTGAGCGCAGACGTCATTGCTACTAGGACAAGCCCCCTCGTCTTCAGTTTTTGAAAACAAATGTTAAGGTACCCAGTTAAGGTATCAAGTAAATGTGTCAGAAGACTAATTCGGAAAAGGATTTCAGTGATAAGGTGTATCAAGTACATGTGTCAGAAGACGCAATCGAAAAAGGGTTTCAGTGAGAAGGTGTAGCCTGTCAAATAAATGTGTCAGAAGAACCAATCAGAAAAAGGGTTTCAGTGAGAAGGTGTAGCCTATCAAGTAAATGTGTCAGAAGAACCAATCGGAAAAAGGGTATCAGTGAGAAGGTGTATCAAGTAAATGTGTCAGAAGACTCATTCGAAAACAGGGTATCAGTGAGAAGATGTAACAAGTAAATGTGTTAGAGGACGCATTCGTAAAAAAAAGATTTCAGTGAAATGTATCAAGTAAATGTGTTAGAACACGCGTTTGGGAAAAGGGTTTCTTTCAATGAGCAGATTTACCACGTATATGTGTCAGAAGACGAATTCGGAAAAAGGTTTCAGTGAGAAGATGTATCAAGTAAATAAGTTAGAAGACGCATTTGGGAAAAGGGTTTCAGTGAGGAGATGTATCAAATAAATGTGTTAGAAGACGCATTCGTCGCTACACTAACTTTCTTTGAGAATACAGTAGGTCGCAACCGTTGTATCGTCATGAAAATTACATTGATCAATTTAGTAAAGATTTCCACTCAATTGATGAGCCCCTACGTAGAAACATTGATGTGAATTTAGTTTTCCAATAACCTTATACCGTCTCGAAATATTACCGATCACGTCACATGAAACATCCCATAAATAATAAAATTTATATTACGTCTTCGCCAATGACACCACAAAATCCTACCGGCTGGTTCCTTGTCACACACGATTTACGCACAGCCCGGAACACTCATCGTACGTAACACCAGGAAGTTTCCCACAGAAACTGAACGAACCTTGCAAGGTTAGGCCCTGGTTGAGCTGGAAGCAACAGCACTTGACAGTTCTCTCCTACGTGACCTGACACAACACGATAGGGCTTCTCTGACGTTAACCAAGCGGGCCATCACTAAACCGTAAGACATAATCCCGAAACTAGAACACAAAGTTATTTTCATCTTAGACCCAATGAACTGCTACGAAGTGCTAAGGCTGACCATGAAAGAGAGAATCGCAGTTCGTTTATAGTTTCACAGAAAACTTAAAATACCATTTTTTTAAGTTGCCTTGTTGGATTCTATGTAAAGGTATTTTTAGTCGGTCAACACGTAAATGGGAACCCAAACATTGGGAGGTTAACAATAATATGCTCTAATACAATCCAAATAACCTTTACATTATTGAAGTGATAGAAGTCATATTTCGGTGTTGCCTAATTCTATTATTTAAAAGTCGACGGCTTTATATTTTAGAAAAGCTGTGGGAGCTCTTGGTTTCCGCAATATGGGACGTAGTGCGGTGGTTCGGGCTGAGTCATTAATTGCCCGTTGAAGAGCCCGACTTGGTGCACCTCGGCGAAGCCCCACAACAGACACTGTGATATACTAAATAGGATTGCTGTAGTATAATGCTAGTTGTTTTTATTGTTGTTATGATTTAGAGTTAGGATGTAGTCTTAAACGGAACAAATATAATTTTAATTACATTAAAATACATCATTAGGCCTATAAAATGCATTTTCTTTAAATTTCTGAAGAAAGTTCAGTCGCTATGCCCATTAAGTGATTAAAGTGAGAAGACTAGCTTCACAATACGACGTATCTAAAAGTAGGGAACTACATTGTTCAAAATACATGGGCTACTCTCATTATTATAGATTTCATCGATCGAGTGAAACACACTAACTGATGAGGTACGGTAGGGGGTTAATAACCAGTGTGTAATGATGATATTGCGTAGAAAACTCTTGGGTACCTTCTCCGTACGTCACGGAACACAAAAAGAGAAACTTATAATAACACAATGGAATGCGTTAAAAGTAATTATGTAGCGTTATCACAGTATTGAGAAATCCAATGTTTACAGCGTAATGTAAACATGAATACAGAAGATACTGCACATACAGGCATATAGACTATAAGTTTAATGTTGGTTTAAGGTATCCATCGATACTCGAGATTAAATTTGATTATCAGTTACCCTAGTTTTTTGAAATAAATAAATAAATAAATAAATAAATAAATAAAAGAACTTCGCGGAGAGGGTGGAGGTGGCGATGGGGGGCATTTCTTAAAGATTAGAACTCGATATATCTGTTCCTGTTTGGTGCTGCAAATTGCTCTATAACACGTTCTCAGAGTTTTATAGGAGAATAGTCTGTTCTTGTATCTTTGATAGAGGCAGATACATATTAATGTATGTTTGTAATTTATTTTATTATCATAGATAACAAATCATAATTGTAGAGGTTCGGATGCTAATTTTTCAATATAATTACATCGTTCTGCAGTAGAACACAGCTGTATTATTTATTCTGTTCTACTGTTTAAATATATACTGTATATATATTTCGTATGAACCCAATATATTGCTTCTCAGTGAACATTTTATCTGCCCAAGTAATGACAAGTATTTTGTATAAAATGAATTAGTAATTAATTTAACTTAAGCAATTGAACCGCTTTAAGCCAAAATACTCTCAGGATAAGGAATTTTTTGCTTTAGTTTTGATTAAATAAAGGTTTACTTGAAAAATTAAAGAGGGATTTGAGAATAGTAGAACGTTCGGCATATGTTCGCTGGAGTAATTGTGTTGGTCATAGTCGGGACCATCGATGCCATGGATGATGATGTCCTTGTTCCGCTCGCCATGACATAGTTGTGGTAGGTTTTGAATGGTGTAATGGTTTTATATTTTGCAGCAGCGTCAAGAATAATTTGAAAAGTGAAGAAAGACCTCTAGTGGGTTTGAGAACTCACCGAGCCTATCCACCAACTCTCGCGTGGATTGAAATGTGTACAATCTCGCCCATGTGAATTTGGGAATGTTCTTCTTGCGATTTAACAAAGTTTGTGAGATCGCGATGTTCCCTTGAAAGAACAGAGCGGCTATTGTTGAAATCACGCTGGCAGCTATGCTTACAAAGCGCTGAACAAGTAAAATACCCGAGAGTAATGTAAACAGCGCTTTAAGAGACCCACTGTATCACTGTTGTTTCACGGCATTCCGGGGACCCACTCAAGTACTAGCGTATGGCGCCAGTGAAGCTTTCTAGGTGTAGGACACTGGAAAAACGAAAACATGAGTAGTTGCGATTGATGTTTTAAGGTACCAAACATTTAGGACATCCGCCAGTAACGACACGAATGACGATAAAAATGAATATGAAAATTAAAATTACAGATTTCACTGGCGACTTAAATACTAGAAGTAGTAGTCCGTCTCGTGCTGTAGTGTATGTATGGTGGTATGTATTCCTTATTGTCAGACAGATAGACTCCACGTGTGACAATATAATAATTAAAATTAATTCTAGTGGCTAGAATTCTTCATGGTTCGATTCCCAGCTTTGCCAAGAAATGTAATTCTGGCCTCAACCTCGTGAGGCAAAACTGAGAAGAAGCAGGTTCGATTTCTACCTCAGCCATCCTGGAAGTGGTTTTCCGTGGGTTCCCCCACTTCTACTCCAGGCAAATGCCGGGATGGTACCTAACTCAAAACCATGGTCGCTTCCTACCCAAATCCTACCTCAGTACAAATACACACACTAGTACAGACATCACAGTGACACAGGTTTTCAGACAAATTCTACACAGACCAATGACAACGAAGTCAAAAAAGTCAAAAGAATCAACAACAACAACAACAACAACAACAACAACAACAACAACAACAACAACAACAGCAGCAGCAGCAGCAGCAGCAGCAGCAGCAGCAGCAGCAGAAGATACAGGACAACCTCAACGGCACGTCCGATTGTTACTGCGTGTGTTTCAGCCATTTGACTGGTTTGATGCAGATCTCCATGCTTCCCTGTCCTAAGCTAATGGTTTCATCTCTTACATAGCTACCACACCCTACATCCGAGGAAATCTGTTTAATATATTCTAATCTTTGTCTACCCCTACAGTTCTTATCCTTGATCCTTCCTTCCGTAATTAACTTTGCTATTCCTGGGTGCCTTAGTAGGCCTATGAGTCCAACAAACCAATCTCGTTTCTTCATTAGCAGTCGCCAGAAACATCTCTCTTCTCCCAATCGTCTTAATACCTCATCATTTGTAACCATGTCTACCCATCTGATCATGATTCTCCTGTAACACCACATTTCAAACGCTTCAATTCTCCTCTTTTCTGCTGCTCCAACAGTCGAAGTTTCACTTCCATAGAGCGCCACGCTCCAGACAAAGGTTTTCAAAAAATTACTTTCTAATACCTTAATCTATATCCGATGTCAACAGATTCCTTTTCTGTAGAAATACTTTCCTTGTCTGTGCAAACCTACTTTTTATATCCTCTTTGCTTCGTCCATCACTATTATTTTGCTTCCTAAGCAAAACTGACATTGGAACCAATGGATGGTACTATCTTCTTCCTGCCTGTCCGAGGAGAAGGACGTTTCCAGATGGTGCTAGGTAATACGAAGCAACATAATGACATTGATCAGTCTTTGGTAGAAAGGGAAGGTGTGACCTACCTCCATATGGATAACTATGATATATCAAACTAACCAATGTAGTTGAGCTTCTAATTTCGAGAATCTCTGCAATGGTGATAAGAATTTGGGAGATTCTACAAACGATTTATTGAATGTAAACTGAAAAATAATCCGAAACGAAACACCTCCATCGCTTGACAGGGCTTTCTCTAAACTCTGCAAGGAAAAAGATTCCTCTCCATCAGCTACATGACATGCGAAGACAAATTTTGATTTATTTACTTAGATAAATAGAATCAGATATTTAATACGCTAGTTATTAAGTACTGTAATATCATTCTATTAGTACTTTAAGGAAGTAATGAAAATTTAATAAATTATTTTTATCAATAAAAAAGAAGTCAAAAAATATCGAAGATTTTTTATATCCTCTTTGCTTTGTCCATCATTGGTTATTTTGCTTACATGAGATATCTCACTTTTACAGAGGTTGGTTGTGTTCAATCAGGAATTGAAGCAACAGTTCCATGACCTATTCTGGCGGTCACTGCACACCAACTGTCAAGCAGTGAGCCACAATTTGGCGCTGGTCCTACCACACGACACTTCACTAATTAGGAGCCGTGGTGAATGAGAAATAGCTGCCGGAGACAGCCGTGACAATGAAATATGGCTGTGGAGAAATAACAAGTCGTAATAACAATGTATCGCCATAAACTACCCACTGCACTTCAACTTAGCTTGGACAGAATCCACTTTGTCTTGCTATTCATGTTTGGTCCTACTCAAAATAACAAAGGATGTAGGCGACCCGATTGGAGTACTTTGCTGTGTGAAGGGAACATTACTAACCAGGCGTCCAGAGCAGGAGTTTACGTGCGGTAGGGTGGTCAGTTAATTTTTCATTCCTCCCCCTGTCACAGCATTCTGCAGGCTCTCGTTTAGCATCACGAGATTAGAACCATACCCACGACTTTGAAATTCTTAGCAGAGCCGGGAATCGAACCCGGCACCTCTAAGGTAGTAGCTAAACATGCCATCCACTGCACCACGAGGCGGTATTTTGTCCTACTAAAATTAAAAACAAGGACAAGGACAAACAAACAAACAAACAAACAGGACGTTCAAATGAACTGAATGAGAATAATTGAGGAGCGCCGGAACAAAAATACTGTAGGTAAATCCACTCTTGCTGCAATCGTGCTTTCATGGTCCTGGGAGGAGTATTGGGTGAAATATGATTACAAATACGATGCTACTAACACTTTCTACCAAAAATCATTTGAAACGGCATGAAGTATCAGGTGTATGTTTCACAAATTCAAGCTCTTAAACCAGAGGGAGTTAGAAGGTGCGGCTTGTGCCAAAATCTTCCAAATCCTATCAAGAATACAGGGAAAAAAATCTTTTTTCTTTTCTTAGAAAAATCTACGGAAATATATTTATTTGTTTATAAAGTACGAACAATCGTAGCGGAGTCGACCCCCGCGCCATAGATATCCCACTCGCCGGCTTGTCCCGAAACGAAACTTGGGGTGTCATTCAAAACTACAGTACGTTGGTCTGGGCCCTCGGGACTTAGCCTAATCGAGGAGTGAGTATGGCCCTTAGGCTAGTTTAGAGACCCCTGCTTTAGAGGCTACTAAGTTTGTGTTTCATTACTGATTATTAGGGTTCGGAAGTTTAAGACCTAAAGAAGTACAAAATATGCAAGCAAATAAGCCCTAAAAACTAGCTAAATATGACCTAAAAACTATAAAATATGACCTAAAAAACTATGAAATATGACATGAATTGTTGGGATAGGTAGAGTAGTCTATCACTAACATACAGTAAATGCTAAATGACGTCCGTAGAGGAGCGCCTTCTTGGAATCAGGTCTTCTAAACCTGCTATCTGCCTGTTCAGGGAAAATAAAGAAAAATATATCCACTACACTATTCGGAAATCCTGTGTTTGAAACTCGAAGTACCTTGTTAACGACGCCTCAATTTAAACAACAATGCTGAAATTATAACCAAATATGAATTTATATCACTAAAATATGACCAAAACATTAAAATGGCCGAAATATGCATTTATAAGCAACATCAAATTGCTTTAAACGTGGTCAGAGACCCGTCATTCAAACTTATTTTTCAGGTTTCGGGTCAAATGAGCTCGGGGAAAAAAATATGACTTTTCCTTAACATCCTAACCTTACTGATTATACATTGATAAACTCTAAGATCCGTATGGACCTAAGTAAAGATGGAATAATTACAATTATTATTATTATTATTATTATTATTACCCCCAAGTTCTCCCTTGAAAACAGAGGAAAAGGAGCCCGGGTTACGGGCACCAGTCTCTGATTCTTCCCGCGTTCACCTTTTTCAAGGTGCTATGCTGTCACAGCATGAGAGTAGTAGTCTCTTATGGCACACAACGCACATGCAAAAATTGGTTGAGATCCAATGGATAGTATGAACGTTACATGTATTTAAATATTGAATTTATCAGCAGGCGTAACATCAGGTTGGCGACACTGTCATAAAGGGGATGCTCAAATTTAAAATTGAAATATTATGATCTACTAGCGGACCCGTGCGAGAAATCTCGCATGTTCATAAACCACACTTTCCCCAATAGGTTTTGAAAATCGAACACTTCTTACTAAAATTGATATTTCAGAAATTAGAATGCAATTCTTCACTGATAATGTCATTTGTGTGCTGAGTGTGCTGTAACACTCACCGGTTATTCGTTATTTATGAAATTATACGATATGAGTAGGCTACTCATTCCTTTGATTTACTGTTTCTGAAATCCATGCAAAATGATAAAGGAAAGACCTCATAATGTTAAAATGACATGAAACGGGCGTCACAGCGGCCAAAATGTGAAGTGGACAGCAATTATGGAGCGTATTTTCATACATCAACTGTATCTGCAAATCGCCCACTTGGTACACTTTTTAAAGTCATTTTTTAAATAAACTATTGATATTTATGGAATTAGAGTGCAATTCGTCACTGCTAATGTCTATTCTCTTTCATTTGAAAGCTCATTTTCACGATCGGTCACTCGTGAGCGCCGCAGGAGGGATCTATACTACTGAAATAATATATATGATATGTGTGCCAATTTTGAAAGAACTTCAATGGCATGGAAGTTACATGTGATTCAAAATTAACTCTATCAGAGAATCATAGAATCATATCGTAGAATCATATCGGTTATTGAAAATTTGCAGGTACTATATGTTTGCAAAGTTTAGAACTGTTGGCCTGCATACTTTCTGATATATTGAGATTAGGATAACAATGCATAGAGTGCAGTTTTCAACAGTTGGCAGCCATGTTGACACTTTAAAAAAATGCATATTCATATCTGCTCCAGTGCGCAAATCACATACTAAATTTGTATGAAATCCAATAGATAGTATGGATGTTACATGCAATTAAAGATTGGACCTATTAGCAGGCATACAATCATGTCGGTAACACTCATGTATGGGCTCCTGTAAATTAGTCTGATGTAATGTTATCCATTAGCCGGCCCCGTGGTGTTGGGGTAGCGCGCCTGCCTCTCACCCGGAAGCCCCGGGATCGATCCCCGGCTCCGTCAGGGATTTTAAAACTGACATGAGGGTTGTAACGGGGTGCACTCAGCCTCGTGAGGACAATTGAGTAGATGTCTGACAGTGAGACAGCGCCCCGATCACGAATATCAAGAATAACGGCCGAGGGGACCCGACGCGCTGATCACGCGTCACCCCAATATCTGCAGGCCAAATGACTGGGCAGCGGTCGCTTGGTCGGCCTTAGCCCGTCATGCGCTGTATAGTGCCAGGGGTTGACTTTTGAATGTTATCTATTATGTGTGACAACTTTGGAACAATTCCCATGCATATCTTCCGAGATATCCAACATAGACCTCAATTTTCAATCGTGATTTTTCAGCAGTTGGTAGCGTAGACGTCATTTTCAAATATGGCCGTGAGATATTCAGACATAAGACTTTACTCATATCAAATTTGGTTTCGATAGCTACAGCCGTTTAGGAGACGATAGGGGGGGGGGGGGGACGACGACGACGACGGACAGACAGACATTTGCCAAGATCGATCTCATAAGTCTACTTTTTCCTTTTTTTTTTTTTTTTTTTTTTTTTTTTTTTTTTTTTTTTTTACAAAATGTGAAAAGTAGGCTAAAAACAATTACTTTTGTCATAAAATGACTGATCATTGCAGAACAATATTGCCTTGTAGAAGCTAAATATAACAAGGATCTGAGGTCCACACAACTGGATCAGATCACTTCACGAGCGCGACCTTGTTCTTGTCGGGCGAATGTTTACAACAATGGAGCAGAAACATCCTGGAGCACCGTGCTGACGTTCACAACATACACAACAGCTTCGGGTTCCACAGAATCCTTTTTCGGATCACATCATGAGATATTTTCAACACCGGATGTGCAGCTTTACGAAGAACTGCTGCAATGGATTCAGTGTGTCATGTCTTACAAAGTACGGAAATAATCTTCTTACAAAAGGTTGTGCGAAAATCGCGCCCATGAAGAAGAAAAAAAAAAACGCCCACTGAGAAATGTGCGTAAATCGCGCCTAGTCTAGAAAATGTCCTCGTGACAACACTGTTCTACATACAAAATAAACCTAACCTGGGGCTTACAACCCAGACCCCCTTGCTCGTAGTGCAATCAGTAATTTTCGTCCAGCCAGTCATCTAACCAACTAGCGACCAATGATTTCGTCCAGACCAATGGTTTCGTCCAGACTGTCGTTAGTTAGTTATTAAGGTTTCAAGGGGCGGAACTACGAGATCACCTGCCCTTCCAGACAGTCGTATCAGTCACCAATACTACAGGTAGAGACCGTGCTGGGCGCGATTTACAGGACACACATTTCAGGGGACAAATATAATATTAAACGTTTTCTTTTTCATATCTTTTAAAATTAACTGCAATTATTATTATTACTTCTCAATGGATGGGTTGCCAAATGTGACAAAGTATAGACTACCCTACCCGAATAGTGGTTGGTTGGTTCCTTAGTTTAGAGGCTGCGACAACGCTTCATGTATCCCCGTGTAGTTTGGGTGTGTGTAGAATCTGTCTGATAACCGGTGTTGTGATGGATGTATTAGTGTGTGTTATCTGTAATTCAGGTGATGATAATGATATCGTATGGCCTCGGGAGCCGAGTGCAAGCTTTGTTATTTGACACCCAGAGGGTAGCTTTCATGTCAAATTTCGTTGTTCCTTGACTATGAAAGTCAAGGAGGTTACAAGTTAGATATCTAACCTCCTTGCACACTATAGCGCTTTCTAGTAGAGAAATGAGGAACTTTGTGTTGGCGGAAACTCCCGAGATTAATTTTGCCATTATGAACTCGGTCTACTGAATTCAAATGGGTTCCTTGACATGCCAACATCGTATGACATGCGTATCGTATTTTTGCCGCCTTAAAAAAAAAACACTTACCATGGCCAGGAGCGAACCTGCAATCTTGGGGTTAGTAGACCGACACGATATCCACTCACCCACCGTGGCAAGCTTGTAATTCAGGTAAGGACTGCAGACGATCACGACACCTAGCCGCAAACTTTGCTACTAGATGCCACCGCGACGAACGTTGGAACTAGTAGAACGTTAATCAAATGTAACCTACAAATTATATTTTTACACAATTGTAGTTAGTGGAAGGTTCTTTTAAATGCCATAAATATCTATGACATGGGCCCGCCGGCTTTACTTCCCTACCGAAGGAAAGCATATTGAGGGATTCTTAACGCTATTAAAAATCCGACTACTTCGGCCAGGTTTGAACCCGCGATCTTGGGCATAGAAGCTCAGCATGCTACCAACAACGCCACCGAAGCCACCTACCTGAATAGTCATCTATACAATTAAGTCCCGATTATCCGAACATAGACTCCGATTATTCGAACATTCGGATTATCCGAAAAGTTCTATTTTCGCGATAAACGAGTGTACAGCGCTTACACACGCCTTAAATTCGATAGTGTGCTCATTTACCGTATACAGTATAAATCAATCTTAAAACGAAGGACCTTTATGATCTCCCGGAATGCCAGGATGATGTCCTTGTGGAAATATACATATAACGTATTTAATGATTGTTTTCGTTAAATAAAAACCCTCAAATTAAACAACCATCACTTTCTTCTTTTTCGATTCGGTTAATCCATACGTTCGGTAAATCGGGTTTCGGATAATCGGAACTTAAAGTGTACTAAT
Organism: Meconema thalassinum; assembly: GCA_946902985.2. Lineage (NCBI taxonomy): Eukaryota > Metazoa > Arthropoda > Insecta > Orthoptera > Tettigoniidae > Meconema > Meconema thalassinum. The sequence continues at coordinate 154,626,622 of OX336395.1, read as the reverse complement.
ATATAAAAATCTAGTGGTGTGTGTGTCTGTTACTTTTCACGCCGTAACTAGTCGACCGATTTAGTTGATATTTTGAATGAACTTTGTTTATACGTCTATCAGGGGAAAACATTGGATATTGTGGTTTCGAAATGTCAAAGTAGACTACGTGTCATTTCAATACCGCTTCCCGCCCGGCAAAACTGTATCCATGGCAGGTAGCATGTATTCACCCTAGCCCACAGTTATCACTGCTAAATTCTCGCTTTCGATTCCGAGTTTATTTACTCAACTGAGTTCGGAGAATAAAATACGCGCACACAAATAATTTTCTTTTTTAAAGCGAGTGTTAAACCTTCAGATACAAAATGAATCCCACTCATTTCCAAAATATGAATTATAGAAAGACAAATTAAAGCCACAAAGATATTCATTTTGTAGCTGAAGGATTAGCTAGCACCCACTTTAAATATATAAAAATCCAAAATTTCCCATAAACGCGGGAGATATGAGGGAAAAGGTGAAGGTCTGCACAAAGAAAGAACCAAATTTTGGAAAAGGGATAAAAATAGTTACGATTTCAGTTTTGTAAATTTTAAACTTCGATTTTAATAGCAAGATGTGTGTTATTCCTAGAAAATCTATATAATTGTTGCACAAGATTTATGACAGGCACAGTTATCACATTAAAATCGTTAATGTATTGGCTTCTTTCAGCTGTGTGTTCCCCCCTTAAACTATAAACGAGTATGTTTTGGAATACAGAACAGGGAAAAAACTAAGGGATAACCGACTCAAAAAATTGCAATATCAATTATCAATAAGCCAACACTGAAAAGTGGCTCCAAAACTCTATATAGTTTGATTTTTTTCACAAGCATCTTCTTTGAATCTCCTCCTCCAAAAAATGCAGGAGTAATGTTGCAATATTACTCAGGTCCACTCAATACTTCCGGTGTTTAGTATATACATGATATAACCACACATCTGGTGACCACTCTGGACAGACTCCAAGAACTGTGGGCGAGAATACCTGAGCTCTCCACGTCAACAAGGCCAAGATGAACGGAAGACAAGACATTAAAAAGTTGCAGAAATAGCCAAACATATTCACCGCACTTGTTATGTGAAAGGAAGCTATTTATTTCAAAAGAAATGTGGCTTGCCAGAATGTGAAGTCTTCCTATGATACCGAGCCAGAGAGATTAGTGAAATCCAATTATTATAAATAGGATTAGGCTGTTAACGTTGATTGATGTTAACAGACGCAACAGGAGAGAAAAATGGCTTAAAAGACCTTCTCTCCACTACTTTTTTTTAAATGCGCAAAAGTGTATTCATGCTCTGTTTTTATTAATAGGTTGAATCTCTTTCTGCAGAATTCTGCAGCCAGTTTAGAGCTGGATTATTCAAACAAACAAATCTACACAAATGTCTATCTTTGTGGAGAATTACACTTACACCTCCGGTGCCTGGTGCACTATTATTACCCAAGCACCACAGAGATGACCGCACTGTTTCAGCCTACTAACATCTTGTATCCAAGAGGATGCCCTTTGGCAAAAACATATTGTTGACTGGCTGCGTGATACAGCGGTAACGTTCTCGCCTGCTGTTCCCAAGGTTGCAGGATCAAATCTTGACAGAGTCATTGGACATTTGAGGGTGAATAAATGAGAGGGAATGTGTCAGTACATTTACTGGCAAGTTTAAGATCCCCATTGGGGCAAACTTCCGGCACTCCGGAGACTCTAAAACCACAGTACTTAAAAGGGATATGAAAACAACATTACTACTACAAATCGTTGTCAGAATGTAAGCAACTATATTTGTAGGCAAATTTAACGTAAAAGCATGACGAATAGAAGGAGAAAGTGAGAAGACTCCTGAAGTTCAAGCGCGCCCCGCCAGGCAGCGCTAGAGTGGGTAAGTTCCACACTGGCGGGGTCAGCTGGTCTTAGGGATGGTGCTAAGGGAAACGAATTACTTTGTAACTAGTACTCTTTTAAAAAGTAATTAGTGGTTACAATTAAAATAGCACGGCAGGGCACAATGGAAAATATAATTCATGGAAATAAGAACTACGGTCTTCATTGCATGTTATGGAACGCACAGATTCCTGGAGTATACAGAAACAGATAAAGAACACGGCTAATCCCCAGCATATTAAAACAAGCACACATAAACTTTTAAAGTAACTCTCTACTTACCAATTCATTTTGTCGGCTACGGTACTGAACTTTCGAAAGCTTGCGTGAAGACTTGGCGGATGTTCGAGATTGCAAATCTCGGCGGATTTCCTTCGTTCTGAAGATGAATCGGCACCCAAAATAAACAAGTCTAGGGATAATATCCATGACACGCTGAAGACAGCATCCAGCTCCTGAATGATCAACTGAAATTGTTCCTTTGGAATCGATACAATCATAAATATTTCGCTCCACATCGATTTTGAGTTTAATTTTCCGGTAATTACTTTCTCGGCCTGGAAAAGAATGCCACATACACTTCTCGAAGGACGTGTTAGATACACTTCATTGTTCATCTTAGGGCACCTTTTTTAGTTTCTTTGTTGCTTTCTCTTAGCAACAATTTAGTCGTATTTCCGTTTATTCCTGATGAAGAAAGACATGGTTTCTTTCGAAACGCGTCGAGTTTGAATAACTTAAACACGGCATAAGCCCAAGATTCTACATTATGGATAAAATGGTATTAGTTGCGTTTGACATTAACCATACCGTACATGAAACATCACAATAAATTGGTTGAAAAACTGAATCCAGATAGCTTTAAAACCCATCATTTTGCACCAAATTATACAAAAGTTATTGTGAAGTTAAGAATGCATTTGCGGTAGCACTGCCGGAGACGTAATCGGGCTAGGCTATTGCGTTTTTAAATTAGCTCCCGTTTCAGGGTTTTTAGGTTTTAAGTGCGAATAGTTCGTTTAATAGTTGTAAAACAGTAAGGAGAGTATGTTTTGAGTAGGTTTTGAGTTGAATTAAAGTTTATGTCGAGCTGAGAAGTGAATTTGGTATAGCTTAAAGTGTACGTTTTTTGGTCTGATCTGTTCCCTCTCAATTTGGTTAATTAAAGCTTAATAAATGAGTTTAAATACCGGTTTGGTGACCCATCGTCCCAGGCAAGCCGATAACACCTGTAACTACTCAGGCAGATAGCTCACTTAGTCGTAATTTGGAAGTAATTGTGAAGTTATGAATGCATATGCGATGATGATGATGATGATAATTGTTGTTTCAAGGGGCCTAACATCGAGGTTATCGGCCCCTGATGAAATGAAATGGCGTGAAATGAAAGGATGAAGATAAAAAACAGCTCACTGCTATGGATGAAACGAAAATGGTTTAGATAAAAAAGACAGTGAACCCCAACAACTATGCCTTATGTAGCAGGGAAAATACTTACAAAAAGGAACTCAGAATGAAACTACTCACCAAATGGAGAGCGGTAATACGTACATAAGGGAATTTTGAACGAAAATACTCGAAAAGGAATAGATTGAAAAATACGCACAAAATGTAGGTTAAGTCCAAAATACGTACAAAATGAAACGTACAGTCGAAATACCTACAAAATGCAAGTGAAATCAAAATACTTACAAAATACAAATGAGATTGAAAATACGCACAAAATGTAATGGAGATTCAAAATACCCACAAAATTGCAATTGAGACTTAACTACTTGAGCAAAGTGGGGTAGTTTGAAAATACAAAATGCAATTGAAATTGCTTACAATATGTATGGTAGATTCAAACATCTCTTTAGGATGGACAATACTTACAAAATGCAATTTAGATTGAAATTAATATTACAAAATGTAATTTAGATTCAAAATACCCACAAAATTGCAATTGAGACTTAACTACTTGAACAAAGCGGGGTAGGTTGAAAATACAAAATGCAATTGAAATTCAAAAAACGAACAAAAGCCCCGGCCCGGATATTGAAAGACATACTAAAGAGCAATTTAGATTGTCAATCCTTACAAAATGCAATTTAGATTGAAAAACACACACAAAATGCAATCTAGACCGAAAAGACTTACAAAATGCAATGTAGATTAAAAATACCTACAAAAAAAAAATCCTAAAAGGGAATTTAGATACACGGGGAACCAAGTAACAAAAACAGTGCGGGAATCTGAAAGAGAAAAGGAAATATAAGGAAAAGAGGAGAGGATTATGAGGAGAGAGAGGGGAGAGAGGAGAGGGTCCACCCCAAAGGGAAGGGACAAAAGGGGAAAACGGACCCAGCTCAGGAATCCCTCGGGGTCGCCAACTCCCGAACTCACCAGCCGGGAGCCCCTGAGGGTGTAGCATTATCTAGGGTGCACCAGAAGTGCTGGGGCTACATACACCCTGAAATGCATATGCGGTAGCACTGCCGGAGACGTAATCGGGCTAGGCTATTGCGTTTTTAAATTAGCTCCCGTTTCAGGGATTTTAGGTTTTGAGTGCGAATAGTTAGTTTAATAGTTGTAAAACAGTAGGGAGAGTATGCTTTGTATAGGTTTTAACTTGTATTATGGCTTATGTCGAGCTGAGAAGTGAATTTGATTTAGCTTAAAGTGTAGTTTTTTGGTCTGTTCTGTAGCCTGGATTTATTAAGTTTATTGTGCTGCTGGCGTGATTAAAAGCTGTAGGATTTGATGTAGAGTGCTAGGATTGCGTGGGGGAAGTGTTGGTGAGAGGGAGAGGAGTGAGGGGATGGGTTTATGGAGTTGTTGCTTGTTTTTCAACTGCTGTTTTTTGATGGCGTGCTTGTAGTGCCTACAACCCTGGTACAGGTTGATGGAGATTATCGCTTGCAGTGCTTGTAGCGGCGGGACCACAAACTACCGTGCTATAATGGCGGAGTCCTCACACTAGTTCCTTCTATTCGTCATGGTAAAAGTAAAGATGCGTTACTTCGATCAATGCGAGTGTAACGCAGTTATATTTCACTCAACGTAACTTGTTACAATTTTAGTAAGTAACGGCTTATTTATTTAGCGTATCACTTTTAGTGCCGGGAGTGTCCGAGGAAATGTTCGGCTCGCCAGAGTTCGTAGCTGCTTCTATGCGGACACTCATGGGGTGAGCTACAAGTACCGTCACGTTAGATGAGATGAAATGAATGGAGATGAATGAAACTGGGCAAATTCAATTTCAAGTAGTTCCAACTTTCGCTAGCAGATGTCACTGACACCCAGTGGCAAACGTTGGAACTTATAGCGTTTGCAGCCAACTAACCTATTAATTTAGCTATACACTACCAATTGTAGAGGAAGGTTCCTTTTCATGCAATAAATCTATGACATGGGCCCGCCGGCTGTACTTCTCCTCTGAAGGAAGGCATACTGAAGGATTTTAACGCTCTTAAAAATTCGACGACTTCGGCCGGGTTACAACCTGCGATCTTGGGCATAACAGTTCAGCATGCTACCGACTAATCCAAGTAAAGGTAACTGTAACTTATACATTTTTAAAAGTAACTATTTGCCATTACACGCGGTAGAAAGCAAACGGCAACTAATACCTGATGGCGGAGAAGGGAAAGGAGGAGGAGAAAGGTAGTGAAGGGGGCGACTGCTGATCTGCTCCTGGGAGACGCTAACGTGCAATACTGCTACATTTACAATAGGAGCGGATGTGAACATTTCCGTAGCAACGAGAGAAGTGAACGTTCCTCCCCTCCAAACCATGCTGCAGCACATGGACTCGCACTCATGTGGAACTCGTCCCTTACGCTTGTGCCATCAGGTAATATTAATTGCGGTTCACAGCTGAGGAGGGGAGATGATATTTCAAATTCCGGATCACTTAGATTTTTAGCAGGATCGCTCACGACGGTCCCAGGATCGGATCGTATAAGTTTATTAATTGTAGTAGTTGTAAGGCACGTTTCAAAAGCACGAACAGTATGCAATCAGTTGCTTTTCTTTCATGAGCAGCGAGTTAAGACATAACATAATACCACCACATCAACTCCACTCAAAACACTCCATACAACATTGGCTTTAATTCAATAAACTAAGAGTATCTGGCTGGTGCCAAGAACACACCTTCAGGGCTGATATAGTTGGGACCAATTAGCAGCGATGACCAGGCACAGACAGCTAAACACAGCGGCATCACGTCGCCAATGAACGTTCAACAGAAATTGGCCCATGATCATCACGGATGACTCTCACTCTCTCAATGAGACATGATACCAATATTCGAGTCACTCCCGAAATGTTACCTTCAGCTAACAATCTGCGAGTGACCTTGAGAATCCTGAATTATTGATGGTTAATAACTCGTATAAAGTGCTATAAAACTGTCGCTAAAGTTAAATTACGAATAGCACACGCCATGATTTAACATTTAGTTTATTTCTTTGAAATTCGAGATGCGCATCAAAATCTATAGAAAAAATGATATATAAACTGTATATATTTAATAAATAGAAATCGCTGGGAGCAAGATCGGGACTGTACGGTGGATGATCAAACAGTTGCTGTGCGCCGAGCCGAGCGATTTCCATCCGTTCTTGCGCCTCCAGGAAAGCCTGTCCTCCGGTTAGCATTTTCACACTGACGAAGAGCGGAAGACGAATGTCACGCGCTGGTTCCATTCCCAGGCCGCTCACTTCTTCAACACAGGAACACAAAGTCGTTCCCACGATATGATAGTGGGGCGTGGTGGCGCAGCGGTCAAGCTGATGGCCTCTCACCAAGGTGGACCGGGTTCGATTCCCGGTCAATGCACGTGAGATTTTCGAAGTGAAATGCTATGCCCTGTGGTTCGGATTCACGGTCACGTAAAACTAAAATCTTCCTTCCTCTTCTTCCACGATATGATAATAATGTTGTTGGTTTTACGTCCCTTTTAACTACTCGGGATTTTAGAGACACCGGAGTGCCGGAAATTTGCCCCGAAGGGGATCTTTAACGTGCCAGTAAATCTACTGACACGGCTCCCTCGCATTTGCGCACCCTCAAAGCGAGCTGACTTCGCCAGGATACGAACCTGCAACCTTGGGTCCAGCAAGCGAGAACGTTACCGCTGAACAACGCTGCCAGTCCCCGCGATATGACAAGTGTCTCAATTCTGGTGGTTATTATGTCGAAAAATAGCTCAAACATTGCTCAATAGTTTTTCATGTAACTATGTTTCTTTTTATATAAAAAAAATAGAGAAACTTGATTTCTGGATGGGCCTCGTATATGGCTTACACTATGTATGAATTCTTCTTTAAGTACCGTGTTCGGTCCCCCGAACGTTGGCGATCATCATAGAAAATGCGCCTCTGTCCACCGCATTACACGATCTAAAAGCTTAGTCTTAATTTGTGCAAAATATTATGCATTAACATGATCTAAAGAATCAAGAAATAAGTAGATAATGGCGTTAAACTGTCGAAAATTAATTATAAACCCAATAAAACATTTACTAACAAACAAGTAGTTCCGTGAAGAACTATAGGTATAGCCTTATTTTCATAAAACCTACTTATGTTAATTGCCTCTATCAACATACAAAATTTCAGTTTGATTGCCGTAATAGATTCGTAGATATTGAGAGCCGTCTAAAAACTTCGGATGGTCGCCATATTGGAGTTTTACACATGTAGGCCATAGAGTTATGTACTATTACATGAAGATTATTGTGAAGGTGTATTATTCAAACTTCAATCGCATGATTAGGACACAAGAAATAAAAACGAGATTTTAAAATTTTGCACAGCCACCATCTTGAGGTTATGTCAACATTTGAGGCAAATTAGATGTCAGTGTATTACAATGTGTATACATATTTGCTGTACCATGTTTCACTGCGCTCAGATGGTTAAATCGCGAGAAAAGTCTATTTTAATGTTTCAACTTCGCTTGGCCGCCATGTTAGTTCTGTACTTAAGAGGTTTTTGAAAGTCACATATGTGAACTTCCAATAGTAGGCTACCCTTTATCATCGTACAAAATTTCAGGAGGGTATCAGTAACAGTTTCGGATATATAGAATGCCGGTGAAATATTTCGCACAGGCGCCATGTTAAATTGTTGAGACGTAATAACATTAGAAGGACACGGTCGGGGTCGGACAAAATAGTACCGTACTATGACCTTACCGAATTTCATTGACATCGTTCCCGCCGTATAGATGTTATTAGGGACACACACACACACACGCACACACACACACAAAAGGTGATCTCATAAGCCTATTATTTTTCATAAATGAAAATAGGCTGAAATTTAAGAATGTCTTAATTCCCTTCGCCATAAGATAGAATCGACTTCCATAGTTTTACCGCGAATGGGGTAAAAAAAAATACTTTTAATCAACGTTAGATGCCGAATTATTAAACAGCAATATTGCTTCATATCCTTGAACTGGCAGCAACTCCATCTCATGTCGAGAATGATGGAAGAGATGTCGAGAGCGAGATGGTCCATGGAGTCTCACCCAACACCCTGGACGTTGGCCGTGGTCCAGACAAAACACCTGATTTATAACATCCTACATTCTCCACTTGCTAAAAATAGACAAACTGAAGGTCATCCGTTCACTGCCATTCCCGTCAAATTCTTTTGTTTTATTTCCTCCAGCGACTCGAGGAATGGGGAAATCGACCCTGTTCGAACTAATCCCCATTCTTTAAAGGTCACAGCGAGAATAAATAGCAAATAGCCTTAATGACATTTATAACAATCTTTCCGGTCTAGTAGTGTTCGATATATGAAAATCAACTACAGTATCTACCGCACCCGACTTTAGTCAGGTTAATACAGTTGAACTAGAGTCCCGGATTTTTTTTTGGTTTTAACGATATTCGCGAAATATTTCAGCAAACAAATATATGTTATCACAAGGATATATTTACCCTAAATATGTCATTTGTTTTGATATTGAAGCCGCGAAATCAAGTTATTTTGCGAAATGTGTTATTTTCACCCTAAAACGCTAAATACCAACGAAATGTTGGCAATAAAATGTTAAAAAAATTAGTTACTTTAAAATTAATGGAAATAGTTCCACTATCTGTCGTTTGACAGAAAATAAGAAATAAGAAATCATAAATATATTTGTTTCGTGAGGTACGAGAACGAAGTATTTTCTCGAGATTGAACTCCTGAAATCATGGAAACAATGCTCAGCTTATATTTTGGGGGCGACATAAGTTTCATGAGTTAGTGAGAAAAGGACGTAATGGAGAATATTTGTTGAAGTATGTGTTAGGTTACATTATTACACAGAAAATATAATTCATTTGAATTTTAGTTATTTGAAAAAAAAAAAAAAAAAAAACTAGGTTAAATTGTTGCTATTCCTCCAAATGTTTCTATAGTGTTCATTATTTAACCAAATCCATGCACCGTACACATAGTTATTAAACACACTCACCCCACTTTATTTTACCGCTTTGAAGCCTTTTATTTTACCATAAATCTGGGTCCATAAGTATAACAATTCAAGCATAAGGACAGGAAAAAATCACCGTTTCATTTGGTGGGAAGCTGGATTTGAAATACCTTTACAGTTCACTCAATCTCCTTGTCGTGTTAACACTTACATGAGAAGGAGTGATCATTCTTTCAAAGTTAAGGGCCGGCCACAGCGTACCAATTACGGTAAATATTCTTCGTAAACCGTGCCATTAATAACTGGAACTCTCGACCTGCCGCAAGCTCAGTCTTCCCCAAACATATAGGTGTGTTTAAGAAAAGACTGACCATTTGTGTAAATACTGTTTAATTCTTATTGAATTGGTATGAATAATTCTTTATTTGTTATGTATACCCAATTTGCCACCAGGAGACACACCCTAATTGCAAATAAATAAAGGAATGAATGAATGAACCGGCGACTCAAACGTTACGCACAGAAAATAACCTTATAAATAACTACTGTATTCCTATTATAGTGCCTGAAGGTCACGCGTAGTCGGTGCAGTGTTGTCCTGTACGTTCTCGCATCCAGCACGCGACTGAAGGTACGGTGCAATAGCATGGCAACACCGCCGGGCGCGGGGAGGAGAACAGAGCGGAGAGCTGGTTGACCTTCAGGCCTGCAATGCTGTGTCCCGCACTATAGCTAATTGTTCTTGACGAACAGAATGCTAAGTGGAGTCCAGAGTAGGGTCCTGGCTGCCATCTCACTTATCAAGTATCCAGTGTTGCACAGTTGCACGCAGTTCAGTCCAGTCTTGCTGCTTGCTCTCAGTGGCCATTTAGATAAAACACTAGGCTTTCTTTCCAGTGTAAGCTGTGTTCGTCTTTGGCATTATCAGCGATGTGGAGGCCTTGGGAAGGCTAAAGGTGAGCCCTGCTGCGCGGATGAATAGGTTCGCATCGGATTTTGAGCTATCGCGGGGGGGGGGGGGGGGGGATCAAAATGTCTCGACGGGCCATTACTTGGCCTGCGGGCTTAAGGTTGGCCACCCCTGCTATAGAGTCATGCAAAATCGAAAAGGTTGCTGCTGCGGTGGGGAGTAGCAAGGCTGTCTCTCGAGCTGGCTCCACGCAGAGATCAAATGTACTGTAAACATGGCCGCCGTGCTAGGTTTCAAAAGCATGCCGGTCGTTAAGGAGGAAATTGAGAGAACCATACATATTTCTACATCGGAACATGGCAAGAGGGAACTTGTTAACAAGATAAAGGGTAATTTAATACTTTAGGTGAGGCTTTTCGTATGAGCCGACTCAGGTGGCAAAAAAAGTAAAAATGCAACAATGCACACTCCAATAAATAGAATATAAATCTGATATAGGGGAGCAAACTGCGAGGGAGTTTCTTTTCGTCAGATACGAGTGCATCTTGCTAACAAGTTCAATTCACTAAGTGATCTAGTAGCTGTAATTTTTACTTATGTTAACATACAGTGTTTTAATTTGATGAAGTATTCTTTCAAGGTGGCGCTAACTTAATTTGCGGTGATTTTTTTTTTTTCTCAACATATTGAAAGTTTCCTTAGACCAAAAATGTTATCTGTCTCCAAGATAAGGGTTTTTGAAGTTTGTCAACTTTGACAAACATCTACGAAGTCTTTATTTATCTACCTTTGCAGACATTTCTTTGACAGCCATTTCCTTCAAATGTTATTTGTATGTACATTAGGTACATTATCTCAGAACCTATTGCGCCGATCTGCTTGAAATTTTTACAGTATCTTTACATACGTAATAATGTTATTGGATTTACGTCCCTTTTAACTACCCTGGCTTTTAGAGACGCTGGGGTGCCAGAATTTTGCCGCGAAGGGGATCTTTAACGTGCCAGTAAATCTACTGACACGGCTCCCTCGCATTTGCGCACCCTCAAATGCCAGCTGACTGCGCCAGGTTTCGAACCTGCAACCTTGGGCTCAGCAAGCGAGAACGTTACCCATGAGCCACGCAGCCAGACTATCTTTACATACATAATGTTCATTAATCTTAGAATAATGACTGCAGTATTTATATAAGTTTATAAAGAAAAAGCATTGCTTCATAAACAAAGCCTTTTTTTAAACTTATCGAAGATAAATTGACAAATAATAAGTTTGAAGAACTGAAACCCTGAATCCAAGTTGGATTGTAAACCATGAAATCTTCTACCAGTGTATTTAGTTTCAAATCTTCAACTTTAATAGTTAGGTCACAAATGTACCATTTGCCTAATATTTTGCTTCTTAAGAATTCATTAAGTTAATTGTAATGTTGGTAACAGTGAATGATATTGCCTTTACAGTAACTTAACTATCTTACAAAGGTAAATGTTGATACATTTTCATTACATTGATTCAGTAGTCTAGTTTGTGTTGTAGGAGCATATTAAAAAGCTGAACTGTTTTGTTCAACTATTCAGTTAACGCCACCTTAAAATATGTTTAATTTCAGAATGCAGATGACTAAGTTTTATCTACTGCAGACATTGAATAAATATGTCTTCCTTAAATGTGAAAATCGCATTTAATTTTTATGGCAATATAACAGCCATACTAAACTCAAACGTTAGATGACTCAATAGCCCCGTGGAAGAATGAACTAATTAACATCTCTGTTGTGAAGCAATATTGGGACAGTGGACAATAGCGAATAATTAATCAGATATTGACCTAAAGCTTTGTTGCGTACACAGACGAGCCTGCAATTGCGTCACATCGTCGTCTGTTTTTAAATTGTGCGTTCAACTACTTCTGATGTATGATTAAGGGAAAAAAAACACTAGAAAGAAAACTATTCGATCCCAATACCACCAGCGAAAACTTTTTCTAGCGCGGTCTTGGTTACTCGTCGTAATATCGAGCACCATGAGCATCTTTAACACATCTCTCTCGACATTGTCTTTGCACAGACATTTTAGAGGAGGGTAAAATGCAGCAATTACTAAATTTAACACCTCATATGTTATCAAAAATATACGCGTATCTACATTATTACAATAGGATTTACTGTACTTACATAAATAGGTAGGGAATCTTCCACCCTTGTTAATGCATAAGAAAACTTTAACTGATAAACAGAACAGCACACGTTCTTCATAAGCTTAACTGAAAAATCAAAACAAAGATTATGTTGTTCTATAAAAATAAAAAAGAAGCAGCATTATTTGCGGAGATGTCATGGCATGCAAGCAAGCTAAGAAGAAACAAGGAGAAATTGAAGCAGGAATTGATAAAAATATAAATTGACTGAGGGCTAGGAGTAGGCTAGCGTTCTGAGAAGAAAACCAGGAGATATTGATGTAGGAATTGATTGAAATATCATGAGACAGAAAGCTTGAAGTAGTGTTGCACGTTGAGGAAAAAGGGAGAAAGAGAAAATGAAGTTGTTACGATGCGATGAAAGAATCAAGCAATGGTATATTCAAGGTGGTGGCAAATGGAAGATTTATGGTTAATGAAATGTTGTTGTTGTCGTCTCCTAAGTAGGAAATCATTTCTGACAGATATACCTAAATCTCTAACTGCTTCATGGCATTTACTAGTGTGCTGATTTTTCTTATATGAGTGGCTGGCAGCGTGGCTCAGCGGTTACGCTCTCGCCTGCTGTTCCCAAGGTTGCAGGATCGAATCCTGGCGCAGTCAGTTGGCATTTGAGGGTGCGCAAATGCGAGGGAGCCGTGTCAGATTTATTGGCACGTTTAAGATCCCTTCTAAAAGCCGTAGTTGTTAAAAGGGACGTAAAACCATTTACCATTATTATTGTTACCGTCGAAACTTTAAAGGGTGCACATAAAATCGTCAAATTAACTAGATGGAAAACTTATACTCCGGTGTTTTTGGAGCTGACAAGTTGGGGGTGTTCCAAGGAACGCTAACACGGCCTGGAGTCTTGCTAGCTGGCTAGATCTCAACATGAGTTAAGGAGCCAAACCATGATTATAATACTGAAAATGACAACCATTATCAGCCCCTCTGATTCCAACAATCCTTACCTTCCACAAACACACGTCAGTGCACTATGATGTTCAAGTCGGGTAGAGAGACGACACAGGCAATTCTTAATAAACATTCCTACCTGCTTACATTGGCACACAAGGCTAGCATCTCCCTCCAACTTCAATACGTACCTGGAACAAAAGGAAATACACATCAGTCCCAGTATTCGCATTCAACAGCAATCTACAAATTGTCTCGTTCAGGACATTCAGTATTATTATTTAGGCAGGTGATATAGGAACGGAAGAAAACAAGAAAATAGGATGCCAGGCAGGAGGAACTAAATTGGAGCAGCTGGACCATTTTAAGAACTTGGGGGCTGAGTATTCCCTCAGGACGGCAGTATAGTGAAAGAGATCGAGTTGAGGTGGACCATACTGCACATTTTTCTTCGTGTGGCCTCCTGAGAGGCCGAGTGCAGGTCTTTCTAGTCGATGCCAGTGGGCGATCTGCGCGTCGGAATGAGAGATGAGATGAATGGATGAAAGTGGACAAGGATGTGAAAGGAAGCGGCCTTGGCCTGTCAGTATGTACCGTCCCAGCATTTGCTTGGTGTTGAAAATGGTAAACCACGAAAAACCATTTCAAGGACGGCCGACGGTGGGGCTCGAATCCACGCGTCTACCGAGTCAGCAGAGAGCTTGGCCCCATGACCTAACGCTACGGTATAGCGAAAGTTGCCACCACTGTCGGACCCTTTATGATTCGGTAAGAACTGGGTGAGTTAGCCGTGGTCGTGACGGCGTGGCAGCAGGCAGTCTCTCACATCCGGGAGGCGAGGAGGTTCGAATCCCCCCGCCGGCAATCCTGAAAATTGGCTTCATTCCAGGCAAATGCCGGGGTTGGTCCCTAACTATAGGCCTCAGCCGCTACCTTCCAATTCCTCGTCCTTACATAGGCTACACTTTACTCCACAGACAACACTCCAAACGCGACGGTACTTGTAGCTCACCCCATGGCATAGAAGCAGCTACGAACTCTGGTGAGCCGAACATGTCCCCGGACACTCCCGACATTAAAAGCCATACGCTATTAAAAAAATTGGTAAGGCATTTTATATAAGCATATGGCCTAAGTAATTTGTACCCAAAATGACCACAATCAACCGTATTGCAACTTTTCAGTAATCCAAGATGCCATCTGTCGGTCCTTCTATTCGTCATGTGTCTACATTACCTCAGGTAATCGGGGTTCTTTTGTAATACTTTTAAAAACAGACGGGCTAAGAACGTAATGTAAAGAATGTTCAAATTCTGATGGCCACATCCTATCAATGCTCCGTTATGAAGAAATGAATCACTTGACCGTGACTTTATTGACCTCGTGTCTTTTGGTCTTGCCAGAGATTAAGTAACGCAACCTATCATTCAGCGAATTCTTTTCTACGAGTGAAAGAGACAGAAGAAGGAAAACCGCAATAGGGTACGACTCTCTACATCCTCATGTATACTTGGAATAATTCTGTAACATGGCGACACAGTTCAAACAACTGGAGCACGAATGAAAATTGAAATCACGGGAAGTTGCTTCTTCCAACAACTGCGGGTATCTCGCAGTTGGGTTGTCCTGGATGGCGTCAACCCGGGCCTTGCATAGGTTTATCAGATGATGATGATGATGATGACGATGATAACGGGGAGGAACAGCGAGATCATCTGTTCCTCGTAATACAGTTAAAACACACATTTTATTATAAATATATTTTCACCTAAAGTCAATATTTATTTCATTGAAAACCGTACCGGTTTCGGTCATATTGTGACCTCCTACAGCTGGTAAATGATTAGTATATGCATGGTGGCCACTCAAATCGGTCAACAATTTTCCAGGAGTTTTCCAGGAACTTTCCAGGAGTAATTCTCATTTTTCCAGACTTAAACATAAGCGCGAGTCCGGGGGGGGGGGGGGGCGCTTTATCGGTTACCTATTTCAAGACCAAAATAAAGCAGTTGTGTTTGGTTTCCTTATACAGATGTTGTCAAAAATTACTGGTGATTGCGTTATTGATACGCAAGCCTACACTCAAATGATTTAATTGTTGTTTTAAAAAAGCCTTTGTGACTGAAATAATATACTTTTTAAAAAAGAGAGAGAAAAGAATGCCGCCTGCATTTTTATTGCGGTGAAGTTGTCTATACTCAATATGTTTTACAAAAATACTATCACGTGTTCTCCCACACAGAAACAGGTAGCCTGAGGATATTTATTTCGTTAACTATAGAGTGCTCACCCAAAACCGCAGCGGGAGTATGATAGATTTTTATAATTAATTAACAGTAGCTATTTTCCAGGAGTTTTCAAAATGTTCATCATTTTCCAGGAGTTTTCCAGACCTAATAAAAATCCAGGAGTTTTTCAGGATTTCCAGGTTTTCCAGGAGTAGTGGCCACCATGTATATGGTATATGTGACCGAAACCGGTACGGTTTTCAATGAAATAAATATTGACTTTAGGTGAAAATAAATAGCCTAGTTTATAATTAACACCTCAATAAGGTATCGGACTATCATGGTCATTTTATGTCATTCTACAAATGTTGTTATAAAAATGAGGTGGATGCCTAAATAATAAAACAGCCAAACATAAATAAAGCACTAATAATAATAATAATAATAATAATAATAATAATAATAATAATATTAATGGGAAGAACAAAAATCAAGGAGCTAGAAAAACAAAGAGAGAAAAGTACTGAGAAAGATCTACGGGCGAGTTCAGAAAGAGAGAATTTGGATCAAGAGACCGACAATAGAACTATACAAACATACAGAGACGATTACAAACAACAGCAGGAAAAGAAGGGCACAATTTTATGTATGAACGAAGACAGACTGCACAAGAAGATTTTTTAATGAATAGTACTCTGAAAATCAATTGGGTAAGAGAAACCGTAGAAGACCTCAAGAAACTAAACATATCTACAGAAGACATGGTAGACAGGAAAATATAGAGAGACAAATTCAAAAATTTGAGCAACCGCCCAAAGAGAGAGAAAAAAAAGCAAAGAAGTGGACAGAAGAGAGAAAGAGGAAGCATAGTAAATATATGAGAGGTTTTTGGGAAGAAAGGAAAAAGAAGAAACGGACAGAAAAGAAAAAATGAATTTGGTTGTGCTTTAACGCTCTCCTTAGAGTGGGAATTAACGATAATAATGTGTTCGAATTTACGACTAGAGGCTCTGTATGCAGCGGAATGCCACAGTATGAACAAGAAAGGCCTGGTAGAAAAATTGGAGATCACAGAAAGAAAGAAAGAAAGAAAGAAAGAAAGAAAGAAAGAAAGAAAGAAAGATATTGAAGAAAATTCTTGGCCCGATTAGAGACAAATTTAGCTTCACACAATGTTAATTAGTAAAAGGTTCTTTTACATGCCATAAATCTATGATATGGGCTCGCCGGCTTTACTTCCCCTCGGAAGGAGGGCATACTGAGTGATTTTTAACGCACTAAAAATCTGACGACTTCGGCCGGGTTTGAACTTTGAACCCGCGATCTTGGGTATAGAAGCTCAGCATGCTACCAACTACGCCACCGAAGTCGCCAGTAGAAAGATCCATCACTACGCCAAACTCTTATCCTTCTTTTAGATTCTTACATTTGAGAGCCACATTAAGAATGAACTTGGCATCAATCACCGTAATGCCAGGTCTCAGCATCTCGTTCTGCGAGACATGTGACTGTCACAAGATAATGGATGCTAATTTTACTCCTTCCTTTCTTCACAAATTATTATGTATCTCGACAGTTCCTGGTTAACGGGTTTCTTTACTTTCTTGGCTAAACATTTATCTTTCAATTTCGTCTCGTTACCACCATTTACAACAGCAAGCTTATTTTTGGAGTTGGTTCATTCGAGTCGAGACACTAAGTGGGGAGATGACCAGTAGCTACACTACTAGATTTTAAGCGATTTCGTTTGTTGACATACTGTACATATATGAATGTAGAAAATATTCATATTTGCAAAAGCATTGAAGGAAGTGTGCTATTTTGTTTAGCTTGCGAAGGAGCTAATTGATAAGGGCTTGTCTGACGTCTTCTGGAGTATCTTGACATTATTATTAATATTATTATTTCCATCCTTGAAAAGATTGTATTAAAACCGTCACATTCTGTTGTTATTGTTGATTCATTTAGAGTTTTGCGACAACCTAGTCAAGTTTGGTGTGTGTAATTTTCTGTAGCGTCACAACGAAAATTTATTTGGTAACACTGGCACACAGATATTAGTTTGTGAAACCATTTACGAAATACCAGACCATATTCTAGAAAATGCGGCCGTTAAAGGGCGCATCTGTGACTGTCAGTCGAGTTCAGTGCGGTGTATAATTGAATTTCGTGACGACGTCAAAGCTGTTCCTTACAAGGTTGAGAGTCAGTTCTACATTTAGGGAGATCCAGGATCAGATTGCAAGTGCTAGAAATAAATTCACCTCGGCGCCACCTCAATTACCGCAATGACCAGACGCCATCCCAATTAGTATTCGATTTGCATCCGGGGTCTTTACATTAAGGCCAGGTAATGGGGATAGGCCTGCAGGCTTAGAGCACACATCCATTAGCTATCCATTTCCACGCTTATATAACCTGGCAACTCCGTGTTACGAAACAGAATAATTAAGTAATAATAATGCCGAAATTGTTCTGGATGATTCTTTGAAAGAAGTAAAAAACAAGAAAGAAATAACATACATTTTTATTAGAGACTGTTTTGCCTTCCAGAGTCCAGTCTAGTCTGCAAGCCTCTGTTTGAGAACAAGTCACCTCCATGATCCCGTATTAGCAGTTAGCACTGAGGCCTCATCTGATTCTAACCTCACACTTCGAAATCGTTCATCACTTAATTTAACCATCACCTCCAAGGTCTACAGTACCTCTGCTTCTCTTACCCTCTACAGTAGAACTCATTAACCTCTTAGGTAATCTTTCCTCCCCCATTCTCTTCACATGACTCCCCTGACTCGACTCGTCCGAATAGCTTCATCCAGCGTGTTCATTTTTAACTTATGCTTTAAATAAATAAAAAATGAATATTCGTCAGAAATGACAACAATTGGAGCGTCAGGCACTATAGAAACTGTAAAAATAGAACGCAAAATTCTCAGAAAAATACTTGGAGCAATACACGGAGATGGCACATGGATGAAAAGACCTACCAAAGAGCTATACGAGTACACAGGCAGACTCACCGATATGATCAGAAAACGCAGACTAACTTTTTACGGGCACATACAGTGAATGAACAACAGACTTACAAAAAAGATATTTAATGTAGTAAACAGCTCAAGCAAGAAAACTAATTGGTATCATGAAATAGGGGAAGATTTAAGACAGGTGAGGATCGACAGGCAAATGATAGGAGACAGAGGAAAATTCAGAAACAAAATTAAGAATACAAAATTTAAAACAAATGAAAAGATGAAGACAAAAGAACATTGTGGACAGAACAATGGAAACAGGAGCACAGTCAAAGGATGAAGAGATTTTGGGATGAGAAGACGAATAAGAGAAGGAAGTAAAAATTGTGTCATCGAGAGATTTTCGAGTTCAAACACTGTCCATAAGGGCAAAAATGATGTAATATTAATAATATGAATAATAATAATAATAAATAAAATGATGATGATGATGATGATGATGATAATTGTTGTTTTAAGGGGCCTAATATCTAGGTTATAGGCCCCTAATGGTTTGGGTGATCGCGAAGATGAAATTAAATGTAAGCTATAACTAAAACTAACTACTAACTTATATACTAGAAGAAGGAATGGAAAACAAAAGGAGAATAAGGCAAATAAAGGACAGGAGAAAAAGAAAGGCCCTCAACCCTCGGAGAATGCGGATTGAGGGACATGGAAGGAAGGAAGGAGAGCCATGAAAGGCAGATAGGAAAGTGAAAGAGGAGAGGGTCCGTCCCACAAGGAAGGGACAAAAGGGGAAAACCGAACCCAGCTCAGGAATCCCTCGGGGTCGCCAACTCCCGAACTCACCAGCCGTGAGCCCCTGAGGGTGTAGCAATATCCAGGGTGCACCAGAAGTGGTGGGGCTACATAACCCTGCCTCCTTGAGGGCCTTGAGCAGAAGGCAGGAGAGAACATGAAAAGAAAAAGAAGGCTGACCCCTCGCGGAAGGAGGGTATCAGAAAAGATGAGACAAGGGCCAATTAAGGCGGGAAAGGAAGAGACTCCCTAGGCCTCGGATACTCTAATACCGTCGGGGTCGGAAGAGAACAAGAGGTGACCAAGTGAGGTCGACAGGAAAGAAGACGGAGAGGAGCCCGGCACAAGTAATTGGAAGCAACGCCGAACTCAGCTGGGGTCCCGTGGTCGCCAACCCACGTCCCACTAGATGTGAGCCCCTGGGGGGAATAAATAAGAAATACAGGTCGTAGATATCTGATGTTAAATATCGCCCGACAATTGGGCCACTTGGCTAAAGGTTGCCGCAGAACAGACCTCCACAATGGGATACTGTTGACAAGATTGATTGAGTTTCCCGGCGAACAACCTGTAGTTTTACGCGACTTATAATCTTCGCCATCATAGGCCACGACACCACCTTTTGTGAGGAATCCGAACCACTCGACGCGACTTTAACTTCGAAAATCTCACAATAAATATAATTTCCTAAAGTTTACACTGTATCTTCTTCATAGCACGCGAGTTAAGTCTTAAATCATTAGAGATGTGTAGGCGGTGTTGCTAAGCATTGTTGGAACAACTCGGTCGGGTCAAACGTGAAACAATTGGAAACTAGTTTATCTGAAGAGGAGCGAAACCGTGACGCGAAACTATCCGGGGTCATATATTAGCTCACTAACATAATTAGTTATAGACGCGTGATCATTATCCAGAAACATGCTAGGTCCAACATTCAGATCCAGGACAAGGAAATGTAGAGGCATGCAACATGTGCATGGTACTGTCCTATTTCTTCACAAGAAATTTACCGAGAATGGTGTTTCAACAGTATCAAGAAAGGAAAAAAGATCCCTAATGAATACATTCTTGTAATTACTGCTCAACATGAGATAAACTGACAACTCTGGTAGTGTCTACCCCCCAATCAGATTGTAATTGGCAGAGGATACTCTTGGAAGGTGGGGGAAAAATCCGATTCAAAATAACATTAAGCCTCTATTTAAATCGATTGAAAATTGCGGAACAGGGAGTCAGCCCGTGGAACCAGTGTTCCCTCGTGAGTCGGTTACATCACCTACGAGTAATAGTACAGTATCTAAAGAAAAGTACCAGCATCATTTACATTTAAATAGGAATACCCATATTAGAACATTTTATTGATTTGTTTCACCGAATCGAGTGTCTTGAAATATTGTTTATAAGAAAAGAAATGATGGCTTACAGCTAAAGTCTGTCCTCTTGCAGAGATGCAACCAACTCTAAAATGTTAAAAAGTTCTTTGGATCGCAAAATAAATGATCCTCCTGATTAGAATTATTAATCTATCATACAGTTCAAGAAGTAATTTATAAATTCAGGGAAAGCTATTTAATAACAGGAAGCGTACTGTACTTTCCAACAGCAGAGAAAATAAATTACACTGTTAATACGAAAATAAATGAATTTCATTATAGTTTCCCTAAGTTTCAGGCCTTTCTAGCAGGACTCTATTTTTTTTAATGTTTTAATTTTCGCAAAACTAACTACTGTACAAAAAAATCAGTGAAACCAATACTTTTAGTACGGTATATCAAGAGAGTATGTGGAGATTTCGTTTGTTGGTCGCTTTAGCTAGAAACCATCATGATTAAAAATAGTTCAAATCTCGAAGGCATCAAACATTTTCAGCCACCTCATAAAATTACAACTTCAAGGAGACTCCTCCATAGTTATTTCCTCAGCTTATCTCAATCCTGGTCTTGGCTGGTGGTTTTAGGCCAGTTGCCGTTCCCAAAATCATATAATTTTTCAGATAAAAATTCCACACTGCAGTCACCAGAATTCGAACTCCAGGCGGCGAAATTCAAGCTGCTTCACCATCACAACAGCATGTCCTCCAAGTCAAAATATTTAAGAGTTCTACTGATCCATACATGAGTAGACTTTCAAAGAGGGCAAAGGAGACAAGAGAACCAACAGTGCTAAAATGATTCATAAGGAAATGAATTAACATCAATGTATTTCTCAAATAGTGACGAAAGGCCATGCACGGAAATCTACGAAGGTTAAATGATGGCAATGTTAACCAAGTTAATGGCCACGCGCCACTTCGTAAACACACGCAGTTCTCGAAAGGAAAACTTATAAATGACGTCACGTTTCACAGCTACCAATAGAGAGAACCGCTCGAGAGAGGCTTCAGTTACTAAACAGCGTTCCGAGGGAAACAAGAGCATCCCATGAGAACAGTACACTTCAAGTTTGAATCCTAGTGACAAATCCTTCATCAATCTGCAACAAACGTTTCATCACCCATCTAATTTCTCAAACAAATGATTCTTCATAATCTAAGTGAAGCGAGAAAATTGCTAAATCTACATATGCTCCAGCATGAGAAATTAGTTGAAAATGGAGCTGGGATTGGTTGAACTGTCTACCCACCTCTTTCAGCTACTATTGACTTATGCAGTGTGGAAGTTTTACCTGAAAAATCACATGGTTTCATGAAGCCCCCAACCAAGACCAGAATGGACCGGATTGAGGTAAGCTGAGGAAATACTAGAGAGGAGGCAGGAAGGGGGTTGCGTTTAGGATATAATGACAGTGCATTCATGAAGTGATTTAGGGAGGATAATAAGGCGAAAACCATCAAGCCAACCAACAAGTTCAAACCCGTTCTTACAATGGTCATAACAAATAATAATAATAAATGAGACTGAATGACGACCGATTAACAAGAGAATTCTTACATACGTAAGAAACCTTAAAGTGACAACAGTCTGGGTTACACAGGTCCAAATTGATTTCAAAAGTGGCAATATCACACCAACCGACATCGAAAATAGAATGACATTCACACATAAGATACACAGTTGGGAAGTTACCCCTTAAGATCGACCAAGGAGATCGGGGAAAGAATGGACGGAGGAACGTCGAGTTCGTCATAGCGAAACGACGAAGGATTGAAAGAAAAAAAAAGCAGCTGATCACAAGATAGTGTCTAAACAGCTTAAATAAATAAATAAATAAATAAATAATACTAACACACAGCTTTCTGAGGGAAACAAGAGTATCCAACGAGATCAGTCCAATAATAAAAATACTGTACTAGTAATAATAATAATAATTTATTATGCAATGGGTTCAACATCCCTTTTAACAGCCGAGGCATTTAAAATAATTAAAGCATAGTGTTCGTTTCAGTGCTCTGTGCTGGACCACAATGTTCATACTGTCTTGCAAGACAGTTTTGGGTTTTCACAAATGGTATGAGATGGAGGACGGGAGGTAAGCTAATTTCAGCGGAAGAACCAAAACTTGGCCTGGGACAATTGGCACGAAAAAACTGTTCGATAAAATGTCAAGATGATAAAGATGGACTCAGATGATTAGGTGGCGCAAATTTTCATCAGCCTTGAATAGAACATAACTCTGGAGAAGATGCTTTTTTTTTTTAATACGTAACGGTGACGTCACACCTCGTGGATTCTTCCGCACGGGCATACGGTCATATGGAACGGACATACCTGTGGCACCTGCGCGATCTTAGAACTGCCCGGTTCACGATGAATTGATGCATTCACAGACTTTCTCTCTTGCACACGATTCAAAACTTGAACTGCCACGTAGCCTGATAGGAATGCTGGACTGCACAAGTTGACTCTTCTCCGCGACGCAACACTATCCCGAATGCTTCTTAATAATTGGACAACGAATGGCGAACATGCCTCAATAAGGAACGCCACTATTGACGCAAGGACAATTCGATGATGGATTTTAGATTGGAGTCAATGGTTGAAGGTCCATTAGTTGACATTAAACCGTCTATCGTCAACCGAAGCTAGAGTTAGGAGCCATCGGAAGGGTCATGGCTGGCATTTTTGGCGAAGACGACTTCATTCGCACTCCTGTCGCTTAAGAGTATAGTACACTGTCCAGTCACATTAATGTGACCACTGCCTATGTTCGACGTGAACGTGCAATAACCCCGCACAGACGGCAGGTGGCAGCACTAGCAGTGGAGGGTTTAATCTATACAGTACCTATATATAATACGCTAAGGTCTATGTTTCAGCTCCTAAACCAGAGGTAGTTCCAAGGTGTGGTTTGTACCAAAATCTTCCAAATCGTCTCAATAATACAGGAAAAATCTTACATTTCTTGAAAAGTCAACGGAAATATATTTATCTCTACTTAGCTGCTAAAACTGGACTTAAAGTGGCCTTCCATAAAACTAATTTTATCACAAATGTCAAAGATGCCTCAAAATTCATCACGATTGGTCTGCAAAAAATCAAAAAAGTCCGAAAATTTAAATACCTAGGCGAATGGATTACCCCTAATAATTCAGAAATAGCTGCCATTGAGAGCAGATGTAACAAATTGGAAGGTGCCTTTCAAACCTGCAAAAACATTTACAAAAGTAAAAGCTTGTACCGGAATGTCAAACTTTGTCATTATAATACAGTAATTAGGCCGTCAGCACTGTATGCTGCAGAATGCTTACAGATGACAAACAAAGGTCCATTGAGAAAATTAGAACTTAAGGATCGGAAAATTCTAAGGAAAATATTAGGACCTGTTAATGATAATGGTACTTACAGAAGAAGACATAACAATGAATTATTTGAACATATAGAAGATTTGGTGAGTGTGATGAGAAAAAGGAGAATGTCTTTCTTTGGACATTTGGAGCGGATGGAGCATCATCGACTTTCATATCGAATCCACTCATCAATCTCTAAAAAAAAATCCTATTGTAAATGGTCGATGCAAGTTAAAAAGGACCTAACAGAAGCTCGAATCAATCAAGCTCTGGTTTGGGATAGGAACCTGTTCAGAAAGGCGGTTAAATCAACTAGTAATCTACACCCTTTAACATCTGTGATGTCTCGCCCTCACTGCAAGTGGACGGAAGAAAGGAGAGCTGAACAATCGTCAAGAATGAAGATCTACTGGCAGACAAGAAAACAAGCTTTACAGTGATCATATGAGTGAAGAACATCGTGGTCCATTGATGGCCGAAACGACTCAAAAAAAAAGTATAAAACAGAGTCCCCGATTCTTGGATGTCACGGGTAATCTTGAGAACCACTGGATGGATTTTGATTCAGTTTTCACCATTCTCTAAAGGATATCTCGAGGAAACTTTGTGTAGAAAATAATTAATTTATGATCAAAGGAAGCAAAGCAGGAACGATTTCAGCGAAAAAGTCGAAAACAAACCTGGCGTCCGTGCGCTTTTTAAGCTTACGCTGGTCAAACCGTTAAAAATATCGACATACTAGGAGCGTAAGAATTGTTCAGCATGGAAAGCTCGACAAAAGAGTCCGCGAGAGCATATCTGTATCTTCAATACTTCGCCCACTATAAGTGATTTTAGATTGGACGGAAGGGGGATTTGTGTTTTATGAACGTCGCCATTTTTAATTACGTCTGACAAGAATTCATAACTGTTCCCGGGCGAAGCTGGAACGGGTTGCTAGTTTGTTTATAAACTGCTATTAAACAAATAAACAAGACGATAGCCCCTGGCAGAACTGTTTCGCGTAAAGCCCGCATAGCACTAGAGCCGGGCGGATAGTCTATATACACTTGGGGCGCACACAACCTATTATGCGAGAGTTCTCGCACGGGCCCGCTAGTTTTTTAAAGCGTTTCGAATGGAAACGGCGCAATGCGAACACGGAGCGATTTATCTGACGTCCAAAAGGGCATGATCATTGTCTTTCGGGCCAAGGGTGGAAGCATTTCCGAAATGGCCAAGTTTGTAAACTGTTCGCGTGCCGCCGTGGTTAAAGTGAACCGTGCATGGTAATAAGGCGATATTCAAAACCGGCGCCGAGGCAAATGTGGTGCACCACGGGTCATAGGTAAAGCCCTGCGCGGATGCGGATATAGGTTACATGGCTGTGCGGATATAGGTTACATGGCTGTGCGGATAGCGGTTAAGCTGCGGACAATGTTTGGAGTAAATATGCGGATAGTTTTTAGAATAAAATCCCAACATGTTAAATACTGTATTATTGCTATGACCGGGATGTTAATGGCATATTTTTCTGTTATGTTTGTTTTTCAAGACAAATGTAAGATGATTTAAGCTAATGTCATTCAAATTATGTCATTAAACACAATTACACTCCGAACTGAAAAGGGTTGCAATTCTGGCTGTATATTTTTAACAAAGCACATGGCATACATATCCTAATTGGACGATTTTCTCCTCAAATGTTGAAATGTGCTGCTTGAATACTTTAAATATTATTGTAATGCCCGTAGATTCGGATAAAAAAAACGTGCGGATGCGGATAACAGTCGTGCGGATGAGGATAAGGTTTTGTTTATCCGCGCAGAGCTCTAGTCATAGGTGAGAGGGGTGAACGACGGCTGCGGAATAGACGTGCAACTGTAGAGCAACTGACCGCCCATTCGAACCACGGGGCTAAAAACCTCAACGACTGTTCAGCAAACGTTGCTGCGTATGGGCCTCCGCAACAGGCGCGTGGTTCATGCACCCATGCTGACTGTTGTTCATCGGCGAGGAAGGCTGGAATTTGCACGGAAATACCGCAACTGAACGTACACTGAGTGGCAACAGGTGGCATTTTCCAATGAATCACGTTTTATACTCCTTCGGGCAGATGGTCGTTGGCGTATACGGCGTGAAACGTCTGAACGCGAATACCCTGCAACAATCGCCGGACGGGTCCAGGCCGGAGGAAGGTCACGGCACTGGAGTCGGCATGGCTCCACAGTCCACATCCCTGTCGGTACCTTGATGATGATGATGATTGTTGTTTTAAGGGGCCTAACATCTAGGTTATCGGCCCCTAATGGTATGGGTGATAGCGAAAATTACAATGAAATGGAAACCATAACGAAAAATCAAGCTGGACTGAAAATAATTACAAAATGGAACTCAGATTGAAATGGCTCACAATATGAAGAATGGAAATACTTATAAAAGGTAAAGGTAATTAAGAAGGAAAATACTCATAAAAGTAATTAGATTGAAAAATACGCCCAAAATGTAGTTTAGGTTCAAATTACTTACAAAATGCAATTGAAATTCAAAATATTTACA
The DNA here is from genome assembly GCA_946902985.2 of Meconema thalassinum. Taxonomy (NCBI): domain Eukaryota; kingdom Metazoa; phylum Arthropoda; class Insecta; order Orthoptera; family Tettigoniidae; genus Meconema; species Meconema thalassinum. The sequence continues at coordinate 154,600,034 of OX336395.1, read as the reverse complement.
AAATGCACTTGAAATTGAAAATGCGTACAAAATGCAATTGGAATTGAAAATACACAATGCAAGTTACATTGGAAAAGGCCGGTTCAGATTCAAAATACTCACAAAGTGCAGTTGAAATTCAAAATACTTACGAAATGTAATTGAATTTGAAAATGCTTACAAAATGTATGGTAGATTCAAAATACTCACAATATGTGGAAGCCCGCGATTCAAAATATTGTACTTACAAAATGCAATTGAGATTGAAAATACTTACAAAATGGAGTTTAGATCGAAAATACTTACAAAGTGCAATGTAGATTGAAAAACGTACAAAATGTGGTTGAGTTAAGAAAAAGTCACAAAATGTAATTCAGAGACACCGGGAGCCAATTCATGAAAACAGGGCGGGAATCTTAAAAGAGAAAAGGAACTATAATGAAAAGAAGGCTGATCCCACGAAGAATGAGGGTTCAGGAAAGATGAGAGAAAGGCCAATGAAGGCGAGAAAGGAAGACTCCCAAGGCCTCGGATACCCTAATACCGTCGGGTTCGGAAGAGAACAAGAGTTGACCAAGGGAGGTCGACAGGAAAGAAGACAGAGAGGAGCTCGGCACAAGTAAGTGGAAGCAATGCCGGACTTAGCTGGGATCCCGTGGTCGCTAACCCACGTCCCACTAGATGTGAGCCCCTGGGGGGTGTCGGCACCTTGCAGAACCTCATTGACTCACTTCCTGCACGGCTCACAGCAGTCCGCGCTGCAAAAGGTAGTTATTCAGGCAATTGACGGGTGGTCACATTAATGTGACGGGACAGTGTATTATGATAAAGGGCAGCGTAGCTTGCAAAAAGAGCGTAGCGTTCGCCAAATGGGAGCAGAGTAGAGCACGGAGTAGGAGAGGTCCACCGAGTACGATATCCTTATTGATAGTGGTTGTTGTTGTTGTTGTTGTTGTTTCATTTCCATTTTCAGTTCCACTACCTGTCGTTTATATTTAAGATTTATTATTTTCTATCAATGTTTTATAATATAAGACAGCGAAAGAGGCTTTTCTGCCTACTCAGATAGGCGTAAAAATCAGCGTCCTGAAATCATGGAAACGATGCTCTGCTTATACTTTGGGGACAAAAGTTTTACGAGTTACTGGAGAGTATTTGTTGAACTAACCTGTATGAGGAACCTCGACTATCAGTGGAAGTAAGAAAAGGAAGACTACGATGGGCAGGACACCTAGAAAGAATGGAGGAGAAACGGGCGGCTAGCCAGATATTTCATCGACATCCGGAAGGAAGGAGACGGCAGGGTCGACCACGTAAAAGATGGCTGGACGAAGTAGAGGATGATCTACGCCAACTAAGAGTTCGTGGGTGGAGACGGCTCGCCTTGGACCATAAAGCGTGGACTGGTGCGATTGAGAAGGCCCGGGCTCTACAAGAGCTTTAGCGCCATTGGGCAAGGTAAGGTAAGGTATTTGTTGAACGGTTGGGTTAGGTCTTAAACACAGAAAATTGTGTTATTCCTCCAAATGTTTGTATATTGTTCATTATTCAACCAAATCTGTGCACCGTACACACAGTTATTAAACACACTCTACGATCACTTGTTTTTATTTCACCACTATGAATATTTTGTCACCACTTTAGAGCCTTTTATATTGCCCTAAATCATGGTCCCTATCTATGAGTGCCTTAAGAAAATAATTCCATTAAAACATTTAATTCTCTTCAGTACATCATGACTTTATATATCGATCTGGCCAAAAATAGATATCTAACAGGAGTAATAACCTGGGTTCACCAACCGCACCCAAATGCTGCGCTACGTATTAAATATAATAATGACATCATGGAGACGTCATCGACGACCTGGATTTGAACCAGGTACTCGTGCAAGTGGGCGCGGCAGTTTCGTGGGCAAACAACAAACACTGCTGTGTACTGTATTCTTAACGATGACGCCATGGTAGAAAGTAACACCCCGGCGCTAACCTAAGCTGCTGCAGTACACGAAGTGATCACCTCACCGATATAAATCACACCTCAAGCAGTCTTGTTGGCGAAAGGCATTGATTTCGTAGAGATTGCTGTTGCGTAATCGTGAGATTATGGACCAATAATTATTATCAGGAAGTTTACGAGGATAATATGAAGAAAGAAATCAAAATTTAATTAAGAATAGAAATGCTCACTTTAAAAATAAAAAAGAGGGGCTTTGGTCACGACACATGACATTATTCAGGATTAGGACAGTCAAAAATTAGTAACAATCAGTTAATAAAATAATTATTTCTTTCTGATCTCAAAACCATTCAGAAAATAACTCAAAAATATACTAAACTAAACATTTCATCTTAACTTCCCAACTAAAGTAAGTTAGTTCTTTTAAAACTGCAACAAACACTGACTTATCTGGCAAAGGGACTAATAATTTCTAAGATATTAAAATTGATATTTTTTGGGACAATGCCGTGTGAAAATAAAAATATTCCTATACGTTTCGAGAGGGACCTTACCTCCTTTTTCGATAGAATTAAAGCAATTGTTTTACTGAAACAAAACATATAGAATATTAATATTTTATTTTCACATGGCAATATCCCCGAAGATATGAATAATTTTAAGAGTATTCCGGACCGTGAAAGCCTTAATCTACACTATTTCTAAGATATTCGAATTTGGCATAAACGCCAATGCCGACACATATTCGATACCAGTGTTCAAAAGGTACGTATAATCTGCAGTTGTTGTTGAATCATTTAGGGGCTTTGCGACATCGTGGTCATTTAGCCCCGTGTACTTGGATTTGTGTGTAGAATTTGTATAACAGTGTTACTGGAGGCAGCCATGGCCTTAAGTTAGGAATCATCCGGGCATTTGCCTGGAGTGGAAGTAGGAAACCAAGGAAAACCGCTAACCAAGATGGCAGAGATGGGAATCAAACACACCTCTTCTCAATTCTGCCTCACAAGGCTTAGGGCATCCCGTTCCAATCCTCACACCAGAGCCGAGAATCGAACCCGGACCTCCAGGGCGACAGCCAAGAATGCTAGCCGCTATACTAGAAAGTGGATTACCGGTATCTAAGTAAATTAAATTTAACAATACAAAATACAGGCGGACCTGTATCTACTTTTTCATGACCTGAAGAAATCCGTCATCTTCTGCTCCAAATTTCTCAACAACATTCAGTGATGTATGAAACAAGTTGCAATGTAAAAATATGTAATGTTCAAGAAAGAGCAATTTTATGTGACAGGGATATAATTTATGAGACGAGATATCGAAAAATTAGAGTTATAGAAATTCACTCAAAGAGAAATTAGATACACGTAAATCATAGGAAGTTTGTTCGGGAAATAATAATTACAATGCGTTATCGAAAATCCGTGTAATAGAGGTTTGATTGTACATAATTGTTAGTATTAGATGTCAGGAAATCAAATGAAGAAGTATCAACAAACAACAAGATAAATGATGACACCGTACAACAAGTCTATCAATTCTGTTACTTGGGAAGCATTATCACCAAGGAACGGATTTATATGTGCTAATAATAATGAAGGAAATATGTACATATTATTATTATTATTATTACATCATTTTTGCCCTCATGGACAGTGTATGAACTTAAATATCTCATGATGTCACTATTTTCACTTCTTTCCCTTCTTCTCTTTCCAAAATCTCTTCATCCTTTGACTGTGTTCCTTCCACAATGTTCCTATCTTCTTCCTTTCACTTACTAAAAATTTGGCGTTCTTAATTTTGTTTCTGGATCTTTCTCTGTCTTCTATCATTTGCTTGTTGATCCCTTTTCTTCAGGCCATGAAAAAATAGATGAAGGTCTTCTATTTCATGATACCAATTTGTTTTCCTTTTTGAACTGTTTACTACATCAAAGATTTTCTTTGTAAGTCGTTTAATGTTCATTCTCTGTATGTGCCCGTAGAAAGTTAGTCGGCGTTTTCTAATGATATCTGTGAGTCTGTGTGTGTATATATATTTAGTTATTTTTATACCTATAGAAATGTGGAATTATATAAGGACTTAAAATTACAAAAACTATATTTTCTATACGAATATAGAAATTTAAACAAGCTAAACAAAGTAGATCTACTTGAAAGATAACGGTGCACTTCTCATTTTAATACCAATATGATGTTTGAAGAAGCTGATTTTTTTATTCTCTGTTACCAAAACAATGGATTACAAAATATTATTTTAAGTGCTGGATAGTGAATGTTTTCCTATTGTCTCTTAAGGACAGATTTATATTGACAAACTGCGTTCAACATCAGAAGAGGTAATGGGGCATATTTGAGCTTCACAACAATGCCTGCAGGGGTTAAAATCAACTTTAACTTTACACTTATATCTCCACACAAAATTGCAGCATCCTTTCCCATTGCTTCATATCCAGGGTTCTTTGAAATTAGTAGTGTCCATCTTCATTTTTGACACATCTGCAACTTCACCTGTACCACGATTTAAATGTTTAAATATAGAGTTTTAACTTGTTTCTGCATTATTGACAGGACTGTTAATTTACTATAATTTTATACTTTCTAGCCGAATTATGGGCTATATTGATTTTAATGACTAAGAATATGGAGCAAATATACTACACTTTCAAATATGGATGAATATAGAAAATAAATATTCCACTTTTCAACTCCACATGCCATTAATCAAAAAGATAATACAAAATATAATTAATATACATAGAAATCCGTTCCCTGATTATCACATACGACACTAGGTGCACCAGTGAAATCAGGAGGATGATTGCTCTAGCTAATCAGGCTTTCAGTAACAAGAAACATTTTCTGACAAACACAAAATTTAGGAAAGAATGTTCTGTTGTATGGCTGTGAAAAATGGTACTTACCAAAACAAGACATAAAAAAGCCTGGAAGCAATGGAAATGTGGATATGGGGGAGGATGCTGAAAATAAGCTGGATAGAGAAAATGTCAAAACAAAAGGTCCTTAAGGAAGTTGATGAAACAAGGGAGTTGATCATCACTATGGAAAAGGGGAAAACAAAATTCCTTGGCCACACACTACGCCATAACAATTTCCTAACGATCTTGTTGGAAGGAAAGGTTTCGGGGAGAAGAGAAGGGGAAGACCAAGAAAGAAGTATCTGGATTCTGTGATGGACTGACTAAATTTCCAGGAATATGCTGACTTGAAACGTTCAGCATAAGAGAGGCAAATGTGGTTGCAGCGACAAGGCCTTGACTTGCCTACAGTATATGATATGATGAACTGCAGAAGAGGGAGAACATAAAACAAAAAATATATATTTAAACACATTAATTTTTTTAAGATTGGATTTTCGCACGTTCGAATGATTAGCTTTATAGCCTATTGTGATGACGGACTGAAAAGTTATAATATCAAAATTGGCAATAAGGCAAAACTGAAAAAAATGCCTCATAGCTATCTCATAAGATGTTCAATGAATTCAGACGTTGTCTGTAGAAATGCTAAAGATGTCGCTAGCAGTTCTTAACACACGGTGGCTCCACGTGTTTACTACGGTATGACCCTGATACTAAACGAGGTACCGTAAATATGCGTCATACATTGTCTCAATTTGGAGCAGGTCAGGTTTCAGAAGCTCTATGTAAACACGTTAATCGACAATACACTTGTTTCTTTCCCACCAGGCCGGTCAATTACGTAACGAGGGCACAACAGTACCCTACTATTGCAACCAAATGCCAAAAGACTCAACGGGAGATAAAATATGTATCTACCTCTTGTAATTCCCCTTCGACTGGATGCGTGCTGCAGCGGTAACTTTCTCGCCTGCTGTGGCCAAAGTTCCAGGATGGAATCCTGGAGCCTCACTAGTTAAATGCGACGTAAAACCAATACAATATGTATTAACTCCCGTTCCTATGGGGTCGGGGATGAGACAAATAATTGTAGTTTCATTTGAGGGGCTTGGACATCGTGGTGATTTAGCCCCGTGGACTTGGGTGTGTATAATTTGTCTGATAACCTGTGTTTTTGTGGTGTCTGTAGTAGGGTGTGCATTTGTAATTCAGGCGACGATTGGGAAGGAGCTGACCGTGGCCTTATTAAGTTAGGAACTATGGCCTACAGGCATTTGCCTGAAGTAGAAGCGGGAAACCACGGAAATCCACTTCCAGGATGGCTGAGGTGGGAATGGAACCCACCTCTTCTCAGTTTTGCTTCACAAGGCTGAGTGCACTCCGTCCTAACCCTCAGACCAGAATTAAATTTCTTACCAGAAACATGAATCGAACCCGGACCTCCTGAAAGTCATTTAACCCCATGTAGTTGGATGCGTGTGATTTGTCTGATAGCCAGTGTAACTGTTATGTCTGTAGTAGTGTGTATGTATATTTGTAATTGAGATTACGACGACAAGGAGGCAGCCGTGGCCGTAAGTTGGGGCACCCAGGCAGTTACCTGGAGTAGAAATGGGAAACCACGGAAAACCACTTCTACGTGATAGTCGAACCGAACCCGCCTCTTTCCAGTTTTGCGTCACGAGGCTGAGTGTATTTCTTTCCAGTCCTCGAAACTGAACCTCGGAGGGGGACAGCCAAGAATGCTAGTCACTATGCAATGAGGTAAACGCCGCCACAAGACGATACAACCCAACGTTATTTACGAACAGTATTAAATACCACAGAGGCGATTATCTTCCAAAGCAGCTAACTCCGCAAAGAATCACGCAAGAAAACCAGTCTCTCGAGTGGGCAATGACGAGATAACGGTGACGACACAGCCCCAAACATAGCTCACGTGGTCGCGGTCTAGCCAGCTGATGACGGTATATCCGCCAAGTGAAAGCTCTGAGAACTGCAACCCAAATAGAAATGGCGTCACACCGAACAACAATGACGCAGAGACAACAAATTAGTACGTACCGTAATGTAAAGATGGTGCTTGTTGGGCGAAACATCTAGATCATCCATGATAGTGAAAATCGACCACCTCGTGGTGTAGCGGCTAGCATTCATGACTGACATCCCGGAGGTCCGGGTTCGATTCCCGGCTCCGCTGAAGAAAATATCCTGATCTCTGGGCTGGAATTCAGTTCCGTGAGGCAAACCTGAGAAGAGGTGGGTTTGATTCCCACCTCAACGATCCTAGAAGTGGTTTTCCGTGGTTTTACAATTATTCTATTCAAGACGATGCCTATCTGGTTCCTAACTTAAGGCCACGGTCGGTTCAATTACAAAAGTACACACTGATAAATCCATCACAATAACACAGGTTATCAAAAAACTACACACTCCCAACTACACGGGGCTCCATGACCTTAATGTCAGTAAGTCCCTAAATAATAATAATAATGTTATTGGTTTTACGTCCCTTTTAACTACTGCGGCTTTTAGAGACGCCGTGGTGCCGGAATTTTGCCCAGAAGGGGATCTTTATCGTGCAAGTAAATCTACTGACACGGCTCCCTCGCATTTGCGCACCCTCAAATGCCAGCTGACTGCGCCAGGATTCGATCCTGCAATCTTGGCCACAGCAAGCGAGAACGTTACCGCTGAACCACGCAGCCAGCCAAGTCCCTACATGAATCAACAACAACGATAGTGTAAATAATATGAAATGAAAACTACGCAGTCACAAACACTCGCAACTAATGGGTCGAGCCCTGCGCGGATAAGCAAAACGTTATCCGCATCCGCTGACATTTAAAAAATGTTTTTAATTTATTAGATAAAGGAGTAAAGCACACTTTAAGACATTTGAGGAGAAAGTAGTTCCCCTAGGCTATGTATGTCATGTGCTACGTAATGAATGGTACACAGCCAGAATTGTAACCCTTTCCAGTTCGGAGTGTTAACTATGCTAAATGGCATAATTTGAATGAGATTAGCTTCAATCATCTTACATTTGTTCACGTAAAAAAAAAAAGGTCTAACACTCGAGTCCAAGTAATGATATTCAACAAGTTCGGATTGTATTCTAAAAACTATCAGCAAATTTAGTCCAAACATTATCCGCAGTTTATGCGCTATCCGCACAGCCATGTAAACTACAACATCCTCATGGCGAAAGATTTTGCGGATAACCGCGGGTTTATCCGCGGATATCCGCATCCGCGCAGGGCTTTACTAATGGGACGTGGGTTGGCGACCACGAGTCTCCAGCAGAGTCCGGCATTGCTTTCACTAGCTTGTGGCAGGCTCCTCTCTGTCGACCTCCCTTGTTCTCATCGGAATCCGATGGTATTAGGGTATCCGAAGCATAAGGTGTCTTTCATTATTCCGCCTTAATTGGCCCTTGTCCCATCTTTGCTTATAGGCTACCCTCAATATTCGATGGGTCAGACCTCTTCTTTTCTATTTATCCGGCCTTCTGTAAAAGACCATAAAAGAGGCAGGGTGTATAGGGCTATGGTACACCTTCGATAGAGAGCTACACCTTCAAGGACTCACGGCTGATGAGCTCGGAAGTTGGAACACCCCGAGGGATTCCTGAACAGGGTTCGAATTCCCCTTTTCTTCAATAACTTTCGGGCATACCCTATCATCTTTCCCTTTCCCATTCGCCTTTCATGCCTCTACTTAATTCCAAGCCCCCTCCGTCCTCATTCCTCGAGAGCTGAGGCCATTTATTTTCCCTGTTTTTTGACCATATGAATTGCAGCCAATGACCATAGCTGCGTATTTTTGATTGGAAGCCTGAGGGCTCCCAACAAGTTCAATTTCAAGTAGTTCCCACTTAGGTCACCAGATGCCACTGTCACTGACGTCTAGCGGCGAACGTTGGAACTTGATAGAGCGTTTCTAACTAGCCAAATATAACCCGCAAACGTTGCTACACACTACCAATAGCAGTGGTAGGTCCTTTTCATGCCATAAATCAATGACATGGGCCCACCGGCTTTACTTCTCCTCTAAGGAAGACATACTGAAGGATTTTAACACTCTCAAAAATCCGACGAATTCGGCCGGGTTTGAATCCGCGATCTTGGGTATAGCTGTTCAGCATGCTACCGATTCCGCCACATGTTTTTTTTATTTCCCTTATTCTCTTTGGCCTTTTCTAGTTCGTAGATTAGTTGTAAGTCAGTCCACGTAGAGGCAGATGACCTCGCTGTTCCGTCCCCTAAAACAACAATAACTCGTTACGTAGTGGCTACCATTCTTCGCTGTCACCGCGTAGGCGAAGAAATTTATTTCTGGTCTGAGGGCTGGAATGGGGTACACTAAGCCTAGGTGGGCAAAACTGAGAAGAGGAGAGTTCGATTCCGCCCTCAGACATCCTCGAAGTGGTTTTCCGTGGTTTCCCAATTTTTACTCCAGACAAATGCCGGGATGGTACCTAACTTAAGATTATGGCCACTTCCTGCCCAAATGCTACCTCAATGACAAATACACACACTAGTACAAACATCACAGTGCCACAGGTTATCTCAGACAAATTCCTCACACCCAAGTACACGGGGTTCCATGACTACGATGTCGCAAAGACCCCCCACAAAAAAATTAATTGCACTGATTTATAGCTATTTTTTGCGCCCCTCTGTGGCTGCCTTTACGGTTCTTGTTGCATATTTTAGGGGCTATGCGACATCGCAGTCATGGAGCCCCATGTACTTGGGTGTGTGTGGATGGAATTTGTCTGACCAATCTGAATTATTGTGAAGGCCGTAATGATGTGTGTATTTGTAAATTGGGTGATAGAATTGAGAAGGAGGCGGTCGTGGCCTTAAGTTACGAAACATCCCGGCATTTGTCTGGAGTAGAAGTAGGAAACCACTTCCAGAATAAGCGGCTTCGGTGGCGTAGTTGGTAGCATGCTGAGCTTCTTTGCCCAAGATCACGGGCGAAGTCATCGGATTTTTAAGAACGTTAAAAATCCCTCAGTATGCCTTCTTTCAGAGGGGAAGTACAGCCGGCGGACCATGTCATAGATTTTTGGCATGTAAAAGAACCTTCCACTAGCTGCAATTGTATAAAGCTAAATTTGCAGGTTATATCTGATTAACACTCTATTAAGTTCCAACGTTCGCCGCCAAGTGCCGTGGAATCTAGTAGCCAAGTTCACATCTAGGTGTTGTTGACGGTAGCATTAAGTAGCAAAAGTAGGAACTACTTGAAATTGATCGTCTGCAGTCCTTACCTGAATTACAGATAACGCACACTGATACAGCCATCACAATTAACACTGGTTATCAGACAGATTCTACACACCCCCAAAGTACACGGGGCTACACGACCGCTTTGTCGCAGCCCCTAAACTGAAGAACCAACCAACCAGAAGTAGGAAACCACGAAAAACAACCTCCAGAATGGCTTAGATGAGAATCGAACTCTCCTCTTCTCAGTTTTGCCTCACCAGGCAGAGTGTAACCCCGTTCCAGCCCTCACTCCAGAATTAAAATTTCTTGACTGAGCTGGAAACCAAACCCGGCGACAACCAAGAATGCTAGCAACTAAACTAAACCACGAGGTGGTCTGCTCCCTCGATACGGCGCTGAATTTAGTCCAAAATGAGTGGGGCTGGCGGGAGCTTTAAATATGCGCAGCAATCTAAGTATATTATTTCTTTTAGTGCTTATTTCCTGCATTTCAAGAGCCTATTTTGACGGAAATAAGTGCCTTAACATCCGGACTCTAATTGAGGAGGAATTTGTTGTCCACGTTCCAAGTCACGAACACACAGACCTTGAAACGACACTGCTAATTCCTGCTAATGAGACCGGTCCCGATCAACATGGGCGGACCAACAAACCACATCCATCCTCACTGCACGATGACGTGATAAGCGTGACGACATACCACCAAACAATCGTCATATGGAACAGTCACATTTTGCGGTTAACCAGAACTGGCAGGTTTTACCAAGGTCTACCATGCACATGCAACTCTGGGACACGACACACGATCTTAGAAAGTCTCCCATGGTACTAGGTGTTTTACTGCATACAGTACCCTACGCCAGTATGATGACACAGACTCTTTTCGTCACTATTTTTAAAAGGATCGTCGAAATTAGGTTTATTATTTATTTATATACATAGTTTACGCCCACACTGGAGCACTTAAATAAAACCAAATACTTTTAAGTCCTCTACACATTGACAGGGAATTTAGCTATCATCTTTCTCCTCTCCCAAACTCTCTTCATTCTAGCTGGCCTGGCTGCCCTTTCCTTTCCTTTCCTTTCCTTTCCTCGTCGATTAATTTTTAGTGTATGTCTTATATGTTTGTTCTTCAAGAATACTTTTTTCTTCTCTTCTTTTTTTTTCAATTTGTTTCATTGTCCAAATCTCAATTCAAGTCATCTAAATAATTTTGAATTCTTTGATCCAATTATTTTTTGATATACTTTGTTTTAGTAGTCTATTGTCATGCAATCTCGATAACTGACAGAAAAATGCAATTCCCCTTTTTCTCATCGCGTCTATTATTGAATCACTTTCTTGATAGACAACTGCATTAGGCAACAATCTCCACTGTCCATCCACCTGTTTTTTTAAATTTATTTATTACTGATTGTTCTGATTATCCTTCTGTCAACCTTCTGCAGTCGAGTTAGTTATTATTGATGTTTCAAGGGGCGGAACTACGAGATCATCTGCCCCTCTTCTGCAGTTGATCTGTCGTTGATTAGGTAAATAATTAAAATACAGTATCGTTGGCGGGGCATCAACCTGAAAAACAAATACATGAGATATTTGCTACAAATTAGTTGTTTATTTATTTAGGGGTTTTGTGACATCATGCTCATGTAACTCCGTGCAGTTGAGAGTGTGTGTATGTGTGGAATGTCGTATAACCTGTGTTATTGTGATGGCTATAGTAGTAGTAGTAGTAGTGTGTATTTGTAATTCAGACGAAGATTGGGAAGGAGGCGGCCTTGGCCTTAAGTTAGGAACTATCCCGGCATTTGCCTGGAGTAGAAGTGGGAAACCACGGAAAACCATTTCCAGGATGGCTGAAGTAGGAATCGAACCTCTTCCCAGTTTTGCTTCACGAGGCTGAGTTCAGTGTGCTGATACGGACTATTTTCGTCACTATTTTTGAAAGGATTTTTGAAATTAATGTTAACCTAAAATTAGTTTTATACATGAACTAGCAGAACTAGCAGACATAATAATAATAATAATAATAATAATAATAATAATAATAATAATGTTATTGGTGTTACGTCCCTTTTAAGTACTGTTGCTTTTAGAGACGCACCAGACATAATCAATTGAGCTACTGTTGCAAAGGTTAGCGGCTTGTCATTCCTTCATAAGTTTATCAGAACGAAGTTAGTTTTCTGGGAATATCACACACACTGTTAATTTAAGGGCCTAAAATGTGGTTTTCGGAGACCCCTTATAGACTCGCGAATTTTGTGTCTCACATTGAGAAGCGCAACATATGCTTTGATCGTCCTTCTAGGATAATTTTTATATTTCACCTATTTTAGCATGTATTTTGAGAAGTTTTTCCCTATATCCACCCTTCTACTGTATGAAAAGTACGGTGAGGAGTTTTATAAATGATTGGTGTATTGACTCATGTTTACCATACCTAATTTTACGATGCACCACGCATCCGAACACGATTTATAGGCGTACATAAAGATACACAGAACGACAGACAGACAATTCTATTGTCTACAACATATTACCCAGATATCCAAATATGGGTATATCTACCACACAGTATCAAAGAAAATCATACTTACGATGAACCCGTATGTCGACAAAAAAATAGTTGAAATGTGCTCTCAAACTAAATTCATCTAACGTGTACTTCCTGACATGAAATAGAATTGAAAGCCTTGTAGATGAAACGCAATACATGACACATAAAAACTGACCCTCTACGTTGTGTTGGGTCCCCATACACAGGAAGACCTCTATCATAAATTATAAAAGCTTGTGGTGCATGGAAATTCAGGTTCTTTAGTCTCAAATGGCCCAAATTCCTAAAAGCCGCAAAAAATGCTGATTCAATTCAGGAATTTTTGAAAATAATGTTGTTGTTTGGAGATATAATAGACCTCCTGTACTATATGTCGCACGTGAAAATTGCATGAAAAAATCCTAGGTTACCCCTTGACCCCCTTAATTGCATTGATGAATTATACAGTCTACGTTGGTTCCGTGATAACCTTATAGCCATTTGCAAACTTTCACAGAAATGTAATAGACTAAATGTAATAAATGTAATAAATTGCTTCTTACTGAAATAGATGGAAAGTTGGATGCCACCCCTTGAGATAATGTTGTCATGGTTACCGATTTGCATTCCTTCATTAGTTTGTTAAATTAAATTTAATTAGTTTTCTGGGAATGTTTCAGAAACTGTTGGTTTTAGAGCCTCATAATGTAGTTTTCGAAAACCCTCGAGTTTCATTTCTGGCACCGAGGGGCTTCATCTCGTCGTTGTACGCCATAATATAATACTACTAATAATAATAATATAATATAGGGATAGGAATATAATAGACCTGTCATACCACACCAGCAGGTGTGAATCGCGTGAAAAAATTCTAGACTACCCCTTGACCCCCTTAAGCGCATTTTACGTATTGATGACATTTACAGCTTAATTTGGTTCCATAATAACCATCTAGCCGTTTGCAAACTTTCACACTAATGTAATTAATGGAATTGCATTGCGTCTTACAGCAATAGATGGACCTCTGAGAATCTGTTGCCATGGTTATCGGCTTGCATTCGTTCATTAGTTTATTAAATTAAATTAGTTTTCTGGGAATATCTCAAAACCGGTTGGACGTAGGACCTTAAAATGTGCTTTTAGGGCCCCCGAGTTTTGTCTCTCACATCGAGGGGCTGAAAATGATCTTTGTCTCGTCCTTCTACTCCTATTTCAGCATGCATTTTAAGGGGGTAGGCCCCCTTTTATGAGAGGTACGGAGAAGGGTTACATCAATGATTAGTGGCGTGCCTCTGATGGATATCTGTACCAAATTTTACGTTGATACACCCTGCCGTTCTCGAGTTATAAGGGAACAAAGTTGTCCACAGACAATCAAACAAACAGACAGACCAAAACATTATTTTCGCGCGCACCTATCATAAAACAGTCTGAAACGTGTAAATAACTCAAATTTCCGTAGAAATTCAGAAAAAAAAGACAAATTTCCTTTTTTTTTTATATAAGTAGAGATATACTGCACCGTTCGGTGTTGACCGTGTTTTATTGCACAAATTTAGGTTTAACTCGCTAACCGTCGGAGATACACGAAAAGTGATAAGAACCTTTTGGATAGAAAATTAAATGCTAAAGCTCGTGTATACCATCAAAAGTTTGCTATTTCCTAGCGTTCTCTTTTTATTTCATATGGAAATATGAAATTTTGAAACCAAAGGGTGTAGTGACGTCACTAAAATGGTCGCCATTTCTTAATTGTGCAAAATATCGAAATTAAAAGTATCCTATATGTAAACCTGGTATTTCAGCTACATGCACGCAAAATGTCATTTAAATCAGACCAGTGGTTCTTGCGTTATTAGGTAACACACAGACAGACAGACAGACAGACAGACACACACCATCTTATTTTTATATATTGGTATGATTAATAAGAAAATTTCTTCTGAAAGATCCAGGATATTTTTGTACTTTACTGGAGTATATTGACATTGCATAGAAGTTTCAATTTTATAAAAATACTAGCAGTAGTGCCCGGCTGCGCCCGGTGGATTTATTTGTTTTACAGAACTGGAGCGCTCAAGGATAAGGATCGGATTAAATGAAAATAAATTTGAAAGCACCAACGCTTATTTCAGCTCAGTATACTGCACCAACACCATCGCCCTTATACAGAGGCATACTATTGTCATGATGATAACTGTTTTAAGGGGTCTAAGAAATCTTTTTGCACTAATTACTCCCCGTGACTGCAATTTATAAGCAGCTCGCAATTCTGCACCAGAAATTGGTAGGGGCGACGTGATGCAGCCCGCATTACATGGCTACAATAGACTTCGGTAATATTGAAGCCGTTCTTGAGCGCTTGTTCTTCCGACTTACTGAACAAAAATCAATAAGGTTACCTGAGAGGTGTAGCCTAATGCTACATAGCCTAAACTGTTTTTCTTGAATCTGGCTATCATATACAAAAATACTTTTTCGAATCCGACTGGTAGTTCCAGAGATTAACGCGTTTAAACACATAAACACACAAACATACACACAAACTCTTCAGCTTTATTATATTAGTATAGATTGAATAATTAAACCAGACATCTCAATCAGGCATTTCGCCCCGGTATACCATTGAATACGTCACTTGATATGATACGCCTCAGCAAGACGTTGGTTTATACACTTTATTACAACCATTTCGTGCAGAAGTGGCTAGCATTCTTGGTTGTGGGTTGTCCGGTGCGGAGGCCCGGGTTTGGGTTCAATTCCCGGCTTTGGCAAGAAAATTAATTTTGATATGAGGGCTGGAACATGGTACCTACAAGCTTCGTTTCGACCATGAGAAGGCCAACAGTATATCAGACCACAGGGACGACCATGGGAAACAGTTTGGAAACAGTTAAATTCTGTGGCTTGGAACAAAAGCAACCAATGTCATCTATTTAATTTTCAGATTTTAAGATGTCCTTTATATTTTGGAGGCAATCTATTTCCTACAGGCTATAGTCTCTAAACCCTTTTTTTTTTCATTGTCACAACGAATCTCCTTCGACAATATGCCCCTATGGCAAAACTTCCATTTTGGACATTGGTTGTTCTTGCTCTAAGCCAAAGAATTAGACTCGAAGGTCACCAAATAGCGGCATTTCAAAATAGAATGAACAGATGTCAAGAGGCTGTAAGATCATCATCAAGAAAAACATACTTTTCTAACGAAACGGGAGTGCGACTGACTCGAATGCCATTCATAATTTTTCCTTTGCAGTTTTTGTTCCGCATTATCTAGTAAAAGTTAAGTGTCTAATGTCGTGCCTGACGTAGGCGATAACTGCTAACGCAGTTCAATTACGTCCATGAGACAAGTAAAATAAATATCTGCACTCGTCATCGCTAAGTTTATCTTCACATTGAGAGCATACTACCGTTCAAAGCTTTAAGTATTGCCAACCAAAATGGAGATTCTTTTTCATGTAAGAAAAAGTAATTCGACCCCCTTGTGGTGTAGCGGCTAACGTTCACGACTAACGCCCCAGGAAGTTAGACTCCAGGTTTTGCAAAAAAAAAAATCTGGTGTGAGGGCTGGAATGGGCCCATTCAGCTTCGTGAGGCAAAATTGGGAAGAGGAATGTTCTATTCCCACCTCAGCCATCCTGGAAGTGATTTTTTGTGGTTTACCCCACTTCTACTCCAGGCAAACGCTGGGATGGTTCCACACTTAAAAGCCACGGCAATCTACTTCCCAATGAAATGAAAATCCACAGCCTGCTTCCAGTCTCCGACCGGGTCAGGAATGGAATGAATGAAGCCCCCATCTAGCGGCGAGGATATGAACTGTGCCGGCTGCCGAGGCCTGACGCACTCCTCTGGGGCAATGATTAAATGAATGACAGATGAAATGAAATGATAGTGGAGAGTGTTGCTGGAATGAAATTTTGACAGGGAAAACCGGAGTACCCGGAGAAAAACCTGTCTGCCTCCGTTTTGTCCAGCACAAATCTCACATGGAGTGACCGGGATTTGAACCGCGGACCCAGCGGTGAGAGGCCGGCGTGCTGCCGCCTAAGCCACGGAGGCTTCCCCTCCTTCCCAATGCTATCCCCAATTTTCAAATACACACAGACGTCACAATATTGTTGTGATAATACCTGGTATGTTCTTCTTAATATTAATAAGTAACAAAAATACAGCGGCTTCGGTGGCGTAGTCGGTAGCATGCTGAGCTTCTATGCCCAAGATAGCGGGTTCAAACCCGGCCGAAGCCGTCGGATTTTTTAAGAGCGTTAAAAATCCCTCAGTATGCCTTCCTTCGGAGGGGAAGTAAAGCCGGCGGTCCCATGTCATAGATTTATGGCATGTTAAAGAACCTTCCACTAATTGCACCTGTGTGAAGCTAAATTGGATAGGTTAAGAATGTAAACAACGCTCTTAGGTTTCTACGTTCGTTGCCAAGAGCCGACTGCGGTGGCGTCTAGTAGCTAAGTTCTGGACTTGGCCTAGTAGTCGTTGACGGTGGCGCTTGGCGGAAAAAGTAGGAACTATTTGAAAAATTCTAAGTTGCAGTGCTTAAATTAAAAAACAGATAACACACACTAATACAGTCATCACTATTAACACCGGTTATCAGACAGATTCTACACACACCCAAAGTACACGGGGCTACATGGCCGCGTTGTCGCAGCCCCTAAACTTAAGAACCAACCAACCAACCTAACAAAAATACATTTCAATGTCAAATACAATATTATTGAAATTATTACATCCTCATTTAATGATTACCATACTAACGTGTTAATTTGGTATTTATAATGAAACATTAAATAAGGTGGTACAACTTCCCTAGGCCAGAATCAAATTAAAAATTCATAAACTACTGAAAATTAACCAAAATATCTGTATACATGGTAGGGAAAAAATCTGGAGATGATGTAGTAATAGATGTTTACTCCTCCACTGTCTCTAACCCACCCAGCCATCCCAAATATGATCACAACTTATATAGATAAAATTCCAGCTGACAGCCATTTCAGCATCATGTACAGTATTGCCAACCCCACGCATTTTCGCATCCGGGATAGTAAAACAAAAGAGCGCCGTGAAGTTAATGCGAAAGTGCGCCAAGTTTCATTGCAATGGTGAATACTGTTCTACAAACCAAAAAAAAAAAAAAACCTAGGGCTTGTGCCCCAGACCCCCTTCCTTGTAGTGCAATCAGTAATTTTCGTACAGACAGTCATCTAACCAAGTAGCGACCAATGATTTCGTCTAGACAGTCGTCTAACCAAGTAGCGGCCAATTGTTTCGTCCAGACAGTTGTCTAACCAAGTTTAGTCCAGACACCCATTTTAGTTCTGGTGTAATTTGTATCGGACATTTTGGCAACAGTGATGGGACGTGATATGTGTGTGCCTCAAAGAATGGCCGCCGTCGTTGAGCAAGCAAGAAATAAAAACTTTCATTTACGTAATATTGCAAATATTTCCAGTGCAGCAGTGATTAATGACAGTATTTTCAATTCCTAATGATCCCCAGAAAGGTGTGTGAATCATATATTCAATAATCTTCCAGGTTTTGTAAAAGCCCAGTTCTGGTCAAGGGAAGAATTAATAATAAGGTTAAATAACTTAACCTATCTAACGTAGAGTCTACGGTAATACGCAGAGAAATGTTTTGACCGATGGCACAACTCAAACTTGTCCGTAACTGCTGGGGGCAGTTCCACGGGACCAAGTCGAACCTCCCTCCAAGCTGGCCATGGCCCCGAGTCAACATCACCCATTTAATTTATCTGGGTAAGCCATTCTGTAAAAAGCCTTGTGACGATAACTTATAAGCAAATTATTGTTGGTTAAGTCTTCAATCTTTTGACTGGTTTGATGCAACAGCCCATGCTTCCTTGTCCTGAGCTAATCGTTTCATCTCTCCACACCTACCACACCTTACATCCGGGGCAATCTGTTTAGCCTTCGTCTACCCCTACAGTTCCTATCCTCGACCCTTCCTTGCATAACTAACTTTGCTATTCCTGGGTGTTTTACTGTAGTATATGTCCTACCAACCTATCTCTTCCCTTCATTAGCAGTCATAGAATACAAATACATTTGCCATTGATAGCACAATTTTTTGTAGATATCCGTATCGATAGATGAATTAAAAGTTTCAATTATACGCCAATCAGTACTTACACAAATATATATTTTATTATATTATACATGTTTCGACCTGCCATTGAGGTCTTCAGCTCAATTAAAATGAAATCAATTAAGAATAAAAATAAAATACAGGGTCTTTATATTTGCTTGGCTTAAGACTTTCTCGCTCACGCGCTCCGCCAGTGACGCCTCAGTTGCCGGCTGCCGCGTGCGCGTATGTACGGCAGAGTTGGTGTTTACAATCAGTGTCATGCATTTTTACTCACCATGCTTACGGTAGACGCTGAAAATGTTCCCCATCTGCTGCCAAACATAATGGGCATCTACTTATGAAGTTTTCGGTTATTCCGGTTAATTTAACTTCACCTTTACGTCTATTTTTATAGTTTACTGAACCTGTACGTTTGAATCTCTTAGCCAGTTGTTTTATTATGATTGTGTATAGTGCTGTAATGCCTAATGTGAAATAATCGTTACTTGAACGTGTATATCTGCACAATACGTACATAAAGTGCAGGAAATCGTGCGCTAGAACAAGACAAAAGTTTCGAGTGAAATTTCCATGGGGACCCATTCCTATAAATGGAACAATAAAACAACTGGCTAATTACCATTACTGGTTATTTTGCTTCCTAGGCAAATTAGAAGGCCAAGAAATATTGAATATTTGTAAAGAATGACCAACATTTGATGTCGCTTGATTAGACTTGATCAGGCTACTAGTGTGACTGACGTAAGTAAAATCACTCACTACAATGGACTGACCCGTATTTTTCCACGCCAGGTGTCCTTGTTAGTTGCGAAGCCAACAGCCAGCTGAAATCTTCCACTAATTGTTATTTATATGCGTGTGTGGGAGTCTAGAGCTGCTGCTACTTGTAGTCCGACGTTAACTACTTGAAAGTCAAGAGCACCTTACTATAGTACAATGCATCATCTGCGATATCAACTGAACGGCTAACCAGCTAGACTCGCAGGCATTCTCAACCTCTTTGAGAATGTGAGCCATACCAAGTACCCAAGCACCATTGAATCTAATATAATAATAATAATCTTCAACAAAAATTGAAGAAAGTCACGCTGATTGATGTTGCCAATCCAAATACGCACAACCTGCAGGCTAAACATGCTGAAAAAGTGTCCAAATAATTTGGAGCTGGTTCAGCCTGTCAAGAAGCAATGGCAGGCCAAGAGAGTTCGAGTTATACTTAACAGTCATCTCAAGCACTGGTATGGTTCCTCAACATCTTCTGCAAGGGCTACAGGAGCTTGATATGAGCACTAACTTGTATAAATTAATACAGAAGACAGTGATATTGGCTACAACATGGATAGTTCGCAAATGCATTGGCAGTGGTCTAAATTAAGGTGATGAGTATGCTTTGATGCAATGTAATATCCATACTTGATTAGTAGGTTACCTGACAATGATCTGATAATTGTTTTTTTTTACGAGGGAAGTGGAAAATCTTACAAAAGACTTTGAGAAGAGTCCGCACTCCTCAAGTGTATGGGATTCTTTCTACCCACTAAAAACCACACCCTATCCTCTTTACAAAATCCATCCCGGGACCACTTACGTATTACTTCAGGATGGTATCGTTTTCTATGCTTCTCGAACACCTTACTTCTCTATTCATACGCAGTCCGTAGATCGTAGCCTTACTCCCTTAAGGGACACTGGGACTGAAATTTTCAAATTCTATATAAACTGAGGTACAGATATGAAATTTGATATGGTTACTAGCAGTAGTACCCGGCTTCGCCCGGTGGAATGATGATAATGTTTTAAGGTCTCCTTAGAAATATAATGGACTTAAAATCTAAGTCATTTGCCCCCAAAGACAATGAGGGAGTAATATCTAGGTCATTTGCCCTTTTGATAAGGATGATAATAAAAACTACTGTTGAATTGACACGTCAAACTTACAAACTACCGTAATAGAAATACATATTTCAAAATTCACAGGCGAGAAAGACTTATTGTGTGTGGTGATTAATGGTGTAATGGGCGTAACATCTACTGTAGGTCATTTGCTCTTATGATGAGGATGATAAGAGAAACTACTACCGGTATTGAATTGACACTTCAACGTATAATGTACACAATGTACTGTAATAAAAATAACTATATGGCGGCTTCGGTGGCGTATTTGGTAGCATGCTGAGCTTCTATGCCCAAGATAGCGGGTTCAAACCCGGCCGAAGCCGTCGGTTATTTTAAGAGCGTTAAAAATCCGTCAGTATGCCTTTCTTCGGAGGGGAAGTAAAGCCGGCGGTCCCATGTCAGATTTATGGCATGTTATTGAACCTTCCACTAATTACACCTGTGTGAAGCTAAATTGGATAGGTAAACAACGCTCATAGATGTCTACGTCCGTTGCCAAGAGCCGACTGCAGTGGCGTCTAGTAGCTAAGTTCCGAAGTTGGCCTAGTAGTCGTTGACGGTGGCGCTTGGCGGCAAAAGTACGAACTATTTGAAGAATTCTAAGTTGCAGTTTGTACTTAAATTAAAAAACAGATAACACACACTAATACAGTCATCACAATTAACACCGGTTATCAGACAGATTCTACACACACCCAAAGTACACGGGGCTACATGACCGCGTTGTCGCAGCCCCTAAACTTAAGAGCCAACCAACCAAAAATAAATATTTTAAAAATCACAGTCGAGAAAGACTTTATGCGGCGGTGATTATTGGTATGATGCGCGTAACATCTAGGTCATTTGCACTTATGATGATAATAATAAGGTAATGAAAAAATGACTACTAAACGAACATGGTGTTATTTTAAAACTAATATAGGCAATTCAGGTGTCTAGCTTCGATGTCTTCCAAAGTCTCAACCTTATTTTCTGGCTTAGGCCTGTACTGGATGCGTCTAGTGAAAGAGCGTACTGCTCGGCAAAGACAAAGAATATAGGTCCAAGCTGCACGAACCTGAGATGATCGCAGATGATGACGAAATATGATGACACACGTTCGGGGTTCCCCGTCCTATACAGATTGACCGGGAATCACTCACTGTTTCGCAACGGCCCTGTGCTGGCATCAGCATAGACAGCAGGAGATAACACGGCGGGCTCTGGAAAGTACCTCACGATGAATCAGCAAGCTATTCTCACAACTGACCCCCCCCCCAGGGTCACACAACTTGTGGGACGTGGGTTGGCGACCACGGAACCCCAGCTGAGTCTGGCATCGCTTCTACTTCCTGGTGCTGGGCTCATTTCAGTTCTCTTTCCTGTCGGCCTCCCTTGGTCAACTCTTGTTCTCTTCCGACCCAGACTGTATTAGGGTATCCGAGGGCTAGGGAGTCTTTCAATTTCCCGCCTTAATTGGCTTTGTCTCATCTTTCCTGATACCCTCATTCTTCGAGGGGTCTGCCTTCTTTTCCTTTTCATAATATCACCTGTCTTCTGCTCAAGGCCCTCAAAGAGGCAGGGTGTGTGTAGACCCACCACTTCTGGTACACCCTCAAGGGCTCATGACTGGTGAGTTAGGAAGCTGGCAACCCCGAGGAATTCCTGAGCTACATGCAGGGAATGGAGTGGTATGTCAGAAATTTCAAGTGGACAGTGTTACGCATCGGGTTCCAAAGGGTAAGTATACACACTTTGTTTTCGATCGGTGAACGATGTAGATTTGTACCAAAGGGCCTTAATGCGAGAAATGGAGTGGTCTGTCCGAAATTTCGAGTGGACAGTGTTACTCGTCGAGTTCCAAACGGTAATTATGTAAAATCTGGTTGAGATCGGTGAAACGGTGTAGTTTTGTGCCAAGGGCCAAAATGCAGGGAATGGAGTGGCCTGTCCAAATTTTAAAGTGGACAGTGTTACTCATCGGGTTCCAAAGGGTAAGTATACACATTTTATTTTCGATCGGTGAACGATGTAGATTTGTGCCAAAGGGCCTAAATGCGTGGAATGGAGTGGTCTGTCCGAAATTTCGAGTGGACAGTGTTACTCGTCGAGTTCCAAAGGGTAATTATGTAAAATCTGGTTGAGATCGGTGAAACGGTGTAGTTTTCTGCCAAAGGGCCAAAAAGCAGGGAATAGTGTGGTCTGTCCAAAATTTAAAGTGAACAGTGTTACTTGTCGGGTTCTACGGGTAAGTATATAAAATTGGGGTGAGATCGGTGAAACGGTGTAGATTTGTGCCAAACAGCCTAAATGCAAGGGATGGAGTGGCCTCGCCGCAATTTCAAGCAGACAGTGTTAGTCGCAGTGTTCCAAAGGGTAAATAAACAAATTTTGGTTGAGATCGGTGGAACGGTGTAGATTTGGGCCAAAGGGCCTAAATGCAGGGAATGGAGTGGTCTGTCCGCAATTTCAAGCAGACAGTGTTACTCGCAGGGTTCCAAAGGGTAAGTATACACATTTTGGTTCAGATCGGTGAAACGGTGTAGATTTGTGCAAAAAGGGCCTAAATGCAGGGAATGGCGTGGTCTGTCCGAAATTTCAAGCAGACAGTGTTAGTCGCAGTGTTCCATAGGGTAAATATACAAATTTTGGTTGAGATCGGTGAAACGGTGTAGATTTGGGACAAAGGGCCTAAATGCAGGGAATGGAGTGGTCTGTCCGCAATTTCAAGCAGACAGTGTTACTCGCTGGGTACCAAAGGGTAAGTTAACGAATATTGGTTCTGATCGGTGAAACGGTGTAGATTTGTGCCAAAGTGCCTAAATGCAGGGAATGGGGTGGTCTGTCCGAAATTTTAAGTGGACAGTGTTACTCGCAGGGTTCCAAAGGGTAAGTATACAAAGTTTGGTTCAGATCGGTGAAACGGTGTAGATTTGTGCCAAAGGGCCTAAATGCATGGGATGGAGTAGCCTCTCCGCAATTTCAAGCAGACAGTGTTAGTCGCAGTGTTCCAAAGGGTAAATATACAAATTTTGGTTGAGATCGGTGGAACGGTGTAGATTTGGGCCAAAGGGCCTAAATGCAGGGAATGGAGTGGTCTGTCCGCAATTTCAAGCAGACAGTGTTACTCGCAGGGTTCCAAAGGGTAAGTATACACATTTTGGTTCAGATCGGTGAAACGGTGTAGATTTGTGCAAAAAGGGCCTAAATGCAGGGAATGGCGTGGTCTGTCCGAAATTTCAAGCAGACAGTGTTAGTCGCAGTGTTCCATAGGGTAAATATACAAATTTTGGTTGAGATCGGTGAAACGGTATAGATTTGGGCCAAAGGGCCTAAATGCAGGGAATGGAGTGGTCTGTCCGCAATTTCAAGCGGACAGTGTTACTCGCAGGGCACCAAAGGGTAAGAATACGAATTTTGGTTCTGATCGGTGAAACTGTGTAGATTTGGACCAAAGGGCCTAAATGCAGGGAATGGGGTGGTCTGTCCGAAATTTTAAGTGGTCAGTGGTACTCGCAGGGTTCCAAAGGGTAAATATACAAATTTTGGTTGAGATCGGTGAAACGGTGTGGATTTGGACCAAAGGGCCTAAATGCAGGGAATGGGGTGGTCTGTCCGAAATTTCAAGTTGACAGTGTTACTCGCAGGGTGCCAAAGGTTAAATATACAACTTTTGGTTCAGATCGGTGAAACGGTGTAGATTTGTGCAAAAGGGCCTAAATGCAGGGCATGGGGTGGTCTGTCCGAAATTTAATGTTGACGGGGTTACCCGCAGGGTTCCAAAGGGTAAGTATACAAATTTTGGTTCAGATCGGTGAAACGGTGTAGATTTGTTTACATAACAGACAGACAGACAGACAGACAGACAAACTTTGTGCTTTATATATATAGAAGATAGAAGATAGATAGATAGATGAATAGTCATATTATAAACCACTGTGGGAAACGTGAGCATTGTAAGTTCATTAGTTCTTCAGATATTAATTATTTTGTACATTTATTGTGCTAATTATTCAAGTTTTATAAAGGTCAGCCGCGTTAAAAAAAATCAAGATAGTGTAGCTTTTAGGAAATATTCTATTGCACTATTGGAAGACGCCTGCGGATCCGATTTGAATTGCATTAAGTTAATGAGTGTCAAGATTTTCATTTTCATATCCAAGTTTTTTTCTACAAAAAATCTTGAATTTTTCCAGTTTGAATTTTGTTTGCAGCCAGACCAAAAGTGCAATCTAAAAATCGATTCGCAGTTTTATAGTCATTGCAATGAAGATAATAAATGCCCATTTTGAAAGCAATATCATAAGATTTATGACGCGAGTAACATTTTGAATGCCTGAAAAAGTGAATCAGAGAAAACAGCAATTTTCTAAAATGATGCACAATTTACAAGGTTTCAGCTTACCAAGGACATTAGAACTGTCCTGCAGCATAGGCGACACCCTCCTTCTTCTGTTTTGCAGCCTCCTACTTTATTTCTGTCAGTTTCACCTTCTGTCGACATGCCTTTCGCTTCTCCAATTATGACCGCGGACTTACATACTTCCTACGACTGTCACATCTTTCAAGTGTTTGTGCTGGGACATGAGATACTGAAGTTTGTCTTAATCCTGATTTCAACTTTGTTGTTGCACTACACCCCATGTTGAATTCTGCTAGAGAATTACAAACAGCAGTTTCAAGTCTCTTCCGTGAAATAAAAATCTATTTTGGGCACTTCCTCCAGATAACAGAATGCAGAGAATCATTCTGATTTTCAGTAGCACCCCGGATGCATCTGGATAGTAGCTCATCTGATGCCAGCCTTTGATTATCAGGCTAAATCTTGCCAACTAAGGGTTCTTAAAGCTTTACAGCCATTTTGTCATGACTCTGTGGTGTTTTACCAGCTGCGATACTTCGATTGTAGAAGCATTAAGACTCAGAACCTTCAGGACACATAATGTGCTGGGGCGTTTAAAGGACACACCATGCATTTTAAAGCTACGCTAGGGCTTTAAAAAATGGCGGAATTCGGATAAAAACACTGCTATCTGATCCGCAGGGGATAGGGGTGTATTAATATGAAAAAAAAATCTATATTTTTCACATATTTCACAAACATTTCAGTCGCAGAGTCCCTTAAATCATGTAAGACACCCTCTTTCTTCTTATGACGGAGAACCGTTTCGACAAAGAAAGCGACCTTGTCCAAGCAGTACTGGTTCCTTAGCATAATTTCGACGAAGTTGTCTGTAGAGTTATTGAACCAACGTCGATTTCAAGTTGTTGTCTTTCCACCGTCCATCGAACGCTGACGAAGAACGTATGATGAACATACGTATTACCCTTTCACGAATTGATTGCCGGCGGTCAAGATGGAAACTATTCTTTGTTTACTTGTGTCACACGTTAGCCTGCTTCGCTGACAGGTACAGTTGTGTGAGCAGGATATGACACAGCTCCAGTAGCCTCAGTTATCGTTTGACTGTCCGTGGTGACAGGAGCTCCTGTGTTCCCCGCTTCTTCCCTCGGGGCAGCTGCTACAATAAACAACAAACACTAGCGCAGCCACGCTCAGCGGCAATCAAATCTTAAATGTGTAATATAATGCATATAGAACTCCTTATTTTGGCCATACGAAAGAGGAAACTTCGAAAGTAGCCATGGCCAGTCAACATCTGAGTCAGATAGAAATTGATCTCAGCTACTTGTCCACTCAACCAAACTCTGTATCAGCCGAGCCATCCATCTTCCTCTGAGATCAACATTCCACCTCTGCTGCCAAAGCTCCGTCTTGCGATGATGATGATGATGACAATAATATTATTAATAATAATAATAATTCAAAACCATGCGTCTCTCTTTCTTATTCCTCTCTCCCTCAGAATTGCTGAAATAGCTATAGTGCGTCTCTACCTTAAAATACAGTACGTATTAAATGGAGCGCGCTGATGCCAGTTCTACTGCATATACCAAGTTCTGCAAGGCCGGACACATGATGTGACATAACTCGTATACAGGCGTGCTTTTACGCAAATCTCAGGAAATTTCCAAAATATTTGTCTGTTGTATATAACTGTACCTCAAGCCTTGCAGCGAACGACGGCACAATATTTAGATATGATACACCGAAGCTCAGAGCGCGATTTTAATATATTACATAATATTACATTAACGAAATAAAAAAAAATCATCTATGCAGATGACATCGCATTGGTCGTCCAACACCAACGCTTCGATGAGCCTGAGTCGATGCTTACATCAGTCTTGAAGATCCTAGACAGCTACTTTCGTCAGAACAACCTTAGATCAAACCCTCAGAAAACTGTTGTGTCTACCTTCCACTTGCGGAATAAGTTCTGGGTACAAACCAACCATACCATTCAGAGGAGAGAATCTACAATACTGTAGTAACCCAAAATACCTGGGAGTCACCCTGGACAGGTCGTTCGTTGACTTACAAGAATCACCTCTGCAATGTGTCAGCCAAGATCAAGACCAGGAATAACATCCTTCAAAAGCTGGCGGATACATCCTGGGGTGCTAATGCTCAAGTCCTGAGATCCACTGCTCTTGCACTTTCTTATTCCGTCGCTGAATATTGTTGCTCAACTTGGCTTAACAGTGCTCACATTGGACTAGTAGACATCCAGCTGAACCAGGCAATGCGTATCATTACCAGGGTGCATCCGACCTACTAACACACACTGGCTTCCCACCCTAAGCCACATACCACCTCCATCCCTAAGAAGATCACAGTCACTGCTTAACTTATGGAAGAAAATAGAAAGCAATCCTCACCTCCCTATTCATTCTGATATAGCAGCTTCTCCAACCAAACGACTGAAATCCAGACACCCTTCTTGGCGTACTGCAATGATTCTACAGGACACCTCCTATAATATATCGGACGCCCGGAAAGAACAATGGCATCTGCAATCCTCGTTACCAAATCATCACATCATTAAGAACCCCTGCAAGTGCCCTGCTGGATTTTCCCTTCCCAGACGACAGTGGAGGACGCTAAACCGTATTAGGACCGGCCAAGGTAGATGTGGAGCCACTCTCTTCAAATGGGGATGGAAGGCATCTCCTCAATGTGACTGCGGAGAAGAGGAACAGACAGTGGACCACATTACATTGGAGTGTCCTTTACGTGCATACAGAGGCTCTATAGAAGACTTACACTGTGTCTCAAGCGAAGCCCTTCTCTGGCTCTCAAATTAAAACATGGAACTTTAGTTATGAACTTGAGATGGTAGTTGTACTGTATATAATGTATATAATATTGTATTCATCATACGCTAAATAAATAATATTACATTTTCTCAAATTTCATATTATGATTTGACATTTTTCACGAATATATAGACTACCGGTACATGTTTTGTGGTCAAGTGGTGGTACGCAGCCGAAATTAAATTCTTCAATTCTTGAATGAGCCGTTGTTCAATTTTATATACAGTAGTTCTTCATTTGTGCCCATACCATTTCGATGGGATCAGGTCCACTGTGGTATGTTGGCAAATGAAGAACATGTTTTTCTGCTGATTTAGCCATCTCATCAATGATGTATTTATCATATCTGTCTCTGTTTTGAGTCACAGTAAAAAGAAGCTCCCGTTTTAACATATCATTTCGAAAAGGGACCCCTTTTGAGTGAGCCAATATATAATCCGGTCTTCTCTCCATGGAATTGCACGTAGAAGTTCGCTTTCCGACTGTGATAGCCTACATTGTCTATTACTAGGATAGATCCTTCGGGAAGATTGGGCAACAATATTGCTCGGCGAACCACTTTTCATACACTTCATCTGTCATTTCGGCGTGGTTGTCTGCCGTGTTCTTTTGACACAGAAGCGTTAACTCTGCACCATTAACGAACCCTTGTTCATTCCAGGGACGAACAAAGGCAAATCACGGAAACCATTTCGAGGATGGCTGAGGTAGGAATCGAACCCTCTCTTCTCAGTTTTGTCTCATGAAATTGAGTACACCCCGTTCTAACCCTCAAACAGAATTAAATTTCTTGGCAGAGCCGGGATTCAAACCCGGGCCTCCGCGATGACAGCACGGTGACAGTCTAGAATGCTGGCCACTACACAACGAGACGGACAGTTTATATAGAACACGAGTACCACTTCATTTCACAGTTCAACTTCACACCATAACCTACCCTCCATAAACGCAGTCTGGGAGATAGCCTACGTGCCACATGAGTAAACAAACTTTCGGTGCGTCAACACTGGACGGGAGCAGTACCTAAGTGCGATAACTTATGAATGCTATCACCAAGGCCAAAAAGAAGAGAGGACTAATTGATTTACAAAAAGAACAACCTGGAAGCTATGTATGAGAAACTAACACAATGTCCTACTATGGACATTATAATGACGTGTGCCCTTCGGAGAAGCCTAGCGCAGGTCTGTGAAACTAATGCTCGAGGGCGACCTGCGCGTCATGATTATTATATGAATGATGAAGAAGTCACAAATCGATGCAGGAAGTTTGGATCAGGTTCGATAAGGCTGTATTCAAAATCAACAGTATGTTTGGATCAATAATGGCCCGCTTTGGTGTACGCAATAATATTTAGACTAATAATAATAATAAAAAAATAATCATCTTAACAATTAAATTATAATGCAAGATACCAACACACAAATATTAAACTGAGGGTGTATTAATTGCATTACTATACAGTACATCTCGTCCGGGATATGAACAAAATTATTAAGTAAAGATTCAAAATGTACACACAGAAAACTATTACATATACACAAATATGTTAATCCCAATGCTTATTTTTTCTCTGGAAGACTTCGTGGCCTTGTCAAAGACTGACAAAACCTGTTACACAGTACTGCTATATAAGAGTTCGACGCTGTCTTGTAAATCACACAATCTACTTTTAGTGCCGCTGTGAATTGTAAACAGGAAACACAGAATATATACGATATAGACCTTCATTTCTGATACCTCGAGGTCGTGTTTGGTAACAGAACGCTCACGAAAACAAACCAACATTGTTCTCCGGCTTCCTTCGCCGAGTGTAGAAGAGTCGCGTGCCCATGCCTTGAGTTGTCCTTCGACAATCAAGCCCAGCTAGAAAATTGTGCATTGTGCAGATAGGGGCACTTACGCGTGTGAAAGTATCTGATGGCTAACAACAACAACAACAACAACAACAACAACTACGGTACCGTGGTCATGATTGTGGCCTCTTGTACTTTGCGTGTGTGAAATATGTCTGATAATCTGCGTCATTGTGATAACTGTAGTAGTACGTAGTATTTTTTTATATTTGTGATTGAAGGTTATAATACTTCCTTTTCTGGTTTAGTGTATTTATTTTAGTGTCCTTAAGTTAGGAACCATTACAGCATTTTCCTGGAGTAGAAGTGAATAAACTACGGAAAACAACAGCGAGGATGTTTCAAAACAACAAATGTATTTATTCAATCGTGTAGGATAACACATAAACCAATCCAGTAATTGGTACATGCATTTCTTCGTACAGTGGCTATTTTCAAGATTCTACAAATTTATACAAAATTTAAATGCAATGTGGCCAGTATCCAGCCAGTTCGTAGGCCTCTTTAGTGGCTTGCTTGAAGTCCTCGAGAGAGCAGGTTGCAGGGCACAGCTTGCAGATGAGATGGTCCATGGTCTGCTCTTCACCGCATTTGCATATTGTAGAGTCACACGCAAATCCCCACTTTTTCAGGTTGCTTTTAGATCTGCCAACCAATAAGTCAAGCAAAGCAATCATTGCAGACTGTAATAAACACTGATGACCTTATGGCATTTCTAACAATTTTCCGATGTACAATGAGCAGCTCTTAGTATAAGATGTTTGTAGTATCATAGTATATTTTAAATCATTTTCCACCCAATACTCCTCCCAGGACCGAAAAAAGCATGGATGCAGTTGAGGTGGATTTATCGGATTTTGTTCCGACGCTTCTCAGCTTCTAGGATAACTGAGGTCCATCTCCTTCAGTTTTACCTCAAGAATTTGAGAACCGGGAAGACTTGAGCGTCCGGAGTCTCAATACCGACCCAGAGACTATGGAGAAGGCGGTCGCATTAGCTCAGCAATGAGTGTTCACTATAAATATACCTTGCCAGTGGACGAAGAATTTAATAACTTCACGCTGCACTTGGAAGAATGCGGGGTTTGTGTGGCGCTGATGTCACTCGCCCACAATGTGAGGGAGGTTCAAGGCAGGGCTTCTCGACCTTGCAGGTATTAATCAGCCACATCCACACATTTATAGAGTTGTTGTTGATTCTTTAGGGGGTTTGCAACGTCGTGAACACGTAGCCCCGTGTACTTGGGTGTGTGTAGAATTTGCCTGAAGTGGGACGTGATGGTGCAGGGGGTCAAACTTCTTGCCTCTCACCAAGGCAGACCAGGTTCAATTCCTGTGAGATTTTCGAAGTGAAATATCACGTTCTGAGGTACGGATTCCACGTAAACATAGACCCATGGCTTATCATCGCGAGATTAACGTTCACGTAAAAACAACAAGCTGCCTTCCTTTTCTTAGAATTTATCTGATAACCTGTGTCACTGTGATGTATGTACTAGTGTATTTGTAATTGAGGTAGGTAGTAGGCGTGGTCTTAAAAGCCAGGTACCATATCAGCATTTGCCTGCAGTAAAAGTTGGCGAAACCACGGAAACACACTTCCAGTATGGCTGAGGTAGGAATCGAACTAGCCTCTTCTCAGTTTTGCCACACGAGGCTGATTGTACTCTGTTCCAGTTCTCAGACCAGAATTAAATTTCTCGGCAGAGTCGGGAATCGAACCCGGGCCTCCGCGGTGACGGCCAAGAATACTAGCCACTATGCAACGATGCGGACACATTTATAGAAAAAAAAACGTACATTGGGCGCTGAAGTTAGAAACCACCGCAAATATTTGGATCAAAAATCAACATTATTCCCACATAATAATTAATGCTGTATCCAAATCATCTTTGCTCAATCCTGACAGGTCATGGATACTTCCGAAAATTGTACCCACAGTATAGTACGAGCGAGTTGTCCGACATTTACTGACATCGATGACGTACTGCACACGTTCTTTTCTATGTGGCCATTGGCTGGAAGTTGAGCAGGGAAAACTGACATCAGACAACATCGTGCTGCAAAACCAAGAATTCTAGGATCAAGTAGCAATGTACAGTATGTGGAAAGTAGTTTGCGGCAAAAGAGGAGGGATTTAGATGCTTAAGGTAGTACAGGAGGAATGAAGGAAGAAGAATAATAAAAGCGGCTTCGGTGGCGTAGATGGTAGCATGCTGAGCTTCTACAGTATGCCCAAGATCACGGGTTCAAACCCTGCCGAAGTCGTCGGATTTTTTTAAGAGCGTTAAAATCCCTCAGTATGTCTTCCTTCGGAGGGGAAGTAAAGCCAGCGGGCCCATGTCATAGATGTATGGCACGTAAAAGAACCTTGCACTAACTACAATTGTGTGAAGCTAAATTTGTAGGTTAGATTTGATTAACGCTTTATTAAGTTCCAACGTTCGCCGCCAGGTGCCGGTTGCAACTAGTAGCCAAGTTCGCGGCTAGGTGTCGTTGACGGTAGCATTTGGTAGAAGAAGTAGGAACTACTTGAAATTGATCGACTGCAATCCTTACCTGAATAAAATTACGGATAACACACACTAATACGGCCATCACAATTAACACCGGTTATCAGACAGATTCTACACACACACACAAAGTACACGGGGCTACATAACCACGTTGTCGCAGTCCCTAAACTGAGGAACCAAACAAGAATAAAAAAAGGAAGAAGAAGAAGCAGCAGCATAAGAAGCTTCACGCACGATATCGCCCTGAAGTAATGCGAGAGCGGTCCCGGGGCGGCGACACATGTCGTGGATAGTGGGTAAGAAACCTACACAATTGCGGAATACGGACCCCCACAAGTGTCTCAGGCAATTTTCCAAATTGACTCGTAAAAAAAAAAAAAACACCTTGCATTATGGCTACGTCCAAGTCTTTGGTGCGTGGTGCACATACTGTAAGTCTCTTAGATGTCGACAACCAATGAATTGCGTGCGTTGAATGTAGCGAACTGAACTCGGCAACATAAAACAACATGCATTTCTCACCAAGTGTTCAATCTCCGATGATCAAATTACAGTAGTGTATATGCATACGATCCTCCATTCCTCTGTCAATCGATATTCCAGTGACATTTCCTGAATGCCGAGGATTTCCTTGTCAAGTTTTGGTGACGGTCTTACGGAAAACGGAAGTTCTTGTTTGTCGTTGGGCTTGACAAAAGGAAACGACAGCTCCGCAAATAGCTTTACAGATCATGTCATAGACTTCCGGAAGTAAAATCTTGTATAAATAAGGAAATTACATGCATTCTCACCACCTAACACAATAAATTTAATAGTGCTTTAGACGAAATTCTATTTCTAACCTGGATTCGTGTTCACTGTGCTTTTGTTACGTCATTTTAGGGGCTTAGAACATATTGGTCATCAGCCCTGCGTAATCAAGTTCAATTTATCGTACTTTATGATATGTGAATTGCAGCCAATGGCCATAAGCTGGGAATTTTTGATTGAACGCCCGAGGGCTCCCAACAAGTTCAATTTCAAGTAGTCCCAATTTTCGCTACTGGATGCTACTGTCACTAACACTAGCGGCGAACGTTGGAACTTGATAGAGCGTTTCCTAACCAGCCAAATATAACTTACAAATTTTGCTACACGCCACTATTATTGCAGTGGTAGGTTCTTCCTTTGTTCTTCTGTCCATTTTATAGCGGCTCTGGTGATGGGTTTGTCTCCAAATTGGTGATTGTCGATTTTGGTTCTGTATTTACATCTGTCCTGTACACTATCTTCTGAGATGTTGATTTTCTGGAGATCTGTTTCAATTTCACGAAGCCAGCTACTGGTTTTTAATGTAAGGGCCAGGTTGAGAAATCTTTTAGTTGGCCTGTTATTGTTCATTCTAGCTTGCCACGGTGGGTGAGTGGATAGCGTGTCGGTCTACTAACCCCAAGATTGCCGGTTCGCTCCTGGCCGTGGTACCGTAAGTAATTTTTGAAAGGCGGCAAAAATACGACACGCATGTCATACGATGTTGCCATGTCCAAGAACCCATTTGAATTCAGTAGGCCGTGTTGATAATGGCAAAATTAATCTCGGGAGTTTCTGCCAACACAAAGTTCCCAATTTCTCTACTAGAATGCGCTGTAGTGTTCAAGGAGCTTAGATATCTAACCTCCTTGACTTTCATAGCGATTCAAGGAACAATGAAATTCGACATGCAAGCTACCCTCTGGGTGTCAAATTACAAAGCTTGCACCCCGCATCCGAGGCTATACGATATTCTTATTATCATTGATCATTCTAATAATGTGTCCATAAAATTTCAATCGTCTTTTCCGAAAAGTGTGAGATTTGTTCTTCGGATTGACAATCTATTTCCCGGAATGATTTTTCCTCAATATTCCCTCTATACTAACTGAAAAAAAAATGTTTCCTTTCTTGTTTCTCTTTGTCTTTGGTTAAAGATCCTCCACCAATGATTAAGGTTTCCGATGCAACGCCTAAGGTTTGATTACAGCATTATAGAGTAAGTTTTGCTTTCAGAGATATTGATTTTATTATTATTATTATTAAACTGGAGCTCGACAGATAATGATAATAGCAATAGCACACTGTTCCAGGTGGAAGCGGTGGATCGTGCGACTATGGGAAACTGCGATTGCTTGTAACACTGATCGTATCCTCTCGCCTTCTTTTCCTGTATTATTATTATCATCATCATCATCATCGATTTTTCGCGTTTGGGAGGGCGTGCGAACTTGAGCCAATCACTGCTTCACTTCCTTTTCCTCTTCTCTTTTCTTCCCAAAACCTCTCCATTAGTTCACTGTTTTCTTTTTCCTTTCATCTGTTCATTTTTTCCATATTGTTTCTTTTCTTGAGACTTGTTCAAATGTCTTGTTTCTGATTTTATTTCTGTCTAAAATATCGTCTTCAGAGATTTTGAATCGTTCAAGGTCTTCCTGTGTTTCTCTCATCCAACTTCTTCCTGTGTTTCTCTCATCCAACTGGTCATTAATTTAATTGTTTTAACGATGTTAAAAATGTTCTTAGCGAGTCTGTTTTCATCCATCCTCCACAGATGTCCATAGAACTGTAGGCGTCCTTTCCTAATGTTTCCATAGAGTTCCTTTATAGGTCGTCTAATCCAAGTTCCGTCTCGGAGAACAGCGCCGAGTATCTTTCTAAGAATTTTCTGTTTTGTTTCTCGATGTCATGAATTCTTGCCATCCCTCCAATTAATGTTGTTTCTGCCGCATACAGGGCTTCTGGTAAAACAACAGTGTTATTATTATTATTACATGTATTTAGCTCTCTAAAGAGCACGTACAACCATTAATTATTGATCTTCTCGTTCTTTTTATCTTTCCAAAACTTCTTAATTTTCTAGAAAAGCTAGAATAGCAACATACAAAAACTGTTGGTATATTGGTTTTCAAGAAGATGGTATATTGGCTCTCACGGCCAGTGAATTAAAACTCAGCAATTCTTCTAGGTTTGGGCCGTGTCTTGTGTGGGGTTTCGCCTAGGACACAAAGCTGGCTCATCAGCGGGCTCTTGGTGTCCCCGCCCGGACCCTCACATGAGTAGCGAACTGCGCGCTAACTTCCTTTATATAGAGTGCAACTGCACCTATTACCTGCGAGAACCCCACACAAGACACGGCACAAACCTAGAAGAATTGCTGAGTTTTAATACAAAAACTGTGTTACTGTTAATGTGTTGAAAGATCTGTTACGGAGAACTATCAGAAATTGTGGATTGCTCTGGCAACAGTTTAAAAGTTTTAGGAGCTTTTATAAAATCATTTGCTATTGACCGACTGAAAAGTTGTAATATCAATTATCAACAAGGCAACACTGGAAATCTTGGATGGGTCACATACTACGTAGGAATTGTCTACTACAAAGAATCATGGAAGGAAAAGTAGAAGGAATAAGAGGGAGAGGAAGAAGAAGGTTTGGAATGTTAACAGTCAGAGGCGCCTAGAATCAAAACCAGCTTAGTCCATCGAACATGAAAAATGAGATGAAGTTGCCTTTATATGAACTAGCACGCGGGCAACTCAATGGTGACATTATTTTCCTTCAAAGGACGCTATTTACCTATGAAAATCATGGACAAAACTTAGGGTTAATTTCAAAATCTACTAGATTCAATTGAACTTCCGCCATTGTTAGTTTCAAAATCCACCTAGTCGTTTTCAGCCAGTCAGCACATAGAATTGCATTACCCAGGATTCCTTCATACCGCCATCAACTGTGTTGTGTTTTGTAATGTATGGTTAAGTGTTTGTTAAATTTTAAATATATGCATAATCATAACTCAGGTCTGGTTTTCATTTCATACATAATTTGGATGGTTCACGTTCACATACTTTCCTTCTTCCCTTTTTTTAAATTCTTAGAACTGCTTTTCTTACTTTCAAAAACGTCCATATGTACATTTCACTTTCAAAACCAGTTAACTCCTAATTAGTCTTAACAATTGTGTTACTTTCCATTAAGGGACAATCCTGTAATTTGTTGGAATGCATCATTTGATGACAACGTAATTGATAAACGAAATGTTCATATTCCAATGATGTTTTTTCATATGTTAACAGTTTTCCTCATTTTTCCATAAATGTTGTTTTGTGGACTTGGCAGGTTTTGATTCTAGGCGCCTCAAAGAGGGGAATAAGTTACAAGCAAATGAAAGAAGATGTTCAGGACAGACATAAATGGAGGACGTTCATTTGAAACCTGTCTCCGGACAGATCTACTGAAACAGAGAACAGTGAAAAATGGCTTCAAAGCTATCAATACTATATACCAAACCTTAGTCATAAAACATTTTTTGTGTATTAGCAATCGGGACAGGACAAAACAAATAATAAGGGCTAGAAATACATACATTATTCAATAAAAGTCCACGTGTTACTAATTCACAGGAAAGGAAGGCGAGAGGATACGATCAGTGATACAAGTAATCGCAATTTCCCACAGTCGCAGGATCCACCGCTTCCGCCTGGAGCAGTGCTATTCTTATCGTTATCTGTCGAGCTCCACATGACGTCATGAGACAACACAGGGTGATTCGCAAGTCAGCTGTATCTCAAGTGACCTCATTCCATCCATATATTCGGCCAACACCCACCAGTACTCACACTATGTAATTAATTACAAGCCAGAAAATAACTTTTGCCAAGTTTTCTGACTTGGACTTTCACGAATGGGAAATCTTTTTGAGATTTGCCAAAATAATAATAATTATAATTCTGAGACCAACTAAGTACGATCAACCTATCTCAGCTCAGGAGAACT
Source organism: Meconema thalassinum (assembly GCA_946902985.2). NCBI lineage: Eukaryota > Metazoa > Arthropoda > Insecta > Orthoptera > Tettigoniidae > Meconema > Meconema thalassinum. The sequence goes on along the minus strand of OX336395.1, from coordinate 154,563,037 downwards.
CGAACTACATATCGACCGCGTGGCGAAGGTTCTCCCTTTCTTCGCCCAAGATTGCAGCATCGAATCCTGGCGCAGACGATTAGCATTGAGGGTTACAACGATGAGCACTCAGCCCCGTGAGGACGTACTGAGTAGTTACTGTACTTCATATGAGAAGTAGCGCCCCTCGGCCAACGCGACATCCCAAGTCTCCAAGGCCGCACTAATCACAAGGGACATAACCCTCCCCCGTGGCAATGAGCTCTCTTTTGCGTTCTTCTGTCCATCCAGTATTCTTCGGTGTAGGTTTCTCGACAAATTTTTGTCTGTTTATTATGATTATATATAGAGCCCTGCGCGGATAAACAAAACGTTATCTACATCCGCCCCGCATCCGCACGACTTTTATCCGCATCCGTACGTTTGTTATCCGAATCCGCTGACATTAAAATAATATTTTAAATTTATTAGATAAAGTATTAAAGCAACACATTTAGACAGTTGAGGAGAAAGTCGTACCCTTAGGCTATGCATGTCATGTGCTATGTTTAAAATGAATGTTATACAGCTAGAATTGCAACCCCTTTCTGTTCAGAGTGTTAATTATAGTTAATGACATAATTTGAATGAGATTACTTTAAAATATCATCATACATTTGTCATGAAAAAAAAAAATGCCCGGGTCCAGTACTGATATTCAACAAGCTCGGATTGTATTCTAAGAACTATCCGCAAATTTACTCTAAACATTATCCGCAATCACAGTCAAGGAAACCACTTCCGCATGGCACAAAATTTGCGGTTATCCGCGGGCTTATCCACGGATATCTGCATCTGCGCAGGGCATTCATTGTAAATTACGGTCTATTGTGAATGATATCTTCTTCGTTGATACATATTTCTTGTAGGTCTTAAGTTATTTCTACCAGCCAGTTGTCTTTATATCTTTTTCTTTTCAGAGATGTGCTAGGTTTGGCATATTCTTTGTTAGCCTATTGTTATCCATTCTGTTTGTGACCATACAATTTCAGTCTCCTTTCTCGGATGGAATCTGATTTCTTCAATACTTTGATAGATTTCATGGGGATTCTTCTTCATCCAAACCCCGTTTTCATATTTTTGGTCCTAAGTTTCTTTTCTGTTCCTTTCTCTTCTGTTCTTTTCTTTTCTCTTGTTTCTCGATGATTTATGATTTGCCCTCAATACTCTATGTTTCAGATGAGTTAAGTGCTTCGAGTATGACAACACTATTGTATGGGCCCAATTTTGCGTTTTGTGAGATGCAGTTTATAATAATAATAATTGATCCAGGTAATTTTAGTTGGCTTCCTGATTTAATCATGCTGGCTGAATAATTTATTCTACGTGAAAATGAAAATCCACAGCCTGCTTCCAGTCGACCGACCGGGTCAGGGATGGAATGAGTGAAGCACCCAGCTAGCGGCGAGGCTGAAGAAGCCTGTCGCACTCCTCTAAGGCAGTGATTAATTGAATGACAGATGAAATGAAATGATAGTGGAGAGAGTTGCTGGAATGAAATATCTGACAGGGAAAACCAGAGTACCCGGAGAAAACCCTGACTGCCTCCGTTTTGTCCAGCACAGACCTCACATGGAGTGACCGGGATTCGAACCACGGACCCAGCGGTGAGAGGCCGGCGAGCTGCCGCCTAATAAGCCACTAATATGATAATTTCTTCTAAGTAAATACTTAAATTTAGCTACTCGCGAGATATTTGCAAATTTGGTGATTAAATCAAGGTTATTAATTATCTTATTATATAATCTTAATATATAATACGCTAATGCCTGTTGCTCACGGTAAAATGTTTCTTAAAATTTATTTTACAACTAATTTTATAAAACTTTGACGAAAGCAAGCTGTGTTGTTCACGGTAAAATTATTTTATAAAATCCGTGGATGTATCAGGATCGCTATCTACCGATAAACTTCTGAACCAAGAATCAGCTGTTCAACACACATTGGTTTGAGAGTATGGCTCCAACAAACAAAGCAAAAATTGCTGCTTTAGCTAAAATTATATGTCGTACAGTGGTAAAGAGGAAGAAAAGAAATGCTGGGAAGTCCTGGACTCGGGAATGGATAAAAAGAAGATAAGAGTAGAGGAATGCTGTCCTTGGTCGAAAATGAGTTGAGGTTAGAATATCAGAATTCATATAGGAATTTTCTAAGAATGGAGGAAAGCAGTTTCAAAAACTCGTAAGTCTTGTTGGTCCCAAAATTATTCGACAGGACACTAACATGAGGCAAGCCATTTCTCCTGAAATGAGACTGCAAGTGAGTTCGAAGCCTGTTTATCTTCGCCTTCACATCAGCCTGACTTGTGTTCGGTCGAATTTGTGAAACATATTCGGCGATTGAGATTTCTGCCTCTCTTCTTGCATTTCTATTGTGGTATATGGGCGTTTTAACCTAATACAAACACTAATATTTCTGGTACTCGTCCAGTAAAACACTAACAGCTTCCTTAGTCCAGCCGGAGCCAGTCATTTTCGAAGTGTATGTTTACAAGCGAGCTTCACAATCTTCTAACCATGTGGCGCCAGCATCATCTTCATGTCAGCTTCCCTGATTGGTTCGTTTCGTAAAATTAATTTTACGGAATAGAACATGTCCTATTTTATGAAAAGTTTTATCCAAGGTTTTATAAAACTTGAATTTGACCGTGAGCAACAGAAATTTTATAAAATTAATTTATTGTACAATAAAGTTTAAGGAAAATTTTACCGTGAGCAACGGGCATTAGACTAAGGTGTATGTATCACAAAACTCAAGCTCCTAAACCAGAAGGAGTTAGAAGGTGTGGTTTGTACCAAAATCTTCCAAATCGTCTCAATAGTACAGGAAAAATCTTGCATTTCTTGAAAAGTCAACGGAAATAATTTATTTGTTTATAAAGTGCTTTTAAACAAATAAACAAGACGATAGCCCCTGCGAGAAATCTGTCGCCTACAGCACTAAACCGAGCGGGTAGTCAGTACACATGGGGACGCTAGTTATTAATATTTCTACAGCATTTCTTGACATCAAATATAGATTTAGGTATTAAAAGGTCGTTTTTGAAAGCCTTTGTCTGGAGCAGTCTATGAAAGTGGAATTTGGACTGTTGGCGCAACAGAAAAGAGGAGAGTAAGAAGCGTTTGAAATGTTCTGTTACAGGAAAATGATGAAGATTAGATGGGTAGACCAAGTAACAAATGAAGAGGTATTAGTTAGTTATTGTTGTTTTAAAGGGCAGAACTACGAGGTCATCTGCCCCTAAGTTGTTGTTTTAAGGGGCGGAACAAAAATAGGAGGTATTAAGACGAGTGGGCGAGGAGAGATGTTTCTGGCGACAGCTAATGAAGAGAAGAGATAGGTTGGTAGGACACATACTAAGACACCCAGGAATAGCAAACTTAAGTTATGGAAGGAAGGGTCGAGGACAAGAACTGTAGGGGTAGAGCAAGGTTGCCTGTGATATAAGGCGTGGTAGCTATGTATAGAGATGAAACGTTTAGCTCAGGGCAGGGAGGCACGGAGTGTTGCATCAAACATGCCAGAAGACTGAAGACTCAAACAACATCCATATACTGTATATAATACGCTAAGGTGTATGTTTCACAAAACTCAAGCTCCTAAACCAGAGGGAGTTAGAAGATGTGGTTTGTACCAAAATCTTCCAAATCGTCTCAATAGTACAGGAAAAATCTTACATTTCTTGAAAAGTCAACGGAAATATATGAATTTGTTTATAAATGCTTTTAAACAAATAAACAAGACGATAGCCCCTGGCAGAATTGAGTCGCGTACAGCCGCATAGCACTATAGCCGGGCGGGTACACATGGGGCGCACACAACCCATTGTGCAACCAGCAGCAGTGATGAATTGTTCTCTGATTTCATAAATATTGACAATTAGTTTAAAAAGTGCGTTTAAACAAATAAACATATTTATAGAAGCCCGCATAACAGTCAAGCCAGGCTGGTGGTTTATACACATGCGAGAGTTCTTGCACGGGTCAGCTAGTTATTTGTATTACTAAACAAGCACTAGGAGCTGCGCTCGCCCACAAGGACCCAGCTCGAGTCCGCCTACGGTAACATGTTCATTGTTGCCACCTTGAAAGCGTGTTCTCACACGTGCTCATCAGCGTGGTGGGTGCGTGCAGATCACATGACTGGTAGAGGCCAACCAGCATCCAGCACCACCAATGTCAAGGCTAACAACACATCCATCAACACACCCACCACCAGACCGCTGCGCTGTGTACACACAGTTCTCAGGCGTCCCATTCTGGCGCAGGTTCTCAAACCGGGGCATGAACCAACGAGAATAAAGAACAAACTCTACGTAATTAATTGTGTCCCAGCTTAGCTGAATAGTAGTTGTTTCCATTTAGGGGTTTGGACATCGTGGTCACTTCAGCCCCGTGTACTTGGGTGTATATATACATTTAATAAAATGTCTGATCTCGTTGTGGTGTCTATATTTGAAGTGAGGTTAGGGATGGAGGCGGCCGTAGCCTGAGTGAAGAACCATCCCGGCACTTGCCTGGAGTAGACGTGGGATTTCTTGGAAGTCCGCCTTAGTTTCATCGTTTTTATTATTACTATTATTCAATTTCGCTAATCGGCCAACTAGCCTAAGGACCACGATTAGCCTCAATTTACAGTCTGGCACTTGTTCATTTTTCGCTTGATCCGCATTGTCTTCATGAGCTCACTGTGTTTAGCACGACGTTCTTCTGTCCATTTCGCACCAAATGTCCGTTTTTCGTCCCGGAAAGTCCCAAACGTCTTGATGGCTGCTCTATAAAGATTTCGGTCTTTAGCAGCTTCTGCTCGTATCCCCATTTTTTTAAGATCTTTCTGGACGTTAACGTACAATGGCTTTGGTCGTTTTTAGTTTTTAGTCAAAGATATTGAAGACACGTTTCGTCCATCGGGAGTCGATCATCCTTCGTATATGACCGTACTAATATTATTAGGCTATTATTTTGAGGGGTGGGCTAGAGTGTAACTGTATTTACAGTACTAGAATCAAAGATTGGAACAGGTGCACCGGGACTTGAAATAAGGTACTAACACGACATTTACCACAAAGGAGCGAAGGAAATAAATAATTAATTAAATAAATAAATAAATAAACAAACAAACAAACAAAACAAAACAAAACGAGAACTCATCATCACTTGGGATCGGCACATGACTTGGCAACGCGAATACCATCATCATGCACAAAAACCACAATGTATTTCCTACCTGAGCATTCGGGCCATGTTGCGATGAAGATTCGCCTGTAGTTGCTTGCGACTGTACAGGCGTCCCGACGGTGTCATCGACAACATTTGAGAGTCCAACGGCAACATGGGACAACCCCCACAGTCCGTAGCATCTGGTCCCACCATGGTGTCTCATTCCCAGTCTTGATTACCAACAAACACACACACGCCTCACTTCTCCATCCAAAACAATTACCAGTGGACCTATACTACACCGAAACAGGTTTCTCAGCGAACCACATTCCAACACAGCCAGCAGGACGCATTACAAACCTGTTATTCGCGTTGTGTCGCACAGTATATCACAAGTCGGAGTTGCCTTGCCTTCCTTTTCAAGTAAGCCCAATGCAATACCACATAGGCTACAATTCGATTAGGATTTCATGTCGGTTTGAAGGAGTAGGCTATCTGGATAGATTTCTGGGCAGTGTTGAGGAGTTACTTTGGTGGTACCGTGTTAGTTATTGTTGCTTTAAGGGGAGGAACTACGAGGCCCCTCCTAACACATATTCAATCAAAACAAATTTAGAATATACATTTTAAATTTTGAGGTGGAAGCCTAAATATAAAAAAAAATAGTAAAATAAAACTAATAATTAAAGAAATAAACAAAATTTACGGAAAAACAAAACTCAGAATTTCATAAAAGAACAAGTTCTCCGAGTAAATATTCACTTGTAAATTTAGATTGCTGGCCCTAACCCACTCTCACGTATAAAGCAGATGACGAGATCAACAGCCACCACATCATCGGCTAATATAAGTTTGACTGTCATCTGCAAACCGAGGTTTCTTCGTAAGTCAGCAAGATCCACACACAAGGTTAAAATGTGGGCGGTGAAGAAGTTACCAATTAAATTATTCCTCCTGACCACCTCATGGTGTAGCGGCTAGCATTCGTGGGTATCGATTCGGAGGTCTGGGTTCAAATCCCGGTTCTATCAATAATTTAATTCTGGTCTGAGGGCTGGAACGGGGTCTCGTGAGGCAAAACTGAGAAGAGGAAGGTTCCATTCTCATCTTAATTAATATTGTAGCTTTCAATCGGTCAACACAAAAATAATTCCAATTACTGGAATATGTGAAAAATAACCTGAAATGAATTTGACGTGATTAAGATTTATATATATTGTTACGGGCTATTGAAGAAGAAAACTAAGGGTCGACACGTTTCGTTCATCAAGCAATCATCATCATCATCATCATCATCAATTAATTTAATTAATTAATATCGTATGGCCTCGGCTGCCGGGTGCAAGCATTGTTATATCTAAGCTCCTTGAACACTATAGCGCTTTCTAGTAGAGAAATGAGAAACTTTGTTTTGGAGGAAACTCCCGAGATTAATTTTGTCATTATGAACACGGCCTACTGAATTCAAATGGGTTCTTTGACATGCGTGTCATATTTTTGCCGCCTTTCAAAAAAAAAAATATCACTTACCACGGCCAGGAGCGAACCTGCAAGCTTGGGTTTAGTAGACCGACACGTTATCCACTCACCCATCGTGGCAAGCTATCATCATCATCATCATCATCATCATCATCATCATCATCTTCTTCTTCTTCTTCTGTCCGTAAATATGTATATCAATCACATGCAATTTATTTCAGGTTCATTTTCACATATTGCAGTAAATGGAATGATTTTTGTGTTGACCGACTGAAAGCTAGTCATCATCTTCTTTGCATTTTCCCACTTATGTGGGGTCTGCCTTCCTGCAATGTTTCCTCCACTTCAATCGATCCATAGCATCCCGGGGGCGGAGCTTAGTGAGCCGCATGTCATCTCTCACCCTATCCAACCAGCGTGTTTGACGTCGCCCTCGAGGTCGACGACCCTCCACATTTAGTTGAAGGGCAGTCTTAGCAACTGAGGTTTCACTGCTACGGAGCACATGTCCATACCACCGCAGACGTGATTCACGCATTTTCTCTGTGATTGGGGCAACCTTGAAATCCTTCCGCACGGCATCATTTCTAATATGGTCCAGTCGAGTCATACCATGGACCACCGCAACATCTTCATTTCCATTACATGAAGTGCCTGTTCGTGCTTCGATGTTGTAGGCCAGCATTCAGATCCATGAAGGGCCACCGGTTTAATCACTGTGCGATACACCTTAGATTTTAAATGTAATGGAATTTTCTTATCGCATAGGACTCCAGTAACTTGGCACCATTTCATCCATACGGCAGTGACTCTTGTTTTGACATCAGGAATCGTGCTGCAGTCTGAGGTGATGCATGACCCAAGGTATTTGAATTGGGTCACTTTATTAAGTTGAACCTCACCAACAGTGATCGTGCCATCAGTTTGGTCACCGCATTCCAGGTATTCCGTTTTCTTCAGATTCAATTTCATCCCAAATTCTTCAAGACGCATCTTCCACTCTTGTACTTGCTGTTCGAGGTGCCCACGGGTCTCGTTAGCTATCATGACATCATCCGCATATAATAATGTCCATGGATGCCTGGTTTGGATGTCATTTGTGATGGCGTTCATACAGAGTATGAAGAGCAAGGAGGACAAGGCTGATCCTTGATGGACACCAACAGTGATTTGGAAGGTATCGGACATTCCTGCTGCACACCGCACTGAGCTTGTTGTCTTTCGGTACAGAAGTTTCACCCAGTTTACATAGGCTTCTGGTAAACCGTGTAGCCTCAGTGCCAGCCAGATGAGATCATGTGGTACTCTATCGAACGCCTTTTCCAAATCAAGAAAGGCTAAGTGAACTGTCTTCCTTTTCTCATGGTGTCGTTCCATCAATAGACGAAGTGCATGGAGAGCGTCTGTTGTTCCGATGTTTTTAACAATGCCACACTGGTTAGATGAAACAGTGATGATGTTTCGTAACCTCGCATCAAGAACACGTTCAAAAATTTTCATAGTATGGGATAGGAGGCGGATTGGCCTATAATTTGAGCATTCCAGTATATCTCCTTTTCCTTTCCAAATAGGAATTGTGATACTGGTTATCCAGGCCTCTGGTACTGTGTCTTCCATAATAATTTTGTTGAAGAAGTCAGTAAGCCATACTACACCTTGTTCCTCCAGGAGATTCCATACTTCGGCTGGTGTATCATCTGCACCAGGCGCTTTCCCCGACTTCATTTTGCTGATGGCAGTGGACACTTCTTCTGTAGTGATAATGGGCACAGGGCAGTGGATAGGGTCAGCTGTCGGTAGAGGTGGATGAGGGAACTCCGTATTGCATATATCCTCAAAATACTCCTTCCAGCGACATAGTATGCCATGTCTCTTTTGTAGGAGGAGCCCATTTCTGTCTTTGATGTTGATAACATGACCGAGATCGTGTGAGGCACGCTCGCGAGCGCGCGCAAGTTTGTAGATTCTATTTGTGCTACCAGGTTTATCCAGTTCGTCGTAGATGGTTTTGTAATGTGCTGCTTTTGCAATTGCAACAGCTCGTTTTGCACTGGACTTGAGAGCCCGGTACCTATCTAAATCCTCCAAGCTGCGTGTCTGGTGCCACGTCTTGTAAGCAGCTTTCTTCTCCCTGGTTACCTGCTGCACATCATCATTCCACCACCAGGTCTGTTTGTCAATAAGGCGTCGATTTGGTTTGGTGACACCTAGAGTGGATGTGGCATATGTCTTGATGGATTCGGACAGTATGTTCCAGCCATCTTCTACTGATGACGTTGCAGAATTTGAAAGCGATGGTATCAATGCTTCTTTGATGGTAGCTTGATGTTCTAATAGTCTCCACCATTTAATACGTTCAATCTTCGTGCTTGGCCTCACAGATACATAATCTATATGGACTGCGGCATCTAGTACAAGTATTCGGTGTTGAGGAGCAACGCTGTCATATGGGATCACTTTTGTATCCTTGATCATTGCGAGGTCTCTTCGTCGCGTCATCCAGTAGTCAATTTGGGATGTATGACTTCCACTATAGTAGGTGATAAGGTGTGAATCCCGCTTTCTAAAAAAGGTGTTAGTTACAGACAAATCCCACGCTTCCGCAAATTCTAGGATTCGAATACCATCATTGTTACGGCAACCATAACCATGGCCTCCATGATTTCGTTCAAATCCATCTCTTTCATGAAAGCTACAGTATTAATTGTTAATAAGGTAACACTAAAAATTGGCTTCAAAGCCTCTTTATTCTCATCTCAACCATTTAGGAAGTGGGTTTTCCGTGGTTTCCCACTTCTACTCGAGGCGAATGCCGATATAGGTCCTAACTTCTGGCCACGGCCACCTCCTTCCCAATTCTATCTCCAATTTTTGCAAATACACACACTAGTACAGCCGTCACAATAACACAGGTAAGACTAAATTCCGCACACACTCAAGTACACGAGGCTACATGATCACGATGTCACAAAACCCCTAAATGAATTAATAACAACAACGATTTGGAAGATTTTGGTACAAACCGTACCTTCTAACTCCCTGTGCTTTAAGACCTCGAGTTTTGTGAAACATACACCTTAGAGTTCTATATTATTATTATTATTATTATTATTATTATTCCTACTCGTAAAGCCTCCGTGGCTTAGGCGGCAGCACGCCGGCCTCTCACCGCTGAGTCCGTGGTTCAAATCCCGGTCACTCCATGTGAGATCTGTGCTGGACAAAACGGAGGCAGACAGGTTTTTCTCCGGGTACTCCGGTTTTCCCTGTCAACATTTCATTCCAGCAGCACTCTCCACTATCATTTCATTTCATCTGTCATTCATTTAATCATTGCCCCAGAGGAGTGCGTCAGGCCTCGGCAGCCGGCACAGTTCATATCCTCGCCGCTAGATGGGGGCTTCATTCATTCCATTCCTGACCCGGTCGGAGACTGGAAGCAGGTTGTGGATTTTCATTCCTACTCGTCGGCCGAGTTTTATAGTGCCATATTATGCTGATGCATCTGCTGTACTGTACTCTCACATAACAATAAGCAATGACATCACTTCACCAGAAGGCACACAGTGTTCACGTGACGCTGTACACAGAAAGCATGAGCGACACAAAATGGAACACCTGCATCTTGTGTGATTCACGCAGTGCTAAGTGATGGCAAACACTCAGCAACTTCTTATGTTTGTTTGTGTGGGATGTTCAGCGAGATGTAAGAAATCAATATATGCCGTAGTTTGCATATCTATATGATATGTAATTTACACGTCGGCGCCGGCTTCAAGGGAAGGTACGTTATTACCCTTAATTGTAAAAAAAAAAAAAAAAAAAAAAAAAAAAAAAAAAAAAAAAAAAAACCTCTGGGCAAGCTGGAAAGCGGAGGTAGATTTCACTGGGCAAAGACAAATTTCTCGAATTCATTAAATTTGCCAATTGTTGTATACCTACAAAATTTCCACATGTTTGGCATACGATCTTCTTATAATTCCAAAAACAAATTCTCTCATCACTTGTCGTAAGGATGTGCCATTTCAAAAATTCTTTCTGACTATAAAGTTTTAGGTAATTTTTATTGAACTATCAACCATTTTAAACGGTTTTGATATTGTACCTATTAAGGAAGGTATGATTCTTTTCTCTCTCAAAACTGCATTTTTCCCATCCCTTCGGTTAATGGTTGGTGCTATCAAAATAAATTACTGAGAGGTTTTTAGCCCTTATCCGAAGAATACAGTTGAAGTAACTTTGAATGGATTCGATTTTTCACATACTAAGAAAGTTATAGCGAGATTTCACTTTTTCGAAAAAAGTCTCCCACTTCCAACCCCTGAGTCCGATTTGGCCCATTAACGAATTCGACCGGGATTTGTATGTATAAAATAACCATGAACCACCTCCTCGTTTGTAAGTTGTGTTCAATTACATTTTATCCACAGAACTTGATGGACGGAACACCTGAAGCTTGCAAATTAGTAAAATACTAGTCTCACTGCATTTAAATTGAGTATACGCTACGTGTGTGTGTGTGTGTGTGTGTAGTATTTAAATAACCATGCAATGTTTATAGAAATGTCAGACTTACTTGTAGTGCCATGTAATTGTCTTGATTTTTCAATGATATGTTCTCAGACACGATTAAATAACTTTATAAAATTGAAAGAGATTGTTGCAAAATGACGGTAGTTACCGTGTCCACTAGAACGTATAATAATATCATAATATTAACAATACCGTATGGCCTCGGGTGCCGGGTGCAAGCTTTGTAATTTGACACCCAGAGGGTAGCTTGCATGTCGAATTTCGTTGTTCCTTGAAGCACTATGAAAGTCAAGGAGGTTAGATATCTAAGCTCCTTGAACACTAGCGCTTTATAGTAGAGAAATTAGTTAAGGCGGAAACTCCCGAGATTAATTTTGACATTATGAACACGGCCTACTGAATTCAAATGGGTTCTTTGACATGCCAACATCGTATGACATGCGTGTCGTATTTTTGCCGCCTTTCAAAAATCACTTACCACGGCCAGGAGCGAACCTGCAATCTTGGAGTTAGTAGACCTATACGCTATCCACTCACCCACCGTGGCAAGCTACTAGAAAGTGATATCAATTATACATACAACTTTTGAATTGTCGGTGGTTTTGGGGTCTGGGGGATGTGAAACGTAAAAATATATCAAAATTCTTCGGGAGCCACAAAAATAGTACCCATTGCAATAGGTAGTTTTCCCATGAAATCTACCTAACAAGGATCATAATTATTGTTGAACTGACGCGATTCAGGACAACAGTTTGTACCGTTATGAAGGTTAGATAGAAAGCGAAGGAACGGATCAACAACATAATATCGCCTGCTCTTAAGATAGGAGGCCATGTTGAAACTTAATTCAAATCACCTCATGGTGATGGGGGTAGTGCGGCTGCCTCTCACCCGGAGGTTCGATTCCCGGCTCCGTCAGGGAGAACAAATCACCTCATGGTGATGGGGGTAGTGCGGCTGCCTCTCACCCGGAGGTTCGATTCCCGGCTCCGTCAGGGAGAAACTGACGTGAGGACTGGAACGGGGTGCACTCAGCCCCGTGAGGACAACTGAGTAGCTGTCTGACTGTGAGGCAGCGGCCCGGTCACGAAATTCAAGAATAACGGCCGAGGCCACTCGACGTGCTGACCACGCGTCACGACGCCCCGCAATCTGCGTGCCGTATGGCTGGGCGGCGGTCGCTTGGTGGCCCTAATATAGCGGCTGTCACCCGGCTGTATAACAGTTGTATAAACGCATGCCGCTTTCTTTGGTGACCGCTTATAATTTCCAGATTAGTAAACAAAACCACAAAAAAATAACGATATGCCAACTAAATGACAATCTGACACCAGATCTAGTGTGAAAATCACCAGATTGGCAACCCTAAAAGAATATCCCAATACAGTAAATTAAGAAGCTAAAAAAGTCATAAGGCTACTTTATGTGATCCTACAAGAATACACAAGGCCTTCTTGACAAGCTAGCTCTATTCGAGGCAAAAAAAAAAAGCTCTAGTGTTGCAGAACGAAACCGACGAATCAAGAATATGTTTGAATCAGAACTTCGATGTAGTTCATGAATGCTCTCAAGACATCTATCATGTTCCTGGTTTCGACCTGCCTCGTGCCATCTGGTCCCGTTTAAATCCCACTAACTCTGGTATGTGGACAGGCTCTCTGTTCAAGGGGAACAGGCGACTACACTCTACAAAGTGCAGTTGTGGTGCTGACAGACAAATTGTGGAATGTTAGTTATTGAGGTTTCAAGGGGATGAACTACGAGGTCATCTGCCCCTAGAGTGGAATGTGTTAACAGAGCTTACAAGGACTTTATCAAGCCAACACCTGACTATATTTCTAAACTAAACATTAGATTGTAATATATTTGTTAAGAATGAACCATGCCGGTACGCTTAATAACATTGTTGTTTAATCGTCTAAACTAAATTAATGATTTTCAGTCAGTCAACACGATTGCGCCTAATTGTAATGGGTGTTTCCTAAACCCAAAAGAAATTAGCATGAGATCAATTAATAAATTCGTTTGGATTACCGGTACCAGTTTTGGTCGTCAAGCAATCATCAGATCCTTTACACTTGGGTTATTAAATCTATATCTACAAGTATGTGGGCGATGGCATTTACAATACAGTATGTACATTTCTTTAGTTACAGCAGTTATTATAATCTAGCAAAACTTGTCAAGATTTGATATTTATATGTGATTTTTGTTAATATATCGTTATTGGTTATTGACCTTGATCTTAACACACACAAAAAAACACAGATAACTAACAAATCTTGACAATTTGTGCTAGTTCATAATAACGGCTGTAACTAAATAAATGCACATATTGTGAATACAGTACCATCGCGCATACTTCTAGACATAGATTTAATAGTCTCAGTGTTAAGGATCTGATAATCGCTTGACAATCGAAACTGGTCATCCGAGGGGCGTGGTGGCGCAGCGGTCAAGCTGTTGGACTCTCACCAAGGTGGACCGGGTTCAATTCTCGGTCAATACATGTGAGATTTTCGAAGTGAATTGCCATGTCATGTGGTTCGGATTCCACGTAAAAAGGAGGTCCCGTGGCTCATGATCGCATGATTAACGGTCACGTAAAACTACAAGCTTTCTTTTGCTTTTTAAACTGGTCATCCAAGTGTTGTTTTTTTTGTCTTTTTATTACATCCGAATTGAGCCTCTATCAACGGACTACGCGTTAACAACCATTCTCATTTCAGTAACGAGGTCTTGTTCGTTTGCCAGCTTTGACATCCTGCCAGTATTTTTTGAGCCAATCAATCAGCCTCTTTCTTTCTTTCTTTCTTTCTTTCTTTCTTTCTTTGGATAAAGGTTCTCTCTGTTCCCTGGGTTCTGAATTCACACTATAAAATTCTGAAGGTATTTCACAGTACTACTGAAACAGTCCCTGTCATTTATTTTATCATTTGCAATGCCTATCTCTCAGATCTTTCTCACACTCTTCGAACCACTTTATTCTACTGTAGATGTCTTGTATTTTAGAAAATTCCAGAGATTTTCTTTGTGAGCCGGTCATTGTCCATACGGAAGATGTGCCTATAGAATATTAGTCATCTCTTTTCGATTGCTGTTGTTATTGGTTCTATCTTACTGTATACTTCTTCGTTGGATCTCAGTCGAACCTACCCGTCAACCCATCTGTTGCCCAATATCTTCCGTAGTTGCCTACGTTCTCTTTTACTGTAAGTAGCTGGTCAACTTGTCCTTTTCGATTCAAGCATACAGTCTCCGAAGCATACAAACCTTCCGGTCTAACAACAGTGCTGTAATGTCTTAATTTGGCAATACTCAGGTGAATTTTTTTACTAACAAAACTTGAGGCAGCTGAAATGTGGTTTTGGAGACGAATGATCCGTACAAGCTGGATGGAAAGAAAGACAAATGAGCTTTCTCTGAACCAAATTCAGGAGAAAAGATACTTGGTGAACACCATCAAGAAAAGGAAAGCAAAATTCATGGGACACATACTCAGACATGACACTCTCTTCCAGGTAATTTTTGAAGGATTTTTTTGGGGGGGAGGGGGGGGGGGGTGTACAAGGGGACGACCAATACAATCGTATCTCAAGAATAGTGTCAAGGAGATGGAATGAGACTTGTATGGCCACATGAAGAGAACTGCTGAAGACCGTAAGAAATGGCTGCAACGACAAGGCTTTTAGCCTTTAGAAGCTGATTATGTTTTTTTTTAGGTTTAGGGAAACACCCGTTACAATTGGGCACAATAATGTTGACCGATGGAAAAGCACTAATTTCGATTACTAAGGCAACACTGACAAATGGCTTCCAACACGATACTACTACTACTACTACTACTACTACTACTACTGAAAATCCACAGCCTGCTTCCAGTCTCCGACCGGGTCAGGAATGGAATGAATGAAGCCCCCATCTAGCGGCGAGGATATGAATTGTGCCGGCTGCCGAGGCCTGACGCACTCCTCTGGGGCAATGATTAAATGAATGACAGACGAAATGAAATGATAGTGGAGAGTGTTGCTGGAATGAAATTTGACAGGGAAAACCGGAGTACCCGGAGAAAAACCTGTCTGCCTCCGTTCTGTCCAGCACAGATCTCACATGGAGTGACCGGGATTTGAACCACGGACGCAGCGGTGAGAGGCCGGCGTGCTGCCGCCTAAGCCACGGAGGCTACACTACTACTACTAATAATAATAATAATATAATTTGACACCCAAAGGGTAGCTTGCATGTCGAATTTCGTTGTTCCTTGAAACACTATAGCGCTTTCTAGTAGAGAAATGAGAAACTTTGTGTTGGCGGAAACTCCCGAGATTAATTTTGCCATTATGAACACGGCCTACTGAATTATAATGGGTTCTTTGACATTCCAACATCGTATGACATGCGTGTCGTATTTTTTCCGCCTTTCAAAAATTACTAACCGCGGCCAGAAGCAAACCTGCAATCTTGGGGTTAGTAGACCGACACGCTATCCACTCACCCACCGTGGCAAGGTACGATACTAGTAATAATCGTATATATTCGTATTATATGTATCGTGCACGCCTCAATGAGTGGGAACTTCAGTGAGGCGTGCACTTGCCCTTGCTGCCATGGTAACTATATGTCGGAAATTTGTCCAAGCTAATTCCAGATAGACCCCCCAGCCCTAAAACGTATCCATGTTGAGAGAAAAACGGTCTGGAGGGAGAGTTGATTACAAGAAAATTAATAAACGCAACAGATGTGAAACTGTCGCAGTCGAAGAAGTCAACACACACATAAATATTGACATAATACAAGGGTCGTTAATTTCGAGAACTGTAGAGGTCTTATAAGCCAGATGTACGTCATAAAAATAATACAAGTCGAGTGGGGTGAATGTCCTCTATGAGTTAATCAGCGTCAAGATTGGAAGCGTGATGTGCCTGGCCTGCAGTTTTCATATCTATAATTATTTTGATTAGTTTCTGTGGATTCATTTGAGGGGCTTGGAACATCTTGGTTATCAACTCCTGTGTTTCTCTGGTGACTATTATTAGGCCAGATACCCCTCCACTGAAATTAAGGTACTGGGTTGTTTATATAAATTGGGTGGTTTTATTTGATATCAGATAGGAAGATGCAGCTACGTTTTGAAAGTTAAGAAACTCTAGGAGAGGAAGGAAGCTTGTAGCTTTACGTGACCATTAATCTCGCAATCATGACCCAAGTGACCTCCAGTTTTACGTGGAATCCGAATCACATGACGTGATATTTCAATTCGAAAATCCCACATGCATTGGCCGAGAATCGAACCTGGTCCGAGGCAAGAAGCTTGACCACAACTGTATCAACAAAGCGAGAGTTATTCTCTGTTGGGTATATATTAATCCCTCGAGTAAGTTTTTCGTTAACTGTATACATTTGTTTCAGATGCCGTACACACAGCTTAAGCGTTTCTTTTATTAATTAATTAATTAATTTATTTATTGATTGAAAAAGAAAACACTGGATTACGAAGTCCTTCGTTGCCAAGCATTAAGATTTTCAAGAAAGTATATTGTGCTGACACGTCAACTAAGTCTCTCTTTTGTGGCCACCAAGAACATCGGATGTAATGACACAAGATTAATTTCTGTGCGGTTAACTTATCTGGAGGATAGTGAGAGTCAAAATCGGCCACAAACAGCTGGAGATTTGAAGATAACTTCAAATTAAATCAATGATAATGACCAGAAAATAATGCAGCAAACTGACAAAAACGTGGAGTGATATGTAAAGGTAAGCGAATCCCCCAAAGTTTCTTTACATAGAGATCGAATTTTGATCTATCAGATAGAAATGATTAATCGAATCTGGGGAAACATCATGATTTACGATTAGCTCAGCGCAATGAAGAGCTGGCAGTTTAAATCAGAATTGTACTCAATGCCACCATGGGGTTTACTCTGTTTTCCCATTCCCCACTTGTCTTCTTAATAGACATGGCCAACATTTTGACAGACTGTACTGATCGTGTACTTAAGACAATATGAAGGTACACAGGCAGGTCGAAGTGACGTACTAATCTCGGCCAATTTGTCCCTTCGTTTAGTTTATCGCCTTTCCACCTCCTTCATCCATGCTTAGGATTAGCATCAGGATGTCACTGGTATATCTTCTAATAACAGAGATGAACATGCTTCGATGTATGCTAAGGAAGAGCAAGAGAGCTAAAACATTTTCGCTAGCAAATAACCTATAGAAAGGAAAGCAGTAATATATCAAAATGGCAAGCTAGCATAGAGCCCTAAGGCCGTCGTCTACGTTTCACCCACAATGAACTCTGGAGGAGGTGGTCTAAAGTGAGAAAAGGGTTGAACAAGAGCATTGGAAAGGCAGGCAGATTATCGTCAAAACTAGGCAGCGTGGCCTTATTATAGCCGGACTTGTGTTTCTCCAGCCAGCGGAGCTGACCCACTTAGCTTGCAAGAAAGTGAAAACAGAGGCAAGAAGAATTCGCCAACTTCAACTCCCTTGAGAACACTTCGCGGAACTTTCCGCCAGGCTTATCATTGAATGTTGCCACCAAAACCTTCTCAATAGGCGGCCCGCTGACCACATCTATTCCACGATAGTATTTCTGCTGGCCCGCCACTAACCACACAAACAAAACGATTAATAAGGAGAATCAACAGCAACGAAATCAATCACAAGGAAGGAAGGAAGGAATGCCAAATTCGGGAGGCTTTGAAAACTAACATCTGCAATAAAGTGCTCACAACGACCCATCTCAAATGCGAAGTGTTGATTCTATGAGGGGCTTTGCGACATCGTGGTCATGTAGCCTCGTGTACTTCAGTATGTGTAAAATTTGTCTGATAGCCTGTGTTATTGTGATGGCTGCATTAGTGTGTGTAGTTGTGATTCAGGTGAGGATTCTCTGATTTAGGTAAACCATCCATTCACTGGGAGTAGAAGTGGGAAACCACGGAAAACCACTTCCAGGATGGCTGAGGTGGGAATCGAACCCACCTCTTCTCATTTTTGGCTCACGAGGCTGAGTGTATCCCGTTCCAACCTTAAACCAGAATTAAATTCTTGGCAGAGTCAGAAATCGAACCTGGGCCACCGCGGTGACAGCCAAGATTGCAAGCCGCGTTCAATTTGTAGATGAAGTTTAGCATTAAATTTAAAAATAAACAAAAGTTAAGAAATTCTTATAAAATTGTGAAGTTTCAGGGAAACTGCGAAGAACGGTCTAAAACGAGGACAAATTTTGAAAATTAGATTTAAAATGACAACAGTTTTTCAAATTTAAATTTGCCTCTGATAGCAAAGAGTTTGTTTCCTTGGAGATGTTCATAGCATTGGGGGAAATTTATTTTGGGTGGTGTCTGGAATATACTTTAAAACCTATTATACAGGTTACCCCCTCCCCCGTGGCACTACAGCCCATGAAGGGCCTAGGCCTACAAAACGACCTCTGCCCAGCCATTTGGCCTACAGATATTGGGATGACGCGTGGTCAGCTCATCGAGTCTCCTCGGCCGTTAATCGTGGTTTTCGTGATCGGGGCGTTGCCTCACTCTCAGACAGCTACTCAATTGACCTCAAGAGGCTGATTGCACCCTGTTTCAGCCCTCACGTCAGTTTCTAAAATGCCTGACGGAGCCAGGAATCGAACCGCGCTACCTCAACACCATGCGGCCGGCCTATACCCAAGGTTACAGGGTCAGTTGGCATTTCACGGTGCGCAAATGCGAGGGAGCTGTGTCAGAATAAGTTTTGCACATTGCTATGGAGCGCAGTGGGGATGAAAGTGAGCACAGACTTATTTATTAAGCAGTAGCCACGCCTGAACCACCAGGAGCATTCTACTGAAGAAAGGCATTGATAATGCCAGCTCTGTGCGGACGAGCGTTATCGTTCACGAAAGTGAAATTTGGGTCAAAATTGTCAGGATATCCTTTGATTACAGATGCCAGGATAGTATCCCTGTCATACGTTCTGGGATGAACACAAGAGGGGTACGGCGACCGTTGGTATCGGTTCGGATGTATTGGCCATGCATACGTTCACCGGGTCGTCTGCCCACCCGCACAGATCCATCACCACGTACACAGCCGACATACACCCACGCAAGAACGGGTTTGAGACCACTACGACTCTTGGCCAGCAATATGCGAAACTTTTTTTGATGTGTGTAGACTGCTTGTGAGCGCCCCACTGTTATGCGGGCTGGACGCGACCCAGTTCTGACAGTGATTATCGTCTTGTTTATTTGTTTAAACGCACTTTATAAACAAATGCATATATTTCCAT
This sequence comes from Meconema thalassinum, assembly GCA_946902985.2. Lineage (NCBI taxonomy): Eukaryota > Metazoa > Arthropoda > Insecta > Orthoptera > Tettigoniidae > Meconema > Meconema thalassinum. The sequence continues at coordinate 154,543,568 of OX336395.1, read as the reverse complement.
TGACTTTTCAAGAAATGCAAGATTTTTCCTGTACTATTGGGACGATTTGGAAGATTTTGGCACAAACTGTACCTTCTAACTCCCTCTGGTTTAAGAGCCTGAGTTTTGTGAAACATACACCTTAGCGTTTTATATTATGATACAGTATATTCGTCAAGGACTGTTTTCTCCCTCTTCTGCAGTTCATAACATATAGGCCTATATATTTTAATCACATGCATTTTTTTTTTCATTGAAATATCAATTGGAAAAACTAATAGTATTTTCAGAATTTACGACCTAAGAACATCCCCAAAAAGGGGCTAATTTCTTAGACACCATATTTGTGTTCCCCAGAATAAATTGTTGTGAAGATACTTGACAAACTGATTTTTAAGCGGTATCTCTCCCTTAAGGCATTCATATAAGTTTTAAAAAACCTTTTCATAATTTTAAACCAAACTTTAATGGTTAACTAGAATGTAAATAAAGGCAGTTATGTCATTAGAGCCGGCCCCGTGGTGTTGGGGGTAGCGCGCCTGCCTCTCACACGGAGGCCCCGGGTTCGATCCCCGGCTCCGTCAGGGATTTTAAAACTGACGTGAGGGTTGGAACGGGGTGCACTCAGCCTCGTGAGGACAATTGAGTAGCTGTCTGACAGTGAGACAGCGCCCCGATCACGAATACCAAGATTAACGGCCGAGGGGACCCGACGCGCTGATCACGCGTCACCCCAATATCTGCAGGCCAAATGGCTGGCTGGGCAGCGGTCGCTTGGTCGGCCTTAGCCCGTCATGGGCTGGATAGTGCCAGGGGGGGTTTTATGTCATTAGAACAGTTGATTTACAACTTAAGTGGTGTCCATTTTTTTTTATTAAAAAAAATCTTTCTTCATATTTAGGGGATTTTTTTTCTCAGCTTTAGTACAGGACATTTCTAATTTAAATAGTTTTAATTTGAGACCTTGTTGCAGTTTTTTTGAGCCTGTAAAATCCTCACAATTCTTAAGTTATTGAGTAAATTTAATTTAATGCATTGTGATCCTGATTAGACACGTGCACCCTGGTCCAATTAAATCAATCTTCTGAGCATATTTATGCATGAAACATAAAACCCTACATTTTCTTAAAGTAGAACAACTAAGCTATCATCAGGGAAGAAGTCAAAATTCCATCTAAATACGCATACGAATACCTCAAAGAACATTATGTCATCAAGAAGCGACTAGCACTCGGATCTTACCAGAAAAATCTGTACAGCACTGGATTTCCCAGTACACTTTTTTTTAAATAGCACATATACCTCGACTCCAAAATAGTATAATCACATCAACATTTTTCTTTGCCGCTAAACACGCATAGGAAATCGAACAGTTACAAGTAAAAAACGTTTGTTCAAAAAACCTCATAAAAACGTTTTCTTGGCACAAATACAGTCAAGGTTTAACTTAAGGGAAGGAAAATTAGAAAGAATCGAGTAAGTCACTGCAGGAACACTACACATTAGCACGCACGCACTCACTCACTCAGCCACCAGCTGGTTGGCACACTGACGGACGGCAAGAAGCGTCGTGTAGCGTCGTCACACCGGCTTGCAAGCTAATCTTGGGACGCAGTGACGTTCAGCGTCCGCCTCACACCACACCTTCAAGTTCGCGACCTCAGCAGGGGCACTTATCAAGATCGGGGGACTGAATTACACGACCTATTTAAGGACAATCCTCAGGTGATGGTCAATCGCAAACTTTCCTTCGAGGGCACCAGATGACCTTAAAAAAAAATCTTGTTGATTCATTTACACACTTAAAAGAGACTCCAGAAAGCTGGTAATTAAAAAAATACATGTTTTCTAAAATTCTGTTGCTGTTGTTGGCTGATTTAAGGGCTTTGCGACATCGTGGCCATGTAGTCCCGTGTACTTGGATGAGTGTTGAGTTTGATAGCCTGTGTTATTGTGATGGTCGTATTAATGTGTGTATTTGTAAATCAGATGAGGATTGGGAAGGAGGCGCCCATGGTCTTAAGTTAGAAACAATCCCGGAATTTACCTGGAGTAGAAGTGGGAAAATCATAATTAAACCATGAATCTCTGAAGTAAAAAATCTCCGAGTTAAATTAAGGTCAAAACACTCGTAAATATACTGTAAAAATTTCAGCCTCATAGTCCAAATATATTTTGAGAGACCACCTATTAGTGTAGCGAGTAGCTTTCTTGGCTATCGCTTCGGAGGTCCGCGTTCGGTTCCGGGCTCTGCCAAGAAATGTAATTCTAGTGTGAGGGTTGGAACGGGGTACATTCAGTCTCTTGAGACAAAACTGAGAAGGGGTGGGTTCGATTCCCACCTCAGCCATCCTGGAAGTGGTTTTCCATGGATTCCCATGTCTACTCTAGGTAAATGCCGGGATGGTTGCTAACTTACGGCCATGACCGCTTCCTTCCCAATTCTTACCTGAATTATAAATACACTCACTAATACAGCCATCTGATATAGACAAAATTCTACTCTCACTCAGGTATACGGAGTTAAATGACCACGATGTTCCTGCTCCTCAAATTAAACAACAAACAAATTCTCTCTCTCTCTCTCTGATTCTAATAATAATAAAAATAATTTGCACACCGTTGTATTATTTTACCAATCAAGCCAAAGTAAACCTGTACAGGTTGCCAAACGAATGCAGGTGTGACTTGAAAACAAACTGAGTCAGAGACAAGCTTTGAAGTCTGACTTGTCAACAAGTGAACACGTCCACTTTGCCAAAATCGGCTGTTTTTTTTTTTTTTTTTTTTGGAGTGAGCTTGTTCAGGTGGTAACAGAGCAGCAGTAGCAGCAACTCTTGGCACTGAAGTCTGGCTAGGTCAAGTGCACATGACCTCTGACACACTAGTCATACAATATCGCCGTTTAAATCACAGTACTACATTTCAATAAAACCCATTAATTAAAATAATAATAATCTTATTGGTTTTACGTCTATTTCAACTACCGAGGCTTTTGAAGATGCCGGGGTGCCGGAAAGTTATCCCGAATGGGATCTTTAACGTGCCAGTAAATTTACTGACACAATTCGCTTTCATTTGTGCACTTCGAATGCCAACTAACTGCGCCAGAATTCGATCTTGCAACTTTGAGCACAGCAGGCGAGAACGTTAACGCTGCACCACGCAGCCAGGCAACACCCCCTCCCCCCAAAATAATAAATACAATGCGACAGTTGTGAGCTCCTTATTAAAAGTTTTCTTAGTTTAGGGGCTGCAACAACGCGGTCATGTAGCCCCATGTACTTTGGGTGTGTGTTGAATCTGTCTGATAACCGGTGTTAATTGTGATGGCTGTATTAGTGTGTATTATCTGATTTAATTCAAGTAAGGACTGCAGACAATAATTTCAAGTAGTTCCTACTTTTACTACCGTCCACGACACCTAGCTTACGGACTTGGCTACTAGATGGCATCGCAGTCAGCACCTGGCAGCGAACGTTGGAACTAATAGTGTGTTATCAATTCTAACCTACAAATTTTGGCTTCACACAAGTGTAGTTAGTGGGAGGTTCTTTTTCATGCCATAAATCTATGACATGGGTCCGCCGGCTTTACTTCCCCTCCGAAGGAAGGCATACTGAGTAATTCTTTAACGCTCTTAAAAAATCCAACGACTTCGGCCGGGTTTGTACACTCGTAAAATGATTAATAAAAAAATGTGTTCTTGAGAAACTACGTTTTTTTAAATAAATAAATAAATAAAAACAATCGACCGCGGTATGGGGAACGTGTTCTTGACCAAGGTCTATTCTGTCCGTCCACTGTTCAACGCCAATGTTAGTGTTAATAGCTGAATTTGTGTTTCCAGACGCGAGACTCGATCTGGCTGGTGTGAGATATTCAAGTACTGACAGTTGGGGAATGTAAAGCAAATGTATTTAGTCCAGGATTAGAATATTCTGCCATATTATCTGAAGTATCACTACATGACTCTAAAATGGAACGTAAATTAATTGGAAGTCTTTGCGTAACAATAGTACGCAAAACAAAAACCATCCTTAAGTTGCATTCTGGCGAGGCATGCATCTACGTAACAACTGGCTGATTCTTTTTATCCCCCAGTTCAAGTTCCGTTAAAAGCTTCATGATCTTACGACCATCAGATTCTTCATATTCTGTGATTATGCATGTTTTCAGACCGGTGAATGGTGTAATTGAAAGCGGATTTTGCTAAAAGATTATCTAACAGTTCCACAAGTTCCGGCCCGAGCGAGCCAATAATATAATTGAAGGGTTGAAAGCAAAAACCGGACAAGTCCAAAATATTGAATTTGCAGGAACTGGAAATAACTGTCCCTCGCGTTAATGTTACAACATAATAAGCTCAAATAAATTAGGCATGTAGCTCTTATATGTTTGCGGTTTTTGTGTTATGTCAATAGATGTCTCTAGATGAGGTGCACAAGAAATAGTACTTATCTCGGAATGTGCACTTTTGGACTTGTCCGGTTGTTGCTAACAGTCGCCACTCCTGTAGGGGTTCGGGCGGGGACACCAAGAGCCCACTGATGAGCCAGCTTGGTGTCCTAGGCGAAACCCCACACAAGACACGGCGCAAACCTAGAAGAATTGCTGAGTTTGAATTGAGTCAGTTCTGCGGTTATGTCGGCGGTAGCAAATTGTGCTTCAACTTTTATAGTCCACTTGTAGTCCAGGAATTTTAGGGTCTGAGGTGGGAATAATTAATGTACAGCTAATGTTTTGCATAGTGGTCCTATTTGATGTCCTTAACATATTGAAAGTCCCCAACTTTCCTATGCCGGCTTCCTTGAATTCCTGGAGTCCTGGAAAAGTACATCTTCTCACTAGAATTGGCATTTCATGCGAACGGTTGTACCGAAATCGACCAGAAGCATAGAACTAGAATTTTCAGTAGTTGAAGTGTATATCGTATAACATCCGGAAATGCCGAACGGCGGGAGATTTAAACAAAAGTTCGCAATTTTGTCTCTGTGTGTTTATGTTGTCTGGGGTGCTTTAATATGTCAGATGTCACTAAAACGCTTTGTATAAACCTATTAGGCAATACATTTATCATTCCAATGGTGTATTTAATTTGATTTTACGCTCTGAATCATGAGCATTTAAGTGGTAGCGTGCGCGTCGGTTCTTCATGGCCGCAAGCCCACATTTCAATATCGGTCCGAGCGCAACTAACCTGTTAAAACGCCAAAAAAAAAGTTAAATATTCCCACCTTTAGCCGATCTTTGACCTAACATTTCTGGGCTATTAAGCTAACGGCACCAGCGCTGGGCACAAAAATTTACTTAACAAGGAATAATTGTTTTCAGCATAGACTTCACAAGCTTGTTTATTTATTTATTTATTTATTTATTTATTTATTTACAGAAAACAAGCCAGCCACGGTGGCCGAGAGTGCTAACGCGCTAGCTCGTGCCTCGCTGGCACCGGAAGAGTGTGGGTTCGAATCCCCCCTCGGCCGTCCATCAAATGGTTTTCGTGGTTTCCCATTTTCACCACCAGGCAAATGCCGGGACGGTTCTTTACAGAAGGACCACGGCCTACTTCCTTCACTGACCCTTTCTTAATTAGACACTGGGCGAGAGTCCAGTCACCATCCTCAGTTGTATCTGCTGGCCAAGTGTGTTCGGCTCCTTGCGATGCGACGGTAGAGGAATAATCTCTCGCAGGTCCGAGGATGAAGACGAGCTGGGAGGATAAGCGATTTTTTATAATCGCCCTTCAGCAGGGCTTCAATCGACTCACTCGTCCAAAAATAGTGAAATAGTGAGTGTTTTTTCATAAAAAAAAAGTGAAAAAGAGGTGAGTTTTTGTATGAAAAAGTGAATAAATAGTGAGTAAATTCATAGGATTATTCGCATTTATGGCCGTATATCTGGTTCATAATTTTAACGTTTGTTGATGTCTGTAGGCGCAATTAGGAGGGAAGGGATCATGGGTGGCTAAGCTCCCCAAAACCAACCTTAGCCCACCAAAAATGTGACAAAACTGTATTGAAATAGACAATTTTTTTAATACGGTGCATCTGAAAAACAAATTAGCCCCTCAAAAATGTCAACCAAATTGCGCCTATGTTAATATCTCTGAGTACTGTTCGTGATTTTTCAAGTAGTTAGAGGAGTATTAACGCTCTTAAAAAAATCCGACGACTTCGGCCGGGTTTGAACCCGCTATCTTGGGCACAACTGTTCAGCATGCTATCAACTACGCCACCGAAGCCGCTGAAGATTGTTCATCGGAAACTCAACCATATCCGGATGATTAGATTAGCAGTTTGCCTTTTCTACCACTACGAGCGCTAGTATGAGTCAATACATAGTTTCATTAAGCCCTTATAACTACTTCCGGTGTGATTTTTTTAAAGAAAAGTACCTGAGGGTATTGAACCAAGGAACGCATTAAAGAAAGAATAATGTAAATAAGTTAATTTGGCTAGGATTTGAAAGAAAAAAAAAGGAAATGAGTAAGGAAACAAGCGATTTTAGGCTGTTTTTCCGGAACTGCATTTTTCTTTTAGTTTGATAGAGCTCTCAAACACTCTGAATTTGAAACCTCTCCGGGCCCTTTAGCCCTTTAACTTTTGGCACAATTGAGGAAATAGCTTAATTTTACGTTTTTTTTCTAAGAACTTTGTCAGCTAAGAAATGCTTTAACACTAAAGAATCACACAGGTAATACTCCGTTATTTATTTATTTATTTTCCGTGTCCGAATCAAATTACATTTTGCCAGTAAATAGCAAGTTACAGCATTAGTAGCCTATTTGCAGTCATAAGATCGTCCTTTGAACATAATTATGTCCTCTATCAAGGGGCAGTTCAGTAGGTGCTCTGGATCTTGGAACATGCTGCAGTCGCAGAACTCATCATTGATAATGAGTGCGTTCCAAGGGGCAGTTCAGCAGGTGCTCTGGATCTTGGAACATGCTGCAGTCGCAGAACTCATCATTGATAATGAGTATGTTCCATTTCTTGAGTTTGTTCTTGCAGCGTGAAACCCCCGTCCTCAGCCTGTTCAATGATTTCGAAGTTCCATATGGCAAGTTGTGACCAGGTGCCATATTTTCTGATAGGGGAATAATTGGGTTTTTGATTTCTGTTCTCCATTTCTTAACACGGGCAGTTTCTTGTGAGACTTCGAGGGCTGTTACTCCCCTAGAAAAGCTGTTTCTGGAAATACTCCGTTGCTGACCCTTTACATACATATATCTCCTTTATGTTTCACCTACGAAGAGATCAATAGGGAAGATAAAAAGAGTCCTATGACTGACCTGCAACAAGGCGGATCGAATTCTGGAAGACACGGATGGAGTAGCCCAGAATGGGACCACACTTCGGGTCATCCATCTGCTCTACATTACTCATATGAATGTGACACTTACAGTAAGCTATGGCACATGGCAGTCCATTATCACTGACCGAACCTAAACACAACCATGAACTATGCTTCTCGTTCATATCGTACCTTTTAAGCGATTCCAGTATTCATTAGTACCCCATTGGGCTAATAACGTCCTGCTTTATCCTAGTATATCCGCAACTCGAAGATGACATTTTTATGTATGCTAGTTCTGTAGTGGAAGTGCGACATGCTACAAAGATAAACTTCAATATCTTAAATTGTAAGTGAATGTTAGCCCATAACCTTTTTATTCAATCTGTTTCGTTTTGAGTCAGATAATGAAAATATGTAGTTAATTGATCTACAGATTTGTCAGTTTCCAATTTAAACTGCAATGCCTACTTAACTACAAGCCAGAAACTAGTGGTATCTTTTCTTATGCATGCACACATACAGCGCTAAGATACTACAACAAACAACAAAAATGCAACAAACATAGTTTTACTAACTCTGTCCCTTTAACACAAGCAACGTACCTGAAATGTTGGCTAAATAAGAAGGAAAGAACGAGAGTTTTGTACTTTCCAAGCCAGGGGTCATGCAGATACATACCTGGAACAAAAGAAAAGTTCAGCCTGTTAGGAAATATCACCACCAAATGTCAGGCAGGAGCTTAAAGTGTATTGCTGCGGAGACTGAGCCAAACATCACTAATTACAAATAAAAGGCACTAAGTTACTCACAGTGCCACACATATACAGAATATATAAATATATAATAAGAAGCATAGCTTGGGAGATCTATCATATTCATCTTAAGTGATAAGTAGAGATTGAGTCTTAAAACATTTAAAAATCCCTAAGTTAGCAATCTGTATTGTGAATTTAGCGTGATGTAGCATCCAAATTTCTTAAATATAGATTTGTTGTTGTTGATTCCTTTAGAGGCTTTGCGACATCGTTGTCATGTAGTCCCGTGTACTTGGGTGTGTGTAGAATCTGTCTGATATCCTGTATCACTGTGATGTCTGTACTAGTGTGAACTTATTTTTCATGACCCCCTTCTATAAAAACCAACACATACATTGACACATATTGTAATCCAAATTCACCATAGATATTTACGCAACATTTTCTCAGTCAAAGACCATCAGCCTCATCCATACCATATATGACATTTTCAATTAAGCAAGGAATACAATAAATTACCAAACCATGTTCCCCTCTGCAAAGAGCCTTATTTCATCTTATGAAAATCCATCTCAAGAAATGTTTAAAACGTTTTGAATCTATTTATGAAATAATTTTTACTGTTACCAGATATTTTTGATATCCGTATTTTTCAGAAAATTATTTTATAGTAACATCAATTTAAAGCAAATATTTTTACGACACAGAAAAGTTCATCATAGTATAAATTACAACCACTGGAGATTGCAACACCATACATTTCAATTCACTACCCACCACTGGTATGCAACTGGGAATACTGTAACCTATATAAGTAACTTCCTTCTAATGTAAGGGACTTAAACCCAAAGAATTTTCTATTTGTGACAGGAAGACAGTTAAATTGAAAAGCATTTTCCTAACTTGCAATACAAATGATATAATAGAGATCTTTTGTTTCTACTGAATATTTTAGTACAGTAGACTCACCTTGGAGAGTTTTGGGGTACAAAAACCGCAGATAACCAAAAATCATCGATAATTGACAAGAGATATGATTTTTCACAAAGCCAAATGGTATACTGTGTAATAAAACAGTGAAGAGTTCTGTAATTCAACCATAAGTATTAATAAGATCAAATAGGAAACCTAACTAAAGAGCGGTATGCAAATATTTGATTAAACAGATGGAAAGCAGTGGCTTAGCAGGTGGACATATTTTAAAAAAGTGATTTAACTTTCATCCCATTATTGCTCATGTCAAGGATTTCTACTGTACATTGCTTGACTTCTCTGTAACTGCTGCATTGTTTTTCAAGTCGCTATCTTCAAATACATTTACTTACAAATTTAAATCCAGCATCTTGATTGCAAGCCTCCGTGGCTTAGGCGGCAGCACGCCGGCCTCTCACCGCTGGGTCCGTGGTTCAAATCCCGGTCACTCCATGTGAGATCTGTGCTGGACAAAACGGAGGCAGACAGGTTTTTCTCCGGGTACTCCGGTTTTCCCTGTCAAAATTTCATTCCAGCAACACTCTCCACTATCATTTCATTTCATCTGTCATGCATTTAATCATTGCCCCAGAGGAGTGCGTCAGGCCTCGGCAGCCGGCACAGTTCATATCCTCGCTGCTAGATGGGGGATTCATTCCATTCCTGACCCGGTCGGAGACTGGAAGCAGGCTGTGGATTTTCATTTCATTTTTACAGATCTGTTCTTTGAATACTTTGTATGAAAAATTGTTATCAAGGAAGGTAAATATTGATTAACTTTGCGCGTGATTCAATTAGTTTTAATTTTAGAAGACAATTACTGAAGAGCTGGTATAGCCTAATATTTTCCATTTTCATTATTTATTGACTAAGGTGTATTACATTTTTTTTAAAATGTGGTATTTTCTTCTGATTAGTGTGAACTTTTAATAGACGTTGGATTTGGGTAGGAAGCGACCGTGACATAAGTTAGGTACCATCACGGCATTTGCCTGGAGTAGAAGTGGGGAAACCACTGAAAACAATTCCAGGATGGCTGAGGTAGGAATCGAACCCACCTCTTCTCAGTTTTGCCTCACGAGGCTGAGTGCACACCGTTCTAGCTCCCCGCGATAGGAATTAAACTAGAATAGTTTTATCACTTAACATTGTACGTTGCATTATTTGTAAAATACAGTCGACTATGGAAGACTGAAGTAGCAAATTGACCACGTCAAGGCCGCAAGTAACATACAAAGTTACAAGTATTTCAGCATACAAATATCAAATTCAATAACTGAAAATTTTGCATTTAGTTCTTTGAATGAGCGAGTGATGCGTTCCGTTGAAAGCTTCCAGGTACATAATTCTTAATAATATTGTTCAATTGAAGAATTGAATTGGCATTCACGGCCAGTGAATTAAAACTCAGCAACCTTTCTAGGTTTGTGCCGTGTCTTGTGTGAGGTTTCGCCTAGGACACCAAGCTGGCTCATCAGCATATACAGTATTCTGAATTCTTGTTCAATGTTTACAATTTAGGACAGGAACATTTTTGTTTTACTCTGTTTTAGCATAGTTTTCACAAAAAGGTACATTATTTAAAAATATATGATGCAATAAATTTTAGTCTGTTTTGCTTCTGTGAGAGCATAGTGACGAGCGAAAAACATTGATTAATCAACAATATTCGAACAACCTATTAATGATGATACGACTAATAGATTAATCGTTATTTGTAGCAAGAAATCGATTTTCTGCTTCGATTAATCGATAGCTGAAATTAATCGATTAAAATTACTATCCCGAAATACATCCACACAATACTAGTTCGGTTCGCCTGTGTCATTGAGCAAGATACGCCATCTCCGGACTCTGTTCGAGCCCCACCCTCTAGTGCTTTTCCCAAGTTCAACTCCGGAACAGCACCACCTAACAGGCCACGGGAGTTTCTTTCCAACTCCCTGATCAGTGTCAAACCTCTTCGTTTTTGTTGATCCATTTTACGGATTCCGCGACATCGTAGTCACGTAACCTCGTGTACTCGGAAAAATAGCATTAGTGGGAAAATGAGATTGGTTGGTTCCTTAGTTTAGGGGCTGCGACAAAGCGGTCTTTAGCCCCGTGTACTTTGGATGAGTGTAGAATCTGTCTGATAACAGGTGTTAATTGTGATGGCTGTATTAGTGTGTGTTATCTGTTTTTAATTCAAGTAAGGACTGCAGACAATAATTTCAAGTAGTTCCTATTTTTGCTACCAAATGCAACCGTCCACGACACCTAGCTTGCGGATTTTGCTACTAGATGGCATCACAGTCAGCACCTGGCGGCGAAGTTGGAACTACTGTAATAGAGCGTTATCAATTCTAACCTACAAATTTCTGCTTCACACAAGTGCAGTTAGTGGAAGGTTCTTTTTCATGCCATAAATCTATAAAAATGGGTCCGCCGGCTTTACTTCCCCTCCAAAGGAAGGCATACTGAGGGATTTTTAACGCTCTTAAAAATTCGACGACTTTGAACCCGCGACCTTGGGCATAGAAGCTCAGCATGCTACCAACTGCGCCATCGAAGCCACCTAAAAATAAAATAAAAAGTTTAAAGTGGAGTATGTACAGTAGCTGCATGCCCACCTTACAGCATGAACTTGTGAGAGCCATGCCCATAACAATAAAATTGAACTAATGGAGATCTCATAATGAAATAAGTTGATTTTGATAAAGCAATATAGAGATCTATGAAAGAGGCAATTGACCTGAACCTCGGTTACCCCTCCCCCAGTGTAGGACATTTGTGAAGCTGTACGTTAATTGTAGCAGGCTAACTGGATCAAAAGGACCCACAGATTTGCATTTCAGCGTCCAATCTAGTCTAGTCTGCAAGCCTCTAATTGCAACCAAGTCGCCTCTATGATGCCCTATTAGCAGTTAGCACTGCAGCCTCCTCTGCTTCTACACCTCTCACTTTGAAATAGTTCAACACTGAAGCTGACCGTCGCCTCCTAGGCCACCCTCTGCTTCTCTTAACCTCTTAAGTAATCTCGTCTCCCCAATTATCTTCACATGACCCCACAACTTCATCTAGTGTGTTCATTTCTAACTTAGCTTGCCAGTGGTCAACGTGTCGGTCTACTAACCCCAAGCTTGCAGGTTCGCTCCTGGCCGTGGTAAGTGATTTTTTGAAAGGCGGCAACAATTGCGACACCATGTCATACAATGTTGGCATGTCAAAGAACCCATTTGAATTCAGTAGGTCGTGTCCATAATGGCAAAATTAACCTCGGGAGTTTCCGCCAACACAAAGTTCCTAATTTCTCTACTAGAAAGCGCTATAGTGTTCAAGGAGCTTAGATATCTAACCTCCTTGACTTACTTAGTGCTTCAAGGAACAACGAAATTCGACATGCAAGCTACCCTTTGGGTGTCAAATAACAAAGCTTGCACCCGGCATCCGAGGCCATAGGATTAAAAAAAAACTAACTTAGCCTCTATCTCTTCTTTACAAGTACCTTCTTGCCATTGCTCTCATTTATTTATCCCAGCAATAATTCGTGCTACCCTCTGCCTCATATCAGTTACCTCTAGCTTATGTATCAGATACTCTGAATGTGCCCAGCTCTCACTTCCATACAGCAAGGTCGGTCTAAATACTGAGTGATATAGGGAGAGTTTCGTGCCTACACCAACTTCTTTCTTGCAGAATACTGTAGATCGCAACTGAGAACGCACTGTATTGGCTTTTATACACCTCGACCCTATTTCTTCCCCCATGCTACAATCCTGAGAGAATACACAGCCTAAGAACTTAAAATGATCCACCTGCTCTAATTTAGTTCCTACCTGACATTCTATTTTCTTGCGTTTCTTTCCTACCGACATAACCTTCGTCTTTGAATTGCTGATCTTCATACCATACTCCCTACAATTCTGTTCAAGTTCTAACATGTTGGTTTGTAAGCTTTCGACGGAGTCCGCCATTACAACCAGGTCATCAGCATAGCAATTTGGTGGGGAAAAAAAACTCACATCCATACTAGTCCACTCTCAACTGCAGTAACTCACCTCTGAAGTTGGCAGAAAACACGCACATAGGGTAAGCAAAAATATGCTTTAAAACAGCACTTATCAACAGCAGAATGTCCTGGTCTTTTGCTGAAGGTGTAACAGAAACTAGCACGAGGATAAAGGAAACGTCTTGACCTTCACCGTTAATGTCTTCCTCTCGCCAAAACTGAATATACCGGCCACAAACAAATCTCCAGGACATGGATATCAAATCAGCAGGAAATCTCTCAAACACACTACACTATCGCTACGATGTAGAAATATATATAGTGAATTATGACATCGAGCCATTATCAGACGATGCACCCAACAAAACAAACACGGAAATGAGAACGTTAGTGACCTATAAAACGAAATCTTCAGAACTAAATATACGAAATACGTATACAGGAATGTTGAGAAAGTAGTGTATCATAATATAGCCATCCAAGCACAACAACAGATATGTGCGAGTTTATGAAAAGTATCCAGTTCCCTGTTTGACATACATAAAATCAAAAACATTTACCACTTAAGGAAAATGTAAGAAAAGTGCCGTATTGATTAATAGATAACTAATTAAAATGTCCCACCAATCAATACAAATCCTATTCAAATTAGTACATGTTTCGAAACATAATATGTTGTGCCTTTGAATATGTAATAGAAAGTAAATAAACACGACAGAAAGAACAGATCTTTGGATTTTACGGGGAAGGGAAGGGTGAGTTGCTATAATCTGATTGAGGTTATGTTGTTCATTTTGTCTCTTCTGATCTCTTGTATATTTGTTATTCATTAAAGTGGGACTAGTGGTGGATTAGCATTGAACTCAGGTTTTCTTATGCACTGGTTCTACCACCTGAAAGAAAAATCTTGTCTGCAAGCTTATGAAATGACTAAAGAAGAGTAGTTGTTATTATTGCTTATTTTAGGGGCTGCGACATCGTGGTCATATAGCTCCATGTATTTGGGTGCGTTAGAATTTGTGTGATAACCTATGTCATTGTGATGGCTGTACTAGTGTGTGTATTTGTAAATTGGGGATAGGATTGGGAAGGAGGCGGTCGTGGCCTTAAGTTAGGAATCATTCCAGCATTTGCCACGGAAAATCACTTCCAAGATGGCTGAGGTGGGAATCGAACCGTCCTTCTTATCAGTTTTGCCTCACGAGACTGAGTGTACCCTGCTCCAGCCCTGAGACCTAAATTAAAATTTCTTGACAGAGCCGGGAATCGAACCCGAAAACTAGCCGCTACACCACGATGTGGTCGACTAAAGAAGAGATGAAATCTTACACCATCTTTACGAATCTGTTCCGTCATTTCATGAAAATAATTAATGTTAATTCATTTTAGGGGCTTGGGATTACTTGGTCATCGGCCCCGTGTTTCCCTGATAACCTGTGTTTTCGTGATGACAGCAGTACTGTGCACCTGTAAATGTTAGGGTTGATGAAGAAGGGGTAGGTGCCCAGGGACTTGTAACAAGGTACAGTACTATCCCGGCATTTCCCTGGAGTGAATGTGGAAAAACCACACCCAGGATAACTGCTGTCAGCGCCGGGATACAACCCCCCCCCCCCCCATCTCCGGACTTGTAGCCGCTCCTCAAAGCAGTCGTAATAAATGTTAAACGCGCACGGCTACGTCAGTGGGGTTTCATGAAGCGTCACGACACATAGTTACTCCGTTCCGTTACTCCAATACATGCCGGCTTTTCATGATACGAGACTGGCTGCACAGCGCAGCGTTAATGTTCTCAATGTCTACAAGTAATGGTTATAATATTCACAATATACACTCTTATTTACTTGCAGTAGTAATTAAACTATCACAACTAGTCAAGATAAGATTTAACACACATTTAATCACCTTAAAGGATCTGATGATGATCACTTGACGATCGAAACTGGTCCAGGCCCGATGAGAGGGAGGAGCAAGCGGGGCTGGAGTCACGGGGGCCCGGATTTGCTGGGGGGGGGGGGGGGGGGGGGGCGAGACGGTAAAACGACTTAGAGTGGTCAACTTTATTTAATGTCAAAACTATGAAATTTCCTGATATGATTCCGTTTGATGTAAATACAGTATCCAAAATAGCCAAATAGCACATATAATTAATTTTATAAATAACCATTGTTTATGTCATTTCTCTTCCCTTCCCTGACCCATCCTGTAAATAAAATAAATGACCATTGGCTGCATTAATAAAATTATAATAGCAAAGTTACCAGAGTTGTCCATTAATTTATGGCGTGATAATGTACTTGGGGGACCCGGGGCAAAACTTCATAGAGGGGCCCTCAACATTACAATTACCGGTACTAATAGATTTTGTTTATGATGCAAGTTTTACAAGTTAAATATTCAGTAATATGGTTGGAAAAGAAATAAGGCGAATAATCCAAAATATTGCACAATTTTCAAAAAACTGTATATGTTTATTAAATATTAAGTTGTTTTAATGGTATATATTGAAACTTTTTCAACTTAAACATAACATTACTAGTTTTAAACAGCTACTGAAACATTTGTTTCCTAACTTTCACTGGAGCGAATTCATCAATTACTTTGTCAAAGTTGATTTGTTGAGTTCGATCATTCTCAATTGAAAGTAAAGCTAAGCTGCTAAGTCTTTCTTGAGCCATTGTACTTCTCAAGTAGTTTTTAACGAGTTTTTCAGATTTTTTTAACCCTCAGTTTGCCCCCCCCCCCGGGATGTTGGGACCCGGGGCGGTGTCCCGGCTGCCCCAGTGGTAGTTACGGCCCTGGTACAAGAGCTCTTTTTTGGAGCATATAGTTTCTAATTCAACCTCAGAAAAAACTGACTCTATACTTTATACATTTCTGAAAGGAGTATGGCTTATTCTTGTGGTGCTCAGATACTACGAAATGGATCTTTTAAAGCACAGAGATCAAAAAATTGAAATAAACGAACAACCAATGAGAGAGAGAGTAGCTGAATAACTAAAAAAAGAGTAAACAAATATTCAGTTGGGCAAGCTAAATTCTACGGAGTTATTTCTTTTTTTTAGGGGCGGGGTTAAAAACGTGCAACCTTAATACCGTAATTCCAAATTTATGTCACAGATTGAATAAAAATGGAGGGGCCCGGATGATCTAGCCCTAGGGCCCATGATCGCTCCTTACGGCTCTGAACTGGTCATCGAGGTGTATTTATTAATCTTATGTAAAATATTTTCAGGATTAGGGAACCACCCATTACAATTGAGTACAATCGTGTTGACCGACTGAAAAACATTATATTTCGAGGATGGGGATTAAAAAGTCCCTTGAAAAAGGGACAAATGGATCCAGTTTAGGAATCCCTCGGGATAGTCGACAGGCTAGAGTAAAATGTAGCTTCCCACGGATGTGTCTGCCTCATTCATGGCTGTGATTATATTGGAAGCTACTGCGGTATGACAGGGCCGTATGTATGGGGGGAGCTGAGGGGACAGCACCCCCCGAAAAAAGTCAATAAAGTAAAAAGCATAAAATAATTGAACATTTGGTTGTACCCTAATCTTAACTTATTGGCTAAGTCATAAACAATATTATAGACTACCTCGTGGTGTAGTTAGCAGCTAGCATTCTTGGCTGCCGCCCCGAAGGTCCGAATTCGATCCCCGGCTTTGCCAAGAAATTTTAATTCTGGTCTGAGGGCTGGAACGGGGTACACTCAGCCTTGTGAGGCAAAACTGAGAAATCCACAGTATGGTACTTTTGAGAAATAAATTATCAATTTGTAAGAAGAAAAAAAAACTGTTTACCTTTCTGCTTAATAAATGGACAACTATTTAGATATTTGCCATTCATACTCCATAGGCCATAATAGAAAACTCATTAAGTATAAAATTGTATTTGTGTGTTGTGTTGTATTTTACAACTTGGTTCGTATTGCCACTAATTGTAGGTTATATAAACTTAGAATTTTACAAATTATTTCTTATCTAAAATACACTGACCGGCAAAAAAAAGTGGAACACTTCAATTTTTTATGTCATTTCTTAATTTATTCCACTAAAATGTATCGGTTTTCCAATATTTGCATTATTCATGTAAATGTTAGATGGTTGGCTACAGAAAATACAGAAAAATGTTTTACAACACGCTTTAACTCACAAATTTCGTTACATTTCACAAATCTAACAATTTTCTATTTTTTACAAATGTTCTTTTGGGCTGGTTTTTTTTTTTTTTTTTGCCAAACAAAACAGTGTTAATGTTTGCACTGCACTGCACGGGAACACTGGTCACTAAAACGAGTGTTTCCACCCTTAGCGTCCATGACAGCTTGTTAGGCTCATCGAAGATTGGGGGTAATTGGTGGTAATAAACCACCCTAAGAAATGTCAATTTCTATTCACGGATGTTTCAGATGTGTGTCCTAATGCGTGAAAAGCTTTTAAAATGTGATTACATCTTTTTCATGGCTAATTTTATACTTTTTAAATTACTGTTCCACTTTTTTTGCCGGTCAGTGTATTTACACAAAGTTATATGCTCCAAGTTATTGGTTGATATTTCTGGGTATTTTGCGGTGACAATCCCCAGTGAATAGTCACAATTTTCCAGGATAATCAGCCCCCCTCGAAAAAAAATTGTGTATACGCCTCTGTGGTATGAGTGGTGCTGAGTAATGGTCTCAGGGCACAACTACTGCCTGTGTGTACTGTGAACCCATAGGGTTCTGACTCAGCGAGAAAAGCAATGGCAAACTACCTCACTCCTCATCTTGCCTAGTACGCTTCATAATAGTGCTGCTTTGAGGTTTTGTGGCTATTTACTGACCGAACCCATGGCGGTACTTTTTGAGGATCCAACCAGCCTCTGGGCTGACTACCTAACAGTAGTGATGTGGGCCGGGTAAATACCCAGTGGGAAGGTAAATATAAATTGGGTATTTACCCGGGTATATACCCAGTGGTCATTTAATTACCCAAAATGAGGGTATTTTCAGTTTTTGAGCTTTGTACAACACTTTTTGATGTGCTGATGAAGTGTCGGACAAACAAGGACTGAAACACAGGTATTTCATGCCTTAAATTTAAATCAGGAACAATATTGATCCTTCAAAACTAAAAGAAAAGGAAAATGGACGTCCGGATATTTGAAGAAAAAAATGCTTAGTATAAGTGCTTTAAGTTATTTTGCTTTAAGTTATTTTTCATTCAATTTTAAATATAAAAATATTAATTTTTAAAATCATACTCTAAATAATATAAATGCATGTCAGGGAGTTTTTGTAGTATGTGGGTCCTAAATGGGTGAAGATGTATGCCAGCAAGCATATGGGTTGGCAACACTGCTCTGCTCATCCTACCCAGATTTCAAACACACTGTACTTCCCTCCCATTTTCTATTCATTGTGTAGTGTAGTGGAGTTGTTAGTTTATATCTCCTAATCTAATTCCCAATATTCTAATTCTGTTTTAAAGTCCCACTTCTAATTAAATTTAATTTGATTAACTATCTAATGTTCTTACATTTCTAAAAAGTTATTGTAGAATAGTTTGCATACCGGTACCCTTTTTTAAGGTTCAACTTACCATGACACAGGATTTTTGATGAAAAAAAAAACCGGGTATTTACCCAAATTGGGTATTTACACGAGTATATACCCTGGGTATTTACCCCGATTTATAAATACCTGTTTTTTTTTTTACATCACTGCCTAACAGACAGACAGTCAACTCCCAAGCTCACAAGACATTGCCGAGTTAGCTTCAGCTCGCCTTTTAAAGCATCAGGGAAGACACAAGAATACATCAACTTCTAGGAATTAAGAACCTCGTGGTGCACAAACATTTATTTACGGACAGCTAAATCTCGCCAAGACAAGGTGTCAAGAGGATGCTCGCGGTTTGGCGCACACCACACGTTCCTGTTGCATCACTAGTACCACTACTGCACTGGTGGCAATGCAATTCCCATTAAACGAAGCGGTTAAGAGCGCTTTGTCACCTGACTCGTGCCTTTCATAGCATCCAAATTACAGGCATAAATCAAGTCGCACATTCAGTGTACTCATTGTAACACAGCAAGAGAAACTAAATAAATCACATGAAGGTAGAAGTAACACAACTACAGTAGTAGATAATAAAGACTGTTATTTAAAGGGTCTTAATATCTACGGCATTGGCCTTGAACGACGATTACGATGATCACCATCACTGCAAACTGAAACTAACGTACAGAGGTGTGCAAAGTATTAGAATCAAATAAGGCCACAATTTCTTATTCAAATTAATTTTGTTATCCTACTAAGTAATGTTTTCTCCCCCGTGGACTTACACCTTTTCCCACAAGGAATTGCGTCTGAATACTTTTAGAATAGGGGATTCCGATTCATTGACTTTGGAATGTACCCTCTAAATCAGGTGATTTCAAAACAAGGTTCATGAATATCTGAATAGTTCAAGAGCGGATCATCAGTTAAAAAAAAAACTCTCTGCTAAAAATTCACACGAAAAGTAGAGTGAAGTAATCAAAACAAAACGTGTGGCATTTTACATTAGAAAGGCTCCTCTGTCAGTGGGAATTCTAAAAAAATAAATTTTACTTTGAGTTTCTTAAAAGAAAATATAAATAAGACTCTTCGTTAAACACTTGAAGTAATTTCACCGCCTTGCAAACATATTTACAGTAGTGCCGTGAAAAGTATAAATGGAGTTTTGGAAAACTGCCGTCAAGTATAATAATTTTGCTTACGTCTGTAAATAAATAAATAAATAAATAAATAAATCTTCTACGAGTGTGGCGAAGTGCATGTGTATGTGTATCCAGCCTGCCCATCGCCATGTTCTCAACAGTGGTCCAATATTGATCAAATGTAATTTAGAGCGTACTCCTGACACAAATAAAGAAAAGGGGCAATTTGGTAATCGTACCCATGCCTGTTAACCTGTATTTCTATGGTGTATGTAGTAGAGTGCGGGAAGTAAACTGAAGCACTAATAAATAATACCGGTTGGAGCAAAACTCACCAGGGAAAAGGTCAGACACCGGATTTGACGAAAAATATTACATATCCGTGAAGTAACTGTGAAGAAAATGCTCGCTACGTTTTCAAGGTGGAGTAAATTACAAGAAACGGGCAGAGAGTGAAAACATATTTACCGGACACTGGTGAATAGCCTTTAAACAAAGCCAGGGTGAGCGTTTTATTCTCGTTTCATTTAGGAATAACGACTGGGTACTTGAATGTGTGTGGAATCTATCTGATAACCTGCGTTATTGTAGCGAATGCACTAACACGTGTGGCTGTAACTATGAGGTAACATTGGGAAGGAGGCAGCCTTGACATGGATTTACTTTGGGAAACCACTGAGAATCATAGATGCCCAAGATTAGGATACATAAAATATTGACAGCCGGGGATCGAACCCAGACAATTTTCATGGATATAGTCATTGCCAATTCATCCAGTTATTCCATATTACTGAAATCCTCTATTCCGTTCAAATCGAATAAACTATAATATTGTTTCTAGAAACCTATTACTTAAAATAACTTGTGAGCTACTCGGTGATCTTTGGCTGTTGTTAGATTGTAAAAGAATAAAAGCAACTAATTAGGTAGATTTCATAAGTAAGTTACCTATTGTAATGGGCACTTTCGGAAAATTTTCAACATATCTCCGCGTTTCACATCTCCCAGACCCCAAAACCACCGCCAGTTCAAAAGTTTATATATACAGTATCACGTTTCTTGTAGTCACGATAACTACCGACATTTTGCACCAATCACTTCAAATGTATACATAAAATATAACTAGTCAGAATCTCGGTCGAGTTCTTTAATTGGGGTGGAATTAGGGGGCCGTTTTTCGAGAAAGTGAAATATCGCTACAACTTGCTTAGTATGTGAACAATTGAACCCATTCAAAGTTCGTACTATTATTCAAATCAAGGCCAAAAACTTATCTTAGTAACGTTTTTTGGTAGCACCAACCACTGACCAAAGGGATAGGAAAAAATCGTACCTCCCTTAATAGGCACAATATCAAAACAGTTTAAAATGGTGAATACTCTTCTAAACATTACCTGAACCTTTTGTCTGACAGAATTTTTGATATGACCCACCCTTACGCCAAGGGATATTTTGAGAATTATAAGATGGGGCATCTCGGACGCTCAACATGGGAACGTTTGTAGTTTGTGGCAAATTTAGTGAATTTGAAATATTTTTCTCTGCCCGGTGAAATCTACCTCCACCTTCTGGCGTGCCGAGAGGGGTTATCATAATTCAAAAGTAACGAACTGTAACCCAGTTACTTTCCGTACAAAATAACAGTAACTAATATATACCGGTATATAAATAAATATAAAGGGAAGTGAGGTATTCGAGAAACTATTTTTTACTTGATTCTGTAGAATTTATCTGATAACCTCGGTCATTGTGATGTCTGTACTAGTGTAGTATTTGTAATTGAGATAGGATTTGGGTCATGGCCCAGTATTTGCCTGGAGTAGAAGTGAGAAACCACATAAAGACCACTTCCAGGATGGCTCAGGTAGGAATCAAACCCGCCTCTTCTCAGTTTTGCCTCACAAGGCTTAGTGTACCCCATTCCAGCCCTTAGACCCGATTTAAATTTCTTAGTAGAGTCGGGAATCGAAACCGGGCATCCACGGTGAGAGCCAAGAATGCTAGCCGTTACACAACGAGGCGGACTTATTAGTTAATTCTAAATAGACCACCTCGTGGTGTAGCGGCTAGCATTCTCCGCTGTAGCCCCAGAGGTCCGGCTTCGATTCCCCACTCTACAAAGAAATTTTATTTTTGGCCTGAGGGCTGGAACGGGGGTACACTCAGTCTCGTGAGGCTAAATTGAAAAGAGGAGGGTTCGATTCTTACCTCAGCCATTCAGGAAGTGGTTTTCAGTGGTTTCCCCACTCCTACACCAGGTAAATGCTGAGATGGTTCCTAAACTTAAGGCCACGGCTGCCTCCTTCCCAATCCTATCCCCAATTTACCAATGTACACATCACAATAAGACGGGATAGCTGTGCGGATAGCGGATAAGCTGCGTATAATGTTTAGAGTAAATTTGCGGATTGTTTTAGAACCCGATTTTCTTTTTAAATAATTGTAGTTTCGGCTGCGTCTTTTACGTTTCTTGTTATTTCCCTATTTCGCTTGGATTGTATGCAAATAACAGAGACGTAAGAGAAACCAATAATGGAAATACCCTCATTACTAGTAGTGTTGATATATGCCCAAAAGAAAAATCCTTTATACCTGCGCGGGCACATTCGACGCCTAAGTTAGTGCTAAAATATTAATTAACCACTCGCTGTTTCACATGGCGTTACTCGTAGGGACAAAACTCAGTCAACATTGTCTTGCGATTCACACATAGCCTAGGGGAACTAATTTCTCCTCAAATGTGTTGCTTTAATATTTTATGTTTTATCTAATAAATTGCTTGCCACGGTGGTTGAGTGGTTATCGTGTCGGGCTGCCAACCCCCAAGCTTGCAGGTTCGCTCCTGGCTGTGGTAAGTGACTTTTGAAAGGCGACACAAATCACGATACGCATGCAATATGATGTTGGCATGTTAAAGAACCCATTTGAATTCAGTAGGCCGTGTTCAAAATGGCAACATTAATCTCTGGAATTTCCGCCAACACAAAGTTCCTCATTTCTCTACTAGAAAGCGCTATAGTGTTAACGAGCTTAGATATCTAACCTCCTTGACTTTCATAGCGCTTCAAAGAGTGATAAAATTCGACATGCAAGTTGCCCTCTGGGCGTCAATTAACAAAGCTTGCACCCGGCACCGAGGCCATACGATATTATTATTATCTAATACAGTATACTAAAAATATTATTGTAATATCAGCGTATTCGGATAACAAATGTGCGGATGCGGGGCGGATATCAGTCTTGCGGATGCGGTTAACGTTTTGTCTATCCGCACAGGGCTCTAGTTATCGTACACATACCACACACACCCAAATGCACGAGGCTATATGAACACGATGTCGCAGACCCTGCAATGAATAACAAAGACGTAATTCTAAATACTTGTCTGCATATTTAATCTACGCTACGGTAATAAAATTCAGTACTGAAGAATACTGATAAACATGACCTCGCTACCAACATGAAATACCTCCACGTTAATGTCGGCTGAACGCCATGATGTCATGGGCATTCGTTACCGCCACTCGGCAAGTAAACACAGCTCAGTTATTCCGCTGCGCTGACTGGCTGCTTCTTCATGACTTTGCCACTCGCAATGAAAATAAATCAGCGTGAAGTTGCGTGCCTCATTTTATTTTAGATGTTTTTAAAAGGTCATTGAAAAGGAACGCAGTTATAAACTGAAATACCTGATTACTTCAGGCTACCAACCAAACAACCGCACCAATTCAATTTCACAGTGTTAATAAGACACTCGAGCATACAATACAAGAACGCGTGCCCAAACTAGAGATGCCAACCTTTCCAGTGGGTTATCATTAAACCCACCGTTAATTCCTTGTAACCTCCACCTCAACCCTCCGCCTCGAACATTTTCGAGTCAAATCTAAATCGCATGCTCCTACTTCTAAATAATACATAAAGGAACTCCTATGTAGGCCTATTTCCAGATGAATAAACAGCCATTTACTGATACATTTTCACACATTCTACATCAAGGCCCTGAATCAATCTTCATATATATTATTTCAGTAGTATACATCCCTCATGCGGCGCTCACAAGCGACCGATCGTGACAAATGAGCATTCAAATGAAAGAGAATAGATTTAGCAGTGACGAATTGCAATCTGATTTCATAAATACAGTATCTATAATTTCTTTAAAAATGTACGAAGTGTGCAATTTGTAGATACTGTTGTTGTAGGAAACTACGCTCCATAATTGCAGTCCACTTCACATTTTGGCCGCTGTGACGCCTGTTTCATTCTGAGGTCTTTCCTATATCATTTTGCTTGGATTTCAGAAACAGTAAATCAAAGGAATAAGTACCGTACTCAAATCGTATAATTTCATAAATATCGAACAACTGGTGAGTGTTATTATGATCCAATTTACAGTGATTGCCTTCTTAAGTTAGGGAACGTAGAAATTGGAATTCTAACTGAAATGTAAATAGTGTTCTAAAATCATTTGGTTGAAATAAAATCATATCAACCTTTCTCCGTAAGTCTCTCATTATAAACCTATTGGGCAAAGCGTGGTTTACGAACACGCGAGATTTCCCGCACGGGTCCGCTAGTCTGTATTATTTCAGTAGTATAGATCCCTCCTGCGGCGCTCACAAGCGACCGATCGTGACAAATGAGCATCAAATGCAAGAGAATAGACATTAGCAGTGATGAATTGCACTATTATTTCATAAATATCTATAATCTCTTTAAAAATGACTTAAAAATGTACGAAGTGAGCAATTTGCAGATACTGTTGCTGTAGGAAAATACGCTCCATATTGCTGTCCTTTGCACATTTTGGCCGCTGTGACGCCTGTTGCATGTCATTTTAACATTCTGAGGTCTTTCCTTTATCATTTTGCATGGATTTCAGAAACAGTAAATCAAAGGAATGAGTACGGTACTCAAATCGTATAATTTCATAAATATCGAATAACCGGTGAGTGTTATGACGATCCAATTTTCAGTGATAGTTTTCTTAAGTTAGGGAACGCAGAACTTGGAATTCTAAATTAAATGTCAATAGTGTTCTATAATGATTTGGTTCAAATAAAAACATACCAACCTTTCTCCTTATGTCTCATTATAAACCTATTGGAGAAAGTGTGGTTTACGAACACGCGAGATTTCTCGCACGGGTCCGCTAATTTAACATATTCTCCCATATCCTATTGGTTCTATATATTACATTGGGCTATATTTCACACACACACACTCATACTCATATACGTTTCCTTCAGGGGCGTACTCGGAAAATAATTCGGGGGTGAGGGAGATAGTAGATCAGGATGTAGGTAAAGAGTGCCTATGTAGTGACTGGCTAAACGGCCATTTACTAAGGGGTGACAAATCTGACTTTTGAGGGGATATATATCCCTCATGTTCCCTCCTAGGTACGATAGACTTTTAGGGGGGGGGGGGGGGATATGTATATATATCTCCTAAGAGACCCCTCCTGGGTACGATAGACTTTTAGAATCGCCACTACTCGAACTACTAGTAATAGTACTTGGTTTGTCGTCAGCCATTACTTTGCCATCTCTTTGAACAAATAAATACCGTAATTCGCATTACCATAGAGATAAAAATGCAAAGTAAATGGCTCTATAGACTATCACAAAAGAGCAGGTAAGCCTACTTTTAAATAGCATCGCCTCAAACAGCTGGAATGTAAAGAAGAAGAAAAAAGCGCGCGCGTAGTGACGAACCGTTTTGTCAACAGCAGCACCATGTGGTAGAATTGGTAACGAGTTAAGGTTAAAATGCAACAGTTATTGCATTTTTATTTTCAAGTGAAAATCCTTTAAGATTTAATATAATTACAATGTAACTTAGAAAAGCAAAAAAAAAAATGCATAGAAACAGTACCGTACCTAACGGAATATTGCCCACTTCAAACCCAATGGACACAAACAACTGCATTATAAAATAGTTTAATTTACTATTTGTATAAAATGACATAACAATGACCATGGTAGACCGATTCCTTATTGACGATGTAATTATAATAAAATATTTTTTTAAAATCATAAGTCAATATATGTTGTACATTAAAACCGTACCGGTTTCAGTCAGATTGTGACCTTCCTCAGCGTAATTATGTAAATGTTCAAGAAAATACACTAATATACATTTTTGCCATAACAATTTACATTTGTATATTCCAATTTGTTGCCCATTGTTTAATGAATGTTGGGTATTTTATTTATCAACGTATCCATACATTATATTTTGGCTTGACAATATCCAAATTGTTTCATACGTCTTGCACATATAAATACTAGGCCAATTTGGATAAGATTATGCACTGCATTACCAAACTGGACAGCTAACTTCAACAGAACGATCCAACTAATAGGAGTCTTCTGGTTTATATCAAGGTGATACATCAATGAGATACAGACTGCCGTATCCATTAAGGTTGATTTGTAGTCATATTACGTCCGACAATATTAAACCACACTGAAGTTGATGGTGATATAACTGGTAGATAGACTACATCATATAGCAGCGACGTCGGATTCACTGTAATCGAACCATTCATATGTTTTATAATTACTGTATTTTTGTGACCTTTCTTTTTATTTAAATTTCTAATAGTGTTTTGTAAGGATATCCATTTTCTCTTTTATCTTTGTAAACTTAGTTTTAAGATTATTTTAATTCAATATACACTGACGAATGTGTCATTGAACACCGAAACATGTACGTTTAAGTAGTGATTAACCCACATTCTTTAGTGTTTGACAAGGCGGTTTTGAATAAGATAGTACTGTCAGTCAACACGGATATTAATTATTACCATAGTCATAATTGTTAACGTTTAAGGTTTTTAAGAGGATTCTAAAGATATTCTTGTTCCAAAAAGCTCACAAATAAAAAAAAAAACAGAACTGTCACAAAATGTGTTAAGAAAAACATTAAAAGTTTTGATAAAAACTACCTGTTATAACCTAACTATTTCAACTTATCTATTTACACATACACATCTCTGTTTTATCAAGACTTTTTCATGTTTTTCGTAAGAAATTTCGAAACATATGTTTTTTTTTAAATTTTAATTTGTGAGCTTTTGGAACAAGAATATGTTTAGAATCCTCTGTTATGGCAACATTTATATTGTGTATATTCTTGCACATTTACACAACTACTGTACGCTGAAGAAGGTCACAATGTGACTGAAACCGGTACGGTTTTAATGTACAACATATTATATTGACTTATGGTTATAAAAAAATATATATAAATACTATTAGTATTAAAAAAAGAGACAATATTGGTCAATCCTGTCCACTGCATTACACATGGGAGTGTTGTCCTGTACCAGGGTAATAGGCCTAAGGGACTGACAGGAAATAATGCAAGAGATAAGACTCTCGTGGCAGTTCCATGTGACTAGCCGCACGTGACACAGCTGATAAGCGTGTCTTAACATCATGTAATATTAATCTTAGAATCACTCACCAATCAACAACAACAAAATCTTCTTGTTGCTTGATGCCGCATTTGATCCGTACCCCGCAGCATAGCAGTAATGCCTGGTGGAAAGTTTGTCCTGGGGATTGCATTACCTTCAAGAAGGAGTGGTTAGTTAATTAGAACGTGAAAATCACAATGGATTGCAGATAATATTATTATTTATATTAAGGCTTTCACGGCCCGGATTACTATATACATAATTCATTCGCCCACAAAACATGAATTATTTATATAATAATAATAATAATAATAATAATATATTTTTTCTTTCGCCATTTCAGTGAGTACAAATCAAAATATCGTCGGCCTTATTATTATTATACTTATTTCATATTATATTACCAACATAGGATCACTAAAATCAATTATACAATGACAACTTTTCATTTCTATGCTTCCAATATTTCTTTCATTAATTATTATTATTATTATAAGTTCATTTAAATTTGCCGGGTAATATTGTTCGTTTGAATGGCTGGGACGTCGTGGTGCGTGCGAGAGAGAGAGAGAGAGAGATAGAGATAGAGAGAGAGAGAGAGAGAGAGAGAGAGTAGCTGTATTACAACCTGTGATATTGTAAAGGCTCTAATAGTGTGTATTGGTAATTCAGGTAAGGATTGGGAATGAAACGGCGGTCCGAGCATTTACCTGGAGTAGAAGTGGGGAACTTCTTCTCAGTTTTGCCTCACGAGGCTGAGTGTACATGTTCCAGACCTCAGACCAGAATTAAATTGCTTGGCAGAGCCGGGATCGAAATCCGGACCCTCGGGGCGAAAGCCCAGAATGCTAGCCGCTACACCAGTGGGTAGTCGAAACTTTGTTCAGTCATGATTTTAAATTGTTGTTTTATCACAAGTTGCTGTTAGGGACAATATCCCCATTCACAATTAAATACATTTAAATATCTATCACACGAAACAACATGTGTTACATAGCAGGATGAGAAAGAAGCAGGAGTAGCGCACAATTTATTTGCATCCACGGCAGTGGAGGATCGTCAATATCCGGAACAGTTCGGATATTCTCACTTCTCGAGACTTCTTGTAATTTGCCCCCTTAGAACTCTGATATCCTAATACCCTCACGAACGGAAAGGAACAAGATCAAGGAACGACCACCTGTTGCGTAGTGGCTAGCATTCTTGGCTGTCACCGAGGAGGCCCGGATTCGATTTCCGGCTCCACCAAGAAATGTAATTCTGGTCTGAGGGCTGGAACGGTGTACACTCAGCCTCGTGAGAAAAAACTGAGAAGAGGCGGGTTTGATTGGTACCTCAGCCATCTTGTAAGTGGTTGTCCATTTCTACTCCAAGCAAATGCCGGGATGGTAACTAACTTAAGACCACGGACGCTTCCTATCCAAATCCTACATCACGTACAAATACCCACACTAGTACAGACATTACAGTGATACAGGTTATCAGACAAATTATACACACACCCAATTACACGGGGCTACATGACAACGATATCGCAAAGCCTCTAAAGAAACAACAACAAGATTATGAAAAGATGAACAGGGAGGAGGACTGTGGTTCCGTGGTCGCCAACCCAAATCGTTGTAGCTAAGAGCCCCGGGGGAGAAATGGGGACTCATTTTTTCTCGATACTTCATTGTGGCTCTTTGATCTAACGTCCAAATTTCCGAGCTTTCGAACCCGGCCGAAGTTGTCGGATTTTTTAAGAGCGTTAAAAATCCCTCAGCATGCCTTCCTTCGGAGGGGAAGTAAAGCCGGCGGGCCCATGTCATAGATTTATGGCATGTATAAGAACCTTCCACTAACTACAATTGTTTGAAGCTAAATTTGTAGGTTAGATTTGATTAACGCTCTATTAGCTTCCAGCGCTCTCCATCTGCCGGTCGCGGTGGCATCTAGTAGCCAAGTTCACAGCTAGGTGTCGTGGTAGCAAAAGTAGGAACTACTTGAAATTGATCGTCTGCAGTTTTTACCTGAATTACAGATAAAACACACTAACACAGCCATCACAAATAGGCTTAACACCGGTTATCAGACAGATTCTATACACACCCAAAGTACACGGGGCTGCATGACCGCGTTGTCGCAGCCCCTAAGCTGAGGAATCAACCAACCAACCAACAAACCAAATTTCCGAGCCATGCTTATACAGCTGTTGATTATAACCACCACACAGCATGGGAAAAGCTGACAAAGATTATTCGATCCATTTACGACTCCAGCTTGTAAAAGGATCTGCCTTCATTATTTTAGACGTATTCAATGGAAATTTGAACCACAATAAACAATATTCAGCACATACTAACTATTTCCAGATCATTCTTCAATGGTGACGAGGACTCCCTGACGCAGGTGTTCTTGTGCTTATATTGCAACTTACGAGATCATTCGGCTACAAAAATAGATTTCATACTGACCACCATGAACCCGCGATCTTGGGCATAGACGCTCAGCATGCTACCATTCTTGGTCCAGATTCGTTTCTCGGCTCAGACAAAGAATGTAATTCTGGTCTGTGGGCTAGAACAGGGTACACACAGCCTCGTGAAGCAAAACTGAGAAAAGGTGCTTTCAAGTTTCGCCTAAACCATAGGTTAGAAGTGGTTTTCCGCGGATTCTCACATTTACTCCACGCAAATACCGGGTTGGTTCGTAACTTTAGGCTACGACCCCCTGCCCATTCAGAGCCTCAAAACATATCCAGCGTGTTCGCAAAATATTTCAAGGGGTTCGCCAAACACTTTTCCATAATGACGGGTTTAGAGGTGAGGCTTATTACTGTTTTCTTAATTTCTGCGACATTGTCATATTCTTGTTCTTTCTTTCTTTCTTTCTTTCTTTCTTCCTTCCTTCCTTCGAATGTGCCAACTATGGACTACGTAGGCTAACCAAAATAGTTTTCAGCTTGATGAGTTGGAATGGGTTTCACATTCTTAAGAGCCTTCTTCCTAGTCCATATCTCCTTCACTCTCTGACTTTGTAGTTGTTTAGCTGCTTGTGACCTATTTGCATTGTCATATTATTACTTTTTATTATTATTAATTATTTTAAAATTAAATTCACCCTGTTACATAATGTGTAACATCGGGAATTCATCATTTCCACGATAAAATTACCGCGAATGCCTGATTTACAGTTAGGGTATGTAACAACGTTAGGAAAGCATTTCATTTCGCTACAATGGAAATTTAGTCTGCCAGCTTCTTTGTGTTCTAACAATATTAACAATAGCACCGTGACCCAACTAAAGAACAGGTAAATGTACATTGTAAGTCAGTGGTTCACCCAACTCAGAACGTTGTAGAACGGGTTCGCGAGTCGAAAAAGGTTGTGAACCGCTGCCGTAAATGAATCAACAACAACCATCTTAGAAAAAAACTCAGTCCTACTCTCTTACAAACACTCACACATATTACTACAGCCATTACAATGCGATAGCGATAAATAATCATAATAATAACAACAAGAAAGATCGACCCAGTTCAGTAAGAGGGAATATGGATAAAGAGACCGACAATAAAATTATACAAACAGACAGAGACTATTACAGGCAACATCAGGAAAAGAAAGGCAACATTTTATGCACATACCGGTACTGTATATAGGATGAACGAAGACAACTGACCAAGAATATTTTTAATATAGTTATGACTAGGGCTCGGATTTGAGCATATTTGCATTTTTTTTTCCTGAATAGTACGCATTGAAAGAAGCCTTTCGGTGGTATTTTCACCTCTCTGGGACCAATAGAATTGAAATTTATCGAGCATATAAATGCATAAAACCGCGGTTTTCAGAATAGAAGCATATAAATGCATATTCTTGTGGTTTTCGTCTAAATAGTTTGTTTTCCTTCGAAATCCTCCATCCCCGTCTCCGAATTCGGGCCCTGACCATCCATAAGGTTCGAAAACAGAAATAATTATTGAAAAGCCTGTCTGGTGCTAAAATCAAACCGCAGGTTTTTAACCTTTAGTGAGGTCGTTCTCGTCATTGAAACTTTTATTCAAAACTGAAAACATAGAAAAAATTCTTGTTGTACAGACCAATGCAGATCTACTTTATTGACTCGCCTAATTTTGAACATTTTTTAAATGAACTTTTAAACTGTAACTTTTATAAGAAAACTTCTCTTATATATACTTGAAACTTGAATGCGAGTATATCGCAGTGTATAATACATACAATTAGAAAATAAAGCCCGTATATAAAGATATGTCAGGGGGCCGATAACCTAGATGTTAGGCCCCTTAAAACAACAATTATCATCATCATAAAGATATGTTACTGTTTTTATCGTTTCACTTTCCTTTCTATAGTTTTTAACGTTTTTTTCCGAGCATATTCTGCATATTTAACCGCATATAATGTTTCTTTTTCGAGCATATAATGGTTTTTTCGAGGATACTATCGAGCATTAAACACATGGTTTTCGAGCATATCTGGAGATTGTATCGAGCATATCGATCCGAGCCCTAGTTATGACTAATACACTGAAAACTAACGGGGTAAAGGAAACCGTGGAAAACCTCAAGAAACTAAACATCTCTACAAAAGACACGGCAGACAGGAAAATATACAGACAAAAAAAACCAACAGAAATTTGAGCAAACGCCCAAAAAGAGAGAGATAAAAAAGGGAAATAAGTGGGCAGAAGAGGAAAAACAGTGAATATATGAGAGGTTTTTGGAAAGAGAGAGACAGAAAAAAAAACTTGAAAATTGATTGTGTTTTAACGCTCTCTTTAAGGAGGAATTAACGAAAATAATAATATTAATAATAATCTCTGAATGAAAAGTCAAGAACAACTGGCTTAGTGAAATAGAAAAAGATCTTCAAGAAATCGGCATCACATATAAAATTATACAACATCGATTCCATTTCAAAGCAGTAACAGCCATCATTTTGCTGAGAATACACACACATATTACTACAGCCATTACAATGCGATAGCGATGAATAAATCATAATACTAATCATGGACTGAAGAACGGAGGAAGATTTTCAGTGCCCAAATGAGATTTTGGAGAAGAAAAACGTCATCATACAGCTAAATACGTCATATCGCGCTCCTCAGATGGGCATAATATTGTAAAAAATAAACATAAAAATGTAAACAATAATAATAATAATAACTATGAGTCCTATGCGAGAACTCTCGCATGCTTATAAACCACCAGTCCAGCTCTACTGCGATGCGGGCTTAGCGCGTTACAGTTCTGGCAGAGGCTATCGTCTTGCTTATTTGTTTAAACGCATTTTATAAACAAATATATTTCCGTCGGCCTTTCAAGAAATGTAAATGTTTTCCTGTACGGGACTATTGAGACGATTTAAAAGATTTTGGTACAAACCACAGAATAACTAACTAAACCGCACCTTCTAACTCCCTCTGGTTTAAGAGCTTGAGTTTTGTGAAACATACACCTTAGCGTATTAAATAAAAACCATACTAAAAGAACTACTAACATACTAAGAGAATAAATGGACTAAAATATAAGAATAAGGAGAATAAAAGATAGGGAAGAAGAAATGCCCTCAATTTTGGAAGAATGAGGATTGAAGGTCTTCGAAGAAAGTGGTCCAGTGGAGCCTTGAAAGGCAGACAGATAAATAAACAACATGGGAGAGAGTTTGCTCCAAAGTCACAGGTAAAATAATAATAATAATAAGAAGAGGACTAAGTTCAGGCATCCCTCGGAGTCACCAACCGTGAGCCCTTTGGGGGTGTAGCTCTACCATGGGAAACCACTTCTAGGATGGCTGAGGTAGGAATCGAACACACATCTTCTCAGTTTTGACTCACGAGGCTGCGTGGACCTCGTTCCAGTTCTCAGACCAGTATTGCTTGGCAGAGCCGGAAATCGAATCTGGACTTCCGCAGTGAGAGCCAAGAATGAATGTCACAACGTCACGAGGTAGACTTTCTCAAGAGGTTCAACATTGCGGTATTTGGAAAGAAAACACAAGGGCGGCGGCTTCGGTGGCGTAGTTGTTAGCATGATGAGCTTCTATGCCCAAGATAGCGGGTTCAAACCCAGCCGAAGTCGTCAGTTTTTTTTAAGAACATTAAAAATCCCTCAGTATGCCTTCCTTTGGAGGGGAAGTAAAGCCGGTGGGCCTCATATCATAGATTTATGGCATGTAAAAGAACCTTCCACCAACTACAATTATTGTGAAGCTAAATTTGTAGGTTATATTTGATTAACGCTGTATTAAGTTCCAACGTTCGTCGCCAGGTGCCAGTTGCGGTGGCATCTAGTATCCAAGTTCACAGCTAGCTGTCACTGACGGTAGCATTCGGTAGCAAAAGTAGGAACTACTTGAAATTGATCGTCTACGGTCCTTACCTGAATTACAGGTAACACACACTAATTCAGCCATCACAATTAACACCGGTTATCAGACAGACTCTACACACACCCAAAGTACACAGGGCTACATGACCGCGTTGTCGCAGCCCCTAAACTGAGGAATCAACCAACCAAAAAACAAAGGCGATTCTTTGTAATACTTTAAAAGTACATTTAATGACAACATTTCAGCAAGATCATATTTATAATGTGTACGGTTCCCATACGGAATGGGTCAAATACCGGTACCGTCCATGTACGGTTGGCAACTCTGAATGGTGTGAGAGATAAGAGTTAGAGCAACTCATATTTCCTCAGCGGATATCCATCGGTCGAGGCTGCAACCACATCCGGCACCTTGGCTCGGTCCGGCACATGTAGTTATAATATGTGTTCCTGTTTCAACAATCCAATAAGAGATGGGCAACACTCATATCATTCGGGGAAATTGAGATCAGCTGTTGGGTTTGTTGATTGGCAAAGGTAATGGGAGGGCGGAAACTGGGTTAACTGACTAATGCATAGTCATTCATCCAGGACGGGTAGTCCCCTTAGCAGTGTAGTCCACCAACATCCTCCATAATATTTCCCATTATGTGAGAAAAAAGACAGACTGTTGCCTTATCTTCCCACTCACGACAGCGGGAGGCAAAACGATCAATTGAACAGGTATTCGGTAAAGCGATTGGTCTGAAATGTCCTTAAACAGCTCCTTGTTAGGTGGCAGCTGCCAGTATACGGAATTAAGCTATATAGGTCTATGTTGATTAATTTAACAAATTTTAAATATTAAAAATAAGCTTAAATACCAAACACAACTAGATTTGAATGTTAACTGTCCAGAAATGGGAATAACTCAATACCTGATAAGTTGCACATCTTCACAGTCATGCACACAAATACTGTTAATCGAGGTTTTAATTTTTTTAAATATGATTTTTCTATAATTCTTAAACTTTAATTCGTCCATAATTGTTCCTTTAAAATTCGAAATAAGCATTTGTTTGAATTATTCACCGACGAATTACCCAGCCTCTAACGTAAATAAATAGATTCATAAACAAATATACAATTATTGCTTGTATACTACTTTCACATCATGTTTAAAATTTAATTCCGAACGGTTTCGCCTTAAAGCATAGTCATGCGATATGAGTAACTACAGAGGTGTGCACATTATTAGAATCAAATAAAGAATTTAAACCAGTCAAAAAAAATATTTAAAATAATTTTACTGACCAACCCGTAGACTTACACCTTTTACCATAAGGAATTGCGTCTGAAAACTTTTAGAATGGGGGATTCCGAAAGATACCTGAGCTGGGTCCGTTTTCTATTTTTCATTGACTTTGGAATGTACCCTCTAAAATTTAAGTCAGTTGATTTCAACCCATGGTTCATGAATCTTTGAACGGATCATCAGTAAAAAAAGACCCCAAATCTCTCCGCTCTAAACTCACACGAAAAGTAGAGCGAAGTAATCAAATCAAAACGTGTGGCATTTTGCATTAGCAAGGCTCCTCTGTTCGTGGGAATTTAAAAAAAAAACACGTATAACTTAGATGTTTCTTAAAAGAAAATATATTAAGACTCTTGGTTAAACATATGAAGTAAATTCAACGCCTTAGCCGAGGAGGTTCTCATCCTTAGTGCATATGGTAGCGAGCTTAAATTCCGACACAGTCTGTTGGTTATTGGAGGTGATTAAATGTGAGCTATCATTACCAAAAGACGTTATGAGATGATGGAGGAGAGATTACCTAAAAGGTTAATGAGTTCGACTGTACAGGGTAAAGAAAGCAGAGATTGACGTAAGAGGCGATGGTTAGTGTGTTGAACGATTTCAGAGTAGAAGCATGGCGGTAGAAGCATAGAAGGCGCAGTGCTAACTGCTAATAGGGGATCATGTAGGCGACTTGTTCGCAAACTTGTAAACTGGACTAGCCTGAAAGGTAAAACAGTCTCTAATGAAAAATCTATGTATGTATTCATTATATTATTATTCAATCTTTAAGATAGGTGCGGGATTAGAAACAGTATATTTTCAAGGATCAGATTGGAGAAACCTTAACTTATCTCACGATTATAACAAGGTGAATCTGAGCCGCAATCTCTACCAAGTATCAACCTTGCCACAAGGACAATATGGTTATTGTTTCCACAATCCATTATCTCTCTTCCACAAACGATAGTCCATTGTTAGTGGTACTTCTCAAGGTATTACCAGCACAGCTTTCACTGTAAATCAATTCATGTGATTCTCCGACGTTTTACTTCTCCCTTCGTTATGAGCGGCGTAGTTGGTAGCACGATGAGCTTCTATGCCCAAGGTCGCGGGTTCAATCCCGGCCAAAGTCGTCGGATTTTTAAGAGCGTTTAAATCTCTCAGTATGCCTTCCTTCGGAGGAGAAGTAAAGCCGGCGGTCACATGTCATAGATTTATGGCATGTAAAAGAACCATCCACTAATTACACTTGTGTGAAGCTGAATTATAGGTTAGATTTGACTAATGCTCTCAGGTTCTTACGTTCGTCGCCAGGAGCAGACTACGGTGGCATCTAGTAACCAAGTTCAGAACTAGTTGTTGACGGTGGTGTTTGGTAGAAAAAAAAAGTAGGAATTACTTGAAAATTGAATGCCTGCAGTCCTTACTTGAATTAAAAACAGATAACGCACACTAATACAGTCATCACAATTAACACCGGTTATCAGGCAGATTCTACACACACCCAAAGTACACGGGGTTACATGATCCGCGTTGTCGCAGCTCCTAAACTGAGGAACCAACCAACCTTCGTTTTGAATTGCCTATGCGAGTTTCCTACCCGGGTTCTATAAAATTCCGTTTACATAATATTATATACGGTAATACAATGTGCCCTTTACTTGACTGAACACAATGTAATGGTAAAGAAGTCTAAAATTGCTTAACTACTGGGAAGTTGAAAATAAGTTCGGTTTAGTGAACATCAAATTCTAATCTCTTAATTAATTATCAATATATGTTTAAATGATTACATCTGCGCATAGAACTGACAGTTATTACCGAATTATAGTAAACTTGAAAATTTCAAAGTAAATCATAAAAAATAAAGTAATTTATTTCTGGAGTTTAGAACATCAGAATTTGTTTTACAGCAGTTAAACTCGAAAAACTCGCTGTAAAATTGAAGTTCGAGGAATTTCAATGATGATGATGATAATTGTTGTTTTAAGGGGTCTAACATCGAGGTTATCGGCCCCTAATGATCTGGATGATAGCGAAAATGATAATGAAACGGAAACCAGAACGAAAATTAAGTGAGGCGGAAAATACTTACAAAAAGGAACTCAGATTGAAACAACTCACAAAATGTTCTTACAAAAGGGAATTTAGAACGAAAAGATTCACAAAAGGAATAGATTGAAAAATACCCACAAAATGAAGACTAGGTTCAAAATACGTACAAAATGCAATGTAGCGTCGAAATACTTACAAAATGCAACTGAAATTCAAAATACTTACAAAATGCAAATGAGATCGAAATTCTATGCCCAAGATAGCGGGTTCAAACCCGGCCGAAGCCGTCGGATTTTTTAAGAGCGTTAAAAATCCCTCAGTATGCCTTCCTTCGGAGGGGAAGTAAAGCCGGCGGTCCCATGTCATAGATTTATGGCATGTTAAAGAACTTTCCAGTAATTACACCTGTGTGAAACTAAATGTATAGGTTAAGAATGTAAACAACGCTCTTAGGTTTCTATGTTCGTTGCCAAGAGCCGACTGCGGTAGCGTCTAGTAGCTGAGTTCTGAACTAAGCCTAGTGGTCGTTGACGGTGGCGTTTGGCGGCCAAAGTAGGAACTATTTGAAAAATTCTAAGTAGCAGTCTGCACTTAAATTAAAAAAACAGATACACACACTAATACAGCCATCACAATTAACACCGGTTATCAGACAGATTCTACACACACACCCAAAGTACACGGGGCTACATGACCGCGTTGTCGCAGCCCCTAAACTTAAGAACCAACCAACCAACCAACCAGATCGAAATTACGTACAAAATGCAATTGAGATTCAAAATACTTACAAAATGCAATTGAAATTGAAAATACACAATGCAATTCAGATTGAAATATCCCAGTTCCAATCCAAATTAGTCACAAAGTGCAATTGAAATTAAAATACTTACATAATGCAATTGAAGTTGAAAATGCTTACAAAATGTACGGTAGATTCAAACGACTCATGTGGATTGACAATACTTACAAAATGCAATTTAGATTGAAAATACTTGACAAAATGTAATTTAGATTCAAAATAACCACAAAATGCAATTAACAATCAAAATATGTGCAAAATGCCCACCAAACAAAATGCAATTTAGATTCAAAATTCGTGCGAAATGCGGTTTTGGTTGAAAATACTTACAAAATGCAATTGCAATTCAAAATTCTCACTAAAAGGCCCGGCTACCTGCATTGAAAGACTTACCAAAAAGCAATTTAGATTGTCAATCGTTACAAAATGCAATTGAAGTTGAAAACGAGGAATTTCAATAATAGTATTAGTCAACAGGAGTGGCGTGTCTTGACTTTTCTTGTTAGAGAAGCAATAGCATCAGGCCTATTAATAATAATAATAATAATAATAATAATAATAATAATAATAATAATATAACCGCTTCCTTTAATTGCTGTTGCTTTTAAGATGCAATTTTGCCGGGATATTGGCATGGGGAAACTTTCAAAAGTGCCAGTAAAAACATCGACAAAAGACTATCACAAAACAGCACACTTTAAATGCCACAGGGATCAAACAGGTACAGTCACGCAGGTAGAATATGACTCAGCTACTTGTTCTCTCCCTGGTGACTTGGGCTCTTGTTAACACTTAGCAGTGCTGGACACTGTACTCCGTCACCGCCGTGTCCCCATCCCGGTCCCGCAAGGCTCCACCTGTTTCAATCAACAAAAGTTGGTGCAGCCAAGGTCAGGGGCACGCGTTTCTCAAACACGCAATACTCTGAGTTTCTTTTTAAAGGTCAAAACTATTTGATATTTTGACCTAGACAACGACACAGTGTAAGCTATTGGCCAAGGTTGAACAAATATATCAAAAAGTTCCTAAAAGACAAACATGGTCGAGACCACAGATACAAACAAAGCGGTTTAAATGTGGTGTTTTAGTGTGTTTTTGAGTCTTCGGACTTTTGACTGGTTTCATGCAGCTTCCCATATCTCCCTGTCCAGAGCTAATCGTTGCGTCTCTACATAACTACCACGCCCTACATCCGTGGCGATCTGTTTAACATATTCTAACCTTGGTTTACCCCTACAGTTCTTGTCCTCAACTCTTCCTTCCATATGGGGCATGGTGGCACAGCGGTCAAACTGTTGGCTTCTCACCAAGGTGGACTGGGTTCGATTCCCGATAAATGCATGCGAGATTTTCGAAGTGAAATGCTATGTCCTGTGGTTCGGATTCCACGTAAAAAGGAGGTCCCGTGGCTCATAATCACGAGATTCAAAGTCACGAAAAACTACTATATTCCTTCCTTTTCTTCCTTCCATAACTAAGTTTGCTATTTCTGGGTGTCTTAGTATGTGTCCTACCAACCTCTCTCTTCTCTTCATTAGCAGTCGCCAGAAACATCTCTCCTCTCCCACTCGTCTTAATACTTCTTCATTTGTTACTCTATCCCCCCCATCTGATCATCATTTTCCTGTAACACCACATTTCAAACGCTTCTATTCTCCTCTTTTCTGCTGCGACAACAGTCCTAGTTTCACTTCCATAGAGCGCCACGCTCCAGACAAAGGCTTTCAAAAATGACTTTCTAATACCTAAATCTATATTTGATGTCAACAGATTTCTTTTCTATAGAAATGCTTTCCTTGCCGAGCCAACCTACCTTCTATATTCTCTTTGCTTCGTCCATCACTGGTTATTTTGCTTCCTAAGTAGCAGAGGTAAACCATGCCAAATTCGTAACATCTATGTTATACAGTGTTTTACTCCATACGGTTTATACACTGGAGACGTTTCTCAAGAGCTAGTTTTATTTTGACTCCACTGGCTCAAACTAAATTGCACCGACTGTAGTTAGCTTCATTTTGCCAGGATAACAGGTGGGTATAATGATGGCTCCTTAACGATAATCGCTAGAACTTGCACAACTCATTACGATCGCGAGCTGGCAACAGGTGCGCCTAATGCAGAATACTGTAGTTCCACTAATAAGACACCGGGATGGAGCACATTGTAGACAGTTAGTTATTGAGGTCTTAAGGGGCAGAACAACGAGGTCATTTGCCCCTCTTAACACAGATACAAGTATACAAATTTAGACTGAAGAAAAAATTAAACGTGGACACCTAAATATGAAACGACCAAAAATTAATAAAAATAATAATTATAATTATAAACGCAGGAACAAAGAAGTATAAAAAACATGCAGCAGAATCTCAGGTACCATACGAAAACTAAAGGTTAAATACTTTGGACATGTCTCAAGAATGCCTGACGACAGACCCACTGAGAAAAATTTTAACCACTTTAATAAGCACAATAGAAAGGGCAACTCTTATGAAAAATTGTTTTCTAACACCAATAAGGATCTGCAAGAAATGAACATCACTGATCAAGACATCCGCAACAGAACCATTTTCAAATATAAGTGTATAAGATACACTCATTTGTGGGGTTCCTAGAGCCAGAAACAGCGACCAAGAAGAAACAACATTGGACAGTTGAAAAGAAAGAAGTTGTGGGCAAGAGAATGAAGGAATACTGCCGCCAAAGAAAACTAAAATCATGAGGAGTTATTTATGTGGTCCTTAGTTGGCCAAAATCGATTATGATGAAACAAAAATTACGGAAAAACAAATACATTGAGAAAAAACTATGATTTATTTCCCTTAAGGGGAGCTGGGATTTCCTATTCTGTACATGTTAATTTTCAACCTTTAATTTACAATAATCTCAAAAACTATGAACAGGAACTAATTAGCCTGTACTTTTTCAGGGATATTCTCCAAAGATCATTTTTGATTTTTCGTGGATTTCAAAAAAACAAAAACAAAATGGCGTAATTTTAAAAGCATTTTCATGAACATTTCAACCTGACAAAATTAAATAAATTTTCAGCTTTGCATGCTTAAAAATTAAGTAAAAACATAGAATTTTCATATTAAGAAATTCATTTTAGCGAGAAATTGGAATCAAAAAGTTTTCCCCTAGCTGAGGAAACTGCGACAGTTATGGTTTTGCTCAACGCCGTAAAAATTTTGATTTCTTAAAAATGTTTTTTTAACGACTATTGTCTAATAGAGAGAAAACTACGAATCTAGAGAGAAATCTAGTGAAAAATAGAAATAAAAATACAAAATTGTTGGTTTAATGACAAGACGCACAGCTGTGCGAAGGTACAAGGTATAAGAAAGTATTCTTAAAAATGAGCCACGAAGAATAGAAATGCACCGTTAGAAAGCCAAGGGTCCGTAGCTTAATAAGACGTAAAAAAATGGAATTTTGAACATCTTGAAGATT
The DNA here is from genome assembly GCA_946902985.2 of Meconema thalassinum. NCBI lineage: Eukaryota > Metazoa > Arthropoda > Insecta > Orthoptera > Tettigoniidae > Meconema > Meconema thalassinum. The sequence goes on along the minus strand of OX336395.1, from coordinate 154,502,538 downwards.
TTCAACAATTCAGAGCCCCTTAAGAGAATACATCCTCTTGGAACACTCACATTTGTAGAGTAAGACCAGAAAAAAGAGAGACCGAGTCTCCAACATTGCCCGGAATGCAATCTGTGACCGTTTAAAAGGTAACCTATTCTTTAAATATAGATATTTTAGAAATATTTTTTTTCAATAGGTCAACACGATGAAGTACCCAATTAAATTGAGCAGGGATTACTACTCCTGATAACGCGAAGAAAAAAAATTGAACATTTTATATGCAGCACCTATGGAGTATATCAAAATGAATAATTAACCCATCCAATTGTTTATAGGTTGGCAGAAGTAGTAATCCCTACCCGATTTAATTGGGCACATTACATGTTGACCGACTGAAAAATAATTTTCTAAACTTCCAATGATATATACTGAGTATAGACAATTTCAGGCAATGGCACACAGAAGGGCTCCTAGTTTAGTAATAATAATAACAACTTAAAACAATTTTTCGTCATCCCAGTTGTCTCTGTAAATGGTTTGGTTACTAAGGACTGGGAAAGTGCAAAGGAGAAGCTTGGCTTGAAGAGGAACCATATGCAGTTAATGCTAAAGGCCTCTTTGGTACCGCGAGTATAGTGCGTAAGGTTTGGTCACTTCATTGACTTGCTCTGAACATCTTGAGATCCAATGCTATCATCAGTGTCTTTGGCTCGCAAGGAGTCTGACGGTGATGGTTTTGTAATTATATGTAAATTACATATATCGTGGAACCCAGCCTCCACTATCATGCGATGGAGAAGACTGAAATTCTACGGTCACCTCTTCCGGATGGGGAACAATAGAATCACCAAGAAGATATTCAACTTGAGCAGTGGCTACAAGACTGCCAGCTAGTGGCTTAATGAAGTGAAACAAGACTTCAGTAACGCTGGGATTTTAGACTGATATTCTTGATCGTTCCAAATTTTGTGATAGTGTTAACTCTTGGTCCGCACCACCCAAAGTGATAAGACCCGACCACCCCTCACACAGGAGAGGAAGGACAAGTTATTGGCTGGACTGAGCAGATATTGGAAAACAAAGAAAGCGTCGCAGAAGCACTAATCATAAGCGCTCCAAAGTGGGTTTAAATCACTAATAATATATAGTAATAATAATAATAATAATAATCATAATAATAATAACAATAACAATAATATATGGGAATGGAAGGGGGGTGTTTACCAAAGAGCTTATTGAACTCTGCTATAGAGGGCAAGGGGAGCAGAGGTAGACCTAAGAGACGATGGGTTAGATTCAGTGTCGAACGATTTCAAGGTAAGCGGTGTAGAAGCAGAGGACGCTCGAGTGCTATTTGCTAATAGGAGATCATGGAGGCGACTCGTTCGCTTATACTAGACTGGACTCTGAAAGGCGAAACAGTCTCAAATGAAAAGGAATAATAATAATAATAATAATAACAATAATAATAATAATAATAATAATAATAATACACCCAGTCACTTCCACTAGCCCCGGAAGCTCGTAATAGGGATCTCGAAACTTCAGCCCGAAATCGAGCCGGTCAAGTCAGGGTCTGGACTCCGCGAAGAGCAAAACTATAGTGATAAGTTGATAACATCCAAGTTCATCTGGCATCAAGAACGTAGAGCCGTGTTGGCCGAACTGCGCCAGAAAGTGACTCTCCTCCGGAAGCAGTTCAATGGCTGCCCGTCAGATGCCAGCACTTCCTGAGGGGGTAGAAAAATAATAATAGAAAAACCTCACAACTCTGTAGGACAATAAATATGTTTTCAGTTACTCTACAACAGTGGTTCTCAAGCTGGGTTCCGCATTTCGAATATGAAAACATTACTATAGACGACTTCGTGGTGTAGCCGCTAGCATTACAGTATTATTATGTCGCCCTCAAGGTTCAGGTTCGATTCCCGGCTCTGCCATGAAATTCAATTCTGGTCTGAAGGCCGAAACTCTCAGTCTCCTGAGACAAAACTGAGAAGAGATGGGTTCGTTTCCCAAATCAGCCATCCGGGAAGTGGTTTTCCGTGGTTTCTCACTTCTACTCCAGGCAAGTGCCGGTATCGTTTCTAACTTAAGGCCACAGCCGCCTCCTCACCAATACACTATACATGAGATTAATAGATGCACTTGGATGACCAGTTTCGATCGTCGAAGTGTATTTAATAACCTCATGTAATTTTAGAGGATTACAATTGGGCACAATCGTGTTGACCTAGGGACAGATGACCTCGTAGTTCCATCCCTTAAAAAGTTAAATTAAAAAATCGTGTTAACCAACTGAAAAACATAGATTGATTGTTTCAAAATTGAATTAATTAAATCAAATAAATATGAAATCGATATATAGACACATAACTTCTGATACATCCAACACAGAGCTCAAATTTCAATTGCGATTTTTCAGCAGTTGGTAGCACATTTTAAAATATGGCCGTGAAATATTCAGGTATAAATCCTTACTCATACCAAATAGAGTTTCGATAGTTGCAGCCGTTTACGAAAAGATAGGGGAGACGACGACGACGACGACACACACACACAAGGACAGACAGAGACACACACATCTATCTGCCCGGGTGATCTCATAAGGCTGCCCTTTCCTCATTTTTGCAAAATGTGAAAAGTAGGCTAAAAATAACTAACAAATAACTAGCGAGTGTAAAAATATTTGAAGAAAAAAATTAGAAATATATAAATAAATACATTTGAACTTAATTTAAAGTTGTAGGTTATATTTGGCTGATTAGAACCGCTCTTATCAAGTTCCAACGTTCGTTGCTAGGTGTTAGTGACCGTAGCATCGGGTAGCTAAAGTACTTGCTAAAACACTGTCTGTACGGTACCGTACATTACTCACCGATGATCGTTTGTCGAAAGAATATGAACACAGTCACAATTTTTGCTTCAAGTGTACAGTATGTCCGAAGTTCGTGCAAACCATAAACAGTGAATCACTGGTAACTTAATGGTGACTCAATTCACAGCGGACCTTTATCGACACGTCCGGTAGGACGTTAGTCTACTTCCGCTGGAATGATCTTTATTGCCATTATTCGCGCAAGGATAGGAAAGGCGAGCAGTTGAGTATTACTGTACAATAAATCGGTTTACAGGGGAAACGATAATTTTTACACCTCAATTAGGAGTGTAAAATAATAATAAAAGTAGTAATGGTTTTTAGACATTTCAATCTCGTTGCCAGCGTTTCGCATCGGTTGTACGAAAATCGCACCCACTGAGAAATGTGCATCAATAGCGCCCAGTCTAGAAATTGTTCTCGTGACAATACCAAATTGGGGATAATTTTCGCCCAAACAGTCATCTAACCAAGTAGCGATCAATGGTTTCGTCCGTATCAGCCACAAATACTCCAGGTAGAGACCATGATGGGTGCGATTTACAAGACACCTTCGCACCAGTGTACTATTGGGCTCGTCAGTTGGCATGCAGACTTAAAACAAAATTGCAAAAAGGGATTAGTTACTTTGAAATCTTTGGAAATATAGGCTAGACTTTTTTAAACATTTGAACTGTTGACCAGTCAGTTTTTGAAAGTGGAGATTGATTTATAAATACCTTACTGCGGCGTGTTCAGTATATACTGGCCAGCGTCTTGGTGAGGTATGCCATACAAACTTATGACCGCATGGTACACCGGGGCGAAACGGTGGCACTATATTAAGATGTCTGTAATATATTAAATTTTCTGAATTAATAATATTGCCATATGCAGAGGTTAATTGAATCCTCCAAGCGCTTTTCACACTACCAATCTAGTGCAATAGTGAACCGGGGCGAATCTGTATTGAGAAGTCGGAAAATTACTATAGTCAACAGAGCGAGTCCTCTGTCGCGCGCTCGCATGCTTCATGTATCTCTGGCGCTGGGGAAAATCATTCTGGTATAAATGGGCCGGCCATTCATATACGAGTGAGAATTTTAAAACGATTCTACATAATAACCACGTGATTTTCTATTGACACTCTCCAAGCAACTCGTCGAGCATCTCGTCGGTCAGTATTCTGGGCACTCACACAATACTTTGTTGTCCTTAGGGTCTGCACGCTGACAGCTCGAGTTGAACACTGAGATCGTATTCATTATACGCATGCGTTGCGTGAGGTGGCATTGCACACGTAAATTGAACTGTCCAAGAAGGAACGGCCCTGCTATACCTTCGATCCAAGCGGCTATGTCTTGGACTGTACCAGCAACACTCGCGGCTCTTACGGGAGCGTCAATTCCGTAGCGCTGGTCTAAGCGATGCCGGGTTCGATTATCGGCCATGTCGAGAGATTTCCCTGACTCGGGGACTGCGTGTTTGTGACGTCTTCAACATTCATTTCATCCTCATCGTGACACGCAGGCGTGACCAAACCTCTCCGAGGCCACATATTATTAGTTATTTATTTATTTCACACGTTACAGGCCTATTAGACCACGCGAAGAAATCATGACTGTTTGTTCTTCCTGTATTTCCATTCGTGCACGAAAGACCCTCTTCCTTTCTTCGGTCCACTTTGGTCTTTGGGCTGTAGGTGCTGCTGTGCTTTCACCAGATCAATTTTGACTTGTTTCATCCAGGGTGTAGTAATATTGAGCCGCAGTATGTATCTAAGAATTTTGTTGGCGAGTCTGGTTTTTGGGAGTCTGCTGATGTGGCCCATATTATTATTATTATTTATATTATTGGTAGTGTTACTGTTTTGTGAGTTTTAATCAGATACTGTCTTTCTGATTAACACATTTTCTTTGAATCTGATGATGATTATTATGCTTGTTTTAGGGGCAGAAGAGTGCCTCTTATTCTTTGCGTCTTAGATAAAATATCAGTTATAATTTTTATTGAAAACTTTGTGCCCTTTATTTAACTTTCGTTTGCTTTTCCAAGTTTGTACCGACGGTCAAAGCAGTGCACATAATTTCACGTACCATAACGAAGCTCAGGACAAGAGTTGAGTAGCTTGAACCCAAGCCAAAGCTATTTTCTAAACCCATCCAGGGATTCTCCTCACAAGTCTTCATACCAAAACTAGCGGTTCCATTCTATAATTCCAAGGAAGCAGCCCGGAGTTGCTACAGAAATCAATGATACAATCCTGGGCTGGGCGTATCCCAGTAATTACACATACGCGAAGCCAAGTCACAATGCCAGAGAAGGCAAATTGCTCCCACAATGCATGCACTACTAATTGTACACTATTACGTAATACAACTTCCGTACATTGTGAGGCAAGGCAGGGGGGACAATACAATTACTGATGGTTGATAACTCAAGTCACATGGCACGACATCTCTTCCTAGGGACATCCCGACATTAGTTCCGACTTAATCACAAGAGGTTCATATTCCTTTCATTCTTGTACTGCTTATTCACTAGTCTCATCATTTGCTTTTCAATCGATTCGAAGAAGAAGGTGATGACGGTAGCGAAAAGAAAGTAAGAAGATCGTCGTAGTTGCTATTACAAATTTCGCTAAGTTTGATTGATAATTCAATATTCGAATTCTACGGCATTAAATTACACGAGCGTGTGCTCAGAATAGCAGTTAAAAATACGGTAGACGAAAGTAACAAGACATCCCTGCTAGAAATGTCAGGAAATCCATGTTTTTTTCTTTTTAAATTTTAGAAAACACAATGTTCTTTTAACACTCACTTCCTATTTGTGAATTTCCTTCTACACACAGAAATATCACTCAAAATCTCCTCTAAAAATAGAATCATGCTGTTTGTGACAATACTGTCTCATTTCATATAATTGCATATATATATATATATATATATATTGTGCCCATTTAGCAAGAAATATGCCAATCACAGTATACCAGCGTAGCTCAATTCGGGATTTCGGGGCAGCGGTAAGTTCCCCCACTCTGTGACTCACATATTTTGGATTAATTAGAGGATACACTTGCAAAAATAACAACAAAATCAACTCCTATTTAAACACATTTAATTAATAAAATTAATGGCGCTACAAACATTTTAACAATTTAATTACTGACCCAAATATCAACTGCTTGTTCCAAATGAACAAGGGATCACAATAAAATAAACAAATATTGTATTCAAAACCTGCGGTTTCCACATAAACCAACAATTCTTACTTAGTCTCACTTCCATAAAGCACTAACATTAAGTTTACATAACTCCGAGCTCTTTGGCTCCATGCATTTACATTATTAAGGTGTCATTCTTGTACACCTCAAACACTATCCTTTATATTTTCTTATTTCTCAAAAACAAATATATAATTATATTTAAAAATCTAGGTTAATTCTCTAACTCAATATTTTGGGCATGTCCACACATTCAGTTGTTATCATCTCTCTTTATTTCACAAATATATTAAGGTAATCAGAAAATCAATTGTGTACTCCAGAGCGTGAAGGTACTTGACACAGTCAAAAAAACTATAGTTACTCCCGAACTCAGTTGCCTTCAATCAACTCGTGGAATCCCACGTCCTTACATCATTACAATAGGGATTGTTATTTATCTCTTATGTCTTAATAGACCATTATCATATAAGAAACTACGATCTGAACCGGCAAACGAAATATCCATCTACTAGGACCTCGGTTCAACGCCCGGGTCGTTAACAGCTTTAAACACTCCTGGTGTATTCATTTCTCTTTCCAACAGCTTACGAGACGGTCTCTGTTCCTTCTCGCTTTAAGAGAACTAGACTTTACTACTTGGGGTGCGATTTATGACACGTTAGGGTGACGGCGACTCCCTGTCTGACCCAACGTTATTAGCTTATTTCCAAGGCTTTCAAAACAAACCTTCCCATTATATCCAGTTCTGGGGAGACCGGGCTTTATTGTACCGTATACATTCAAACAACTATTCTTTGGTTCACAGACCATTTTCGTATCCTTGGCATTTATTAATTATGAGAGGGTCCTCATTGATTGGGAAGATTAATACACATACGACGACGGAGAATTACAGGGGCTTTTATCATAAGAAGATCCTGCATTCGAATCTCTTCGTGTGCCTCGGGAACCAATCCCTTACAGAGGACTTATACAAAATGCGATTTAGAGTCGGCCGTGGCCCATATGACATACGCTCATTAATACCATATATTAGCTCCCTTTTTAAATACATACACAATGCCTCGTGATACCACGTCACAAATAGAGGACTTATACAATTATCAATTCACTGCAATCAACTACCCTCCATAAGTAATGTACCAAGTATTTAACCACTACGCGTTCCTAGCGTGACACTTTAATATTATATTTGCGCTCATTATGCGCTATGCATTATTTTAAGCCGAAATTGTCTTCCCAAGAACTGATAAAATCTCTTTAGTAACAATTCATATTATTTTAATTCACATATTAATCTTTCCGTTGTCGATAAATCGCTCCCTGTTTTAAAATATTCCATTGAACCTCATCTCTTACACATACGTTAAGGCTTAACGTTCTTATATTCATATCAATTTATTTGATTTTTATTTAACATTTCCATATTTAATTATTATTATTATCTTTATTCTTTATATAAGCTCAAAAGCTATTTCTTTCATATCTCAACTTTACTTTATTTCAATGTCTTTCATGATAATTAATGATATTTCGCTTGCTCTTATGACATTTGTTAAATACATTAACCCTTTATTCACATATTTCCTCTACGGGATTTATTCTTTACATAATTATTTATAATTTCTCAATTTATTTTATTATTGTTCAGACCGTGTTCTTGATTATTCAGTATTTATTTATTTAAACACATCCCTTTCCCTCAAAAACTCCGGTGGTTTTGTACACAATCAATTTCTGACACCAAAATAGAATGAATTTAGTACTCACATGTTTCCAGATCATCCCATGATCTTTAATCTGGTGTGGCGCTTCATTTTTGGGCCCACTTTGACCTTTTTACTCCATATTAAAGGAATTCATCTTACTTAAAAACACTTTTTGATATACATTTAAAACACTTAATATTGACGACATTTTTATATACTGATGTGCTCCCTTGGAACACATAATAAACACTAAAAATATTAATTTAACACACAATCTTGATTATTTTACACTTTCACAATTCTCGATCACTAGGCCGTATTTCTGAGCCTATCACACGTGATCTTCTTAAATTCCCGTTTCCAAGGGTGAAATTTATTCGATGTCGGCTTCCTATCCTGCAGAATGCGAAAGTCCCGAAACATCTACTGTTCCCTGGAGTCCAATTCTGCTACTTCTATCCTGGATAACCGGCTATTTATCTAGCTTGAACGGCTTCTCTGTAGATCTGTCTATCGATCCTAACGAAAGTCTATACGGATCGAGGTCTCCTCTAAGATCTATAGATTTGATTTATAGCAGCTAGCACTTCTCGATTCTAGTACTATTAGAATTGTTCGCCTGCTTTCTGGAGATAATGTTTATAGTCTCCTATCGTCTTTATTTGAACTGTTTTACTATTCTGTTCTTCCCTTTTAGGTTTCTTTACTTTAAATAACAGTTTATATGTCTGGTACGATACTTCCGTACGTTATGATCTATTCGTTCGTACATTTAACGACCTATCGCCTTTAAGTCCGATGTTCGCGGCCTGCTCTGACTATATCTTACGAATTTTCACTTTAACTTGTATACAGTCGGGCCTAAATCCTATAATTAGGATTTTCCTAATATTTCACTACGGCGATACTTTAAAATTTCGTCTTGACCACTCCTTAGGAGGCAAGCAAGTCGTTGATACTGTGACGCCTGTGGCTATCGGATCTTACTTCTGCGGTGTAACACAGCGTTTCTCCCCTCAAGGAGTACTGGTAGCTGTTTTCGATGTAACGCAGAGTTACGTCCCCTCACGGACTGTCGGAATGACTACTTCTACGTCGTGGTGCAGCACTTCCCCTCACGGAATGCTCGTATGACTGCATGAGCTGATATAACTTCACGTCCTCCTGGACGGATTCGTACTGCGTGATGCGTGGCAACACCCTCGGGCTGTTCAAGACTGCATTCGGTGCTTATACTTGTTGCACAGTATGACCTCCCCTGAGGTTCATACGTTTGAAGACTTTGATGCAGCACCTCCGCTCACGGAGTGCTCGTTGTAAAACTGCATGTACTGTGATGTAGCCTTACGCCCCTCACGGGCTATCGGAACTGCATGGTTGGCTTGGAAACGCCCGAAGCTTTATACTATTTTACTACAAAAAAATAAGACTCTAGCCTTTTCTGTGGTCAACTTCTAAAATAATGGTGCCACCAATATAAAAATTATACCTTCCGAAAGCTCGTCTTCTCAATGTCAAATGATCTTATTGCACCTAAGAATCGATCGTGCAATTCGGAGATATTAATTAATTTCTCGTCCTCAATTGTGTGGGTGTTGCATTCCTTTTGCTCTCTCCCCTCCACAGAGGCTTAGGTAATTCCCCAATGACGTCGTCTTACGTCGGCAGTTTTCTTCTGCACAATATTTAAATGGTTTCTCGTTACTGAAAAATCTCTCATTCAAAATGATTCACTGTACTGTGCTTGTTTACTCATTATTATGCTCGTAAACGTGTTAATTTTAATTATTCCTCTTCTGGTGCATAAGCGACGTTGTCAATTTCCAGCAACGTCAGCTTGAATTCCGATTCAGGCTTCCTTGTCTAACACGGTGGAAATTTCCATTCAGTTATTAATACTCGTGACCAGCCCTCTCTTGAATGTCGAGTGGGGTGATCTCATCTAAGAAACATCTGTCCCTAGTCGCTTGCACAATGTTAAGCTATATTCCTGGCTTAAAATCTCTCTCCGTTCCTTTAGGAAACTATACGTTTCTTTCATTTCTTCCTTAAGGACATGGGTTCGACCTTCATGGGCCCTATGGCCCATGGGTTCAATATATATATATATATATATATATATTGTTTTGTACTACAGAAGAGGGAGAAAACTAAGGGATGACACGTTTCACTTGCCAAGCGAGCATCATCAGATCCAAATCTATCGAAGACAAAATAGCTCTACACTACCAAACCTACAATGATACCCACTAAGTCACTGCCCTCCAAAAACAAAACAACAACAAAAAAACGTCAAAAACTTACAAAGTGTGGCAACCATTACTGGTAAATTACTCGAGCTTCAAGCAACCGAAAAAAGAACCATTTATATACGTTTAAAGTTCTTTAGCATTAGTAAGTTATAAAATGCTACGTGTAATTGATGTGTACTTCTATGGGACAAAACATGACCTTAGCTTCTCAACTGTTACAACTCGTGGTGAAGGACAAACGAACGAATCAATCTTTTAACCACAAAGAAAGAAAATATCTATATCAAGCGACTAGGATTCAGAAGCAATTATCAGCAGGGAGCACCGTAGTCATGATTGAAGACTGTTCGGTCGCACACCATCTATCTGCGGCCTTCAGAAGATCGTCATGGTGTGAATTTGAAAAATGAATCTCGGGAAGTGAAAATCGTAAAATAAAATAATATAGATCATCCGTAAAACTTCGGCAATTTCGTAAATTTCATGGAAAACCCGTAAACGCTCTTTTTTATTTATTTTGTTGATAGTACACAACAGGCTCAGTGTACGCAGTAAAATACAGTTCGGCGGCTTCAGTGGCGTAGTTGATAGCATGCTGAGTTTCTATGCCCAAGGTCACGGGTTCAAACCCGAAGTCGTCGGATTTTTTAAGAGCGTTAAAAATCCCTCAGTATGCCTTCCTTCGGAGTGGAAGTAAAGCCGGCGGTTCCATGTCACAGATTTATGGTATGAGAAAGAACCTTCCACTAATTACACTTGGCGGCAGATGACCTCGTAGTTCCGCCTCTTAAAACAACAATAATTTAACTATACTTGTGTGAACCCAAAATTAGTAGGTTAGATTATTATTCGTAGGTTAGATTATTTGATAACGCTATATTAGCTCCAACGTTCGCCACCAGGTGCTGGCTGCGATTGCATCAAGTAACCAAGTCCACAGATAGGTGTCGTGGACGGTAGCATTTGGTAGCAAAAATAGCAACTACTTGAAAAATTGATTGTCTGCAGTCCTTACTTCAATCACAGATAACACACACTAATACAGCCATCACAATTAACACCGGTTATAAAACAAATTCTACACATATACAAAGTGTGTCGCGTTGTCGCAGTCCCTAAATTTAAGAACCATCCAAAATACAGTTCCAGGTATTTTAACAGTACAGTATTACGTAGTAATATCTGAGTGTAAATCTTATCGCTAGGAAGTTCACACAGATGTCTAAATGCATCGCAGTAAAAAGCTAAATTCAAATTTGATCTAATGTCAAAAATAAACACAGGTTTCAAAATTATGTATTGCTAACCTTAAAGCCAATAATGAAATCAACAAACTCTGCAGAACACAGGACTCTTCTATTCGAGGAGAGCATGCAATAAGCAAACCCCCAACAATATTTAATTTATTGCAGCCAATGACCGATGTATAGAGAGCAACAGGAACTTAGCCGCTGCACATTACACTTATAAAACCCTGTCGATTGAAAAATTGTGCATGATAACGTCCACGTTCACAAGTCAGATTCAGTCAGAGTAGGGCAAAATACTTACAAAATGTATTTTCAAAATAAAAATAAAAATAAAAAAAAAAAGAAGCTGAATCCCTGAAAATACAAAAATTGTATTTTAAAATAAATCTGAAAATTCCTAATACTTCCAGCGAAAAAGGTTAAGTTTTTTCAAATCAACGGTTTGCAAGCATAATTTATTGAAAGTGTTCAGTATTTTCAAAATTCACTTTAAAATACAATTTTATATTTTGTATTTTCAAGAGAATTTTGAATTTTGTATCGAAAATACCTTTTGGAAGTATTTTGCCTAACTCTGGATGCAGTCAATGTCTGGTAACAATGAAGGCTTTATTTTTACATAGTCGAAAGTGTAAACCATGGGCAGCAAAACGTGTCACCATATTTCTCAAGCCATAGTTAGCTGCTTTCCAGTCTGGAGATTTCAATCAATGTTTACCATTAAGTTTTGAACAGTCCAATAGCATGAGAAATGAAATAGCTCGCGCTAAGAGTTTATCACACGACCTAGTAGCTTAAAAAGCTTCCTTAGTCATTATTGCTATCGTAAAATTACAATTCTAAGAGTTCAATAGATATTAAACGGTAGTCAGAGTGAACGATACATCACGGTTATCTCCTGCTGTGTGACAGCAGATGACTACAGGTGAAGTTATAGGTGATCGAAGTTCCTAATAGCAATTGTATCTTACCTGGAAGTTGTTGGATGTGACTGCTGTCGACCACTACTACCACAACACACGCCAAGCGGCTTGGTGTCCCCACTACTGCACAGCTGACTGACTCATGGGGGCAGGCTGATATAAAGCGGAGGGTGGTTCCGCGAACATTCACATCATAACACCACAAAGTAACATGAATAGACCGTGACACAGTACGGACTATGAAAAAGTAAATGGTTAATTCCAAACGCAAAAACAAATAGAAATCATAATACAGTATATTATAGTAACAGTTTCTTACTTAACTAATGTCGACCAAAGTATTATGTGTACTCGAGTTTGAAGGTTGTTTGTGAAGTAACCAATAGATCTACATAAAATCCAATAACATCATCATTTTCGTCGTTCTATTTTACGTTAGCTCATGTAGGTTTGGAATTTTTAGTTTATATTTTAGTATTTTTTGTCGCAGTTGGAACACAAAAAGTGCACGTTTTTAAGCGTGTTTCAACCATGCGTCACATTTAAGAATTATTATCTCAAAAACCCGTCATCAGATCGAATCCAAATTTTAACACAATATACATTGGAATGGTGTATAACTATATTATTAATTTCAAAATTTTGCGTGTCCAAGAAAAAAAGTTATCATTTTTGTAAGGTAACTTTTTCTCGGCTCGGGGTGGATGGAAAATGTAGCTCTTGGTTGCGATGTAATCCTTATACATCAAAAAGTTAGGCTGTATGACTGTGAAATACGTAAATTAACTCGCCTATTTTATATCGGTTTGTATTTGTAGGCGGAAATAACACATCGTTCACCAGCTACCCGCTCCCAGAAAAGCTGTACAGCGTTGCCAAAATGGAGCCCAACACGCATCATGGCGTGCCTCGCTCGGAAGTGATGGGCTCCATCACAGCAACGCTGTACAGCTCTCCCGGGAGCGGGTAGCTGGTGAACGATGTGTTATTTCCGCCTACAAATACAAACCTATATAAAATAAGTGAGTTAATTTACGTATTTCACAGTCATACAGCTTAACTTTTTGATGTATAAGGATTACATAGCAACCAAGAACTACATTTTCCAACCACCCCGAGCCGAGAAATAGTTACCTTACAAAAATGATAACTTTTTTTCTTGGACACGCAAAATTTTGAAATTAATAATCCAGTTATACAACATTCCAATGTATATAGTGTTAAAATTTGGATTTGATCTGATGACGGGTTTTTGAGATAATAATTCTTAAATATGACGAATGGTTGAAACACGCTTAAAAACGTGCACTTTTTGTGCTCCAACTGCGACAAAAAATATTAAAATATAAATTAAAAATTCCAAACCTACATCAACTACCGTGCAATAGAACGACGAAAATGATGATGTTATTGGATTTTATGTAGGTCTATTGGTTACTTCACAAACAACCTTCAAACTCGAGTGCACATAATACTTTGGTCGACAGTAGTAACAATGTTACAGTTATAATAATAATAATAATTATTATTATTATTATTATTAATATTATTATTTATTTATTTATTTATTTTAATTTTATAGTCAAGCTTATGGTTCAGGTATTTCTTATTTTTATCCACCCAATACTTCTTCATCTCTCCGAGCGTAATTTTTATTTCTTCCACTGGAATCAATCTTCCTATCCTCGGTTTGTTAATCATCGTCTGTAGCGTAGTGTGTTTGTCTTTCAATATATATAGTGCGTCCGTCTTATATTTTAAGTCTGACATTGTAATATGTAACTCTCTCATGTCTTCCTAAGTTCTGTGATCCACCTAATGTTGCTCTTACTCTTCCAAAAATATTGTATTATTTTCCTACTGATTCTATTTTCTGGTGACCTTATTAGATGCCCCGAGAAAGATATTCACTTCTTTTTCATAGTGCTTGCCACTGGTTCTATATCTTTATAGACTGTTTTATTGAAAGCTAGTCTCCAGACTCCATCTACTTGTTAGTTTTTATTTAAACAAGTTCTCACTACAATACTACTACTACTAATAATAATAATGAAATCTAAAATTTCAGAACGGCGAAGAAATTGCTCAACGTTATAACACAGAGTGGCTGACAGAGGTTCAGAGGGACTTACAACGGGTCAATATACAAAATCTCGAGGACCGCACTGAGTGCAGGAATAAAATAAAAAATGTTAAGTTTGAGGATAGACCATCACGACAGCCTGGAAGAAAATGGACAGATGATTGTGAGCGGAAGAAGGAGCATACTGAGAGGATGAAGAAATTTTGGGAAGAGAAGCGGGACAACGCCAAGAAGAAGATGAAATCATGTATTCAAGTTCAATCGCTCTCCTAAAGGGGAACAATCGATTAAATAAATAATGAAATCTAAGAACAATTGGCTGCTTGTTGAAAAATACCATAATGAAATAAATATCTCAAGTAATAGTGTACTGGACAGACCTAAATTCAGAGGTCTAATTGACAATCATCAATTTTCAGACCAACCATTCATTGTATCCAAAAGAACCTCGACGGAGGAGCGCAACAAAAGCCATAGTGAGATTTCGGGAGATTATAAGAAAGTAAGATCAGCTAGAACGGTTTAATCGCGCCCCTTGGAGACGGGCATAACAATGTAATAATAATAATAATAATAATAATAATAATAATAATAATGTTATTGCTTTCACGTCCCTTTTAACTACTGAGGCTTTCAGAGTCGGCGGGGTGCCGAAATTTTGCCCCGAAGGGGAACCTTAAATTGCCAGTAAATCTACAGAGACAGCTCCCTCGCATTTAAGCACCCTCAAATGCCAACTGACTGCAGTGGGATTACAGTAGATCCTGCAACTTTTGGGAACAGCAGGAGAGAACGTTACCGCTGCGATACGTAGTCAATCACATTTATGTTGTTGTTGATTCACTTAGCGGTTTATGACATCGTGGTCATATAGCCCCGTGTATTTGTAGGTGTAGAATCGGTCTGATAACCTGTGTCATTGTGATGGCTGCACTATATAGCGTGTGTATTTTGTAATTGAGACTCAGATTTGAGTAGGAAGCTGCTGTAAGTTTAATTTAGGTACAATTCCACATTTCGCCAGGATTGTAAGTGGGAAACCACGCAAAACCACTTCTTAGTTTTTACCTCACGAGGCCTATTGTACCCCGTTCCAGCCCTAAAACCAGAATTAAATTTCTTGGCAGAGCCGACAATCGAACCCAGACCTCCGGGGCGTCAGCCAAGAATGCTAGTCGCTACACCACGAGGTGGACCCATGTTTGTTGTGTTGGGGGGAGGGGAGCAAATGGTAACGTTACATTAGTAGTAACTTATTTAAGATGGTGCGGACTATAGCAAGGGACTAACCACAGCAAGTTAATCAAACCTCCGAGTTCATTCGAGGTGTCCCTACCGGATGGTAGGAGACCCATGCCTTACGGGCTTCGTTCACTTATTATTTTGTGACAAATATTTTGTGAATTATTAGTAAAGGAACACATAACTTTTTTTTATCAACTGTCAAATAAACCATGAGAGAGAGAGAGGAATTTTACGTTTTCTTAGGTCACATTTGGATAATTTTATGGCATACTGTATAGTCAATGCATGCATATTTCCATTGTCTTTACGTCATATTAATCCGGACCCCGATTATTGGCTAAATCTACCCCTTAATACTTTACTTCAACGTACCTCGATGTGACACCGTCGTTACTAGAGGAAGCCGTTCTATGAGATGAATTAAAGACGTGCTCAACTTGATTCGCGGTAGTAGACTGAGTCTCGATATTACCTGGCAAGGCAGAGAAAGCTCTCTAGACGTTATTACAGTGTTATTGATTTGAAAACATCCTCTCCTCAGATGTCGGAGGAACGCCTATAAATATAACCCAGGTCTGCAAAACGCGGTCAAGGCTAGTCAGCTGTCACTAGGGGACACTTTTTAAACATAGAGCTCATCAATCGTAGGATGCTTAGGCAGGGATCAAATTCTTTTCAAGAAATAGGTCGGTCTTGAGATAAAAGTTATAGCTTACGTGTACTTGCAACTGGGTCATCTCTGTACGAGGCACGGTACACCAACTTGCTTTTTAACGTCTTATTTATTGTTCAAAAAATATCCAATATTTTAGGTTGTTTGTTGTTAATAATTCATGTTAAGGGCTTGGGACATCTTGGTCATCAGTCCCGTGTAGTTGGGTGAGTGTGTAATTTTGTCTGATAACCTGTGCTATTGTGATGGCTGTAGTAGTGAGAGTATTTGTAATTCAGGTGAGGATTGGGAAGGAGGCTGCCGTGGCCTTAAGTTAGGAACCATCCCAGTATTTGCCTGGAGTAGAAGTGGGAAACCTTTTCCAGGATGGCTGAGGCGTATCGAACACACTTTTCTTCAGTATTACCTCACGAGGCTGAGCGGACCACGTTTCAGCCCTAAAACCAGAATTAATTTTCTTGATACCTGACTGCATGGCTCAGTGGTACCGTTCTCGCCTGGTGTTCCCAAGTTTGCAGGATCGAATCCTGGCGCAGTCAGCTGGCATTTGAGGATGCGCAAATGTGAGGGAGCCGTGTCAGTAAACTTAATGGCACGTTAAAGATCCCCTACGGAGCAGCATTCCGGCATCCCAGCGTCTTTAAAAGCCAGAGAAGTTAAAAGGGACGTAAAACCAATAACATTTATATTATTAAATTTCTTGGTAGAGATGGGCATCGAACTCGGATCTCCGGTGCTATAGCCAAGAATGCTAGCCTCTAAAACACGAGGTCGTCGATAGTATGCATCAAAACAAGAAAAATGTCCAAGAAACATGGGTCCTAGTCCTATGATGCATATCTTCTGAACACAGGAGGCGCAGATCACCAGATTAGAAAGGAGGCAGCCATGGTCTTAAGATAGGAACCATATCGGAATTCTTCTGGAGTAGTGAAGTGGGGAAACCACTTCCAAGATGGGAATCAAACCCACTTCAATTTATGTAGTTCCAACCCTGTCAGTGTGGGATTGAATACGCTACAGTGCTTTAAACTCTGCGTTGTGTTGTCTTACCTACTTCGAATGGATTGTGAGTTTATGGTATTGTGATGTTTAAATGGCACAGTACAGTATAATTTCCCTCAGATAGTAAGCGCGATAGGACCGATGTTTATTAGGCATTCTCTTTCTCATGAGTGCATGCATACTGTCTGTCACCTAATATACTCGATACTTTAAATTTAATTTGCGTAAAGTACAAGGGAGTCTCATACATCCTACATAATTGCGTCAGAGATGTTTCTCTGCGTTTGTATGTCATTACGTGCTATCTGTCGCATGGACCACCACACAGTTTGCACACGCATAATTAATCTCCCGTGCAAATCCGGTGGTGAAAACAATGAACTGCAAGACGCGTCATGATTTATATCGTAATGCATAATTGGTTTTCATCGATTCTCTGTTGATCATTGCATCTGTAGCGTAAAACTCCTGACATACCCCCGCCCATTTTCTTGTAAATATCTACGATAGGGAGATAAGGTGATCCCAACGTTATAAATCTTAGTTTGATAGATCCTCAACTAAGGAGCATAAAAATTGGTAGATACACTAAACGCCTGTTAGTCATTTCTTTACTTGTTTGTTTCTTTGTTTAAGGGGGCTCATACACCGCCGGTTGTCAAAATTTAAGTTTTTTTCTTTTACATTTAAATGAAAGACAATACCTTTCTCAATATATCTGTTAAGTTTTATAAGTAAATTCAGCGTTTTGGCAGAGATATAGCGCTTTACGTGAGACCATGCGCCTATCTGTCAATGGAGTGTTTAATATTCAACGCTGTTTACCCGAAAGGTTGCTTTTTTGTTAGGAAAAACACAATATCTCATGAACTATGTGATGAAACTGGTTGAAACTTGGCAGATACATTTCAACATATGATCCCTAGAGGATGAACCTCATTTATGAAATGATCTAAAAAAATAATTGAGATATACTTGGAAAATTAAACAAAAAACTGTTCATTTTTTGAAAGACAAATTTAATATTTAAAAAATATATACTATTTACAATATAACCTTCATGGTGGTTCATCCTCGCTATTTATGCGTTTACTTTACATGAAAAAAAAATCATTCTATTCAGACTGGTATTTCTTGTTAAATCATGTTTTTTGTGATTCATGGAGTTTAAAATATCACGAATATTATCCTTTCAATATATCACGAAATACTTTATATGCTGCTCCTCTCTCTAAGTTAGATGAAAGCTCTATGTATTTACTATACATAAGTCAGTTTTCATAACTCTATGTTCCATATTAGTGAAGCTATGATATGATTCGTAACTGTATGCGAGAATTCCCACTGGCGGTGTATGAGCCCCCTTAAGAACTTTACATGACTTGGTTAAAGGCACATATAGTGTATCATATTACCAATGTGACAAAACCGATGTGCTACCAGTTGGAACACTTGTATTTAATTGATATTATAACTTTTCAGTCGGTCAAAGCAATATAATCCCAATTACCGTGACATGCAAAACAATTACCTGAAAGAAATTTACATGTGATTAAACACAGTAAACCCTCGTTTTTACGCTCTTCAAGGGACTGTGGTTTAAACGCGTAATAAGCGGGACTGCGCTATACACGGGAAATGATTTGTAAGACAGGAAAACAATTTGGGATTAATATTTCTGCAACGTATAGTATTTTAGTATTACTGTATTATTATGATTAATATTTATATTAACTTATGTATTAAAACATCTCAAACGTGCTTTTTATTTTACAATCTATACGAAATGTTCCCTATTTTTTCGACATAAAAAGCGCTATAAGCGGGAGTTATAATAATAGGGTAAAATTATGCAGTGTACGAACTGTCCAGGGTCCTTACAAAAAGAGCGTAATAAACGGGATAACGTAATAAGCGGGCGCGTAACAACGGGGTTTTACTTAATGTAGCCTATATTTGCTATGGGCTACAGAACAAATATATATATTCACATGTAGCCTATATTTCTTTCCGTTTTTATTTCGCATCTCCCTATGTTGATCAACTGAATAGTTGCAATATCAATTACCAATATGGCAACACTGAAAAATGGCTTCAAAGCTATCTAAAATCACTTGTATTTATGTAACTCGTCATGCATTTGTGACTATTTCAATGGTCGCACAGATACATCAGACGGAAGCGTATCGAAGTGGGTCACAGTAAAGTTGCGTGTGTTGGAGAGCTTCCGTTTCACGCACCTGTAACCCCTCTCTACTGTCCTGCAGCCAAACACACATGACGCACCGTCTCCATTTCACGACACACACAGTAAAAGCAACTGTTAATATTGTAGCTTTCAGTCGATCAACACGAAATACATTCCAATTATTGCAATATGTGAAAAATAACCTGTAATAAATTATAAGTGATTAAGATTTATATACGGTACTAAAGTTTGGTGCTTTTCAGTCGGTCAACACGAATGTACCCAAAAGAGTTGGGTTATACCCTAATCCTGGAAAAAATTACGTTACACTTAGGATGACAAATCTATGTTTGAAAATACAGGTGAAAATATTTACAATATGTACAATTATTTAGTTGCAGTATTGGTAATCCAACTTGTCAGTGTATGCTAATTGTAGTATGTTAGGTGGAATGCTAAAATGGTGATAGAAATCCGGAATTTGTCTGTTTGGAGTGACTATATGGTCGTAAAAGTCAACTATGGTTGTACTGTATAGTGTAGGCTATTACTTATCAGGTTGGATGTCTTCCGCGCTGGAGCTGCTAGCAGTGTCAACTTCACTCTTTCAGCAGTCTCTGTCGACTGAATTGGAATGTCATCACTGAACTGTTTTTTCCCTCCCCCCACCCCGTGTTCCTATGTGTTGTCTGTAGTCAATGCATGTGTAATTGTGACGTGTTGCCAAGTCTACCTAAGATGTATGTTATTGAATTCAGGAAGGTCTTCAACTATTAAAGTCCGTGGAACATTCCTCGAAACGCATAGACTATTAGCCATTCATACTAAGCGCACCCGGTCTTTTGACGACGTCCCGGCACCTTTAATACTGCCGCGACTGCCGGCCTTGGTTTATTGAAGAGAAAAAGTAAATCGTACTCCTGATCCAGATAACATTTACCTAATAAAATCCCCCCCCCCCCTTTTTATCTAGCATTGCTGTATCGCTAAGTCGTGTCTTGTTTCCGACAGGGTGTGTTTTTTAGTAGAGTGAAGAGGGGTGAGCTCTCCATAAAAATGTGTTCATTTAGATTATTGGGGTTATTTATTTTGGCTAGGTGTATCTCGATTGCTTTCTTTATGTCAAGAGCTCTGCCTTTCGATTCGTGATGATTCATTTTTAGGTCCGTTTCAATGTTAGTGAAGCTGTGCTCCGCGTCATACATGTGTTCGCATACGGCTGAATGCGTTCCGTATCTTATCGCATTCCTATGTTCATCGTAACGTCTATCTACTCGTCTTCCACCCAAGTGTATCACAGCAATAGTTGCTACACGTTCATAGATTAGTTTGGGGGAGGAAGACTGTGTGTGTTGATGGGATCGTCATTTCAAAGTTTTTCAACAATAAACAAATAGTTCTTTCTTCGGTGTTTAATGCCTTAATATTTATCGATAACAATTACCACACTTACTAAGTTTTCCGACGGGTTTTCTTGCACTTTGTTTTTGGAGGACAGAGACTTTCTGACGGGTTTTCTTGCACTTTGTTTTTGGAGGACAGAGACTGTCTGCGGGTGTCACTGTTGGCTTGGTAGAGTTTTGTAAAGCTATTTGTTTTGCATATTTGTAATAACCTGTGTATTTTCATTTTGCTAAAAGAAAAAAAATGGGGGCCAACACTTTTCGATCCAACCACGCAGTAACACCTTCATACATCAGTAAGTGAAGTAAGACAGTTTGATTATAAGATTGTCATATCTCAATCTTGCAACATAGTAGTTACCTATATAAATAGTTATTTTTTTTCATATGCCTAATGAAATCTCACTACTCTTCAAATAATCGGGGGGAAAATTATGGTATTTCTCGTGACGTGACAGTACTGTGTGCAGATTTGTGGTTCGTGCCGAGCTGCAGTGGGCAGTTGCCAAGACTAAGAATAACGCCTGTCCGTCAGCTCACCCGTGACCTGCTTCCGAGACATTCGCTGCACACCAGTATTACAAATTTAAATTAAATCGAATAATTTGCTTCTCGCTTACTTTTTAATACTGTAATACTCCTTCTGGTAGGTCATACTCCCTAACATCTCTCCTTTGAATAAAAAAAAAATATGGTGAAGAAGGACATTGAGAGCTGATTCGAATAAACTCACCGGACAAAAAGAAAAGATAGTCGTCCCCCACCCTCCCAAATCGTAAGATCACATGTGGTCGCGATGTAGATGACGTTTCACTAGTACCAGGGGGCCATGTGATCCTATATATTATTAGCAGGGAACCGATTACTGTGTACAGTAAATACATATCAATTTAAGAAGTTAAACTTAATTATATTATTTTGACGAATCATGGCATTGGGAGTTGAAAAGTGGATCATTCATTTTCCATATTTTGAAGTTTAGCACATATGTTCCGTATTCTTAGTCATTAAAATCAATATAATTCATATTTCGGCTAGGAAGTATTAAATTATAGTAAATTAGCAGTCCTGTCAATAATGGAGAAACAAGTTAAAGGCTATATTTAAAAAAAAAATCGCAATATAGGTTAAGTTGTAGATGTGGCAAAAATGAAGATTAACACTGCACTTTCAAAGAACCCTGGATATGAAGCATGCATGGAAGAGGTTGCTGAAATTTTTTGTGGGGATTTAAGTGTACAGTTAACGTTGGATTTAACCCCAGCAGGCATTGTGAAGCTCAATGGCACCATTACCTCTTCAATCTGATGTTGAAGCAGTTTCAGTCCATACATGTCTGTTCTACGAGACAATAGGAGAAGATTCACCTTCCAGTACTTAAAAGAACAGTCTGTAATCCACTGTTTTGGTAACAGAGAATAAAAGATGGAGTATTCCTCAAAGATCATATTGATATTATAATGAGAAGTGCAACGTTATGTTTCAAGTAGATCTACTTTGTTTAACTTCTTTGAATTTGGATATTAAAATACAGTAGAAATTATAAGTTTTATGTAATTTTAAATCCATATATAATTCCATATTTCAATAAAAATAACTAAATACATATTTCAGTCACACATATAAATCCCTTCCCAGATTATTAGGATGCATATTTGTGATTTAGGTGAGAATTGAGAAGGAGGTGGCCGTGGCCTTAAGTTAGGAACCATCCCGACATTTGCCTACTAACACTTGCAAAATGGCTCAGGTGGGAATCGAACCCACCTCTTCTCAGTTTTGCCTCACAAGGCTGAGGGTACCCCATTCCAGGCCTCAGACCAGAGTTAAATGTCTTGACAGAGCCAGGAATCGAACCCGGACCTCCGAGGCGACAGCCAAGAATGCTAGCCACTACACCAGGAGTTGGTCGTTCTATAAAGATCACCCGATTGCTCGGGAATGTACTTCTCGAACAGGCCAGACAGAAGCTCAAATAAACAGTCGTTACAGCCAAACCGCTAAACACAAACATTTCTACAGACAGCAAACAGACAGCAGTTTAGTCCACAGTGCTGGGCAAAAAAACCACCTAACAACTTACGGCATTTGATCCACCTTCTTCAGATAAAGGTCACCTAAGCGTAATACGGTCTCAACAGAGAATGCATTTGTCTTGCCAAATAGAGACAAGTTTCCATTCTTACGGTTACATAAGACTGAATGTTTGAAATAATGTAAATCTCATATTTTTAGGGTATAAAATAAGCCAGATTGTGTTCAAAGAGTCCACCTTCTGATTACTGGCACAATTTTTCAGGCCTCCACGGTTTGTTTAAAATATCCATCATATCTTGGTAGCTCCCCGTACACCACTTGTTCCTGGCTTCAAAAAGTTTAAAAACTTTCCGTTTAGAACTGAGCAATTATTCTAGGTGTGAGCCGTGTCTTGTGTGGGGTTTCGCTTAGGCTAATCAGCGGGCTCTTGGTGCCCCGTCCGGACCCCCACTGCGCGCTACCTCCCTTTTTATGAAGCGCACCTGCACCTCTTTCCTGCGAGAACTAAAATCTCAAGCAGCCATAACCGCCCTATGAAGGCTTCCAAAAAGATGGTGAGTTTTAATTCACTGGCCGTGGAAGCCAATATACCATCTTTTCCGTTTAGCTTTTTACTGCCGAAGAAATGAAGCATCAGAAGAAGACGAAGATGGAGAAAACAAGAGCAGAGTCACTGAGGATATAAACCTCCTTGGACCCTGCGTCCCGTATAGGGGACATAATTATTGTCAGCGCGCCAGGGAAAGTCAGCTGGGTTTAAACTGCAGGGTGTCCTTAAAATCGCGCCCAGCACGGTCTCTACCTGGAGTATTTGTGGCTGATAACGACGAAACCATTGGTCGCTACGTGGTTAGACGACTGTCTGGACGAAAATTTCTGATTGCACTACAAGCAAGGGGGTCTGGGGGTGTAGAACAGTATTGTCAGGAGGGCATATTCTAGACTGGGCGCGATTTACGCACATTCCTCAGTGGGCGCTATTTTCCCTTGTCGCGATTTTCGTACAACCGAACTGCAGATGCCTTCCCTGGTTCTGCATACCACGCATTCCAAAAACATCAAATTGTTCACTGCCTGTTTCTCGCATTCTCGCCTTCCTCTTTTCTTTATTAGTACCCTGTACTCTGCGAATGGGAAGTGGAAGGGGTCATCAGTGACAGACTACAAATTAAAGCTGGATGGACAGTAAGCATCATGAGGGAGGTAAAAGTAACTGGCTGTCTAGATATTTAGCTTAGGAATAGACAAGACCACGCATGCGTACAGCCGAACCCCCATTCCCCATCTTACGTGCCGAATTGACTTCTCCTGGCGCGCAGGCAATACCACATAGCGTGTTTAACATATTTCCCGCTGACAATCACAGAGTCTATTTGCTTTGATACCGGAAGACGGCAGTACATACTGAAATAGTTCACATACAATGTTCGTGCACGTGTTCTAGCAAGTGGTGAGAACACTGCAATCATTATCCTCCTAATTCTTTAAAAACAGTTTGCTCTCTCAATCCTAGATCCACCATTATATCTTCTTGGCTATCTGGGTTCAATTCCCAGATTCCAAGACATTTAATTCTGGCGTGAGGGCTGGTACGGGGTACACTCAGCCTCGTGAGGGAAATATGACAAGAGTGGGGGGGGGGGTTCGATTCCCACCCCGGCCATCCTGGAAATGGTTTTCCACTTCTACTCAAGACAAATGCTGGCTGTCTCCTTACCATTCCTCACTTGATTTAACAAATACATACACACCCAAATACACGGGGCTACACGACCACGATGCTAGAAAGCCCCTAAATAAAACAACAACAAAAAGGTTATATTATGTTGATCGGCTGAAAAGTTGCAATATTAGTAATTTGTGAATGAGGCAACACTTAAAAATGGGTTCAAAGCTTTCTATAATATGTTTACAACCTTAGCGAACCATTGTACGCAATTCAATATACAGTCTAAACTAGATATCTCGAATCGTTCGAGGATATCAAATTAATTTCGACTTATCGAAAATTCGAATTATGGAGATACGTAGCAAAAATTCCGAATCGGTGATATACTGGTCGCAAAATACTGTATGTAGGCTTACAACATATAGTTGTCTAAATTTCTTGCTTCCGAATTTGGCCAACTGTGGACCGCGAGTAACTTAATGCTTTCTGTCCAGTCTTCTTTTCTCTTCCCAGAACTTCTTCATTCGTTCAGTCCTTAATTTTCTCTGCTCCTGAGATATTACGGGTTTGGGCCTGTTCTTCAGTTGCTCTTAGTGAAATCTGTGATGATCTACTTGAGTTCTGAACTTCTTTCTGCTGAGGACCAATTCAGTTATAATTTTAATTAATTCTGTGTCCTCCTTAACCTCCTCCACCCATTTCATCGTCCTCCTCCTCAATCCAAATTATTGTCTAAATTTATGTAATAAAAATGTATGATCGTAATGATGACAGCTTTATTACATTATTTAAGTAAGTAACAATACAAAATGCAGAATGGCCTTTTTCATGACTTGTCGAAAACTTATTTTGCTTCATTTTCTGTGCACCAGCTTCCGCCACATAGTTCTCAACCACACTCAGTGATGTATGAAACAAGTCGCACTGTAAAAATACGGGAATATTCTAGATAAAGAACAAGTAGTTTAAGTGCCAGGGATATAATATAAGCTTCGCGACAGCGGAAAAGTCGAGTTATAGAGATTCAATTTAAAGAGAAAAAATACGCAATATGTGTGTCTACCGCTTATTATTCTCGTTTTCAACGGGGTCGGGAATGAGATGCCATAAAATACTATGTGGCGGATGGTGTTTACGGCCGGATGGCCTTCCTGATGCCAACCTTATGAGAGGAGTTAATAAGAGATGAAAATATGAATGAAGATGATTGAAACTGGGCAAGGATGCGGAAGGAAGCGACCGTGGCCTGCCAGAATTTTTCTGGAGTTGAAAATGGGAAACCACAGTAAACCATTTCAAGGACAGCCGACAGTGGGGCTCGAACCTACGTCTACCGAGTTAGCAGAGAGCTTGTCCCCATGGCCTAACGCTGCACTTAGCGAGCAAAGCTACCGCTGTCGCTTAAGATAAAAAAAAAGAAACCGTATAAAGTATAGAAAGATTGTTCGAGAAACAATAATTACTACGGGTTATCAATCATTCGAGTTACTGAAGTTCGAGATACGCTATCGAGGTTCGACTGCAATTGAATCGCTGTTTTTCGAAAGGGCGCAATCGACATTTTCACTTTTTTAGCGTTTTGTTTTCCTTTTGGATAGAGCCATCTGTTTCCTTCGAAAGGACGCTTGTGCAAACGTTCTTTCCGTATAAAACTCATGTTCAAAAATATTGAGTTTTTGAAAGGGCGGACGTGCGTCACACCCAAAGTACACGGGACTACATGACCGCGTTGTTGCAGCCCCTAAACTAAGGTGGGTGAGTGGTTATAGTGTCGGACTACCAACCCCAAGATTGCAGGTTCGCTCCTGGCCATGTTTTTTTTTTTAAGGCGACAAAAATCACGACACTCATGTCATACGTTGTTGGCATGTTAAAGAACCCATTTGAATTCAGTAGGCCGTGCTCAATGGCAAAATTAATCTCGGGATATTCCGCCAACACAAAGTTCCTCCATTCTCTACTAGAAAGCGCTGTATTGTCAAGGAGTTTAGATATCTAACCTCCTTGACTTTCATAGCGTTCAAAGGAACGACGAAATTCGACATGCAAGCTACCCTCTGGGTGTCAATTAACAAAGCTTGCACCAGGCATCCGAGGCCATACGATATTATTATTATTATTATCTAAGGAACCAATCAACAATGATTTTCTGAAGTTGTAAGTGTTTCCCTGTGCTTCAGATTTGTTGCAATTTTTGTGTGTAGCAAATCCATTGCATCTGAACACAATGCCTGTGCTTTAGATTTGCACTAATTTCTTAGTATTGCGAAAAAATTCCAATTTAAGTCCTAAACTGACATTATAGTTTGTGTCCACATTTGCCATATATTTGTGTAAATATCTGTCTCTAGCAAATAGATTGCATTTTCGAACAATTTAATGAACATTTGTGTGTCTAATTATTCGATTTTTTTTGAAAGAGCGTAGTAGCACGATTTTCTTTTGCGCATATCTTCCGGACAAAAATTTATAAAATTACTTTAGAGAGTGGAACATGTTCCATAAAAGCATGTTAGTCACAAAATCCATTAAAATAAGAATTAAATTAAAAATTGAGCCTTTGGGGAAGCTTTATTTAGTTTCCCAACAATTTCCTTTCGTTCACCTACGCCCTTTCAAAAACACTGATTCAATTATGGAATATACTAAATGGCAATGATTATGCGGCAGCATTATTTATTTATTTTTTACACAACAATTTAGAAAAAATCACCGATGAGTTACTTTGATCATTGTAACCATAATGCATCAAAAAACCTGTAAGAATGACTTCGAGACTATTTGGTTAAAAAACAAAGAAACTCACCCAATTCTGCCTTGTAATGTATCTCCAGTTCTGGGGAACGCCAACCAGCCACGTGCCAGATAACATAGGCTACTGGTGACAATTTCCGGAACCAGAAAAACAAGCTTGTTTGTGTTGTGCCCTGGCCAAGGCCGAAGAAGGCTACTTAATTAAAATTCAACAAGTATATTCGCTTTAAATGGGCTTGCCTAAAAGCTTCTAGTCTCATGAATTATAATGGAGGAAACCCGACTGGTTCTTGAGGAAGGTTATAAAAATCAACATGATGGTTGTGTCCACAACCCATGTTCTTGTTCCAGGTAGAAACACTCTCAATCTCGACGCTGCCCAAGCTCTTCCGTTATAGCCTATAGAGAGGAGTTGTTGATTCATTTTAGAGGCTTGGGGCATCTTGGTCGTCAGCCCCGTGTAGTTGGTTGGTTCCTTAGTTTAGGAGCTGCGACAACGTGGCCATGTAGCCCCGTGTACTTTGGGTGTGTGTAGAATCTGTCTGATAACCGGTGTTATAGGCCGGACGTTTGTTTTAGACGATTGTCCTTGATCTTGAAGCCTGCGGGTGAGCCTACATACAGTCACTCTCTCACACTATCGCTTCACATTTGTCACCACCGATCTGATGTAATGGAATTCCAGACTTGAGCAGACAGTACAGTCCACGCCGAAGTATTGTGTGACGCGGAAGTACAAGTTACGTAGTTACGAACAGAACGTCATTATATTTGCCAATGACTGTACTTCAGCAGTCGTGTGAAACAGATTAGTCAATCATCGGACTGCTTGGGGCAGCTGATAACAACACAGGTACAGTAGTAACTCGCCTCGGGGCTTCCATTAGGATTTTTCACTCGTCTAAAACAAACGTCCGGCCTTTATTACCCATTTAACATTTGATTGCCACTGAGCATGGCTACGCCAGTGCTTGTTAATTATTGTAGCAGGAGGCCCGCGCGGTACAGCGGAGGACACAGTGATGACAGAATGAGGTCTGTACATAAGTCAAGCATCATTGCGTCAGATAAGCGTCTCAGGAGCTCATGTCACCACGGACAGTTGTTAAACGATGACCAGGGTACTGGATCTGAGTCATATCCTACTCGCGCTACTGTACCTGTCAACGAAGCAGGCTGACGTGTGACACAAGTAAACAAAGAATAGTTCCCATCTCGACAACCGGCAATCAATTCGTGAAAGGCTAATAATATTGAGATGACTGTATTAGTGTGTGTTACCTGTTTTGATTCAAGTAAGGACTGCAGACAATAATTTAAAGTAGTTACTACTTTTGCTACCAATTGCTGCCGTCGACGAAACCTAGCTTGCGGACTTGGCTACTAGATGGCATCGCAGTCAGCACCTGGCGGAGAACGTTGGAACTTATAGAGCGTTATCAATTCTAACCTACAAATTTTGGCTTCACACAAGTGCAGTTAGTGGAAGGTTCTGTTTCATGCCATAAATCTACGACATGGGACCGCCGGCTTTACTTCCCCTCCAAAGGAAGGCATACTGACGCTCTTAAAAAATTCGACGACTTCTGCCGGGTTTGAACCCATGACTTTGGGCATGGAAGCTCAGCATGCTACCAACTACGCCACCGAAGCCGCCTTCCGTGTAGTTGTATTTATGTGATGACTGTAGTAGTGTGCGTAACTGCAATAGGGACAGGGATGAGGTAGGTAAATTAATATCCTGGCAGTTGCCAGGAGGAAGTGTGGAAAAACCCTGGGAAAAAAACGAACTCTCTCAGGATAGCTGCTGTCAGCACTGGGATTCGAACTTGCGATCTCCAGACTGGCTACAGCGGCCCTCACGGCCGTGGTGCACGATTCAACTAGCACGGCTACGCCGCAGGATTGTTACAGTATATAAAGAAACATGAAATTAGTAGGTACATTATGCAACGAGCCTATAATGGCTATAATTAGGACACGAGTATGTTTATAAAACGAGCATATGCGAGTTTTATGATTTCCATACGAGTGTCTTAATTACCATTATAGGCGAGTTGCATACGACTGTTTATGTTCGACGATAATTATAACTTTATTATATGTTTTAACATAAATATTCATAAATATCTGTTGAGATCGTCACTAGAATTTTGTGATCGGGTGCTGCGCTGGGTAGGATATCTCTGATTTCCAAGCTCTCTGACCGACCGACGCATGCGCTCTGTGTGCTTCAATGCCATATGTACAGATTGAGCACCAGTATTCAGTAAAAATGTCACCGAAGTCGTTTGAAACGCGCTGTGTAGAAATTGGGTTTCGGGATATTAAGGTACAGTGCTATTTCTTGTCTCATATTCACCAGTTTATTTACGCGAACATATGGACGGTGCACTTTCGGTAATTTATATAGACATGTTGGATTTTGAGCGCATGCGCGAAGGTATCCTTATCTAATTGGTCAAACAACCGTTTCTTGAGCTGTGATTGGTGGGAGAAACTGTTTCATAATGAAAAATAGTGTTATAATGGCCATCATTATGATACAGTTTTCAGACATATAATAGTCAGGGTCAAACATAAAATAATAATAACTTGGGCTGTGTATTCTGTATTCTGTCAGGATGGTTGTATAATGAAAGAGATAACGTCCTGCTGTAGAAAAGCCAATGCTTGAGTTTCCAGTTGCGATCTACTGTATTTTACCAGAAAGGTAGTGTAGCGTAGAAACTTTCTCTACATCACTCAGTATTTACACGGATGTTGCTGTATGGAAGTGAGAACTGGGTATATTCAGGATAATAAGTTGATATGGGGATAGAACGAATGACTGCTAGGAAAAATACATACGCGAGCAATGGCAGGAAGGTACACGTAATGGAGAGATGAAGGCTAAATTGAATATGAACATACTAGATGAGCCCGTTTGTGTGAGCTGACTCAGATGGTGGGGTCAAGTGCATAGAATGGGGGAGGAGATATTACCTAAGAGGTTAATAATAATATTACTGTCATTGATTTTACGTCCAATTTTAGAGACGCCCGGGTGCCAGAATTTCTCTCCGAAGGGAGTCATTAACGTGCCAGTAAATCTACTGACACGGCTCCTTCGCATTTGCGCACCATTAAATGCCAACTGACTGCGCCAAAATTTGATCCTGCAACCTTGGACACAGCAGGCAAGAACGTTACCGTTGCGCCACGCGGGTATAGTGGGAAAGAGAAGCAGCGGTAGACCTAGGAGGCGACGATTAGGTTCAGTGTGTAACTATTTGAAAGTGAAAGGTGTAGAAGTAGAGAAGGCCACAGTGCTAACTGCAAATAGGAAATCATGAAGGCGACTCATAAGCATACTGCCGTTTGCTTACTACACTGGACGCTGAAAGGAAAACCGTATCAAACAAAACTGAATGAATCGAAGTTCTACCTTATTTTAGGCATAACTTCCATATTTCACATCAATACAGAAATATTTCCAAAATAATCATTTCATATCGATGAGAGTTAATGAAGTTTCGAGTTATGAAGTAACGCAACAGTGCTAATTGGCGGCAGTGTTCTATTAGTAAGAAGCAGAGTGATTATGGTAATGTTATATCACGAGAGAAAATCTCCAGGATAATAACGAGAAAGTCGAGGAAGTTGATTAGAAGTAACTCCAAGGACAGTGTGGATAATGTGCCATTAAGTAGATTACAGCTCGGGAGTTGCATGAAGTTATGTAAGGAACGTATGCGCAAACCCTAGTGGGCTGAGCTCTTCTTATAGGTATACAGTACAGTGGTCGGTTAGAAGGCTCTTGAAGGCGAAGAAGTAGTCTACAGTAAACAGAATAGCCCAGTCAATCCGATCAAAAATCAAAGCAAGTTAACAGTTTTATGCGGCTCATAACTCCAAGACCCATGGGACCTTCTTTTTACGTGGAAACTGAACCACTGGACGTGACATGTCCCATCGAAATCTTCACAGCTGCATTAAACAGGAATCCAACCCAGAGCATTTTTAAGAGACAGAAGGTTTAGGGATACACAATGGTTAAAGTACACTAGTCAATAATAATTTCAACTTGAATTTATTTACATCTGTGATATGTCTCACGAATCTGACGGCAAATTCAGTACAGATTATCTGAGACATAGTAATTATTTTCTACAGCATATATACAGATTGTATTTCAATACAAGAGTGCATGCAATAATAAGTTTATGTTATAAATTAATGGTTATTAAGGTAATTTTCTTTAATGAGACGTATACCTAGTTGTTTGCTGTCCATGCTGGACAATCCAGGCGGTAGTTCATTAAGTAGTGATGGTACAATATAACTTAGTCTCTTGAAACCATAGCTATTTACACATAAAGGTTTTACATATTTAGTACTTGTTATGGCTCTTGTTTGTATGTTGTGAGAGACATTATGCCTGAATCTTGCATCATGGTAGTAGAGATTCAGTACAGTAATTTGAAACAACTCTTTAATATTAAAATAAGAGATACCAGTGAAATATTTAAATAACCTATTTTGGCTATCTTGCAGATTGATTTCCCAAAGCTAATATGGCATATCTTAATTTGCTTTCAATCAGAGCACTAGAGATACTTTTGTAAGTATGTTTATCTACATAAAAGGTGTAAAGGTTTGGTCTTTGTCTTAGGATTTATCTCTTAATCATGTTTACTGTGTGTGTTCATTTTAAAGTGTTCATCAAGGATAATTCCTAGGTATTTTTGTGTCAAAGTACTATTTATAAAGGTGTTACATTTATTGAATTCCTGATTTTTATTTAGGATTAGTTTTTTATTTAAGGATAATAAGGATGGTTTGGTGTATGCATGATATGCTGAGGTGTGTCAGCTTGTATTTTTCTTGAGTAAAGTGACAACTCAAATGTGCATTATTTTAGATTTGGTTGTTATTTATATACAAATTATTGTCATGACATCATTTTGTAATGTTATTGAAGTCTTCATTAGGTGTATCAAAAGCTGTTTTAGAGTCTTTGTGCATGGTAAATATAGTGGTGTCATCGGCATAAATTAATATTTTACTGTCCTTAATGGCTTCATCCATGCCATTTACGAACAGGTTATATAGTGTAGGTGAGATTATACTGCTTTGAGGAATACCCTGTGTTCCTTCTGATGTGTCACTGATAGTGTTATTGATCATAACTACCAATTCCCTGTTTTTAAGTCGTAGGCTACCTCCTATACCAATAGCGTGTAATTTAGCAAAGTAGTTGATTGTGATTTATGGAGTGAAATGCTTTAAAAAAGTTTTAAAAAAAGTACCATAATATGATTGTTCTTATTTAAAGCATTCTTCTTGTCCCGTTTCGGCCAACTAGACCACGTTATTTCAATTGGTTTCTGTGTCGAACTTTAATATTCACCCAGTACTGTCGCATGAATTCTTGATGTCATGGCTTCCTTCTTCCGTCCATTTCATGCCTGTTTTAAGCTTAGGGTTTTCTAGACACTCCGGCGAGTTGTTAGTTTCATCTTAAGTGACACACGCTCCTGCACATCGTCACATGAAATCCCAAATTCTTATAAATCTCTGCCTACCTCAGTGAACCAAGCCCCCCTTTGTTTTCTTCTCTAGAAAGTAGGTAAAGATCCTGTTTTTCAATCTCACAGAGCTCATTCGTGTCATGTGGCCATAAAATTTAATTCTTCTTTTACTGATCACATCTTATTTTTTCCACGCGTGCGTAGAGCTCGTGGTTGTGCCATCTCCTATATTCACCATTTTCTTTTACTGGGCCCAAGATTTTTCCCTAGGATCTGCCTTACTTTTACTTCCAGTTTCTCAAGTCATTTCCTATGCATTGCAAGGCATTCCGCAGCAATGCCTCCGGGCGGATGAATGTGTGGCAGTGTCTTAGTTTGGTATTGCTTGCCACGGTGGGCGAGTGGTCAACGTGTCGGTCTACTAACCCCAAGCTTGCAGGTTCGCTCCTGGCCGTGGTAAGTGATTTTTGAAAGGCTGTAAAAATTGCGACACCATGTCATACGATGTTGGCATGTTAAAGAATTCAGTAGGCCGGGTTCATAATGGCAAAATTAATCTCGGGAGTTTCCGCCAACACAAAGTTCCTTTCTCTACTAGAAAGCGCTATAGTGTTCAAGGAACAGATATCTAACCACCTTGACTTTCATAGTGCTTCAAGGAGCAACGAAATTCGACATGCAAGCTACCCTTTGGGTGTCAGATAACAAAGCTTGCACCCGGCACCCGAGGCCATACGATATTATTATTATTATTATTATTATTATTAGTTTGGCATTTAGGGATATTGATTTCTTGTTGTAAACATCCTTTGATAGATGATACACCATTTCATTTTTTCTGATGCATGATTCAAAAGCTGCCATCTCGGTAGTGTTGGACTCTTATCCGCTCACCTAGATATTATTGAACGATTTATTTACACTGTACTTATACAGGCCGTACGTTTGTTTTAGACGATTGCCCTTGACCTTGAAGCCTGCGGGTGAGCCTACACACACTCACTCTCTCACCCTATCGCTTCACACTTGTCACCACCAATCTGATGTTATGGAATTCCAGACTTGAGCAGACAGTACAGTCCACATCGAAGTATTGTGTGTCGCGGAAGTACAGGTTACATAGTTACGAACAGAATGTCATTATACACACATCAAAAAAAGTTTTGCATCACCTCGGTTCCCAGATCTCCGGCATATAGACGTTGACTGTGTATATTGTATCCAAGATACAGTCCCTTTGACTGTTCATAGATGTCACTAAAACTGCTCAAAGATGTAAACAACCATGCATGAGCAGGGCCTATTAGACGGAGGGGGTACGACAGCCGATCAGTTCCAGTCATTCCACCAGGACGAAGGTACGCTGCTCATGTTGTCTGTAGTTCTACCATGCCTAGAAGGTCAATACCGCAGTTCGATCGCGTCCGCATTGTTACTTTGTGTCAAGAAGGGCTCTCAACAAGGGAAGTTTCCAGGCGTCTCAGAGTGAACCAAAGCGATGTTGTTCGGACATGGAGGAGGTACAGAGATACAGGAACTGTCGATGACAGGCCTCGCTCAGGCCGCCCAAGGGCTACTACTGTAGTGGATGACCGCTACTTACGGATTGCCGCTCGGAGGAACCCTGACAGCAATGCCACCATGTTGAATAATGCGTTTCGTTCAGCCACAGGACGTCGTGTTTCAACTCAAACTGTGCGCAATAGGCTGCATGATGCGCAACTTCACTCCCGACGTCCATGGCGAGGTCCAGCTTTGCAACCCCGACACCATGCAGCGCGGTACAGATGGGCCCAACAACATGCTGAATGGACCCCACGGAATTGGCATCACGTTCTCTTCACCGATGAGTGTCGCATATGCCTTCAACCAGACAATCGTCGGAGACGTGTTTGGAGGCACCCTGGTCAGGCTGAACGTCTTAGACACACTGTCCAGCGAGTGCAGCAAGGTGGTGGTTCCCTGATGTTTTGGGGTGGCATTATGTGGGGCCGACGTACGCCACTGGTGGTCATGGAAGGCTCCGAAACGGCTTTACGATACCTGAATGACATCCTCCGACCCATAGTGCAACCATATCGGCAGAATATTGGAGAGGCATTTGTCTTCATGGACGACAATTCTCAACCTCATCGTGCACATCTTGTGAATGCGTTCCTTCAAGATAACGACATCGCTCGACTACAGTGGCCAGCATGTTCGCCAGACATGAACCCTATCGAACATGCCTGGGATATGTTGAAAAGGGCTGTTTATGGACGTCTTGACCCACCAACCACTCTGAGAGATTTACGCCGAATTGTCGTTGAGGAGTGGGACAATTTGGACCAACAGTGTCTTGATGAACTTGTGGATAGTATGCCACGGCGAATACAGGCATGCATCAATGCAAGAGGACGTGCTACTGGGTATTAGAGGTAGTGGTGTGTACTGCAATCTGGACCACAAATGCTGAAAGTCTAGCTGTATGATGGTACAACATGCAATGTGTGGGTCTCATGAGCAATAAAACGAGCTGAAATGTTGTTTGTGTTGATCTCTATTCCCTTTGTATTTAACGGTTCCGGAACTCTTGGAACCGAGGTGATGTGTGTATATCCCTCACCCACGTCTAGCTAATTGCGTGCTTGTTTAACGTGATACACACTGTTTTCTCAAAGGAGATCTTAAGACCTGGTTTTGCTGCTTGAGTCTCAAGTTGGAAGATCTGCGCTGCTGCTATGTCAAGGTAATCTGAAAAAATCGCGAGGTCACCTGCGAAGGCTAGGCAATCAACAGTCATGTTCAGGTTTCTGTAACCCAATCAGACTCCATTTACAACTGCGTTGTTGTTAATTTCTTTGCGCCACTCTCGGATGACTTTCTCCGAGTGCACAATTGAAAAGCAGAGGCGATAATTCATTTCCTTGCCTTACACCGGTCCTGATTTCCAACGCGTCTGAAATTTCTCCCCTAAATTTCACTTTGGAGGTGGTGTTGGTCCAGGTCTTCTCGATGATTTTTCTTGTTTTGTTGTCCAATTCCAGTTCCTTCAGGATTTGAAATAGGGTGAATCGATCAATGGAGTCAAAAGCATTATTTATTTTAAATATCTATCAACAAATAAATAAATACAAGAAGTAGGAAATAATCCACAAGATACACTAAAAAAACAGGGTTTCGAGGGAAAGTTGATACATGCGAAGGGTTTCAGGAAAATACATAGCTCAAAAACGAAGGTCTTCTGGACTGAAGACAGAAGACGACTTATGACCGCACGGAGAAATTTTGGGAGAGAAAAAGGGATTGGCAAGTCTGTCGTTTGTTTAACGCGGTCCAAAGTAGGTAAAACATTTTATTTAAACTAACCAGCCTTCATAACACGACAGAACCGTTCCTTAATAACTAAAAAGAAAATAGGGCGAGGATTCGCACACGGCAACAACGCCTTAACGTCATCTGTTTGGAAACCATCACAACATATTGGAATTGCGAGGCTGCATAAACAACCCCAGTATCAAATTTCTATCGCGCATGCGAAGAACACACAGCTGAATATGTATTAGTATCCAAAGTTTAATTTCAGATGTGCACTTGTGTCTGTGTTTCGTAATATTTATTATGACTACTCCAGCTGAAAATGAGCGTTCACGAGTGAAATTGTGCTTTTACTGTAACTTGGATAGGATCTCTAGATTAAGGCAGCTACAGTAGCAAGAACAAGGTCACACACATCCACTCGAAGGCTCAAGTGTTCATTCAAAAATCATCAATATTGAATTTTAACTTTCCTCATATTTGTGTTTTTGAAGTTTTTGC
This sequence comes from Meconema thalassinum, assembly GCA_946902985.2. NCBI lineage: Eukaryota > Metazoa > Arthropoda > Insecta > Orthoptera > Tettigoniidae > Meconema > Meconema thalassinum. The sequence continues at coordinate 154,465,968 of OX336395.1, read as the reverse complement.
TCGTCATCGCTGCTATCTGCTGATGAACTAATATAATTCGTAATTATGTACAAATAATCATTTTTTTTTGTTTTTTTTCTCTTATACTGGCCACGTGGAAGAATATTCTTTAAAAAATTGGACATCGTGATCATCATCCCCATGTACGTGAGTGTAAATATGTGCGTAGAATTTGTTGGGCACACTGTGTTATTGTGGTCTCTGTATGTGTGACCACTTCATGGTGTAGCAGCTAGCACTCTTGGTTGTCACCCCAGAACTCCGGATTCGATTCCCGGTTCTGCCAACACATTTGATTCTGGCGTGAGGGCTGGAACGGGGTACACTCAGCCTCGTGAAGCAAAACTGAGAAGAAGTAGGTTCGATCCCCAACTCAGCAATCATGGTTCTTTCTCTAGTACTGACCAGGTGGAACAAGATTTTTAAAGTAATGGTCATAGTGGTCTTCAGCCCGAAGTACTTGATTGTAAGTATATGCGTAGAATTTGTCAGGGACACTGTGTTACTACAGCCATGGTCTCTGCAGTAGTATGTGTACTTGCAATTTGTGTAGGAATCGAACCCGCCTCTTCTCAGTTCTGCCTCATGAGGCTGAGTGCACCCCGTTCCAGCCACTACGCAACGATAATTAATAATAATAATGTTATTGGTTTTACGTCCCTTTTAACTACCCTGGCTTTTAGAGACGCCGGGGTGCCGGAAATTTGCCCCGAAGGGGATCTTTAACGTGACAGTAAATGCACTGACACGGCTCCCTCGCATTTGCGCACCCTCAAATGCCAGCTGACTGCGCCAGGTTTCGAACCTGCAACCTTGGGCTCAGCAAGCGAGAACGTTACCCCTGAGCAACGCAGCCAGCCGCAACGATAATTAAGGCCTCGGCCGCCTAAATCCCAATCGTCGCGTCGCCTCAATTACAAATACACATACTAGTACTGACATCACAGATTAACAAATTAGTTACCTTAGTTTTGAAGTGGGATATGTCTTTTTTTTTTTTTTTTTTTCTTAAATGAAGGAAGATCATAGGTCCCAAATTCCAAAATAACAAACAAGTTTTCTATAGGAACGACACCCTGCATGTCAAGTTCGAGAGACTTTCAGATACCACACGGAAAAGAAGGATTGATTTCTATGGACACATACCCCGAATAAATCCTGCCCGAATAACCAAGCAAATCTTTGACTTACTTTTCAAAAAGAAGATTAAAACCTTTTCAAAAAGAAGATTAAAACCTAATTGGTTTACGGAAGTGGAAAAAGACCTGCGAGAACTCTAGATTACTGAACTCATGATAATGAATGGTACAGCCAAAACAGTGACCAAAGACAACACTAAGAAGTTCCAAGTCAGAGTCGACACCAGAAAACCGATGCAGATATCAGAAGGGGAAAGTAAGAGATGATCAGACAGAATGAAGAAAGTATTGGGAGAAAAGGAGAGCACAAGCATCTACAAAATGATTGATCTGACGTACCGGTACCCCAAAGTGGGTGATTTGAAAAGAAGAAGACATACTTACAAAATATGATTCATTTAATATATTTACGAAGTTAGAGGGTACCGGTACCATGCCAGGCATTTATCTGGATATGAAAATGGGGAAACCACGGAAACTCATTTCAAGGATGGACGATGGTAGGGTTCGAGTCAAGTGGTCTTCCGAGATCGAGGATAGCCTAGTCTCAAGGCTTTGAGCTTTCACGTGCGTAGCTACCACGGTTGTTTTTATTTCTAAGGAGACTCTTTTACATGACAATATGAAGGACTGGATGGAAAGTATACTACTTGTCACGCATGGCTGATGGCGCGTGGAGGTGGAATAAGACCGCACAACTATATGAAGAGAACTTTCACGAACTGTGACACTAAGTATGCGTACTCCCACGTCCAGTCTCGCTTTTCTCACCACTCTTTTGACTTCAAGGACAGAAAGGAAAATGTTCATGGTATAGACTTCTCAGTCGATCAACACGTATTTATGCCCAACCTCTTATTATACAGTACTTTTCAGGAAATATGATAAGACTCTATCCTGAATTTTTGTTTACATGTGATTTATTATTATGCACAGATTACAACGATACCACGGAGGTCCAGGTTCGATCCCCAGCCCTGCCAAGAAATTTAATTCTGGTCTGAGGGCTGGAACCTTAGTCTCGTGAGGAAAAACTGAGAAGAGGCGGGTTCGAATCTTACTTAAGCCATCCTGAAAGTGATTTTCCATCGGTTTCGCACTTCTATTTCAGGCAAATGCAGGGATGGTTCCTAACTGAAGGTCACGGCCGCTTCATACCCACTTCTTACCTCAATCACAAAATCTAAACACATCCAAGTACACGGGGCTACATGACCACGATGTCAAAAAGCAACAACAACAAATTAAAACGGGTGGTGGACGAATCAAAGAGGATATAAGAAGTAGGTTAACAAGGACAAGGAAAGCATTTCTACAGAAAAGGAATCTGTTGACATTGGGTAGATTTAGGTATTAGGAAGTCATTTTTGAAAGCCTTTGTCTGGAGCGTGGCGCTGTATGGAAGTGAAACTAAGACTGTTGGTGCAGCAGAAAAGAGGAGAATTGAAGCGTTTGAAATGTGGTATTACAGGAGAACGATGATCATATGGGTAGATAGGGTTACAAATGAAGAGGTATTAAGATTTGTGGGAGAGGAGAGATGTTTCTGGCGACTGCTAATGAAGAGAAGAGATAGGTTGGTAGGACACATACTAAAACACTCAGGAATAGCAAACTTAGTTAAGGAAGGGTCGAGGATAAGAACTGTAGGAGTAGACCGAGGTTAGAATATGTTCAACAGATTGCCTTGGATGTAGGGTGTGGGAACTATGTAGAGATGGAACGATTAGCTCAGGACAGAGAAGCATGGAGGGCTGGATCAAAACAGTCAAAAGACTGAAGACTCAAATAACGACAACAACGGTGGGTTACAAGGATGCCAGGTTTCGTTCGTTTAGGAAATAGGCATCTCAAGTGATAGTACAGCTCTAAATTCAGGAAACTAGTGGACAATCAATCATCAATTGTCTGACCACCTGGATATTACATCCAACATAACCTGGACGAGGATCGCAAAAAGAGCCAAAAAGAGAGATTTTGAGAGGATAATAACGCAAGATCAGCTAGATCGGTTCAATCGCGCTCCTTCGACGAGCATAACGATGTAATATTAACAATTAATAATATACTAAAGAAATACAAATGGATTTAGACAAATTGAAAATTACTGAACATCAAATTGAACATAGAGAGGAGAAGCGGCTTCTGAATAACAAATACACTCGACTAACATTCAAAATTTCACAGCGTAAGCAATATGTTATATCTGCCGAAGAACGGGCTGCAAGATCTTCCAGAATGAAGAAGTATTGGGAAAGGAAAAAATTATCAAGAATTAAGAACTGAACTTACTGTAGTATTTGAAGACTCTGTATATAAGGTTTGATTTTTGGTGCTCCAATGTGGGCGTAAACAGTGTAAATAAATAAATAAATTCTAAGAGGGAGATAAAAAAAAAGAAGGTAAGAGAGTAACGAGCGCCGAGGAGGGAGGAGCTTTATTATAGTATTTGGCAAAGTCAGAGCAGGCGAAGACCGCAGTGCAGTAAGTCATTAGCCCCAGGGTGTTAGCGCATCAAGCAGAACAGTTAGAACAGAGCACTAGATCACCAAGCAGGACGACTGGGCATCCCTATCTCTACATAGTATAAAACTAACTCCCCGATTCTTGGATGTAACGGGTAAACTCGAGAACCACTGGATGGATTTTGATGCTGATTTCACCATTCTGTTAAGGGTTTCTCGAGGAAGGTTATTGTAGAAAAACATTACCCGTTACATTCAAGAATCGGGGACTTTGTTTTATACGATGTAGAGATTGCCTGACTGCTTGTGATGGTGAAGCAACTGGAGTCTCTTTTCTTTCCTAGAGATTGTTATATTATTTGAGCCAATTTCGCATATAAGCAGTTTTGATATAACGTTCGTATCCTATCAATAGATTTGTGTCAATTGTAAATATGGAACAATGGCTAGGATGTACGTGTCGTAAGTAACTTGTAACATTTTGTTTAATTTTGCACAATCTGGAAATATTTCATGCTCCCTGCGAATTCCGGTTTGGACAAGGTTTACAGTACATGATAAAACTCATCAATACCATAATAGCAATATGATTAGGCCTAACATTGGTTTACAGCGAAGATTTACATAACCGTACCTTGGAAGACAATCATACTCGTATCACGAGTGATAGCCTAAATAGTAATACATACCAGCTCTCGTCGGTAACCACGATAATGTCATGAGCTGCTAGTTCTAAAGGCGCCAAACACAACGTATACGTACCTGCAAGAGAAAGAGATACACAATTAGTGTTTATTAATAATCAAAAACTAATAATTAATTAAAAACAAAAGCATTTAATTGCAGTCGAAATAAATCAGAAACCCCCTATTGACATAAAATTGGCAGGTGAAAAGCTAAAGGAAGTGCTACTTTTGAAACGAAAATGATATAAAAAAATTGGGTTAGCATAGGCAAGGATTGACGGATTGATTGACAGAAATATATTGTACTACTATATTGGTTTATAATCTCTTGTCAATACGGACAATGGCGGAATCTAAAGTAGAAGGAATAGACAAGGAAAGCAATCTGTTGATCATCAAAGAGAGATTTAGGTATTAGACAATCACTTTTGAGAGCCTTTGTCTGAAGCGTAGCACTCTATAGAAGTGAAACTTGAGGACTGTTGGCGCAGCAGAAAATAGGAGAATAGAATCATTTCAAATGTGGTGTTACAGGAGAATGATAACGATTGGATGGATAGATAAGAGTAACAAATTAATAGGTATTAAGACGAGTGGGATAGTTGATATGCTTCTGGCGAGTACTAATGGAGATAAGAAATAGTTTGGTAGGATGTATACTGCGACACTCAGGAATAGCCAACTTCGTTGTATAAGAAAAGGTCGAGGACAAGAACTGTAGGGGTAGACCAAGGTTAGAATATATTAAATATATTGCCTCGGCAGTAAGTTGTGGTAGCTATGTAGAGATGAAACTATTAGCTCATGACAGGGAGGTTTGGAGTGCTGCACCTAACTATTCTTAAGACTAAACACTCAAACAACACAATACTCAATTTAATTACGGTATATTAAATTAAATACGACCAATAATTTAAAAATACAAATTTAACAATGCAGAATTTCGTATAAACATTAGGAAAAATATACGAATCCGTCTATACACGGGCTAAAATGATTTATGTTGCTGTTATATTTCATTTATAGGCTTGGGGCATTGTTACACGTGTACGTGTGTGTGGAATGGATATTTGTCTAATAACCTGTGTAATTATTATGCGTGTCGTAGTGTGTGTATTTGTAAATGAGGTGAGGATTGAGAAGTAGTTTGTCGTGACATTCAGTTAGGAAACATCCCGGCATTTACCTGGAGTAAAGTGGGAAACCACTGATAACCAATTCCAGTTTTGCCTCAAGAAGCTGACTGGACCCCGTTCAAGCCCTAAGATCAGAATATAAAATCTTGGCAGAGCCGGGAATCGAACCCGGACCTCAGGGGTTACAGCCGAGAATGCTAGCCACTTCAGCATGAGATTAACGGCTAAAAAAGAAGATAGTGAAGACAGATCCTCCTCATGATCGATAGAGAATGAAATATTTCATCGATTAAAACAACACAAAATGTTATTTTTTTCCTCTTCTTTCTTTCTTTCTTTCTTTCTTTCTTTCTTTCTTTCTTTCAAGCGAGAAAATCAGCTGGTTCTGTTTTTCTTTCCTATAACAAAGCTTCAAGACCGTTAATAGAAGCACTGTATACAGTCCAGGACTAACGTCATGCTACTTATCTCTCTGGGGAAACAAAGCACAGTGTGCAACTATTGTAAGTGGTGATAAGGCTAACCACAGTAACTGCACACTTCAGCATGACTTTAAACAACTTAAACGGCTACTGAAGACAAAAACTGCCCATTAGAGGATTTATAGTCAAAGCCCTGCGCGGATCGGATATCCGCGGATAAACCCGTGGATAACCACAAATTTTTATGCCATACGGATATAGTTTGCATGACTGTGCGGATAGCGGATAAGCAGTGGATAATGTTTGGAGAAAATTTGCGGATAGTTTTGAGACTACAATCCGAACTAGTTTAATATCATTATAAGGATCCGGATGTTTATGACATATTATATTTTTTCGTTATGTTTTCTTTTCAATGACAAATGTAAGGTGTTGATTTAAGCTAATCTCATTCAAATTATATCATTAACCATAATTAACACTCCGAACAGAAAAGGGTTGCAATTCGGGCTGTATAACATTCATTCTAAACATAGCACATGGCATAGAATGCCTAAGGGAACGACTTTTTCCTCAAATGTCTAAATATGTAGCATTAGTAATTTATGCTTTATCTAATTTAAAATATTATTGTATAGATTTGGGTAACAAACATGGAATGCGAAAAAAGTCATGCGGAAGCGGGGCGGATAACGTTTTGTCTATCCGCGCAGGGCTCTATAGTTTCATGCTATTGCACATCTATCTAAAGGGGAGCTTGGAGCATCTTGAGCATCAGCCCCAAGTACTTACATTATATGTATGTTGAATATGCCTTTGTTTCTATGGCGACTGTACCACGAAACCTGTAATTACGAGGGACCCAGGTCGCGAATTTTTTCTGAAGTGTGGGGGAGAAATCTACACTCGCACTCTCATGATAGACTCTGCCAGTCAATGCTGGGATTTGAAATCCAGATTTAAAAATGTTTAACCTCCCATTCCGGTCGTTGAACTTGACTCAATATCTTAGGCAACGGTGGTGGGTTGAAAAAAAATCCAGTAAGCACAGCAAGCATATGATTTAACACGTTTATTTTAAGAGCATGTATAGGGTATACACTGACGAGGCAAACCTTCTTTATTGAAGATCTCCGTCATCAACTGGCATTGCCATATATAAAGGCATATTAACAAGTCTATATTTATTTATTTATTTATTTATTAATATTTGATGGCCTTCATAGTCAATTTTATACAAAGGGTTCTTCAGTTTCCTGTTAAACCCAGTACTCCTTCATTCTCTCATATCTTTACTCCCTTTCTTCGTTTGAAATCACCATTGTCTGTTTGTTGATCTTGGTTTCTAATCTAATTTGTGTGTCTTTGAGTCTCGTGATATTTTCTGTTTCGTTTCGTAAATTTCAATTGTATTTTGTAGTTCCTTCAGATATTCTTTAATTTCTGCAATCCATCTAATATTACTCTTACTGTTCCATAAGTTGTCTATTATTTTCCTACTAATCCTGTTTTCTGCTCTATAATGGGCAAAAAACTAAAGGTGAAGAAATTTAGATGGCCCTTTATTTGACAGATGCTATGACAAACAGAGACTGGATGCGAGTCAACTATGACCTCAGACATACGACACCACTAGCTGTGCAAGGTCTCCAATCACTGATCTACAAGACCAAGATCTACAACCAACCAGACAAACGGTGCATTTGTGATTTATCTGAAACGTTTTGTGATAGGTACCACGTTCTTGACTGTGTTGAGAGGTAAACCTCACTAACAAATTTATGCACTACCACTTATGCACGTTGTGCGCTATCCTTTTATTAAATTAAATTTAACAGCGACCTTCATGAACAATTTTGTTTTATGAATAACCAGTAATAATTACCCGCTGATGTCAGATTCAGAAAATAGGAAAATAAAAATAAAATAGTTCATAAATCTGACCTCCAGGCTAATTAAATTGGCGGGGAAAACGACTAGTTATCTCTCTCTTCCCCTCCACCGAAGCAAAAGTTCACTAAATATTTTGTTTACATCGCCTCACGCCCCTTCAACACCTTCGATTTATATACGTTCGCTAACATTGCAAGCAATGCAGCTCTCTTGGATGAGTATACCTCTCACATCTGATTACTACATTAGGTTTAGAAATTGTGCTCTGAAAGAAGTTCATTTTCCGTATTGACAGATTCACTATATAACGAAGGAGAAACTGTTCCGCCTGGTCAATACATTTATTTACAACAAGTTATAAACTTGTTATTATATGGTACATGTTTTGGGGGCCTCTAGTACTGATCCCTTCTTCAGCCATAAATTAAGATGCAAAATCCAGCATAATTAAAGATATCATAAAAAAAATACATAAAATGATGAGTGAATGGATGAAATGAGGAGAAAAAGAACATATTAACCATGAGTAGTAACATGAGTGCGCATCAGTAAAAAGTAACACGATTGGTAGTGCTAGGTTCTAATGTTCGTGCATGTGAAAATCACTTCACTTGGGATGTATGGCCTGTTGTTTACAATGCTGTTGACTGAAACTTGCTGTTCAAGCTGGGGTTCCTGAGCTTATAGTCTCTTATTAGAGGGAAAAACACTGATTGTCATGTAGTGAAATACATCATCAGATGATTGCAAGCAATAAAATAGTTCATAAATCAGATGATGTATTTCACTTAATTTATGGCTGAAGAAGGGACCAGTACTAGAGGCCCCGAAACATGTACCATATAATAACAAGTTTATAACTTGTAAATAAATGTATTGACTAGGCGGAACAGTTTCTCCTTTGTTATATAATTAGGTTTAGAAGTTATGTTTATGCCATTACATCCTTATGCCTTACAGCCTTATAACATAAGGCCAATAGCTAAAACTTAGCATATGAATACGTTAATACATTGGTTTGTTGTTGCTAATTTTAGGGGCTGCAACATCGTGGGCAAATAGCCTCGTGTATTTGGGTGTGTGTGAAATTTGTGTGCTAACCTGTGTTATTGTGATGGCTGTACTATTGTGTGCATTTGTAAACTGGGGATAGGAATGAGAAGGAGGCGGCCTTGGCCTCTAGTTAGGAACCATCCCAGCATTTTCAGAAGTGGAGAAACCACGGAAAACCACTTCCAGGATGGCTGAGGTGGAAATCGAACCCTCTCTGTTTTGCCTCACGAGGATGAGTGCACCCCGTTCCAGCCCCACACCAGAATTAAAATTTCTTGGCAGAGCCGGGAATCATACCCGGACCTCCGGGCCAGGAGCCAAGAACGCTAGCCGCTACACCACGTGGTGGTCAAAAATACTGCTCATAAAAGTGGTTGTTTTTCAGAGAATTCTCCTAATTCCTTTGGCTTTTCGTCTGCTAATTACGTGTCAAAAGGGGCTATCCGATTTCTTCTGTCTGCATTCCATTATTTTTGTTTTATATTTATTGATTTTAAAAGGAAGGAAGCTTTTAGTTTTACGTGGCCGTTAATCTCATGATTTTTACGTGGAATCCGAACCACAGGACGTGATATGTCACTTGGAAAATCCCACATGCATTAACCTGGAATCGAACCCGGTCCAGCTTTCATCTTGACCAATGCACCATCACGCCCTCTTTTATTGATTTTTACTGCGAATTTTTCCCCGTTTACTTATTCGCCAGCAGTTCTTTTTAACACCCCCCCCCCCCTCATAACAAACAAACATTAAACTGAAGGCATCGTCTGGGATAAATGCGAATTCAAAATATACAGACAGAAAGAAGGATAATTTTTGGTACATAGGTAATGCAAAGGACAAACCCATGGGAGACCATACAAGCTTCAAGTTTTGAAGCCTACTTTTAACACAGGTCCGACATTACGCAACACTTAAAAGAGACATGCTGCTTGTACGGGCTCACCTCTTACAAGGCTTCAGAGGAACTGGTCACTGACCTACATCTGCCATGTCCTAAATCTTTCCGCCATCCTCAACTTGTCTGACATGGTGCTAGGACCTGTTTGCTGAGCGTAACGTGATTGTCAAGCTGCGTGGCCTCCCTGATAAAACTCATTCCTCTCACTCATTTGTGGGAATTGTTTCCTTTAAGGGGTACCTACCCACATACAGTAATACAATATTATACTTACTGAAAAGTGGCAATTCAAAAAACCAACAAATAAATAAATAAATAAACAAATAAATAAATCAATATGTACAAATCCAAATCGCTGTCAATTAATCTCGAACTCAGACATTACAGTAATGTAGTGAGACCATCAGTACTATATGCCTCAGAATGCTTAACTATGGTCAGAAAAGGACAACTCCGGAAATTGGAGCTGAAGGACCGGAAGATTCTGCGAAAAATCATGGGCCCTATTAAAGAGGAAGACACGTATAGAATCAGTCCGAGCAATGATCTTATGAACAAGTGGAGAGCATTACAGCAGCTATGCGAAAGAGGAGGCTGATCTTCTGTGGTCATATTGTGAGAATGGATAATCAGAGGCTAACCTCCAGAATTTTCAACACTGTCTCTAGTGGGAAAGCAACTAACACCAAGTGGACGAAATTAGTCAGGAAAGACCTTGAACAATTTGATATTGACCCCAGTAACATCTACGACAGGAATAAATACCGAACTTTGATCAGAACATCAGACTCTCTCCAGTCACTAACAGCAAAAGCAGTGCGTCCAGGAGTAGGTGTGAAATGGACTCAGGAGCGGAAGCACATTCACAGTGCCAGGGTGAAGGAATACTTGGCTAAGATGAGAGCTGCCAGAGATAAGAACCACGTGGTCCACAGCCGGCCCAAACTGAACTAAAATAAAAAATACCAATTTAATGGGTTCCAAAGATCTGAGAAGGATATACAGTTTATGTGCAAAACTCAAAATTTAATAATATACACATTCATTTAGGGATTCATTAGTCAAATTCAAGGGCGTGTTTAAATTATATACTAGATATAAAAAAAGAAAGACATACACATGATTAACATTTTGTGTAGAATAGTAAAATTGGCTAGCCGCTCAGGTAACCCCTTTGTGAAGTAAAACATCTGTTGGTTGGTTGGTTCCTTAGTTTAGGGGCTGCGACAACGCGGTCATGTAGCCCCGTGTACTTCGGGTGTGTGTAGAATCTGTCTGATAACCGGTGTTAATTGTGATGACTGTATTAGTGTGTGTATCTGTTTTTTTAATTCAAGTAGGGACTGCAACTTTGAATTTTCAAATAGTTCCTACTTTTGCCACCAAACGCCACCGTCAACGACTACTAGGCCTAGTTCAGAACTAGCTACTAGACGCCACCGCAGTCGGCTCTTGGCAACGAACGTAGCAACCTAAGAGCGTTGTTTACATTCTTAACCTATCCAATTTAGTTTCACACAGGTGTAATTAGTGGAAAGATCTTTAACATGCCATAAATCTATGACATGGGACCGCCGGCTTTACTTCCCCTCCGAAGGAAGGCATACTGAGGGATTTTTTAACGCTCTTAAAAAATCCAACGGCTTCGGCCGGGTTTGAACCCGCTATCTTGGGCATAGAAGCTCAGCATCTGTAAAGACAAGTTTTACCACCCAAAGGAACGACGAAATTCGACATGCAAGCTACCCTCTGGGTGTCAATTAACAAAGCTTGCACCAGGCATCCGAGGCCATACGATATTACCACCCAAGTAGCTCCCGTGAGTAATGTATATATATAGTGAATGTGGGTGGGACAGGCTGTCTAAATACAGCCCTGACCACCGCACTGTTCTTCACACATCGCTCTGGAATGTTGACTAATGCATTACGGTCTCGTAAATAGAAATGTGTCCATAGGTGGGATACTACCTTAGTATTTCCTACTTGTGATACAAGGAGTAATTGTTTACTTGTAATCTACCTTCTGTTTGACTATGTAAATAGATTAAAAAAGAAAAGATCTATATCCAATGCTATTTTTTATTCTTCGTTTTGGAATTTAGTAGTGATTCTACAGAGAGATTAAAAGACAGGGGAGCACTTATTCAGCCAGTGGCTGGCAAAGCATCTTGCAACAAGTTACCATATCACAACATTTCAACACACTATACCTAGACACATACTGCTTATTTGTGTTTATAGTTCTAGTTTTGTTTCCAAAAAGTAGGGAGAGGTTACCTTAACGGCTAGTCATTTTACTATTCTAGACAAAATATTATTCATCTGTATCTTTTTCTATAAATGAATTTAACTAAGCCCTTGAATATGACTTAAATCCCTAAATAACTTTCTGTCTATTATTGAACTTCGAGTTATGTTCATAAACTGTACACCATCCTCAGATATTTGAAACCCATATTTTTTATATATTTGTTTGTTAATTTTCATGTTGATCACTAAAATATACACAGCAGTAGTAGCCACAAATTCGTGGATTCGTTGAAGGTGGCATTGAAGTATTTTGAAATCTTGTTATATTGCAGATGTTTAAAAAAATAGTTCTGTACCGGTGGCTTATTGCTATATTATTTCAAGGTAGTAATAGCCGCGACTATTTGTTCAATTCTCATTTAGACAATACTAAATCCATTATATTTGCCGCCAAAACGTATCTAAATTTTAAGAAAAGCTGTTGCTAAACGTTGGCAACACGGGATACAGACAAACAGAATGGTTCATAACATTTCACCTAATTCGGTGCTTCTTCAAGGCAGACCAAATTATCTGTCATGGTTAATGACTGGTGTGCCGCCACGTTTCATAAGCACAGGTTCCAAAATAACCTGAGCGCCTGACTGACTCATACTCAACAGCGGCGTTGAGTCCATCATATGCACTGCTAGTCAAAACAGGCAGCAACTAACTGGTTTGGTTAGTGGCCATTCACAAAATCTCATCAACTACTGTCGCAGATGGTCCGTATCTCAAACCAATTCACTGAGCATTGCCGATTAACAGAGAGACAATTTTACGGTAAAATTAATTTAAAAAAAAACAACAACAATAATGCGAAGTTCATGGGAGAACTGCCCCTATCGTTTGAAATCAGGACAGGCGAAAGTCAAGGAGACGGACTTTCACCGCTACTATTCAACTGCATCCTGGAAAAGATTGTACGAATTTGGAACTCAGAGCTTAAAAATCAGGGGATAAGCCCGATCTGCTTAGGGAGAAAATCGGAAGGGATTAAAGTCAACTGCCTGGCCTTTGCGGATGACTTTGCTATACTCAATTCAAGCCCAAGGGAAGCGGTCACTCAGATTAACCTCTTAGAAAAGATCGCCGACAAGACGGGACTCAAGATTTCCATAGAGAAAACCAAATTCATGATGAATGACAAACAAAGTCCGAAATTCCTCGAAACAGAGATAGGGCGGATTCAGAGGGTTAAAAAAATCTTGGTGAAACAATACAGGAGAATAGTCTAGAAAAGGCTGCGGTAGCCGATATGATCTCAAAAATGGGAAGAGAATATGGGCTTACTAAAAATACCTACAACAAGAAACGCATATCCTGGAACGTCAAAATAAAGCACTACAACACTGTGGCCAAAACAGAATGCCTGTACTACAAGCTAGACACGTTGGAGGTCCTGGAAAGGAGAATCCTACGGATAATCATGGGCACACTGAAGCCGGATGGAAATTTCGGAGCAGCAACGAAATCTACAAGAATATAGAAAAAAATATCGGAGACCATGAGGAAACGGAGGCTAATATCTCTTGGACACCTGTACAGAATTGACAAATCCAAATTAACCAAACAGTTATTTGACTACTTCTGGAACAAGAAGACCAACCACTACGTCATCATAGATTAACGAAACTCGGAACGAACTTGAAAAATCTAACAACCCGGAGGCCCAAATGTTAGAAAGGGATGCGTATCGAAACAGCATACACGATCCGGAAGGGTTTCAAGACGAGATAAGTGCTACAAAGACCGGAAGAGCTTGGACAGAAAACCAACAGCAGCAGCACAGCGAACGTATGAAGGAGTACTGGATGCAGAGGAAATTACTTACAACGCAGAAATAGTGAAATTGTAGCGTGATTCAATTCGCAAATATACAAAAAACAACAACAATAATACGAGTAATAATAATCTGCAGAAGACAATTCTGTTAGGCACATGCCATATCGTGAGGACGTTCCTTGGAGAAATCATTCCGGTCAGCCATGCAGAAGGCTTCCAGTATTAGCGTTAATTCGGATCCAACTTAGATCGTTCAACAAATGATGGTTGTTATTGGTCTAATTGGTTTTAGAGGGTTCGGAAATCTCTGGTCATTAGTCCCGAGTACTTGGTGTGTGTGTACTTGTAACTATTAGGGTAGGGGATGGGATAGGTGTCCCGGTACAATCCTTCCATTTGTCTGAGGGGGAGTGTGGACAATTCTGAGGAAAAACCACACTAAGGATAGCCGGGATTCGAAACTCCTATCTCCGAACTTTCTGCAGCTCCCTATGCACAGATATCAACAAATGTAGGAGGCGGCTTGCGGTGGCGTAGTTGGTAGCATGCTGAGCTTCTATGCCCAAGATCATGGGGTCAAACCCGGCCGAAATCATCGGATTATTTAAGAGCGTTAAAAATCCCTCAGTATGCCTTCCTTCGGAAGGGAAGTAAAGCCGGCGGGACCATGTCATACATTTATGGCATGTAAAAGAACCTTCCACTAACTTCAATTGTGTGAAGCAAAATGTGTAGGTTAGATTTGATTAATGATCATAAGTTCCAACGTTCATGGCCAGATGCTGGTTGCGATGGCATCTAGTAGCCAAGTTTGCAGCTTAGTGTCGTGGACGGTAGCATTTGGTAGCAAAAGTAGGAACTACTTGAAATTATCATCTGCAGCCCTTATGTGAAATAAAACAGTTAACACACACTAATACAGCCATCACAATTAACACCGGTTATGAGACACATTCTATACACACCCAAAGTACATGGGGCTACATGACCGTGTTGTCGCAGCCCCTAAACTAAAGAACCAACCAACCAACAAATGAAGGAGACCTGTAAAAAGCACGTGCATGTAGTGTGAGGCGTATTTAGTATATTCAGTGTAAACATAATGGTCCCTTGCTAAGGCCAAACCGGAATAATAAAAATATTCCGACGAATGTGGCGACATGAATGTTCGGGATACTATATTGCGTATCACAATCTTGTTCTATAGTTCTTTATATTGGTAGGTTGAGGAACAAACATACTCCATCTTGCAACAATTTCGATGAAAATGGTGAATATAACAATAATAATAGCACTGTGATGCAGCAGTTTTACTAGCTCAGGACAATATTGAAAATTAAGGAGAGGGAAGGAAGGAAGGAAGGAAGGAAGGAAGGAAGGAAGATTATAGTGCTACGTGGAATCCAAACCGCAGAACGTGATATTTTACTTCGAAAAGATCACATGTATTGGCCGGAAATCGAACCTTAGTGAAAGGCAAGCAGCTTGACCATTACACTACCATGCAGTTGGGTTTACGAAGTTTACTGTTCTCCACCACGAGGTCCACACCCGACAAACATCCAATTAGCAGCCCTGTTGATGACGTAAGAGAAACCCTCGAAAGCAGAGTGCCTCAAGGTTCATAGAGGAGCTGAAGCGCTTCAGGGTTAATGTCCTCCTTGCCAAGCGACAATATGGATTTTTGACAGCAGCTGTAATAAACATGGGTGGGGGAACCAACCATGGGTGGAATATCCTGAGTACCTCTCTAGGTGTGGCAAGAGCATCGGTATTTAAAAAAGGCTACGCGAAATAATCAGAAAGTTAATAAATAATGTATTAATCGGAGGACTATATTAACTTCTTTTAAAGGATCCAAATTCTAGGCTATTAGCCCCTAGTGATGATTATGCTATCTGCATTATAATAATAATGTTATTGGTTTGACGTCCCTTTTAACTGCTGCGGCCTTTAGAGACGCTGGGGTGCCAGAATTTTGCCCCGATGAGAATCTTTAACGTGCCAGCAAATCTCCCTCGCATTTGCGCACCCTCAAATGCCAACTGGCCGTGTCAGAATGCGATCCTGCAACCTTGGGCACAGTAGGCGAGAACGTTACCGCTGAGTCACGCAGCTAGCCTACCTGCATTAGTATGGTGACGATTGTGTTTCAAGAGACGCAGCATCTAGTTATAACTAAAGCCCAACGCGGATGCGGGTATTCGCGGATAAACTCGCGGTTATCCACAAAAATTTCGCCATGCGGATGCAGTTTACATGGATGTGCGGATAAGCTGCGGATAATGCTTGGAGTAAATTTGCGTAGTGATGGAGTGCACCAAAGAGCCTATATTGGAGAATTCCGTGACTTCCTGAACGCTACACCAGAATCTCGTCATTACCTAAGTCATATGGACTTATCTTTGTAGTTCTGTACTTTATATTACCATGATGTCATTTATATTTTACTGATGTGCACTGTATATGCCAGGCGATATGCGACGAGGTGGGTTCGATGTCCACTTTAGCCATATTGGAAGTGGTTTTTCGTGGTTTTCCACTTCTACTCCAGGCAAATGCCGCGATGGTTCCTAACTTAAGGCCACCTTCATCCCAATCCTCACTTGACTTACAAATACACACACTAATACAGCCATCACAAAAAACAGGTTAGGCTATCAGACAAATTCCACAGACACCCTACTTGGGTCACGATGTTGGAAAGCCCCTAAATAGGTCAACAATATATATATATTTTGGTGGTATCTCATATTTCCCACCTAATATGCATCGATTCATGTTGACCGACTGGAAGTTATTGAAAGCAAATTGTTAATAAGGCAACACTAAAAAGCTGCAAAGCTTAGCATGAAAACAATTATTGCATAGAATCCAACAAAGCAACAC
Source organism: Meconema thalassinum (assembly GCA_946902985.2). Classification (NCBI taxonomy): domain Eukaryota; kingdom Metazoa; phylum Arthropoda; class Insecta; order Orthoptera; family Tettigoniidae; genus Meconema; species Meconema thalassinum. The sequence continues at coordinate 154,449,308 of OX336395.1, read as the reverse complement.
TGAAAACAATTATTAATATTTTTAATCAATTGCGAAACAGACAATCACACACCTTTTCTTCACCCCGCAGGATTCAAGAGCTTTTCAGGAAAGTTTATACTAGAAAAGATGGGAACAAACCACACACAGTTCTACATAAAACATCGGAGAAAGAGGCGTCTTCTGTAGCCTTGTAAGATCAATACAGCACTTCACAAACATCTCCGTTATATGTGACAAAACCACCACGTGCTATCCATAAACAAGCGAGTGTTCGACAGCGAAACCAACCTAGTAGATCGTTATCAAACACGCAATCCGAATATTATCACGTGGTCTCATCTTAACCTATGGCAAGCCAGGCAGTGGGGTCATTCGCCCTATTCCCGGGCACCAGACCACGTGATATCCCCGCACCCTATCACGGTCTAGACTCAGAATACGCAAGACAGGTCAGGACCTACCGGGGTCAACGTCCTACAAATGATTTTTTGGCCAGGGCGGGACACGGCTGTTATTTACACGGGGAAGTAAACAGAAATACAGGACAGGACAGGAAATTGATACTCATGCGCAATGCCCGACTTGGGAAGTAATTGCTCCCATAACATCACCACCACGAACCACGGTTAATTGTGAAGAGTCGTCTGAGAAACTGAATGTCAAGAGTGCAAGTTTACGAGTAGCTGACACCATCAGGACGACAGTGGAATTGTAGATCTTTCAATCCAACTAATTGTTAATATTAAACTTAAATTAAATTAAAATAAAACAAAATAAAAATAAATAAATAAATAAAAAGATAGTAAAATAAATAAATAAATATACAAATAGATGGATAAACAGTAAATACGGTAGATAGATAAATTAGTAAATAGAGAAATAATTAGATATAAACAAATAAACATATAGATAGATAGATAAATAGATGGATAAATCAGTAAATAGATGAATAAATACATAAATAGATGGATAAATCAGTATATGGTCGAAAAATTAGTAAATAGTTGATAAATAAATATATAAATAGATGGTTAAATCAGTAAATAGTCGATAAATTAATAAATAGATAAAATATATATGCAGTAAATAGATGGAGTAAGATGGATACATTAGTAAATAGTTAAATAAATTAATTTATATAAATAAATAGACAAATAGATAAATAGATAAATAAATAGAAAATGGAACAAGGCCCCAATATATGTAATACATCTCTTTTTTTTTAATTCTCGTTTCCAAGTGTGTCAGGGATGACATGAAATTAGTTGCTATGTGGCAATGGCTTTTAAGGCTGGATGTCCTTCCCGACGCTAGCCGAAAATTCAACATTTTCGCACAGAAAGCCTACATTATTTATATGCTGTAAAAACTAATCTGGATCTAGTGGACATCATGGATTCTAGTCCGTACGGAAAGTTCACCACAGTTCACAGGTTATACTTTCTTGTAAATTAAGGTACCGTACACTAGATGATGATGAGCAGGGAACAGATTTCTAAGTAAATACATGCCTATTTAGGAAGCAAAACTTAATTATAGTGTGTATTATCTTTACGAATCATGGCATATGGAGTTAAAAGTGGAATATTTATTTTCCATATTTGGAGGTTTAGCACATATGCTCCATATTTCGGCTAGAAAGTATAACATTATAGTAAATTAACAGTCCTGTCAATAATGGAGAAACAAATTAAAACTCTCTATTTAAACATTTAAATTGTGATACAGGTAAAGTTACACATGTGTCAAAAATGAAGATGGACACTATACTTCAAAGAAACCTGGATATGAAGCAATGGGAATGGTTGCTGCAATTTTGTGTGGAGATTTAAGTGTAAAGCTAAAGTTGAATTTAACCCCAGCAGGCATTGTTGTGAAGTTCAATATGCCCAATTACCTCTTCTGATGTTGAACGCAGTTTCAGTCAATATAAATCTGTCCTTAAGAGGCAATAGGAAAACATTCACTTTCCAGCAATTCAAATAACATTTTGTAATCCATTGCTTTGGTAACAAAGAATAAAGATTGAGCATTCTTCAAACATCATATCGATATTAAAATGAGAAGTGCAACATTATGTTTTAAGTAGATTTACTTTGTTTAGCTTCTTTGAATTTGGATAGCCTATTAATGTAGAAATTGTATCGGCACATGCTGAAAGGACCTCAGTCACAAGAAATGGCAAACTTAGTTAAGCATGGAAATCGCATGCTATAGGATATCCTCAACCATCTACGTTAAAAGGGATTGAGTCACACGTGTGGGATGCCTAATATTAGCTAGGGAAATTCTTAACGTACGCTAAAAGGTTATCAGTCTGTTGCTTACGACTTTTTTTTTCGTGTTTCTCAAAACTAGGTTTCTTGGACTTTTACCATGTACCGATTCAATTATAGTTTTTTTTTTGTAATTTTAAGTCCTTATATAATTCCATATCTCCATAAAAATAACTTAATATATATGTACCTGTTTTCTTCATTATTAGCAAATATAAATCCGTTCCCTTGTGAAGAGATAAGCGAATACGAGATCTTCATTCAACGGACGCAACAGATGAAATGGCGACCAGATAACAGTAGGGAAGGGAGGATATTCATTAGTAAGCCATATCTAGAAATAGCATAATGTTGGTGATAAAAACAAAGGTTACTTCAAGAACTGAGATGTCATCGGTCATTAATGACATCGATGATGAAGAAAAATAATCTTGTTCTACGTGGTTATAAATCTGAAGAAATAATTGTATGTCACATGGGGCCCATTTCGAAATTCGAGCCTCTGGAACCGACTTCTGATTTCAATAAAATTCCTCTCGGCACCCCTGAAGGCTGAGGTAGATTTCATCGGGCAATGAAAAGTGTTTCGAATTCACTAAATTTGCGCATTGGTGTATACCTACAAAAGTTTCACATGTTTAACATACATCTTATAATTCCGAGAACATTTTGCTCATCCCTTGGCGTAAGGGTGGGTCATAAGAACAAAAATTCATACAAACGTTTTAGGTAATTTTTAGAGTATTGACCAGTTTAAACGGTTTTGATATTCAGCCTTTTAAGAGAGATATGATTTTTTGTTTCTCTTTAAAAAATAAAACTTTTCCCCACCCCTTTGGTCAATGGTTGGCGCTATCAAAACATTTTACTAATATAAATTTGTGGCCCTTATCCGAAGAATAGTATGAACTTAGAATGGATTCGGTATTTCTCACATTAAGAAAGTTATAATGATATTTCCCTCTATCAAAAGGCTGGACTCGAACCAGCACTAAATGTACGCTAACTGGCGATGTTGATCATAATCAAGTCTTCCTAGTCGCGAGCTGAATGAGATAGTGGATCATTCATGTCGACCAGAATGAGAATGAAACGTGTTTAGTCGCGTGTGCATCAAGATATGATCCGCTGTGTCACGAAATGAACGACCTGAACTCTCTCCAACCTTTGCCATTTAATGAAACACAAAAATAGTACACGATCCAAATATAGGACGATATTCTTGCGCTTAATTTGTATTTAAAGCATTGAAGCATTGCATTATCGACCAATGTAACTACGCACGCTAATGAGCAATGCTATGGGGTCAGGCTATCTCTGGACGTTAACATCAAGAAAGACCTCCAAAAAATGGGCATACGACCTGGTGACGCGCACAAACGAGACATTTTCCGAAAAAGCATCGCGACTTTTGGGACTTTCCGAGATGAGAAATGGGCAACCGGTGCAAAGTGGTCGGATGAACGCCATGCTCGACACAGCAAGTTAATGAAAACCTTCTGGAATTGAATAAACGCCAGAATGTATAGTGGAACTTATCGTGGTCCCTACTGTCGACCAAAATATTATGTGCACTCGAGTTTGAAGGTTGTTTGTGAAGTAACCAAGAGACCTACATAAAATCCAATCACATCATTATTTTCGTCGATCTATTGTACGTTAGTTAATGTAGGTTTGGCATTTTTAATTTATATTTCAATATTTTTTATCGCAGTTGGAACACAAAAAGTGCTCATTGTTAAGCGTGTTTCAACCATGCGTCACATTTAAGAATTATTCTCTCAAAAATTCGTCATCAGATCGAATCCAAACTTTAACACCATATGCATTGGAATGTTTTATACCTGGTTTATTAATTTCAAAATTGTGTGTGTCCAAGAAACAAAGTTGTTATCATTTTTGTAAGGTAACTTTATCTCGGGTGGTTGGAAAATGTAGTTCTTGGTCGCGTTGTAATCCTTATACATCAACAGGTTATGCTGTATGACTGTGAAATACGTAAATTAATTCACTTATTTTATATCGGTTTGTATTAGTACGGGAAAATAAGACATGGTTCCGCAGCTAGCCGATACGGAAAAAACTGTACAGCGTTGCAAGGATGGAGCCCATCACGCGTCATGGCGCGCCTCACTCGGAATTCTCCTCAACTGTCTAAATGCGTTGCTGTAATACTTTGTGCTTTATCTAATAAATTAAAAATATTATTGTAATGCCAGCGAATTTGGATAACAAACTGATGTGGATAACAGTCGTGCGGATGCGGATAACGTTTTGTTTATATCCGCGCAGGGCTCTAGCTATAACACCCCAATCCTCTGAGTGTGTCTAAAGGGCCGCTGTGCGCATGCGTCTACTACACTGTTGGAATGACAATATACTCGAACAGGTGCACATGCAAGTCCAACTAGCTGGCTGCTACACAGTTCGCGGCGGTAAATTAAAAGCTTCCATGCGCGGGATTTGGTATATGGTTATGTAGTTATTAAAAATCAATAACATTTACCATGCTATGAAAATTATTAAATAAAGCTTTCCAGTCGGTCAACACAAATTGTGCCCAATTACATGGATCTTCGCATCTTCCATGAGCACTACTATGAAAACCAACGCATACTTTAACACATATTGTAATCAAACTTCAACATAGATATCAACGCGACATTTTCTCAGTCAAAGACCATCAGCTTCATCCATACAACATATAAAAGTTTCATTGAAGCAAAGAATAAATACAATAAATTTCCAAACCATGCTCCCCTCAGCAGAGAGCTTTATTTCATCTTATGAATAACCATCTGAAGATATTATTTAAAAAAGCTATAATTCTTTTTACTATCACCAAATATTTTAGTTATTCTTATTTTTCAGAAAATTATTTTTGACTATCATCAATTTAAAGCCCACATTGTTACAGATCTGTTTTTGAATACATTTTATGAAACATTTTTATGAAAGAAAAGGAAAACCCAAGTTAAAAATTGATTGAATAACTTGGCTGGTAATTCAAACAGTTTTGATTTCTTTTAGAAAACAATTACTGAAGAGGGCCACAATGTAACAAACTGGTATGATGCATTATAATAACCCCTGGCACTACAGCCCAGGGAGGGCCTAGGCCTACCAAGCGACCACTGTCCAGCCATTTGACCTGCATATATTGGGGTGGCGTGAACAGCGCATCGGGTCCCCTAGGCCGTTAATCTTGGTTTTCGTGATCGGGATGTATTATATTTCCACTATTTATTGACTAAGGAGTATTAAATTTAATAAATACATATGGTATTTAATTATATCCGATTATAAAGTCAATAAGCAAACTTTCTAAATATGATTAATTTCATATCATTACGCACAAATATATATACAATGTTTAGAGTCCATAAGTTTGTAAAATCTTGTGAAACGCGTCAAACTTATTTACAGACAGTCTAGTTCACATCCATGGTTGTTGCGGGTCCTGAAAAAGAAAAATACATGGCCATTGGCTGCATTAATAAAATTATTATTATGTTATTATTTCACCTGAAAATTCACGTGGCGTCAGGAAGGGCATCCGGCCTTAAATCCCCGGCCAAAACCAAAATGAGCCTGGTTGGCTCCGGCAACCCCAATTGTTTGGGAAAAGCCGAAGAAAAGTTTGTCACTTCAATGCTAGGAAAATGTATGATATTTACCGTTAATAGATAACTCTTAGAAATACTACGCAAATCAATACAAATTAAGAAACATCTATTCAATAGTTGAACATCTATTCAATTAAGTTAGTGTCTTACATGTTTTTGTGTACGGTGAGATCATCTTCAGCAAATCTTAGATATTTTAAGTAAAATATCCATTTATTATTTTATTACATTTTAACAAACTATCTTAGGTATAAATTAATTATTTATATTTTACTTAAATTAATTTTATTAATGCAGCCAATGGCCATGTACTTTTCTTTTCAGAACGGGTCAGGTAAGGGATATTGGAAGGAAATCGGCCGTGGACCTATTGAAAGGAACCGTCCCGGCATTTGCCTGGTGATGAAAATAGGAAACCACGAAAACCATTTTCAGGATGGCCGAGGTGGGATTCGAACCCACGCTCTCCCGATGCCCGCGAGGCACGAGGTAGTGCGTTAGCGCTCTAGGCCACCGCAGCCGGTTATTTTACTTAAAATATCTAAGATTGCTAAGCCTCCGTGGCTTAGGCGGCAGCACGCCGGCCTCTCACCGCTGGGTCCGTGGTTCAAATCCCGGTCACTCCATGTGAGATCTGTGCTGGACAGAACGGAGGCAGACAGGTTTTTCTCCGGGTACTCCGGTTTTCCCTGTCAAAATTTCATTCCAGCAACACTCTCCACTATCATCTCATTTCATCTGTCATTCATTTAATCATTGCCCCAGAGGAGTGCGTCAGGCCTCGGCAGCCGGCACAGTTCATATCCTAGCCGCTAGATGGGGGCTTCATTCATTCCATTCCTGACTGTGGATTTTCATTTTCATCTAAGATTGCTGAAGATGGTCTCGCCGTAGACCGAAACATGTAGCCTACCGTACAATAATAATTGAATACCGGTAGATGTTTCTTAATTTGCATTGATAGGCGTAGTATTTCTAAGAGTTGTGTAGTTATGTGTTTGAGAAAAAAGTACACGTGACCTTGGAAGCGCCCGTTTTGCTGATCGTGGAAGTATGAACCTAGCGGGACGAGTCAAGGGACACAGCGGTGATCGAGTACAGTATAGTGTCCACATAAGACTATTATAACATTGCTTAGCATAACAGGAGAACATTATCACCACAAAGAGGGCAACGATGATTGAGGCTACTGGAAACGACTCATATCTTACTGTAAACAGTGCCAGCTGACACGTAAACAAAGAATAATTCCCAACTTGGCCGCTGGCATTCGTATCTCAAACAGCTATTGCCATATAGAGACGGTCAAAATTCTTGAATGAAAGGGGCTAAAATTCTTGGTTAATAAGGTTAAACATTCATGAGAGAAACTGAATTTTTGACACTGCTTTATTTATTATGTCAGTATTAATTAATTATTGAGAGTTGTACGCCGACAACAGTTCCAAGTTTGGCATTGAAAGGTTCGTTTTTCTATGTCAGCAAACACGAGAACTGTGGAAAAAAAAAGTTCACAATCAACATTACAAGCTGGAACCCACATAGCTTGGAGTGCTCCGTCCACAAAATCACTGTGATCTTCTCGTATCGCCACCAACGCTTCTTGAACTTAGGACTATTCTTAACAATGTCCTTCAGTTTTATCGCGAATAACGAAATAAAAAGTTGCTGAATTTGCGAGTCATATATTTTTGCGATTTTTCGCGAGTGTTTCGCGAGTTGAAACGTGCAATTATATTACATATATATTTTATGTAAAACATGTTCTAAATCAATATTTATTTGTTTGATTTTTCTTCGTGATTTCGCGAATCGCGAATTTTAACTGTCTCTAGCCATTAGGAACAACTATATATATACAAAATGCTAACAAGATGAGACTGGATGCACACCACTGCTGAAAGGCCTCTGTCACCAAGTCGACGGAGGTGGGGGGGAATGCCTAAGAACATCGTATAAAACACCTCCTTCTAGGAGGACGCAGTACTTGGCGTCAATAACCACTACGTTCACAGTACCCCAAAAAAACACAGTATATTGTGTGTCACGAATTGGCCTATCGTAAAATGTAGCCCTAAAACGGGCATACACATGTTTTTACTGAGGGCAATATCAAATTGAGTTCCCACTGAAATCATCAATAGTTTAAAAAAACTTTTCTAGTGTTAGGCATATCTTAATTTATTGCGGCATTTTCTCATCACTACGATACAGCTGCTAAGTACCTGTATAATATTAATTAAGTGTATAAAACAGGCAACATTGCATAGAATGCATGATAGAAGAAATTAAACACAGGACAATAACATTTAAGTTGCACTCGGTTAATAACCTTAAAAAAATCACAATAAAATGTAAATATTTTCATTTTTCTTACGTTATTACCTTCACTTCTTCACAGCTACTGGTGGAGTTTTTTGGAAAGATTACGTGGAAGAAGTTTGGGATGCTTCCTATTAATCTTGAAGAAAACAACACTATAACGTTTGAATATCCCAATTCCAAAATAGCGTATAAAATCCTTAACCGTACGGTCACGTCCGTAGAGTTGGCCAACACTGGAAATGCGTATGAACTCTACCACCAGAGGGCTGCACGTGTACCATCCCGTGACGTCACAAAGAGGGTTACCAGGCAGGTCAGGAGCAGATCGTGAGGCTGGGCATGCGCCCTTTTCAGTCACACACCGCTCAGGGGATCAGATCGATAAGAGTGAAAACGTCTCTTCACGTCAAGTGTGTTGATATGCCTACACAGGACGAAAAGGAATACTACTATCTCTACCTACGATCTTCAAAATCTAGAATAGCCTCCCGATTAAACGGACCATTTAAACCTTTACATTAAGTCAGAACTGGTGACAAGAAGTATCCCAGACTCCAAAGAAAGACAAAACATATGTTTTTCAAGAAGTTAACGCTTGTGGGGATCTGATGTTTGTGTTACCTTATTATCTGTGTTCAGTCTCTTCACACTGTCAGTCCAAAAAGTTTAGTGGTCATGGTTGACTCACCCCAGTACTTGCGACGTCTGGCAGATCTCACGTCACCAGTTTTGTTCGGATATCGTTACTGTCCACCACCCGTATCCATGCACGTTAAATGGCTCATCACGACTCCAGTATTATGGAGGGCTGAAGCAAGTCCGAACATCGGAGGGGGGAGGTACGATTCCCGGCTCTGACAGCTGATATCCTGAAGATCACCTCGTGGTGTAGCAGCTATCATTCTTGGCTGTCGCCCCGGAGGTCCGGGCTCGATCCCAGGCTCTGCCAAGAACTTTTATTCTGGTCTGTGGTTTTCCATGGCCTCCCACTTCTACTCCAGGCGAATACCGGGATGGATCCTAACTTAAGACCAGAGCCGCCACCTTCCCAATCCTCACCTGAATTACAAATACTGTCATCAAAATAACACAGGTTATCAGGCACCAAATTCCACACTCAACCAAGTGCACGGGACTGAATGACCACGATGTCCAAGACCCTCGAATCAAACAACAATGATATCCTGAGTATGTTTTTTTTTCCTTTTTACCGGCTACTTTACTCCAAGTTCTGTGGCACCCATCACACTCCCGACTCGAATAATTGCAGCTACACACCACAGAAATACACTTAATCAGACTCTCTGAAGTACCTGGGGCTGATTACTAAAATGTCCCAAGACCCTAAAGCGAATTATTAACAACAACAACAACAACAACAACAAAAACATTCATCCGTAGCTACTTGACTTGTCCGATTTATCATATAACACTGAATACAGAAAGTTATAGAGTGGGCCAGTTAACACAGACTTCCCCAAAATTGCCTCAACGGTTTGCGATACCGAAATCAGGAATTCACTTAGCGATTGAATTTATGGGAGCGAGAGATTTGCCATAGACCTACAGCTATTACTCGTAATGCTTTTATGTACGTAAAATTAAACTATTAGTGGCGTGGTTGCACAGCGGTCAAGCTGTTTGTCTCTCACGGGTTCCATTCCTGGTCACTGTGTGAGAAATTTTCGAAGTGAAATGGTATGTCCTATGGTTCGGATTCCACGTAAAAGGAAGGTCCCGTGGCTCATGATTGTGAGATTAACGGTCGTGTAAAACTACAAGCTCCCTTCCTAAAATTAAACCATTATGATGTTATTAGCCTACTTTCGATTTTTGCAAAAAATGAAAGTAGACTTATGAGATCAACACAGGGCGAAAAAAAGTGTGTCTGTGTGTGTGTGTGTGTGTGTGTGTGTGTGTGTGGACTCTGAATGTCTGTCCCCCCCAATCAATTCGAACACGGTAAACGCGAATTGAACGAAATTTGGTACAAAGGTAGCACTAGCAAAGGACACCTCAGTGTCATGTTTTATATCGCCGCCATCTTGACTGAAACGTAATGGCGGCCACACAAATGTTCAAAGCTTAAATCAAATTACGACTAACCTAATCATCCGATCTCTACCAAATTTTGCAACAACATACCTTTATGGAGGAAGCATTCTTTGACCAAATTAATAGGTCATTAGCCTAATAGTTTGCGGATGGCGGCCATCTTTGTGTAAAAATCGATTCCCCCTAAAAATTCGAACACGGTGAAACCGAATGGAACGAAATTTGGTACAGAGGTAGTACTAGCAGAGGGCTCCTCAGTGTCATATTTTATATCGCCGCCATCTTGACGGAAACGTAATGGCGGCCACACAAATGTTCAAAGCTTGAATCAAATTACGACTAACCTAATCATCCGATCTCTACCAAATTTTGCAACAACATACCTTTATGGAGGAAGCATCCTTTGACCATATTAATAGGTTATTAGAGTAATAGTTTGCGGATGGCGGCCATCTTTGTGTCAAAATCGATTCCCCCTATTAATTCAAACACGGTGAAACCGAATAGAACGAAATTTGGTACAGAGGTAGCTCTAGCAAAGGGCACCTCAGTGTCATTTTTATATTGACGCCATATTGACAGAAACGTAATGGCGGCCACACAAATGTTCAAAGCTTAAATCAAATTACGACTAACCTAATCATCCGATCTCTACCAAATTTTGCAACAATATACCTTTATGGAGGGAACATCATTTAACCAATCTAATAGGTCATTAGACTAATAGTTTGCGGATGGCGGCCATCTTTGTGTCAAAATCGATTCCCCCTATTAATTCGAACACGGTGAAACCGAATGGAACGAAATTTGGTACAGAGGTAACAGTAGCAAAGGGCACCTCAGTGTCATGTTTTATATCGCCGCCATCTTGACGGAAACATAATGGCGGCCACACAAATGTTCAAAGCTTAAATCAAATTACGATTAACCTAATCATCCGATCTCTACCAAATTTTGCAACAACATACCTTTATGGAGGGAGCATCCTTTGACCAAAATAATAGGTCATTAGCCTAATATTTTGCGGATGGCGGCCATCTTTATTTGAAAATCGATTCCCCCTATCAATTCGAACACGGTGAAACCGAATGGAACGAAATTTGGTACAGAGGTAGCACTAGCAAAGGGCACCTCAGTGTCATGTTTTATATCACCGCCATCTTGACGGAAACGTAATCGCGGCCACCCAAATATTAAAAGCTAAAATGTAAATACGACCAACCTAATAATCTAGTCTCTACCAAATTTTGCAACAACATATCTTTATGTGGAAAGCATATCCTGACCAAACTGCAAGATCATCTGCCCAATAGTTTGCAGATGGTGGCCAAGTATGTGTAAATCCACTCCCCATATCAATTCAAACACGGTGAAACCGAATTGAATGATTTTTTTACAGAGGTAGCACTAGCAAAGGGCTCCTCATATTCATGTTTAATATCCCTATAACACGTTGTATTTCAACAAGCTACTACAACCAACATTCAATTATACTCCTTGAAAAGGACAAAGAGTTATAACAATACCCATGCATTTAGGAGAAAGTAGGCTATATGTTCTTTACTGAACATCTTGTTTTTAGTTTCAACTGCATTTCGAAATTCTGGAAGAGAATAATTTAATTTGCAATTAAATGTACTACAAAAATACCAAGTAATGTGCCCTATAACACAATCCGTGCTCATGCCTCCGTAAAGCTATCTGTTGTTTCATCTGGGGGGGGGGGGGGGGGGGGGAGAGGGAGACAACGTGGTCATTTAGCCTCGTGTACTAGGGTGGTAAATAGACTTGGTCTGAAAATTTGTGCTAATGTGGTGTCTGTAATAGTGTGTGTATTTGTAATTCAGATGAGGATTGGCAGTGGCCTTAAGTCCCAATCGCGTTGGTTCTCTGCCACCACCATAGAGAGAGACTTCCCGATTGTCCGATTCATCCGCTCGACCATTCCATCCGACTGTGGGTGTAGTGGCGTCGTTCTGGTCTTCCGAATTCCCATGATTTGACAGATTTGCTGGAACACTGCCGACTCAAAGTTCCTCCCTGGGTCCGAGTGTAATTCCAAAGGAGCACCAAACCGTGAGAACAACTCGTTCACTAGGATCTTGGCGACGGTGACCGATTCCTGGTTGGGGATTGCGTAAGCTTCCACCCATTTTGAAAAGTAGTCCATGGCCATCAAAATGTACCTGTTCCCGGCGTCAGTATCGGGGAATGGTCCTGCCACGTCGATCGCAATCCGTTCGAATGTGCTTCCAACATCGTAATGGCGCATGGATGCCTTCTTCCTTCCTCTCGGACCATTTCCAGCAGCACAGACCTCACATTTCCTGCACCAATTTTTGACGCCTTTCTTGCAACCTACCCAGTAGAATCTTTCTCTGACTTTCGCAAGGGTCCTGTTCACGCCAAGATGTCCTCCAGAACTCTCGTTGTGCAGATGATGCAGTACATCCGAAGTCTTCTCCTGAGGAACGACGATCTGTGTCCTGGTTGATGTCCCATTCGAGTCTTCGACGATGCGCTTCAGTACTCCATCTTCCAGACGTAACGAGTCCCATTGGGCCCAATAAGATTTAGCCTTAGGGCTACGCGGAGCGAAGCTAAGAACCACCATGACATTTGTCTGGAGTAGAAGTGGGAAACCCAACTCTTTTAAGTTTTGCCTCCAGAGGCTAAGTAAACCCCGTTCCAGCTTTCAAACCAGAATTAAATTTATTGGCAGAGCCCGGAATCGAATCCGGACCTCAAGGCATGACGACGCACTGAGATGATGTCTGTCTGGTAGGTAGTGAGCACAGAAGCTGGTTGAATCCTCAAAAAGTATCACCACATGTTAGGTCGGTAGATACCCACACAAACCTAAAGCAGCACTATAATGAGCCGTACTAGGTAAGGTGAAGAGTCAGGTAGTTTGCCATTGCTTTCCTCACTGAGTCAGAACAATAGCACTGACCCTAGGAGTAGAACCTGTCACAGTACACACAGCCACTAGTTGTGCCCTGAAGCCCATTACTCAGCACCACCCATACCTCAGTAGCTTCCATATAGCTTGCCACGGTGGGCGAGTGGTTATCGTGGCGGACTGCCAACCCCAAGCTTGCAGGTTCGTTCCTGGCGGTGGTAAGTGATTTTTGAAATGCGACAAAAAACACGATACGCATGTCATACGATGTTGGCATGTTAATGAACCCATTTGAATTCAGTAGGCCGTGTTCATAATGGCAAAATTATGATGATGATATGATGATAATTGTTGTTTTAAGGGGCCTAACATCTAGGTTATCGGCCCCTAATGATCTGGGTGATAGCGAAAATGATAATGAAACGGAAACCAGAACGAAAATTAAGTGAGACGGAAAATACTTACAAAAAAGGAACTCGGATTGAAACGACTCACAAAATGTTCTTACAAAAGGGAATTTAGAACGAAAAGATACACAAAAGGAATAGATTGAAAAATACCCACAAAATGAAGGCTAGGTTCAAAATGCGTACAAAATGCAATGTAGCGTCGAAATACTTACAAAATGCAACTGAAATTCAAAATACTTACAAAATGCAAATGAGATCGAAAATACGTACAAAATGCAATTGAAGTTCAAAATACTTACAAAATGCAATTGAAATTCAAAATGCACAATGCAATTCAGATTGAAATAGGCCTTATCCCAGTTCCAATCCAAATTATTCACAAAGTGCAATCAAAATTCAAAATACTTACAAAATGCAATTGAAATTGAAAATGCTTACAAAATGTACGGTGATTCTAACGACTCATGTGGATTGACAATACTTACAAAAAGCAATTTAGATTGAAAATACTTGACAAAATGTAATTTAGATTCAAAATACCCACAAAATGCAATTGAGAATCAAAATATGTGCAAAATGCCCACCAAACAAAATGCAATTTAGATTCAAAATTCGTGCGAAATGCGGTTTTGGTTGAAAATACTTACAAAATGCAATTGAAATTCAAAATACTCACTAAAAGGCCCCGCAACCTGCATTGAAAGACTTACTAAAAAGCAATTTAGATTGTCAATCTTTACAAAATGCAATTGAGGTTGAAAACAATCGCGAGATGTAATTTAGATCGAAAAAACTTACAAAATGCAACATAGATCAAAAATGCCTTAAAAATCGCTAAAAGGGAATTTAGATACACGGTGATTCGAGTAACAAAAACAGTGCGGGAATCTTAAAGAGAAAAGGAAATAGAAGGAAAAGAGGAGAGGAGAGGGGTGGGGAGAGAGGAGAAGGTCCGCCCCAAAGGGAAGGGACAAAAGGGGAAAACGGACCCAGCTCAGGAATCCCTCGGGGTCGCCAACGCCCGAACTCACCAGCCGTGAGCCCCTGAGGGTGTAGCATTATCGACGGTGCACCAGAAGTGGTGGGGCTACATACACCCTGCCTCCTTAAGGGCCTTGTGCACAAGGCAGGAGGTAAAAGGAAAAGAACAAGAAGGCTGATCCCTCACAGAAGGAGGGTATCAGGAAAGATGAGACAAGGGCCAATTAAGGCGGGAAAGGAAGAGACTCCCTAGGCCTCGGATACCCTAATACCGTCGGGGTCGGAAGGGAACAAGAGTTGACCAAGGAAGGTCGACAGGAAAGAAGAAAGAGAGGAGCCCGGCACAAGTAAGTGGAAGCAATGCCGGACTCAGCTGGGGCCCCGTGGTCGCCAACCCACAACCCACTAGATGTGAGCCCCTGGGGGGAATGGCAAAATTAATCTCGGGATTTTCCGCCAACAGAAAGTTCCTCATTTCTCTACTAGAAAGCGCTATAGTGTCTAGGAGCTTAGATATCTAACCTCCTTGACTTTCATAGCGCTTCAAGGAGCGATAAAGTTCGACATGCAAGTTGCCCTCTGGGAGTCAATTAACAAAGCTTACAACCCGGCACCCGAGGCCATACGATATTATTATTATTATAGCTTCCATATAACCACAGCCATGAGTGGGACTGAGACATCAGTGGAAAGCCATTTTTTCTCTGAGATGATGATGGTGGTTGTTTAAAGTGCCTGCCATTTGGGGTTCAAACCCGGCCTAAGTCGTCAGATTTTTGAAGAGCGTTAAAAATCCTTCAGTATGCCTTCCTTCGGAGGGGAAGTAAAGCCGGCGGTCCCATGTCATAGATTTATGGCATGTAAAAGATCCTTCCACAGACTAAACTTGTGAGGAGCTAAATTTCTAGGTTAGATTTCGTTGGAATGCTCTATCAAAGTTCCAACCTTCACCTCTAGGTATCATTGACATCTGGTAGCGAAAGTTGGAACTACTTGAAATTCAACGGAACGTGTAGCTCATCCTCTGGGTGTCCGCTGGAAGCAGCTACAGACTCTGGCGAGCCGAACATGTCCTCGGACACACCCGGCACTAGAAGCCATACGATAAATAAATAAATTTGGGTTATCTGCCCGACGCACTGAAAGTATTGTCTACTATTTGTTGTGAACGTCAGGGGCCCTATGCTGAGTCCAACGAACTCAATTACAATCACGCATTTTTTCCTGGACTGTTTCACCGAAATTTAATCAAATCAAATGAAATCAAATCATCAACAACTATCAAAAATTATGTGTCCATAAAAAACAACATATTAGTGCAATTTATGACTTTACAATACACTCGCCCACTTACTATCATTAAGTGAAAGCACGATACATCAAAAGGGCCATAGGAGCAAGCCAGTTGCGCCAAATAGAATGGTACCCTAGCAAGAGCCTAAGGTTCAAGTAATCACTACCAAACAGGCTCTTCTTACAAAGAATAGATAGAAGGAAACAGAAGGATAAAGAGATAGATACCGACTTCTTCTGAACAGTCACCATTCTAGGCTAGACAAAAAAAACAACAGTAACCAAACACAGAGGTAACCTACGCAATCATAGGACTCGTGATTTTCGGATATCGTCAAGTAAATGAACCATGTGAATGCAAAACATATGACAAAAAGTGCGAACTTGACCACTTCAATCAGCACAAAAACAGGACATGGTCTTTAAATGAACTCATTAAAGCAAACAAATAAGACAGTTATGGAATGCTCATTTGAGTGCAACTTTGATCTTATTAATATACTGAACTGTATATTGTAAACCGTTTCCTGGCCATTCGGCTGCAATAGATGCATTATTATTAAGCGAAAATATTTCTATTTAATTTACCTTTGAAAGATTGGGGTAACCACGTTAGCTGGACCGCCCTCCAGGTGGGGCGTAACTTACCTGGTTAAAACAGATGTGGAATTTTCGAGGTGAAATATCACGCCCAGGGATTCGAATTCCACGAAATTAAGTCACCTAAAAATACAAGCTTCCTTTCATCCTTTCAAAACAACCAAACAAGCGCACGATTCTGAAAAATACCAACTTATTTATTGGTTGGACTCAAAGAAAGCAGGTCTCTTCCTATCAGTGACTGGAAGCTCATTAGGCTAATAACAGAGCACGGAACTGGGTTACGGAAGATTATATAGACACCGGGTATCGGAAACAATTCTACGAAACCCAAACCACTCGGCAAATGATCGCTATCTGGCACAAAACCTTCCTTCCTATGGCCTTCCATGCACAATGCATTTCCCAACATGCGGTTATCCCACTCCCAATGTCAATTCGCATGACTGGATTTGATCCCCGACCGTGATTTCAACGACAAAACAAAGTAACTCCACTTTGTTAAACCATCGAACTGAAGGTTCGAATAGATCAACGACATCCCTCACGGTTATGAGTACTGTAACTATTTGTTTGTTATGATTACAAGAACCCGGTTGTTTAAATATTTATTTTGGTCAAACACTTGCCTCTCATAAACTCGGACCGAGTTCGACTGGTTAATGCACGAGAGTTTCGAGCTGAAATGTCACGATTGTCTTTAGTCAATATTGTTACAGAACTATTCCATCATGAAATGATTCAACTTAAAAACTAAATTAATCTATCAACTAAGGTTGTAAATCTAATTTTTGAAAAATAATACTAATATTAAAACTTACGTAAACTAAAGATAAATTAATTTTATTCTTCTTGTGAAATGAACATTGAACAAGGGCAAATACGAAGCAATGTTTATAATTAATTGGGTGCCTTACCAGGACACCATTGAAAAATAGCCGGAGTGTTTAAGAAAGGAAACAGCAATTCAAATTGCAGGTTAATATGCCCCCCCCCCCCCCCCCCAACAAAAAAAAACCAGTTGAGATCTCATAAAGATCATCTTTATATATACATTTAGAGTTTCAGTATGAGAAGTATTGGTGTAGGTTATCCTTCGTTAAACCATGCATGTACATGTATTATCATACAAATTTTCATGCCTTTCGGGCGCTCCTTCACACCTGAGGAATCTAAGATATTTCCGGCTACTCAGCCTCTAGTTATATGGCACTACCCCAGATGATGTATTGCTCCTACAGAGAGATTTATTTATTTAATCGTGTCAGAGAACATATAGAACAATCAAGACAACTACATGGCACTACAGGTAAGTCTAACATTTCTTTATGTTCGACCCTGACTGTTATATGTCTGAAAACTGTATCATAATGATGGTCATTATAACACTATTTTTCATTATGAAACAGTTTCTCCCACCAATCACAGCTCAAGAAACAGTTGTATGACCAATTAGATAAGGATACCTTCGCGCATGCGCTCAAAATCCAACATGTCTGTATAAATTACCGAAAGTGCACCGTCCATATGTTCGCGTAAATAAACTGGTGAATATGAAACAAGAAATAGCACTGTACCTTATTATCTCCAAATCCAATTTCTACACAGCGCGTTGTTTTCAAACGCATTCGGTGACATTTTTACTGAATACTGGCGCTCAATGAGCCTCCGTGGCTTAGGCGGCAGCACGCCGGCTTCTCACCGCTGGGTCCGTGGTTCAATTCCCGGTCACTCCATGTGAGATCTGTGCTGGACAAAACGGAGGCAGACAGGTTTTTCTCCGGGTACTCCGGTTTTCCCTGTCAAAATGCCATTCCAGCAACACTATCCACTATCATTTCATTTGTCATTCATTTAATCATTGCCCCATAGGAGTGCGTCAGGCCTCGGCAGCCGGCACAATTCATATCCTCGCCGCTAGATGGGGGCTTCATTCTTTCCATTCTTGACCCGGTCGGAGACTGGAAGCAGGCTGTGGATTTTCATTTTTCACTGGCGCTCAATCTGTACATATGGCATTGAAGCACACAGAGCGCATGCGTCGGTCGATCAGAGAGCTTGGAAATCAGAGATATCCTATATTCAGCGCAGCACCCGATTACAACATTCTAGAGACTGAACAGATATTTATGAATATTTATGTTAAAACATATAATAAAGTTATAATTATCGTCGAACATAAACAGTCGTATGCAATTCGCCTATAATGGTAATTAAGACACTCGTATGGAAATTATAAAACTCGCATACGCTCGTTTTATAAAGATACTCGTGTCTTAATTATAGCCATTATAGGCTCGTTGCATAATGTACTATTGTGGGGTTTGAAGCCATTTTTTTAAACACGAAACTGCGCGTAGCTTCAGCAAGGAAGACAACCAGATAAGTAGTAGCCAGTAATATTACAGTTTACCCATAGTTGATTTTTACAACCATATAATCACTCCAAATATACAAACTCCGGATATCTATCACCATTTACCATTTCACCTAACATCATATATACTGCATTTAGCATACGCCGACAGTTGCAGTACCAATACTGCAACTAAATAATTGTACATGTTGTAAATATTTTCACCTGCATTTTCAAACATAGGTTTTATAGCCTAAGTGTAATGGATCTGATGATGATCGCTTGACGATCGAAACTAGTCATCCTAGTGTATTTATTAATCTCATGTAATTTATGCCACGGTGGGCGAGTGGATAGCATGTCGGTCTACTAACCCCAAGATTGCAGGTTCGCTCCTGGCCGTGGTAAGTGATTTTTGAAAGGCGGCAAAAATACGACACGCATGTCATACGTTGTTGGCATGTCACAGAACCCATTTGAATTCAGTAGGCCGTGTTTATAATGGCAAAATTAATCTCGGGAGTTTCCGCCAACACAAAGTTCCTTATTTCTCTACTAGAAGCGCTATAGTGTTCAAGGAGCTTAGATATCTAACCACCTTGACTTTCATAGTGATTCAAGGAACAACGAAATTCGACATGCAAGCTACCCTCTGGGTGTCAAATTACAAAGCACCCGAGGCCATACGATATTATTATTATTCCAGGATTAGGGCATAACCCAGCTCTTTTGGGTACATTCGTGTTGACCGACTGAAAAGCACTAAACTTGTCTGACATTCCTATAAACATCGCATGGTAATTTGAATACTATCCACAAACGCGTAGCCTATACTCAATATAAATTCAGTGAGACCTGTATATTGCTAATTTGCTAGATTCAGGTGTTCCGTCCATCAGGTTCTGTGGAGAACATGTAATTAGACACAACTTGCAAATGAGGAGGTAGTTCATGGTCTGTTCCTCACCGCATTCACACAAAGTCGAGTCACAGGCAAATCCCCAGTTTTCAAAGTTGGTTTTAGACCTCCCTACTCCAGTGCGTAGCGTGTTGAGGGTCTTTCACGTTGACCAAGTTTCTTCGTGTACAGCGGGTAGGTGTTTAGACGGTAGCATCCATCTTGCAGGGTCGTTAAATCTGGTACGCCAGGAAAGTAGTCTAAATGCTGGAGGAGAGACTGCCAGGCTTTCGGTGGCATGAAGAAAACGTCTTCTTGATTTGAGTATTTCAGCTGCAGGTAAGTAACCATACAAAGTGTGGGTCTGCTGGTTCAGAGACTTAAGATTTCTCTAATCTGGCTGCCGATTCACGGCGAATATCTTGAAGTGGGATACCTGCCAAATAGTAGATTTTGTCAAACGATGTAGGTCTGAGACAACCTGTAATGAGTTTGCAGGTCTCATCTACCTGCTTAACATGGCTAGGACATGCGTATTCTGCAGCTAAATAGCAAAGGGCTAAGGCTAATACTAACCATAAATGCTATGCTAATGCTCGGATGAACAGGAGTAACTGAGGAAGTAACAAAGGAAAGCAGGTAGGTTATTAGCAGCAGGAGCAGTACAAAGGGAATACATGAACTCGCTACATATTCAATGAGATCTCTCTCCTGTGCCTCGTCATGCTAATAATAGACGAGCCAAGATTGAGAGTACATCCCCTGTGCGCCGTACGGTGCATTCATCACTAACAGCCTTATGTCCAGCCGAGGCATGATTAGGCTACAATAAACCATTATTTATGACTGATATGTATACCTATTATTATTATTATTATTAATTCCGTTTCTACATGGATGAGGTGATTTGAGTCTCCATACGGTCGGTTGCCCTTCATTAGAGAGAGAAAAAAAGATGAACGCGTGTAGCCCACTGCCCCGTCAAGTCTTCGAAATTGAGTTGCTTTGCGACATCGTGGTTACGTAGCCCCATGTACATGTGGGGCGGTAAGCAATCTGCATGATAACCTGTGTCATTGTAATGGCTGTGGTAGTAGACTGTGTGTATTTGTAATAGACGTTAGGATTCGTTAGCAGACAACCGTGGTCTTAAAGGAACCATCCCGGCATTGGCTGGGGTCAAGTCATGGAAAACCATTGCCAGGATGCCTGAGGTGGGAATAGAATCCACCTCTTCTCAGTTTTTGTCTCACGATGCGGAGTGTACTCCGTTAAAGCCTTCTGACCAGAATTAAATACCCGGTCCCCGAGACCGATGGCGTGTGGTGACGTGACATACAAAGGACTCATTGGTCAGTTCTTTCTTGAAGGAGGAGCCGTCGCGGGGGAAAAACGTACCTGAAGTTGCTGAGGGAAAGTATCATCCCAAGAACATCAGAACTTTAATAATTTGTGGGGGCAGCAAGAACGCTGAATTGGTGTGGAGTGGCCAGCCCGATCACCAAACTTTTTCCCTTGGTGTTATCTCAAAGACGAGGTGTAAGCTAATCCCATTGACAGTGTGTAACATATGTGTGAGGTGATTGTTCAGGAGATCAATATGCTCCGGTAAATGTATGTTGAAAGACATATGAAAATGTCGCTTTGCGTCTGCAAGCCTGTAACAGACTTCGATGATGCCTAAGTCGCCAACAATAAAAATAACATCTGAACAAGTCGTCCAGTGGCGGATCCAGGCCTTGCGGGGCCCTGGGCGATATGATAAGGTGGGGCTCACAACAATAGGAAATTAAAAAAATATCGAATCAAATGGAAAAATAAGTTTGTAATAATAAAATAAAGAATAGTTTCAATATTTTGAATGCACTACAGTACATTTTTTATAATATGAAAGAAACCATTAAAATCCCATGAAGAAGATTATGCAAACTATGAAGTATTAAAATATTACTTTGCGACTTTTTTTTCGGCTGAAGTCTTCTAACATTTCAGTGAAATCTAAACTTGCTAAACGGTCACAGGAAGTCATAGCTGTACTGAAAAAGGAATATGAATTATAAATTAGTTCGAAAAGTTTGAAAATAATAATTAAATTTAAAACAATCTGTTTGTGGTCACGGAACATTACGGCTTTGGTTGGGAGACTTTGGTTTATGGGTTGGCAACAAGGATGATTGTTGGAACTAGATGGCTACGGAATACAGTCCACTATATGAGTTATGATATAAAACCCAAGAATAAATCATATGTTCTAGTGTGTATTTTTGTCTGCATAGGCTACGTATGTATCTAAGTAGCTATTTTTATATACGTGTATGTATTAAACCCAACATTTTGATTAAGCCCAACACAATCCATGGGGCGGGGCCCGGGGCGGTCGCCCTCATCGCCCTCCCCTAGATACGCCCCTGAAGTCGTCGGATTTTAAGAGCGTTAAAAATCCCTAAGTATGCCTTCCTTCGGAGGGGAAGTAAAACCGGCGGTCCCATGTCATAGATTTATGGCATGTTAAAAGAACCTTCCACTAATTACTCCTGTGTGAAGCTAAATTGGATAGGTTAAGAATGTAAACAACGCTCTTACTACGTTCGTTGCCAAGAGCCGACTGCGGTGACGTCTGGCGGCAAAAGTAGGAACTACTTGAACATTGATCGTCTGCAGTGCTTACTTGAATTAAAACAGATACACTCACTAATGCAGGCATCACAATTAACACCGGTTATCAGACAGATTCTACACACACCCAAAGTACACGGGGCTACATGACCGCGTTGTCGCAGCCCCTAAACTTAAGAACCAACCAACATCTGAACAAAAACTGAGTAGGCCTAATTGAATCTGGCTCATCCCTTATAAGCCGTGAACTGATAACCTATATGCATGAATACACATATTAATGATATATGAATCGCAGCCAATGGCCATAAGCAGGGCATTTTTGATTCAACGCCAGAGGGCTCCCAGCAAGTTCAATTTCAAGTAGTGCCAACTTTGGCCACCAGATGCTACTGTCACTAGCACTAGCGACGAACGTTGGAACCTGATAGGGCCTTTCCTAACCAGCCAAATATAACCTAAACATTTTGCAACACACCACCAATTGCAGTGGTAGGTTCTTTTACATGCCATAAATCTATGACATGGGCCCTCCGAAGGAAGGCATACTGATGGCTTTTAACGCCCTTAAAAATACACATATTAATACGAGTATAAATATGAATTATACACATGAACTTAAAAAATATATTCAAAACTAGAACAATAAGGGGGAGAATAATCACTGTTTTTAGCGCTAACATGGCATGTTTGGTTCGTCAAGTGTTTGGTGATCATTATTCCAGCTCGTGTTACGAGGGCATAATAGAATGAGAGTGCACCTATGAACCGTTAATACTGGAGGGGCCGGGGAGCGGGAGAGAAATGGCGGCCGGGCTGAGGGATGAAAGCGGCAGAGGTCAGGGTCACGACGACACGTGCCGCTCTGCAGCATTATAGCGCCACCTATTATTATTATTATTATTATTATTATTATTATAAGACGGCATACTTTTATGAAATTTTAAAAACTAAACCTTACATCAGAATTGTGGGGATAATAATAATAATAATAATAATAATAATAATAATATCGCATGGCCTCGGGTGCAACTTTTGTTATTTGACGCCCAGAGGGCAGCTTGCATGTCTAATTTTATTGTTCCTTGGAACTCACTGAAAGTCAAGGAGGTTAGATACCTAAGCTCCTTGACGCTATAGCGCTTTCTAGTAGAGAAAGGAGGAACTTTTTGTGTTGGCGGAAAATCCCGAGTTTAATTTTCCCATTATGAACACGGCCTACTGAATTCAAATGGGTTCTGTAACATGCCAACAACGTGGAAGAAATGGAGATTTTAGAGAATAAGAATCATACCATCCTTAATAGGCACAATATGAAAACCGTTTAAAATGGTCAATAGTCCTCAAAAATTACCTTAAACTTTTGTCTGAAGGCATTTAATAATATGACCAACCATTACGCCAAGGGATGAGCAAAATATTTTCGGAATTCTCGTATGCTAAACATGGGAAAGTTTATAGCTATACAACAATTGGCAAATTTAATGAATTCGAAACATTTTTCTTTGCTCGGTGAAATCTACCTCCTTCCTGCGTGCCAAGTGGGATTTTTTAAAAAATTGAATAAAAACTGAATGATAATCCGTGTTAGCTGTGAATTGTTACGGTTTTTATATATATATATATATATATATATATATACAACCTCTCGCCGAAAAGTTCGGTGATTGGTTCTATATTACGAACGGATTGTTGGCTTACCTGAAACAGCAGTTACTGTCCTACGAAATAATCCCCGTGGATGGTTATGACTTCTGAGAATGTCTGCACAAGTCCTGAAAACTCTTTAGGGATAGCCTTCAGTTGGGTCGTCACATTACGTTGGATGTCCGAAATGTCCGAAAACCTTCAGGGCTTTTCGGTGACCCGGGAACTGGACCCCGCCATTCCATACTTTGACTCTTGACTTCGGGGACGTACCTCAGACACCAGGTCTCGTCGCCCGTGACGATGGTTTTCAGAGCCATTCCATTCCACAGAACATTCACCCTTCTCACTGCCACCCGCCGAACAGGTGTGCAGGGTAGGTTGCATAAATTCATCCTTCTCACTGTCACCCGCCGAACAGGTATGCATGGTAGGTTGCATAAATTAATCCTTCTAAACACGCACTGTGTCAAACAGGTCTTACACGCTGCATTGTGTGTCGCCAATGTTACCAGGTTGACCGTTCTGACTTTATTCACCGAAAGCAACGTTACGAGGCTTTTGAACACCATCCCAAAGAACACCTTCTTGCAAAGTTTCCAGAACATGTATCGCCGAACTCAGCATTGCATAGTTACGGGAGGGGACTATTTCGAAGGACAGTAGGGTCACTGTCGTGCACTGTTCATCTATGTTGATAGTACATGACTATTCACCGAACTTTATTATACTGTATTTGTGTTGCGCTAGCGTATCTTGATGGTAGCTGATTGAGCGTTGAGGGGCGAGTAAGGGTCACAGTGTTGATGGAATACAGTGGTCACTTAGTCCAGCATTGCTGAGGAGCACATTTAATAATTAATAGTGTAGCCTTCAGTCGGTCAACACAAAAGAATTTCAATTACTGGAATATGTGAAAAGGAACTGAAATAAATTACATGTGATTAAGATTTATATACGAAGCGCATCCAGAAAGTAAGTACTTTTTTAAAGAGAACATAGATATATGCAAAATTTTACTGGCAACAGGTACAGCAATGTGTCAGATACTTTTCGACATAGCCACCAAACGAATTGAAACACTTGTCATAGTGTGGTATCAACTTTTGTAGACCTGTTTCATAGAAGTCTGCTGTCTGCAAATGGAACCAACCAGGACGTTGTTTAGGACAGGGCTGGCATGCGAAACGAAATGCATTACCAATTTAATTTAGCGTCGCGAAATGAAATTGTTCAATGGAATAACATTTCGCTCCTGGCGCGAAATGATATTTGTTACAGACTTTTAATTTCGCTCCTGGCGCGAAATTATATTCATTACGGACTTTTAATTTAGCTCCTGGCGCGAAATGATATTTGTTACAGACTTTTAATTTCGCTCCTGGCGCGAAATTATATTCATTACGGACTTTTAATTTAGCTCCCGGCGCGAAATGAAATTCGTTACAAACTTTTAATTTCGCTCCTGGCATGGAATTAAATTCATTACGGACTTTTAATTTAGCTCCCGGCGCTAAATGAAATTTGTTACAGACTTTTAATTTCGCTCCTGGCGCGGAATTAAATTCATTACAGACTTTTAATTTCGCTCCTGGCGCGAAATAAAATTTGTTAACGACCATCAATTTCGTTCCCGGCATTTAGTCCCCCCCTCCGGCCTGAAATTAAAATGCATGGAACATTTCATTTTGTTTCTGAAATGAAATTTGTTTCTTTTCTTCCCCGAAAGCCTTATTTGTTCCCGCATCCTACACCTAGCCACCATCTACATTCGTCCCTACCACCCCATCCCCAAAGACTGCATTACCCACGTGTCTGAAGTCTTCCCCCATTTAATTCTAATGGCCGACCTCAACCTTCATTCCCGTTCGGCCCTAGAACTTCATAGCCTAGACATCTACCTACGTCACATCGACGCCACCCTCGTCCCTCTCCCAGAATCTACCCGTCCTTCCTCCAATACCACCCCGACGCAGTCATTGCTCATAACTCCCTCCGCCATCTGTTTGACGTGTCTGTCCTGCCACTCAAAGGAGGTGATCATGCCCCCGTTTTACTCAACTTCCCTCTTCCCCCACTACCACCTCCCAGGATGGTCCAGAATTTCTGCACAGCAAACTGTCAGGAATACCGCACCTACGTCAACAATCACCTCCGTGCGGACCATCTCCCACTGGATAACCAGACGACGGTCGACGCATATACTGCACACATAGATACTATACTACGACAAGCCTCCCAGGTAGCCATCTCCCTCATCCCAACGACCCCGTGCACTACATTTGAGTCGTCCAGTTGCAAAAATCGTTTAATCCACTTGTGAATAAGGATCATGTCGTAAAATTATTTATTTAATTATTTTATTTATTTATTTTTACCTGGAGCCTCCGTGGCTTAGGCGGCAGCACGCCGGCCTCTCACCGCTGAGTCCGTGGTTCAAATCCCGGTCACTCCATGTGAGATCTGTGCTGGACAGAACGGAGGCAGACAGGTTTTTCTCCGGGTACTCCGGTTTTCCCTGTCAAAATTTCATTCCAGCAACACTCTCCACTATCATTTCATTTCATCTATCATTCATTTAATCATTGCCCCAGAGGAGTGCGTCAGGCCTCGGCAGCCGGCACAGTTCATATCCTCGCCGCTAGATAGGGGCTTCATTCATTCCATTCCTGACCCGGTCGGAGACTGGAAGCAGGCTGTGGATTTTCATTTATTTTTACCTCATTTTATTTTGTTTTATTTTATTTTGCTTTATTTTGTTTTGTTTATTTTTTGTTTTACTTTATTTCGTTTTATTTTGTTTTAAATTGTCTTGTTTTATTTGTTTTATTTTGTTTTTGTTTTTATTTTGTTTTGTTGATTTTGTTTTATTTTGATTTCCCAGGAAACAAATGCAAAACCAAAAACACAAAACACGAAGTAAAATGCTAAATTCAAACACAAAAGCAAAAGCAGAATAAAAAAGAAACACAAACCAAAAAGCAAAATTCAAAAACAGCAAAAGCAGAAAACAAACACAAAACCAAAACAAAAAAGACGAAGCAGAAAGCAAAAGCAGAACAAAAAAAAAAGCAAAATCAGAAAACAAGAAACATAAAGCAAAAAGAAAAATTCATAAAAGCAAAAGCAGAAAACAAACACAAAACAAAAACAAAAAAGACGAAGCAAAAAGCAAAATTCAAAAACAAAAGCAGAAAACAAAAAACAAATAACATAAAGCAAAATTCAAAAAAGCAAAAGCAGAGCACAAACACAAAACCAAGAAAGAAAAGCAATAAGTCAAATTCAAAAGCAAAAGCACAAAGCAAACACAAAAACACCAACCAAAAGTAGAAAACAACAAACACAAAAGATACGTGAGGCAAAGTCCAGAGAAACGTTTCTCATGAAAATGATCCTTATTCACAAGTTGATTAAACGAGTTTTGTAACTTGACTCATTTGCATTTGACTGTTGGCACGGGCTAGAGTAAAATGTGGCTTTTCACCGATGTCTCAGTCTTAAACATGGCTGTGATTATGTGGAAGCTACAGAGGTATGGGTGGTGCTTAGTAATGAAATTCGGGGCAGTCAGTGCCTGTGGATGCTGTGAAGGGTTCTACTCATAGGGTTAGTACTGCTGTTCTGACTCAGTGAGGAAAGCGATGGCAAACTACCTCGCCCCCCATCTTGTCTAGTACGCCTCACTATAGCGCTGCCTTGAGTTTTTGTGGGTATCTACCCACATAACCTACCGGCGGTACTTTTTGAGGATCCAACCAGCTTTCGGGCTGACTACCTAACAGACAGACGTCAGGACTTTGAACATCGTACAGAACATTATTTAACTCTCGAAACGAATATACTGTATTTTAATTTCAACAACGAAATTAAATGTTTCATGCATTTTAAATACACGTCGGAGAGCGAAACTTAATGCCGTTTGGGAATTTTATTTCGCCTCGGGAGCGAAATTAAAAGTCTGTAACGAATTTTATTTCGCGCCGGGAGCGAAATTATAAGTCTGGAACTAAATAAATTTCGCGCCGGGAGCGAAATTATAAGTCTGGAACGAAATTAATATCGCGCCTGGAGCGAAATTAAAAGTGTGGAACGAAATTAATTTCGCGCCGGGAGCGAAATTAAATGTGAGGAACGATATTAATTTTGCGCCGGGAGCGAAATTATAAGTCTGGAACTAAATTAATTTCGCTTCGAATTAAGTTTCGCTTTGATTTAATTACGCGCCGACAATCATTATCATTTCGCTCCCGAATATCGCGCTTACGACGAAATTAAATTATTTTCGTCCCCACAGCCATGAATTTAATTTCGCATGCCAGCCCTGGTTTAGGAGCAAGGAAAGGTGGAAATCGCTGGGAGCAAGATCAGGCCAGCAACTGTTCTGCAGAAGTTGGTCTGGGAGCTGTTTGATCATCCACCGTTTAGTCTTCAATAGTCTCATGCACTTTGGTGTGTTGAATTTGATAACTTGAGTTATTGTGGTGACTGTATTAGAGTGTGTAATAATTATTTGGGGATAGGTGTTCATGACTTGAGATAAAGTACTCTCCCTGATTTAAGCATGTAGGGAGTATGGTAAAACTCGGCGGAAAACCCACGATGTGAGCGACAGGATTCGAACCTTCAATCTCCGGACTTGCTACATCTACTTATCGCAGTCGTGAACGGGCACAGCTACACCATCGGCTAGTATTCTTGGCTGTCACCCTAGAGGCAAAACTGAGAAGAGGTGGGTTTAATTTCCACCTCTACCATTCTGGAATTGATTTCCCGTGGTTTCCCCACTTTTACTCCAGGCAAATGCCGAGATGTTTCCTAACTTAAGGTGGCGCTAACTTAGGTTTCGGTTGAGAAATGCAATTTTCACTTTTCTGATGTTTTGGATTTACAGCATATTAAAATATCATAGGAAGTTAGTTTGGAGCAAAAATTATTATCTGTTTCCGAGACGAGGGTTTTTGAAGTTTGTCAACAATGGGCAAACATCTATTAAATCTTGATTCATCTAACTTTGCAAACATTTCTTTGACAACAATTTCTTACAACTGTTATCCTTAGACAAAACATCATCTCAGAAATTACTGCACCGATCTACTTGAAATTTTCCCAGTATCTGCAATAATGTGCATTAATCTGACCTACAATAATGACTGCAGTATTTATGTAACTTGAGAAAAAAAAATGCATTGCTTTAAAACTTGTTAAACTTATCAAAGAAAAATTTACAAATAAAAAGTTTGAGGCACTGGAATCGTGATTCTAATTTGGATTGCAAGCCATGAAATCTTCTTCAATTGTATTAAGTTTCAACCTTTTAACTTCGATAGTTAGGTCAAAATTAATAGTCTATTTTGTTTAAAAAAATCATTAAATTAAAGTTGGTATCAGTGTTTGACAATGCCTTTTCAGTAACGTAACTATTTTATCAGATGAAATGTTGATAAATTGCCATTACATTGATTCACTAGTTTGTGTGGTAGCAGCATATTAAGAAACTGAACTGTTTTGTTCAACCATTCAGTTAGCGCCCCCGTAAGGCCACGGCCGCTTCCTTCACAATCCTCTCCTGAATTGCAAATGAACACTATACTACAGACCCACGATTATCTGACACATTCTGCACTAACAAGGCTAATGACCACGATGTATAAATTAAACAACAACAACGATTAATTATAAAGAAGACGATGATGATAATTGTTGTTTTAAGGGGCCTAACATCTAGGTTATGGGCCCCTAAAGGTGGGTGATAGTGAAAGATGAGATGAGAATGAAAACTATAACTAATACTAACTACAAACTTACATACAAGAGGAAGAAATTGTAAAAAAAATAAGGATAAGGCAAATAGAGGACAGGAAGAAAAGAAATGCCCTCAACTCTCGAAGAATGAGGATTGAGGGACTTGGAATGAAGGAGAGCCATGAAAGGCAGATAGGAAGAAAAAAGAAGAGCGGGGCCGCCCCAAGGTCAGAGGGAAAAAAGGGAACAAAACGGACCCAGCTCAGGAATCCCTCGGGGTCACCAACTCCCTAACTCACCAGCCGCGAGCCCTTGAGGGTGTAGCACTATCCCGGGTGCACCAGAAGTGGTGGGGCTACATACACCCTGCCTCCGTGAGGGCCTTGTGCAGAAGGCAGGAGAAAACAGGAAGAGAAAAAGAAGGCTGACCCCTCGAAGAATGAGGGTATCAGGAAAGATGAGACAAGGGCCAATTAAGGCCTCGGATACCCTAATACGTCGGAAGAGAACAAGTTGACCAAGAGAGGTCGACAGGAAAGAAGACGGAGAGGAGCCCGCCACAAGTAAGTGGAAGCAATGCCGGACTCAGCTGGGGTCCCGTGGTCGCCAACCCACGTTCCACTAGATGTGAGCCCCTGGGGAGAATTATAAAGAGAGTGTATGCGGAGTCCAATACCGAAATTCATTCATTACCCATCGGGATGTTCATGATATGCAAGGCACTAACAAAGGACGTATTAGACTGAGTACTGCAAAGCTCAGAGAGAAACAAGTCTTTGTCTGCTGGATGCGGCGCCGACAAAAGAGGCACACTGCTGAATGCGTATACAGAGCTGGGGTCAGAGCAGAGAAGAGAGGGTGGAGTCCACATCACGCTGCACCACAACATTGCAGTTAAACATTCAAACATAGGCTCCTTTCCTGTTTGAACACCTGACTGGCATCATAGGCATTATAAAGGGGTGATACCGAGCTGCGCTATTGGGTGCTCTCCACAGTGTTAATTAGGAAAAGCCTAACAGGGGGAAGTTACCTGAGGCGTGTTCCACTGCCCACCCACTCCAAACTGGACGTGAAATGTGTCAACCTGCAATGGTCTTCACGGTGTTCTTCACTATCTCCTCTTGTTATCTCAAAGGCGTATTCGATACTATTCATTAGCAAGTTTTTTTGGCATTATTCCAGATTCCTGGAGTTCTTTAGCCTTCAAGCTTACGTTCGGTGATTTTCTGTGTGTTCCAGTTAGCCTACTATTGAAATCTGCACATTTTAGTTTTTATGTTGTAGTTTCGTAAAATTGTCTTCGTATGCAAGTTATAGCCTGCACTTGGAGCTTTAAAAATACATCACGGGAACCAAAATGCTAGTTATGAATTCTCCTACAAAACAAGGTGCATTCGTAAATAAATGGGCAGAATATTCCTTGTTCGAACACCTCCACTTTTGGCCTCGTTGTGACAACACACACATACACAATTTATAGTTTCCTATAACTCACAATCCTCCACCTCTTTGACTGTACATACCGTAGATAACGTGTTAGCTGCACTGATTATATCTACAGAAACTCCAGAGGGTGCAGGTGTACGTAGCTGTCAGTCAACTCATGGCTTAACCAACATTTCAGGAGAGGTTGCCTACCGCCACTCTCTTCCCAAACCCATTTCGTAGCCTAATCTGACTGGACTCTCC
The DNA here is from genome assembly GCA_946902985.2 of Meconema thalassinum. NCBI lineage: Eukaryota > Metazoa > Arthropoda > Insecta > Orthoptera > Tettigoniidae > Meconema > Meconema thalassinum. The sequence continues at coordinate 154,417,904 of OX336395.1, read as the reverse complement.
ATGTTTAAGCCAATTAGCGCAGTTCGACCATTCCGTTATTAACTTACCCTACGTATACTAGTAGGCTGAGCTAACAGCAGAATATGCCCTATACATCACTGACATAAAGGGTGTTTATGAAGGCTCTACATATGTTGCACCGGGTAGAACGCATTCTGATGGAGATTATCTAGAAATACTACTAAGACACCTGCCAGACCTCAATCTAAACTCTCAAGTGTGTATTTACGCAAATAACTTTTTCTTTGTTAAATTTCAGATTTTTTGGTCATATATTAATTTGATTTTAATTTTTGATTTATTATTCTTGGGCTTTCTTTTCATATCCAGGGGTCAACCGCTAAATGTTAATTCAATTTAAATTTGTATTGTTTTATCTGGGTTATGTGAGATGACCTCACAGTTCCGGCCCTGAAAGCAACAATAACTAACTCTGTCAACCCTTGTGTTACGAATTAAATGTAGGTGATGTCGAAGTTTTTTTTTTTTTTTTGCAATGAACGCTAAGTAACGACGACATACGGCATCGGCTGGTAGTAACTTACATAAGTTATGTGCCAGGACACCGATCTAAATAAGTGTATGATCCATATTTTGATCAATCACAAGGACATACTGAATGTAACCTACAAGGATTTTGGTAGAATGCGATGTTCGATACGTACTGTTCTTGGGTACCAAGACCTATCCTCTTCGCAAATGAGTCCTGGAGAGAGACAATTTTGTAATATCTAATTATATTGATGGTTATTTTTTTAATTATATTGATCGTTTTTTTAAGTACGAGAGATTAATTGTTCCTTAAAATGCGAGTGTTATAGCCGCTGAAAATAACCTAAAATGCTGTTGCCGGAGAAGTTTTCTCGAACATAAACATTAGTTCAGTCAAACTAAGAAAAATGACCCATAAACCTGGGCAAAATTGCTTCACAAGCGATTGAAGTGGTATTCAACTCAACAAATGTTGCTTATTAACATATCCAAAATGAGACAAAATTAGGCCATGCGACACTACCGAAAAATCAATTTATAAAGGGCGTCTGTTTTTCGAACTTTTGATTACATAGTCTGAAGATGTTTTGTAATATTTAGGGTAATGAAAGACCTGCCTTTAAATGTCAGTGTACATATTTAAGTTAAACATAGACATTATATTAAATTTAAACAATATATATTTTATTTAAACGACACAGAAATAATGTTTGTTTGGTGTTATGTACAAATAAGGTAATTTTTCATAGTTAGATATGAGTTATGGTATACAGTCTGCATCATTCCAGACCGATTGGAATGACCATGATAATTGCCAGAGGACTGTGTGGTTAATGCATAGGAACCATATTGATCTATGGGTTTTGAACAGATCCTTCTTAAGGTAACACTGTTTATATTGATACATGACTAGGGACGAGATTCTTAGGTTTTTACCTATTTTTTCCTTACTTCTAAATACAAAAATACTTTAATACTTTTCCGAATCACACTCAAAAGAGCCATATTAATGAATTCTGTAGTACCTAAAAATTATTAAAGTTGCGAGTCCTGACCAAGTCCAAATCGGTGATTTACAAAGCGACTCTGAGATAATTTTTTTTTGGCATAGTTTATAATTAAATTCATATCGGTAAATCAATCAAAATCGATTTTCATTAATTCAACCAACTTCATTTAAATATGCTGTACTTGCATAATTATTTGCTACTAGGCCTAAATGACCTGTTTGCCATATCTTGATGAATGCAGTACATTTGCATTTGTCAGTTGGCACAGGCTAGAGTAAAATGTGGCTTTGCACCGAGGTCTCACTCACTCATGGCTGTGATTATATGGAAGCTACTGAGGTATGGGTGGTGCTTAGTAATGACATCCAGGGCACAGTCAGTGCCTGTGGATGCTGTGAAAGGTTCTACTCATAGGGTTAGTACTGCTGTTCTGACTCAGTGAGGAAAGCAATGGCAAACTACCTCACTCCTCATCTTGCCTAGTACGCCTCAATATAGCGCTGCCTTGGGTTTTTGTGGGTATATACCCACATAACCTAACGGCGGTGCTTTTTGAGGATCCAACCAGCCTTCGGGCTGACTACCTAACAGACAGGCCTAAAAGCCGAAAATTGCTCAACTTTCTAAAGTCGAATTCAGATTTTGTCAGTACGTACAAGTCAATGACAAAATTTGATTCAGAAATGTAGTATACGCGTATACATATTCATTCAGATAACGGTCATTTGTTTCCGATATAATATACACACTTACAAATTATGCACTTCACTACGTAAAATAAAAACAAAAATAATAAATTAGTAAAATGTACAGTTAATTTGTTTGTTGTTGCTTTAGGGGCTTCGGACATCTTGGTCATCAGCATTGTGCACTTGGATGTGTGTCTGATGAGAAGACTTATGTTTCAATTGTGACTGTAATAGTGTGTGTGTGCTCAACTGTAATCATTAGGGTCCTCTTTGCTTCTTCGATCGCTGTTTATTTGACCTCCCAAGAAGAAGTATCCTACTTTCTTAAGCTTTCCAACTGCCAATTCAATGTCAATATGGGATTCTGTACGTCTTCCCGTTTCAAAGGGGGCAGATCTGCGATGAGATGAACTTCTGATGAGGCGAGTTGATCCCTTGAACCTACAGTATGTGTAGGCTTACTCCGTGCCAGCCCTCAGACCAGAATTAAATATCTTGGCAGAGCCGAGAATAAAAGCCGAGCCTCAGGGATTCACAATGAAATCAGTAGAGATGCCGAAACATAAACTGCAATGTGAAACCATCACGTCAGTAGATATAGGCATTGTATACTCCACAGTTCTTGTCTATTTAAATCCAATTATTTTTACAGATTATGTATGGAAAATGTATGTAAAGCTATCTCGAACCGGCAACCTTCAAATAAAAGAAAGCAAGAGGAATAAGAAAAATAAAAATATTAGTTTGCTGCATCAAGACAGCAGCAGTGTAGTCAATTTAGCGACTGTGTAACTAGATCTAGCGATTTTTCCGAAACTTTAGCGGCAAAATACTTTAAAATTAAGTGATTTAGCGACTATTTGAAGACCTGTTAGCGGCAATAATTAAAAAGAATCTCTTGAAAACATAGGAACCTAGCGACTTTTCACTACTACTTGGATAATTTTAAAAATCATGAGTTGGCAACACTGGATAGCAGTGTTGTAACTCGGTGAGACCATGCGTGACCTGCTACATTAGGGGTGAATTTCCGGGTCACGATATTATGTCATACTGACGTCAGCTCTTAAGAGTCTGTAGTCAATGTATGACACGAGTACCGGGGACTTGGTTAATTTTGCTACACCTCCGTTGCCGAATCGATGTCAATAAGAGGGTAATATGCTTACTATACAGGTCAAGCATTCTCAACCTGGTACTCTTTAAATGAAACTTAGTGCTCTCGTCATACGAGCCAAACAGTGCTCACGTGCACAAGCTCCCCTGAGATACATTCTTCAATTCAAATTCTGTTGCACGATTTGGAATAATAGTGCTTTTATTACAGGCTATGCCAGTCAGAAATTTTATCATATTGTGAAATAGTACTTTTTATCTACAGTAAAAGTAATTGGACATCCCTGTTTAATGAATAACAAGAGAGATGCTTATTTGACTGAACTGTCCACACGTAAATAAATCTTACCTGCATGAGTCATGAGAGCAGTTGCAGCTTACCTGGTGAGCGGTGAATCACCTAGCTGTTTCAGCATTTCAGAGGGAGAGATAGATACGAAAATGAAAGAGAGGCACATTCTCATTGCAATTATTATTATTGCTTCGTTACGGCCACCTTTGGACCACGGCATTTCAACTGTTTCTTCTGCATTTTAATGTTGGCCCAGTACTCTTTCATTCGCAATCGATGTTGCACCTTTCTCTCCGTCGTCCACACCTTTCCGGTTTTTAGTTTCGGCTTAGGTTGAAAACTCCAATGTTTTTGAAGATTTTTCCCTAAGAGGGCCACGCTCCTGGATATCTCCAACAGATCTTGATCTACTTCACTGAGCCAGCCCCCCGCCCTTTTTTTTTTGCCTGCATTAGGCAATCAAAGGAAAATAAAGCCCATAAAAATATACATATAAACAAGAGGTTATAACAATTTTGGAGAGGAATTTTATTCCTGGAAGAAGAGGCCGTGCAACAAATTATTATTGCTGTTCTAAGTGGCAGATCAGCAAGGTAATCTGCCCCTCGTAATACAGTTAATATACGATTTTTAATTTCTTTACAATGTTGATGTAGCAGATAAATAATAATAATAATAATAATAATAATAATAATAATAATAATGGTTTTAACTACAGCAGCTTTTAGAGACGCCTGGGTGCCGGAATTTTCCCCCGAACGGGTTCTTTATGTGCCAGTAAATCTACTGACACGGTAACCTCACATTTAAGCACCCTAAAAGGCAAACTGACCGAGCCAGGATTAGATCCTGAAACCTTGGGCACAGCAGTCAACTAAATAAGGAAAATAAAACTATAATAATTACGGCTCGGATTTTTAGGTGCTAAAAATCAGGAAAATACTTATTTTTTATGTATTAAAAATACCTGAAATATGTGACAAAAAAGTAAAAATATTTTATTATAATTAAGTTTATTAATGTGAATATAAACAATATGCAGTACTCACGAAAGCAATTTATTCTATGTCTCATTGACTGCTGAAGAATTACAATACACAACGAGATACATCTTCAGGTTGTACGTCACAAATGACCGACGATTATCGCGAAATACTTATTCTGAAGGCGCGAAACTGCGGCAATATGTTTCTTGTCCTTGAGGTGTTGTGTAACTTGAGGCCGCTGTTCAGCCATGATTGCTTTCCCACATGGTTGGTAGAATAGAACGCCCTTATCAGAAGTAAAATTATCCTTAAATTCTGCAACAGACGATAACTTGTAGTTGTTTTTACTTTAGGCATCGTAGAATTGCCTTACACTTTACAGTGCCAGAAATGAACTGTATGTGAGCGACACTAGTTCCAGGTAGCCGGGAGAGTGGTCTAGCACATGGTGCACGTGGACAAGGAAATCCCCGGCTTTCACAGTGAGTGGCAAGGGGCGACAAGTTAAGAATAACACAGTTGCAAGCCGACATACGCTCTGCATGAAGATGAGATAGCTCACAGGTTCTCCCCGGTTGAAGTAACACAGAACAAAAATGCAATAAACCGAAAGATCTAGCACACTTATTTAAAAATGTAAATATGTATTTTTATGTGCTAATAAGTGAAAAGCAGGAATTCATGTATTTATAGAAAAATTGCTTAAAATATGTATTTACATAAAAAATATTTATTTACCTAAAAAGTCTAGCCCTAATAATAATAATATTGCCTCTAGTACGGGCGTGATCCGAAGTACCTTGCTCCACGGCCTTAAAGAACTGAATCTGGATATTCCATTGTACAAAGGCAGCAGTTTTCTCAACAACCCGAAACGACCGAAAGTTCATGGGTAGCGATTTCGACTTTCCAGCTTAGAAGTGGCTGTTTCATTGACTATACTTTGGTTCCCTGAAGCCCGTGTAGTTATGTTGTGATGTACCTCCAATGTGTTATTATTAGATAATATTTTTCATTACATTTTCCACTGCTGTGATCTTATGTTACCAGAGTGTTGCCTTGGAGTGAATTTTCAACGTGCTCGTAAATCGGAATCTCACACATTTAAACATCGTTAAATACCGCCGTACTGTGTCGATATTCAATCCTGTAACCTAGAGGGCAAAAATCGAGAGCCTTACCACCGACTATCAGAGTAAAGAAAGAAAGAAAGAAAGAAAGAAAGAAAGAAAGAAAGAAAGAAAGAAATAAATACGAGACTCACCCAATGAAGTTCTTGATGAAGCAGTAGACAGCAAACAGTGACCTGTCGTTGAGATCGAGCTCTGGTCTCAAGTGCGGGAGGGTGGTCTCCGGAGAGGGATGAGCCGTGGAGCTTCCCAACATCCTATGGTCTGTGGCGGTCGTCATCGTCAACACAAGAGTCCCTCAAATCAATGTCCTTGTCCACATACAGTCAGTTCATTAAGTCGCACAGAGGACCTAACTCCCGATGTTATTTGTAACCGCCTTCTCTTCCTTCCCTGCTTCCCATCGGCACAAGAAGAAAAAATCTCAAGCACACACAACAACGATCTTCTCCGGCAACACTTCTATTCTTTTGATGTTTGTTTTGTTTTTGGTATTGCTGTTATAATTATTTAAAAACTCGATTTTATAAAATTCTTAAGCGAGATGATGTGTTTTTTTTACCCGTATTTCCCTGAAGGTAAAAAAGTTCAGTATATAATTTTTGTACCAATGTTACGTTGTGTTGTATATCTTGTGCTGGAGGCAGGTGGTCTACACGAACTATTGTCTACAAACAAAGAAAGAATGTGCCCTGTGGATGGACTACGCTGGAGCGAAGGCAGGGGAAGTGTGTGTACAGTGCTACAGCAAGTGGGAGCCCGGGATGTATTGATCCACCACACAGCGCAAGGGCGGAAGAACAAGGAGAGATGTGCGCCTTCCTCTACACTACTGCAACAACATGTGCCGGACCCGTTTGTTTACACCTGGACTGCTTGTATTGTCTCAGAAACATCAATCCTAAGGCACTTTCTCTGAACACTATATTCCGACACACTGGTCTCCAAATATGGCCACCGTTTTCTCTTATTTCTGCCAGAAACACCAATCACGAGACACGTGTTCTCAACTCTTCAATATCATACATATATTCACAAACATTCGCCTTCTGGACTGCTTATATTGTCTCAGAAACATCAATCATAAGGCACTAGCTTTGAACACTATATTCCGACACACTGGTCTCCAAACATGGCCACCGTTTCTCTTATTTCCGAAATACCAATCATGAGACACTTGTTCTCAACTCTTCAATATCAAAAATTTATTTACAAACATTCACCTCCAAATACGCCCAAGTTTTCCCTAGAAACAACATTCACAAGGCACTTGCTTTTTAATGGTCTGAACCACCAAGCAAAAGGTACTTGATTGATAACTCTTAATGTTGAGCTCGTTACATCAAGTTCTATGAATAAGACAGTCAAATCTCCAAATATAGCCACTATTTGTCTTGTATCAGCTATAGCACAACCGTTCACAAGGCGCATTCAGCTTTACACATTTCTCATATATTCGAAATCATCGACTGAATTTCAAAAATTCTTGGCGGTTTAAAAATTATTCCATGACAAAGCAATTAGTTAATCAGCACAGAACATATCCATCTAATAAGAGACTAAAGAATCCTCTTCAAATAATTCGTAAATAATTCTTGGAGGATGGTTTTAACTCAATCAAGATGACCACGTTTGATATAGGAAATGCTCGAAATATTTGTACTTCAGCTCACAAAATAGCAACTGTGTTCTTTCAAAATGTAGATTTTTCTTTCGGACCAAACAAAATCCATCGCCTTATTAAAACTCCCGAAGTCATCCACGTTTTTAATGAAAATAAAATGTCAATCCAGACACTAGCAAAAGGAACTGCTGTCCGTAAATGATCAGTCTTGTAGGATAATGGAAGGCACGTCTGATTTTTGATTCTTCAGAAGCAACTGCATATTATATATATGGAAATATCAAATTCCCAGTTTGTCTACAATGGTTTTCATTCCAGGCAGTTAAACAGTGTTATTCATTCAACGATATTTATTTCACAGTCCAACGAAAAACAAGGTTAAGTCTTCGAAACACATACAAGAGTTTCTGAAGCGATGTTAATAGTAATTTTACTGATTATACAGCGCGTAATCTGCGCAACGATTCATTTGAATTTTTGTCTAAATGTCTCTCATAATATAAAACAGATGTTCCGCAAAAACCGGCTGCTCAAAGCGTATTAAACTTGTCGATTTCTTAAAAAAAAGTGCTGCCTGAGCCGTCTTCGTGGAGAAGAGGGCATGTCAGTTCAATGACTTTATTCTGACAGGTGCAATATTCATGGAAGGTGAGGTGAACTTAAGATCTCTTTCCTCGTGCGTGCCACTGACGTGTGGTCGTAATTTCTATTTATAACGTTAAAATGTTGGCAAGCAGACTACTCTTCACAGCTGTTGTGCTAAAGTTATACAGACCAGTCTTCTTCAATGCTGCAGTATAAAGCATTACAGGAATTAGGTCATCACTAGAGGTCAAGTTATTTGCTACACTGTTCCTCTATATCAATTCAATTCTCCTAAATCAAAAACTGAACTTCAGTGCCACTTTTGAGTGTTTATTGAAGGAAAAATAAACCATTTGAGTACGGCACCGGCAAGCATCATAAATCTAATGACTGGACATAGTACATCTACTGTGCATGCAATGTCCTCCTGGGTGGATCTTCTTGGAAAAGCCAATTCAGCAGCCAAAAGAAATGTCAATTTGTTTCCGCATTGTTCAAGAAAATATATTCCCTGGAGCAAAATGGTAGCGATACTCCCATATCAGAACATATGCTGGCTTCAATTCAAGGAGTAGTAGTGAGCCAATAACTCAATTACGTGAACACTAACCAGTACCAAGTAGAAATTTTGCTGCAAAGTAATTAGGCCTGTATTTGGCAATTATTGCAAAGTCACGTAACACCTGTAGTGTTCGATAACAGCACACTTCTTCAGCACCACAATCTTTACAGAACTCTGTATTAATCTTCCTGTGACAAAACCGATAGGAACTGGTATCTTTATAACAAAGTATGTCTCAGTTTATTCAGCGGCATAAATTATATTCTGCACGTTAAATTAAATCAAACTGAAGTACACTGAAAACTTGCGAGTTAATACCAGAACACACTGCATCTTTGTCCAGACAGAAACACCGGGAAGCACCAATAAGAAAATATTAGAGGTATTACTTTTGGCCGGTACTACACAATGAACCAACAATACATAACGAATTAAATTATTATTTGAGAGAGTGTTTAGTTTAAAGGGTGTGACAGGACTTGGTCAAGGTAAACAGTATCCACAAAAAAGAAAGTGGTGGGGATGAGGAAGAGTGGGGAGGGGGAAGGGGATGTGAAGCGTGCGGCAAGGTAGACATGGTCACGTGCTCGCTTCTAGCCTGCTTAATAAACAACAGTGAACGACCGCAATGCTTCACAGATCTTGCTTGAATGACGCCCACCAGCAAAGCACCCAACAAAACATTCAGTAGTCTCTTCATACGTTACGAATACAGTTTATATTAATTACTATTTGCACTTGTTTTAATACTGACAAGAAGGAAGAAGGATGATTGTAATTTTACGTGACCGTGAATCTTGTGATTATAAGTCATGGAATACTGACAAGAGTTATTGTTCACTAGTAATCTTCACAGCTGTTCATAACATTTCGCCTTTCCTGTCCATGGGCATCATAAATAAGATATTTTAACAGTCTCACATTAATCTCAAAACAATATGATATTTTTAAAAAAGCTGTTCCAAATAGAAAGGTTGGTTGGCAATGAGCCGTGCGCCAGAAAATTGTTTCAAAAGTCTGGACCAGTTCGAAATTTCTGAACCTCCCACGTAGACAGGAGGATATCTCCTATTATAAGTCCATACATTGTTTTTAACGAGCTGTCAAACATCAATGATGACGAAGACTAGGTAAAGCACCAGAAAGAGCCAAGGAAGGAGAATATACATACACACCGTCATTTGGCCGGGGTCAGCTTGAGCCCACGCAGGCGTACTCCACCAACCAGAAGAAGGGGAGAGGGCGTAGCAAATCAAGCTCTGTAGAGGATCCAGCTTTACAGCATCAAAGAGCAACAATGTAGACAAAACACTTGCTCCTTGCCTTTCTTCAATATGGCGTTCAAAGAAACAACCCAACACTTCTTCAAAATTGCACAAAATGAACTCGGTTGATAAGACAAGAAACAACAATGTTGAGAAAACACGGGCTAAAGTCGTTTTTCTTCACTTGCTCCAAAGAAACACTCCGTTCTGTAATGTCCAAACAAGAAAACACGTTTTTCACGAGCTATATTGCACAATAAGAACTCCTTTAATGACCTAACATCAACAATGAAGCAAAACACGTGCTCGTTTCAAGTATCTTCAGGTGTTGATTGTAGTTACCCGAACAAAAACAAGTTATCTGTTTTCAAGAATTATTGTATTGCATTGTACAAAATAAACACTGTTCACAAACTAAGACCAAGCACCGTACAGTATATTATTACTGTGAATGAAATGCGATACGTTCAACAGCACAGTTCTATCAGGTTTAAAAGAGAGACGATGGTACTTTTGCACGTGCAAACGGTAAATAAATGAAAAACAAAACACGCGTTCGCTCTGCCTCTTCCCACGTAACTTTGGAAAACACGTGATCAGCTGCGTGACGTCACTCACAATAACAAAGGGAACCGAGAAGAGCAAAGAACATGAAAAGCGAAGCGAAGCACTACACAGTATCTGTTGTTGGCAGGAGCTTGGTCGCTGACCGACTGGCAAAGCACGCCGTAGCCAGAACACAACTTTTACTTACCTTCCTTTCGTAATGCAGCCAAGCAAGATAAGAGAAGACACTTGATAGCAAAAAAGAAGTCTCAAAAGACTGTCCGGAGACGACCTTGTATCAGGTTATAGTCCACAGTGTTCGCACATTCTATAGCAGAAGTGTGTTTATAATGACGAAGAGAAGGCAGATGCGAACGAACACGAGAGCAAAGCAAAATAGAAAATAAACGCAGGGAATGGAGAGCTGCCAAGGTAGGACAAGGACACGCGGTCACAGCGAGAGAGGAGTGGGAGAAATAGCAGGCAAACGGGTCACAAGCGAACGGAAGTGAAGCACAACCAGCCAGTCCATTAAAATCTAGGTACAGAAAAAAAGAGACCGTTGTTGTTTTTCATTCATGTAGAGGCTTTGCGCCATAGTGATCATGTAGCCCGTGTACTTGGTTGTATGTGTGGAATCTTTCGAATAACATGTGTCATTGTGATGGGAATTCTGATGCCTTAATTTGGGCACCGTCACGGCATTCGCCTGGAATAGAAGGGAGAAACCACGGAAAACCATTTCTACCATGGCTGAGGTAGGAATCAAAACCCACCTCTTCTTAGTTCTGCCTCATGAGGCTGAGTAAACCCGTTCCAGCCATCAGACCAGATTTTTTTCTTTTTTTTTTTTTTTGGCAGAGGCTGGAATCGAACTCGGACATCTGTGGTGACAGCCAACAATGCTAGACACTGCACCACAAGGTGGATGTACTGTACATACAGTAAACGTATTGCTAACTGTACAGTGGTCAAGCTGCATACCTATCACCATGGAGGACCGGGTTCGATTCTTGGTAAATGCACGCGAGATTTTCGAAGTGGAATATCACGTACTTTGATTCAGATTCCACGTAAAAATGGATTGAGGTCCCGTGGCTTATGATCGCCAGATTAACGGTCACGTAAAGCTACACGCTTTTCCTAACCGTACAAATCAAATTTACGGATAAATGTTCGTTAATTTATAGGTATTGCTTAATTTAGGGACATACTGGCCATGATGTGGGCTGTTTGGTTAAGGGGAGATGTAGGCAAAAAACACACACATTTTACAACAACAAAATATTGCTTGATTTGAAAGTACCGTACATACATTGGAGAACATAATCTTAAAAGTTTGTTTCAAAATTCGATCTACAAATGTCATTTAAAAATTATAATCTGTTGGGCTGCATATGAGTAAGAATCCTTTATGAACACTTTACATTGAATTGTCTGAGTAAAACATTTTTAGCACTTAAGCAAGGTACGTTTTTCTCAAAATCTAATGAATGGATATGAACAAAATTTTACACATTTGTACTCCAAACTAATGTGAAGATTTTGATGGAACGGAATTTTAATATTATGCTTACAAAAAGAATGTGCTTGAAAATGTCCATTTATTTTCTTGAAAAATAACATTCTTAAAGTACAAAATTTCACAGAAAATCAGTTAAATCCTTATCGAAACATTTGCTGCACATAAATGTTTTGTTACTAACACAGATTAGTTCAATGCACGAAATTTGACAATCCATACCCAAATGTAGGAGATAAGTATACCGAAGAACAACAGTGTACAGAAGAACGTAAATGACAATAACTCCCTTATAAGTTCCAAAGAAATCCTCAAAAACTAACCAAGGATGCCTCAAGGGATTGTTAATATGTTTACTAAATGTCAGTGAGATGTGATAAAAATTGTTGGTGTTACACGCATGTGAACTTCGTACTGTATAACTGCCTACGTCTCCCCTTAAAAAGTTTGCATGTTTCGACCTTCCGGAAAGTTTCACATCCCCTAGACCCCAAAACCACCGTCAGTCCACTTTCTTGTGGACACGGTAACTACCGCAATACTGCACCAATCACTTTGAATTTTTTACATAATATGTATCCCTATAAAATCTCGGTCAAGTTCGTTAATGGGCACAATCTGTCAAAGGGGTGAAAATGGGGGGCTCTTTTTTCTTCGAAAAAGTGAAATATCGCTATAACTCTCTTAATATTTGCAATATCGAATCCATTCAAAGTTCATACTATGTGTCGGATAAGGCCCACAAATTTATGTTTGAAAAGTTTTTTGATAGCACCAACCATTGACCCAAGGGGTGGGAAAAAGTGGGTTATTGGGGAAATATTAATCATATTTCTCTTAATAGGCACAATATCAAAACCGTACAAAATGGACAATATTCCCCTATTAATTACCTAAAACTTTTGTCTGAAAGAATTTTTGATATGACTCTCCATTACGCCAAGGGATGATCAAAATGATTTCGGAATTAGAAGAAAATGCCAAGATCCATCAGAGGTTGCCATGACAACAATACTGAATTGATGAGGGATGAGTCATCAGACGTTGCCATGAAAACGCCATTTCACGAGATCACATTCAGTTTTCCATCTGACTCTGGTTGGTTGGTTCTTAAGTTTAGGGGCTGCGACAACGCGGTCATGTAGCCCCGTGTCTGTAATTCAGGTACGGACTGCTGACGGTCAATTTCAAGTAGTAGTTCCTAATTTTGCTGCCGAATACTACCGTCAATGACACATAGCTGTGAATAGATGCCACTGCAACCAGCTACTCGCAACGAACGTTGGAACTTCCCCTACAAAGGAAAGTATACTGAGGGATTTTTAGCGCTCTTAGAAAATCCGACGACTTCGGCCGGCTTTGAACCCGCGATCTTGGGCATAGAAGCTCAGCATGCTACCAACTACGCCACCGAAGCTGACTCTGTGGGCAGTGGCTTCAGTGACGTCACTGGTAGCATGCTGAACTTCTATGCTCAAGGTCGCGGGTTCAAAGCCGGCCGAAGTCGTCGGATTTTCTAAGAGCGCTAAAAATCCCTCAGTATACTTTCCTTTGCAGGGGAAGTTCCAACGTTCGTTGCGAGTAGCTGGTTGCAGTGGCATCTATTCACAGCTATGTGTCATTGACGGTAGTATTCGGCAGCAAAATTAGGAACTACTACTTGAAATTGACCGTCAGCAGTCCGTACCTGAATTACAGACTAATACAGACATCACAATTAACACCGTTTATCAGACACATTCTACACACACCCAAAGTACACGGGGCTACATGACCACATTGTCGCAGCCCCTAAACTGAGGGACCAACCAAAATCTCTGCGGGAGATACAATTTTGCGTGAAGAAGTAACAGACTGTTAGTTACACATCAGTGTCGAAACCTTGCATAAGGACAGTGTGACCACAAGTATAAACAGGGACCCCAAATGACGTGAAGGTTACCGTCCACATAAGACGAAATGTTTGAAATATGCATAAAATGACAAAAAACAAAGTTAATTAAGCTCCAATTATAAAATACTTTCTCGCAATAAATGAGGGCTGATCCTTCTACGAAAACCTGCATATTCTGCCTACTTTCACCTATCCCCAAGTTTGCCCGGTGAAATCTACCTCCGCCTTCCGGCGTGCCGAGAGGAATATTTTATTTTTAGATTGAAGTCACTTTTCACAAAATTATTTTATAATCAAATTACAGCCCACATTTGTGACAGATCTGTTTTTTAAATATACTCGCGGACCCGTGCGAGAACTCTCGCATAATGGGTTGTGTGCGCCCCGTATGTACAGACTGACTACGTGCCCGGCTCTAGTTCTATGCGGGCTGTACGCGACACAGTTCCGGTAGGGGCTATCGTCTTGTTTATTTGTTTAAAACAGTGGTTCCCAACCTTTGTCAGCTGACGCCCCCCTTTTCAAACACGGGAGTTAATCGCGCCCCCTTCCCCCTCCGCTCCGCCCCCCCCCCCCCTACCCTCCTCCCCACTACTCTTCGCTTCTATAATCTCTTCGATTGATGCGGAGGATATAGAACCCAACCTAATAACACTACATAATGGAATAGGCCTATATACGAGGCACGTCCAGGAAGTAAGTTGCGTTTGGTAATAAAATTAAATTGTGTACAGATACAGAAACATTATTTATTGCACAACATTCTACACCACTTAAACTACTTTTCCACATAACTGCCAAACTTTTGCAGGCATTTGTCATAGCGTGGCACAAGTTTTTGGATACCTTCTTCTTAGAAGTTTGCCGCCGACCGTAAACGAGAGTGAAGACTCCCCTGTAAAATATCCTATCGTTTGGCCACTACTGTTAGGCAAATTGCGTATGTGGTCAGGAGAACTCATGGAGGAAAGAATAAGAGGAGATGCCCTGAGCTCGTATGAGTGAAGCCAAGCGCTGCAACCAAAGTGGGCGTAACCTTAACTCGTATTCGGTGTTCTGTGACTTGCATGAGGCATTGTGCATGGCTAAACCTTATTTTGGCCCTGGTTTTTATCGCGCTCCGGTTATGCAACTTTGGAAACGTAATAACAGTAGTGATAAGTTATTTAAAAAAAACTCTTCAATTCTAATCTCAGCATGTGTAGGCCTACCCTATATACCAAAAAAAAAAAAAACATTCCTCTGGAAATCTCAAATTATCAAACGGCTGTCGGTCAATAATTACGGTAGACCTACGTAATTAATCAATTCGAGACTAATCGTCAAGTTTCTACCCCCCGCAAAGAAAATACCGTACGGTACCGAAATGTATAGACTATACCATATTTTTGTTCTGTTTATTAATTTTGAGGTTCGTATTCTTGAATATCAAAATGTGTACGACTAAAGAGTGAAAGTGGCTGTGCTCGAAATTAGGCCTAACAACTGATGAATGTCTCAACACCAATAAGAACATAAAACTCAATTTGGTGTAAATACCGTAATTAGTTCGGCATCATTAATTCCCAAGATGTTCCTTCTTTAGTATAACTCGCATCTTCAGACACCTGTATTCAATTTAAACAGTGTTTCAGCGTATTATTACGTTTTGCCGCGTCTTCCTTACAAAACTAGCCTCTCAAAGGTGCCCTCATATTTCTATTTAAATTGGCTTTTAAAACGATAACGCAGCTTATCTGTGCCAAGTAGCGTGATGTACAGGGTGTATTCTGCCTATCCAAGAAAAAATCTTGACTTGTCATTGCAGTTTTATGTCACTAAAATCCATTACTAGTTGGAGTGGTTTACGGCCTTAAGCATAGGGACAGCCATTTTCTTGCAACCAAAGTGGGCGAGCCATTAGGCTTCAGCAGCTTGCGCTAGGCAGCGCAGCGAAGGCATCTCCTTCCTTTCTTTCCTCCATGGGAGAACTCCTAAACATACGCAGTTCTCCTGGTAAGCACGCAATTTGCCTAACAGTGGTGGCCAAACGGCAGGATATCTTACAGTGGAGTCTTCACTCTCGTTTAGGGTCGGCGGCAAACTTCTATGAAGAAGGTATCCAAAAACCTGTGCAACGCTATGACAAATGCCTGCAAAAGTTCAGCAGTTATGTGGAAAAGTAGTTTAAGAAGTGTAGAATGTTGTACAATAAATAATTTTTCTGTGTCTGTACTCAATTTAATTTTATTACCACACTCACTCGCTCACTCACTCACTCCGTTGGCTTTTCTGGGACGTGGCGATCCCGTGCCGCTCTCACTATCTGCCTCCATTTCCTCCTATCCAGCGCAGTATTCTCCCATACAGTAATACCCATTTGTCTGCAGTCAGAGGTCACCTCATCTTGCCATCTACTCCTAGGTCTTCCAGGGGGTCTCGAGCCTTCGATCTTCTTCTCATACACCTGGCGAACTATTCTGGCAGCGTCCATTCTGATAACATGCCCTGCCCATTGCAGCCGTTTCGCTTTCATGACGTCCACAACTCTGGGTTGATTGGCCAACTTGTACAGCTCATGATTTGATCTGAGAACCCATCTTAGTGTTTCCTGGTCAAAGATGGGGCCGAAAATTTTTCTATATATCTCGTTTTCGAAAACTGTAAGTTGGCGTTCCTCCCTTTTGGTCACACTCCATGTTTCGGCTCCGTATAGCAGTACCGGCCTGATGATCGTGTTGTATAGTTTTAGTTTTGTTTTCCTGGTCAAAAGTTTGGAGGAAAGTAATTTATGCAGGGAAAAGTAAACTTTGTTTGCATTCCGTAATCTAATTTGGTGTTCAACTTGTCTTCTATTGCAGTCATTTATATTTACCCCAAGGTATTTGAAGTTTGGCGTGTTCTTAAAGGTAAAATTGCCTATATGAAGGTTGTTTATTACCAAACGGAACTTACTTTCTGGACGTGCCTCGTATTACATACCGTATTAACTTCATTTTAGCACAATACAAAGAACACATTTTTGCAACAAATCCTTAAATTAGTCAACACATGTCAGTGTGAGGGTTGACACTGTTTTCTCTTGCGGGTAAGATTCGGTATGTTTGGTTTGATATTTGACAGAGCACAGAGGAGATCACTTGCAACATCAAGCCGACAGCGCTGCTTTGTTTCTATGACACTCAGCGTTGAAAATCCTGACTCGCATAGATATGTCTTTGAAAATGGGACAATGCCACGCAATGCGAATTTGGCTATTACAGGATACACTGCAAGACAGTTTACTCAAACGTCATCCAGTCCTAATATTTTAGAATCATCTTTTAGCTTCGATTCACACTTCAAATCTATGGCTTATTCTTGAAGCTGTGCTGGCAGTGCTTCAATGTCAATGGCAAACGAATTTCTTGTTAACATCCAGGACCATTCTTCCGACGAGATATCAGGAAATTAGAAGTTGAATTCTTGTGCCAGGGAATCCAAATGTGACTGAATTTGCACCTAAGTTTATTACGATCACGTTCATTTTCCGGCAAAATTTCATTAAGGCGGTGAAAGGATGAAAAGTTGTTCAGCTGAAGCCGACGTTTCCATAACTGTATTTTTTTCCAGGAATGCATAATATTGGATTTTTTGCCTTGGAGCTTTAAGTTCAAACTGTTCAAACCTTCAAAGAAATCACAAAGATATGCCAACGAGACGATAAAATTGGCATTGATTTTGCTCCTTACAACACAGAAAATTCCTTATTTCACCTCCAACCTCGCGGCTCCGCAGAGGTTTGTGCTGACAGTTGGCAAATACCAGTGCTTTTGAACGATTGACTTTGCTCGACAATCACTTGGAGAGATTCAAATAATGTTTATTTTATAAAATTGTAATATTCGAGTTAAGAAAACTTAATTCGGAAATCACTTCACGGCCCCCTTAATAAAGCCCCACGCCCCACCAGGGGGGCGCGCCCCCCAGGTTGGGAACCCCTGGTTTAAAAGCTTTTATAAACAAATACATATACAGTATTTCCGTTAACGTTTCAAGAAATGCAAGATTTTTCCTGTACTATTGAGACGATTTGGAAGATTTTGGTACAAACCACACCTTCTAACTCCCTCTGGTTTAGGAGCTTGAGTTTTGTGAAACATACACCAGAGCGTATTATATAATAAGATGTTTTATATAAAAAAAAGGAAATACCAAGATTAAAATATATTGTTTTCAAAAGCTTTGATCGTAGTTTACGATTAGTTTTTTTTCTTTTCTTCTTTGAAAAACTGAAGAAGGCAATAATGTGGCCAAAACTGGTATTTAATTAAATATTTTATTTTTATTAAATACGGTACCTGTGGTATTTCTTTTTAGATTGGTTGTCAATAAGGAAACAGTCAATATGATTAAGTTCATATCATTACGTAAGAAAACATAAGTTACATGAAAAACTTTACAAGCTCCAGATACAGCAATGTCTACCACCTCTGGTATTCTTGGTTGATTGTTGGGCGGCGCTTTCATGCTGAAACCTTCAGTTAGGTAGATTTCTTTAGAAAGCTAACTATTGCAATGGGTCCCATGTTTCGACATCCGGAAAATTTCGACATATCTTCGCGTTTCACATCCCCCAGACCCCAAAACCACCGTCAGTTCAAAAGTTTATATATAATTTATGTATATATATATCAGTTTCTTGTGGACACGATAACTGCCGTAATTTTGCACCAATCACTTTGAATTTTTTACATAATATATATCCCTATAAAATCTCGGTCGAGTTCGTTAATGGGCAAAATCGTTCAAAGGGGAAAAAGGGAAATATCGCTATAACTCTCTTAATACATGAAATATCGAATCCCTTCAAAGTTCATAATATGTGTCGGATAAGTGCCAAAAATTTATGTCAAATAAGTTTTTTGATAGCACCAACCATTGACCAAAGGGGTGGGAAAAAGTGGGTTTTTCGGGAAACATTAATCATATCTCTGTTAATAGGCACAATATCAAAACCGCACAAAATGGACAATATTCCTCCAATAATTACCTAAAACTTTTGTCTGAAAGAATTTTTGATATGACCCACCATTACGCCACGGGGTGAACAAAATGATTTAAATTATAAGAAAATGCCAAGTGCCAAGAGAGGTTGCCATGACAACTTTACTTTTAATTGATAAGGGATGACCATCAGCAGTTGCTATGACAACGCCACTGCACGAGATCACATTCAGTTTTCATATGTCAGTGGGAAGCGACTTCGGTATCGGAACTGGTAGCATGCTGAACTTCTATGCCCAAGGTCGCGGGTTCAAACCCGGCTGAAGTCGTCGGATTTACTAAGAGCGCTAAAAAACCTGAGTTTGCTTTCCTTCGGAGGGGAAGTTCCAACGTTCGTTGCGAGTTGCTGATTGAGGTGGCATCTAGTAGCCAAGTTCACAGCTAGGTGTCGTTGACGGCAGTATTTTAGGTAGATTTCATTAGAAAGCTAACTATTGCAATGGGTACCGTGTTTCGATTTCCGGAAAATTTCGACATATCTTCGCGTTTCACATCCCCCAGACCCCAAAACCACCGTCAGTTCAAAAGTTTATATATAATTTATGTAATATATGTATATATATGTATATCAGTTTCTTGTGGACACGATAACTGCCGTAATTTTGCACCAATCACTTTTTACCGAATATGTATACCCATCAAATCTCGGACGAGTTCGTTACTGGGCTAAATCGGTCGAAGGGGATGAAAATGGGGGACTTTTTTTTTTCGAAAAAATGAAATATTGCTATAACTCTCTTAATATGTGAAATATCGAATCCGTTCAAAGTTCATACTATGTGTCGGATAAAGCTCAGAAATTTATGTTTGAAACGTTTTTTTGATAGCACCAACCATTGACTAAAGGGGTGGGAAAAAGTGTTTTTTTCGGGAAACATTAATCATATCTCTGTTAATAGGCACAATATCAAAACCGTTCAAAATGGACAATATTCCTCCAATAATTACCTAAAACTTTTGTCTGAAAGAATTTTTGATATGAGCCACCATTACGCCAAGGGATGAGAAAAATGATTTCGGAATTGTAAGAAAATGCCAAGAGCTATCAGTGGTTGACATGGCAACACTACTAAATTGATGAGGGATGAGCCATCAGACGTTGCCATGACAACGCACTTGCGCGAGATCAGATTCAGATTTCCATCTGACTAAGAGTGATGTGGCTTCGGTGACTTAACTGGTAGCATGCTGAACTCCTATGCCCAAGGTCGCGGGTTCAAAGCCGGCCAAAGTCGTCAGATTTTCTAAGAGCGCTAAAAATCCCTCAGTATGCTTTCCTTTGGAGGGGAAGTTCCAACGTTCGTTGCGAGTTGCTGATTGCGGTGGCATCTAGTAGCCAAGTTCACAGCTAGGTGTCGTTGACGGTAGTATCTTGTAGCAACATTAGGAACTACTGCTTGAAATTGAGCGTCTGCATTCCTTACCTGAATTACAGACTAATACAGCTATCACAATTCACACCGTTTATCAGACAGATTCTACACTCACCCAAAGTACACGGGGTTACATGACCACGTCGTCGCAGCCCCTAAACTGAGGAACCAACCAACATCTCTGCGGGAGATATAATTTTGCGTGAAGAAGTAACAGACCGTTACATAGTTACACATCAGTGTCGAAACTTTGCATAAGGACAGTGTGACCACAAGTATAAAAATGGACTCCAAATGACAAGAAGGTTACCGTCATCATAAGACAATAGAATGTTTAAAATATGCATAAAATGACGAAAAACAACGTTAATTAATCTCCAATTATAAAATACTTTCACGCAATAAATGTGGTCTGATCCTTCTACGAAAACCTGCATATTCTGCCTATTTTCGACTATCCCCAAGTCTGTCCGGTGAAATCTACCTCCGCCTTCCGGCGTGCCGAGAGGACTTTTTTTTTCTGTTGGCCCAGTATTCTTTCATTTTCCTGCTGTAATCTATCTTACGTTCCTCCAATTTAGCTCAGTGTACTTGGATGTATACACAGAATTTGCATGATAACCTGTGTTATTGTTTCGTCTGTATTCGTGATTCATGGGAGGATTGGGAAGGAGACAGTCATGGCCTTGTTAGGAAACAACGGAAAACCATTTTCAGGAAACTGACGTGGGAATCAATCTTCTCAATTTTGCCTCACGAGGCTGAGTATACCCCGTTCCAGCCCTCAGATCAGAATAACAATTCTTGGCAGAGCCGGTATCTCTGGGGTAACAGCCAAGAACCCTACCCGCTACACCAGAAAGCAAAACTCGCTGTTTCTATGCAACATTTTTTACTGAGGGGAGGTTATCAATGTCCGAGTGACCTTCGTCGCATCACGCCATGAGCCCGTATCAGCAAACTGAAGGATACGCTCCGCCGCCGCTTCGACCATTGTTTGACCTGCATTACTTAGTCTGTGGTTTGTTGTTGTTGAGGCTTAATTTAGGGGCTGCGACATCGTGGTAATATAGCCCCGTGTATTTGGGTTTGTGTGAGTGTGTGGATTTGTGAGATAACCTATGTAATTGTCATGGTTTTGTAAATTAGGGGATAGGATTGGGAAGAAGGTGGCGTGGCCTTCAGTTAGGAACCATCCCAGCAAAAGTTGTTCTTGTTGTTGTTGATTCATATACAGGCTTTGCGACAACGTGATCATGTAGCCCCATGTACATGGATGTGTATGGAATCTTTCGATTAATCTGTGTCATTGTGATGGGAATTCGGCGGCCTTAATTTGGGTACCGTCACGGCACTCGCCTGGAATAGAAGGGGGGGGGGGGGAGGGGGGAGGGGGGAACCACGGAAAATCATTTCCAGGATGGCTGAGGTAGGAATTGAACCCTCCTCTTCTCAGTTTTGCCTCACGATGCACAGTGTATCCCGTTCCAGCCCTCAGACCAGAATTAAAATTTCTTGACAGAGCCGGAAATCGAATCTGGACCTCCGAGAAGACAGACAAGAACGCTAGCCGCTATACCACGAGGTGATCCATTTTTATTTTTGCTGTGAGTGATTTTTGTTGTTGTAGGTGTCTTTCGTTAATTGATAGATCAAGCTCTAGTCTAGACAGTTGGGCTGTATTATTTCCCCTAAATAAACCCCGAGGCACAAAATCCCACGAAAAGCCTTGGCCTACCAAGCGACCACTGCCCATCCATTCGTCCTACAGATTGCGGGGTGACGCATGGTCGTGTCCCCTCGACCGTTATTCTTGGTCTCACTATCAGTTACTCAGACAGTCCTCACGAGGCTGATTGCACCTCGAGCCAGCCCTCAAGTTAGTTTCTAAACTTCCTGACAGAGCCGGGAATCGAACCCGTGGCATCCAGGTGAGAGGCAGGCACCGGCATTTCCCCTTAATACTTAAACGTATTTTACTTCATTGATTTTGCCGTATCTTGTGTTCAGGCATCAGGGAGCATTTTAATGTTAAATGTGTATTTCTTTTACATCGTTATGCCCTACTCAGGAGCACGATTGATGATAATTGTTGTTTTAAGGGGCCTAACATCTAGGTTATCGGCTCCTACTGAAATTAAATGGCATGAAATGAAAGGATGAAGATAAAAACAGCTCACTGCCATGGATGAAACGAAAATGGATTATATAAAACAGACAGTGACCCCCCACAATTATGCCTTATTTGAATAAATATAGTAAAAGGGGGATGGTAATAAACAATAAAACAAATAAGGCATAGTGAACAATAAAATAGATGAACGCAATAAAAAAACATAAAACAGACTTAACCTGAATTTAAAATCTTAACTCACATTAAAACTTAAAAAAGTAACCACTCTCCCTCATGAACCGGATGACGAGGTCTACTGACGGCCCATCATCACGGAGAAGAAGGGAGAGGGTATTAGGCAGTTTGAGAGTCCTTCGTAGATCGGCCAGGGCCACACACTCCAAGAGCATGTGTGCCACGGTAAGGTGGGCGCCGCAAGTGCACACAGGGAGGTCTTCTCTCTTTAGCAAGTGGGAGTGCGTAGCAATCCCATGGCCGATCTTGAGTCGACAGAGTACCACAGCTTCCTTCCGGAGAGATCGGAAGGAAGATGTCCACACCTTCGTTGTCTCCTTGATGCCTCTCAGTTTGTTAGGTGGAGGCGTGGCAAGCCACGCTTCCTCCCAATGCGACAGGATAGAATGTAGCAACTGAGAGCGTACATCACTATAGCAGGCACCTTATACGGCAGCGAGGGCAGTGCGACTGCCTCTCTCGCCGCCTGATCCGCAAGCTCGTTTCCCGCAATACCCATGTGGCTGGGAAGCCACACAAAGGTCACCCCGGTTCCAGCGCTACACGCACTGACTATGTTGGGTGTAATGTATGGGAGGACAAAAAATTGATGAATATTTATTAGGCCTATTACTATTACTAGTATGCAAAACGGCTCTTCAGGTCGGTAAGCTGGCTGGCAATTTCACCGATTACGAGTTTTGTGATATACCTAAAATAAAAACGTTCTTAATTTGAAGTCGGTGTTATATTCTGAAACACACTTAAGTAATTAAAACTCAGTAATTTTTCAAGGTTTATGCCATGTTTCGCCTAGGAACAATACGATTCTGACCGGCGGACTCTTGGTGTCCATGCTCGGACCGTGAAAGCCAATATACCACCTTTTGGAAGCCTTTATAGGGAGGTGAAAGGATGCTTGAGCTTTAAGTTCTCGCAGTAAAGAAGCGCAGGTGCGCTTCATAAGAAGGCAGGTAGCGCGCAGTTCACTACTCCTGTGGGGGTCCGGGCACTGATGAGTCTATCTTGGTGTTCCTAGCCAAAACCCCGCACAAGATACGGTATAAACCTAGAAAAATTGCTGAGTTTTAATTCCTTGGACGTGAAAGTCAATATACCATACTTGAGTAATGATTGCTTTATGCAAACAATATAATTGAAGTGTTCATTGATTATACTAATATGAAAAATTCAATTTTCTGTGAGTGTACGTCATTCTCCCCCATTCCCCTACAAGAGTGCTCGATATACAATACTTTTTGGATCCACTGTATCAAGCATTACATTCCTCTCGCTCTTCAATGTTCGTGTTCTCAACAGCTTATATTCGTTCCTAATTGCAAGTCCTCGTTCAGTTCGAATTACACGAGTCCGAGAGGGTCCCCTTAACATTAAATGGATAATCGCCTCCTTTAATAAACTTAATTCTCGATTGCTCTTATCTTCCCACTCTGAACTTTATATCGAGTTACTTTTCCTACACTCTCATATCATGCTTAATGGAATTAAATCCTGAACAGAGAGGGTTAATGTACATAGGAAGGACTCCTCTTCAGCACTACCACAAAGGGAATGTTCACATGCGTAGTGACAGAATATGAATCCATTTCATTACTTGGATACATATTATACGGTATACAACAGGGTGAGTAGGGGCATTCCTGAGTAGCCGGAATATATAGCACATTTGCTGCAACAGTGGCATAACTCGAACATATTCTGTATCGATGGATTAAATCGAAACTACTGCATTGCTTTTCTTGACGACGCGATGTAAGACAACACAAATCATTGCACCAGTTTCCGAAATTATTGCAATTACAAGAGCATTGATACTTCCT